>CM065592.1:99750860-100997496 GCA_033119425.1 Bufotes viridis | reverse complement strand
AACTCCACCTTGCACATGCTGGAGAGACTGTGCGAGCAGCAGCAGGCCATAGTGGAGTTTCAGCTGCAGCACGCACGGGTCAGTTGCACTGCGGAACAGCACCACTTCACCACCAATGATTGGGCCTCCATGCGAGACCTGTGTGCCCTGTTTCGCTGTTTCGAGTACGCCACCAACATGGCCATTGGCGATGCCACTGTTATCAGCGTGACAATACCAATTCTATGTCTCCTAGAGAAAACGCTTAGGGCGATGATGGAAAAGGAGGTGGGCCAGGGCCAGGAGGAGGAGGAGGAGGATGACGGGTCGTTTTTAGCACTTTCAGGCCAGTCTGTTAAAAGTGTCTCAGAGGGAGGTTTTTTGCAACAGCAGAGGGCAGGTACAAATGTGGCCAGCCAGGGACCACTACTGGAGGACGAGGAGGATGAGGAGGAGGTGGAGGAGGATGAGGATGAAGCAGGTTCACAGCGGGGTGGCACCCAGCACAGCGCAGGCACATCCCTGGTGCGTGGCTGGGGGGATACAGAGGATGATGATGATACGCCTCCCACAGAGGACAGCTTGTCCTTACCTCTGGGGAGCCTGGCACACATGAGCGATTACATGCTGCAGTGCCTGCGCAACGACAGCAGAGTTGCCCACATTTTAACGTGTGCTGACTACTGGGTGGCCACCCTGCTGGATCCACGGTACAAAGACAATGTGCCCACTTTACTTCCTGCACTGGAGCGTGATAGGAAGATGCTCGAGTACAAACGCACACTGGTAGACGCGCTCCTGAGGGGAACAGGGGAACAGGTGGAAGGCCAAGGCCAAGGCAGAGGAGAAGCTAAGAGGTCGCCCACGCAGCAGTGTCACGGCCAGCTCCTCTGAGGGCAGGGTTAGCATGGCAGAAATGTGGAAAAGTTTTGTCTCCACGCCACAGCTAACTGCCCCACCACCTGATACGGAACGTGTTAGCAGGAGGCAACATTTCACTAACATGGTTGAACAGTACGTCTGCACACAACTCCACGTACCGACGGATGGTTCGGCCCCATTCAACTTCTGGGTTTCCAAATTGTCCACGTGGCCAGAATTAGCATGTTATGCCTTCTCCTGTGCTGGCTGATATAAATGCCTGAATCTCTGCTGTGAAAACCTCTCTCCTCCGTCTGGGTGCTTTTTCAGCCCTCTAGCCCTTTCCTGGGCTATTTTACAGCCTTGTTAGTGCCCAAAAGTTCGGGTCCCCATTGACTTCAATGGGGTTCGGGTTCGGGCTGAACCCGAACATCCAGGTGATCGCTCAACTCTAGTCAAAAGTTCACAATAATACTTAGTGCACCAATCAGTAATATGTAGTCAGACCTGCTAAAATGTGAAATTGTACCTATTGCGCCAAAATATGCGCATCATTAATTGCCGATTTGCGCAAATATATTGGAGCATATAAAGCTATTGCAATGTTCTGCCGTGCCAACCATTTTCTCCAGTCTCAGGAAACTTCCAGCACTCCTGTATTGTACGCGCAATACGCGCATATTACATTGCTGATTTTCGCAATCAGGAAAATAATGGTGACTTCTCAAATTCGCGAGGTTATGGCGAATATTCACCCAAATATTCATGTAATATCGAATATTGCCCCTGCCGCTCACCACTAGTAGCCAGAAGAAACCAGTCTCTTTTGCCAAGGTTTGGGTAAGGCAGCATGGATGATCTAATCTGATGCCACAGGAATTGGTTGGTGGAAATCCTGGCTGGTCCACGCCTGATTCATCTTGACAAAAGTCAGTCTCTCCACATTTTGGGTGGACAGGCAAGTTCTCTTCGGGAAAACTATGGCCCCCGCCGCACTAAACACCTGCTCTGATGCCACACTACTGGCCAGGCAGGACTGCTTTTCCAGGGCAAACTTGGCCAGTTGCGGCCACAAATCTAGTTTGGCAGCCCAGTAGTCCAGAGGATCTTCAATGTGGGGTGGCAGGGTGCTGTCCAAGTATGCCACCACCTGCTGGTTCAGGTTCTGCTCCAGGTCTAGCTGCTGCTCCGGGTGTTTAGTTTCTTCACTAAGCGTGTTAAGAAAGCTGCTCATCATCGACTCTAGACTCAAGCTGCTGCTGATGGAGCTGGTACTGCTCCTACTCCCCCACCCCTCCACAGCAGCCATAGCAGTGGAACGAGAGCTCAGAGAGCCCCACCGGTCAGACCTGCGAGAGGATGGACAATAGCGCAGATAGGCAGAGCCCAACCTACTACATAGGATGTCTCCCTAGTAGTTTAGTTTTTCCTCCCTCTCAGCGGATGTAATAAAGGCCTCCATTTTGGACCGGTAGCGAGGGTCCAACAAGGTGGAGAGCCAGAAGTCATCTCAACTCTGCTGAATGGTGAATATTCGGCTGTCACTACAACAGCAAGTGAGCATGCAGTGGGCCATTTGTGCAAGTGACTTGGAGGGACTCTCTGTCTCCATTTCCACTGCAAACTGCTACGGTGTGCATGGGTCATCTGCCTCGTCTTCCTCATTGCCCTCTTGCTCCTCTGGCAGCTCCTGCTCCTCCTCTCCTGTCATCTGTGTAGAAAAAACACCAATTTTGCTTGTGCTCTAATGTCCTTCTCCTCCTCCAGTTCAGCCCTTACAGGGCTCATGTGGCCATGAGATGTAGGTGCCTTGTGTGCAGTCCCCTGACCAGCCAGATTTACCAGTGTCTGTTCCAGGATATGAAGCAGTGGAAAGACGTTGTTCATCCCTTAGTCCTGGTGACTGACAATCAACATGGCATCCTCAAAGGACCTAAGCAAACAGCAGGTGTCACACATGAGCTGCCACTGGCAGACATTGTAGTTACACAGGGGAGTACTTCTGTCCTTTAGGATCATCAAGATGCTGACTCCTGGCCACACTATCAACTTGCTGGCTCTGCCGCTGCCTCACGCGCAAGCTGCCACCCTCTTCTCCCAATGATGATGAAGCCCCTTTCGTCACCCGGCTCCAAATTGTGATCAGCTACATCATCATCAAGTACTGTCTGCACGTCACTGATATCCTCCTCAATGGTCTCTGAGCCAGGACCCTGACCGCTCGCAATTCCAGCTTCCATGCCACTCTCCTCATCACTACCTGTCCGCCTACCAGAGGAAGCGGCGGATGTCTCCTCCACATCTTTGCTGGACAGTAGCTACTGACTGTCCTCTATTAGCTCGTCCATTCAAGAACCACTAGGTTGCTGGTCAAGACACAACCGCTAGCTGACAATAAGAGTTCAGGTCTCTGGAAGTGACCCCTGCTGCCATGCCCTCTTACTCTGCGCGACCTGTGCCTGCACCTGATAAATTTAGGCCTCTGCCTCTCCCCTGTACAGGGCCTGGTACTTCTCTGTTTGACATACTGTTAGATTAAATAAGTAAATAAAACGGAAATTAATACATCCCAAAAGAGGCTGTAATTTTGTCACTTCACCCCACAATGTTTCACACAGCACTTGCACCCCAATAACGAACAAGGTTTGCTGGAATTACCAAGGTATTATCTATTGCAAACCTGAAAGTAACAGTATAATGCCAATTTGCATCCCCAGTCAGACCAGCAAGGTGTAATAGGATTGATCCTATTACCCAGGCTGTACACTCCCCTATTGGACCCTGTTCTGCTTCAATACTGTGGAATATTTCCTCCCAACCTTTCCCTACACTTCAAATGCTCTTCGCCTGAACTTCTATTCAGCAAAATAAAAGTTTTCAAGTCTTTCCTAGCACTTTCCCTACCACCTGCTGATGTCTCTCCCTGCACTAAGTACACTGGTAAATGGCTGAATCCAAAATGGATGAGGCTATTTATAGGGCTGTGACATCACAGGGCTTGCTGACTGCTGCAGATTGGCTGCATGTATGGCATTGTGGGTAATCCCTAGTACCCAGAGTTTTTTGCTCCATGTCCTAACATGTGCAGCAGCCATTTTAGGAAAAAATATGATTCATTACCACAAAGCGTGAGGAACTTCAGATTCTGTGCGAATCGAATTTTTCCTAAAATTCGGATCGAATTCCACTTCGTCAACTTTGATTGGCTCATCTCTAATTTTCAGCATTTATTTTATATTAAACCTTACAAAGTCATGGAATTATGCTATAAAACTAGGGGCACACAAATTTTGCTTTCTAAGATCTATATAAAAAATATATAGCGGAAGGACCCGGCTTCGCCCGGGTATATTTCATCTATTTCATTTAATGTTTGTGTGTGTCGTTAAAAGATATTGACAGTATCCACTATTACAGTGACCTCCACAGCCCCCCACCCCTTAACACTGCCCCCCCCCCACAGTTCCCCTTCTCCTTAAAATGGGACCTCCACAGCAGCCCACCCACTTAACTTTGACCTTCAAAGCATCCTGCCCCTTTAACAGTGAGTTCCAAAGCACCCCACCCCCTTGACAGGGACCTCCACAGCGGCCTGCCCCCTTAACAGTGACCTCTACAGCATCTGCCCCTTAACACTGACCACAGGTTACAGTCTCCTTAACCTCCAAAATTCCCAGCCTCTTAACAGAGACCTCCACAGCGACTGCCTCTTTAACAGTGACTGTCACAGTCCCCTCCTTACTTAACAGTGACCTCCACAGTGGCCTGCCCCCTTAACAGTAACATCCACAGCACCATCCCCTTTAACAGTGACCTCCACAGCGGCGGTCCTTTTATTAGTGACCTTCACAGTACCCATCTCGTTAACAGTGATTTTGACAATAACCCGCCCCCTTAACAGTAACCCCCACAGGGCTCTGTTCCCTTAAAATGTGACCTCCACTACACCCCACTCTCTTAACAGTGACCTCCACAGTGATCGCCCCTTTATTAGTGACCTCCACAGTACCCCATCTCCTTAACAGTGATATCCACAGCACCCACCCCTTAACAGTGGCCTCTACAGCAATTGGCCCTTAACACTGACCTCCATAGTGGGACTGTCCCCTTAACTGTTACCTCCATAGCAGCCTGCCCCTAGTGTTGTTGGAGGTCCGGTTTTAGGCTGGATAGTCCAGCTTTCAGACTCCCTGTCCTCCGCCAGGTGCAGGGCCCGGACAGACACATGTTTGTCCTTTTGAACAGCTGACTCTTAGACAGCAGTAGTGATGTCGCGAACATAAAATTTTCAGTTCGCGAACAGCGAACGCGAACTTCCGCAAATGTTCGCGAACATGCGAACAGTGCGAACCGCCATAGACTTCAATAGACAGGTGAATTTTAAAAACCAAAGGGACTCTTTCTGGCCACAATAGTGATGGAAAAGTTGTTTTAAGGGGACTAACACCTGGACTGTGGCATGCCGGAGGGGGATCCATGGCAAAACTCCCATGGAAAATTACGTAGTTTACGCAGAGTGTGGTAAGTTGTAATCGCAATGCGATTAATACAGGTTATATTAATCGCATTGTGATTACAACTTAGATCTGAGTTCCTAATGGTTGTATTGCTAGAATATAACGAAGATTGAGAATAGGAACCCAGCTCTAAGTTGAATTCGCAATGCGATTAATATAACCTGTATTAATCGCATTGCGATTACAACTACTAAGATGGATGCCATCCTTGCTTTTTGATGGGAGGTGGGAGGGTCTGGGAGGGAGACTGATGTACTAGCCCTAAAAAGGGCTTTTTGGGGTGCTGTCAGGACGCAGTCCTTACAGCAGAGATCTGATGAGTCTTTCAGGACTGGTGAGGACACTGAATAAACTAGCCTAGCTATCAATTTCCCTATTAAATCTCAGCAGCAATTACACTCTCCCTCCTCTCACTAAGACTGCAGCTTCCGAATGAATCTAAAATGGATGCTGTGTCCAGGAGATGGGAGGGTCTGGGAGGGAGGGTATGCTAATTGGCTGGAATGTGTCTGCTGACTGTGAGGTACAGGGTCAAAGTTTACTCAATGATAGGGGTGGACCTAACATCGCATATGTTCGCCTCGCCGCGACGAACGCGCACAAGCTATGTTCGCCGGGAACTACTCGCGGTGAATAGTTTGGGAGTTGGGACATCATATTTGCGAACTTAACTTAGAGATGGGTTCCTAATGGTTGTATTGCTAGAATATAACTAAGATTGGGAATTTAGCTCTATATTCTCAATCTTCGTTATATAATTCTAGCAATACAACCATTAGGAAACCCAGATCTAAGTTGAATTTGCAATGCGATTAATATAACCTGCAATAATCGCATTGCGAATTCAACTTAGAGCTGAGTTCCTAATGGTTGTTGTATTGCTAGAATATACGTTATATTCTAGCAATACAACCATTAGGAACTCAGCTCTACGTTGTAATCGCAATGCGAATAATACTTACAATTATTAATCGCTTGCGAATCCATTTAATGCCTCTATTTGATTGAATATGACGGTTGACTATGACTACCACCAATGTTCTGCTGCCCCGAGGCAAGATATCTGAACCCCAGGGGCTATTTGGGCGTTTTTGATAGAAAACGCATCAAAACGCATTTGCGTTTTAATTTTAATTTTTAGTTACATTTTTGTGTATTTTGCCACATTTGGTTGCATATTTACATTTGGTATAGGCAAATATGGTAGTCTAGATCATTACTCTGCCCAAATCTATATTCAGCTACATGGCTTAGAAAATATGCTGTCAAACAATGATCCTAGGTTTTGGTATAGACACATGATCTAGACTACCATATTTGCCTATACCAAATGTAAATATGCAACCAAATGTGGCAAAATACACAAAAGAATAAACTAAAAATGAAAAATTATAAAAACGCAGATGCGTTTTTATGCATTTTAATGCGTTTTTATGCGTTTTCTATTAAAAATGCCCAAATGGCCCCTGGGGGTTCAGATATCTTGCTTTGGAGGCAGCAGAACGTTGGTGGTAGTCATAGTCAACCGTCATATACAATCAAACAGAGGCATCAAATGGATTCGCAAGCGATTAATAATTCTAAGTATTATTCGCATTGCGATTACATCTTAAAGCTGAGTTCCTAATGGTTGTATTGCTAGAATATAACGTATATTCTAGCAATGCAACAACCATTAGGAACTCAGCTCTAAGTTGAATTCGCAATGCGATTAATGCAGGTTATATTAATCGCATTGCAAATTCAACTTAGATCTGAGTTCCTAATGGTTTTATTGCTAGAATATAATGAAGATTGAGAATATAGTGCTATATTTGTTATCTTCGTTAATATATTCTAGCAATACAACCATTTGGAACTCAGATCTAAGTTGTAATCGCAATGCGAATAATACAGGTTATATTAATCGCATTGCGATTTACAATTACTAACACTGCAGCTTCAGAATGAATGTAAGATGGATCCTATCCTTGCGTTTAGATAGGAGGTGGGAGGGTCTGGGAGGGAGGGTATGCTGATTGGCTGGAATGTGTCTGCTGACTGTGGGGTACAGGGTCAAAGTTTGCTCAATGATAAAGTATAGGGGCGAACGCGAACATCGAATATGTTCGCCCGGCAGAGGCGAACGCGAATAGTTCGGGCCATCTCTAGACAGCAGCACTGTGCTGTCTGAGCATGAGCTGCAGGGAGAAAGTCACCCTTCCTCCCACCCCTGCAGCGGAGTTGATTTTTACCTTCATTTTTTCAATCCCCGTTGGCTGCGTAGTGGGAGGGGGCATGACCTAACCGGGTCAAGGCGTGGCTTAGCAGGACCTAGGGGCAAGGTTTTTAAGTCTGTCTATTTAGGGTGGCTTTAATGGCCACCCTACCTGCCCCATTAACTGTGACCTCCACAGCACTTCGCCCCCTTAACAGTGTCATTCACAGCACCCTGCCCCTTTAAAGCTGACCTACAGCAGTGAAGAAAAATGGCTGGGTTGTTTTGAAAACCTGGTGTAAAACTGTGTGTATGTGGAGTCTAAGGGCCTGCGAGCTTCTATTGGCTGATAAGGGTCATGTAACGTTGTGTATGGCAGTATGGTGTGTATGGCAGTTGGGATATGAGGAGAAAAACCTGCAGGTTTCTATTTGTTAATGTAGGTCATGTGACGTGCCAGTTTTTTTGGGAATATCTTAATATCTTCCCAGACACCTGATGTACCTGTGTGCCAAGTTTCGTGATTGTAAAATGTGAGGATGCAGATTCCTTTAGTGGACATACATACACTTGGCTTCATATATTATATAATAAAAGGAATGGCGGAAGTAATAATATTTGAAGGGAAATGGGAAAGAGATATAGGTGTAAGACTTCCTATGGGCTTGCCCTAAAATAAGAGAGAAAGATAGGGGTAAAATGTCCTGATACTCCAGAAGTAGCAATGCTTGGTCAGATAGATAAATGTAATAAGACTGGAAATAAACAAAAATGTATTGTGGGGAGTCGCTCTGGTAGACAGCGGTGCGGGTGCAGTATAGAGGCACAAGGGAGTCCAGAAGGTGCGGAAAACAGTGTTTTATTCACACTTGCATCAAATTAACAGCAGACAGTCACTTGGTGTTAAATAACACACATATCAGAAAACGAGTGGAAAAACAAAAAGTCCAAACACAGGTTCCAATTCACCTGGGAGGTTTGAGGTGCGGGTTCGCACCTGGCTGTCAGCCCAGCCGCAGGACAATCCACCATCAGGCTTCCAGGAATAACCCCACTTGGCTGAGCTCCTTCCTCCAGGTCAGAGAGCTCCACAGCACTGTGATCAGCTCCAGGAAAAACATTCTCACAGCTGCTGGTGCTGGCTGAGTTTTTAAACCCAGCCCAAAACCAGGACTGGGTCGTGGGGAGCAGCCACCCACCCTACACTTTAGCTGCTCCCGGTAAGAGCCGGCCCGGATCGGCTTTGCAGCCATGCTATTTAGCAAATGTGTCAGTAGCACTACCTGCTACTGACACCAACAACGGCTCTTACCTCACTGAGGCTATGAACCTCGGTGACACGTACCTGCCATCTAGGACGGCACCCTGCACCTTACCACATACCCCCCTTTGTTCAACCCTGAGGGGTGGACACACGACAAACAGTGTACCCGGGAGAGCGCGTCTGCATTTTTAACAACCGGCCCGCTCTGTGCTCCACCGTGAATTTAAAATTCTGTAGGGGCAGAAACCACCTGGTGATCCGGGCATTCCTCTCTTTGGCTTGGCACATCCACTTGAGCGGGGAGTGGTCGGTCACCAGGCGGAAGCTTCTGCCCAACAGGTAATAACGGAGGGCCTCGAGTGCCCACTTGATGGCCAGGCACTCTCTCTCGACTATGCTGTACCTGGTCTCGGCTGGGGTGAGCTTGCGGCTGAGGAAGACAACGGGATGCTCCTCCCCGTTGACTTCCTGCGATAGTACCGCACCAAGGCCAACCTCAGAGGCGTCGGTCTGGACAACGAACTCTTTCCTGAAATCGGGTGTCACCAAAACCGGGGACCCACACAGGGCCGATTTCAGGGCGGAGAAAGCCTTTTCCGCCTGCTCATTCCAGCGGACCATCCCTGTCTTACGCCCCTTTAATAACTCTGTCAATGGCGAAGCGATAGTGGCAAAGTGGGGCACAAACCTCATGTAATACCCCACAATCCCCAGGAACGACTTTATCTGCCTGGTGGTGACCGGTCGGGGCCAACTCCGTATTGCCTCTACCTTATTTACCTGAGGCTTGATGACTCCCCGCCCAATGACATACCCCAGGTATTTGGTCTCTTCCAACCCAATCGCACACTTCTTTGGATTGGCGGTTAGCCCAGCTTACCTCAGGGCATCCACTACCGCCTGCACTTTGGGCAAATGGCTTTCCCAGTCGGTGCTGTGGATGATTACATCATCTAAGTAGGCCGAGGCGTACCGACGATGTGGTCGCAGCACTATGTCCATTAACCTTTGGAAGGTGGCGGGGGCGCCATGCAGGCCAAAGGGTAACACCTTGTAGTGATACAGGCCCTGCGTGGTAACAAAAGCGTTTTTTTCCTTGGCCGACTCCGTTAAGGTACCTGCCAGTACCCTTTAGTGAGGTCCAGCACAGAAAAATAACGGGCTTGTCCTAAATTCTCAACAAGCTCGTCTACCCAGGGCATGGGATACGCGTCAAACTTGGACACTTCATTTAACTTGCGAAAGTCGTTGCAGAACCGCAACGTCCCATCCGGCTTGGGTATTAGGACGATGGGACTGGCCCACTCACTTTTCGACTCTTCAATGACATCGAGCTTCAACATTAATTGCACTTCCTCCGCGATGGCCCGTCGCCGAGCCTCGGGTACCCGGTATGGTTTTAACCGGATCTTGGCCTGAGGCTCAGTGACGATGTCATGTCGGATGAGAGACGTGCGGCCAGGGAGGTCCGAGAACACATCCGTGTTCCGACTGATGAACTCCCTGACTTCCTGAACTTGTTTGGAAGACAGGCTGTCTGCAATTTTTACCGTGGTTACGGCTTCACAGGCCTCGAACTGTGGGGCTGGACCCTTTTCACCAAAAAGCCCTGGCCGGGGGCTGTGGTCTTCGGCCGTGTCCCTATCTTTCCACGGCTTTAGTAAATTCACGTGGTACACCTGCTCCGGCTTGCGCCACCCTGGCTGGTGTACTTTGTAATTTACTTCCCCTACCTTCTTGATCACCTCATAGGGGCCCTGCCACCTAGCTAAGAATTTGCTGTCAAGGGTGGGTACCAGAACCAAAACCCGGTCTCCCGGATTGAAGCCCCGTACCCGAGCCTGACGATTGTACACCCTACTCTGGGCTTGTTGCGCTGCCTCCATATGCTCCCGGACCAGCGGCAACACCCTTTCCATCCGGTCCTGCATCTGGGTGACATACTCAATGACACTTTTGTGGGGGACAGGCTGTTGTTCCCATGCTTCCTTGGCGATATCCAACAGGCCCCGAGGGTGTCTGCCATAAAGCAGTTCGAAGGGCGAGAACCCAGTAGAGGCCTGGGGTACCTCTCGCATTGCAAACATGAGATAGGGCAGAAGCAGGTCCCAGTCCTTCCCATCTCTAGACACCACCCTTTTTAACATATTTTTTAAAGTTTGGTTAAACCTCTCGACAAGACCGTCCGTTTGCGGATGGTAAACGGACGTCCGCAATTGCTTTATACGCAATAACTTACACAGTTCCCTCATAACTTTGGACATAAAAGGGGTCCCTTGGTCTGTCAGAACCTCTTTTGGCAGGCCCACACGGGAAAACATTTCCATTAACTCTTTGGCAATGAGCTTAGCTGAGGTATGTCGCAGAGGCACCGCCTCCGGATACCGAGTGGCATAGTCGAGAACTACCAAAATGTGTTGGTGGCCCCTGGCAGACTTTGGTACAGGCCCAATTAGATCCATAGCGATTCGCTCAAACGGGACCTCAATAATTGGAAGAGGTACCAGAGGACTACGGAAATGTGGCTGGGGGCTATTTATCTGACAGGTGGGACAGGACTTACAATAATTCTCTACCTCCTTGAACACACTGGGCCAATAAAACCGCTGCAGTATGCGGTCCTGGGTTTTCTGCCACCCCAAGTGTCCCCCAAGAACATGTTGGTGGGCAAGCTCCATGACAAGCTTGCGGTACGCTGTGGGCACCACCAACTGTTCAACAGGTTCACCCGGATTTGGTTCACCCGATACAACATTTCTTGGTGAACAACAAAGCGGGAAATATTAACTCAGCCCCTGGTCTCTGGGGTTTACCATCAATTTCCAGCACATTCTCCCAGGCCCTGGTTAGGGTTTGGTCCCGGTGTTGGGCAGTCCCAAAATTATCTCCGGAGACGTGGAGGTCTGCCAACTCAGGTCCTGGTGGCAAGTCCTCCATGTCTCCCACCATTACACTCAGTGGGGGTGCCTCCCCTCTATCACAGAAGTGGTGGTCACCCCTACCGCAGGCCCTTCGGACTCGGGCTCCCAGGGCTCTGGCCTCCCACTGGAACCAGGCCACTCAGCTAGGGTTACCCCTGTCTCAGGGCTATTAGTCACTTTCACCTCAGGCCATAGTGACGGAAAACCAGGAAGTCTCTCCCAATTATTAGTTCATAGGGTAGCTTTGAGGAGATCGCCACTTCACAAGTCCATGTGCCGGCCGCCATGGACAGAGACATTACAGCAGTGGGATAGTCCTTTAAGTCTCCGTGTATGCACACCACCCCAACTTTCCGGCCCGTATACTGGGTGGGCTGTACCAGGGCAGCACTTACCAGGGTTACTAGGCTCCCTGAGTCCAACAGCGCCACTGCCAGGTTATCCCCGACTTGCACCTGGCACAGATGACGATTGTCTATTGTCTCGGGGTGCCGGTCGCACACAGTCTCCGGGCATACATGGAAGCCCGGTACCCATAATTAATCTCCATGGGTTCTCCCCACTGTGGACAGTCGGCCCTTACGTGGCCAGGCTCGTGACACCGCCAGCAGACTATCGGGGCCGGGTCTACAGGGGGTACACGCCGCGCAGGTTTCTCGGGTACCAGTCGCCGGGACTGGATGGTGGTCCTCCGGGGTTTGACCGGCCCCCTCCCAACAACACCCCCTTTCAAGTTTTGGGTGGCCTCATAGCGCTCCACCAGGTCGACCATTTCTAGGGCATTGGTGGGTGATACCTGGCCGATCCAGTGCTGAAGGGGGTAAGGCAAGGCCCTCCAGAACATGTCAGCCAGCAGACGGTCCAGCATAGCAGTCGGACTTAGAATGTCAGGTTGCAGCCATTTTTGCAACCTGTGCAGCAACTCATAGTACTGCGGCCTGGCGGGTTCAGCCGCTTTAAAGTCCCACTGGTGGACCCGCTGCGCCCGGACCAACACATTTACCCCCAGTCTGGCCAGGATCTCCCCCTTCACCGTGGGATAATCAGCAGCCTGGTCATCTGCTAAATCAAAAAAACTTGCTGGGGTCCGGATGCCAGGAACGGAGCAACCACCTCGGCCCACTGGTCACGGGGTAACTTTTCCCTCACGGCGACCTTCTCAAAGACCGCCAGGTATGTCTCAACGTCGTCTGAGGGGGTCATTTTGGGACCGCCGCACGGACCGCTTTCCGGGCATCATGGACGTGGTGGGACGCTCCTGCGGCTTGTAACGCCATCACATGCTGTAGCAGTAGCTGGTTGGTCTCCCGCTGCTGCACGTTAGCCTCTATGAGAGCTTTCACCGCCGCCTCCATTTTGTCAGGGAACACAGGCTGCAACTTTGCCGGCCGAATATAGGACATCCAGTCGTTCCCAGAAAAACAAACTTCGGCGTTCACGCCAGCCTCACTGCGCATGCCCGCATCCTCCACCAAATGTGGGGAGTCGCTCTGGTAGACAGCGGTGCGGGTGCAGTATAGAGGCACAAGGGAGTCCAGAAGGTGCGGAAAACAGTGTTTTATTCACACTTGCATCAAATTAACAGCAGACAGTCACTTGGTGTTAAATCACACACACATCAGAAAACGAGTGGAAAAACAAAAAGTCCAAACACAGGTTCCAATTCACCTGGGAGGTTTGAGGTGCGGGTTCGCACCTGGCTGTCAGCCCAGCCGCAGGACAATCCACCATCAGGCTTCCAGGAATAACCCCACTTGGCTGAGCTCCTTCCTCCAGGTCAGAGAGCTCCACAGCACTGTGATCAGCTCCAGGAAAAACACTCTCACAGCTGCTGGTGCTGGCTGAGTTTTTAAACCCAGCCCAAAACCAGGACTGGGTCGTGGGGAGCAGCCACCCACCCTACACTTTAGCTGCTCCCAGTAAGAGCCGGCCCGGATCGGCTTTGCAGCCATGCTATTTAGCAAATGTGTCAGTAGCACTACCTGCTACTGACACCAACAAACGGCTCTTACCTCACCGAGGCTATGAACCTCGGTGACACGTACCTGCCATCTAGGACGGCACCCTGCACCTTGCCACAGTATCCTATGAGTGCTTTTAACAGCATGAGTTATTATTACCAGAGTATAGTGCTCAGAAAAATCCCCAGATATAAAGGAATGGGAGGGTCTGTTGAATATGGTTATTATTTTTAGAGTTTTATTTAAGAAGTCAAATGGAATAAAATTGGACATGGGTGGATGTGTTATGGATAAGAGCCATAAAGGTAGGGAAGGGAGGAAAGAGGGGAAGGAAAATGTGTATGTATGTCTTCCGGCGTGCGACTCGTGATCCCACGAGACCCGATGCGAGATCACAGCAAGAAAGCAGTGTCGGGCCCGGATGGCTGGAGGTGGGGCCGAGGGTGGTGGGGCGGCGTAACTGCTCACAGAGGCCGGGGTCCGACCGGCCCGCCATTTACAATTAAACATTTTAAAATCACTTGAGCACCCGAAACCGCCGAAACCCTCCCACCCCCCCCCCCCCCCCGCCACCACCTCCGGGCCCGGTCGCATCCTCTGCAAAGGCGATCGTTTTGTCCCTGCACTAATACATGCGCAATTTTTTTTTTTCTCCAGCTCCAGAGGGAGGGGGGTGGGGGGGAGAGGAGAGGGTTGATGTGCTATATAAAACTCTTTATAATGTGTTTTATAAATATGTATGTTGTAATATATAAGTAAGGTTCTCAAATCAAAAAGAGTCTCACCCAGACATTAGGAAAGAATATTAAAGAGGGATATTGATTGGCACTCTGTATTCGGATATATAGAAAAAAGTTATACAAATATCTAAAAGATAAAAATATCTAATAAAATTCAATCATGCAGAGGCTATCTATACTAATAAAAGCCCTGTGTCCCTGCCGTCCCTGAGTGTGTGCCGAATACTCAAGTGCGCATGCGCGGCGCACAGAGCATTCGGCACACACTACATGGGCGGCATCCTATTGTAATGGCAGCGGGGCCCGGTGCACTCACTATATTACAGAGAAGAAATACTATGAATAACTGTACTAATAAGAACCCTGGGAACGCCTCTATGTTAGAATATACCATCGGATCTGAGTTAGATGGTGAAAACTCAGATCCGACAGTATATTCTAACACAGAGGCGTTCCCATAGTGATGGGGACGCTTCAAGTTAGAATATACTGAGATGTCTGTATATACCGGCTCCCTGCTGCCTGGCAGCACCCGATCTCTTACAGGGTGCTGTGATCCCCACAATTAACCCCTCAGGTGCGGCACCTGAGGGGTTAATTGTGGGGATCACAGTCCTCTGTAAGAGACCAGAGGCTGCTAGGCAACAGGGGGCCAGACCCCCCTCCCTTCCCAGTATTAAAATCATTGGTGGCCAGTGTGCAGCCTCCCCTCCCCCCCTAATCAAAATCATCGGGGGCAGTGGCCACACGTTAACACCCGCCCCTTCCCCCATTATTGGTGGCAGCAGAGCCAGCGTTATACTTACCTGCGCTGTCTGTGTCCGGCGCTCCTTCTGCTGGTAAGTGACGGGTCTGTGCTATAAGTAATGTGCCGCACAGACCTGTCATTTACCAGCAGAAGAAGCGCCGGCGGACACTAGACAGCGCAGGTAAGTATACGCTGCTAAGTGACAATGGCAGCCAGGACTTCAGTAGCTTCCTGGCTGCCATGGTAACCGATCGGAGCCCCAGCTATGACACTGGGACTCCGATCGGAACAGCCGCTTCACTTGCCACCAATGATAGGGGGGGGGGGGCGGGTGTCAACCTGTGGCCACTGCCACCAATGATTTTAATAAGGGGAGGAGGCCGCCCACTGGTCACCAATGATTTTAATGGAGGGAGGGGAAAGGGAGGTCGCACACTGGCCACCAATGATTTTAATTTGGGGGGGAGGGAGGTTGCACACTGGCCACCAATAAATTTAATGGGGGGGGGGGAAGGGGAGGCCGCACACTGGCCACCAATGATTTTAATTGGGGGGGAGGGGAGGCCGCACACTGGCCAGCAATGATTTTAATAGAAGGGGGGGGGAGAGGGGAGGCCGCACACTGGCCAGCGATGATTTTAATGGGGCGGGGGGGAGGTCGCACTGGCCACCAATGATTTTCATAAGGGGGGGGGAGGCCGCACACTGGCCACCAATGATTTTATTACTAGGGAGGGAGGGGGGTCTGGCCCCCTGCTCCCTGACAGCATCTGATCCCTTACAGGGGCTGTGATCCCCACAATTTACCCCTCAGGTGCCGATATAATAGAAGAATATCCTCATCTTTTAAAATTGACCCTTCAATGATTATAATAATGTTCGTACGATATTGCTTCTTAGTAAAGTCCTGTAATAGTATTGTAATACTTGGTGCACTTGGGTCTCCAAATTTCAAATGTATCCCATAGTTTAATTCAGACAAGAAATATATATCCACAAGCGTTCTCTATGTGAATAGCCTTAATTTGTCATCGATAAATATCTTCCAATTAACTGTTATTAATACAATATCAGTGACACAGCTAATTAACGTTTGGACTTTATGCTACATCCTGACAATATCAAATTAAGACTATGCGCTAAGAGAACGCTTGTGGATATATATTTCTTGTCTGAATTAACCTATGGGATACATTTGAAATTTGGAGAACCACGTGCATTATTATACTATTACAGGACTTTACTAAGAAGCAATATCATATGAACATTATTATAACAAATCATTGAAGGGTCAATTTTGAAATATGAGAATATTCTTCTATTATAACTTGCAATAAGTTTTATACCTGCATGTTTATAAATAAATATATGGTTATAGCCTCTGCATGATTGAATTTTATTCAATTTTATTTTATTTACATCTTTTAGATATTTGTATAACTTTTTTCTATATATCCGAATACAGAGTGCCAATCAATATCCCTCTTTAATACTCTTTCCTAACGTCTGGGGGAGACTCTTTTTGATTTGAGCACCTTACTTATATATAACAACAACAAGCAGCCCTGACCCTAGGTACACACCTAAGCGTTTTACAGCGCGTTCAAACGCGCTGTAAAACGCACAACGTGTGAAAAGCCATGCTTCCCTATGGGCATGGTTCACATTTGGGAGTTTTACAGCACGTTTGAACGCGCTGTAAAATGGCCAACGACCAAACAAGTACATGAGCTTCTTTGGGGCGTTTTAACGCGCCTATGGACAATGATGCCATAGGGGAGAGTCACTCAATCGCGCGTATGACGCGC
Source organism: Bufotes viridis (assembly GCA_033119425.1). NCBI lineage: Eukaryota > Metazoa > Chordata > Amphibia > Anura > Bufonidae > Bufotes > Bufotes viridis. The sequence continues at coordinate 100,980,500 of CM065592.1, read as the reverse complement.
GTTTGTAAGTTAACAAAACGCGCATCAAAAAACGTGCATAAAACGCGCATCATACGCGCGATTCAGAAACGCCTAGGTGTGTTCCCAGCCTGAAACTAAACTGAGAATCATGCAATATATAGTCAGACCTCCATCTCTCTGTCACTGTAGTCTTTCAGTGATTTGCACAAATATTATTCTTAAATGAAGGGTTTAACTTATGTTTTATTTCCATGGATTGAGAAACCTCAATTCCCAGGGAAGCACAAAGCAGGGTTTTAGAAAATGAAATGACTAATTGACTCTTTTCCTCTCAACATAATTACCACCTCAATTGGTTTACTATAGTGATGATCGAGCACCAAAGTATTCAGATGTTCAAGTGTTCGGCTAGAATACCTTGCTATAGTCGTGTGCTCGGCTGAGCACCCGAGTATAATAGAAGTCAATGGGAGACAACCAGTCACCCCCTGCTCTGAATAGGGGAGAGTGCCTGGTTCATTGGAAAAGGTCAGAAAGTGACAGAAACACCACTGAAATGGATCGGGAACAGCATGGGGACGATGTCTGGATGCATCTTGGACTCCCAGGTCGCTGCTGGGAACCATGTCGTCCCAGTTGTATGCCACTTTTACAGACTGACAAAAATACACCCAAAACCCCCCAAAAAATGGTTTTAGGAAAAATTGTTAGGAAACATTCTTTCCTGTATATTCAATTGTATATAAAGGGCAAGAGCTGCCAAAAATTACAAGCAAGAGGTACTACGAAACAGCCTGTATATCACATAAAGGAGGGCCTTATTCACATTGTGGTACAATTGTTCAGGTAACTCCTACACTCATAAAGCCTATGCAATAAGTAAAAGGGCTGCCAAAAATTACAAGGAACCGGCAATACAATACACCCTTTATTACACATAAAGGAGGGCATCATACACACCCTTGAAAAATTGTAATTGGTGGCCTGCTGGTGACCCACAAAAACATTTGGAGCAAGGGCCTACTGGTGACCCTTTAAAATATTAGTGGTGAGGGCCTGCTGCTGAGTAGACCCTCTAAAGCATTAGGGGCGAGGGCCTGCTGGTGAACTGACACTCTAAAATATTACATGTTAGTGCCTGCTGGTGAGCTGACACTCAAAACATTATATGCTAGTGCCTGCAGGTGAGCAGGACACTCTAAAACATCATATGCAAGTGCCTGCTGGTGAACTGATGCTCTAAAACATTATATGCGAGTGCATGCTGTTCAAATGATGCTCTAAAACATAATATGCGAGTGCATGCTGTACAACTGACGCTCTAAAATATTATATGAGAGTGCATGCTTTTCAGCTGACCCTATAAAAAAATTTGAGTTCAGGGCCTTCAGTTGAGCTGACCCTATAAAAAAATTTGAGTGGAGGGAATATATACAATCTGGATGAGGAGGAGGAGAAGAAAACAAGATTCAACCATATACGCACTCTTTTTTTGTGGTGGAAAAGGTGCATGGGAATATACTACAGTAGATTGAGTACATTATAAATGATAGATTGAAATTGCTTTTATGTTCATCATCAGCTCTCCTCTGGTGGAGTTAAGAAGTCAGGGGCAATCCAGGTCTTGTTCATTTTTATCTGAGTCAACCTGTCAGCATTGCCAGTGGACAAGCGGATACGCTTATCTGTTATAATGCCACCAGCAGCACTAAATACATGCTCAGACAAAACGGTTGCGGCAGGGCAGGCCAGCACCTCCAAGGCGTAGAGCGAAAGTTTGTGCCATGTGTCCAGCTTGGATACCCAGTAGTTGTAAGGCACTGAGGGATTATTTAGGACGCTGACACGGTCTGCTATGTATTCCTTCAGCATATTCCAAAACTTCTCCCTCCTTGTACCACTAGGCCGCACTTCAGAGTGAGGTTGCTGGCGGCGGGGTGTCATGAATGTGTCCCATGCCTTGGAGAGTGTTGCCCTGCCTTTGTTGGAACTACTGTGTGTTCCCCTTGTCTGCCTTTGTCAGTTGCCTCAGGAAGTATGGACTCTGGTGGCCGCATTGTCAGATAGAAAATTTTGGAGCAATCTCTCAACAAGTACCTTCTGGTATTGCACCATTTTACTCATCCTCTCCACCACAGGAATGAGAGATGAGAAGTTCTCTTTGTGGCGGGGATCGAGAAGGGTGAACACCCAGTCATCCATGTTATCAAAAATGCATATAACGCAAGGGTCCATCTCCTCATCCTCCTCTTCTGCCCGTCCACGCTGAACAGATGAAATTAAAGTTCCATGGGTACTACCCTTTGTTGCAGAGGCAACTGTCTCCAGCTCCTCCTCCTCCTTCTCCTCTTCATGGTACAATTTGCTCTGAGAAGACGAACTGAACTGTGGGTTGTCTGACTATCACCCTGTGTAATGTACTCCCCCATTTTCTCATCTGCCGCATTCAGAGTGTCGTCCTTAATTGTGAGCAGTCATCGTTTGAGTAGACACAGCAGTGGGATCGTTACGCTGATAATAGCGTCATCGCCACTAACCATCTGTGTGGATTCATCAAAGTTTTTTAAAAACTCACAGAGGTCTGACATCAATGCCCATTCCTCACTTGTGAATAGAGGCAGTTGACTCGAAAGGCGACGACCATGTTGCAGCTGGAATTCCACAACTACCCTCTGCTACTCACAAAGCCTGGCGAACATATAGAACATAGAGTTCCAGCGAGTGCTCATGTCGCACAACAGTCGGTGAGCTGGAAGCCGCAAACGCTGCTGCAGCGTTGACAGACCGGCTGAAGCTGTGGACGACTTGCGGAAATGGGCACACACGCGGCGTGCTTTCACTAATAGATCTGCCTAATTGGGGTAGGTTTTGATAAACCGCTGAACCACTAAGTTTCAGACGTGGGCTAGGCATGAGATGTGTGTCAGGTTTCCAAGCTTCAAAGCCGCCGTTTACGGCCATTGTCAGACACAACCATGCCTGGTTGTAGGTTGAGTGACGAGAGCCACAGCTCGGTCTGGTCCCTCATACCCTGCCACAGCTCTGCGGCGGTATGCTGTTTGTTCCCTAAGCAGATCAGCTTCAGCACGGCCTGTTGACACTCACCCACAGCAGTGCTACACTGCTTCCAGCTAGTGATATCTGACGGCTGCTGGAGGTGGAAGTGGAGGAGGAGGCGGCAGAGGAGGAGAAGTGGGGGTTGGAGCCAGTAACATAGCTGCTGGTCTTAGACCCTGATTCACATAGGGCCTGCAATACTGGGTGTGGGTAGCACCTGTGCCATCCCAGGGTTCGACTCACTCCCAGCCTCCACAACAATCACCCAGTGTGCGGACAGGGAAATGTAGCGACCCTGGCCACCAGCACTTGTCCATGTGTCCATGGTGAAGTCGACCTTCCCGTAAGTGTGTTGGTCAGGGCACGGATGATGTTCTGGAATACATGCTGGTGCAAGGCGGGCACGACACACCGTGAAAAATAGTGGCGGCTGCGGATTCGTACCGAGGGACGGCCGCCAACATCAAGCTGCGGAAGGCCTCAGTGTCCACAAGCCTGAATGGCAACATTTCAAGGGCCAGTAATTTTGAAACTTGTGCATTTAGTGCTATAGCCGGTGGATGGGTGGGTATTTGCGCTTGCATTCAAATGCCTGTGTTATTGACATTTGGACTCTGCACTGGGACAGGGAAGTGGATGTTGTTGCTGACAGTTCATGCGAAGGTCCAGGTGCAGGGCGAGGGGCATCCGAGCCTTCGCCTTCGACAGGAGATTGGCCAGCAGTGCCTAAAACAGGGGAAGAGGAGGCAGTGGTGTGACCTGCAGACCCAGATTGTGGACCCAGGCATTTAGCCCACTTATTAGGGTGCTTGGATGCCATGTGGCGGATCATGCTGGTGGTGAGGTTGCTAGTGTTCATGATCCGGCACATTTAAGTACAGCACAGGTTGCATACTACCACTCTTTTGTCGTCTGCACTTTCCTCAAAAAAGAGCCATACTGTGGAACACCTACTCCTTGGCAAGGTAGATTTACGCATGGGGGTGCTCGGTGTAACGGTTGTGGGCATGTTTAGTGTGGGCCGACTTCTCCCTTTTGCAACTCCACTGACTCTTCCAGACCTTTGCAGTGCTGTGGATCCCTCCCCCTCTGTACTGCTGTCCTCACTTGGCTTTTGACCTTCCCATGTTGGGTCAGTGACCTCATCGTCCACCACCTCTTCTTCTACTTCCTCACTCTGCTCATCCTCCTGAGTTGACCTAACCACAACCTCAGTAATTGACAACTGTGTCTCATCATCATTCACCTTGTGAACGAATGATTGCCGTTCACCACTGTCATATTCTTGAGACTGTGAAGGCTCAAGAGGTTGGGAATCAGGGCACAATATCTCAGGTACCTCTTCAAGCGTGCTGGGCACGAGGGCCAAATCTAATAGTGGCGCTGGAAAAAGCAACTTGGAATATCCGAGCGTGGATCACTCGTTTGGCAAACCTCTCCATGGTGGGAGGAAGGATAATCAGAGTGAGGATTTGGTTGACCAGACTCTTAGCTACAGAGACTGGACGAGAGGGTGGTGCTTAACCGAATGGAAGCATTATCTTCAGCAATCCAACCGACCAACTGTTCGCACTGGTCCGACTTGGACAGTGTTGTCCTGCGCCGCCCAGCTAAGTTGGACATGAAGCTGGGTACGGTGGATGTTTTTTTTTTTTTCTGGTGCACTGGCAGCTGGCACAGTTTCATTGTGCCCAGGGCCACACCCTCTGGGTGCACCATCAGCATCATGTGCACTTACCTGCCCCTTAGTGCTTTCCTTCTTCATATTAATGGTTTTGTCACTAGATGATTTTTTTACTGTCCGCTAAAGAGACAGTTTTAGGATGCAGGACAGTATATGCCACAGAAAACCACAGAATGTGGACACTAGATGTGGCCCAGATTATTGGTAATACAGACACTGTTTGCAGATGTTCTATACTATTCTTTACAGAACACCACAGATTATGAACACTAGATGTGGCCCAAACTATTGGAATTTGTAATACAGAAACTGTTTGCAGAGGTTCCACACTATTGGTTACAGAACACCACAGATTATGTGCACTATATTAAGCCCAGATTATTGGAATTTTAATACAAACACTGTTTGTAGATGTTCTACACTATTGGTTACAGAACACCACAGATTATGGACACCATAATAGGCCCATATTATTGGAATTTGTAATACAGACACTGTTTGTAGATGTTCTACACTATTGGTTACAGAACACCACAGATTATGGACACTAGATGTGGCCCAGATTATCGGAATTGGTAATACAGACAATGGAGATGTTGTTCAGTATTTTTTTACACAAAGCCACACACTATGGACACTAGATGTGGCCCAGATTATTAAAAACACAGTCTGTGGATGATGTACAGTATATGTCACTAATAGGTATAAAATAAAAATATCTTGCTGCTGTCAAACACAAACAGTAGTCCTTAAAAGGACTTTGGGGTCTTTTGAAAAGCTTTTGGTAGTAAAAACAGCAAATGTCTCTCCCTGCACTATCTGTCCCTTCTGAAGCAATGTCCCTGAGAATGCAGCAGGTAAATAGATTGCTGCTCTAAAACACACACACACAGTAGTCCTGTAAAGGACTTTTGGGTCTTGGAAAAGCTTTTCTCTGAATAAAAACTGTGAAAATCACTCCCTACACTGTCCCTGACTATGACTGATCCGGACACGTGTCATCGGGTGCTATATAACCTCCGATAACACGTTCCTACCAGCCAATCACTGTAATGCCAGCATCCAACATGGCTACTGGCATTACAATAAGGGCAGTACTTACCTGCACCTTTAATGGCTGCTTAAAACCTGCAAAACGTGCGGGGCAGAGACTCGAGCGTTGCACTCGAGCACATGCGGTACTTGGTCGAGTACTGCCATGTGCCGAGCATAGCTATGCCTCGAGCTGAACAGATATTCGGCCCAGCATGCTCGCTCATCACTAGTTTCCTATTTTAATGGTTAAGGAAAGAAATAATCAACAGAAATAATATCTTGTCAAGGTTTATAGTGTGGGCAAAGCCTTCACACCATATGTTTATATTCAATGGAATGTTAATTTGTTGATTAGATAATTATAGAATAATCACGTACAGATTTTTTGAATGCACATTAAAGTCAACATTAAAAGTTGTAACAAACTCATAGTCAAAAACAGACCGAGTTCAGAGCAGGCAGAGTTTGTGCAAATCCATGAAACAACCCAAAGGTCAGCCTGCACAGAATCAGTAAGGTGAACAGGCATGGTTCAGATCAGGTGGCAGAGAGTCATAATCCAAGAATCAGATAGAAGTTGGTACATGGGCAGATGAATGGTTTATAGCCTCTTAGCAGGATCTAGCAAGCTACAGAAACCTTTTGCTCAGGCATATCTCCCCAGAGAGAAACACCCTAAGGACCCAAAGTTGTCCAGCCATTGGCTTGTGCAGATTGTCTACAGGTGCACTGGCCCTTTAAGACACTTAACACACATGTGCGTTTTTTGGGACACTGGGCTGGGCTGTGGTCTTCAGCATGGGATACAGAAGTCCGGGCAGAAGGTGAGTGATGCGGCGCATATGCTTGCACTGGATATCCAGATGTCAGCGGACACAGAGCACTGCTATGACAGTGCTGTGGATACAATGATATGCTGCAAGTCCACATCAAGTTTGTGAAAAGTTACAAAAGAAGGAAATATAACTATAAAATGTGTTCTAGTTTAGCTGAGATACTATGCACAGTGCTGCTCCCATTTTCCCATGGTTTTTGATCACTGACATTTATGGACAAAGCATCACAGAATCATGAACTAAAGATACAGTTCTTCAAAATCATATCAGAGTGAAGCATTTAATGCAAGAAATAAGTAAAAGGTCATGTGGCGTGAAATCAATAGAAAGCACCGGATTTCATATTGTGAGGATAAGATAAAAAGAGAAAATTCAACAGGTATTTCCATAAAGGAAAAGTCAAATGGTCTATTTTCTTGGCAAGTAATTAAAGATTAGGGTTGATTAAGATGACACATGACTGGAAAAAGCCTTACATAATGATAAATGTTATTTTTAGATATCATATCAAAATCAATATTGTTATTTGTGGCATTTACAGAATTCACATTCAGAGGTGTATGAAGCTAGTTATATGCAACATTATAAATAGTTTTCTATAAATTCAATGGGCAGTCCTAATTAGTGATTGACAGCATCCCCTGTATTCACTGGTAGTGATCAATCACTGATATAATCGCCCTCTGGACTTACACACGGAAGGAGCAGAGGTTTAAATGAAAATAAATAAAGTTATACTGATTATTTTCCCACAGAACTGTATAACAATCGACTCAGCTACCTGCAGGGGTGGGATGGGACGGGGGTCAGGGAGGCAATTGCCCCACAGGCCACCCTAAAGCATGTTAAAAACGGCCGCTGGGCTGTCTTTAACGCTGAGCCCTGCAGGAGCAACTGAGCCATGCTGGCCACTCATAAATTAGCACCGGGGTCCGGGAGGACCAGGAAGCGGTGAATGCTTTGTACTCACCACTTCCTGGTCCTTAGCTGTCGGCTGTGCTGTGCTGCGCACAGGCGTAAGGCGCTCTGTGACGTCACGCTGTGTGCAGCCTTCACGGCCGACAGCAGGAGGATGCAGATCGCATTGGAGGAGAGGAGCGTAGGGGTTCAGGAGCAGGAAAGGGTGTTTTTTTTTTATATTTATGGACAGTTCTGGGGGCTGATGGAGAGGTTGCCGGGGGCTGATGGAGAGGCACTGGGGGCTAATGGAGAGACTGCTGGGGGCTGAGAAGCTACTGGGGCTGATGGAGAGGTTGCTGGGGCTGATGAGAGAGGCACTGGGGGCAGATAAGAGGCACTGGGGGCTGATGAGATGCACTGAGGGCCAATAGAGAGGCTGCGGGGGGCCGAGAAGCTACTGGGGGTTGATGGAGAGGCTGCTGGGGGCTGATAAGAGGCACTGGTGGCCAATGAGAGGCTACTAGAGGCCGATGAGAGGCACTGGGGGCTGATGGAGAGGCACTGGGGGCTGATGGAGAGGCTGCTGGGGGCTGAGAAGCAACTGGGGACTGATATGAGGCTACTGGGGGATGATGAGAGGCATGGGGCTCTTATCTGAGGTCTGATTGGGGGTCATTCATATTGGGGTCTGATCTGAGGTCTTCTTGGGGTCCTATTAGCATTGGGGCTGTTAGCTGAGGTCTGATTAACATTAGGGGTCTAATTAGTGTGCTGACCCGAGATATAATGAAAAATATTTTTTTCTTATTGTCCCCCTCTAAAACCTAGGTGTGTTTTATGGGGCGAAAAATACGGTACTTGCTTGCTCCTCCTGAACTCCCCTGCCCTTTGTATACGCTGCTCGCCGGAACGTCACACGGAGGCACTGCAAAGCTAAGGTGAGCCCCGGTCTCCTTCCTGAACTGCAGAGCGGTGCCCACTTCCAGCCCTGAGCCCAGCTGCCTAGAGCACTGATCCTGAGCCCGCTGGAGTCTTCCGAACTAACATAGTAACATAGTATATAAGACAGAAAAAAGACATTTGTCCATCCAGTTCGGTCTGTTTCCTACAAGTGATCCAAAGGAAGGCAAAAAAAAAAAAACTGTGAGGCAGAAGCCAGTTTTCCCCAATCCCCACTTAAGGGAAAGAAAATTTCTTCCCGACTCCAATCAGGCAATCAGAATAACTCCCTGGATCAACGACTCCTCTCTAGTAGCTATAGCCTGTAATATTATTAGACTCTAGAAATACATCCAGTCCCCTCTTGAATTCCTTTATTGTATTCACCATCACCACCTCCTCAGGCAGAGAGTTCCATAGTCTCACTGCTCTTACAGTGAAGAATCCTCCTCTATGTGTGTGTACAAACCTTCTTTCCTCCAGATGCAGAGGATGTCCCCTCGTCACAGTCCTAGGGATAAATAGATGACGGGAGAGATCTCTGTACTGACCCCTGATATATTTATACATAGTTATTAGATCTCCCCTCAGTCGCATTTTTTCTAAAGTGAATAACCCTAATTTTGATAACCTTTCAGGGTACTGTAGTTGCCCCATTCCAGTTATTACTTTAGTTGCCCTCCTCTGAACCCTCTCCAGCTCTGCTATGTCTGCCTTGAATACAGGAGCCCAGAACTGTGCACAGTACTCCATGTATGGTCTGACTAGTGATTTGTAAAGTGGTAGGACTATGTTCTCATCACGGACATCTATGCCCCTTTTGATGCAACCCATTATCTTATTGGCCTTGGCAGCAGTTGCCTGACACTGGTTTTTACAGCTTAGTTTGGTGTTTATTAAAATTCCTAGATTCTTCTCCATGTCAGTGTTACCGAGTGTTTTACCTTTTAGTATGTACGGGTGACTTGCATTATTCCTTCCCGTGTGCATAACTTTCCATTTGTCAGTGTTAATCCTCATTTGCCATTTCTCTGCCCAAGCCTCCAATCTATCCAGATCCCTCTGTAGCAGAAAACTGTCCTCTTCAGTGTTAATTACTTTACACAGTTCTGTGTCATCTGCAAAAATTGATATTTTACTGTGCAAGCCTTCTACAAAATCATTAATAAATATATTGAAGAGAATAGGGCCCAATACTGACCCCTGAGGTACCCCACTAGTGACAGTGACCCAATCTGAGTGTGTACTGTTAATAACCACCCTCTGTTTTCTATTACTCAGCCAGTTACTTACCCACATACAGACATTTTCTCCCAGTCCGAGCATTCTCATTTAATATACTAACCTTTTGTGTGGTACAGTGTCAAATGCTTTGGAGAAGTCCAGATATATGACATCCACTGACCCCGGTCAAGTCTTTAACTTACCTCCTCATAGAAACTAATTAAATTAGTTTGGCATGACCAATCCCTCATGAAGCCATGCTGATATGGCGTTATTTGCTTATTTTCATTGAGTTACTCCAAGATAGTATCTCTTAGAAAACCTTCAAACAGTTTATAATTTCCAGGCTCTGTTTTTGGAACTGTAAGTATTTACAGTAATTCACTGTAAAAAAAAATAAATAAATATATATATATCTTGTTTTATGTGAGCAAGGGTGCTGGGTATTGGAGAGGGGGGGGGGGGGTGGTAGGTGGAGAAGGGGGAGCGAGGGGCAGATGGAGGGATTAGTAGTACAGTATTATCTGCACATTGTAAAAAAAAGTAATCTGCAAAATATTATATATTTGTGTCAGAAGTTGGGCTTCTTTAATTTTTAGAATAATGATACAGCCATTTTATTTGATATTTTTGTGCTGATTCTTTTTATTTCTCTATTTTAAGAGACACTATAGTCAGAAGAACCACAACAGCTAAAGGTAGTAGTTCTGGTGTCTATAGCATATCTCTGCAAGCCTTTTAATGTAAACACTGCCTTTTGAAAATATGACAATGAGTTAAATAAAACCAGCAAACATTTACTAATGTAGTGATTTAATTTTGCCTCCTGGATCCTGCCTTCCCACACCCTAGCAGCAATCACGCCATCCACCACAACACAATATGCAGTTTTTGAATGTATTACAGATCACCTCATAAATACAATGCACAGGAATGTGCAGTGTGTGAGTATATCAGAGCCAACCCACTGCTTTCCCATTGGGAAGCTTTGGGAGGCTATTGTGCATGTGTGGCTTCATAGAGATGGTTTGAATCAAAGAATTTCTATGAGGATTGTTTAGCGTGAATGCCAGTGTTGCATGTTGTGCAACAAGCCTGATTCAGTGGAGCAATGGGCCATTTGCCCCCCAGGACAAAGGCTGAAAGCCCTCCCCTGGCTACCCCATCTCTTTACCATGGTTGACCCGGACAGGACTGCATGTATAACTTGAGAATTTCCCTTTAATGGTTCCTCCACATCCCATTTATATAGTGTATAGTGGGGAAAATAAGTATTTGATACACTGGTGATTTTGCAAGTTTTCCCACCTACAAAGAATGGAGAGGTCTGTAATTTTTATCGTAGGTACACTTCAACTGGGGGAAACAGAATCTATAAAAATCCAGAAAATCACATTGTTTGATTTGAAAATAATTAGCATTTTATTGCATGAAATAAGTATTTGACCACCTACTAAAAAGCAAGAATTATGGCTCTCGCAGACCTGTCAGTTTTTCTTTAAGAGGCACCTCTACTTTGCACTCATTACCTGCATTAATTGCACCTGTTTGAACTTGTTACATGTACAAAAGACACCAGTCGACACACTCAATCAATCACACTCCAACCTCAAGTTGATCCAGAGGAAGGCAAAAAACTGTGAGGTAGAAGCAAATTTTCCTCACTTTAGGGGAAAAAATTCCTTCCTGACTCCAATCAGGCAATCAGAAATAGGGTAGGCACAAAGAAAAGAAAAACGGTGGCACTGTCAACCCCTAAATATAACAGGAAAAGTCCAGCAATAACTCGTCCGGAGAGCACAGAGAATCAGTGCGGGGAGAGCAAGGCAGAGCGCATGTATATTCCGGCTAGATAGTGGTGTTGCTCAGCCTCAGATGTGTGAGTCCATCCATATTATAAGCAACGAAGGTAAATAAAAGAAGTGGCGGCACTCACCCAAGTCCGGTGAAAGGAAGGGAATACCTTTATTAGAGGAACAACAGAATCAGTGCATGGAACTGCGCTGTGGGTGCGAGGGGGGGAGAGGAACAACCTCCCGTCGTGCAGTGGCGGTGACGGCCGTTTCACGTGGCATGCGCTTCTTCTGACCGCGAGTACTGCACGACGGGAGGTTGTTCCTCTCCCACACCTCGCACCCACAGCGCAGTTCCATGCACTGATCCTGTTGTTCCTCTAATAAAGGTATTCCCTTCCTTTCACCGGACTTGGGTGAGTGCCGCCACTTCTTTTATTTACCTTCGTTGCTTATAATATGGATGGACAAATCAGAAATAGGGTACTTTCACACTAGCAGCATTCTTTTCCGGTATTAAAATCCAGTAAAGGGTCTCAATATCGGTTAAAAACACGTCAGTTTTGTCCTAATGCATTCTGAATGGAAAACAATCCGTTCAGTATGCATCAGGATGTCTTTGGTTCCGTCCCTTGTACGGTATTTTTTCCAGCCAAAATCCCTGAACAATACCACACTTGCCGGATCTGCCATTAATTTCCATAGAGATGTATTAATGCCGGATCCGGTACCAAGTGTTCTGGAAATTGCCACGCCGCCTGTTCCAGTTTTTCGTTCTGCGCCTGATCCAGGAGATAGGAGGAGCTAGTTTCGCTTTTGATCTTTGAAAAAATTTAAATACCGGATCCGTTATTCCATTTGAAACCAGATGAAAACGGATGAGACAAATCCGGTATATCACCGTCTCGGAAAAAAAAAAGGTATATGTAGCCTTACTCCCTGGATCAACAGCCCATCTCTAGTAACTATAACCTGTACTATTATTACACTCCAGAAATACATCCAGTCCCCTCTTGAACTCTTTTAGTGAACTCACCATCACCACCTCCTGAGGAATAGAATTCCATAGTCTCACTGCATTTACTATAAAGAATCCTCTTCTATGTTTGTGTACCAACCTTCTTTCCTCCAGACACAGAGGATGTCCCCTCATCACAGTCACACAGTCACAGTCCTGGTGATAAATAGATGATGGGAGAGATCTCTGTACTGACCCCTGATATATTTATATATAGTTATTAGATCTCCCCTCAGTCGTCTTTTTTCTAAAGTGAATAACCCTAATTTTGATAACCTTTCAGGGTACTGTTGTTGCCCCATTCCAGTTATTATTTTAGTTGCCCTTCTCTTAACCCTTTCCAACTCTGCTATGTCTGCTATACTTATTTTAACGTGGAAAAAAAAACTTTAAGTCTCATTATTTGTGATAAAAAAAAAAAAGATTACATAGAATCTCTAGCAAAAGGCAATTTATAGATGTGTCAGCCAATCAGAAACTTTAACTTTAACTCAGAGGAAACATGCCAGCCATTATTTTCATTTTCATTAAACGCAAGAGCGACATAGCATAATGTTTTACAGAACACATCGGGGCACGCAGGGAATTGACTGAGCATGATAACTCCATATTCACAGCACACACAGTAATTGCTTTCAATACTGTTAGACCTTAACATTTTAAATAACAAGGTTTATCAAACTACTTTCCTTTCAGCAATATAAGGCTATCTGTACAGAAATGACAGATCAGCCTTAATGTATCACAAAAGACGTTTCCACCTTTATTGTGAACATTCTGAAAGAAAATATTGAAGAGTTGTACTTGGGAACAAGATTTTTTTTAGTTTTGCCTGGAATAACCCCTTAACAGGTTAGGAAGAGTAGAGAACACATCACCACTCTCGTCTGATGTGTAATAAAAGCTTTATTCAACATACAATGCATTTCGCAAACAATGTGCTGTCAGGTTCATGGAGCCTGTCGCTGTGCGCACCTTCATCTATAAATGCAAGACTTCTTTCACACGAGCGATATGGATTGTGTCAGGATCTTTTCAGGGAAAACATGATGCTTTTGCACGCAAGTATAAACAGTTTTTGGATTGCATGCATTTTTCCATGCGCATGAAGAAAAACTGAAGAATAACATCAACATCATCATCTCCTAGAAACCATCAGTGAAAAACGCATTGCATCCAGATGCCTTCTGTTTTTTGAAGCAAGCACCAATATATAGAACATGCTGCAATTTTTACTGGATGCAAAGATGAGGCATGAAAATAAAGGTTATGTGCACTGACTAGTGATGAGCGAGCATGCTCGGCCGAATATCTTTTCGGCTCAAGCATCGCTATGCTCGGCACATGGCGGTACTTGACCGAGTACCGTATGTGCTGAAGCGCAATGCTCAAATCTCTACCCCGCACATTTCGGGGGGTTTTAACCAGCCAATAAAGGTGCAGGTAAGTACTGCCCTCACTGGAATGCCAGTAAAAATATAAATCCTAAAAAACAATCCTAAAAAAGTTATAAACTAGTAAAAAAAAAAAGTGTACAGCTACTCCACATACATATCTATGATTGTTTATTACTATTTTATGTAAGTTTTTGTTGTATCTTGATATTAAATTGACATGATTATTCATTTATTACGGTCCTTGGGTCAATACCGGTCCAATTACTCCAATAACTCACAGATGTTGAGTGCCTGTCTTTTTTTTACTTATTTTTTGTTTCCATCTGCAAACAGTGTCTGCATTACAAATTCCAATAATCTGGGCCACATCTAGTGTCCATAATCTGTGGTGTTCTGTAACCAATAGTGTAGAACATCTGCAAACAGTGTCTGTATTACAAATTCCAATAATCTGGCCCACATCTAGTGTCCATAATCTGTGGTGTTCTGTAACCAATAGTGTAGAACATCTGCAAACAGTGTCTGTATTACAAATTCTAATAATCTGGCCCACATCTAGTGTCCATAATCTGTGGTGTTCTGTAACCAATAGTGTAGAACATCTGCAAACAGTGTCTGTATTACAAATTCCAATAATCTGGGCCACATCTAGTGTGCATAATCTGTAGTGTTCTGTAACCAATAGTGTAGAACATCTACAAACAGTTTCTGTATTACAGAATTCAATAATCTGGGCCCCATCTAGTGTCGATAATTGGTGGTGTTCTGTAACCAATAGTGTAGAAAATCTGCAAACAGTGTCTGCATTACAAATTCTGATAATCTGGGCCACATCTAGTGTCCATAGTGTGTGCCTTTGTGGAAAAAATACTGAACAACATCTGCAAACAGTGTCTGTATTACAAATTCCAATAATCTGGGCCAAATCTAGTGTGCATAATCTGTGGTGTTCTGTAACCAATAGTGTAGAACATCTGCAAACAGTGTCTGTATTACAAACTCCAATAATCTGGGTCAAATCTAGTGTCCATTTTCTGTGGATTTCTGTGACATATACTGTCCTGCATCCGAAAACGGTGAATTTAGCGGACAGTAAGACAATCTGCGCCGCATCTTGTGACAAAAGAAGGAGAGCACTAATGGACAGGGAGGTCCGTGTGATGCTAATGGTGCATGCAGAGGCCGTGGCCCTGGGCGCAATAAAACTGTGCCTGCTGCCAGTGCACCAGAAGAAAAAAAAAACATCCACCGTAAACAGCTTCATGTCCAACTTAGCTGGGCGGCGCAGGACAACACTGTCCAAGTCGGACCAGTGCGAACAGTTGGTTGGATTGCTGAAGAAAATGCTTCCAGTCGGTTAAGCACCACCCTCTCGTCCAGTCTCTGTAGCCAAGAGTCTGGTCAACCAAATCCTCACTCTGATCATCCTTCCTCCCACCACAGAGAGGCTTGCCACCCACACTCGGATATTCTGAGGAGCTCTTTCTAGCGCCACTATTAAATTTGGCCCTCGCGATCAGCACGCTTAAAGAGGTACCTGAGATATTGTGCTCTGATTCCCAACCTCTTGAGCCTTCACAGTCTCAAGAAGATGACGGGGGTGAACGGCAATTGTTCGTTCACGAGGTGGATGATGATGAGACACAGTTGTCAGTCACTGAGGTTGTGGTTAGGTCAAATCAGGAGGATGAGCAGAGTGAGGAAGTGAAAGAGGAGGTGGTGGACAATGAGGTCACTGACCCAACATGGGAAGGTGAAAAGCAGAGCGAGGACAGCAGTACAGAGGGGGAGAAATCCGCAGCACCGCAAAAGTCTGGAAGAGGCAGTGGGGTTGCAAAAGGGAGAAGTCGGCCCAGACCAAACAGGCCCACAACCGTTACACCTAGAACCCCATGCGTAAATCTACCTTGCCACGGGGTAGGTGTTCCGCAGTATGGCTCTTTTTTGAGGAAAGTGCAGACGACAAAAGAGTGGTAGTTTGCAACCTGTGCCATACCAAAATGAGCCGGGGCATGAACACTAGCAACTAGTGTTGAGCGAACAGTTCGAGAATCGTTCGGGTCCGTACCGAATTTTGGGGTGTCCGTGACATGGACCTGAACCCGGACATTTTCAAAAAAGTTCGGGTTCGGGTCCGGTGTTCGTCGATTACTTCCCGCTTTTTGAAGGGCTGCACAGCAGCCAATCAGCTAGCGTTTTACTTCTTGCCCTAAGAGCCCATCACAGCCATGCCTACTAATGGCATGGCTGTGATTGGCCAAGTGCAGCATGTGACCCAGCCTCTATTTAGGCTGGAGTCACGTAGCGCCGCACGTCACACTGCTCTGACTAGTGTAGGGAGAGGATGCAGCTTCTGTGAGGGCGAGATAGGCAGGGATAAAGAAGTGATTGAATCATCTACCTTTCTACACCTGTGCATCAGAACAACTCAGCTGAGCTGTTCACTGAAAGTCACTATTTTGTTGAGACTGGCCAGAGCGATTTTTACTGGCACATGTAACTGGGCTGACCGGCGGTGGCCATTTTGGGACTTGTGGTGCGCCAGCACTTGCTGCCACAGAGTGTAAACCAAAGCTCCAAAGAAGTTAAAAATCTACACCTGTGAATCAGAACAACAGCGATTCAGCTGCTCAGTCAAAGTCAATTTTTTTTCTGGCTGGGCAGACTGTTTTCTGGCACATGTTACTTGGCTGATAGGCGGCGGCCATTTTGGGACTGCCACAACGTCCATTAATCTAATGTAATAGTCGATTTTTTCATAGATATACTACATCAGGGGTTTGGCTGTGCTTGTGTCACCCATACTAACTGCAAAGATATTTAATATATCAGTGGTGAAACTGAAAGTAACCCACTTGGATAGCAAATCCCATGAATGTGCTGTTCCAGCTAGGCTAGCCAGTGCCACTACTTTGTCCAATACTGTCAGCCAGAAATTTTTTTTTTTTTTTATGTGCCAGAAATATAAATTAGAAAAAGCTTTCACCGTAATAATAAAATTATTCTGGTGTTAGACCAGAAGAAGCACTCCTGTTGTAATTAATACTGTAAAAAGGCTTAGGCAATATTTCTCCCAGCGTGGGAAATTTATCTAGCAAAACTAGCATTTTAACAATTCCGGTGTTCTGAAATATCAGCAGTCCTCTTGTAATTAATACCGCCAAAAGGCATTATATCGTCCAGTGTTGTCATTTTGGTGAAAAAAAGGCCAATTTAATCAATCTGGTGTTTGTTAGACCAGAAAAACTAGGCCTCACGTTTTCACTCCTCTAAAAAGGAATTATATTTCCCCGTGTGGGGATCTATGTACCAAAACTAGCATTATAAAAATCTGGTGTCCAATTAGCAGCAGTGTTCTTGTAATTAATACCGCCAAAAGGCATTATTGTCCAGTGTTGTAATTTTGCTGAAAAAAGGCCAATTTAATCAATCTGGTGTTTGTTAGACCAGAAAACTCGGCCTCACGTTTTCACTCCTGTAAAAGGAATTATATTTCCCAGTGTGGGGATCTATGTACCAAAACTGGCATTATAAAAATCTGGTGTCCAATTAGCAGCAGTGTTCTTGTAATTAATACCGCCAAAAGGCATTATTGTCCAGTGTTGTAATTTTGCTGAAAAAAGGCCAATTTAATCAATCTGGTGTTTGTTAGACCAGAAAAACTCGGCCTCACGTTTTCACTCCTCTAAAAGGAATTATATTTCCCGTGTGGGGATCTATGTACCAAAACTAGCATTATAAAAATCTGGTGTCCAATTAGCAGCAGTGCTCTTGTAATTAATACCGCCAAAAGGCATTATTGTCCAGTGTTGTAATTTTGCTGAAAAAAAGGCCAATTTAATCAATCTGGTGTTTGTTAGACCAGAAAAACTTGGCCTCAAGTTTTCACTCCTCTAAAAAGGAATTATATTTCCCTGTGTGGGGATCTATGTACCAAAACTAGCATTATAAAAAATCTGGTGTCCAATTAGCAGCAGTGTTCTTGTAATTAATACCGCCAAAAGGCATTATATCGTCCAGTGTTGTAATTTTGGTGAAAAAAAGGCCAATTTAATCAATCTGGTGTTTGTTAGACCAGAAAAACTAGGCCTCACGTTTTTACTCCTCTAAAAAGGAATTATATTTCCCCGTTTGGGAATCTATGTACCAAAACTAGCATTATAAAAAATCTGGTGTCCAATTAGCAGCAGTTTTCTTGTAATTAATACCGGAAAAAGGAATTATATCTTCCAGTGTGGGAATTTTGGGGCTAAAAAATAATATATTTTATTGTGGTGCGAGTTGAATCGCAACAATGAGGAAACATTCTATTAAGGGACGAGGACGCGGTTGTGGTGGTGTCCGTCGAGCCTCTGTTGCTGGCAGAGGACGTGGCCGTTCGGCCTCAGGCGCACAAAGTAGTGAAACAACTCCCTCAAGTAGCCGGCAGAATTTACAGCGATATTTGGTGGGGCCCAATGCCGTTATGAGGATGGTAAGGCCTGAGCAGGTACAGGCATTAGTCGATTGGGTGGCCGACAGTGCTTCCAGCACGTTCACCACATTGTCTTCCGCCCAGTCTTCTGCGGAAAGCGCACAGGTGGCACCTGAAAACCAAGCCCATCAGTCTGTCACATCACCCCCATGCATATCAGGGAAACTGGCTGAGCCTCAAGTTATGCAGCAGTCTCTTCTTCTGTTTGAAGACTCTGCTCCCACGGTTTTCCAGGGGCGTCCACCTATCCCTTCCCAGCGGTGGAAGACATTCCATGCACTGACGCACAACCACTTATGTATCCAGATGTTGAGGACATGGGAATACCACCACAGCAGAGTGACCGAGTGTCTGATGATGACGAAACACAGGTGCCCACTGCCGCGTCTTATTGCAGTGTGCAGACTGAACAGGAGGAGGTCAGGGAGGAAGACTGGGTGGAAGACGATGCAGAGGACGATGAGGTCTTAGACCCCACATGGACTGAAGGTCGTGCCGCTGACTTAAATAGTTCAGAGGAAGAGGCAGTGGTGAGACCGAGACAACAGCGAAGCCAAAGAGGGAGCAGGGGGCAAAAGCAGAACAGCCGCCTTCCAGAGAGTTTGCCTGCTATTGGCCAGCGCCAACAGGGACCCAGCACCCCAAAGGCATCTTCAAGGAGTTCCCTGGCATGGCACTTCTTCAAACAATGTGCTGAGGACAAGACCAGAGTGGTTTGCACGCTGTGCCATCAGACCCTGAGGCGAGGCATTAACGTTCTTAACCTGAGCACCACCTGCATGATCAGGCATCTACATGCAAAGCATGAACTGCAGTGGAGTACACACCTTAAAAACAAGGAACCCGCTCAGGCTCCCCTGCTCCCTCTAGCGCTGCTGCCTCGGCTTCCGCCTCGAGAGGAATGTTGCCACCTGCTGAGCAGCAAACAGAGGATGTGCCACCGACACCACCACCACCACCGTCACCTAGCGTCTCCACTATTTCACACAGCAGCGTTCAGCTCTCCATCTCTCAAACCTTTGAGAGGAAGCGCAAATTCCCACCTAGTCACCCTCGAGCCCTTGGCCTGAATGCCAGCATTTCTAAACTACTGGCCTTTGAAATGCTGTCATTCCGGCTGGTGGACACAGACAGCTTCAAACAGCTGATGGCCATGGCTGTCCCCCAGTATGTGGTTCACAGCCACCACTACTTCTCCAAGACAGCCGTGCCTTCCCTGCACATGCAAGTGTCCGATAAAATCAAGTGTGCACTGCGCAACGCCATTTGTGGCAAGGTCCACCTAACCACAGATACGTGGACCAGTAAGCACGGCCAGGGACGCTATATCTCCCTAACTGCACACTGGGTAAATGTAGTGGCGGCTGGGCCCCAGGCGGAGAGTTCCTTGGCGCACGTCCTTCCGCCGCCAAGGATCACAGGGCATCATTCTTTGCCTCCTGTAGCCTCCTCCTCCTACTCGGCTTCCTCCTCCTCCTCCTCTGCTTCCACCAGCTCATCCAGTCAGCCACACACCTTCACCACCAACTTCAGCACAGCCCGGGTAAACGTCAGCAGGCCATTCTGAAACTCATATGTTTGGGGACAGGCCCCACACCGCGCAGGAGTTGTGGCGGGGTATTGAACAACAGACCGACCAGTGGTTGCTGCCGGTGGGCCTCAAGCCCGGCCTGGTGGTGTGCGATAATGGGCGAAATCTCGTGGCAGCTCTGGGACTAGCCGGTTTGACGCACATCCCTTGCCTGGCGCATGTGCTGAATTTGGTGGTGCAAAAGTTCATTCACAACTACCCAGACATGTCAGAGCTGCTGCATAAAGTGCGGGCCGTCTGTGCGCACTTCCGGCGTTCACATCCTGCCGCTGCTCGCCTGTCAGCGCTACAGCGGAACTTCGGCCTTCCCGCTCACCGCCTAATATGCGACGTGCCCACCCGGTGGAACTCCACCTTGCACATGCTGGAGAGACTGTGCGAGCAGCAGCAGGCCATAGTGGAGTTTCAGCTGCAGCACGCACGGGTCAGTCGCACTGCGGAACAGCACCACTTCACCACCAATTATTGGGCCTCCATGCGAGACCTGTGTGCCCTGTTGCGCTGTTTAGAGTACGCTACCAACATGGCCAGTGGCGATGCCACTGTTATCAGCGTGACAATACCAATTCTATGTCTCCTAGAGAAAACGCTTAGGGCGATGATGGAAGAGGAGGTGGGCCAGGGCCAGGAGGAGGAGGAGGAGGATGACGGGTCGTTTTTAGCACTTTCAGGCCAGTCTGTTAGAAGTGGCTCAGAGGGAGGTTTTTTGCAACAGCAGAGGGCAGGTACAAATGTGGCCAGCCAGGGACCACTACTGGAGGACGAGGAGGATGAGGAGGAGGTGGAGGAGGATGAGGATGAAGCAGGTTCACAGCGGGGTGGCACCCAGCACAGCGCAGGCACATCCCTGGTGCGTGGCTGGGGGAATACAGAGGATGATGACGATACGCCTCCCACAGAGGACAGCTTGTCCTTACCTCTGGGGAGCCTGGCACACATGAGCGATTACATGCTGCAGTGCCTGCGCAACGACAGCAGAGTTGCCCACATTTTAACGTGTGCTGACTACTGGGTGGCCACCCTGCTGGATCCACGGTACAAAGACAATGTGCCCACTTTACTTCCTGCACTGGAGCGTGATAGGAAGATGCGCGAGTACAAGCGCACACTGGTAGACGCGCTCCTGAGAGCATTCCCAACTGTCACAGGGGAACAGGTGGAAGGCCAAGGCCAAGGCAGAGGAGGAGCTAGAGGTCGCCCACACAGCAGTGTCACGGCCAGCTCATCTGAGGGCAGGGTTAGCATGGCAGAAATGTGGAAAAGTTTTGTTTCCACGCCACAGCTAACTGCCCCACCACCTGATATGGAACGTGTTAGCAGGAGGCAACATTTCACTAACATGGTTGAACAGTACATCTGCACACAACTCCACGTACTGACGGATGGTTCGGACCCATTCAACTTCTGGGTTTCCAAATTGTCCACGTGGCCAGAATTAGCATGTTATGCCTTGGAGGTGCTAGCCTGCCCGGCGGCCAGCGTTTTATCTGAACGTGTATTCAGCACGGCAGGGGCGTCATTACTGACAAACGCAGCCGCCTGTCCGCAGCCAACGTGGACAAGCTGACGTTTATAAAATGAACCAGGCATGGATCCCACAAGACCTGACCCTCCCTTGTGCAGAGTAGTCCTTAATAACTGCCTTAAACCATGTTGTCTTGTACTCCTGGCCACTTCTTCATTGAAAAATCCATTTTTGAAATTAAGTAGGATCTTGGTGTGCAACCCAGAGTTGAATGAACCTTCCCTCTGTCTGGGTGCCGGGCCAAAGTACATGAAAGTGTCCTTCTCCTGTGCTGGGTGATATGAATGTTATACTTGTGCTGTCTGACATGTCTCCTTTGTGTGGGTGCAGGGGGCCAAAGTCACTGAAAGCGGCCTTCTCCTGTGGTGGGTGATCGAAATGCCTGATTCTCTGCTGTGGGACCTCTCCTCTTTCTGAGTGCAGGGGTCAAAGAAACAAAAGGTGGCCTACTCCTGTGGTGGTTGACATGATGCCTGATTCTCTGCTGTGGGACCTCTCTCCTCCGTGTGGCTGCAGGGGTCAAAGTCTCTAAAAGTGCCCTTTTCCTGTGGTGGTTGATGTAAAACTGATGCTTGTGCTATCTGACCTGTCTCCTCTGTGTCGGTGCTAAGGCCTAAGTCACTGAAAGCGGCCTTCTCCTGTGCTGGCTGATATAAATGCCTGAATCTCTGCTGTGGGACCTCTCTCCTCCGTGTGGCTGCAGGGGTCAAAGTCTCTAAAAGTGCCCTTCTCCTGTGGTGGTTGATGTAAAACTGATGCTTGTGCTATGTGACATGTCTCCTCTGTGTCGGTGCTAAGGCCTAAGTCACTGAAAGCGGCCTTCTCCTGTGCTGGCTGATATAAATGCCTGATTCTCTGCTGTGGGACCTCTCTCCTCCGTGTGGCTGCAGGGGTCAAAGTCTCTGAAAGTGCCATTCTCCTGTGGTGGTTGATGTGAAACTGATGCTTGTGCTATCTGACCTGTCTCCTCTGTGTCGGTGCTAAGGCCTAAGTCACTGAAAGCGGCCTTCTCCTGTGCTGGCTGATATAAATGCCTGAATCTCTGCTGTGGAACCTCTCTCCTCCGTGTGGCTGCAGGGGTCAAAGTCTCTGAAAGTGCCATTCTCCTGTGGTGGTTGATGTGAAACTGATGCTTGTGCTATCTGACCTGTCTCCTCTGTGTCGGTGCTAAGGCCTAAGTCACTGAAAGCGGCCTTCTCCTGTGCTGGCTGATATAAATGCCTGAATCTCTGCTGTGGGACCTCTCTCCTCTTTCTGGGTGCAGGGGTCAAAGAAACAAAAAGTGGCCTACTCCTGTGGTGGTTGACATGATGCCTGATTCTCTGCTGTGGGACTTCTCTCCTCTTTCTGGGTGCAGGGGTCAAAGTCTCTAAAAGTGCCCTTCTCCTGTGGTGGTTGATGTGAAACTGATGCTTGTGCTATCTGACCTGTCTTCTCTGTGTCGGTGCTAAGGCCTAAGTCACTGAAAGCGGCCTTCTCCTGTTCTGGCTGATATAAATGCCTGATTCTCTGCTGTGGGACCTCTCTCCTCCGTCTGGGTGCAGGGGTAAAAGTCTCTCAAAGTGGCCTTCTCTTGTGGTGGGTGATGAGAAGCTGATGTTTGTGCCATCTGACATGGTTGCCGGGGTCCCATTAAATGGTGGCCTACTCCTGTGGTGGGTGATCTAAATGCATGATTCTCTGCTGTGAAAACCTCTCTCCTCCGTCTGGGTGCAGGGGTCAAAGTCTCTCAAAGTGGCCTTCGCTTGTGCTGGGTGATGTGAAGCTGATGTTTGTGCCATCTGACATGGTTGCCGGGGTCCCATTAAATGGTGGCCTACTCCTGTGGTGGGTGATCTAAATGCATGATTCTCTGCTGTGAAAACCTCTCTCCTCCGTCTGGGTGCAGGGTTCAAAGTCTCTCAAAGTGGCCTTCTCTTGTGCTGGGTGATGTGAAGCTGATGTTTGTGCCATCTGACATGGTTGCCGGGGTCCCATTAAATGGTGGCCTACTCCTGTGGTGGGTGATCTAAATGCATGATTCTCTTCTGTGAAAACCTCTCTCCTCTGTCTGGGTGCTGGTCCAAAATACATGAGAGTGGCCTTCTCCGGTGGTGGTTGATATGACGCATGATTCCTTGCTGTGGGACCTGTATCCTCTGTCTGGGTGCTGGGCCGAAATAAATGAGTGGCCTTCTCCGTTGGTGGTTGATATGAGGCATGATTCCTTGCTGTGGGACCTATCTCCTCTGTCTGGGTGCTGGTCCAAAATAAATGAGTGTCCTTCTCCGGTGGGGGTTGATATGACGCCTTATTCCTTGTTGTGGGACCTCTCTCCTCTGTCTGGGTGCTGGTCCAAAATACATGAGAGTGGCCTTCTCCGGTGGTGGTTGATATGACGCATGATTCCTTGCTGTGGGACCTGTATCCTCTGTCTGGGTGCTGGGCCAAAATAAATGAGAGTGGCCTTCTCCATTGGTGGTTGATATGAGGCATGATTCCTTGCTGTGGGACCTGTATCCTCTGTCTGGGTGCTGGTCCAAAATAAATGAGAGTGGCCTTCTCCGGTGGCGGTTGATATGACGCATGATTCCTTGATGTGGGACCTCTCTCCTCTGTCTGGGTGCTGGTCCAAAATAAATGAGAGTGGCCTTCTCCGGTGGTGGTTGATATGACGCCTTATTCCTTGCTGTGGGACCTGTATCCTCTGTCTGGGTGCTGGTACAAAATGCATGAGAGTGGCCTTCTCCGGTGGTGGTTGATATGACACCTTATTCCTTGCTGTGGGACCTGTATCCTCTGTCTGGGTGCTGGTCCAAAATACATGAGAGTGGCCTTCTCCGGTGGTGGTTGATATGAAGCATGATTCCTTGCTGTGGGACCTGTATCCTCTGTCTGGGTGCTGGTCCCAAATAAATGAGAGTGGCCTTCTCCAGTGGTGGATGATATGACGCATGATTCCTTGCTGTGCGACCTCTCTCCAATTGATATTGGTTAATTTTTATTTATTTATTTTGTTTTAATTCATTTCCCTATCTACATTTGTTTGCAGGGGATTTACCTACATTTTGCTGCCTTTTGCAGCCCTCTAGCCCTTTCCGGGAGTCTTTTACAGGCTTTTTAGTGCCTAAAAGTTCGGGTCCCCATTGACTTCTATGGGGTTCGGGATGAAGTTCGGGTTGAGTTCGGATCACGAACCCGGACATTTTCCGGAAGTTTGGCCGAACCTCTCGAACCCGAACATCCAGGTGTTCGCTCATCTCTACTAGCAACCTCACCACCACCAGCATGATCCACCACATTGCATCCAAGCACTCTAATAAGTGGGCTAAACGCCTGGGTCCACAATCTGGGTCTGCAGGTCATCCCACTGCCTCCTCTTCCCCGTGTTACGCACTGCTGGTCTTTCCCTTGTCAAAGGTGCAGGCCCGGATGCCTCTCGCCCTGCAACTGGACCTTCGCCTGAACCGTCAGCAACAACATCCACTTCCCTGTCCAGGCGCAACGTCAAATTTCGATAACACAGGCATTTGAACGCAAGCGCAAATACCCACCCACAGGCCATAGCACTAAATGCGCAAGTTTCGAAATTACTGGCCCTTGAGATGTTGCCATTTAGGCTTGTGGACACTGAGGTCTTCCGCAGCCTGATGTCAGCGGACGTCCCCTCGGTACGCAGTCCCCAGCCGCCACTATTTTTATTTCACATTTCCCTGATCGCACACTGGGTGAATGTTGTGGAGGACAGGAGTGAGTCGTAACCTGGTATGGCACAGGTGCTTCCCACGCCCAGGATTGTGGGCCCTACGTCCATCAGGGTCTCCGCCAGCAGCTATGTTACTGGCTCCAACCCCCACTTCTCCTTCTCCGCCGCCTCCTCCTCCACTTCCACCTCCAACAGCAGTCAGCCATCAGTTGCTAGCTGGAATCTGTGCTGCACTGCTGTGGGTAAGCATCAACAGGCCGTGCTGAAGCTGATATGGTTAGGGGACAAACAGCACACCGCCGCAGAGCTGTGGCATGGTATAAGGGACCAGACCGAGCTGTGGCTCTCGCCACTCAACCTACAACTATGCATGGTTGTGTCTGACAATGGCTGTAACTTGGTGGCGGCTTTGGAGCTCGGCATCCTAACACACATCCCATGACTAGACCACATCTTAAACTTAGTAGCTCAGCGGTTAATAAAAACCTACCCCAATTTGGCAGAGCTACTACTGAAGGTGCGCCGTGTGTGCCCATTTCCGCAAGTCGTCCATAGCTTCAGCCGGTCTGTCAATGCTGAAGCAGCGCTTGCGGCTTTAAGCTCACTGACTGTTGTGCAACGTGAGCACGCGCTGGAACTTTACGTTCTACATGTTGGCCAGGCTTTGTGAGCAGCAGAGAGCAGTTCTGGAATACCAGCTGCAATGTGGTCGTCACCTTTCCAGTCAACTGCCACTATTCACAATGGAGGAGTGGGCATTGATGTCAGACCTCTGTGAGGTTTTAAAAAACTTTGATGAATCCACACAGATGGTTAGTGTCGATAATGCTATTATCAGCGTAACCATCCCACTGCTGTGTCTACTCAAAAGATCGCAGCTCACAATTAAGAACAATGCTCTGAATGTGGCAGATGAGGAAATAGGGGAGAACATTACACAGGGTGATAGCCAGACCACTCACAGATCGTCTTCTCAGTTCAAATTGGGCCATGAAGAGAAGGAGCTGGAGACAGTTGCCTCTGCTACAGATGGTAGTACCCATGGAACTTTGATTCCATCTGTTCAGCATGGATGGGCAGTAGAGGAGAAGGATGAGGAGATGCAGAGTCATTCTGATGTCGCCATCGATGTCTTGCCTGTTGGTACTCTGGCACACATAGCTGACTTCATGTTAGGCTGCCTTTCCTCCGACCCTCGCGTTATACGCTGTGGGGAGTCGCTCTGGTAGATAGCGGTGCGGGTGCAGTACCGAGGCAAAACAAGGAGTCCAGAACGTGCAATCAACAGTGTTTTATTCACACTTGCACAAAAATAAATGACAAACAGTCTCTTGGTGTTAATGCACACACATCAGAAGTATTAAGGCAAAACAAAACAGTCCCGTACAGGTTTCAGTCACCTGGGAGGTTTTAGGTGCAGGTTCGCACCTGGCTGTCAGTCCAGCCGCAAGACAGTCGACGTCAGGTTTTCCAGGCCGTCTGCACTCCTCCTTGTTGGGCTCTGGCTTCCAGCCCAGGGAACTCCACATAGCACAGAATGGATCAGAACTCCCAAACTCAAATGACTCCACAGCCTAACAGCAGCTCCAGGACAATCACCTCCAGCTGCTGAGGAGGCTGCCTTTTAAAGGCCCGGATAAAGCCCGGCCTGGACCGTGGGGAGTAGGCACCCACCCAACTCTTTGCTTACTCCCAGTAAGAGCCGGCCCGGATTGGCTTTGCAG
The DNA here is from genome assembly GCA_033119425.1 of Bufotes viridis. Classification (NCBI taxonomy): domain Eukaryota; kingdom Metazoa; phylum Chordata; class Amphibia; order Anura; family Bufonidae; genus Bufotes; species Bufotes viridis. The sequence goes on along the minus strand of CM065592.1, from coordinate 100,953,657 downwards.
CCAAACTAACTGACAATGTCAAACAGCACTAGCTGCTGCTGACACATAAAAACCCGGCTCTCAACTCACCGAGGCCAGGAACCTCGGTGACACGTATCGTCCGTCCATGACGACACCTTGCGCCCTCTTACACCCCCCTTTGTTCAACCCTGAGGGGGTGAACACATGTGAGGCAGTGGACGCGGGACAGGGCGTCTGCGTTACCCTGCAAGCGGCCTGCCCTGTGTTCGACAGAGAACTTGAAGTTCTGCAGGGATAGGAACCACCTGGTGACCCGAGCATTCCTCTCCTTGGCCTGGCTCATCCACTTGAGAGGGAAATGGTCGGTCACCAGACGGAACCTCCTCCCTAACAGGTAGTAGCGGAGAGATTTGAGTGCCCACTTGATAGCCAGGCACTCCCTCTCCACTATACTATACCTGGACTCGGCGGGACTGAGCTTACGGCTCAGGAAGACAACGGGATGTTCTTCCCCGTTGACCTCCTGAGACAGCACAGCACCGAGGCCTACCTCTGAGCCGTCGGTCTGTATGACGAACTCCCTGTTGAAGTCGGGTGTCACCAAAACCGGGGACCCACACAGGGCCGACTTCAATGCGGAGAAAGCCTCCTCCGCCTTTTCACTCCAGCTAACCTTTCCAGACTTTCGCCCCTTCAACAGGTCTGTCAACGGCGCTGCTATTGTGGCAAAGTGGGGCACAAACCGCATGTAGTACCCTACCATTCCCAGGAAGGACTTTACCTGCCTGGTGGTGACCGGTCGGGGCCAGTTGCGTATGGCTTCTACCTTAGTTACCTGCGGCTTGATGACTTCCCGCCCAATAACATATCCCAGATATTTGGTCTCTTCCAACCCAATCGCACATTTCTTTGGATTGGCGGTTAGTCCAGCTTTCCTCAGGGCATCCACTACCGCCTGCACTTTGGGCAAATGGCTTTCCCAGTCGGTGCTGTGGATGATTACATCATCTAAGTAGGCCGAGGCGTACCGACGATGCGGTCGCAGCACTATGTCCATTAACCTTTGGAAGGTGGCGGGGGCGCCATGCAGGCCAAAGGGTAACACCTTGTAGTGATACAGGCCCTGCGGGGTAACAAAGCGGTTTTTCCTTGGCCGACTCCGTTAAGGGTACCTGCCAGTACCCTTTAGTGAGGTCTAGCACAGAAAAATACCGGGCTTGTCCTAAATTCTCAACAAGCTCGTCTACCCGGGGCATGGGATACGCATCAAACTTGGACACTTCATTTAACTTATGAAAATCGTTGCAGAACCGCAACGTCCCATCCGGCTTGGGTATTAGAACTATGGGACTGGCCCACTCACTTTTCGACTCCTCAATGACATCAAGCTTCAACATTAATTGCACTTCCTCCGCGATGGCCCGTCGCCGAGCCTCGGGTACCCGGTATGGTTTTAACCGGATCTTGGCCTGAGGCTCAGTGACGATGTCATGTTGGATGAGAGACGTGCGGCCAGGGAGGTCCGAGAACACATCCGTGTTCCGACTGATGAACTCCCTGACTTCCTGAACTTGTTTGGAAGACAGGCTGTCTGCAATTTTACCGTGGCTACCGCTCGCAGGCCTCGAACTGTGGGGCTGGACCCTTCTCACCTAGAAGCCCTGGCCAGGGGCTGTTGTCGTCGGCCGTGTCCCTGTCTTTCCACGGCTTCAGTAAATTCACGTGGTACACCTGCTCCGGCTTGCGCCGCCCTGGCTGGTGTACTTTGTAATTTACTTCCCTACCTTCTCGATTACCTCATAGGGGCCCTGCCACCTAGCTAGGAACTTGCTGTCAAGGGTGGGCACCAGAACCAAAACCCGATCTCCCGGGTTGAAGTCCCGCACCCGAGCCTGACGATTATACACCCTACTCTGGGCTTGTTGCGCTGCCTCCATATGCTCCCGGACCAGCGGCAACACCCTTTCCATCCGGTCCTGCATCTGGGTGACATACTCAATGACACTTTTGTGGGGGACAGGCTGTTGTTCCCACGCTTCCTTGGCGATATCCAACAGGCCCCGAGGGTGTCTGCCATAAAGCAGTTCGAAGGGCGAGAACCCAGTAAAGGCCTGGGGCACCTCTCGCACGGCGAACATGAGATAGGGCAGAAGCAGGTCCCAGTCCTTCCCATCTCTGGACACCACCCTTTTTAACATATTTTTTAGAGTTTGGTTGAACCTTTCGACAAGACCGTCTGTTTGCGGATGGTAAACGGACGTCCGTAACTGCTTTATACGCAACAATTTACAAAGTTCCCTCATGACTTTGGACATAAAAGGGGTCCCTTGGTCGGTCAGAATCTCTTTTGGCAGGCCCACACGGGAAAACATTTCCATTAGCTCTTTGGCAATGAGCTTAGCCGAGGTATGTCGCAGAGGCACCGCCTCTGGATATGGAGTAGCATAGTCCAGAATCACCAGGATATGTTGGTGACCCCTGGCAGACTTCGGTACGGGTCCGACCAGATCCATGGCAATACGCTCGAATGGGACCTCAATTATTGGGAGAGGGACCAGGGGACTTCTGTAATGCGGCTGGGGGCTATTTACCTGACAGGTCGGACAGGACTTACAGAACTCCTCTACTTCCTTAAACAAACCGGGCCAGTAAAATCGCTGTAGTACGCGGTCTTGCGTTTTCTGCCACCCGATGTGTCCCCCAAGAACATGTTGGTGGGCAAGCTCCATAACAAGCTTGCGATATGCGGTGGGCACCACCAACTGTTCAACGGGCTCACCTCACAACATATCCTGAAGAACAATGAATCGCGGAAACATTAATTCAGCCCCAGGTTTCTGGGGTTTACCATCAATTATTACGACACTTTCCCAGGCCCTGGTTAGGGTTTGGTCCCGGTGTTGTGCGGTCCCAAAATTTTCCCCGGAGACATTGAGGTCTGCCAACTCAGGTCCCGGTGGCAAGTCCTCCGTGTCTCCCACCATTACACTCAGTGGGGTTGTCTCCCCCTCTACCGCTGGAGCAGTGGTCACCCCTACCGCTGGCCCTTCAGACTCGGGCTCCCAGGGTTCTGGCCTTCCAGTGGTATCAGGCCACTCTCCTAGGGTTACCCCTGTCTCGGGTCCATCAGACAGTTTTATCGCCGGCCACAGTGCCGGGAAACCTGGGAAGTCCCTCCCAAGTATCAGTTCATGTGGGAGTTTAGTAGCGACAGCCACCTTGTGGGTCCACTTACCAGCCGCTGTGGACAAAGTCACTAGTGCAGTGGGGTAGTCTTTTAGGTCTCCGTGGATGCATAGGACCCCGATTTTACGGCTGGTATACTCTGCAGGCCGTACCAGGCAGCCCTTACCAGGGAGACTAGACTCCCGGAGTCCAGCAGGGCCACCGCCAGAGAATCTCCCACCTCTACCTGACACAGGTGGTTATTGTCCTGCACCTCACGGGTGCCAGTTGCACACAGCTTACGTGCATACAGGGAGTGGCGATAGCCGTAGTTCCCTTCCATCGGCTCACCCCGATGCGGACAGTCGGCCCTGATGTGGCCTGGCTCCTGACACCTCCAGCATACCACGGGAGGCGGATCCGCAGGGGGTACATTCCGTGCAGGTCTCTCTGACGCCGGACGTCGGAACTGGGGCGGAGGCCTCCGGCGTTTGACTGACCCCTTCCCAGCAAGACTCCCCTGCAGGTTTCTGGTGGCCTCGTAACGCTCCACCAGGTCGACCATCTCCAGGGCACATACCGGTGACGCCTGGCCGACCCAGTGCTGGAGGGGATAAGGCAGGGCCCTCCAAAAGATGTCGGCCAGGAGACGGTCCAGCATAGCAGCCGGACTTAGAACCTCAGGCTGCAGCCACTTTTGCAACCTGTGCAGCAACTCATAGTACTGCGGCCTGGCGGGTTCAGCCGTTTTAAAGTCCCACTGGTGGACCCGCTGAGCCCGGACCAACAAGTTTACCCCCAGTCTGGCCAGGATCTCCCCCTTCACCGTGGGGTAATCAGCAGCCTGGTCATCTGATAGGTCAAAAAAAACCTGCTGGGGTCCGGATGCCAGGAACGGAGCGACCACCTCGGCCCACTGGTCACGGGTAACTTCTCCCTCACGGCTACCTTCTCAAAGACCGCCAGATAGGTCTCAGCATCATCCTCGGGGGTCATCTTGGGAATCGCTGCACGGACCGCTTCCGGGCATCATGGTCGTGGTGGGACGCTCCTGCAGCTTGTAAGGCCATCACCTGCTGTAGTAGTAGCTGGTTGGTCTCCTGCTGCTGCTTGTTGGCCTCCCGCTGCTGCAAGTTAGCCTCCACAAGGGCTTTTACAACCGCCTCCATTTTGTCCGGGAACACAGGCTGCAACTTTGCCGGCCTAATATAGGACATCCAGTCGTGCCCAGAAAAAACAAGAATTTTCGGCGTTCACGCCAGCCTCACTGCGCATGCCCGCATCCTCCACCAAATGTGGGGAGTCGCTCTGGTAGATAGCGGTGCGGGTGCAGTACCGAGGCAAAACAAGGAGTCCAGAACGTGCAATCAACAGTGTTTTATTCACACTTGCACAAAAATTAACGACAAACAGTCTCTTGGTGTTAATGCACACACATCAGAAGTATTAAGGCAAAACAAAACAGTCCCGTACAGGTTTCAGTCACCTGGGAGGTTTTAGGTGCAGGTTCGCACCTGGCTGTCAGTCCAGCCGCAAGACAGTCGACGTCAGGTTTTCCAGGCCGTCTGCACTCCTCCTTGTTGGGCTCTGGCTTCCAGCCCAGGGAACTCCACATAGCACAGAATGGATCAGAACTCCCAAACTCAAATGACTCCACAGCCTAACAGCAGCTCCAGGACAATCACCTCCAGCTGCTGAGGAGGCTGCCTTTTAAAGGCCCGGATAAAGTCCGGCCTGGACCGTGGGGAGTAGGCACCCACCCAACTCTTTGCTTACTCCCAGTAAGAGCCGGCCCGGATTGGCTTTGCAGCCAAACTAACTGACAATGTCAAACAGCACTAGCTGCTGCTGACACATAAAAACCCGGCTCTCACCTCACCGAGGCCAGGAACCTCGGTGACACGTATCGTCCGTCCATGACGACACCTTGCGCCCTCTTACAACGCATTTTAGATAACACAGAAAATTACTGGGTATTCACCCTTCTCAACCCCCGCTACAAAGAGAACTTCTCATCTCTCATTCCTGTGGTGGAGAGGACAAGTAAAACGGCTCAATCCCAGAAGGTACTTGTTGAGAGATTGCTCCAAAATTCTCCATCTGACAATGCGGCCACTTCCTTAGGCAACCAAGAAAGGGAGACATTTGGAACACACAGCAGTTCCAACAAAGGCAGGGCAACACTCTCCAAGGCATGGGACTTTCATGGTACCCCACCAGCAACCTCACCCTGAAGCGCGGCCTCGTGGCACAAGGAGGGAAAAGTTCTGAAAGATGGTAAAGGAATACATCGCAGACCGTGTTAGCGTCCTAAATGATCCCTCAGTGCCTTACAACTACTGGGTGTCCAAGCTGGACATGTGGCACGAACTTGCACTCTACGCCTTGAAGGTACTGGCCTGCCCTGCTGCCTCCGTTTTGTCTGAGCGTATATTTAGTGCTACTCATATAACTGATAAGCGTATCGGCTTGTCCACTGATAATGCTAAAATGAACAAGGCCTGGATTGCCCATGACTTCTCAACTCCACCAGAGGAGAGCTGAGCTGATGATGAACATAAAGGCAATTTCAATGTATTGTTTACAATGTACTCAGTCTACTGTAGTGTATTCCCATGCACCTTTTCCACCACAAAAAAAGTGTATATGGTTGAATCTTGTTTTCTCCTCCGCCTCCTCCTCCTTATCCAGACTGTATATATTCCCTCCACTACAATTTTTAAAGAGGGTAAGCTCACCAGCAGTCCTTCAACCATAATATTTTAGAGGGTCAGCTCAGCAGCAGGCCCTCAACCATAATGTTTTACAGGGTCATCTCACCAGTAGGCCCTCAACCAGAATGGTTTACAGGGTCAGCTCACCAGCAGGCCTTAAACCATAACGTTTTAGTGGGTCAGCTTATCAGCAGGCCCTCAACCATAATGTTTTATAGGGTCAGCTCACCAGCAGGCCCTCAACCATAATGTTTTACAGGTCAGATCACCAGTAGGCCCTCAACCATAATGTTTTACTGCGTCAGCTTACCAGCAGGCCCTCAACCATAATGTTTTAGAGCAGGCATCATCAAACTGCGGCCCTCCAGCTGTTGCAAAACTACAACTCCCAGCATGCCTGAACAGCCTACAGGTATCAGCCTACAGCAGGGCATTGTGGGAGTTGTAGTGTTACAACAGCTGGAGGGCCGCAGTTTGAGGATGCCTGTTTTGGAGGGTCAGCACACCAGCAGGCCTAGTCCATAATGTTATGGAGGGTCAGCTCACCAGCAGGCCCTCAACCATAATGTTTTATAGGGTTAGCTTAGCAGCAGGCCCTCAACTATAATGTTTTAGAGGGTCAGCTTAGCAGCAGGCCCTCAATTATAATGTACTGTATTAGAGGGTTAGCTCAACAGCAGCCCCTCGCCCCTAATGTTCTAGAGGGTCAGCTCAGCAGCAGGCCCTCAACCATAGTGTTTTAGAGGGTCAGCTCACCAGCAGGCACTCAACCATAATGTTTTATAGGGTCAGCTCAACAGCAGGCCCTCAACCATAATGCTTTACAGGGTAAGCTCACCAGCAGGCCCTCAACCATAATGTTTTTTTACTGGCTCAACTCACCAGAAGACCCTTGCCCCTAATGTTTTAGAGGGTCAGCCCAGCAGTAGGCCCTTGCCTGTAATGTTTTAGAGCAGTGTTCCTCAACTCCAGTCCTCAGGGCCCACCTGGTCAGGGTTTCAGGATTTCCTTAGTATTCAGCAGGTGATATATATAGTTTCAATGCATCAGGATTTACCACAGGTATTCATTCTGTGGGTTATTCTTAAATCATGACTGGTAGGTGGGCCCTGAGGACTGGAGTTGGGGAACACTGTTTTAGAGGGTCGCCAGCAGGCCCTTGCTCCAGATGTTTTTGAGAGTCCCTAGTAAGCCACCAATCATAGTTTTTCAAGGGTGTGTATGATGCCCTCTTTTGTGTGTAATAAAGGGTGTATTGTAGTGTCGGTTCCTTGTAATTTTTGGCAGCCCTTTCACTTAGTACATAGGCTTTATGAGTGTAGGAGTCCCAATACCTTAACAATTGTACCACAATGTGAACGGGGACCTCCTTTATGTGATATACAGGCTGTTTCGGAGTGCCTCTTGCTTGTAATTTTTGGCAGCACTTGCACTTTATATACAATTTAATATACAGGAAAAATGGTTTTCTAACATTTTTTTTCGGGGGGTTTTGGGCATATTTTTGTCAGTCTGTAAAAGTGGCGTACAACTCGGAAAACATGCAGCGACCTGGGAGTCCAAGATGCAGCTAGACATCACCCCCATGCTGTTCCCGATCCTTTTCGGTGGTGTGACTATAACTTTTAGACGTTTTCCAATGGACCAGGCACCCTCCCCTCTTCAGAGCAGCGGATGAATGGTTGTCTCCCATTGAGCTTCATTATACTCGGGTGCTCGGCCAAGCACATGAACATAGCTATGTGTTCGGCCCGAACATCCGAATACTTTGGTGCTCGCTCATCACTATATATTACGCCCAGATTAATGTAATTTGAAATACAGAACCTGTTTTGGAATGACTGACCCTACATGTCACAGAAACCACCAGAAAATGGACAGTATATAGTGGCCAGATGAAAGTAATTTTACATACAGACAATGTTTTCAGATGCTAGACTGTATATGTCACAATAAACACCAGATTTTTGAAAATATGTTAGGCCCAGATTAATGTCATTTTAGAAACAGACAAAGTATTCATATGTGTAGCATTAGTTCACATGTATAAAAGGTTTTATTGGTTAAAAACGTTTTTTTTTTTTTTAATGACATAACATAACAATCTTGGACAGTCTAGAAAAGGAATAAAAATAAAAATAAAAATAGCAACACTGTGTAAACAGACACTCCGGATATAAATGTGAACTGTACAGATAATTCTGGTGCAGCTTTAAGTCCTAGTATTAGGCCAAAAATGTCCATACAGTGTAAAGTCCTATATAGATGCTGTTGAATAGTTCATATTGCACTTTATTTGTTGATAAAATAACTTTATATCTCTCTTATATAGTCCTTGATAGGACTAATGAGTTTGGTCAAACTGATAAAAATCTCTCCACTTGTTTCTTTTAATATCTTCTCACATATGCCGGTACCGGAATTCCTTATATAAGTTTCAATGTCCCAATTTCATATTGAGGCTATATGCCGGCCTATATATTATTTGTAGGGACTCTGGTATCTGTAGGAGTAATCTCTTACCTCCCTCCTTTTGCTTGTATAGGTGGCCTCCGATGGTTTGGCGAGGGGCAAGCGGCGAGGTATTCAAACGGCATCTCGCGTCGCACTCCTCAAGCCAATGTGTCCGGGATTTCGCGAGAACCTGCGGGATTTATGCCGCAATGAGTTCCAGTTACCTTGGATATCATCTGGTTTCTGTTAGGAGAGGAGGTTATATAGTTTCAGCTTCAGTTTATTTAATGTATTTCTGCATGACCATGCAATTGGAAGACTTTTGGTGCAAGTGCGTCAACTTTACAACCAGACGAGTTTTGGGCAATCGCCATACCCCTTACTCAGTGGTTAGGTGTCGCCTCCGCTTAGCCTTCATCTTTTATACTTGGTCTAGTTGTATCAAAAATGTGGAAACCGGATCCCCAACCTTCAATTACATATAGTGCGGTAAAAGTGCATTTTCTTTGCGTTTTTTTTAGATACTTGCATTTTTCTGTCCAGGTGTTCCTCATGGTCTAATATAACACTTTATGGAACAAAAACTCGATCTATGATTGCTTAAGGTCAATAGCATAGGTTGTTCTGTCCAAGTTATGTCTTTTGAGTAAATAGACCCTAATTAAAGTCCATAGGCGTCTTTTAGCATATATGCAGTAGTCCTTGATCATTTATTAATAAAAAAAGTTATATTAACAAAATTTGGAAACATAAAATGATATTTTAAGGGAATAAAAATAAAATAGAATAGAGACATTATGGAAAATGTATTGGCAAAAGATATAACTGGCGGATATAATTCTGCGGCCGAAATCCCGCAGGTTCTCGCGAGATCCCGGACACATTGACTTGAGTGGCGACACCTTACCACTGAGGAAGGGATAAGGTGATATCCCGAAACGCATTTGGTTGGAAGGTTGATGCACTTGCACCAAAAGTCCTCCAATTGCATGGCCATGCAGAAATACATTAAATAAACTGAAGCTGAAACTATATAACCTCCTCTCCTAACAGAAGCCGGACGATATCAAAGGTAACTGGAACTCATTGCGGCCGAAATCTAGCAGGTTCTCGCGAGATCCCGGACTCATTGGCTTGAGGAGTGCGACGCGAGACGACGGTTGAATCCCGTGCCGCTCGCACCTCGCCAAGCCATCGGAGGCCGCCTATACAAGCAAAAGGAGGGAGGTATGAGATTACTCCTACAGATACCAGATTCCCTACAAATAATATATAAGCTGGCGTATAGCCACAATATTGGGACATTGAAACTAATATAAGGAATCTCGATACCGGCATATGTGCGACAATATTAAAAGAAACAAGTGGAGAGATTATTATCAGTTTGACCAAACTCATTAGTCTCATCAAAGACTATATAGGAGAGATATAAAGTTATTTTATCAACAAATAAAGTGTAATATTAACTATTCAACGGCATCTATATAGGACTTTACACTGTATGGACTTTTTTGGCCTAATACTAGGATTTAAAGCTGCACCAGAATTATCTGTACAGTTCACATTTATATCCGGAGTGTCTGTTTATACAGTGTAGCTATTTTTTTTTTTATTCCTTTTCTAGACTGTCCAAGATTGTTATGTTATGTCATTAAAAAAAAAAATTTTAACCAATAAAACCTTTTATACATGTGAACTAATGCTGAATGTATTAGTGCTCACCCATTTAGCTTTTCATTTTACTGGATTATTTTATAGAGGGTAGGGTGTTCCCTCTCTGGGCTAGAAGCACAACACCAAAGATAACCAGGAGTGAGCCACCACTGTAATTTAAAGTATTCATATGCCAGTCTGTATGTGTCACAATAAACACCAGATTTTTTACAATATTTTAGGTCCAAATTAATGTAATTTTACATACAGACAATGTTTTCAGATGCCAGACTGTATATGTCCCAAAAGAAAAATAGAATATGGACGGTATATTACGCCCAGATTAATGTAATTGGAACCTGTTTTGGGATGACTGACACTATATCTCACAGAAACACCCTGAAAATGGACAGTATATTATGGCCAGATAAAAGTAATTTTAAATACAATGTTTTCAGATGCCATACTGTATATGTGACAATAAACAACAGATTTTGGTCAATATTTTAGGCCCAGGTTAATGTAATTTTAAATACAAGGTATTCATATGCCAGACTATATGTCACAATAAACACCAGATTTTTGACAATATTTTAGGGCCAGATTAATGAAATTTTATATACAGACAATGTTTTCAGATGCCATATTATATCAAAAATGGAGGGGCACACAGTAATCGGGTCAAATGAACAGAGCTACAAATTGATAGTAGAAAAAAAACCTTATTTAATAATAACACATCTATTATAGATAAAAAAGTACAATAAGACCCTGTTAAAATAAACAATCGACAAGTGATATACTTGTGTCTAATAAATCCCTAGGATATAATAATCCTGCTTGGAAAATGTCCCCTTTTCAAAACTGCAGCCAATAATCACAAGTGTAGCGTTGCTACTAGAGTGTGACTCCTCCTTCCGCACTAATGGATGAATTGTCCTTGCATAATATAGAATGTATATTAGTTCATTCGTCTGTCCCATTCAAATATTGGTATAGTCTTTTGTGTAAGGTTACACCATGTAAGTACAGCAAATATCACGGTTTAAGATGGTACATTACCGCTCCATAACACGAGCGCCGGCCGTTTCAAACTTCCTTGCAGTCGCCCTTCCAGGACCTGCCACGGCGTCCCACGTGGTCCCCTGCGTCATACAACGTGGTTGTACTTTTCAAGACTTTGTTCAGACGTCTGCTTTGCCAAAGTGCATATTCAGTGTTGTCATTCTCACTATTGCTGGACCCAGATGCGTTTCGGGACGCAGCTTGTCTCATCCTCAGTGGCAGCAACAGTGTGAGCCTTGTGAGAGCTTTCTTATTTGGGGACCTATCGTAAATCGCATTGTCCCATTGGCTGTCAGTTAATCCGCCCCCAATCCAAATATAACTTATCATTGGATAGGATCCATATCTGGCTATTGGCACATAATCACTAGAGATGGCCCGAACTATCCGCCGGCGAACAGTTACCGGCGAACATAGCTTGTTCGCGTTTGCCTCAACGGGCGAACACATGCGATGTTCGGTCCGCCCCCTATACATCATCATTGAGCAAACTTTGACCCTGTACATCACAGTCAGCAGACACATTCCAGCCAATCAGCAACATACCCTCCCTCCCAGACCCTACCATCTCCTGAACAGCATCCATTTTAGATTCATTCGGAATTTGCAGTCTTAGTGAGAGGAGGGAGAGTGTAGTTGCTGCTGATTTAATTGGGAAATCGATAGCTAGGCTAGTGAATTCAGTGTCCACTCCAGTCCTGGAAGACTCATTTGATCTCTGCTGTAAGGACAGCGTCCTGACAGCACCCCAAAAAGCCCTTTTTAGGGCTGCAACATTAGTCTGCTTTTTTTTTTCCTTTATATACATATTGCAGTTGCCTGGCCTGCCTGTGTGTGAGGAGCTGCAGGCCCACAGACTGTAGTGTGCCCACTGCCAGTGCCCACCCCTGTCATCCCGTGTGGCACAGGACTTTGCATCAAAAAAGGCATTTCATTTTTACACTTTAATCTAAGGTTAGTTGCCTGCCAGTGTGTGTCAGGCTGACTTCCACTGACTGTAGTGTGCCCACTGCCAGTGCCCACCACTCATACCGGCTGGCACAGGACTTTGCATAAAAAGGCATTTACTTTTACACTTTAGTGTAATTTCAGCTGCTTGCCTGCTGCTAGTGTGTGTCAGGCCGACTTCAACTGACTGTAGTGTGCCCACTGCCAGTGCCCACCCCTGTCATCCCGTGTGGCACAGGACTTTGCATAAAAAAGGCACTTAATTTTTACACTTTAATCTAAGGTTAGTTGCCTGCCAGTGTGTGTCAGGCTGACTTCCACTGACTGTAGTGTGCCCACTGCCAGTGCCCACCATTCATAACGGCTGGCACAGGACTTTGCATAAAAAAGGCATTTACTTTTTACACTTTAGTGTAATTTCAGCTGCTTGCCTGCTGCTAGTGTGTGTCAGGCCGACTTCAACTGACTGTAGTGTGCCCACTGCCAGTGCCCACCCCTGTCATGCCGTGTGGCACAGGACTTTGCATCAAAAAAAGGCATTTCATTTTTACACTTTAATCTAAGGTTAGTTGCCTGCCAGTGTGTGTCAGGCTGACTTCCACTGACTGTAGTGTGCCCACTGCCAGTGCCCACCACTGTCATCCCGTGTGGCACAGGACTTTGCATCAAAAACACGCATTTAATTTTTACACTTTAGTGTAATTTCAGTTGATTGCCTGCTGCCAGTGTGTGTCAGGCCGACTTCCACTGACTGTAGTGTGCCCACTGCCAGTGCCAACCACTGATACTGGGTGGCACAGTAGCTTGCCGATAAATAATGCATTTAATTTTTAGACAGTAGTCTAAATTCAGTTGCTTGCCTGCTGCCAGTGTGTGTCAGGCCCACTTCCACAGACTGTAGTGTGCCCACTGCCAGTGCCAACCGCTGATACCGGGTGGCACAGTAGCTTGCCGATAAATAAGGCATTTAATTTTTAGACAGTAGTCTAAATTCAGTTGCTTGCCTGCTGCCAGTGTGTGTCAGGCCCGCTTCCACTGACTGTAGTGTGCCCACTCCCAGTGTCCACCACTTATACCGGGTGGCACAGTAGCTTGCCGATAAATAAGGCATTTAATTTTTAGACAGTAGTCTAATTTCAGTTGCTTGCCTGCTGCCAGTGTGTGTCAGGCCCACTTCCACAGACTGTAGTGTGCCCACTGCCAGTGCCAGCCACTGATACCGGGTGGCACAGTAGCTTGCCGATAAATAAGGCATTTAATTTTTAGACAGTAGTCTAAATTCAGTTGCTTGCCTGCTGCCAGTGTGTGTCAGGCCCGCTTCCACTGACTGTAGTGTGCCCACTGCCAGTGCCCACCACTTATACCGGGTGGCACAGTACCTAGCACGCGTAGTACCACTTATCTAAAAAAAATGACAGGCAGAGGCAGGCCACCCCGCAGGGGCCGTCGTGGTCGTGGTGATGTGATTTCCACTGTCCCTGGAATAATGCCCAGAGTTCAGAGGCCACGTACCCTGAACCCAAAAAATTCTGAGGACATAGTTGACTGGCTTAGACAGGACACCCAATCTTCAACAGCTTCCGCTAAAAACCTTGATGCACCATCCTCCTCCAGCTCAGCTTCGGTCACCTGCTCTCAAGTTACCACTCACCCGCCCGTCGCCACCACCACCACTACCACCACAGCAGCTTCACTTGATCCATCAGAGGAGTTATTTACACATCAGTTGGATGCAATTAGTGATGTGCAACCATTATTGCCAGATGATGTAGATTACGGGGATATGTCTCAGTCAGGCAGGATTACACACATGGACGTACAGTGTGATGATGATGATGATGATGTTGTACCCGCTGCTGCTTCCTTTGCTGATGAATTTTACCTCCTTTTCTTCTCAGTAATAGAGCTTTCATTTGGTGGTATTTGATTGCTGCTGACATTTTAACTTTTTTGCTATTAATCAAAAATGACCGAAATTTTTGCAAAAAAATGACATTTTTCACTTTCTGTTGTAATTTTTTTTTAAAAAAACTACATTTCTACATAAATTTTTCGTAAAATTTATTGTTCTACATGTCTTTGATAAAAAAAAAATCCAATAAGTGTATATTTATTGGTTTGGGTAAAAGTTATAGCGTTTACAAACTGTGGTGCAAAAAAGTGAATTTTGGCATTTTGAAGCAGCTCTGACTTTCTGAGCACCTGTCACGTTTCTTCAGGTGCTAGAATGCCAGGAAAGTATATATCCCCCCCAAATTACACCATTTTAGAAAGAAGACACCCCAAAATAGTCGTGGAGGGACATGGCGAGTTTATGTATGATTTCATTTTTTTTCACAAGTTAGCGGAAAATGACAATTTCTGAGGAAAAAAATAAAAATAATAACGTTTCCATTTCTGCTATCTTCTGGCAAATAAAAATAAAATGTCCCATGGACTCACTATGCCCCTCAGTGAATACCTTGGGGTGTCTCCTTTAGAAATGGGGTCATTTGTGGGGTGTGTTTACTGTTCTGGCATTTTGGCTAAATTGTGAGCAGCCATGTAAAAGCTAAAGGTACTCGTTGGAATTTGGGCCCCTTTGCGCACCCAGGCTGCAAAAAAGTGTCACTCATGTGGTATCGCCGTACTCAGGAGAAGTAGGGCAATGTGTTTTGGGGTGTATTTTTACATATACCCATGTTGGGTGAGAGAAATATCTCTGTAAACTGACAACTTTGTATAAAAAATTTAAAAAGTTGTCATTTACAGAGATATTTCTCACACCAGCAGGGGTATATGTAAAATACACCCAATACACATTGCCCTACTTCTCCTGAGTACGGCGATACCACATGTGTGTCACTTTTTGCAGCCTGGGTGCAAAGGCCCTAAAACCAATGAGTACCTTTAGGATTTCACAGGGCATTTTTACACATTTGGATTCCAGACTTCTTCTCACGCTTTAGGGGCCCCTAAAATGCCAGGGCAGTATAAATACCCCACAAGTGACCCCCTTTTAGAAAGAAGACACCCCAAGGTATTCCGTGAGGGGTATGGTGAGTTCATGTAAAATTTTATTTTTTGTCACAAGTTAGTGAAATATGAGACTTTGTAAAAAGACAAAAAAAAAAAAATCAATTTCCGCTAACTTGTGCCAAAAAAAAAAAAATTTCTGTGAACTCGCCATGCCACTCATGGATTACCTTGGGGTGTCTTCTTTCCAAAATTGGGTCACATGTGGGGTATTTATACTGCCCTGGCATTTTAGGGGCCCTAAAGCGTGAGAATCCAAAATGCGTAAAAATGCCCTGTGAAATCCTAAAGGTACTCATTGGTTTTAGGGCCCCTTTGTGCATCTTGGCTGCAAAAAAGTGTCACTCATGTGGTATCGCCGTACTCAGGAGAAGTAGGGCAATGTGTTTTGGGGTGTATTTTTACATATACCCATTCTGGGTGAGAGAAATATCTCTGTAAACTGACAACTTTGTATAAAAAAAAAATTTAAAAGTTGTCGTTTACAGCGATATTTCTCACACAAAGTATGGGTATATATAAAAATACACCCCAAAACACATTGCCCTACTTCTCCTGAGTACGGCGATTCCACATGTGTGACACTTTTTTGCAGCCAAAATGCACAAAGGGGCCCAAATTCCCATGAGTACCTTTAGGATTTCACAGGGCATTTTTACGCATATGGATTCTCACGCTTTAGGGCCCCTAAAATGCCAGGGCAGTATAAATACCCCACATGTGACCCCATTGAGGAAAGAAGACACCCCAAGGTATTCCGTGAGGGGCATGGCAAGTTCACAGAATTTTTTTTTTTTTGTCACAAGTTAGCGGAAATTGATTTTATTTATATTTTTTTTACAAAGTCTCATATTCCACTAACTTGTGACAAAAATTAAATTTTACATGAACTCACTATACACCTCACAGAATACCTTGGGGTGTCTTCTTTCTAAAATGGGGTCACATGTGAGGTGTTTGTACTGCCCTGGCACTTGAGGGTCTCCGCAATCATTACACGTATGGCCAGCATTAGGAGTTTCTGCGATTCTCCTTATATTGAGCATACAGGTAATGAGATTTTTTTTTTCCGTTCAGCTTCTGGGCTGAAAAAAAATAAAATAATGAAAGGCACAGATTTCCTCATTCGCATCGATCAATGTGGATGAAAAAATCTCTGCCAAAAAATGTGCCCAAAAAAAAAAAAAATGAACGCCACAGATTTCCTCATTCGCATCATCCAATGTGGATGAAAAAATCTCTGCCAAAAAATGTGCAAAAAAAAAAGTAGTAAGACCCCATTCACACGTCCGCAAACATGTCCGCATCTATTCAGCAATTCTGCGGAATAGATGCGGACCCATTCACTGTGAATGGGGCCGGCGGTGATGCGGAGAGCACACTATGTGCTCGCCGCATCAGCATTTGCGGAGCTGCGGCCGCAAACTTCCGGGTTTCGGCCCCCAAACATCCGGCCGCAGCTCTGCAAAAGATAGAGCATGTCCTATTCTTGTCCGCAATTGCGGACAAGAAAAGGCATTTTCTATATAGTTCTGGCAATGTGCGGATCCGCAAAATGCGGAAAGCACATTGCTGGTGTCCGTGTTTTGCGGACGTCTGAATGAGCCTTGCAGGGGGGTGATTAGTGACAGAGGGGTGACAGAGGGGTGACATGGGGTGATCAGGGGTTAATCGGGGGTTAATTGGGGGTTAATCAGGGGTTAATCACGGGTTAATCAGTGACGGGGGGGGTGGATGGGGGGGGTCTGTGTGGTGATTGGTGCACTTACAAAAGTTTCCTTTGGTGGTCCCAAGCAAAAGGGACCACCAAAGGAACGAACAGCAAGCATATCAGATGCTGTTAACAAAACAGCGTCTGATATGCCATTTTTTTTAACTTCTACAGCCTGCCAGCGCACGATCAGCACTGGCAGGCTGTAGTTAAAGTTCTCCCCGACGCGATCCTGTGAACGCGCGCACGTGAGTGAAGGAGGAACAAACCGACCGCCCGCAGGACGCAATCCTGCGTTAGGCGGTCGGTAAGAAGTTAATAGAACATTTGGGTCTTTGCAAATCTTGTTTCTGATAAAATATGTTACATTTTGCTCCCTACTCTGTGTTTCCCTTACTATGCTCTGCTCTCCCTGTCTACGTTTCAGCCGAACATGGGTCTTCGGGTGCTATATAGCACCCGATGACGCGTTCCAGCCAGCGAATCACTGTAATGCCAGCAGCCAACATGGCTACTGGCATAACAGTGAGGGCAGTCAGTCATTCCGTCAGCAATCGATCATCGAAGCGATTTCCAAGAGACAACAGTATGCGTGCACTCATCCAACGGCGCAGAAGCTGAACGTGCTCCTGGCCAACTTGCTGGTACTGCTGTCCCTCCCTTTCCAAGTGGTGGACTCTGCACCTTTCAGAGAATTGATGGCTTGTGCCGAGCCGAGTCCCAAGCCGTCATTTCTTTTCCAAAAAGGCAGTACCAGTCCTGCACAAATATGTAGAACAGAAGGTGGGCCAGTCCTTGAGCCTGTCGGTGTCAGTCAAACCAGCAACTTGGCCAGGTGACGCCACTTCTGTTTCCACCTTCTCACACCATTGGTCCTTGGGTAATGTCCGCCTTTGCCTCCTCAATCTTCACCATGGCCTCAGCATCCAATTCACAGTGCTCCTCCAGCATATCACATGTGCAGAGCACGGCGGTGTCACACTGTTTTACACCTTGTTTGCCTGGGCGAACAGAGTCACACAGAGGAGGAACTGCTCCGTGTCCTTTATCAAGAAATTGAATCCTGGCTTTCTCCGCGACAATTCAAAATCAGAACCATGATGACCGACAATGAGTCATGCGCCCTGTATGGCACACGTGTTCGATGTAATTGTTAAGCTGTTCCTAAAGTCTTCCGACCTATCTGCAAGACATCCTAAAAATGGCCAGGAAACTTTGCATGCACTTCAGCCACTCGTACAGCGCCAAGCATGCCCTCCTTGAGGTGCAGCGGCAGAAGGGGTTCCCCCAACATAGGCTGATATGCGACGCTTCCACCAGTTGGAATTCCACCATTCATATGTTTGACCAACTATACGAACAGAGAAAGGCCATAAACTATTTCTTGATTATCAAAGCGGACAGGAGTACTCCCCTGTGTAACTTCGATGTCAGCCAGTGGCAGCTCATGCGTGACACCTGCCGTTTGCTCAGGCCCTTTGAGGTTGCCACGTTATTTGCCAGTCGCCAGGACTATGGGATGACCAACGTCATTCCACTGCTTCATATCCTGGAACAGATGCTGGTAAATTGGCTGATCAGGGTACTGGAGACGTGGAGCATACATCTTATGACCACATGAGCCCTGTGGGGGCTGAACTGGAAAAGGAGGTGGAGGAGGACATTGGAACACAAGCAATGTGTAGCAAAATGGGTTGTTTTTCTACACAGGTGACAGGAGAAAAGGAGCAGGACCAGCCGGAGGAGCAAGAAGAAGATGAGGAAGATGAGGCAGATGACCCAGCCACAACGTGGCAGTATGCAGTGGAGATGGAGGCAGGGAGTCCCTCCAAGTCACTTGCACAAATGGCCCGCTGCATGCTCACTTGCTTGGGTAGTGGCAGCCGAATTGTCACCATTTGGCAGAGGGATAAATTCTGGCTCTCCACCTTGTTGGACCCTTGCTACCGGTCCAAAATGGGGGCCTTTTTTACACCCGCTGAGAGGAAGGACAAACTGAACTACTAGAGAGACATCCTATGTAGTCAGTTGGCTGCTGCCTATTAGTGATGTCGTGAACATAAAATTTTCCGTTCGCGAATAGCGAACGCGAACTTCCGCAAATGTTCACGAACGAGCGAACTGGACGAACCGCCATAGACTTCAATTGGCAGGCGAATTTTAAAACCCACAGGGACTCTTTCTGGCCACAATAGTGATGGGAAAGTTGTTTTAAGGGGTCTAACACCTGGACTGTGGCATGCCGGAGGGGGATCTATGGTAAAACTCCCATGGAAAATTACGTAGTGGACGCAGAGTCGGGTTTTAATCCATAAAGGCATAAATCAACTAACATTCCTAAATTGGAATAACATGCTTTAAAACATCCAGTGTGTGTATACGATCAGGTATGATGTTGTATCGATCAGGTAGTGTAAGGGTTACGCCCACTTTACAGACATTGACAGACCAAACTCCCCTTTTAATGCACCGCAAACAACCGCAAACAGTTCATTTGCACAACCGCAAATTCCCCATTTGCACAAGGTTGGATACCAAGCTAGCCATGTCCCGGTGATGTCATTGAAGGTTTCTTCCTCCACCCAGCCACGTACAACACCAAGGGTCCCCAAAAGGTGAATTGAATTGATTTTTCGAACGGGGAGATGGTTAAAAAAACGCTGGCTCCCTCCCCTTTGTTTTTATCCACGGTCACTGCGTCTGCGCCGTGCAATTTACTGTCACACCCGATATGAGTGGTATTTTCTGTAGTACTATTCTCATCAGTTTAATCCCTGTTACATCCCATATCAGGGATTGCCTTTTGTGAAAAAATTTTTAGGCCGGGTACCTTCGACTGCCTTCACAGTGACAGACCAAACTCTCATACACTCATACAACTGAATTGATTTCAGGAACCAGGAGATGGAAAAAGCAGCTTGGTCGGTCCTCATACTCCCAAATTGGGGCACTGCGCGTGCACTGAGCAATGTGCTGTGACACCCTATATGAGTGGTGTCTTAACTAGTACTATTCCTATCAGCGGCGGGCGGGTGCGTGGTAACTTGAGAGCAGGTGACCGAAGCTGAGCTTGAGGAGGATGGTGCGTCAAGGTTCTTAGCGGAAGCTGTTGAAGATTGGGTGTCCTGTCTAAGCCAGTCAACTATGTCCTCAGAATTTTTTGGGTTCAGGGTACGTGGCCTCTGAACACTAGGCATTATTCCAGGGACAGTGGAAATCACAGCACCACGACCACGACGGCCCCTGCGGGGTGGCCTGCTTCTGCCTGTCATTTTTTTTTAGATAAGTGGTACTACGCGTGCTAGGTAATGTGCCATCCGGTATCAGTGGTGGGCACTAGCAGTGGGCACACTACAGTCAGTGGAAGTCAGCCTGACACACTGGCAGGCAACTAACCTTGGATTAAAGTGTAAAAATGAAATGCCTTTTTTTAATGCAAAGTCCTGTGCCACATGGGATGACAGGGGTGGGCACTGGCATTGGGCACACTACAGTCTGTGGGCCTGCAGCTCCTCACACACAGGCAGGCCAGGCAACTGCAATATGTATATAAAGGAAAAAAAGCAGACTAATGTTGCAGCCCTAAAAAGGGCTTTTTGGGGTGCTGTCAGGACGCTGTCCTTACAGCAGAGATCAGATGAGTCTATCAGGACTGGAGTGGACACTGAATTCTCTACCCTAGCTATCGATTTCCCTATTAAATCAGCAGCAACTACACTCTCCCTCCTCTCACTAAGACTGCAAATTACGAATGAATCTAAACCGGATGCTGTTCAGGAGATGGGAGGGTCTGGGAGGGAGGGTATGCTGCTGATTGGCTGGAATGTGTCTGCTGACTATGAGGTACAGGGTCAAAGTTTTCTCAATGATGATGTAAGGGGGGCGGACCGCACATCACATGTGTTCGCCCGCTGCAGCGAACAAGCTATGTTTGCCGGGAACTGTTCGCCGGCGGATAGTTTGGGCCATCTCTACTGCATATCTGCGCCATCGTCCATCCTCTTGCAGGTCTGACCAGGGGGGCTCATTAAGCAGCAGCTTGAGTCTAGAGTCGATGATGAGTAACTTTCTTAACACGCCTAGTGAAGAAACTACTCACCAGCAGTAGCAGCTAGACCCAGAGCAGAACCTGAATCAGCAGGTCGTGGCATACATGGATCGAACCCTGCCACCCCATATTGAAGATCCGTTGGACTACTGGGCATCCAAACTGGATTTGTGGTCGCAACTGGCCGAGTTTGCCCTGCAAAAGCTGTCCTGCCCGGCCAGTAGTGTGGCATCAGATTGGGTGTTTAGTGCGGCAGGGGCCATAGTTACCCCATGGAAAACTTGCCTGTCCACCCAAAATGTGGAGAGACTAACCTTTGTCAAGATGAATCAGGATTGGATCAGCCAGGATTTCCACCCACCAATGCCTGACTCAACCATGATGCCTCACCCAAACCTTAACAAAAGAGACTGGTTTCTTTTGGCTACCTGCCTCATCTACTATTCTGATGCTGCCACCTGCCTGATGCCACACATTTGATGCCAAGTGCTCCGTGTTATACCCACCATCGTCACAGGGTACTGTTATTGCCAACCACCTCCCTACTCTGTCACTCATCACTCTGTGGTCTCCTCATGGTGCTGCCAACTCACCAATCAGGTCTCCTCATACTGCTGCTGCCACCTCCACACTCTGTCATTGTGCCATGCTATGTAACCTTGCCACTCTGTGGCCTTTTCATGCTACTGCTAACTCAGCACTATGTCACTGGGCCACTCTGTGGCCTACTTATGCTGCTGCTAAATAAACACTACTGTCACTGGGTCACTTTGTGGCCTCTTCATTTTGCTGCTGCTGCCACCTCCACACTATCTTACCTTGCCACTCCGTGGTCTCCACATGCTGATGCCAACTCCACACTCTGTCATTGTGCCACTCTGTGGCCTCCTCATGTTGCTGCTTCCGCTAACTCCACACTGTCATTGTGTCACTCTGTGGCCTCCTTGTGCTGCTGCTACATCCACACTTTGTCACCTTGCCACTCTGTGGCCTCCTCACGCTGCTGCTGCCACCTCCACACTATGTCACATTTCCAGTCTGTGGCCTTTTCATGCTGCAGTTGCTGTCACCTGCACACTATTTTACCTTTCTACTTTGTGGTCACCTCATGCTGTTGCTAAATCAACACTATGTCACTGGAACAATCTATGGCCTCCTCATGCTACTGCTGCTGCCACCTCCACACTATGTCACCTTGCCACTCTGTGGTCTCCTCATGCTGCTGCCACTTCACCACTCAGGTCTCCCTATGCTCCTGCTGCCACCACCACACTCTGTCATTGTGCCACTCTGTGGCTTCCTCATGCTGCTGCAAACTCAATACTATAACTGGGTGACTGTTGCCTCCTCATGCTACTGCTGCTGCCACACTCTGTCATTGTGTAACTCTGAGGTCTCCTCATGCTGCTGCCAACTCACAACTCTGTCTCTGAGCCACTCTGTGGTTTCTTCATGCTGTTGCCACCTCCACACTCTATCATTGTGCCACTCTTTGGCCTCCTCATGCTTCTGCTGCTGCCACCTCCACATTATGTAACCTTGCCACTCTGTGGCCTCCTCATGCTGCTTCTACTGCTGCCACCTCCACACTATGATACCTTGCCAGTCTGTGGCCTCGTCATGTTGCTGCTTCCGCCACCTCCACACTATGTCATTGTGCCACTCTGTGGTCTCCTCATGCTGCTGCCGTAGCCACCTCCACACTATGTAACCTTGCCACTCTGTGGTCTCCTCATGCAGCTGCTAAATCAACACTATGTAGCTGGGTCACTACGCTGCCTCCTCACGCTGATGCTGCCGCCACACTCTGTCATTGTGCCACTCTGTGGCCTCCTCATGTTGCTCCTTCCGCCATCTCCACACTAAGTCATTGTGCCACTCTGTGGTCTCCTCATGCTGCTGCTACTACCTCCACACTGTCACCTTGTCACTCTGTGGCCTCCCCATGATTCTGCTAACTCCACATTATGTCACCTTGCCACTCTGTGGCCTCCTTATGCTGCTGCTGACACTGCCACCTCCACTCTATGTCACCTTGCCACTCTATGGCCTCCTCATGCTGCTGCTGCCGCTGCTACCTCCACTCTGTCACCTTGCCACTCTTTGGCCTCCTCATGTTTCTGCTAACTCTACATTATGTTGCCATTCCACTCTGTGGCCTCCTCATGCTGCTGTCATTGCCACCTTCACACTATGTCACCTTGCCACTCTGTGGACTCCTCATGCTGCTGCTAAATCAACACTATATAACTGGGTCACTATGCTGCCTCCTCATGCTGCTGTTGACGCCACACTCTGTCATTGTGCCACTCTGTGGCCTCCTCATGCTGCTGCTGCTGCCACCTCCACACTATGTCACCTTTTCACTCTGTGGCCTCCTCATGATTCTCCAAACTCCACATTATAAGACAATAACTGATCTCAGGGAAACCAGCCACAAAACACTGTGGAGCCTCATTTAAGAGTCTCAACACAGCAATCCAAAGTGCAAAGCTCCCTGAGGAGCTGGTGCTTATGCCACCTCCACACTATGTTACCTTGTCACTCTGTGGCCTCCTCATGATTCTGCTAAATCAACACTATGTAACTGGGTCACTATGTTGCCTCCTCATGCTGCTGCTGCCACCACACACTGTCATTGTGCCACTCTGTGGCCTCCTCATGCTGCTGCTTCCGCCACCTCCCCACTATACCATTGTGCCACTCTGTGGCATCCTCATGCTGCCGCTGCCACCTCCACACTATGTCACCTTGCCTCTCTGTGGACTCTTCATGCTGCTGCTAACTCAATACTATGTCACTGGGCCACTCTGTGGCTTTCTCATGCTGCTGCCACCTCAACACTATGTGAATGGGCGATTCTTTTGTCTCCTCATGCTGCTGCTACCTCAACACTATGTCATTGGGCCACTCTGGGGACTTCTCAAGTTGTTCTTCCACATTATGTCACCTTACCACTCTATGGCCTTCTCATGCTGCTACTGCCACCTCCACTCTATGTCACCTTGCTACTCTTTGGCCTCCTCATGTTTCTGCTAACTCCACATTATGTCACCTTGCCACTCTGTGTCCTCCTCATGCTGCTGCTGCTGCTGCTGCTGCCACCTCCCCACTATGTCACCTCGCCTCTCTGTGGCCTCCTCATGCTGCTGCTTCCACCACCTCCACACTATGTCATTGTGCCACTCTGTTGCCTCCTCATGCTGCTGCTGCCACCTCCGCACTATGTCACCTTGCCACTCTGTGGTCTTCTCATACTGTTGCTAAACCAACACTATGTAACTGGGTCAGTATGTTGCCTCCTCATGCTGCTGCTGCCGCCACACGCTGTCATTGTGTAACTCTGTGGCCTCCTCATGCTGCTGCTTCCAACACCTCCACACTATGTCATTGCTGCTGCCACCACACTCTGTCATTATGTAACTCTGAGGTCTCCTCATGCTGCTGCCAACTCACAACTGTCTCTGAGCCACTCTGTGGTTTATTCATGCTGTTGCCACCACCACACTCTATCATTGTGCCACTCTTTGCCCTCCTCATGCTTCTGCTGTTGCCACCTCCACACTATGTCACCTTGCAACTCTGTGGCCTTCTCATGCTGCTTCTGCTGCCCCCTCCACACTATGATACCTTGCCAGTCTGTGGCCTTCTCATGCTGCTGCTGCCACCTCAACACTGTCACCTTGCCACTCTGTGGTCTCCTCATGCTGCTGCTAAATCAACACTATGTAACTGGGTCACTATGTTGCCTCCTCATGCTGTTACTGCCACCACACTGTCATTGTGCCACTCTGTGGCCTCCTCATGCTTCTGCTGCCACCTCCACACTATGTCACCTTGTAACTCTGTGGCATTCTCATGCTTCTGCTAACTCCACATTATGTCACCTTGCCACTCTATGGCCTCCTCAAGCTGCTGCTGCAGCTGCCACCTCCACTCTATGTCACCTTGCCACTCTTTGGCCTCCTCATGTTTCTGCTAACTCCACATTATGTTACCATGCCACTCTGTGGCCTTCTCATGCTGCTGCCGTTGCCACCTCTACACTATGTCACCTTGCCACTCTATGGTCTCCTCATGCTGCTGCTAAATCAACACTTTACAACTGGGTCACTATGCTGCCTCCTCATGCTGCTGTTGCCGCCACCTCTACACTATGTCACCTTGTCACTCTGTGGCCTCCTCATGATTCTCCTAACTCCACATTATAAAACAATAGCTGATCTCAGGGAGACCAGCCACAAAAACACTGTGGAGCCTCATTTAAGAGTCTCAACACAGCAATCCAAAGTGCAAAGCTCCCTGAGGAGCTGCTGCTGATGCAACCTCCACACTATGTCACCTTGTCACTCTGTGGCCTCCTCATGCTTCTGCTGCCACCTCCACACAATGTCACCTTGTAACTCTGTGGCATTCTCATGCTGCTGCTGCCGCTGCCACCTCCACTCTATGTCACCTTGCCCCTCTTTGGCCTCCTCATGTTTCTGCTAACTCCACATTATGTCACCTTGACACTCTGTGGCCTCCTCATGCTGCTGCTGCCACCTCCACACTTTGTCACCTTGCCACTCTGTGGCCTCCTCATGACAGGCCGAACTGGCTGGACAGATGTCTTTTTTCAGCCTTATGTACTATGTTACTATGTTACTATTTTACTAGAATGGGTTAATCGCAGCTATCAGCTAGACCTCATTGCATAGACAACACGTACACTTCTCATAGTTTCTCGACATACCATAACACTGGACTTAATATGAGTCATGCAGTAAGATCACAAACAGTATTCAATTCTTAATCATTTTGAATATATTTTTCACCCCACTTTATGCATTTACCATGATAAAGATGAACCCACCATTTAAAGTGAGCCTTACTGTCAGCAACCATATATTTCCTATCAATCAATTGATGGAAAACAGTGTTTTTAGCAGGCACAATACTTGTTGGTCCTGGGCCGAATGGCAAAATGTGTATCAGGGCTCTTCCCCTGACATGTGCTGTTTAAAACACTAGTGCCTTATTAAGTTACAGAGGCATTAGGGCTCCCTAGAGTACTAGGGACTGCTTGCAAATGCTGCATTTGTACCCCCTGTACTGTAACTACAACCCTGGTTCTTGTCACTGTACACTTGCTCTGTCATTAACTCCTAAGACCAAGATCATTTTTGTTTTTCCATTTTCGTTTTTTCCTCCGCGTATTCCAAGAGCCATTTTCCATTCACCTAGCCATATGAGGGCTTATTTTTTGTGGGACAAAATTTATTTTTTAATGGCATGATTTATTATTTGTTGTATTGGAAAAGTAGAAAAATGTATTTGTGGAGAGAAATTGAAAAATAAAACCTAAAATCCTCCAAGGTTTTTTGGGTTTTAACATTATGGCGTTCTCTGTGCGCTAAAAATTACATGACATCCTTATTCTGCGTGTCCATATGATTATGGCAATACCAAACTTATATAGTTTTTATTTTGTCTTAGTAGTTTAAGAAAAATAAAAAACTTTTAAAAAATAAAAAATTATTTGCATCGCCATTTTTTAATTTCCATCCACGGAGCTGTATGGGGCCTTGTTTTTTGTGGAACGAACTGTAGTTTTTACTGGCACCAATAGTACAAATGACTTTTTGATCTCTGCTAATATTTTGGGGGGAAAAGGTGACTAAAAAAAGCAAATCGTGCGGTTTTTTTTTCCCCCATTACGACATACACCGCACATGAAATGATTTTTATATTTTAGACATTTTCGAACTGACGATACCTAATATGTTTATTTTTTATTGTTTATTTTTCTATATAAAATCGGGAAAGGTGGTGATTAAAACTTTAAATATTTTATGATTTTTTTTTACATAAAAACATTTAACCTCCTTAGGGCGCTAGAAGCTGGGATAAAGAAAAAAGATCTATTAGGGTTAATGACATTCTGCCACTCTATCAGCAAAATATCAGCAGGCCTCAGGCTGTCATGGTAACTGCTCCATACAAGCCCTCACACAATATCACATACATTTATGTGATAATGCATGAAGGGATTAAAAGCTGCAAGAAACAAATTCTCCAAAAATATTTCAGGCTTTTATCAGTTTTACCATCCATTTGCCTTTTGTAAAATTCAAGTCCATTACTTTTTGTAGGACTTCTTAGCATTCAAGGGTTAATGGCATTGTCCCATGGCAACAACATATCCCCTATCCACAAAATAAGGGACAGGTGTCTGATTGTTGGGAGTCCAACTGTTGGGTTCCCTAACAATCAACAGAACTAGCGTTGAGTTAATCGAAATTGACAAAGCCGAATTGATTTTCCCTGAATGGAGGTAAAAGACAAAAAAAAAAATCATACTTACCTCATCCATTTTCTTGCAATGGGTCAGCAGCCATCTTGATTTAAGATCTTCCATGAAATACCTTGCGTTGTAACGTATTACATCACCACGGGCCGCATAAGGTTTGGTGCCAGATCTTCAATCAATATGGCGGCTGGCCCTTCAGGAGCAAATGGACGAGGTACGTATGATTTAATGTATTTTAAAATTTTTTATTTTACACTGTATTATTACTTTCAGATGCCATGATCAGCTATGAACGAGGCATCTGAGGGGTACAACTTTTAAAGAAATGCGCTTCATGATGAAGTAATTCATCACTAAGCAAATGTATTCAGCAAAGTAGCCAAATCGAATTTTTGGATACTTCGTTCATCTCTAATTAGAATGGAATGTCATGTTCCCTATGAATTTGCTCTCAGCTATCTCCATCATCCTCATGGAGTTGAATGAAGTGGCAAATGCACATACATGCCTGGGGCTCTATTCAAACAGGGAACAGGGACTGTCACTCAACTCCGGTCCTTGGGACCCACCTACTGGTCAGGATGTGAGAATATGCCACAGAATTAATACCTGTGGTAAGTCCTGATGCATGGACACTAATCACATTCTCAATACTAAGGAAATCCTGAAAACATGGCTGGTAGTTGGGTACTGAGGACCGGAGTTGAGAAACCCTGCTCTAATGATTGGCGTGGGCCCCCAGCAATTGGACTCCCACCAATCAGACACATCCCCTATCCTGTGGGATACATTGGTGTTGTGGGTCAGCCCCTTTAAGGACATGTCATTTCCAATTCTGCTTAAATTATTTTGAGTATAGTAGTTTTATAGCCATAATTCAACACATTTCACTCTTATATTTTGCATCAGTAAGACAGCTTTCTATCTGCACTATCATCCTTTAGTATATCTCCCTCTGGCATGTTCTGTTACAGTAAACTGCAAATACGTGTCGTAATGTTATATGATACATCCAAGGAATGATTTATTACAGGATATTCTTTCTCTTTTGTTACATTTTAATCTAAAATAATTTTGTTCTGTATCAGAGCTCGTCGTAAAACTGAAGGAAAAGTTACAAAAACTACAAATAAAAAAGATAAATTGTGCAGCACTGAAAGCGATTTCGAAATTGATAGATCTGCAACTTACTTTCTGACAGACAACAGAAGACATATATCCGAGCCTTATGCATTCACTACCATTGTTTATAATTATAAGTTTGGCTTCTATTACTTTAAGTAGATAAAGTTCTGTACATTTGGTCATTTTTAATTTTTTTAAATTTTTTAATTAACTCACTAAATTTACTGTATTTTCAGCATGTAACCATATTGATCATGGGGCAACTAATGAAAAGTTCAGCTAACTTTACAGATGAGCAGTATATCAAAAGTTATAAATACTCGTGAGCTCACTAGTTCTGTTTCAAACAGTAAATAAGTTGCATCACTCTTGGGCTATATGCACTCACTTTTTGCAGTAGTTTTTCACTGTTGTGAGAAGACTGTCACATTTTGGCAAACAGATGAAAAAAAACAAAAACACCACAGCCGCATTCTGTGAACACAGCTTCGAAGATTTGGTACAATAATCCCCCTGTAACTGTTCTGATTTTCATCAAGTGCTCATTCAAGAATCGACTTTCATTTTGAAAGGAGAATCACAAGACATACAGACCATACAAAGGATCCGAGGTCATGCAAGGGGTAAGATAACAATGATTGCCAAATCCCAAATTAAAAGTAATGTAAGGTTGATTGAAAAAAAAAAAACTATTACCCCAACCCTATACACTGAACCATGACAATCTCAATGTGCACTACTACATAGTATTATTGGTTGTAGTTGGTTTAGGCGACACAGTTAAAATAGAAATGTGACCATTCTATGTAAAGTACACCTGGCCAACATTGTTGCAAAGCTTTAAGCCCAAAGGGTTAAGTGCAAATGCTCATATGCAATTCAGAGTCAGTGGTTGATTCAGTGGACAATCAACCGTTATATCGTTGTAGAATTGATGAGTCAAAACTGTACAAAGGAAGATTGGTTCTGCTTCTTAAAATACGTGACCCAGACATCTATAAATTCAGGCTTCAACGAGAAAGCTTGTAAAATGCTCCATAGTTGTTACCCAGTGCCAGAAATAATTTCTAAAATATTTTGTAACCTTCTAGGAGATTGTTTTAGAGATGCCATAAAATGTCATTCCCCAAGAATGAATATAGATGCTCAAAGGCTACTAGATTGAAAGTGTGATATATCTACAAACCAAGTAGCTGTTATGCTTGACTTCCTGAGAGGTCAAAAGTTACACAGAAGTATAGCTTTTTGAAGTAACGCACAGTATCAATATACACAATGTAAGTACTATAGAAAATGCAGGTTGCTTCTTCTCAAATGTTTAATTATGAAAAATGTAGTTATGGAAAAGAATGTGTTTGCTATTACTGAATTAAGAAAATTATAGCATGGCTGCAAATGTTCCCTCAGGAATCTGAAATTATTCTAACAATATGATATTCTCTACATTAACCAAGAAGTCACTGAATGTCTGCTGTTTAGTCCTGGCATTCTTTTCTAAGGCAGTGAGACTTTCTAAATTCACCAGTAATAAAAGTAAATTGGCTCCTGAATAGTGGGACCTGAAACAAGATGTAGTGACTCTGACTTGACAATCACAAGAAATTTAGCCCTGCTACACTAAAACATTTAGTCACACAATGTGTCAAGGCCAAAGACTCCATGTAGCCCCAGCCTTAGTGGTGGATGTGTTTGTGACCAAACTAACAGAATATAGGACATGGAGATAACCTTTATGCAGTTAAGACACATATTCCCCAAACCATGAAGACAAAAGAACCTTCTCAAACAAATGTGAGACATTGTTATTATTAGGTACCAGAAATAACATGCATACCAAATAATATAGTAGTATGTGGCCCGCGGAACCATTTCATGTGGCCCCTGGCCCCCTGCCAGAACATATTGTGAAAATGGTAATGACCAGGGTACCAGCCTTCTGAAGTGAAAGAGGGACAGCTAGCTCAGGCCTTTCCTCAGCATCAAACCCTTATTCTGCCAGGGAGGAGACTGGAGAAGCCAGCCCAATGTCTCGCCGATATTGTTTTATACCTGAATTCCTCCAGTAAAAAAGCATTCTGGTTTACTGCAGACCCTGACATTCTGGATTTATTTCCCATTGGGGTGCATCACATCTTACCATCCCTTCCGGAGAGCAGCAACACGTGGTGACACCTCTACGGTGTCCGGGGGACCCAGCATAGCATTGGAGCCACCCCAAACCCGGCCACTCTAATTACCTTCCCTGGTCTTCTTCAGGCCCACGCTGTGTCCTGACACGTACAGTGTCAGGACGTAGTGTACATACATGCGCACTATGACCTGAAGCTGTGCTCTGTCAGGTCACAGTACAGCGCGGCAGGAAGAAGACCAGGAAGGGTAAGTGAATCTTCCAAGTGGCAGCACCATCCGGAGCTGGAGAGGTAAGTTTATTTTTTAATTTTAAATGTCTGATCGAGGCTGATCTGAGGGTGGGGAGGGTCTGATGGGGGTCTGATCTGAGGCTGGGGGGGTTTGATGGGGGCTGATCTGAGGCTGGGGGGTTTGATGGGGGCTGATCTGAGGCTGGGGGTCTGATGGGGGCTGATCTGAAGCTGGGGGTCTGATAGGGGTTTGATCTAAGCCTGGGGGGCCTATTGGGGGTCTGATCTGAGGCTGGGAGTCTGATCAGGGCTGATCTGAGGCTCAGGGATTTGATCTGAGGATAGGGGTCTGATCTGAGGCTGGGGGGGCCAATTGGGGGTCTGATCTGGGGTTGGGAGGTCTGATGGGGGTCTAATATAAGGTTGGGATCGTCTGATGAGGGTCTGATCTGAGGATTATGAAGGCTAGGGGGTCTGATAGGAGGCTGATTTGAGGCTGATGGAGTTGGGGGGCAGATCTGAGCTTGAGAAAGGGACAAAGGCAGGGACAGTTGCAAAGAAAGAGGCAGGGACAGTGGCAGGGAGAGTGAAAGCTGGGTGAACCCCTCTCTGGACCCCTCTGGGTTAAGCTTGGCTGCCATTAATGCCAAATAAAGAACTAAATATATAACATTCTCAACTTAAAAATTAGACTGCTATATGTGGACAAAATGGCGCCTGTACTATTTGTAATATATAGTGCAGGTGCCATTTTGTGCTGTAAAAATACAGGGCTCTAGATTTTTATAATTAAAGTGCAATTTCTGTGACTTACCCCTAAGTAACGTATATGTTTGACCAAGTATAGCCGTCAGATTTGTAAGTTGAGAATTTTAAAATCACATATGGGGAAACAGATCTCCCAAACTTGATGAACAATGGGCCTTAGATAATCATAAACATCATGGCATCACTCTGAGTCTGTTAACAATAGGCTGTCCTCAAACATAATCATTATTGAAAGAGGACATTGGGAGACCACTGAAAAATTTTGAGGAATTCCAAGTTTACCTAGCTTATCTTGTCTCCATGACCCTACACTTCTCTTCTACCTGACACTGCAGTGTGAAATGGGCAAGTGTCCCTTGATAAATGACATCACCAGCCTCTGCCTGTCCGTTCTGTAAATGAGATGGCACTGTTGTTTAATATTGAGGGATAGCAATAGTCCCTGGAAGTGGCTTCAGACTATAGTACCCCCCCCCCCATGTCCCATGCAAACAAGCAATTATCAAAGATTATTACATCTATCCCCATAACTACTGTTCTCATGGTGCCAACAGGAAATAAATAATAATTAGCAAATAAGCTAATAATAATTCCTAGCAAATTTGAATTCATACTTATAATGCAACTCCCTTAATTTTGTATAGAAAAATTTCTAAAATGTCAGAAGAAGCCAACGCAAAGAGAGAACTATGAATGAAGGCTTAAATTTGGAATTTGCTGCCAATGGTGCTTCTGAAGGATGTGAATTATAATTAATTTAATTATTTTGTGTCTAAAACTGTCTCTTCTCAGAGAGTTATTTTCATTTTTCCTCTTCATCAAAATGCCAAATAAACTCATCTGTGTTTCCTTGTTGATACACAATAAAACAGGAAAAGTCCAAGGACAGCAAATATTTTTTAGTCGGTGTATTTTAACTATAATAATTTTAAGTTTTAGAACGTGAGGTTTGGAATACTGTTTAGGCACAGCAGTAACCAAGCTGCAAACCATTTTAGTATTCACATGTTTTATTTAAACAAATAAGCCATGAAAAATTCAAGCTGAGAAAAAAGTAGGGTATCTTTTTGTTTTAACTTTTCTCTTAGTAGATTCTGCAAAAGTGAATATTTACTCCCGCTGTGACTGTTATTAAGTGGAGTATTCTCCCTCTGGAAAAGTAAATTACGGCTCCAAAACATATGGAATGCAACAAAAAGATGAAAGAACAGCACTTACCAGTGTATTCTTTATATAACAGGTACGACTGTATCTGAGCAGCAATTCCCTGTAGAATAAGCCATGTTTACAATGAAATGGAACAGAGAATTTTGACAGTGGAGATCACGCCGGATACTCTAAAGAAAACCTATCAGGAAAAAATGATTTTATTGTCTGGTAGACTTTGAACGTGTGCTAGCTCACAAAACTAGGGAAAGAAATGTATTCTTTTTCAAAGTATAATTAGGCCCAGAAAATGTGCAGTGCAAAGAGCTAATAATAACATTCCCATGCATTGTTTTGATAACTTTTGAGAAATTTGCAGATGTAAAAAATGTTGAATGTTCGACAGATTATATTATATTATTACAGCATAGATCCACAAAAAACAGATGACATACGGACATGTGTTCCATATACATTCCGTTTTTATACGGACCCATTGACTTGAATAGAGCCACTGAACGTGATTTGTGGACAATAATAGGACCTGACTCAAAATGTTGCGGAACAGAAAAACAGAAATGCGGAAATTGAATGCATACGGAGTACATTCCGTTTTTTTTGCAGACCCATTGAAATAAATGCCATTGAAATAAATGGTTCAATATACGGACAGTATACACAACGCAAAAAATAGCCCGTATACAGAAAGCAAAAAACGTTCGTGTAAACAAGCCCTAAGGCTGTATTTCCATTAGTTATTGTGAAGCAAAACCAGGAGCGGGTCAAAAACATAGAACAGGTGCAGATGTTTCCATTACACCTTATCTCTGTGTGTGCTTCACTACTGGTTTTGGCTCACCATATCTGATGAAATAAGAGTCCTGCCAAGGGGGTGGGTGTGGGGGGGGGGGTCTGGCAGAAAGGCCCCCTGAAGGTGAACAACCCCTTTAAGTCTAGCACTTCTGTTCTGAAATGTTACTCCACTTTCTACATCAACCCTTTACTAGAGTAAAGACTGTATTATACTAGCAAATGAGGCTGATGAATGTCGGAAAAAAATTGTTCCTTCCTGACAATCGACAGCTCATCAGTGAAGGAGAACACTGCAATTACATGCAGTGATTTCATCAACTCTACTCAATTTTATATATAAAAAAAAAATTATTTGCAACATCATATTTTCACCCCTCTAATTATTTTATAGTTATGTCTACAGAGTAGTTTCAGGGCTGATTTTTGGTGGAGTTATCTTTAGTTTTTATTGATACCATTTTGGACCGTGTCAGATTTTTTGTATCACTTTTTATTTATTTTCTGTTACAGTGTTTGCTGTACGGGATGAATACATTTACATTTTAATAGTATTTTGGGACATGGTGATACCTTATTTTTAATTACGTAATTTTATTTTTAATATGGGGAAAGGGAGGGTTATTTTTATTTTTATATATATATATATTTTTTTAAACTTATTTTTATATCCCCCCCTAGGGGATATGGAATCCTCAGATCATTGCTCCTATAGAGCAATCACCATTGCAGCCTTTGGAAGATTAAGGCTCAAGACTAGAACAAGGAATAAACGGCTTCCCCAATCTCAGCATGGGGAGTCGTTCAAGTCCCGACGCTGCAATGCTCCCAAGGAAAAGCCATTCAGATACCAGATATATTTGTAAAATATATATTTGTAAAATATTTGAAATTGGTGTTATCACCCGCCACAGACATTAGCTCTGAGTGTCTGCTGTTTAAAACCGCAAAAACCAGGGGACTATGACTCACGCTCACTTTCTGACTGAGCTCAATGTTTAAATGCCAGACTTCCGCTGCATGAATAAATGCCACCTGGATCAGTTCTCAGATAGTAATGAAAAATACTGTATGACAGTCTGGGGCCTTTAAGGACTGTATCCGTCCCCTTTCAACTCTTTAACACCAAGATTTTAGTCAAAGTAACAGCTACATATATGGCTATAGATAAACGGTGATAACAAACAGCCTGTTTAATACCACAATGCACTGTTGGATTTATTTATTTTTTTATTAAAACACAGTCCACAAATCATACCTTTTGGCAGCAGATGCCTTCTTCTCTGTCTTCTGATCTGTAAAATGGTGGCTGTCATTTTGAGTAGTTCAGCTTGAAACTGAATTTTTGGGAAATTTTAGACAAATTTGATTTGGTTATTATCGATTCCCTCATCTCTAATCCAGATTGATTTTTTTGTTTTAATGTACATTATATAAAATTTAAAATAAAATGAAGAAATTCTGCAATAATTTTTTTTATTTCCTTATGTATACAGCTTCTATGCAGATATTACACTCCCTAATCCCTACCATCTATACCCTACTTCTTACTAATACACATTTGTTAAGCCAGCAAGATGTATAGGACAGATGAAAGTTTGTCTGTCTGCCATCACATAGGCTTATGTGTCTGCGCCAAAGATGCCTAAAAAGGAGAGAAAATTGCAGCAGATCATGATGTGATGATAATGTATGCCATTCATTTACATTTACTCATTGGGGTCAAGTACTATCGTTCTACGCCTGTTTTTTGGCATAGAGAAGTCACATTTTGTTGTAAGTGCTGTTTTGTAACACAATTTGAGACTTTCTAGCTATGTCCTATACCTTCACCACTTTTCCAAAAAGTGATCGAGTTATGGGTGGGAGTTCCACATCTTGACTCATTTAGCAACATGTTTGTCAAAAAACTGGAGCACATTACCCCAGAAATCTACTCCTGTACTTGGCTGGAGTAGATTTCTATTCTGGTGAACAGACAGCAGAAGATTAAGGTTGAGCGAACCTGAACTGTAAAGTTTGGGTTCGTACCAAACTTTTGGGTTTTTGGTACCCAGACCCGAAACTTTTCATAAAAGTTCAGGTTTGAGTTTGGTGTTTGGCGATTTGATGGCGCTTGTTGAAAGGCTGCAGGGCAGCCAATCAACAAGCGTTTAACTAGTGTGCCCTTAGAAGCCATCACAGCCATGCCTACTAATGGCATGGCTGCGATTGGCCAGGTGTAGCATGTGACCCAGCCTCTTTATAAGCTGGAGTCACGTAGCGCCGCACGTCACTCTGCTCATACTAGTGTAGGTATAGGATGCTGCTGCAGTGAGGGAGAGATTAGGAAACAATTCTAATCTGGTGTACTTGGTGGTAAATCTGCAAACGACAGTGATTATTTTTGTGGGTGCTCAGCTAATTTTTTTTACCCATGAGCCCAGTGACACAGAAAAATTGGTTTTATCTGTCTGTTAGTTAGGTGGGTGTTGGCGTCTATTTTGTGCAAGTGTAGTGCACTTGCACCTGCATATGTACCAGGTACAATAATTTAATCCTGTTCTTTTAGTTCAGTGGGCAACATATACCCATTTTTTAAGTGCACTTGCACTGCATATGTGCCAGGGGAAGGCAAAATAATATAGTTAATCCGTCTCTGACTTCAGGTCCCCAGGGGGAGACATATTCCCACTTTTTTCTGTGAACTACCCTGTGCTGATTATCTGAGAGGGAAAATGATTCATTAAATCCATCTGTTAGATCCTAGGGGGACAAATTCCCTTTTTTTGGCGGTCAAGTACCCCTGCGGCCTGCAGTGCATACCTGGCAGTGAAAATAATTTAATTACATTAGTCTGTCACATATTTGTGTGACCTAAAGCGATTTTTTTTTTCTTTCTGACAATGGCACTGCATATCTGACAGTCAAATAAAACCAGTAAATACTGCTGTTACATTGTCGGTTGACATATTCTCATTTTTTGTGCTAGAAAGTACTTTTTTTAGCATACGCTGCATTTCTGACAGTTCAATAAAACCGTTAAATGCTGCATTTAAATTTTTGGTTTAAAAAAGCACAATTTTTGGGCTAGATAGTACATTTGCAGACTGCGCTCCATTTCTGACATTCAAATAAAA
Organism: Bufotes viridis; assembly: GCA_033119425.1. NCBI lineage: Eukaryota > Metazoa > Chordata > Amphibia > Anura > Bufonidae > Bufotes > Bufotes viridis. The sequence continues at coordinate 100,917,303 of CM065592.1, read as the reverse complement.
CCGTTAAATACTGCATTTACATTTGTGGCCTGCGCTGCATTTCTGACAGTGAAAGAAATACACTTAAATGCATCTGTTTAATTGTGTGTGAAAAAACACCTTTTTTGAGCCATAAAGTACCTTTGCGGCAATAATTTTCAAAAATTCATCTGTTCCATTGTTGGGTGACATTAACCCATTTTTTTCTGTTTTATACCCCTGCTCTACATAGCAGACAGGGTAATCATTTTCAAAAATTCGTCTGTTCCATTGTTGGGTGACATTAACCCAGTTTTGATGTATACAAACCCCTGCTCTGCATAGGTGACAGGGACCTATATTTCTAAAAATCTTCTGTTCCATTGGTGGGTGACATTAACCCAGTTTTGCCATATATAAACTGCGGCTCTGCATAGGTGAGAGGGACCTCTATTTCTAAAAATCCTATGTTACATTGGTGGGTGACATTAACCCAGTTTTGCCGTATACAAACCCCTGCTTTGCATAGGTAACAGGGAAATAAATTTCTACAATTAGTCTATTAAATTGGTGGCTGACATTGAACCATTTTTGCCGTATACAAACCCCTGCTCTGCATAGGTGACAGGGACCTATATTTCTAAAAATCCTCTGTTACATTCTTGGGTGACATTTACCATTTTTGCCATATACAAACCTCTGGTATGCATAGGTGATAGGGACCTATATTTCTAAAAATCCTCTGTTACATTATTGGGTGACATTTTACCATTTTTGCCATATACAAACCTCTGGTATGCATAGGTGACAGGGACCTATATTTCTAAAAATCCTTTGTTACATTGGTGGGTTTCATTAACCCAGTTTTGCCGTTTACAAACCCTGCTCTGCGTAGGTGACAGGGACCTATATTTCTAAAAATCCTCTGTTACATTGGTGGGTGACATTAACTTATTTTTGCCATATACAAACCCCTGCTCTGCATAGGTGACAGGGACCTATATTTCTAAAAATCCTCTGTTAAATTGGTGGGTGACATTTTACCATTGTTGCCGTTTACAAACCCTGCTCTGCGTAGGTGACAGGGACCTATATTTCTAAAAATCCTCTGTTCCATTGGTGGGTGACATTAACTTATTTTTGCCATATACAAACCCCTGCTCTGCATAGGTGACAGGGACCTGTGTTTCTAAAAATCCTCTGTTAAATTGGTGGGTGACATTAACCCAGTTTTGCCGTATACAAACCCCTGCTCTGCATAGGTGACAGGGACCTAAATTTCTAAAAAATCATCTGTTCCATTCTTGGGTGAAATTAACCCAGTTTTGCCGTGAATAAACCCCTGCTCTCCATAGGTGACAGGGACCTAAATTTCTAAAAATAGACTGTTCCATTGGTGGGTGACATTAACCCAGTTTTGCCAGTGAAAACACGTGCTCTGCATTGCTGACAGAGAACTAAATTTTGTCTGTTACTTTAGTGGGTGGCTGCAAAAAATGAGGAGAACGTCAAATAAAGGACGTGGCCCTGGTCGTGCTTCTGCTGGTGTTGGTGGAGCTCCTGTTGCAGTGATAGAACGGGGTCGATCTGTGACATCTACACGCCCAAATGAAACGCCTTCCTCAGTTGCGCGTAGATGACAGAGCCTTCAGCATTATTTAGTAGGCCCGAATGCCGCTCTACGAATGGTGAAGCCAGAACAAGTACAGGCAGTAGTAGAATGGGTGACTTACAGTGCCTCCAGTACCTTCACATTGTTTTCCACCCGGTCCACTACTGAAAGCTCAGAGTTGGCACCTGCAGGCCATGGGCCTCTAGCACCTTACCTTCTTGCAAATTAGACAAGCAGTCTGAGCCCCAAGTCATGCAGCAGTCTCTTATGCTTTTTGATGACTCTGCTGGCAGAGTTTCCCAGTGCCATCCAACCAGCCCTGCCCCAGAAGTGGAAGAGATTAAGTGCACCGATGCCCAACCACTTATGTTTAAGGATAAGAAGATGGGAAGACCATTGCAGCATGTCTCTGATGATGACGAAACACAGATGCCAACTGCTGCGGCTTTCTGCAGTGTGCAAACCCACAAGGATGGCAGGGGTAAAGACTGGGTGGAAGATGATGTGGAGAACGATGAGGTCCTACACCCCACATGGAATCAAGGTCATGCGAGTGACCTGTGCAGTTCGGAGGGAGAGGCTGTGGTCGCACAGAGCCACCAGAACAGCAAAAGAGGGAGCAGGCTTCAAAAGCAGAGCGGCCGTCACATAGACAGTACGCTTGCTACTGCCCACCGCACCCAAGGACCGAGAACACCAAAGCCAGCTCCAAGGAGTTCCCTGGCGTGGCAGTTCTTCAGTCAATGTGCAGACGACAAGACACGAGTGGTTTGAACGCTGTGCAATCAGAGCCTGAAGCGAGGCATAAATGTTCTAAATCTGAGCACAACCTGCATGACCAGGCATCTAAGTGCTAAGTGCACGAGCTGCAGTGGAGTAAACACCTTCAAAACCAAGAAAGGTCTCAGGCTCCTTCTGATCTGTAGTGATGTTGCGAACATAAAATTTTCCGTTCGCGAACGGTGAACGCGAATTTCCGCAAATGTTCGCGAACATTGCGAACCGCCATAGACTTCAATAGACAGGCGAATTTTAAAACCCACAGGGACTCCTTCTGGCCACAATAGTGATGGAAAAGTTGTTTCAAGGGGTCTAACACCTGGACTGTGGCATGCCGGAGGGGGATCCATGGCAAAATTCCCATGGAAAATTACGTAGTGGACGCAGAGTCGGGTTTTAATCCATAAAGGGCATAAATCAACTAACATTCCTAAATTGTTTGGAATAACATGCTTTAAAACATCCAGTGTGTGTATACGATCAGGTATGATGTTGTATCGATCAGGTAGTTTAAGGGTTACGCCCGCTTCACAGACATTGACAGACCAAACTCCCCTTTTAATGCACCGCAAACAACTGCAAACAGTCCATTTGCACAATGAAATTAGACTAATGTGTAAAAATTAAATGCCTTATTTATCGGCAAGCTACTGTGCCATCCGGTATCAGTGGTTGGCACTGGCAGTGGACACACTACAGTCAGTGGAAGTCGGCCTGACACACACTAGCAGGCTAGCAACTAAAATTACACAAAAGTGTAAAAATTAAATGCCTTATTTATCGGCAAGCTACTGTGCCACCCGGTATCAGTGGTGGGCACTGGCAGTGGGCACACTATAGTCAGTGGAAGTGGGCCTGACACACACTGGCAGTAGGCAAGCAACTGAAATTAGACCAATGTGTAAAAATTAAATGCCTTATTTATCGGCAAGCTACTGTGCCACCCGGTATCAGTGGTTGGCACTGGCAGTGGGCACACTACAGTCAGTGGAAGTCGGCCTGACATACACTAGCAGTCAAGCAACTGAAATTATACTAAAGTGTAAACATTAAATGCCTTTTTTTGATGCAAAGTCCTGTGCCACACGGGATGACAGGGGTGGGCACTGGCAGTGGGCACACTACAGTCTGTGGGCCGGCAGCTCCTCACACACGGGCAGGCCAGGCAACTGCAATATATATATGGAGAAAAAAAAAAAAAAAGCAGACTAATGTTGCAGCCCTAAAAAGCGCTTTTTGGGGTGCTGTCAGGACGCTGTCCTTACAGCAGAGATCAGATGAGTCTTTCAGGACTGGAGTGGACACTGAATTCACTAGCCTAGCTATCGATTTCCCAATTAAATCAGCAGCAGCTACACTGTCCCTCCTCTCACTAATACTGCAGCTTCTGAATGAATCTAAAATGGATGCTGTTCAGGAGATGGGAGGGTCTGGGAGGGAGGGTATGCTGCTGATTGGCTGGAATGTGTCTGCTGACTGTGAGGTACAGGGTCAAAGTTTGCTCAATGATGATGTATAGGGGGCGGACCGAACATTGCATATGTTCGCCCGCTGCGGCGAACGCGAACAAGCTATGTTCGCCAGGAACTGTTCGCCAGCGGATAGTTCAGGCGATCTCTACTGATCCATCTTCTGTTGCAGTCTCTGCCTCTTCCTCCACCTCTAGAGTGACAGTGGCACCGGCCACACTGCAAACAGAGGATGTGTCAGCAACGCCACCACGTCCGTCACCTTCAACAAGCAGCACCACAATGTCCCATGGCAGCGTTCAGCTGTCCATCTTCCAAACAATGGAGCGAAAGAGGAAGTACCCCCCTACCCACCCACGATCCCTGGCCCTGAATGCCAGCATTTCTAAATTCCTGGCCTTTGAAATGCTGTCATTCCGTCTGGTGGACACTGAGACTTTTAAAAACCTTATGGCGTTGGCTGTCCCACAGTACGTCGTTCCTAGCCGCCACTACTTTTCCAGGCGAGCCATCCCTTACCTGCACAAACAAGTGGAGGACAAAATCAGGTGTGCACTGCACAACGCTATTTGTGATGAACGCATCTTGATTTGTGGACCAGTTAGCATGTTCAGTGATGTTATATCTCCCTAACAGCACACTGGGTAAATGCAGTGGAGGCTGCACCTGAGGAGGATAGCTTTTTGGAGCATATTCTTCCGCCACCAAGATTGCAGGGCATTTCTCTTTGCCTCCTGTTGCCTCCTTCTCCTACTCCTCTTCTTCCTCTAACATCTCCTCATCCGGTCAGCGTAACACCTTCACTCCCAACTTCCGCACAGTCAGGGAAAAACGACACCCGGCAGTTTTGAAACTCATCTGTTTGGGGAAAAACCTCACACCGCGCAGGAGCTGTGAACGGGCATGGAACAACAGACTGATGAGTGGTTGGTGCCACTGAGCCTAAAGCCTGGCTCGGTGGTGTGCGATAATGTGCAAAATCTCGTAGCAACTCTGGGCCTAGCTGGTTTGACGCACATCCCTTGCCTAGCACATGTGCTGAATTTGGTGGTGCAGAAATCCCTGAAAAACGACCCAGGGCTGTCTGTGCACAGTTTCTGCGTTCTCACCATGCTTCTGCTCACCTGTCTGCGCTGCAGCGTAACTTCGGCCTTCCCGCTCACCGCCTCATATGCGACATGCCCACAAGGTGGAACTCCACCTTGCACATGCTGGAGAGACTGTGCGAACAGCAGCAGGGGATAGTGGAGTTTCAGCTGCAACAAGCATGGGTAAGTTGCTCTGCGGGTGAGTGGGCCTTCATGCGAGACTTGTGTGCCTTGTTGCGCTGTTTCAACTACTCCACCAACAAGCCCAGTGCTGATGACGCAATTCTCAGCATTACTATCCCAGTTCTATGTCTCTTTGAAAAAACGCTTCAGGCAATAATGGAAGAGGATGTGGCACAGGAGGAAGAGGAGGAGGAAGAGGGATTATTTCCATGGTTATCAGGCCAGTCATTCACAAGTGGCTGAGAGGGAGGGTTCCTTCACACATGAGCGACTACATGCTGCAGTGCCTGCGCAACGACCGCCGAGTTGCCCACATTCTATTTTGTGCTGGTTACTGGGTATCCACCCTGCTGGACAAGGACAATGTTCGGTCATTAATTCCCTTACTGGAACCTGATCGGGAAAATGCGCGACTTCAAGCCCACGCTGGTAGATGCGCTGCTGATGGTGAAGGAGGAGGAAGAGGTCTCCAAAGCAGCCGGGGCACCGCCAGCACCTCAGAAGGCAGGGTTAGCATGGCGGAAATGTGTAAAGCTTTGTCACCACGCAACAACAACCAGCACCACCAGCTGATATGTAACGTCTTAGCAGGAGGCAGCATTTACGCAACATGGTGGAGCAGTATGTGTGAACACGCCTACACATACTGACTGATGGGTCTGCCCCATTCAACTTCTGGGTCTTAAAATTGGGTACACGGCCTGAGCTTGCTCTTTACGCCTTGGAGGTGCTGCCCTGCCCTGCAGCCAGTGCATTGTCTGAACGTGTATTTAGCATGACATGGGGCGTTATCACAGACAAGCGGAGCCACCCAATGTGGACAAGCTCACGTTCATTAAAATGAACCAGGCATGGATCCCACAGGAATTGTCCGTACCTTGTGCAGAATAGACATTTATACAAGCATCACACAGCCATTGTTATACTCCAGCGCACTTTCTCTTTGTTTTATTTTATATATTCCACAATGTTTTGTGGTCTACCCAAATTAAATAAAAAAAATTAAATAAAATTAAAAAAAAGTGTTGGCTACTTCCTCCTCCTCCACCGCCTCTTCCACCTACACCACCACGTCCGCCAACTCCTCAACCTCCTACTCCATATGGACCTCCTCCTGCAAGTTCAAGATTATTTTTTTTAATTTTTATTTATTTTATTTTATGTCATTTCCCTATTCACATTTGTTTGCAGGGCACTTGTCATGCTCTTACCCACATTTTGCTGCCTTTTGCAGCGTTCTAGCCCTTTCTATGACTCTTTTAGAGCCATTTTAGTGCCCCAAATTTCGGGTCCCCATTGACTTCAATGAAGTTCAGGTTTGGGGTCAAGTTCGGGTCCCAAACTCGAACTCTGCGTCAAAGTTAGGCCGAACCCGGCGAACCGAACTTCAAGGTTTTCGCTCAACTCTACAGAAGATGCAACACATTTAATAAGAGGTGTTAACAGTCAACGCTCACAAACAATTAATTTAATATGGTAACTTTTCAATGACAAAACCTTAGTAGAACAGAGTAACACATGATTCTGAATTACAGTATATCATACAATCCAGTGTAAATCCAAAGACCACCACTAATATTTTATAATTAACAATCCATTACAGTTTTTGCACATTTTTATTCTACAGAGTGTAAAGACCATGTTTTCTTTTTGCGTGCAGTATAAAAAAAGCCAATCCTTGCACCAGGGGCGATTCCTCACAGTGCAAGATGCAGAGTATGATCGGACGTGACATGTTTCAATAAGGGAAGCTTGTACCCTTCTGCTGATTGGTAGCAGATGTTCCAGCAGAGATCTTTCAGCTACATAGAATATTTTAATAAGCCTGGATAATGTCAGCATATAAATTAATTACTGTTTGTAAAACAAAAAGAGAACAGAAACATATAAATTTAATCAGAATGAAAGGTTATAAATCAAGATGCGTTCATCTATTAGTGTACTGCAACATGTGCAGCAGCTGAGAAAGAGACGTTATTGCTTAAAGTGATCCTTTCATTGGAAAACCATCAGACATTTCATTATAACTAGCGAGTGAATCAAAGTTTACAAATTGGAATTCGATCCGAATTTCAGGAAATATTCGATTTTCCACAAATCAGAATATAATGGCGCTTCATGGTAATAAATAAATTTTTCCTGAAATGGCTGTAAAAAAAAAATCATCCATTTGATTGTGGAGAGGCCGTCGTGCCATCTTGATTGAAGAAAATGCTACAATTCTCACGCACGCTGACGTGTGATGTCATTACACTGCGTGGGAGCTGTGATGTCATCAGCGTCACCGTGCCTACCCAGCGTGATTATGTAGTAACGTCACGTGTCAGCTCTTTGGAGAATTGGTACGTTTTCTTCCATCAAGATGGTAGCGACGGCCTCTCCACAATCAAATGGATGAGGTGAGTGTATACATTTTTTGGTATTATCCCCAGATTAAACCCCTGATCGGTTGAATGTGATTCTCAGATGCTGCGATCAACGTTGAACGCAGCATCTGAGGGGTTAAATGACAGGGGTGGCATTACACCCATTCCCAGTCATTGCGCCCTCTCCATACAATAGAATGCAATTTGTTACAAAGTAATTCATAATTAATCAAATTTCTTGTCTAAGTTTGGCAAAGCAGCTGGAATGAATTTTTAAAAACTTCGCTCATGTCTAATCATAACCCATATACTGAAAAATCCATCTCTAGTTTACAGACAAAAAATCACAAAAAGTTATAGCAAAAGGTATTGGTTGTAAATAGAGATTAGTGAATTTTTCAAAAATTCGATTAGCCTGTTGGCCGAATTTTTCAGGAAAAATTTGATTCGATCCGAATAAATTTGTGGCAAATTACATTAAAAAAGGCTATTTCCTGGCTGCTGAAGGCCTTTAAAGTAACATAGTATATATGACCGAAAAAAGACATCTGTCCATCCAGTTCGGCCTGTAGTTATTAGATCTCCCCTCAGTCGTCTTTTTTCTAAAGTGAATAACACTAATTTTGATAACCTTTCAGGGTACTGTAGATCCCTCATTCCAGTTATTACTTTAGTTGCCCTCCTCTGAACCCTCTCCAGCTCTGCTATGTCTGTCTTGTTCACAGGAGCCCAGAACTGTACACTGTACTCCATGTGTGGTCTGACTAGTGATTTGTAAAGTGGTAGGACTATGTTCTCATCACGGGCATCTATGCCCCTTTTGATGCAAACCATTATCTTATTGGCCTTGGCAGTAGCTGCCTGACACTGGTTTTTGCAGCTTAATTTGCTGTTTATTAAAATTCCTAGATCCTTTTCCATGTCAGTGTTACCGAATGTTTTACCATTTAATATGTACGGGTGACTTGCATTATTCCTTCCCATGTGCATAACTTTACATTTGTCAGTGTTAAACCTCATCTGCCATTTTTCTGCCCAAGCCTCCAATCTATCCAGATCCCTCTGTAGCAGAAAACTATCCTCTTCATTGTTAATTATTTTACACAGTTTAGTGTCATCTGCAAAAATAGATATTTTACTGTGCAGGCCTTCTACAAGATCATTAATAAATATATTGAAGAGAATAGGGCCCAATACTGACCCCTGAGGTACCCCACTAGTGACAGTGACCCAATCTGAGTATCTACCGTTAATAACCACCCTCTGTTTTCTGTCACTCAGCCAGTTACTTACCCACATACAGACATTTTCTCCCAGTCCGAGCATCCTCATTTTATATACTAACCTTTTATGAGTTACGGTGTCAAATGGTTTGGAGAAGTCCAGATATGACATCCATTGATTCGCCGCTGTCAAGTCTAGAACTTACCTCCTCATAGAAGCTGATTAAATTCGTTTGGCATGACCGATCCCTCATGAAACCATGCTGATATGGTGTTATTTGCTTATTTTCATTGAGATACTCCAAAATAGCATCTCTTAGAAACCCTTCAAACAGTTTACCAACAATAGATGTTAAACTTACCGGCCTATAATTTCCAGGCTCTGTTTTTGGACCCTTTTTGAATATTGGCACCACATTTGCTATGCGCCAATCCTGTGGAACATTCCCTGTCAGTATAGAGTCCGTAAATATCAGAAATAAAGGTCTGGCTATGACATCACTTAATTCCCTGAGGATACGGGGGTGTATGCCATCCGGTCCTGGCGATTTGTCTATTTTAATCTTTTTAAGTCGCTGTTGTACTTCTTCCTGGGTCAGACAAGGCACTTTTAATGGGGAATTTACTTCTGCATTTCATCTGACAGTTTATTTTCCTCAGTGAATATAGTGGAGAAAAAAATATTTAATAGTTTTGCTTTATCCTCGTCGCTCTCTGCAACACCTCCCTCATTGCTATGTAGAGGGCCGACTCCTTCAGAGTTATATTTTTAACTATTTATATAATTGAAGAACATTTTAGGGTTAGTTTTACTCTCTTTGGCAATTAATCTCTCGGTCTCTAGTTTGGCAAATTTTATTAGTTTTTTACATATTCTATTTTTTTCCTTATAGTTTATCAGTGCCACCTGTCTCCCCTCCTGTTTTAGTGAATTATATGCTTTCTTTTTGTCATTTATTGCTTTCTTTACGGTTCCATTTATCCACATTGGTTTCTTATTGTTCCTTAGCCTTTTATTACTATAAGGTATGTACCTCTCACAATTAGATAGAAGAAGAAAGGTCCAGCTTCAAGTTGTCATGAGGAAGGATCGCTATATTTGGATCCGAAACCGGTAGACGTTTCTGCCCGCTGTTTTACTTTTATTTGTACCACAATATGTGAATAAAGCTTTTTAATGATCGATGGTAAGCTGGACCTTTCTTCTTCTATTGGATTCCTGTGGACGCCGTTGGTTCCTCGGCGTGGTCACGTGCTTCCCGGCTGAGTGAGCTCACCCCATCTGCGCTTTCTTCTCACAATTAGATGTTACAATGCTTTTAAAAATCTCCCATTTTATGGTTGTATCTTTATTTTTGAGGACTTTGTCCCAGTTAGTTAGGCCTATGGCCTCGCTTAGTTGGCTAAATTTTGCTTTTTGAAGTTTGGTATTTTTGTTCCTCCCTTTAGAAACTCTCGTTTGAAGGATAATTGGAAGGTTATAATTTTATGGTCACTATTTCCCAGGTGTCCCCCAACCTGCACATCTGATGTTCTATCAGGTCTATTGGTTAATACTAAGTCCAGTATGGCCGTCCCTCTAGTGGGGTCCTGAACCAGTTGGGAAAGGAAATTGTCTTTGGCTATTGCCAAGAACCTGTTTTCTTTTTGAGATGTAGAGCTTTCAGTTTCCCAGTCTATATCTGGGTAGTTGAAGTCCCCCATAATAACGACTTCATTATGATTTGCCGCCTCGTCTATCTCGTTTAGTAATAGATTTTCTGTGGACTCTGGTATATTAGGTGGTTTAAAATACACTCCTATTAGTATTTTATTATAGTTTTTTGCTCCATGTATTTCTACCCACAGTGACTCCACATGTTCATGTCCCTCAGAGATTTATTCTCGAATTACGGGATTTAGACACGACTTCACATAGAGGCAGACCCCTCCACCTCTCCGGTTTTGACGATCCTTTCTAAAGTGGTGTAAAACACTGTGCCTTGCAGAAACACACATAGGTCTGAGTCTGCTTTGGTAGTTAAATAATACAGAGTCAGTATGACATGCAGATGACAGGTGTTGCTCTTAGAATCAGTGCATAATTTACTTATCTTGGCGGCCAAAACTGACCAAATAACTCAAGTATCAACTCAGCCTTAGGGCTTATGCAAACGAACGTGTGCTGGCAGTGGTTGTATTGTGGCCCGCATACAGCAGGTCCGCAATACACGGGCACATGCCTTGTGCATTCCGCATCACGGATCACGGACCCATTCACTTGAATGGGTCCACGATCCGGGAGATGCGATCCGGAAGGATGGAGTGACTCCATGGTGTTTCTTGCCGTGCCTCTGCACCGCAAAAAAGTAGAGCATGCACTATTTTTTTTCCGGAATGGACAGATCATGAACTCATTCAAGTTGAATGGGTCTGGATCCGTCTGCGGCAGCCACACGGATGTTGCCCGAGCATTGGGGACTGTAATTGAGGTCTCCAATGCACAGAACAGCCTGCACATGTTCGTGTACATGAGCACTAAAAGGTAAATGTTAGCGTCAAAAAGAAGCGCACTCCTTTTACACCCTTGTCAGCTGATTCCACATAGATGTCTACAGAACCTGTTCTATTAAACGCTTATACAAGTAGAGACCCCCCAACAGAGTGGAGAGGGTGTCAGCAGTAAGTTTGTGTTAACATCACTGATTAATTTTCCCCAATCTCTGATCCGTCAGAACAATTACCCAGAAAAAATGGATCCTGTTTGTGAAGCATACGCCTTCACTCAGTCAGCATTTGCTCAATAGTCCATCAGTATTGCTAAAGGCAAAAAAAAAAAAAAAAACGGAGTGGATCTAAAACAGAAAAGACACGTAAATACAATATTTGCTTGTCTTCTGTGTTTTCTACTCACTGCTTTTGGCTACCAAATCATAAGCCAATTCTGATGGGACCATACAGGCCTTAAAGCTGCTACACAGACATGATCCATTGTGCGTTTTGTTTTTCCTTCCTTCTGACAGATCAGAGGACGTGTCAAATAAATGATGATGTCAACAAGGCCGAAAGCCAAAATAGTGGTCCAGTAATGAAGTGGAGATGGTGGGAACAGCATTAGAAGTTCACAGAGTGGATCTATGACACAGTGGTGAGGTGAAAGCAGCATGAGGAGACCACAGAGTGGTCAAATGACAGGGTTAGGACGTGAAAGCGGTATGAGGAGGCCACCGAGTAACACAATGACAGAGTCTGTAGTAGGCCCAGCAGCAGCATTAGGAGAAGGCCACCGAGTGGCACAATGACAGAGTCTGGAGGTGGCGGCAGTATTAGGAGGCCACCGAGTGGCAAACTGACCAAGTGTGTAGGTGGCGGCAGCATGAGGAGACCACAAAGCAGCACAATGAAAGAGTCTGGAGGTTGCAGCAGCATGAGGAGACCACAGAGCGGCACAATGAAAGAGTCTGGAGGTGGCAGCACCATTATAGAGACCACAGAGCGGCACAATGACAGAGTCTGGAGGTGGCAGCAGCATGAGTAGGACACAGAGTGGCACAATGCCAGAGTCTGGAAGTTGCAGCAACATGAGGAGACCACAGAGCAGCTCAATGGCAGTCTGGAGATGGCAGCAGCATGAGTAGGCCACAGAGCGGCACAATGACAGAGTCTGGAGGTGGCGGCATCATCAGGAGGCCAGAGTGGCAAGGTGACATACTGTGGAGGTGGGTGGCAATACCAGTACCCGCTGTAGATGGTGGGTGAGAGAATGAGCACTTGGCATCAGATGTGTGGCATCAGGCGGGTAACAGGATCAGAATAGTATCTGAGGCTGGTAGCCAGAAGAAACCGGTCTCTTTTGTCAAATTGTTGGTGTGGCACCATGGATGATCTAGTCTGATGCAACAGGCATTGGTGTTTGGAAATCCTGGCTAATCCACGCCTGATTCATCTTGATGCAGTATCCCACTATGTGCTATATGTGGGCACTTTAAACTCTTACTAAATGTCATATCAAATGTATTGTGGTATCATGCTGTAATTCCCTTTGACAGACTGGCAGTGTCATTTACCATTATTGACCCCTAGGTGGTGCTGGCATATAGCTTGGGGAGGTGGGGTGTAAAGTAAGTATGTCCAATCAGAATGAAGAGACGAGGAAATTAATGGAGGAGGTGGAAATTTGTATTTCCACCGAAATAATTCACAAAAGATTTTACCGTATATAAGTGCAGCTCTTAATGCCGAATACAAGATTTTTCCACCAAAATCATTCAAAAAAGATTATACCACATATAAGTGCAGAGCTTAATGCGCAATACAAGATTTGTTTTCCAGCCAAATTATAAAAAAAAAAGATTTTACCGCATATAAGTGCAGCGCTTAATACTGAATACAAGATTTTTTTCCACCGAAATTCAAAAAAGATTTTACCACATATAAGTGCAGAGCTTAATGCGCAATACAAGATTTTTTTCCCACCGAAATAATTAAAAAAAGACTTTACTGTATATAAGTGCAGCGCTTAATGCCAAATACAAGATTTTTTTCCACCAAAATAATTCAAAAAAGATTTTACCGCAGATAAGTGCAGCACTTAATGCTGAATACAAAAAAAAATTCCAACGAAATAATAAAAAAAAGATTTTACCACAGATAAGTGCAGCGCTTAATGCCGAATGCAAGTTTTTCTTCCAATGAAATATTTCAGCAAAGATTTCACCGCATATACCAGCATCGCTGAATACAAACTCCTGGGAAGGTTATGGAGTGTCCTGGTCATCCGGCATCTATTCGCTCCGCTGAAGGATTATTTTGAAAGTGTGTAGAAGTCACACAGGGGCCCCCACGCTGCAGATTTATTATAGAGACATCATGGAGATTTTACCACATATAACTGCAGCTCTGAATGCTGAATGCAATTTTTTTCCCACCGAAATCAGTCACAAAAGATTTTACAATATATAACTGCAGTGCTAAATACAATTTTTTTTCCAACAAAATAAGTCACAAATGATTTTACCCCATATAAATGCAGCTACTTTTTTCTACTGGTATATGCCACTAACAGCTTTACCACATATAACTGGAACAGTGAACAGCAAGTCTATTTTTCTTTTTCCACATATATATGCCACTAAAGGCTCTTCAACAAAGGGTTATAGGCTGTCAGTTTCAAAAAAACAATGGAGCCTGAGGCAGAGTAATCTGAAGTGAAATGGACGTAGCGGGGCAGTAGTTCCACACTGGAAGAGTGAGACACGGTCCTCGTGCGGTTGCTGTGCTGCAGAAAAGTGCCCGTAGTGTCCAGTAAGCAATACCGCAGATAAATGCGGGCTTGTGTGAATTAGTTCGCATTTTTGTGTAGGGTTAGTGCATAGTGTATTCAATGGACCGAATTACGTTGTAGTAAATTGTTTATTTATGTTTCACACACTGCTCGCTTACGTGGCTGATGTCCATTAGAGCGGCACACCAATATAGGATTGGTGTGCCGCTCTAATGGACATCAGCCACGCAAGCGAGCAGTGTGTGAAACATAAATAAACAATTTACTACAACGTAATTCGGTCCATACCGCAAGAAGGACTTTCCCACATATAATTGCAGTGCTGAACATATAATATAAGTGCATACATATAAGTGCAGCAACGAATGGCAAATGTATATTTATTTTTCTACTGCAATATGCCAGTAAAGGCTTTACCAGCTATAACTGCAACAGTGAACTGAGAATATATTTTTCTTGTAGTACTGAAATACACCCATATACTCTTTCACTAGAAATAACTGCAGAAGTGACCTAAGAATATATTTTTCTTGTTGGACTGAAATAGGCCACTATACACTTTCAACAGAAGTAGCTGCAGATGTGAACTGAGAATATTTTTTTCTTATAGTACTGAAATACACCCCTATATGCTTTCACCAGAAATAACTGCAGAAGTGACCTGAGAATATATTTTTCTTGTTGGACTGAAATATGCCACTATATGCTTTCAACAGAAATAACTGCAGAAGTGACCTGAGAATATATTTTTCTTGTTGGACTGAAATAGGTCACTATATGCTTTTAACATAAATAATTGCAGAAGTGACCTGAGAATATATTTTTCTTGTTGGACTGAAATAGGCCACTATTCACTTTCAACAGAAAACTATCAAAGAGTGAAGTGAGTATATATTTTTCTTGTAGTACTGAAATCCTCCCCTATACGCTCTCACCAGAAATAACTGCAGCAGTGCAGTGCGTGTATATTTTTCTTGTTGTACTGAAATACACCCCTGTATGCTTTAAAAAGAAATAACTGTAGTAGTGAACTGAGAATATATTTTTCTTGTTGGACTGAAATAGGCCACTATACACTTTCAACAGAAAACTATTAAAAAGAGTGAAGAGCTCATATATTTTTTCTTTTGGTACTGAAATATGCTCCTATACTCTTTTAACAGAAATTACTGCAACAGTGCAGTGCGTATATATTTTTCTTGTTGTATTAAAATACGCCCCTATACGCTTTCAACAGAAATAACTTCAGAAGTGAACTGAGAATATATTTTTCTTGTAGTACTAAATAAGATACTGAGATAGGCATCTTCAAATGAGAGAGGAGAAAATGGAGTAAAGCCTGACATATTTAAAAAAAAGAAATTAAAATATTTACCTCTGTGTTACTATATAAAAAACCGAATTCTGTAAAAAATAAACACATGCGTTAAAGATTCACCACCAAAGGAATGCCAATTATGTTTACTTCCAAGTCTGAAACATAGGAAAGAATATAGCATGTGAGCTGACCCCCAAAAAAATTGTAGGTGAGGGCCTGCAGGTGAGCTGACCCTCCCTGATGAGGGACATGAGGATATCTTATGCACTGATCCCCAAACTCTTCAGCATCCACAGTCAGAAGATGATGACGGGAGAATGGCAATTAGTGTTTCACTTGGTGGATGATGCGGATGAGACACAGTTGTTAATGAGTGAGGGTCTTGTTAGGTCAACACAAGTCAGGAGGATGACCATAGTGAGGAAGTGGAAGAGGAGATGAGGGACGATGACATCACTGACCCAACCTGAAAAGGTGACAAGCCAAGCGAGGACAGGAGGGATCCACAGCACCGCAACAGGCTGGAAGAGGCTGTGGGGTGTCAAAAGGAAGAAGGCAGGCCACTCCAAATTGACCCGCAACTGTTCCCCCTTTCAGAAATCTCCCTTGCCAAGGGGGTAGGTGTTCCGCAGTCTGGCGCTTTTTTGAGGAAAGTGGTGACGATAAAAGAATTGTAATTTGCTAACTGTAACTGTGCTATACCAAAATAAGAATTCATAAATAAACAAATAACCATAATATATCTTACATCCTATTCATTAACTCTAACCATAATAACAATAAAAACTCAAACCCGGGAACATAATGGGGAAGACTGTACACTGGAGACAAAATGAGTAGGGGTTCTGAACACTAGCAATCTCACCACCACCGGCATGATCCGCCACATGTCATTCAAGCACCCTAATACATGGGCCAAACTCCTGGGTCCACAATCAGTGTCTGTGGGTCACACCACTGCCTCCTCTTCCTCCCCTGTGTTACATGCTGGCCAATCCTCTGTCCTAGACACAGGCCTTGGTGTCTCCCGCCCTGCAGCGGGGCCTTTGCAAGCAACATCCGCTAGCACACCCACTTCTGTGCCCAAGCACAGCGTACAGATGTCCTCACCCCAGGTCTTTGATCGTAAGCGCAAATAGCCAGACACCCACCCACAGGCTATTGCACTAAATGCGCACCTTTCAAAATTTATGGCCATTAAAATGTTGCCATTTAGGCCTGTGGACACTGAGGCTTTCCTCTGCCTCATGATGGTGGACATCCTTCGTTACTCAGTCCCCAACCACCACTATTTTTCTAGATGTACCGTCCCCGCATTACAACTCCAATTGTGTCCCGTAACATCACCCGTGCCCTGACCAACGCAGTTATTGGGAAGGTCAACTTAACAACAGACACATGGACAAGTGCTTTTGGCCAGGGACACTACATTTCGATGACGGCACACTGGGTTAACCTTGGGGAGGCCGGTAGTGAGTCATACCCAGATGGCACAGGTGCTACCGACGCCAAGGATGGCACTACTTCCAACAGGATTTACGCCACCACCTACATTAGTGGCTGCAACCCCCCCCCCCCCTCCCCTTCTCCACCTCTGCTTCAAACTATGAATTCTTATCTTGCAGCAGCAATCAACCTTCAGTCAGTAGCTGGAAGCAGTGTATCACGGCAGTGTATCACGGCAACAGGCCATGCTGAAACTCATTTGCTTCTTTGACAAACAGCACACCGTGGCAGGGTATAAGGAAGCTGTGGCTCTCGCCAATCAAACCTAAAACCAGGCATAGTTGTGTCTGAAAATGTCCGTAAATTGGTGGCAGCTTTTGAGGTCAGCAAGCTCACACACAGGGCAATCATCAAGCATATATGTCCCATGCACAACAAACATCTCAAACTTATACATTAATATAAATAAATACATAATGAGAGTGGAGATAAACCAATGACATGGCCTGTTAATTAACTCATAAATAACCAAAGAACCATAACATAAGTTATAAACCACAAACCATAGTAACACTAATATTACCAAGAATAATACAACCACAAACCATAATAATAACAGAACTGAACGTCATTGAGGAAAATTTACAGCTAACAACTCTGGCGGCAGAGTACGTAGTTCATTGGGCAACCCAGGAGGCGAGATGAAGCGAACAAACAGCAGTTCCAACAGAGGCAGGACAACACTCTCCAAAATAGAAACGATAGTCCAGCACTTGATCAATGCTCCGTCTTTATTGGTAAAATGTACACTCACATATAGTGGACCCCACTGCACACTTGCACATCCAAGTTGACGCGTTTCGACCAGTTACTGGTCTTAGTCTTAACTGAATGTCTTATCCCAGCTCTCGGCTTAAATATACACCTCCCATCTGAAACAATGAGGGGGGAGGGGATCCAGCCACAGAGCAAGGAAAAGCATTAACTCTGTTTCATGCAATCACCATTAACCCTACGTATGAAAAATAAAAAGAGAGAAATTTCTAGAAATACATATAATAAATACAAACATAATAAAAAAATGCTGCCGCTATAGTCACACTGCGGTATAAGGGAAAGAGGAATACATCCGATCCACTTTGCTTACACATGTAATTCCCTTAAGAAAAAACATTGCAGTGTAAACAGGGTGTAACCCTGGCAAAAACCTGAGGAGGAAAAAACACAGGATAAAGAAAAAACTAATATATATATATATATATATATATATATATATATATTCACATCCAATCCGTCCTAGGTCATATAATGGCTCTAAGTGACAATATAACAATATAATGTTATTATAATACAATACAATAAATACACATCAGCTCTTTTCTGAGATTAAGCCCTGACGGATGTCTGGTGCCTAGTCTAAAAATCCAGTAGGCTTCCCGTACTAGGATCTTAGTTTTGATGTTACCCCCTCTATGTGGGATTGTTACTTTTTCAAACTCGAAGGTTTTAAAACCTAGCTCTTAAAAGGCAGTTTCATGATTTGCCACAAAATCTTGCGGACTCGGGGACATACTGGGAACCACCTGTTATTTTATTTACGGGATTGTCCTTTCAGGAGCAAGTGTCCGTGGTCTGCCTCACGAGCATGCAATCAGAAAATGGCAAAACTGAAGAAAGAATGGGTCAGAGGGATTTTAAAATGAGTAACCCCAATTATTATCCCCATAAATCGCGAATACCAAGTATGGATATCTTTTAAGAAGTAATAGAATGGGAACTTACAGCAATACACAACAACAAAAGCAATAACAAACGCCATAATTTAACCAAAGATCAACATAATGCTTTGATAGAGCTAGAAAATAGAAATAATCTGATAATAAAAATGGAGATAAAGGGGGATCAGTGGTGATTATGGGCCGATATATGTATTATCAGCAAATGATGGCTCTTCTGTCGGATGCCTCCACATATAGAAGGTTAGATGGAAACCCATTAGAAAATTACAAAAAAGAATATACTTGTATATTAAACAAAGGCAAGGAACGAGGTTTCATTACTGAGAAACATTATGATTTCCTTAATGTGGAGGCACCCGTCACTACCATAATACACGCCTTACCCAAGGTACATAAAAACATTAACCCCCCGCCCCTACATCCTATAGTCTCGGGCATAGGTTCACTCACAGAGAGATTGGGTGAATGGTTTGACTCATTATTACAACCATTAGTCAAGAGAATGCCAGGCTATATTCAAGATACAGGAGACGTTCTCAGATGTATGTCAGATAAACAATGGCAGGATTCCTACACATGGCTGACCCTGGATGTTATATCCCTCTATCCTTCCATTCCCCATGCCATGGCCAAATTGGCGCTGGAGTACCACCTCCATAGTTACAGCAGCCGATCTGATGATTTCATTGACTTTATTTTAGAGGTAACCACTTTCCTCCTCAAACACAACTATTTTTCGTTTGACAATAAATTTTATGTTCAAATAAGCGGTGTGTAGATGGGAGCCAGGTTCTCCCCGTCCCTAGCCAATGTGGTCATGGCATATTGGGAAGGAAGATATGTGTTCTCAGAGAATAATCCTTTTGCCAGTATGGTTGTCTGGTATGGCAGATACATCGATGATCTGCTCCTGATCTGGAGTGCGGATGTGTCTGCCATACCAGACTTCCTCTTGTATGTCAATGATAATTCATATAACCTCAGATTCACACATCATTGTCATGCATCCACTATACATTTTTTAGATCTAACAGTAAGGGGCACCCAAGACCAGGTCACTGAAACCATGACCTTTCATAAAGAAGTCTCAGGCAACACACTTTTAAAAGCTACCAGCCATCATCCATCTCATACCCTGAAGGCCATTCCGTTGGGTGAATTTTTGCGGACTTGCAGGAATTGCAATACCACCACGACCTTCTTAAAAGAATCAGAGATAATTCGAACTAGACTTACCAATAAAGGGTATTCAAGATGGATGATAAACAGAGGGTTCAATATAGCCTGGCACAAAACTAGAGAGGAATTGCTCTTCTCTAAGAGGCACTAAGGGACTAAGGGTACTAAGGGAGACAGAACTAACCCTGAACCACCAACATTGGTATTAACATTTAGTCGTCAATTTTCGGAAATATAAAAAATAATAAAAAAATGTTTACCCATTCTCTATGAGGATCAGATTTTGCATGACGTGCTAAAGAATGGATGCAGGGTGGTATTTGTTGGATTGATTACATACAAGTGCAATCAGGCCGAACTTGCTATTTATATTTTATTATTTTAAAAATCATATTTACCCTAAAATAGTCCCAAAACAACAACCACCTTATCCCGTAGTTTCCTAGATGGGGTCACTTTTATGAAGTTTCTACTCAAGGGGGGCAGTAGGGGGCTTGAAAGGGTACATAGTGTAAATAAACCAGTCTAGCAAAATCTCCCTTCCAGAAACCATATGGAGTTCCCCTCCTTCTATGTCCTGCCGTTTGGCCTAACAGTAGTTTACGGCCACACATGGGGTGTTTTTGCAAACTACAGAATCAGGGCAACCAATATTGTGTTTTGTTTGGCTGTTAACCCAAAATTGTTTCTCCATCTTCCATGAACTCTTGTGGAACACCTAAAGGGTTAACAACGTCTGTAAACCCAGCTTTGAATACCTTGAAGGGTGTACTTTCTTAGATGGAGTCACTTTTTTGGAATTTCTATGCTAGGGTGCATCAGGGGCGCTTGCAATATGACATGGTGTTAAAAAAAAACAGTCCTGCAAAATCTTCCATTCAAAACCCATATGGCATTCCCCTCTTTCTATGTCCTCCCATTTGGCCAAAAATAGAGAATCAGGGCAACCCATATTGAGTTTTGTTTGACAGTTAACGCTTACTTTATTACTGGAAAAAATAGATTATAATGGAAAATTTTCCAAAAAAAAAATCGAAATTCTGAAATGTTATCTTCATTTTCCATGAACTCTTGTGGAACACCTAAAGGGTTAATAACATTTGTAAACCCAGCTTTGAATACCTTGAGGGGTGTACTTTCTTAGATAGCCACTTTTTTGGAATTTCTATGCTAGGGTGCATCAGGGGGGCTTGCAATACCTTGAGGGGTGTACTTTCTTAGATGGAGTCACTGTTTTGGAATTTCTGTTCTTGGGTGCTATGAGGATTACTATGTATTAGAGAAGTAGAGAAACTGAAACTTTGAAATTTGCAAATTTTTCCAAATTTTTGGTACATTTGGTATTCTTTTATGCAAAAAAATTAACTTTTTTGACCCGATTTTAGCAGTGTCATGAAGTACAATATGTGACGAGAAAACAATCTCAGAACGGCCTGGGTAAGTAAAATTGTTTTAAAGTTATCACCACATAAATTGACAATGGTCAGATTTTGAAAAAATAGCCTGGTCCTTAATGTGAAATAGGGGTGTGTCCTTAAGGGGTTAAAATGACTTTTCGATCTTTGAAAAGCTTTCTCTAACTAAAATCGCTGAAATTCACTCCCTGCTCTGTCTTCCTACCCGATGCTCTCCCTGACTATGACTGATCCGAGCACGTGTCATCGGGTGCTATATAACCTCCGATGATGCGTTTTGGCCAGCCAATCACTGTAATGCCAGCAGCTAACATGGCTACTGACATTACAGTGAGGGCAGTACTTACCTGCACCTTTATTGGCTGCTTAAAACCCGTGAAATGAGCGGGGCCGAGACTCGAGCATCTCGCTCGAGCACATGCGGTACTCAGCCGAGTACCGCCATGTGCCGAGCATAGCGATGCTCGAGCCGAACCGGTACTAGGCCGAGCGTGCTCGCTCATCACTACTGATTTACACTATTGTGCAGAGATGTATTCATACAGGGGTATGGGCTATTACTTTACCTTCCTATGCTTCCATTTTCATATGGAGGCACACAGATGTTTGTTCTCTCAGATCTTGTATACATTCAACAAGTAAAAATTATGCCATGCTCCATCTGATGTTGCATGAACTAAGATTTTCTCCCTGAGAAGCATTTTTCCATGCATAAAGTTCCCTATAGGGCATTGTACACAACACACGGAACCATAATGCTCTGCATTAAGGAGCCACACAATGTACGTGAGCTGTCAAAAAGGCTTCATACACATGGCTCTGACTTGCTGGTCATATACATTAAATAAAAAATTTGATTTATTCAACTGTACATCCATCTAATGTGCTTCTGAGTCTTCCAACTCTACCACGACTGTAGGATCAGGTCAGGGATGGACTGGTCCACCAGAGTAGCAGAGGATCATCCAGTAGGCCCAGTCTCTGAAGTCATAGTTGTCTTCAAAAGTCCAGGAGAAACCAAAACCTTGAAGATTCATTTAGAGGTAATCATTTGCCACAAGGGTCTATTTCTTTATTTCAAAACCTATTAGACTTTATAGATGGTATAGGATATGGGCCCGGAGAATAACTTCCTCTGCTAGGCCCAAGGAACCCCAGTCCAACATTGGACCAGCCAGTTGGTTTTTCAACTGCCCATTATTTGTGTTCTCTGTGAGATAAGCTCCTACCAGAGAAGTTTGGCAGCAGCTTTCTCCTCTCTCGGCAGTCAGGCATGCCAGTTTAATATAATTATAGAAATTGCAATTGTCTCAATATGGTAACAAATTCTTCAGCCAATCACTGATAATTAGTTTGTTTTACATCCGGAAATACCAAAAATGTATCAAAACTTATAGAAAACTTTATTAAAACTTATTGGAAATGTGCAGAAAATAATGTTTTTAATATATAGTACTTTCATTTTTTTTAACTTTTTCCCCGAAAAAGGCACCTGAAGTTCAAGTTCCTATTGCACCCTGCAATCCTCACTCCCGTACACCATGGTGGGATCCCCCCTTGGCCACACTGAGTGGGTTTGTGACTTTTTAAACATCAATTGTGTAAAAAAAATGTGTCCAAGTTGTGTTTTTATGTCACCTTTAACATTTCCCAAAAAGGAGGGTGGCACGATTGTGGTGTGGGCAAGGCTATTGGCCTTGGCAGATTTACCATAGTTTACACCAGTTTTCTGCAGGTGGAATAGTTTTTATTCCAGGTGCATGTACTGATGGAACATATGCTTAATTTATGACGAGGCATGCGCTTCATCATAAATTAAGTGCATTCTCTTGTGGCACAGTGGGTATCAAGATCAGCATTTTCTATGCCAGTCTTCAAAAATGACCCCCTATGACTTCTTGTGGTCTCTAGAATGAAGTTACAGTGGTGCTAGCAAATTTTTTTGCCTTTTGTTTTTTTTTTTCAAATGTTGCTTGCCAGGCTTTTTATAGTCTAAGATGAGGAACAATTTTCTGAAACCAGTGACTTTTTTGTTTTACTATTCGCTTTTCTCACAGGGACTCAAAAAGCAGGAATGGTTGTTAGGCTGGGGAAACTCTCTGAGAATTAAGTAACTGCCATGTAGGCACTTGACCACAACATGTAGTAAACCCACAAACGCAACATACAAATTCCACATACATGTTGCCCCTGGGCAGAATCAACCCAGGACCAGGCACCAGTGCTAACCACTGCACCAGTGTGCTTCCCAATAAAGTTGCCATCAATCCCATCAATGCCACACTATATTTTCATCATAGTGCTTTTTTGGCCAAAAAAAACACATACAAAAATGTCTAATTGTGCAGTACTTTGACGTCTTTTTGTGTCCTTTTTGCCCCAATAGTGTGTTTGTGCACCTGGAGTTATTAATGGTGTTTTATTTTTGCATGATTTGTGTTTTTATGTAGCAAAGAATGCATTCTGCTTTGAGGTCACTTCTTCCTTAGAGCAGTAATGGAGAAATACATTAGTAAAAAAGGGCATTCAAAGATGGCATTAAAATGCAACACTTATTGTCAATTGTGATTTTTTAAGAAGGGGAAAAAAATCTAAGGATGTTTATGGGACAATTTTTTTTAGCATGCTTCGATTTCAAAATATACCATCATCCAAAAAACATATCTCAAGTGTCAAAAAACATCACTACAAAAAATAATTGCTTGTCTTTTCTGCATTTAATATTTGCCATAGACCTCTATGTGTCATCTGTAGCTGGTTTATATGTTGCCTACAAACACAGGAAAAATGCAAGCAAAAAAGCCCAAGAAATGCTAAAGACTTAAAAAATCACCAGAAAACAGAGCCCCCAAAGTAAAGTAGAGCACACCAGCATCATCTCCATTCTCTGCATATGGACTTCCAAAAATAGTCTAATGCAGCATATGGAGGTTTAGCAGTGAATGGAGCCATACATGCTCCCTTTACTTTAGAAAAGCCGTTCTGGAGATAGGAGCGGGTCCCAAAGGTAAGACCCACACCTTTCTGACATTTACGGCACGTACGGTATATCCTAGCTATATACCATAAATGTTGAGATGGAAATACTCCTTTAAGTGTATATAGTCTACATGTGCATAAGAAATTGTTCACTCAGATAAAAATAACAATAATAATTAGTGTTGAGCAGATTGAACTCCACAAAGTGGAATTTGATCCGAATTTCAGGGAAAATGCGATTCACCACCAAGCTGAATTTCCTCAGGCTTCGTGGTAACGAAAAAATTAAAATTATACCTACCTCATCCATTTGAGCGTGAAGAGACAGCCGCTGCCATTTTGATTGCAGATCTCGTACAAAATCCTGTGCTTGGTGACGTATGACGTCACAATGCTAGCCGACATGATGACGTCACCACAGGCCACATGAGATTTTGCGCTAGATCTTCAATCAAGATGGCGGCGGCTAGCTCTTCACAATCAAATGGATAAGGGTAAGTATGATTTTATTTTTATTTTTTTAATTCCACACCGGAATATTACTACCAGATGCCACAATCATGTATGAACGCAGAATCTGAGGGGTACAATGATGGAGGGTGGCGCAATCGCCACTCCCTGTCAGTGCACCCACTACTTACAAAGAAATGCTCTTCGTGACAAAGTAATTCAACACAAAGCCATTTTTTTTATAAAATTCGGTGAAGCAACCGAATTGATTTTTCCCATACTTCATTTATCTCCAGTAATAATAACACCCTTCTATTCACAAAGTGCCAACATATTGCACAGAGCTCTTCTACCGGGGTACGCAGTAAACATACAACATGATATCATGGGTTTGATATTTCACTTTTGAGACAGTCTGACACATTATGATTATGTAGAGTCTGCATTCAATTAAATGTAGTAAAACTGTGTATTATAATCTGTCAAGACGGCTAGTGACGGAGTGTCATTGTAACAGTGTTTAAGTAAAGCAACAGAGTTTGTTAAAGCTTTTAATAAGAATGTCCGACCTACCACATACATGTTACAACCCACAACATACACAACTTACTACTACTTATTTCTTTACAGTATTTTGCACAACTATTTCACTTCCAGTCATTATATACTGAATAAATAATAAGTGGAACAAGCTCTAAATTGCCGCGTTTTGCATTAATTATCAAAATGGGTTATTAGTCGTCTAATAGTATCAGTTGTCTGCATTAATATTTCAAAAGATTATTTTGGCATGAATTTATAATATTCTCCCAAGAGCGTTTCAGGTTTTATTAAATCACAATTTGTCTAAGTAAGTAATTATTTTGTAGATTATTAATGTGATTCCTCCTATATAAGGACACTGCGTGGCTCACATCATCACAGGGCAGTGTTTTTTTTTCTCTTATGAACAGCATTTAAAGAAAAATAAATGACAAGAAGATGTAATGAAAAATGGAAAAATGTTAATGATAGAATGTTGATCGAAGTTAAAGGGGTTTTCCGGGATTTTAATGTTGATGACCCATCCTCAGGATAGGTCATCAATATCAAATTAGCGGGGGTCTAAACATCCGACACTCCCACCGATAAGCTTGTTGAAGAGAAGGCCATGCTTCGTGCGAGCGCAGACTTCCCTTCTTTGTTTACCTGCTCGCCGGTGACATCGCAGTGATGAGCAGGTGTAATTACAAGCCATCCCATTCAATTCAATGGTATGGTTGTTTCCTATTCAAGTGCATAGAAACAAGCCATCCCATAGAAGTGAATGAGGTGGCTTGTATTTACACCTGCTCAGCACTGCGATGTCAATTGCGAGCAGGTAATCAAAGAAGGGGAGGCAGCGCTCGCACAGGGCACAGCCTTATATTAAACCAGCTGATCAGTGGGGGCCTGGTGTCTGACTTCTGCTGATCTGATATTGATTACCTTTTCTGAGGATAGGTCATCAGTATTAAAATCCTAGAAAACCTCTTCAAGTATATATGAAACATGTTTCTCAGACTAGTATTGTCTCATCTTAAAAATTTAAGGAATTGTTTTATGGACACGTCTTTTTCAATTGATGCTGGTCTGGCATGGATCTGATCACTACAGTTCCATTTTCAGAAGCTGCCAGGGATCAGCAGTAAAGATGTCGCGAACATAACGTTTTCCGTTCGCGAATGGCGAACGCGAACTTCCGCAAATGCTTGCGAACAGGTGAACCAGGCGAACCGCCATAGACTTCAATTGGCAGGCAAATTTTAAAACCCACAGGGACTTTTCCTGGCCACAATAGTGATGGAAAAGTTGTTTCAAGGGGACTAACACCTGGACTGTGGCATGCCGGAGAGGGATCCATGGCAAAACTCCCATGGAAAATTACGTAGTTGACGCAGAGTCGGGTTTTAATCCATAAAGTGCATAAATCACCTAACATTCCTAAATTGTTTGGAATAACGTGCTTTAAAACATCCAGTGTGTGTACAAGCGCAAACAGTCCATTTGCACAACCGCAAACTCCCCATTTGCACAAGGTTGGCTACCAAGCTAGCCATGTCCCGTTCCTTGTCCTCACTGACGTCATTGAAGGTCTCTTCCTCCACCCAGCCACGTACAACACCAAGGGTCCCCGAAAGGTGACAACAAGCCCCCTGGGACGCCTGCTGTGGTTGGTCTTCCACTTCCTCAAAGCCACCTTCCTCCTCTGACTCCTCTTCTTCAGACTCCACTCTCTGCGTTGCTGCAGGTCCAGCAATCGACGACGACAAGGCTGCTTCTGGTGGTGATGGTGACCGCAACTCTTCCTCTTCATGCTCATCTACGGCCTGATCCAGCACTCTTCGCAGGGCACACTCCAGAAAAAATGCATATGGGATGAGGTCGATGATGTTGCCTTGGGTTTGACTGACCAGTTTTGTCACCTCTGAAAAGGGACGCATGAGCCTACAGCCATTGTGCATGAGCATTCAGTAGCATGGCTAAAAAATACCCAGCTCCGCAGAGGCTGTCCTCTTTTTTTTAAAATTAAAAAAATCTGTTCTTACCAGTTTAATCTCTGTTTTGTACCCTATCAGGGGCCAGTGTATGGAATAGATTTTATGAATCGGGAGGTGGAAAAAGATGGTTGGTCGGTCCTCTTCCTTCCAATTTGGGGCACTACGCGTGCACCGTGCCATGTACTGTTCCACCCTATATGAGTGGTGTGTTAAGTATTACTCTTCCTATCCGTTTAATCCCTGTTACGTCCCCTATCAGGGGACATGTATTGAATAGATTTTAAGAACCAGGAGATGGAAAAAGATGATTGGTCGGTCCTCTTACTTCCAATTTCGGGCACTTCACGTGCGCCGCGCAATGTGCTGTGCCACCAATACAAATAGTGTGAACTACTATTCTTACCATTTTAATCTTTGTTAAGTCTCCTATCAGGGGACATGTATTGAATTGAATCCTTGCATAGGGAGATAGAGAAAAAGCTTGCTCTGTCCACTTCCTTCAAATTTTGGGCACTTGCAATGGAATTTGCCACCAATGCAACTAGTGTTAACGAAGTATATTCCTATCAGTTTAATCACTGTTTTGTCCCTTATCAGGGCCAGGGCCGGTGTAGTGAATAGATTTTTGGAACCGGGAGTTGGAAAAAGACCCATGCTCAGTCCGCTTCGTTTGAATTTTAGGTCACTGCGCGTGCGGCGTGCAAGGTACTGTGACACACTATATGAGTGGTGCGCAGTGGGCACAGTACAGTCTGTGGGCCTGACACACACTGGCAGGCAACTGCAATTATATTAAAGGGTAAAAATTAAATGACTTTTTTATCTGCAAGGTATTGTGCCACCCGATATGAGTGGTGGGCAGTGGGCACAGTACAGTCTGTGGGTCTGACACACACTGGCAGGCAATAGTTATGAGCGGCAGGTGCCATATTCGATTTCGACGAAGTTCGCGAATATTCGAAAGAATATTCGTTTCAAATTCGTCGAAATCGAATATTCGTCATTATTCTAGTTATCGCGATTGATATGCGATTTAATTAATCGCGTATTGCGATTTTAACTTAGGCTACTTCCCTATTGGTTTCATATCTAGAATTATAGCGAAGATGACGAATATGACGAATGTATTCGTCATATTCCTCAAAACGAAGATAACGAAGTCAACTTCGTCAACTTCGCTAATTCTAGCAATCAAATAGGAGGGTTGACTATAGAGACAGCTGTGTTTAATTCGCTATGCGATTATATTACTTAGCTTTTTTTAATAGAATAATTATATTACTTGATAATTATTATAATTATTCTATTTATTAAAAAAATAATAATATAATCGCATAGCTGAATTAAACACAGCTGTCTCTATAGTCAACACTAGCTTAATTCGCTATGCGATTATATTATTATTATTTTTTTAATAAATAGAATTATAATAATTATCAAGTAATATAATTATTCTATTAAAAAAAGCAAAGTAATATAATCGCATAGCGAATTAAACACAGCTGTCTCTATAGTCAACCCTCCTATTTGATTGCTAGAATTAGCGAAGTTGACGAATAGGTAGCTAAAACGAAGATGGAGAATACTTCGTTATCTTCGTTTTGAGGAATATGACAAATACATTCGTCATATTCGCTAATTCTACCAAGCCAAGAACGTCTCCATACTAAAATGCACTGTCGGATTTGCAAATTACGTTGAAATCGCAATGCGATTAATATAGCTTGAATTAATCGCATTGCGATTTCTACTTAGACCTGGTTTACTATGGTTGGCTTGGTAGAATTAGCGAATATGACAAATGTATTCGTCATATTCCTCAAAACGAAGATAACAAAGTATTCTCCATCTTCGTTTTAGCAACCATAGTAAACCATGTCTGTTGAAATCACAATGCGATTTATTTAGGTTATATTAATCGCATTGCGATTACAACTTAGCAGTGCACTGCTATCTTACATATTAGTAGAATTAACGAATATGGAATATAGCAGCAGTGCTAAGTAGAAATCGCAATGCGATTACTTCAAGTTATATTAATCGCATTGCGATTTCAACTTAGAGCTGGGTCAGCTTGCTAGAATTAACGAAGTTAACGAATATGGAATATATTATAGCAGTGCTAATTGAAATCGCAACGGGCGCTGACTGGACCAGCCAGGAATCCTCAGGACAGGTAAAAACTACTTTTGGGAAGTGGGAAAGAAAGAAATATAACTAAAAAAAAAAACAACAAAAAAAAAAAACCGAATATTCGAAATAGCGAATTTATAGCGCTATATTCGAAATATTCGCGAATTAGCGAAGTGCCGATATTCGCGATAAAAATTCGCTATTCGAATATTCGCGCTCAACACTAGCAGGCAACTGCAATTACATTAAAGGGTAAAAAATTATGAGTGGTGTGCACACAGTATAGTCTGTGGGCCTGCAGCCTCTCACACACGGACAGGCAACTGCAATATATACATTGAAAAAGTAAAATAAATGCAGACTGATGTACCAGCCCTAAAATGGGCTTTTTGGGGTGCTGTCAGGACGCTGTCCTTACAGCAGATGGCCCCTTTCACACAAGCGAGTTTTCCGCGTGGTTGCAATGCGTGACGTGAACGCATAGCATCCGCACTGAATCCTGACCCATTCATTTCAATAGGTCTGTGTATATAAGCTTTTTTTTTCACGCATCATTTGTGCGTTGCGTGAACATCGCAGCATGTTCTATATTCTGCGTTTTTTCACGCAGCCCTAGCCCCATAGAAGTGAATGGGGCTGCGTAAAAAACGCATTGCATCCACAAGCAAGTGCGGGTGCGTTGCATTTTTTACTGATGGTTGCTAGGAGATGTTGTTTGTAAACCTTAATTTTTTTATCACGCGTGTGAAAAACGCATCAAAACGCATTGTAGCAGTGTGGAAAAAACTGAACAACTGAACGCAATCGCAGGCAAAACTGAATGGCTTTGCCTGTGAAATCGCACAGTTTTCACTGCACGCATCCACAACGCATCCGGACCTAAGGCTCCATTCACACATCCGCAATTTTTGTCCGCATCCATTCCGCAATTCTGTAATTCTCCAGACTCTGTAATTGGGCCACTCTATGGTCTTCTCATGCTGTTTCCACCTCACCACTATGTCATAGGACCACTCTGTGGACTTCTATTGCTGATCCCTCCCTCCCCACTTCATGACTGGGCCACTATTTTGCCTTTTTGTCTTGGCTGACATCATCTTTTATTTGACCCTTTTTCTGATCTATCAGAAGGAAGGAAAAGCGAGATGCACAATGGATCCTGTCTGTGTAGCAGCTGTAAGGCCTGTATGGTCTCATTAGAATTGGCTTGTGATTTGGTAGCCAAAAGCAGGAGTGGGTACAAAACATAGAAGAAATGTAAATATTCCGTTCATGTGTCATCTCTGTTTTGAATTCACTCCTGTTTTTTTGGGCATTAGCAATACTGATGGATTACTGACAAAATGCTAAACGAGTAAAGGCAAATGCTCAACAGACAGGATCCGACTTTTGGGGGTTATTGTTCTGACGGATCAGAGGAAGGAAAAAATAATCAGTGATGTCAACACAAACTTGTGAATATGATGGTGGAGCAAACGAACCTGTACGCCCAACAGTTCGTTGCTCAACACCCGGGCTCCTTTTTGGCTAGGCCTGGTGGCTGGACCCCGGTCAGTGCAGCCGAGATGAGGACGTTTTGGGGCCTCGCGCTGCACATGGGCCTGGTCAAAAAAACCAGTGTCAGGCATTACTGGAGTGGGGACATCCTCTTCCAGACCCCACTGTACAGTACTGCCATGACACGCACCCAGTGTGAGGCCACCCGGAAATGCCTGCATTATTCAGGTAATGCAGCATGTCCCCCCCAAGGTGATCCTGCCTATGACTGGCTGTATAACATTTGGCCGGTCATCGATCACTTTGGGGCCACATTTTTGCAGGCCTATGTACTTGTAAGGGAGGTCGTGGTTGATGAGTCTCTCTTTGCTTTCAAGAGGATACTCATCTTTTGCCAGCACATTCCCTCTAAGCGAGCGAGGTATGGCGTGAAGCTGGTCAAAATTTGTGAGAGTGCCTCAGGGTACACTTAAAAATTTCATGTGTACGAAGGACGAGATTCCTGTATTGAACCCCCAGAATGTCCCCCCACTCTGGGCGTTAGCGGGAAACTCGTGTGGAACCTTATGCACCCACTGCTGGATAAGGGTTACCATCTGTACGTGGATAACTTTTATACCAGTATTCCCTTGTTTCTCTCCGCCAGATCCTCGTTCGCTTGTGGGACCGTGAGGAAAAATCAACGTGGCCTTCCTACCCACCCCCTCCAGGTAGCTATCCCCAGGGGTCAGACATGTGCCCTTACCAGTGACAACCTGTTACTGGTCAGATATAAGGACAAGAAGAATGTTCTTGTACTGTCCACAATCCATGGTAACGGCATCACCCTTGTCTCTGTACGAGGTACCACGGCAACGGTCCTCAAGCCCGATTGTATTGTCGACTACAATCGGTATATGGGAGGAGTTGATCTATCTAATCAAGTCCTCACGACATATAATGCCATGCGCAAAACCGGTCATGGTACAAAAAAGTTGCGGTCTACTTGGTACAGGTTGCCTTGTAGAACGCTTTTGTACTATGCCGATGCGCTGGCAGCACATAGACTTTCCTCCCATTCTATGAGGCAGTCATCAAGGACCTGATCTTTTCTGACCAGGAAAGAGCAGGTCGGAGTGCAGAGTGTGTCGCAAAAGGGGGATCCAGAAATACACCAACACTCTGTGTGACACGTGCCCTGATCATCTGGGCCTCGGCATTGACGGTTGCTTCAGGGAGTACCACACTTCCATGGAGTACTAAACTTTTTAGAATGCCCAACTGTCACCTAGAAAATACATAGCATTATGGCTCTCAGACTTTGGAGACACGGAAACAACTTTTTTTTTCTAAAAATTATTTAATTGTATATGAGTGTCTCCAAAGTCTGAGAGCCATACATATTGGGCATTGTTGTGTTTGTAATAATCTGATCTATAAAAATAAAATATTACCTAACCCCCTCGGATAAACGCCCATAAAAAAAAACATGTAAAAAAAAAATTTTTTGTCACCTTAGATCCCAAAAATTGTAACAGTACGTAATCAAAAAATCAAATGCCCCACAAAGTAGTGCCAATCAAACTACCATCTCATCACGAAAAAAATGAGCCCCTACATAAGACAGTCGCCCAAAAAAAAATATGGCTTCCAGAATGAGGAGGCACAAAACCATTTCTTTTTCAAAGTTGGTTTATGATGTCAAGCTGAAACCAAAATATTAATAAAAGTAGGTATAGGTAATAGGTATTTCCACTTCCTTAACAATGTGCTCTATAAAAATAACATTTGACCTAACCCCTCAGATAAACGCTGTAAAAAAAAAAAAAAAAAACGCTCATCTTAGCGAGCGATCAAAAAGTCATATGCCCCCCGAAATAGTGGCAATAAACCGCCATCTTATCCCGCAAAAAATGAGCCCCTACATAAGACAATCGCCCAAAAAATAAAAAAACTGTAGCTCTCAGGCTATGGAGATACTAAAATAGTTTTTTTTTTTTCTAAAAAAATTATAGTGTAGAATCTAAATAAATTTAAAAAAGTAGACATATTATGTATCACCGCATCCATAAGAATCCGCCCTATAAAAATAACATTTGACCCAACCCTGAGGATGAACAGTGTTAAAAAAAAAAAAAAAAATGCCAAAACACCAACTTTTGGGAAAATTTTCCTTTTGAATCAATTTTTTCGAGCAATAAAACAAGGGTTAACAGCCAAACAAAACAAAAATATATATTGCCCTGATTCTGTAGTTTGCAGAAACACCTCTTATGTGGTTGTAAACTTCTGTATGGGGACACAGCAGGAAAGGAACGCCATATGGATTTGGAAAGGCAGATTTTGCTGGACTGGTTTTTATGACATCATGACCCATTTGAAAACCCTCTGATGCACCACTAGAGTAGAAACACCAAACAAATTACCCCATTTAAGAAACTATACAAGGTATTAAAAACTGATTTTGCTAAATTTGTTTACTCTTTAGGTGTTCCACAAGAATTAATGGAAAATGGAGATGACATTTCAGAATTTCACTTTTTTGGCAAATTTTCAATATGGTTTTTGGAAGGCAGATTTTGATAGACTGGTTTATTTACACCATGTCCCATTTGAAGCCCCCTGATGTAACCCTAGAGTAGAAACTCCAAAAAAGTGACCCCATCTAAGAAACTACACCTCTCAAGGTATTCCAAACTGTTATTATAAACTTTGTTAACCTTTTAGATGTTCCACAAGAGTTTTTGGCAAATGGAGATGAAATAAAAGAAAAAATTGTTAGTTTCCATAGAAAAACTTAATATAGAGCAACCAAAAATCATATTTAACCTAATATGGTCCCCCAAAAACTGCCACCTTATCCCGTAGTTTCAAAGATGGGGTCACTTTCATGGAGTTTCTACTCTAGAGGTGCATCAGGGGGGCTTGAAATGGGTCATGGTGTAAAAAAACTGTCTAGCAAAATCTGCCTTCCAAAAACCATAAGGCGTTCCCCTCCTTCCATGTCCTACCATTTGGCCAAACAGTAGTTTACGACCACATATGGGGTGTTTCTGCAAAGTACAGAATCAGGGCAACTCATATTGAGTTTTGTTTGGCAGTTAACCCTTGCTTTGTTCCTAAAAAAAATGGATTCAAATGGAAAATTTTCCCAAAAAAAAGAAATTCTAATATTGTTTCTCCATCTGCCATTAACTCTTGTGGAACACCTAAAGGGTTAACAAAGTTTGTAAAACCAGTTAAATACCTTGAGGGGTGTACTTTCTTAGATGGAGTCACTTTTTTGGAATTTCTATTCTAGGGGTGCATCAAGGGGGCTTGAAATGGGACATGGCGTAAAAGAAACTGTCCTGCAAAATCTGCCTTCCAAAATCCATATGTTGTTCCCCTCCTTCTATGTCCTACCGTTTGGCCAAACAGTAGTTTATGACCACATATGGGGTGTTTCTGCAAAGTACCGAATCTGGGCAACCCATATTGAGTTTTGTTTGGCAGTTAACCCTTGCTTTGTTCAGAGAAACAATGGATTCAAATGGAAAATTTTCCAAAAAATCTAAATTCTGAAATTGTATCTCCATTTTCCATTAATTCTTGTGGAAGACCTAAAGGGTTAAAAAAGTCTGTAAAACCAGTTTTGAATAAGTCTGTAATACCAAAGTCTGTAATACCAGTTTTGAAAAAGTTGGATAGCATCAGCTATCTCAACTTCTGCAGCACACATTACAGGAAGTGAAAGACAAGCATCAATTTGTTTTCCCTTAGTCCTATCAGCTGCACAAGTGGGGATTTCTCCCCTGTGAACAAATAGGACAGTGGAATTTTTGCTGAGAAAAAAATTTCCCTAACAAGTAATAGATAATTAATTATTCAAAAACCCGCCCCTATAAAAGGCAACCTGCCCAAGAAACAGTGCTTATTTACAAGAACTTAACATAACCAGGGGGGGAAATTTGTGTGCTGCTGATAGGACTAAGGGAAAACAAATTTACGTCAAAATTGACCCTTCCCTTACGTCCTACAGCAGCACAAGTGGGGACTTATCAAGTAACCCTACAAATTGGGAGGGTGATATAGCATTAGGTTAGCCCACTAAACATAAAGAGGAAAGAGGTACTTATTGCCTAAATATATATATTGTGGGGAGTCGCTCTGGTAGATAGCAGTGCGGGTGCAGTACAGAGGCAAAACAAGAAGTCCAGAAAGTGCAATAAACAGTGTTTTATTCACACTTGCACACAATAAACGATAAACAGTCTCTTGGTGTTAATTCACACTCAGCAAACACAAAAAAGCAAAACCAAAGAGTCCAAAACCAGGTTCAATCACCTGTGAGATGTTTAGGTGCGCGTTCGCACCTGGCGGTCGGCCCAGCCGCAGGATAATCCACCTTCAGGCTTCCAGGACGACTGCACGACTCCTTGCTGGGCTCATCCTTCCAGCCCAGAGAGCAACACAACACTAGCAGCAGCTCCAGGATAATCACAGCCACACCTGCTGATGTGGCTGCCTTTAAAAGCCCCGCAAAGTCCGGCCTGGACCGTGGGGAGTAGGCACCCACCCAACTCTTTGCCTACTCCCAGTAAGAGCCGGCCCGGATTGGCTTTGCAGCCAAACTAACTATCAATGTCAAGCAGCACTAGCTGCTGCTGACACATAAAACCCGGCTCTCACCTCACCGAGGCCAGGAACCTCGGTGACACGTATCTTCCGTCCATGACGGCACCTTGCGCCCTCTTACATACCTCCCCCTTTGTTCAACCCCGACAGGGTGAACACACGCCAAACACTGTACTCGAGACAGTGCATCCGCATTTCCTTGCAAGCGGCCTGCCCTGTGTTCCACTGTGAACTTGAAGTTCTGCAGAGACAAGAACCATCTGGTGACCCGAGCATTCCTGTCTTTCGCCTGGCACATCCACTTTAGAGGGAATGGTCGGTCACCAGACGGAACTTTCTCCCTAGCAGATAATAGCGGAGAGACTCTAGTGCCCACTTGATGGCCAGGCACTCTCTCTCCACTATACTGTACCTGGTTTCGGCTGGGGTGAGTTTGCGACTCAGGAAAACCACGGGATGCTCCTCCCCATTGATTTCCTGAGAGAGTACAGCCCCGAGGCCCACTTCAGAGGCATCGGTCTGTACCACAAACTCTCTCCTGAAGTCGGGCGTCACCAAAACCGGGGACCCACACAGGGCCGACTTCAGAGCAGAGAAAGCCTTATCCGCCTGCTCATTCCACTGGATCGACACTGACCTGCGTCCCTTTAAAAGGCTTGTCAATGGAGCAGCAATTGTAGCGAAGTTGGGAATAAACCTCATGTAGTATCCCACCATGCCCAGGAATGATTTTACTTGCCGCGTAGTGACAGGTCGGGGCCAATTCTTAATTGCCTCAATTTTGTTTACCTGAGGTTTGACCACCCCCGCCCAATGACATACCCTAGGTATTTGGTCTCTTCTAACCCTACCACACACTTTTTGGGTTAGCAGTTAAGCCAGCTTTCCTAAGGGAGTCCACTACGGCCTGTACCTTCGGTAGGTGACTCTCCCAGTCGGTGCTATGGACAATGATATCATCCAGATACGCTGAGGCGTACCGTCGATGTGGACGAAGCACAATATCCATAAGCCTTTGAAACGTGGCGGGGCGCCATGTAGACCAAAGGGTAATACCTTGTACTGATACAACCCCTCCGGTGTGATAAAAGCAGTTTTTCCTTGGCAGCCTCCGTTAAGGGTACCTGCCAGTACCCTTTGGTGAGGTCCAAGACAGAAAAATACCTGGCTTGGCCCAATTTTTCAATGAGCTCATCCACCCTCGGCATGGGATATGCGTCAAACTTGGACACCTCATTCAGCTTGCGGAAATCGTTACAGAACCTCAATGTCCCGTCCGGCTTGGGTATTAAGACTATCGGACTGGCCCAATCACTTTTTGACTCCTCGATGACACCTAACTGGAGCATCAGCTGCACTTCCTTCACAATGGCTTGTCGCCGAGCCTCGGGTACCCGATACGGCTTTAACCGGACTTTGGCCTGAGGCTCAGTGATAATGTCATGCTGGATTAGGGATGTGCGCCCAGGGAGGTCCGAGAACACATCCGTGTTCCGACTAATGAACTCCTTAACTTCCTGGACCTGTTTGGAGGATAGGCTATCTGAAATTTTTACGGTGGCTGCTGCTTCCCGGACTTCGAGGTGAGGGGCTGGATCCTTCTCACCTAGAAGCCCTGGCCGGGGGCTGTCATCGCTGGACGAGTTCCTATCCTTCCATGGCTTCAGCAAATTCACATGATACACCTGCTCCGGCTTCCGCCGCCCTGGCTGGTGCACCTTGTAATTTACTTCCCCCACTTTCTCGAGCACTTCATAGGGCCCCTGCCACCTAGCTAGAAATTTGCTGTCAAGGGTGGGTACCAGAACTAAAACTCGGTCTCCGGGATTAAAGTCTCGTACCCGAGCCTGACGATTATAGACTCTACTTTGGGCCTGTTGTGCTGCCTCCATATGCTCCCGGACCAGCGGTAACACCCTCTCCATACGTTCCTGCATCTGGGTAACATATTCAATTACGCTTTTGTGGGGACGGGCTGTTGTTCCCACGCTTCCTTAGCGATGTCCAACAGGCCCCGTGGGCGTCTGCCATAAAGCAGTTCGAAGGGCGAGAACCCAGTAGAGGCCTGGGGCACTTCTCGCACTGCAAACATGAGATAGGGCAGAAGCAGATCCCAGTCCTTCCCATCTCGGGACACCACCCTTTTAGCATATTTTTTAAAGTTTGGTTAAATCTTTCCACAAGGCCGTCCGTTTGCGGATGGTAAACGGACGTCCGTAATTGCTTTATATGCAACAGTTTACACAATTCCCTCATAATCTTAGACATAAAAGGGGTCCCTTGGTCCGTCAGAACCTCCTTAGGTAGGCCCACCCGGGTAAACATCTCCATTAACTCCTTTGCAATGAGCCTAGCCGATGTGTGTCGCAGAGGCACCGCCTCTGGATATCGAGTAGCATAGTCCAGAATCACCAGGATATGTTGGTGACCCCTAGCAGACTTCGGTGCGGGTCCGACCAGATCCATGGCAATACGCTCGAATGGGACCTCAATTATTGGGAGAGGGACCAGGGGACTTCTGTAATGCGGCTGGGGGCTATTTACCTGACAGGTCGGACAGGACTTACAGAACTCCTCTACTTCCTTAAACAAACCGGGCCAGTAAAATCGCTGTAGTACGCGGTCCTGCGTTTTCTGCCACCCCATGTGTCCCCAAGAACATGTTGGTGGGCAAGCTCCATAACAAGCTTGCGATATGCGGTGGGCACCACCAACTGTTCAACTGGCTCACCTCGGATTTGGTTCACCCGATACAACATATCCTGAAGAATAATAAATCGTGGAAACATTAATTCAGCCCCAGGTTTCTGGGGTTTACCGTCAATCATTACAACACTTTCCCAGGCCCTGGTTAGGGTTTGGTCCCGGTGTTGTGCGGTCCCAAAATTTTCCCCGGAGACATTGAGGTCTGCCAACTCAGGTCCCGGTGGCAAGTCCTCCGTGTCTCCCACCATTACACTCAGTGGGGTTGTCTCCCCCTCTACCGCTGGAGCAGTGGTCACCCCTACTGCTGGCCCTTCAGATTCGGGCTCCCAGGGTTCTGGCCTTCCAGTGGTATCAGGCCACTCTACTAGGGTTACCCCTGTCTCGGGCCCATCAGACACTTTTATAGCCGGCCACAGCGCCGGGAAACCTGGGAAGTCCCTCCCAAGTATCAGTTCATGTGGGAGTTTGGTAGCGACAGCCACCTCGTGGGTCCACTTACCAGCAGCTGTGGACAAAGTCACTAATGCAGTGGGGTAGTCTTTTAAGTCTCCGTGGATGCATAGGACCCCGACTTTACGGCCGGTATACTCCGCAGGCCGTACTAGGGCAGCTCTTACCAGGGAGACTAAACTCCCGGAGTCCAGCAGGGCCACCGCCAGAGAATCTCCCACCTCTACCTGACACAGGTGGTTATTGTCCTGCCCCTCACGGGTGCCAGTTGCACACAGCTTCCGGGCATACAGGGAGTGGCGATACCCGTAGTTCACATCCATCGGCTCACCCTGATGCGGACAGTCGGCCCTGATGTGGCCTGGCTCCTGACACCTCCAGCATACCACGGGAGGCGGATCCGCAGGGGATACATTCCGTGCAGGTCTCTCTGTCGCCGGTCGTCGGAACTGGGGTGGAGGCCTCCGGGGTTTGACTGGCCCCTTCCCAGCAAGACCCCCTGCAGGTTTCTGGTGGCCTCGTAACGCTCCACCAGGTCGACCATCTCCAGGGCACTTACCGGAGACGCCTGGCCGACCCAGTGCTGGAGGGGATAAGGCAGGGCCCTCCAAAAGATGTCCGCCAACAGTCGATCCAGCATGGCAGTGGGACTTAGTAGATCAGGCTGCAGCCACTTTGCAGCCTGTGCAGCAGATCGTAGTACTGCGGCCTAGCAGGTTCAGTCGTTTTAAAGTCCCACTGGTGGACTCTTTGAGCGCGGACCAGCACGTTCACCCCCAGTCTGGCTAGGATCTCTCCTTTCACGGTGTCATAATCGGCCGCTTGGTCGTCCGACAAGTCGAAAAACACCTGCTGGGGTCCGGAAGCCAGGAACGGAGCGACCACCTCAGCCCACTGGTCACGGGCAGCTTCTCCCTCACGGCCACTTTTTCGAAGACTGCCAGGTAGGTCTCGGCATCATCCTCGGGGTCATCTTGGGAATTGCTGCACGGACCGCTTTCCGGGCATCATGGGCACGGTGAGAGGCTCCAGTCGCTTGCAAAGCCATTACATGTTGCAACAGCAGCTGGTTTGTCTCCTGCTGCTGCTTGTTGGCCTCCCGCTGCTGTAAATTGGCCTCCACGAGAGCCTTTACAACTGCCTCCATCTTATCAGAGTTCACGTGTTGAAACTTTGCCGGCTTGACATATGACATTCACTTTGGGAAAAAACTTCAGCGTTTACGCCAGCCTCACTGCGCATGCCCGCATCCGACACCAAATGTGGGAGTCGCTCTGGTAGGTAGCAGTGCGGGTGCAGTATAGAGGCAAAACAAGAAGTCCAGAAAGTGCAATAAACAGTGTTTTATTCACACTTGCACAAAATAAATGATAAACAGTCTCTTGGTGTTAATTCACACTCAGCAAACACAAAAAAGCAAAACCAAAGAGTCCAAAACCAGGTTCAGTCACCTGTGAGATTGTTAGGTGCGCGTTCGCACCTGGCGGTCGGCCCAGCCGCAGGGTAATCCACCTTCAGGCTTCCAGGACGACTGCACGACTCCTTGCTGAGCTCATCCTTCCAGCCCAGAGAACAACACAACACTAGCAGCAGCTCCAGGACAATCACAGCCACACCTGCTGATGTGGCTGCCTTTAAAAAGCCCCGCAAAGTCCGGCCTGGACCGTGGGGAGTAGGCACCCACCCAACTCTTTGCCTACTCCCAGTAAGAGCCGGCCCGGATTGGCTTTGCAGCCAAACTAACTATCAATGTCAAGCAGCACTAGCTGCTGCTGACACATAAAACCCGGCTCTCACCTCACCGAGGCCAGGAACCTCGGTGACACGTATCTTCCGTCCATGACGGCACCTTGCGCCCTCTTACAGTATGTACAGTATATATATATATATATATATATATATATATATAGAACTTCGTAAAAAGCCACGGCACATCCAGTTAATGAAAAAGAAATGTGATCTTTATTCACCCATCTAGCGACGTTTCGGTCCACTTGCTGGGACCCTTGTCCCAGCAAGTGGACCGAAGCGTCACTAGATGGGTGAATAAAGATCACATTTCTTTTTCATTAACTGGATGTGCCGTGGCTTTTTACGAAGTTCTGTGTGCAACACCGAAGTCTGGGTGTGGGCCGCTGGCACTCCGCTATTCAGTTTGGTGTGCAGCCTGAATCTACAGCTGTGTATATATATATATATATATATATATATATATTATTTTTATATTTTTTTTTCATATATTTGCTTCATTTTCTTTTTGTATTTTATATATTCATTCCTGCATTATTCATCCATTTTCTTAATCTCTATATTTTCCCTAATTTAAATGCCATCTACTTCTTTTTCCCCTGGCTTTTCCACAGCGCAATCACACTACACCATATCAGGCCATTTCCTGCTAGCCCAGTCTCCTATCGTATTCCTCACCTAGGCAACCAGTCACGTGATCGCTCTCACGACCACATAATCGCCTACACCATCCCTGCTGTCTTTCTCTGCTGCAGCCGGTGTTCCTTTAATTTTCCCTACCTGTGAAATTTCCGGTTCCGTCGGAAGTGGTGCATGCGGGTGAGGGAAGAGGTGTGTCACGCCACTCGCTTACTGAGTGGCTGAGTGGGAGTTGGCGCAGAAGACCGCTGCTTACTGTGAACGCGCATAGGGTAGGAAGAATTTACGGCCAATTGCGCATGCGCCGCAGGTAGTGAAAAGTTACAGCCCAGTGCACAGGTGCAAACGTGCACTGGGCTGTAAGTTTTCAGTAACCTCGGCGCATGCGCACTAAGTTTTCCCTACCCTAGGAACTAGACTAGATCCAGCAAGCGTTCGCGCCTGCGCACTGGGCTGTAACTTTTCACTACCCGCGTCGCATGCGCAATTGGCCATAAATTCTCCCTACCCTATGCGCGTTCACAGTTAGCGGCGCTCTCCTGCACCAAATCATACTCAGTAAGCGAGTGGCGTGACACACCTCCTCTCTCACCCGCATACGTCACTTCCGACGGAACCGGAAATGACGAGGGTAGGGAGATTTCACGGGTATGGAAAATTAACGGAGCACCGGGACTCCGACCTACGTGTGGTATGGGGACGGAGCCCGGTATGCGGCAGAGTGACTGGCACTTCACCACCAACCCCCCTCCTGGCTACCTTCTCCCCTGCAGCACCCGGGACTCCAACCCATGTAACACTAAGGGGCGGGACCCAGAGCGCATCTAGGAGGCCAAGCTTCTCAGGCTACCATGACTACTCATCACATGATCACACGGAGTGGTCATGTGACTCTCCCTCGCTTGACATGCCTACAGCTCTGTGGCTGCTGCTTATTATTAATAACCCCTTGTGCACCATAAACTTGCCAAAATGTTTTTAAAGAAACACTCTCAGACACATAATTGTTTTAAATTAAATTTTATTATTAAACCCATCAGATTTGATTTATGTAAAGTTTGGCCGCTGGCCGTGTGGCGTCTGGAGCAGGCCCCGCCCCAGGGTCATCTCCAGATGCAGCGGTTTGGCGGTTTTTCTGCTATATATTTCCCTTCTATTAATGTTTTTAATTTGTTTTTACTATTGTACCTAAAGAATGGGATCTTATGTCCCCTGAAACACGTCGTACTGCACCTGTTTGGTATTTATACCACTTCCCAATAAAGAAGAGTTAATTTTAAGACATCTGCCGAGACGAGTGGTTTTTGCGCCAAGCAGAATTACTTCTTCTTGATCCTACACCACTATAAAGGCTCTCGGCAGCCAGAAAATAGCGTAATTCGCTGCGAATATATTCGGATCTAAGCAAATTTTTCCAGAAAAATTCAGCGAAACGGCAAATCGAATTTTTGAAAGAATTTGCTCATCTCTATTAACAACCATAAAAGTTATTGAGGAAGCTAATGAATTTCATGGTTCACATTTACTGGTTAAGTGAAAGAAGGACAGATGTAAGGAGGAGCTATGCAGCGAGCTATTGGAGACCAAGAGGCCTACATACTGTTCTTGCATGGAGCCCCTGCTTTCTGCGTCTGCCCTTTGACAGCCAGAATATTATGTTTATTATCAATCAAATCTATCACTTTTTCATTATATGAAAATGTGTGAAACCTGATTAAATAGAGCAAGCTGCCACACATTATTAATTTGTTATCTTATACTGTATACATTTTAAAAGCCTCTGTTAATTAGCATCCTGGAGTATTCAGGAACATTTTTCTACTTCCATTCAGTTAAAGAGATTGATAGAAGTAAATCAATTCTAACATTTCAAAATTGATTTCACATGAAAACAAAATTCAGTGAGTTTGCTCTTATAATAGGTCAAAATGCAAAGAGAAATAAAAAGCCAAATAATTTGTTTGAATGTTTCAATGAACTTCAGTTGTACTGTAAGGATAATGTATTGAACTATAACATTAAACAATATTTTACTTTTTATATA
Organism: Bufotes viridis; assembly: GCA_033119425.1. NCBI lineage: Eukaryota > Metazoa > Chordata > Amphibia > Anura > Bufonidae > Bufotes > Bufotes viridis. The sequence goes on along the minus strand of CM065592.1, from coordinate 100,874,502 downwards.
CACAGTAGGATTTCTACTTATTTACATTTTACTCTTGTACATATGCCAACATATTACTGCCATCTACTGGCCATGTTATTATAACTATAGTAGATAGAATGCAGTAGAAGATATGAAAACTTTATTTTGGGATGAGGACCAGTAATATACTATTGTTTATTTTTGTATGAGGGGTTCAAAACTTAGTATATATTTGTTGTGTATTATATATATAATTTATGCAGATGCAAAAGAGTTAACAGTCGGAATCATAACACGTTAACTAGATGTGACAACTCACCAAGTGTGTATGTTAACTTTGCTACACCTGTATCTGTATGTATGTATGTATATATATATATATATATATATATATATACACCCTCCACCTTGTACCCGGTTATTTGTTCGGTTAGAATACTTTCTGACGAACATGACCCTTTAGGGATACCTATCATGATTGGGGTTGATCATGATACCAGCATAACTGATTTTGGATGATGCCCTTTTTTTTTTTTTTTTTTTTTTTTTTTAACCAATTTTGGTTTTATGTGGGAGAGATCCTCACCAGTAGGGGGGACACGCCCCTTCACTGTTTAGATAGTCTTCATCCTATTCTATGTATTTGATGTTTCTTATCAATTTTTAATGACATACTAATAAAGATTTATTTTATTACACTTTTTCGTATGGCCTAATCTTGTTGGGGTGGCATAGGTATATAGGGCGGTCATACGGCACTTAAATTGCCCAGTTTCTTTGGAGGAGTGATAATATTGAATAATGCTGATATTATTAGGATTTCTCTACACCAACAACGTTTCACTAGTATCACGGAAAATCCTTTCTGCTAAAACTTAGCTTTTAATACATACAGAATAAAAAGTTGGCTAATAGTCACCAACGTCACAAGCAAAAACATGTATGGTTTCCCACTGATAAATATGATAAAGCAGGGTCAGTCCAGCGGGCCTCTGGACTGACGCCTATCAGAGTATCAGGGTATGGCGTCCTCGAACCTCCCCTCCTTAACTCTAGGCTGACCCTGGCACAAAAGAAATCAAATAAAGAAAAAGATCATTGGACAAAACGTCCTACCCCAACGCGTTTCACCCGTCTTGGGTTCCTCAGGGGGATGATACCAGAATACCATATTGATGCCACATCACATGTAGATAAAAAGAGACCTACTTTCAAGATGGTTGTAAAGCAGAAAGCCAATGTCAGGACAAAGAGGAGGGTCCCAGATGTTTGGCCCTTCACGCCATACCCTGATACTCTGATAGGCGTCAGTCCAGAGGCCCGCTGCTCGCCGTCTAAATGTTGGAGATGGCAGTGCTATCCTCAGCCCAGGGACTAGGGGTCGTCCCTGGGCTGAGGATAGTCAGGGCAGGAGCAGGGAGAGGAAACGACCTGCCTGCAGAACTGGAACATCCCCATGTGCATGGTAGCATCTAGTTCCCTACATGGCGGCTTAGTTTACCCGGCACTTGTGTATTGATTGCTTTATCATATTTATCCGTGGGAAACCATACATGTTTTTGCTTGTGACGTTGGTGACTATTAGCCAACTTTTTATTCTGTATGTATTAAAAGCTAAGTTTTAGCAGAAAGGATTTTCCGTGATACTAGTGAAACGTCACTGTTAACCACTTCACATCTGGGCTATTTCCCCCTTCTTAACCAGGCCATTTTTTGCAAATCTGACATGTATCACTTTATGTGTTAATTACTTTATAACTATTTTACTTATCCAGGCCATTCTGAAACTGTTTTCTCAACAAATATTGTGCTTCGTGATAGTGGTAAAATTGAGTCAAAACATTTCATTTTTATTTATAAAAAATTTACCAAAAATTTAGAAAAATTAGCATATTTCAATTTCTTAACTTTTTTAATAGATAGTAAAGCCTCCAAAAAATAGTTATAACTTTACATTTCCCATATGTTTACTTCAAGTTTGGATCATTTTGTGAATGTCATTTTATTTTTGGGGGACGTTAGAAGGCTTAGAAGCTAACAAACAAACAAAACTCTAAATTTATTGCTATGATTCTGTAGTTTACAGAAACACCCCATATGTGGTCGTAAACTGCTGTATGGGCACACGGCAGGTCACAGAAGGAAAGGAATGCCATATGGTTTTTGGAAGGCAGAGTTTGCTGGACTGGTTTTTAGATTCCATGTCCCATTTGACGCCCCCCCATCCACCCCTAGAGTAGAAATTCCAAAAAAGTGACTCATTTTGGAAAATACACCCCTCAAGGTATTCAAAACTGATTTTACAAACTTTGGTAACCCTTTAGGTGTTCCACAAGAGTTTATCAAATATGGAAATGAGATTTCAGAATTTCAATTTTTTTGCAAATTTCCCATTTTAATCCATTTTTTCCAGTAACAAAGCAAGGGTAACAGACAAAAAAAAAACCCTCAATATTTATTGCCCTGATTCTGTAGTTTACAGAAACACCCCATATGTGGTCATAAACTGCTGTATGGCCACACGGCAGGGCGCAGTATGAAAGGAACGCCATATGGTTTTGGGAAGGCAGATTTTGCTGGACTGGTTTTTTGACACCATGACCCATTTGAAAACCCTCTGATGCACCACTAGGGTAGAAACACCAAGCAAATAACCTCATTTAAGAAACTACAACTACACAAACTTAAGGTATTCAAAACTGATTTTACAAAATGTGTTAACCCTTTTGGTGTTCCACAAGAATTAATGGAAAATGGAGATGACATTTCAGAATTTCCCTTTTTTGTCAAATTTTCCATTTTAATCATTTTTTTCTAGTAACAAATCAAGGTTTAACAGCCAAACAGAACTCAATATTTATTGTCCTGATTCTGTAGTTTACAGAAACACCCCATATATGGTAGTAAACTGCTGTACGGGCACATGGCAGGGAGCAGAAGGAATGGAGCACCATGTGGTTTTTGGAAGGCAGATTTTGCTGGACTGGTTTTTTGACACCATGTTATATTTGAAGACCCCCTGATGCACCCCTAGAGTAGAAACTCCAAAAAAGTGACCCCATTTTGGAAACTACGGGATAAGGTGGCAGTTTTATTGGTATTATTTTAGGGTACATATGATTTTTGGTTGTTGTATATAACACTTTTTGTGAGGCAAGGTAACCAAAAATAGCTGTTTTTAATTTTTGTTATATGCAATGTTCATCTGACAGGTTAGATTATGTACTATTTTTATAGAGTTGGTTGTTACAGACATGACAATACCAAATTTTTTGGTTATTTCAGTTTTACATAATAAACAATTTTTGAAAAAAAGAATATTTTTAGTGTCTCCACATTCTGAAAGCCGTAGTTTTTTAATTTTTTGGGCGATTGTTTTAGGTAGGGTCTCATTTTTTGTGGGATGAGATTATGGTTTGATTGTCACTATGTTGGGGTGCATATGACTTTTGTATCACTTACTATTACACTTTTTGTGAGGTAAGATGACAAAAAATGGCTTTCCATTTTATTTTTTAGAGTTCACCTGAAGGGATGGGTCATGTGATATTTTTATAGAGCTGGTTTTTACATATGCAGCGATACCTAATATGTCAATAATAGCATTTTTGAAACAAAAAATAATGTTTTAATGTCTCCATGTTCTGAGAGCTATATATTTCTTTTTTTTTAAAGCGATTTGCTTCACAGTTTTTATTTTTTATGGTGTTTATCGGACAGGGTGGATCATGTGATATATTTATAGATCCGGCCATCACAGATGCGGCAATACCGAATACATCTTTTTTATTTATTTTTTCCAATTTTTATATATTTTTTAATTACTTAATTAGGGAATTTTTTTTTACATGCGAAAACTTTTTTTTTTTTAACACTTTATTTTTTTTATTTTACACTTTGTGTCCCCGATAAGGTCATACAAGACCTCTGGGTGACATTTGACTTAATTTTTTTTTTTTTTTTCACCATAGTAGCCCCAGTTACAGTGGAAATACACCCCCCAGAGAGGCTGTATAGCATAATACTGCGCTGTACAGCCTTAGTGCAGGGCTGATCGAGGTCTGAAAGACCAGACAGCTCCTGCATTCTCCCGGCCCTGGGCAGGAAGCGCAACAGTGAGCACTGTGTATACAGCGATCTAGAAGGCAGGAACACCTGGGAACTGTCCCTGTTTTCTCTCTGGGTTGCCCTGCTGTCCAGGCAACCTGCTCTGCAGCTGCAAGATCAGCGTGCAGCTGTGATCTCTGAATGGATATTCCAGAAGTCCATTCAGAGTTAAACATCCACCCATAGGACGTTTATATCCTATGGGTGGATGTGAAGTGGTAAAGGGGCGGGCTCATGTGGAGGTCACTGTCAAGGGGGTGAGCTGCTGTGGAGGTCCCATTTTAAGGGACGGGGCACTTTGGGGGGGGGGGTCAGTGTTAAGGGGGCGGTGTGCCGTAGATGTCACTGTTATAGTAGATACTGTCGATATCTTTTAATGACACACACAAACATTACGTGAAAGAGACTAAATATACCCATGCACTGGTATATTTAATCTATTTCATTTAATCTTTGTGTGTGTCATTAAAAGATATCGGAAGCATTCACTATAACAGTGACATCTACAGCACCATGCCCCCTTCACAGTGCCCTGTCTACTTAAAATGGGACCTCCACAACTAACCCACTAGCCCACCCCATTAACTTTGACCTTCACAGCAGCCTTCCCTTTTAACAGTGAACTCCACAGCACCCCACCCCCTTGACAGTGACATACACAGGGCCCCGTTCCCTTAACAGAAACCTCTACAGCACCTGACACTTAATTCTGACCATAGGTTTCAGTCCCCTTAACTGTGACCTTCACCATTCCCGGCCCCCTTAAAAAAGACCTCCACAGAAACTGTCCCTTTAACAGTGACAGCCACAGTACCCCGCTCCCTTAACAGTGACCTCCACTGTACCCCACTCCCTTAACAGTGATCTTACAGTACCCCGCTGCCCCTTGAATAGTGGCCTCCACAGTCCCCAACTCCCTTAAGAGTGTCCTCCACAGTAGCCTGCCCCCTTAACAGTAACATCCACAGCACCCTCCTCTTTAACAGTGACCTCCACAGCACCTGCCCCTTTGTTAATAACCTCCACAATACCCTGTCTCCAGTGATTTTCACAATTACCCGCTCCTTAACAGGGACCTCTACAGCACCCCACCCCTTAACACTAATTTCCATAGTGGACATACCCTTAACTGTGACCTCCATCGTTCCCTGTCCCCTTAAAAGAGACCTCCACAGCGCCCGCCCCTTTAACAGTGACCTCCACAGTACCCCATCTCCTTAACAGTGATTTCCACCACACCTCACCCCCTTAACAGTGGCCTTTACAGCAGTCTGTCCCTTAACACTGACCTCCATATTGGACCGTCTCCTTAACTGTGACCTCCACATCAGCCTGCCCCTAGGGTGGTCAGAGGTCAGACTCCCTGTCCTCCGTCCAGTGCAGGGACTGTACAGACATGGGGATGTCCTAGTGAACAGCTCACTCTCAGACAGCAGAACTGTTCTGTGTGAGGTTGAGCTGCAGGGAGAAATTCACCCTCCCCCCCACCTCTGCAGCTGACAGAAGTTGATTTTTACCTTCATTTTTTCAATCCCCATCGGCTGCGGAGTGGGAGGAGTGTGGCCTAATTGAATTGGGGGGGTGGCCTGAATACAACCTTTTGAAGGTGGCCTGAATTGCCCCCATGACTGTGATCTGCAAAGCACTCCGCTCCCTTATGGCTGGGAACACACCTAAGCGTTTTGCAGGCGTGCGTTTTTTCAAGCGTTTTTACACGCGACAAACGCACGATTGTATGCACGTTTTTGTCATTAATGAACGCGCGTTTTTCGTGCGTTTTTGTGATTGACAGGTGCAAGATCCACAAAAAATGCAGGCCTACCTATATGAAAGGTGTTCAATGTTTGCCAAATTAAGATTTTTATTGATTAGGTGTGTTTGAGAGTGTTGTACTGTTGGAGTTTGGTGTGGTTAATTTGGTGGATTTCTATGGAGTTTAGGAGACAAACGCAAGTGGCAGCAATGTTGTGTGGAGTGTTGCTCTTGCGGATGCGTCGTCGGAGAACGACCTGGCGGCGTTTTTGGAACAGAAAACGCGCATTTCTTCATCTTTGCGCGTTCTAATACAATCCTATGGACGGAAACGCGCGCAAAAACGCCCTAAAGAAGCTCAAGTAGAAGCGACAGCGTTAGGCGTTTTCCAGCGCGTTCAAACGCGCTGTAAAATGCCCAAATGTGAACCATGCCCATAGGGAAGCATGACTTTTCACATGTTGTGCGTTTTACAGCGCGTTTGAACGTGCTGTAAAACGCTTAGATGTGTACCTAGGGTAACAGTGTCATCCACAGCGCCCTGTCCCTTTAAAGCTGACTTACAGCAGTGAAGAAAAATTGCTGGGTTGTTATGGAAACATGGTGTAAATCTGTGTGTATGTGGAGACTAAGGGTCTGTGAGCTTCTATTGGCTGATAAGGGACATGTGACCGTGTGTATGGCAGTTGGGATATGAAGAGAAAGACATGCAGGGTTCTATTGGCTAACATAGGTCATGTGATATGTCATATTTGCATTTTTTGGGAATATCTCAGGAACGGTACATGCTAGAGAGCTAAGACCTGATCTAGAACCTTCCTGGACACCTGATGTACCTCTGTGCCAAATTTCGTGATTGCAAATGCGACCTTTAGTGGACATACATGCATACACTCAGCTATATATATATATATATATATATATATATATAATGCTGAGTGTGTGTGTGTATATATATATATATATATATATATATATATCCAACAAACTGGCGCAGCACTCCTTAGATAAAGTGAACAAAGAGGTGTTTATTCACACATGTTTAACACAGCAACGTTTCAGCTCTCTCACAGAGCCATTTTCAAGCCAAGTGAATAATACATATCAACATAGTATATTTATACAAAATTCATTATTGGTTACACCTGTGTATAATTAAAATCACGTAATAAATACTTTAGAGGGATTCAACGTGTCCTTAATTCATTTTGTGCAAAGTTCATCCAAAGTCCTCCGTCCCGCTCCAACGGGACCGCTAGTGGTATACAATAACATTCATAGTGCAAAAATGAAAGTGCGCTTGTGCATATATTTAAAAGCAGTCAACCTGGCTTGCATCCCATCCAGGGTGTGCTAGAAGATAAGATAGGAGAGCAATAGTTGTATACATTAGTTTTACCTTAAAGAGGATCACTTTACACAAATTCAATGAAGATGGAGACTTCGCTATCCTTGGCGTGTGTCTCCTCTCTCTGCGCATGCCCTACGTTCCTCCCGACGCACGCCGCCTTGTATTCATGTCTCGTCTCGCGGGAAGAGATGCGCTGACCGCGACTCGACCATCGCGCCTGCGCACTCTATCTCCACTACGGACTCGTCCATGTCCCTAAGGGGCAATAGGTCGGGCAAACCGGCACCCATTTACATAAATCCACCCACTGTGGATCTAGCATTATGTTAAATAAAGTCACCTTCTATCATATCCAGACTACACAGAATATATCGCAGTCTTAAACATAAAATTGCCTCCTATCCCTTTCTGCTACTATAATCATATGGTCTCACAACCTCAAAAAATCTCTTTAGACACAATTAATATAAAAAATTGCATAATTCACCTGCTACAATGATACGGAAATCAAAAGGCAACATTGAGACTCAGTTTCAAAGGTACCCCAGACAGATGTTTAACTGAACATACCAGTGGTAACCCTAAAATCTACGTTGAGCCCATTGGGCTTCAGCGTATTGAGACTAAAGATCCACTTAAGTTCACATTTTTTGAGGCGAACCTCCCTATCACCTCCTCTTTTGGACATCTCTGTATGTTCAAGGATCATAAAACGCAGCTCCTGTTCTTTGTGTTTTTTTTCAAAAAAATGTTTGTCCTTTCTCCCGTCCCTAATACTCTGTCTGTGGTTGTTAAGCCTTGCTTTCATTTCTGTAGTGGTTTCCCCCACGTATAATAATTTACATGGGCACCACAATACATATACAACCCATGATGAACTGCAGGTCAAATACTGGTGGATTTTGTATTTTTCTTTTGTTTTGGGGTGTATGAAATATTGTCCTTTGTGCATGTATTTACAGTTAACGCAATTCAAACAAGGATAACTACCCATACTCATCGTTTTAAAATACATTTGTCTTGTTTCTTTTTTCATGGGAATTACAGCCCTCACTAATTGATCTTTGATACTCTTAGTTCTCCTGTACGACATAACTGGAGTCCTCTTAAACGACTCTATCTGGGGAAACTCACTTTGTATTACCCCCCAATGCTTTCTAATAATTTGTTCAATTTTTGGGGAATGTTCATTATATGTAGTTACAAACGGGATCCTATCCATTTCTCGCTTAGTTCTATATATATATAGTCAAAAATAGGCAGCACTCCAGGATAAATCAAATAAAAAATGTGGTTTATTCACCCATGTGGTCAGGCGACTTTCGACTCTAAGAGCCTTTCTCAAGCAAATAACAAGGACAACATAACGGATATAAATACCCACAGTGCTTAGTGAAACATCTGATCATACAAAAATGAACCCACATGATGTGTCAAAACAGATTACAACAATTAATGCAATACAATAAATCAAAAAAGTGCACATGATTGTCAATACATTAAATACGTGATACATAGTAACATGATTAATTAAAAAAAATCATATATTACATGGTGAAATCCATAATTTATATTAAATCCCCATACATGATAGTGCCGCAATGGTTAAACAAATGCCGTGTCATATGTAAATTGTGATAAGGAGGAGTATCAGAGGAAAGAGAGGATGCCGCACTGACCAGATTTATCACGACCCACATGTATAATAGGTATCTATATTAGCGTGCGTTCCACAGCAATGCGCATGTCCGAACCCACTGAGGGGTAGTTACATGACTACGATGCAAATCCAGAGACTGCACAGGACGGTCTCACACTACGCTCGGCCATATTTGAGAGGGTCAAGGACCACAGGACCCACAGCGTAATGCCGTAGTGTCACCTAAATCCATCCTATCCCCATATTAGCCAATCAATCACAACAAGCATACCGTAGGGCTATAAACCAAACGGGTTAAGAGAAAAATACCCACACATGATCTGTGCGCAGTATAGTCCTCTATTGCAGAAAAATCAAGACGGTAATAGTGGACAACCACCATAACCAACCATCATATTCCTGCATACCCCAGTGTGTCCCTGAGGAATCTCCTCAATTTACCACACATACACCATCACCAGAGACACGTCCAACTCTTGACCCTGTGGTACGGACATTTATTATATTGTATAAAAGATATAACAAAAATAACCCAGGTGCTAATCCTGAAAATCTCGGACACAAGATCCACAATAGGTAGAAAAAATGAAAAGGCAGCACTTTAGTATAGGGGAAGAATGGAATCCTTTATTTCACCAATGCAACGTTTCAACTGCTCAATGCAGTCTTTATCAAGCAGTTGTGATATGAAGAGAAAGACCTGCAAGCTTCTATTGGCTAATGGCTAATGTAGGTCATGTGATGTGCCATATTTTAATTTTTTGGGAATATCTCAGGAGCGGTACGAGCTAGAGAGCTGATACCAGGTCTAAAACCTTCACACATACACTCAGCTTTATACATATATTAGATTTTATATATATATATATATATATATGTACCCCTGGATATAATTTTCCCTATTTTTACAATTGACCCTGGGTTCACACCTGAGCGTTTTACAGCGCGTTCAAACGCGCTGTAAAACGCTCAAGACATAAAAGCCAAAGGTTTCCTATGGCCCTGGTTCTCACTTGAACGCGCTGTAAAACGCCAAACGCATAAACAAGTACTTGAGCTTTTTTTGGGGCGTTTGTCGCGCGTTTTGTGATTGACATCACAGTAGTCAATCACAAGAACGCGCGTACGAACGCGCGTTTCCTATTTGCAAAAACGCGCTGAAATACGCGCTGAAATACGCGCAACAAAAACGCGCGTAAAACGCGCGTTTCCAGAACGCTCAGGTCTGAACCCAGGGTTATGGGGATGACTAAAATGAGCAGTTTCGTTTTACTCTATAAACTGCTGACATTTCTCTAAAATTCCAGATAACAAGTACATATTTATTTTTAAACAACACAGTACCAATATTTCAATTCAGATGGAGTCCAGAAATCAATTTTTTTTAAAATAACCCTGATTTTTAATCCCAGCTTTCATACATCTTGCTTTCCACCAGTTTTTCACACTGCTGTTGTGTAATTTTATGCTGCTCCTGGCATAGGAATTCAAGCAGCTTGGCTTTTTTGATGGCTTACCTTGTGACCATTCCTCTTCCTCTTGATCACATTCAGGAGGATTTCAATGAAGTTCAAGAGACTGAACTTGGCCATGACAGGGTCTTGAGCTAGTAGGCCTTCATCCACATCTTGATTAACCTGGTTGTGTGACATGCGGCACTGTCCTGCTGAAATAAACAATTAGAGATGAGCGAAATTCTGAAAACTTTGATTCGGCTGCTTTATTGAATTTCACAAAGAAATTAGCTTTGTGACAAATTACTTTGTCACAAAGGGCATTACTTTGTAAGTAGTGAGCGCAACGACAGGGACTGACGATCCCCCCGTTACCATTATTGATCACCTCAGATGTTGCATTCACGGTATCAGATGTAAGAAAGGAGGCCTTTCATAGGTTTAAAAATAATATTAATAATACTCACCTCATCTGTTTAAGTGGAAAGCGGCCGCCGCCATCTTGATTGAAGATCCGGCATGAAATCTCTCCTGGTGTGTAATGACATCATCAAGCTGGCTGGCGTGGTGACATCATACGTCACAGTGCACGAGATTTCACCAGAATCTGCAATAAAGATTGCCATAGCAGCCATTTTGCGCTCAAATGGATAAGGTGAATATGTATTTTTCTTTTATGGCATTTCAGAAAAAAATGACTCAAAGCACAAGAAAATTCGGCTTTTCCCTTAAATTCGGATTGAGGTCCATTTCGGATACTTTGATTCGCTAAACACTATAAACAATCATCAGAATGGGGGAATATTGCCAGAGCAGAAGAACACAAGTTTTTTTTCAGGATAACTTTGTATGTGTTTCGATTCATGTTTCCTTTACAAGGACAAATTTGCTTGATCCCAACCTTGTTGAAACACTCTCACATCATTACGGATTCTGCACCAAATTTCAAACTGGGTGAGAGACATTGTGGCTTGTAGGCTTCTCTAGGTTTCCTTCTAAACATCACATAAGCGGTTTAGGGCAAAGCTGAAAATTAGACTCAGAGAAGATGATCTTATTTCAGTTTTCGGCGGTCCGATCCTTATGGTCTTTTTGCAAACTTTAGTCTGGCTTTTCTTTGCTTCTTATTTATGACGGGCTTTTTTCTAGTTTGCATGACTTCAGACCTGCCTCTAGAAGCCTGTTTCGAATTTTCCTTGCTGTGCATTTCACCCTAACTCCTGCTTTCCATTCTTTTTGTAGGTCACTTGATGTCATCCTATGGTTATTAAGTGAGATTCAAATAAGTTGGTAGTCATCATGGTCAGAAGAGTGTTGTTTACACTCTCTTCCAGTCTATAGCTTTGTTGTCCCCAATGTTTGCTGCTTGACCATGTTCTCATGAAACACTGTCATTGAAATTAAGGATGGAAGCAGCCTGACACTCACTTTATACCTCTGCCAGTAAAGAATTGAACCTTTCTTCTTCTCACTTTTCTTTTCAACTCTTTTGGCACATACTGTATGTAGTAATTTTTTTATTACTCTTACTTTTTGGGTACTACTAGCACTGTTCTTGCCATCTAGCTGGTTCTATTAAAAGAGAATAGTGATGACCACAGGAATGATATTTAAACTAATTAAATAATATTTGGTTCAGGTGGTCACCTAATAGGAAAATCAATAGGCAGAATGAGGTGCACATGTGACGGAATTCAATAAACACTGGAATGGCATGGCTGCCATACATTTGAAGATGATGATTTAAGAAAAGATTGGAGTGGTCTCTTAATTTTTTCCAGAGTTGTGTATATGGAGCTTGAAAATATGTCAAACTTTGAGAATGTTCTATAATTCTACATACATTTGACCTAAAACTCCATCAGATTTTCAGCGAACTCATAAATGTAGATAAATATAACCAAATTAAACAAATGAGTCAAAAATATTAAGCTGGATTCACACGTCCGTTCAACACAGACGTGAACTGTCCGTGGTAACCTGGGCTGGATTCCTGCTTAGAGCAGGAGTGCACAGCGTCATTGGTTGCTATATTACTGTACTGCAGGAATTGCACGGCGTCATAGCAACCAATGACGCTGTGCACTCCTGCTCTGAGCAGGAATCCAGCCCAGGTTACCACGGACAGTTCACGTGCGTGTTAAATGAATGTGTGAATCCAGCCTTAGAGTTGGTCAATTATTTATTGAGGAAAATGATCCACTATCATATGTCTGTGAGATTAAAAAGTATGTGAACCTTTGCTTTCGGTATCTGAATAACTGCAAATAAACATATCTGTTAATTGATAGGTAGTCCTGCATATCACCTTGGAGGAATTTAAGCATATTCCTCCATACAAAACAGCTTCAACTCTATTATAATTAGAGATAAGCAAATTTTTCAAAAAATCGATTTGCCTGTTCGCAGAATTTTATAGCAGTGAATTTCATTAAAAAAATGCTATTTTCTGGCTGCATAGAGCCTTTATAGTGGTTTAGAACACTGTGCCTTGCAGTAACACGCATAGGGGGCATGCTTTAGTAGTGAAATAATACTGTAAGTCCATATGACATGCAGATGGCAGGCGTTGCTCTTAAAATCAGTGCACACTTCACTTATTTGGGCAGTCACAGGGCCAAAACTGACCAAATAGCTTAAGTATGACCTCAGCCTTACAGGTCGATGTTAGCGCCAAGAAGACGCGCACTCCTTTTACACCAATGTCAGCTGATTCCACATAGCTGTCAGCTGTCTACAAAAAACTTCTACAAGTAGAGCCCCCCGACAGATTGAAGAGGGTGTCAGCAGTAAGTTTGTGTCGATGTCACTGATTATTTTGACCTGCCTGTGATCCGTCAGAGCAATATCCCCCAAAAAACAGATCCTGTCTTTTGATCATCCAGCTTCACTTGGTTAACATTTGGTAATCCATCAGTATTGCTAAAGTGGTTAAAAAACAGAGATGGCATGTGAACGGAATATTTGCATGTCTTCTGCGTTTTGTACCCACTCCTGCTTTTGGCTACCAAATCACAAGCCATTAGCGATGAGCGAGCATGCTCGGCCGAATAACATCGCTATGCTCGGCACATGGAGTTACTCGACCGAGTACCGCTTGAGCTCGAGTGCAATGCTCGGGTCTTTGCCCCGCACGTTTTACGGGTTTTAAGCAGCCAATAAAGGTGCAGGTAAGTACTGCCCTCACTGTAATGCCAGTAGCCATGTTTGCTGCTGGCATTACAGTGATTGGCTGGCCGGAACGTGTCATCAGAGGTTATATAGCACTCAATGACACGTGCTCGGAACAGTCATAGTCAGGGAGAGCAGGGTGTAGGAAGGGAAAGACAGTGTAGGAAGCGATTTTCACAGTTTTTATTCAGAGAAAGCTTTTCCAAGACTCAAAAGTCCTTTTAAGGACTACTGTGTGTTTGTGTGTGTGTGTGTGTGTGTGTGTGTGTGTGTTTTAGAGCAGAAATCTTTTTACCTGCTGCAGTCTCAGGGACAATGCTTTGGAAGGGACAGATAGTGCAGGGATAGACATTTGCTGTTTTTACTACCAAAAACTTTTCAAAGACCCCCAAAGTCCTTTTAAGGACTACTGTGTGTGTTTGACCGAAGCAAGATATTTTTATTTTATACCTATTAGTGACATATACTCTACATCATCTGCAGACTGTGTTTTTAATAATCTGGGCCACATCTAGTGTCCATCATCTGTGGTGTTCTGTAATCAATAGTGTAAAACATCTGCAAACAGTGTCTGTATTACAAAGTCCAACAATCTGGGCCTAATCTAGTGTCTATATTCTGAGGGTTTCTGTGACATATACTGTTCTGCATCCAAAACCTGTGTCTTTAGCGCGGACAGTAAAACAATCTGCGCCACATCTAGTGACAAAACAATTAATAGGAAGAAGGCAAACACTGGGAAGTGCGCGTGATGCAAATGGTGCACTTAGAGGTCGTGGACCTGGGCTCAATGAAACTGCCAGTGCACCAGAAAAAAAAAAAAAAAACATCCACCGTACCCAGCTTCATGTCCAATTTAGTTGGGTGGAGCAGGACAACACTGTCAAAGTCAGACCAGTGCGAACAGTTGGTCCGTTGGATTGCTGAAGATAATGCTTCCAGTCAGTTAAGCACCACCCTCTTGTCCAGTCTCTGTAGCCAAGATTCTGGTCAACCGAATCCTCACTATGATCATCCTTCCTCCCACCATGGAGAGGCTTGCCAAACGAGTGATCCCACACTCGGATATTCTGAGGAGCTCTTTCCAGCGCCACTATTAGATTTGGCCCTCGTGCCCAGCATGCTTGAAGAGGTACCTGAGATATTGTGCCCTGATTCCCAACCTCTTGAGCCTTCACAGTCTCAAGAAGATGACGATGGTGAACGGCAATCATTAGTTCACGAGGTGGATGATGATGAGACACAGTTGGCGATCACTGAGGTTTAGTGATGAGCGGCAGGGGCAATATTCGAATTTGTGATATTTCGCGAATATTTGGACGAATATTCGCCATATATTCGAAAATTCGCAAATTCGTAATCTCCAGACAATATTTTCTTGTTTGCGAAAATTCGCATAAAATATTCGCATAAATTAGCATAAAAATCGCATAAACTGGCATTTAAAAGATACATTTTAAATACCAGCTTATGCGAATTTTTATGCTAATTTATGCGAATTTTTTATGTGAATTTTCGCAAACAAGAAATAATGACATTATTTTCTTGCATGCGAAAATTTTTATATAAAAAATTCGCATAAAGCGAATATTCTAAATATTCGCGCATTCTCGAAGTGCTGATATTCGCGATTAAAATTCGCAATTCGAAAATTCGTGATCAACACTACTGAGGTTGTGGTTAGCTCAAGTCAGGAAGATGAGCAGAGTAAGGAAGTGGAAGAGGAGGTGTTGGACGATGAGCTCACTGACCTAACATGGGAAGGCGAAAAGCCGAACGAGGACAGCAGTACAGAGGGGGAGGGATCCGCAGCACAGCAACAGACTTAAATAGGCAGTGGGGTTGCAAAAGGGAGAAGTCGGCCTAAAACTAACAGGCCGGCAACCGTTACACTGAGCACCCCAGGTCTTAAATCTACCTTTCCAAGGGGTAGGTGTTCCGGAGTATCTCGCTTTTTTGACGAAAGTGCACACAACAAAAGAGTGGTAGTTTGCAACCTGTGCCTTACCAAAAAGAGCTGGGGCGTAAACACTAGCAACCTCACCACCACCAGCATGATCCACCACATTGCATCCAAGCACCCTAATAAGTGGGCCGAACGCCTTGGTCCACAATCTGGGTCTTCGGGTCACACCACTGCCTCCTTTTCCCCTGTGTTACGCACTGCTGGCCAATCCCCTGTCGAAAGCGCAGGCCCGGATACCCCTCACCCTCACCTGGACCTTCGCATGAACCATCAGCAAAAATATCGACTTTCCTGTACCAGTGCAGCGTCCAAATGTCGATAACGCAGGCATTTGAACACAAGCGCAAATACTCACCGACCAACAGTCCATAGCACTAAATGCGCAAGTTTTGAAATTACTGGCTCTTGAAATGTTGCCATTTAGGCTTGTGGACACTGAGGCCTTCCGCAGCCTGATGTTGGCGGCCGTCCCTCGGTAGCAGGCCCAAGCCGCCACTATTTTTCAGGGTGTGCCGTGCCCGCCTTACACCAACATGTGTCCCAGAACATCTCCCGTGCTCTGACCAATGCACTTACTGGGAAGGTCCACTTCACCATGGACCCATAGACAAGTACTGGTGGCCAGGGATGCTATATTTCACTGACCGCACACTGGGTGATCGTTGTGGAGGTTGGGAGTTAGTCGTACCCTGTGATGGCACAGGTGCTACCCACGCCCAGGATTGCGGGCCCTACATCCATCAGGGTCTCCGCCAACAGCTATATTACTGGCTCCAACCCCCACTTCTCCTCCTCCTCCTCCATTTCCATCTCCAGCAGCAGTCAGCCATCAGTCGCTAGTTGAAAGCAGTGTAGCACTGCTGTGGGTAAGCGTCAACAGGCCGTGCTGAAGCTGATCTGCTTAGGGAACAAACCGCAGAGCTATGGCAGGTGTAGGAAAGCGCAAGGATCCTTCATTGACTGAAGATATGTGTCACCGAGGTTCCTGGCCTCGGTGAGGTAAGAGTCTGTTTTGTGTGTCAGCAGCAGATAGTGCTGTTTGACACCTTGATAGTTTAGTATGGCTGTAAAGCCGATCCGGGCCGGCTCTTACTGGGAGTAGTCAAAGTGCTGGGTGGGCGACTACTCCCCACACTCCAGGCCGGGTTTTGGCAGGCTTTAAAAGGCAGCCAGCACTAGCAGCTGGGTGGATTATCCTCCATCTGCCAGTGACGCTGTGGAGCTCTCAGTGCTTGAAATGGAAGTCTGCAAGCAGGCGTGCAGACTGCATGGAAGCCTGCACCTGGACTTTTCTGTGGCTGAGCTATCAGCCGGGTGTGAACTAACACCTAAATCCTACAGGTGAACTTTTTCTGTGTTTTTGTTTTGCTGTGTGTGAACAAGCACCAAGACTATGATTTTGTCTGTGTGTGAACAAGCACAAAGTCTGTGATTTTGCTGAGTGTGAATAAAACACTACTGCTTGATTCAAGAACTGCGCCTCTATATTGCGTCCACAAGCCTGTCTGCCAAAGCGATTCCCCACATTTGGTGTCGGATGCGGGCAAGCGCAGTGAGGCGAGAAAATTTTTGTTTTTGCTGAGCACGACTGTATGTCCTATATCAAGCCAACAAAATTACAACCCGTGTTATCTGACAACATGGAAGCGGTTGTAATAGCTCTCATGGAGGCTAACTTGCAGCAGCGGGAGGCCAACAAGCAGCAGCAGGAGACCGACCAGCTGCTATTGCAACACGTGATAGCTTTACAAACAGCAGGAGCATCCCACCACGTCCATGATGCCCGGAAAGCGGTTCGTGCAGCGATCCGAAAGATGACCCCCTCGAACAATGTTGAGACCTATCTGGCAGGTCCTTGAAACGGTGGCCATGAGGGAGAAGCTACCCCGTGATCAGTGGGCTGAGGTGGCCGCTCCATTCCCGGCATCAGGACCCCAGCAGGGTTTTTTTTTTATCTAGCGGATGACCAAGCTGCCGATTACCCGACAGTGAAGGGTGGGATCCTGGCCAGACTGGGGGTGAATGTATTGGTCCAGGCTCAGCAAGTGCACCAGTGGGGCTTTAAAGCAGCTGAACCCGCCAGACCGCAGTACTATGATCTGCTGCACAGATTGAAAAAATGGCTGCAGCCTGATGTACTAAGTCCTACTGCTATGCTGGACCGGCTGATATGTTCTGGAGGGCTTTGCCTTACTCCCTCCAGCACTGGATCGGCCAGGTATCTCCTGCTAATGCCTTAGAGATGGTCGACTTGGTGGAGCGCTATGAGGCCACAAAAAACCTGCAGGGGGGTTCTGCTGGGGGGGGGCAGTCAAACCCCGGAGATCTCCAACCCAGACCCGACGACTGGTACCAGCAAAACCTGCTCGGGATATACCCCCTGTGGACCCAGCTCCGATAGTCTGCTGGCGGTGTCAGGAGCTTGGCCACATAAGGGCCGACTGTCCACATCGGGGAGAACCCATGGAGACGAACTATGGTTACTGCCATTCATTGTACACCAGAAAACTGTGTGCAATGGGTACACCTGAGGTGTTAGACAATAGTCACCTGTGTCAGGTGGAAGTGGGGGGCACTCTGGCAGTGGCTCTGCTGGACTCAGGGAGTCTGGTGTCCCTGGTGAGAGCTGCTCTGTAGAGTTGAGGGAACACCTGGATGTTTGGGTTCGAGAAGTTCGACCCAAATTTCACCCCAAACCCCATTGAAGTCAAAGGGGACCTGAACTTTTGGGCACTTAAAAGGCTGTAAAATAGCCCAGTAAAGGGCTAGAGGGCTGCAAAAGGCAGGAAAATGTAAGTACATCCCCTGCAAACAAATGTGGATAGGGAAATGACTTAAAATAATATAAATTAAAATTAACCAATATCAATTGGCAACTTGTATGAGGAGGAGGTGGAATAGGAGGTTGGGGTGGCATCAGGTGGGAATGCTATGGGAGTTGAAGTTCTCATCACAGCCAAAAAGGATTCATATCTGCCTGCAGTGCCACAGGCCTCATTCACAGACTCAGGACCATGGCACCCGCAAAGAGGAGAGCGGTCCCATAACAGCAACACAGGCCTCAGGTCAACCTGCAATGGAACAAGCCATTATCATTTATGTAGGCCCCTGACACCCATACAAAGGAGAGGCAATTTGACAGTAAAAAGAGTTTAATGTTTCTCCACCAGACAGCAAGCAATTAAAACTAAATATAGGCCACTGACACCCAGACAATGTGGCGGTCATGACAGTAAAAAGTGTTAAATGTCTGCCACCAAGACAGCAGGCAAGTACATGAAATTTAGGCACCTGACACCCAGAAAATGGGGCAGTCATGACAGTAAAAAGTGTTAGATGTCTGCCACAAAGACAGCAAGCAGGTACGTGAAAGTTAGGCCCCTGACACCCAGACAGAGGAGAGAGGTCCCATAGCAGCAAA
Source organism: Bufotes viridis (assembly GCA_033119425.1). Taxonomy (NCBI): domain Eukaryota; kingdom Metazoa; phylum Chordata; class Amphibia; order Anura; family Bufonidae; genus Bufotes; species Bufotes viridis. Next base: position 100,855,659 of record CM065592.1, on the reverse strand, counting down.
AGAGGCATCATGTCACCCACCAACGGAGAAGGCCACTTTTAGTTATTTAGGCCCCAGCACCCTGACAGAGGAGAGATGTCCCAAAGCAGAGAATCAGGCTTCATGTCACCCACCAATGGAGAAGGCCACTTTCAGATATTTAGGCCCCTGGCACCCAGACGGAGGAGAGGTTCATTCAACTTTGGGTTGCCCCGCAAAATAATGGAAAAATAAAAAAAAAGAGGATTTAATAAAGAAGTGCCCTGGAGTACAAAAATATATGGTTAAGGGGAGGTAGGTATAAATGTCTATTCTGCACAAGGGACGGACAGGTCCTGTGGGATCCATGCCTGGTTCATTTTTATGAACGTCAGCTTGTCCACGTTGGCTGTGGACAGGCGACTGCATTTGTCAGTAATGACGCCACCTGCCATGCTGAATACACGTTCAGACAAAACGCTGGCCGTTGGGCAGGCCAGCACCTCCAAGGCATAAAAGGCTAGCTCTGGCCATGTGGACAATTTAGAGACCCAGAAGTTTAATGGGGCCGAACCATCAGTCAGTACGTGGAGGGGTGTGCACACAATACTGTTGCACCATGTTAGTGAAATGCTGCCTCCTAACACGTTCCGTATCAGGTGGTGGTGCAGTTAGCTGTGGAGTGGCGACAAAACTTTTCCACATCTCTGCCATGCTAACCCTGCCCTCAGAGGAGCTGGCCGTGACACAGTTGCGTTGGTGACCTCTTGCTCCTCCTCTGCCTTCGCCTTGGGCTTCCACTTGTTCCCCTGTGACATTTGGGAATGCTCTCAGTAGCACGTCTACCAATGTGCGCTTGTACTCGCGCATCTTCCTATCACTCTCCAGTGCAGGAAGACAGATGGGCACATTGTCTTTGTACCGGGGATCCAGCAGGGTGGCAACCCAGTAGTCCGCACACATTAAAATGTGGGCAATTCTGCTGTCGTTGCACAGGCACTGCAGCATGTAGTCGCTCATGTGTGCCAGGCTGCCCAGAGGTAAGGACAAGCTGTCCTCTGTGGGAGGCATATCGTCATCGTCCTCTGTGTCCCCCCAGCCACGCACCAGTGATGGGCCCGAACTGCGTTGGATGCTATCCCGCTGTGAACATGCTTCATCCTCATCCTCCTCCAACTCCTCCTCATCATCCTCGTCCTCCAGTAGTGGGCCCTGGCTGGCCACATTTGTACCTGGCCTCTGCTTTTGAAAAAAAACTACATCTGAGCCACTTCTAAGAGACTGGCCATCATCGCCCTAAGTGTTTTCTCAAGGAGACATAGAAGTGGTATTGTAACGCTGATAACGGCGTCATCGCCACTGGCCATGTTGGTGGACTACTCAAAACAGTGCAACAGGGCACACAGGTCTCGCATGGAGGCCCAATCATTGGTGGTGAAGTGGTGCCGTTCCGCAGTGCGACTGACGCGTGCGTGCTGCAGCTGAAACTCCACTATGGCCTTGCACAGCATGTGCAAGGTGGAGTTCCACCTGGTGGAAGCTGAGTAGGAGGAGGAGGAGGAAGCTGAGTAGGAGGAGGAGGCTACAGGAGGCAAAGAATGATGCCCTGCGATCCTTGGCGGCAGAAGGATGTGCGCCAAAGTACTCTCCTCCTGTTGCCCAGCCGTCACTACATTTTTCCAGTGTGCAGTTAGGGTGATATAGCGTCCCTGGCCGTGCTTACTGGTCCACGAATCTGTGGTTAGGTGGACCTTGCCACAGATGGTGTTGCACAGTGCACACTTGATTTTATCGGATACTTGGTTGTGCAAGGAAGGCACGGCTCTCACGTGTGACATGGTGGATATGCTTGGTGATGGAGGTGGTGGTGTTGGTGGCACATCCTCTGTTTGGTGGGCGGAAGGTGCCAACAATTTTCCCAAGGCGGAGGAAGAGGCGGAGTCAGCAGCAGAAGAGGGAGAAGGTGGAGCCTGAGTGAGTTCCTTGAAAGTTAATGCCTTGCTTCAGGTTCTGATGGCACAGCGTTCAAATCACTCGGGTCTTGTCGTCAGCACATTGTTCGAAGAAGTGCCATCCAGGGAACTCCTTGAAGCTGCCTTTTGGGTGCTCGGTCCCTGGTGGCGGTGGCCAGTAGCAGGCGAACTCTCTTGGCGGCGGCTGTTCTGCTTTTGCCCCCTGCTCCCTCTTTGGCTACGCTGTTGGATCTGTCTCACCACTGCCTCTTCCTCTGAACTATGAAAGTCAGTGGCACAACCTTCATTCCATGTGGGGTCTAGGACCTCATCGTCCCCTGCATCGTCTTCCACACAGTCTTCCTCCCTGACCTCCTGTTCGGTCTGCACACTGCAAAAAGACGCTGCAGTTGGCACCTGTGATTTGTCATCATCAGAGAGGTTGTCATCATCGGACTGACTGATGAGTTGGTATTTCCATGTCCTCATCATCAGGAAACATAAGTGGTTGTGCGTCAGTGCATTCTATGTCTTCCACCACTGGGGAAGGGCTAGGTGGATTCCCTTGGGAAACCCTGCCAGCAGAGTCTTCACAAAGCATAAGAGACTGCTGCATAACTTGAGGCTCAGACAGTTTCCCTGATATGCATGGGGTGATGTGACAGACTGATGGGCTCGGTTTTCAGGCGCCACCTGTGCGCTTTCTGCAGAAGACTGGGTGGGAGATAATGTTGTGAACGTGCTGGATCCACTGTCGGCCGCCCAATTGACTAGTGCCTGTACTTGCTCAGGCCTTATCATCCTTAGAATGGCATTGGGCCCCACCAAATATCACTGCAAATTCTGGCGGGTACTGGAACCTGAGGTAGTTGGTTCACTAGGACATGTGGCTGTGGCAGAACGGCCACGTCCTCTCTCAGCACCAGAGGGTCCACTAACAACACCACGACCATGTCCGCGTCCCTTACTAGATGTTTTCCTCAGTGTTACCGTTCACCACAATAAGAAAAAAATTATTTGGCCCAATGTATTGAATTTATATTCAGTTTTTTTTTTTTACAGGGACCTAACACTATCTGGCTATCTATTTATGTGCCGTATTACACTAATCCAGGCACAGCAGTAACCACAGATTTAGAGAAATATCAATTGTAGGCCTAGTATTTAGGCCCTGGAGGAAAGGTATCCTTTTACGGACAGATTTACACTTGGAGATGCAGAGTAGCGTGTAAAAAAATATATAGGATTATGCTTTCAGCACTTGTATTTTAACACTTTGTGTAATATACCCTTTAACAGAAATAAATACACTTAGAGATGCACGCTGAGTGCAATATACCCTTTTACGGACAGATTTTCACTTGGCCTGCAACAGTTGGAACACCAGATTTTGGGTATTGCTATTTTGGCAATTTAATTTCACCTCACAACAAAATTTATCTTTTGCCGGACACTATTAAACTTGGCCAGCCACAGCTGAAACCACTGATTTACGGTATTGCTATTTTGGCAATTGAATTTCACCCCAGAACAAAATATATCCTTAGCCGGACACTATTAAACTTGGCCAACCACTGCTGGGACACCAGATTTAGGGGATTGCTGTTTTGGCAATTGATTTTAACCCCTCAATAAAATATAGAAATTTCTATCCTGAGTTTCTAGGGGTGACAATAAGCACAGCCAAGCCCCTGATGTAGGAAAAAGCAAAAAAAATAAACTAGTATTGATGCATTGATGGACTTGGTGGCAGTTTGTGCTGGTGCACCACAAGACACAAAATGGCCATCGATCACCCCAGAAAAAAGTGACAGAAAAATGCAGCCTAAAAACCAGTGAGCAATTAACTAGTAGAGATGACACGAACATAAAATTTTCTGTTCCTGAACCCTAGCAAAATATTAAAACCCACAGTGACTCCATCTAGCTAACCTATTTTATGACATCTAAATCTACTCTAACATTTTATTTTCTAACCTACTTTTAAATGCTAATTTAATTATTTAACATACTTTTATTACTTGTAAAATAAAAAAAAATCACTCTACACCATGTCAAAAGCCAGGTATGTGCAGGCTGACTATCTATCCATAAGACAGGGTGTCAGCATACCTTAAAATGACAGGTTTGAGCAATTTAGACAAACAAACATAAGTTCTCAATCCAAAAGAAGAGAAATTGGTTAGCATTGGTAGGCTATCTAGAGGGGCCTGGACCCTAGACCATTATCATTAGGGCGACAAAAATTGTAATTTTATATGCCAGCCTAACTCCTCTCTCACTGCCTAAGAGAGCTGCATAAACATTTCCCAACATTTAAATCTCATTTGCATACACATGGCCAAAAAATGCTAATGAGCAATATAGCAGTATCTGCCTTGTTTGTAAACTGAAACACGATTTGCATGGCTTTCCCATAGTCCCATGTTATGCAAATGAGTTTATATGACAAAACAGAATAGAAAGATTATAAATAGAGTTGAGCGAACACCTGGATGTTCGAGTTCGACGAGTTCGGCCGAACTTTCGAAAAATGTTCGGGTTCGGGATCCGAACTCGACCCGAACTTCATCCCGAACCCGAACCCCATAGAAGTCAATGGGGACCCGAACTTTTGGGCACTAAAAAGGCTGTAAAACACACCCGGAAAGGGCTAGAGGGCTGCAAAAGGCAGCAAAATGTAGTTAAATCCCCTGCAAACAAATGTAGATAGGGAAATGATGAGTTAACATAAAATAAATAAAAATTAAACAATATTAATTGGAGTGAGGTCCCATAGCACAGAATCAGGCTTCAAGTCACCCACCAATGGAGAAGGTCACTTACTATTATTTTGACCACAGCACCCAGACAAAGGAGAGAGGTCCCACAGCAGAGAACCAGGCATCATATCACCCACCACAGGAGTAGGCCACCATTTAGTTACTTTGACCCCTACACCCAGACGGAGGAGAGAGGTTACACAGCAGAGAATCAGGCATTTAGATCACCCACCACAGGAGTAGGCCACCATTGAATCAGACCCCGGCAACCATGTCAGATGGCACAAGCATAAGCTTTATATCAATCAGCACAGGAGAAGGCGACTTTGACAGACTTTGACCCTACACCCGGACGGAGGAGAGAGGTTTCAAAGCAGAGAATCAGGCATTTAGATCACCCACCACAGGAGTAGGCCCCAATTTAATGGGACCCCGGCAACCATGTCAGATGGCACAACCATCAGCTTCATATCAATCAGCACAGGAGAAGGCGACTTTGAAAGACTTTGACCCCTACACCCAGACGGAGGAGAGAGGTTTCACAGCAGAGAATCAGGCATTTAGATCACCCACCACAGGAGTAGGCCCCCATTGAATCAGACCCTGGCAGCCATGTCAGATGGCACAACCATCAGCTTTATATCAATCAGCACAGGAGAAGGCGACTTTGAAAGACTTTGACCCCTACACCCAGATGGAGGAGAGAGGTTTCACAGCAGAGAATCAGGCATCATATCAACCACCACAGGAGAAGCCACCATTTAGTTACTTTGACCCCTGCACCCAGGAAGAGGAGAGAGGCACCACAGCACATATTCTGGCATCATATCAGCCACCACAGGAGAAGCCACCATTGAGTTACTTTGACCCCTGCACCCAGGAAGAGGAGAGAGGCCCCACAGCACATATTCTGGCATCATATCAGCCACCACAGGAGAAGCCACCATTTAGTTACTTTGACCCCTTCACCCAAACAGAGGAGAGAGGTTCCACATCAGAGAATCAGGCATCATATCAACCACCACAGGAGTAGGCCACAATTTAATGGGACCCCGGCAACCATGTCAGATGGCACAACCATCAGCTTCATATCAATCAGCACAGGAGAAGGCGACTTTGAAAGACTTTGACCCCTACACCCAGACGGAGGAGAGAGGTTTCACAGCAGAGAATCAGGCATTTAGATCACCCACCACAGGAGTAGGCCCCCATTGAATCAGACCCTGGCAACCATGTCAGATGGCACAACCATCAGCTTTATATCAATCAGCACAGGAGAAGCCACCATTGAGTTACTTTGACCCCTGCACCCAGGAAGAGGAGAGAGGCCCCACAGCACATATTCTGGCATCATACTCAACCACCACAGGAGAAGCCACCATTGAGTTACTTTGACCCCTGCACCCAGGAAGAGGAGAGAGGCACCACAGCACATATTCTGGCATCATATCAGCCACCACAGGAGAAGCCACCATTGAGTTACTTTGACCCCTGCACCCAGGAAGAGGAGAGAGGCCCCACAGCACATATTCTGGCATCATATCAGCCACCACAGGAGAAGCCACCATTTAGTTACTTTGACCCCTTCACCCAAACAGAGGAGAGAGGTTCCACATCAGAGAATCAGGCATCATATCAACCACCACAGGAGTAGGCCACAATTTAGTTTATTTGACCCCTGCACCCAGGAAGAGGAGAGAGGCCCCACAGCACATATTCTGGCATCATATCACACACCACAGGAGAAGGCCTCTTTCAGTGATTTAGGCCTTTGCACCCAGACAGAGGAGAGAGGTCAGAGATTAGCTTCATATCCCCAGCACAGCAGAAGACCGCTTTATTTGACTTAGGCCTCAGCACCCAGACAGAAGACAGAGGTAGCATGGCAGAGGTTATGGCTTCATGTCACCCGTTAGTTTAACCGGCCACTTTCATCTGGTTAGGCCCCGGCGCCCAGACAGAGAAGAGTTTCATTCAACTGTGGGTTTCATAAAATTTGTATCAAATAAAGAAGTGGCCCGTAGCACAACAAGACATGTTTTAGGCAGTTAATAAGGACTACTCTGCACAAGGGAGGGACAGGTCCTGTGGGATCCATGCCTGGTTCATCTTTATGAAGGTCAGCTTGTCCACGTTGGCTGTGGACAGGCGGCTGCGCTTGTCAGTAATGACGCCCCTGCCGTGCTGAATACGCTGCTCAGATAAAACGCCAGATAAACTAACTTGGCCTTTTTAAATAAAAAAATTCCCTCACTGGAATACTTTCAGTGTTTTGACTGTATGGATTACAGATGGAATGACTGTTATATGTGAGTACCGCTTTCTTTGACAGATTCTAGTATGGGTACATATATGTTTTCCCAACCCCAGCACATTAGTTTGCTAATTCCAGATGTATGAAACGCAGGCCTAACTGTATCTAGTATATTGAACGCCAGATAAACTAACTTGGCCTTTTTAAATAAAAAAATTCCCTCACTGGAATACTTTCAGTCTTTTGACTGTATGGATTACAGATGGAATGACTGTTATATGTGAGTACCGCTTTCTTTGACAGATTCTAGTATGGGTACATATATGTTTTCCCAACCCCAGCACATTAGTTTGCTAATTCCAGATGTATGAAACATAGGCCTAACTGTATCTAGTATATTGAACGCCAGATAAACTAACTTGGCCTTTTTAAATAAAAAAATTCCCTCACTGGAATACTTTCAGTCTTTTGACTGTATGGATTACAGATGGAATGACTGTTATATGTGAGTACCGCTTTCTTTGACAGATTCTAGTATGGGTACATATATGTTTTCCCAACCCCAGCACATTAGTTTGCTAATTCCAGATGTATGAAACGCATGGCCTAACTGTATCTAGTATATTGAACGCCAGATAAACTAACTTGGCCTTTTTAAATAAAAAAATTCCCTCACTGGAATACTTTCAGTCTTTTGACTGTATGGATTACAGATGGAATGACTGTTATATGTGAGTACCGCTTTCTTTGACAGATTCTAGTATGGGTACATATATGTTTTCCCAACCCCAGCACATTAGTTTGCTAATTCCAGATGTATGAAAGCATAGGCCTAACTGTATCTAGTATATTGAGCGCCAGATAAACTAACTTGGCCTTTTTAAATAAAAAAATTCCCTCACTGGAATACTTTCAGTCTTTTGACTGTATGGATTACAGATGGAATGACTGTTATATGTGAGTACCGCTTTCTTTGACAGATTCTAGTATGGGTACATATATGTTTTCCCAACCCCAGCACATTAGTTTGCTAATTCCAGATGTATGAAACGCAGGCCTAACTGTATCTAGTATATTGAACGCCAGATAAACTAACTTGGCCTTTTTAAATAAAAAAATTCCCTCACTGGAATACTTTATGGCTTTTCACTGTATGGATTACAGGTGGACTGGTATTAGTAGGGGTGACACAAGCACACCCAAGTCCCTGATGTAGGATTTCTATGGCACAGACCACTATTACAAGTGATTAATGGACGTTGGGAGAGATTGTGCTGCAGCACTAGTCCCAAGATGGCCGCCGCCTATCAGCCCAGTAACATGTGCCACAAAATGGTCTGCACAACCTTTAAAAAAATAGCCTTGGACTGTGCTGCTAAATCGCTATTGGTCTGAATCCCAGGTGTAGATGTCTGACTTGTTTGGAGCTTTGGAATGCACACTGTGGCAGCTTCTGCTGCAGCACTACAAGTCGCAAAATGGCGGCCGGCGGTCAGCCCAGGTACATGTGGATGGAAAAATCACTCTGGCCACTCTAAAAATAGCCAATCCCTATCAAAAAAGCAGCTGAGCTGCAGTTGTTCAGATGAATCACAGGTGGAGGAGAGAAATTTGCTTCCAGTTATTCAATTATCCCTGCCTATTCTCGCCCTAGCATCAGCTGCGTCTATCCCTGTTCTATTCACATCGGGAGTGAGCACGTCCCGACGTGCGCACAAGCTTATAAAGAGGCTGAGTCACATGCTGCACTTGGCCAATCACAGCCTTGCCAATAGTAGGCATGGCTGCGATGGCATCTTAGGGCAAGTAGTATGATGCATGTTGATTGGCTGCTTTGCAGCCTTTCAAAATGCGCCAAAATACATGCCGAACGACGAACCCGAACCCGAACTTTTACGAAAAAGTATGCTCGAACTGTTCGCTCAACACTAATTATAAAGTTAGTCTTTAAAAAATTGCAAAATAAAAAAAAAACTATGCAGCCTTCCTAATCATTGAGATGAGAGCTAGGTGGCATATTAAAAAAAAAATAAAAAATAAAATGTTGTCACCCTAATGATAATCATCTATGTGCACAGGTCCCCCTAGATACCTAACACTGAACAGACAATTTTCCTTTTGGAAAAACTGGTTAAAACCCAGGCTGCCTTGCTAAGGTATGCTGATGATCTGTCTGTCTGATGGATTATTGGTCCTGCATATACCTGGTGCTTGGCGGCCATAGGGGAGAACTGTTCTGTGTTGTCCATTGAATGTTTTATGTAATAATACAAATAATAATAAGATTTTATGATATGCAGGCTAGGGTAAGTGTCTGTCTTTGTCTGTTTCATAAAATACAAAGATTCGTTTTTTTAATCAGCTATCTTACTGTATGTATGATTGAGTATTACACCTTAAAGGGACAGGCTTTTACCCTATAGAAATATATATATATATTTTCCTGTATTAGGATCCTTGATCTCTGGTGCTTGGTGGCCATAGGAGAGAACTGTTCTGTGTTGTTAATTGGATGTTTTATGTAATAATGCAAACAACAATAATAATAATTTTGTCTTTGTTTTATAAAGGACAAAAATTAGGGCTTCATCATCTATTGTACCATGTGTTTGATTATTACATCTTAAAGGGATACTGACTACCTGTTCCTGCTGTGCCATCCACTTCCTGGTGGCGGGCTTAGTTTTGTTTGATTGAAGTGTATAATTCTGCTGTGCTGCGCATGCGCCTAGGAAGTTTATTCTTCACTAGGAATAAGTCACCATAGTGCAGTGTTCCTCAATTCCAGTCCTCAGGGCCCACCTGCGGGTCATGTTTTCAGGATTTCCTTAGTATTTAGCAGGTGATATAATTAGTGTCAGTGCATCAGGACTCACCTCAGGTACTCATTCTGTGGGATATTCTCAAATCATGACCTGTAGGTGGGCCCTGAGGACTGGAGTTGAGAAACACTGCCATAGTGCATGCACATTCAGGACAGCCACCTAGCTCTCATCTCAATGATTAGGAAGGCTGCATAGTTTTTTTTTTTTTGCAATTTTTTAAAGACTAACTTTATAATCTTTCTATTCTGTTTTGTCATATAAACTCATTTGCATACCATGGGACTATGGGAAAGCCATGCAAATCGTGTTTTAGTTTACAAACAAGGCAGATACTGCTATATTGCTCATTAGCATTTCTTGGCCATGTGTATGCAAATGAGATTTAAATGTTGGGAAATGTTTATGCAGCTCTCTTAGGCAGTGAGAGAGGAGTTAGGCTGGCATATAAAATTACAATTTTTGTCGCCCTAATGATAATGGTCTAGGGTCCAGGCCCCTCTAGATAGCCAACCAATACTACCCAATTTCTCTCCTTTTGGATTGAGAACTTGTGTTTGAAAACTCATGATTGTCGTTGTAAGGTATGCTGATGCCCTGTCTTATGGATGGATGGATAGTCAGCCTGTACATACCCAGCTTTTGGCATGAACTGAGTGGTTTAAGTTAAATGTGATAGAAAATGATTATTAATGATATATCGTTGTTAGAAAGGCCTTTTCTTGTATTGAGGGTTGGGGTGGACAGAGGACGCTAGTTAATACTCTCCCTGCTCTAACACTGCAGCTTTAAATTGAATTCAGTATGCCTGGCTTTGATAGGAAGGTAAGCTGAATGTAAGAATGCAGGGCGAACGCTGGCAGAAGCAAACGCGAACAAGCAATGTTCGCAGTCGAACAGTTCAGGACATCTCTACTAACTAGCAGAAGTTGAATGTTTCACAGCTGTAGATCGATCACTTCATTAGGTGCTTTTGCTGAGTTTTCCATGCCTAATCTCGCCCTCATAGCATCTGCATCCTATCCCTACACTAATCAGAGGAGAGTGACTTGCGGCGCTTTGTGATTCCAGCTTAAATATTGGCTGGGTCACAGGCTGCACTTGGCCAATCAAAGCCATGCCATTAGTAGGCATGGCTGTCATGGCTTCTTAGGGCAAGAAGTAAAATGCTAGCTGATTGGCTGCTGTGCAGCCCTTCAGAAAGCGGGAAGAAATCGCCGAACAAAGGACCAGAACCCAAACTTTTTTAAAAATTTTTGGGTCCGGGTCTGTGTCCCGAACACCCCAAAATTTGGTACGAACCTGAACTATACAATTCGGGTTTGCTCAACTCTACTGCTCTGCTTAAGCCCGCCGAGTATACTTGGTGGAAAATTGGGGTAGTGTGCATACACAGAGACCTAAAGGACTATACCACCACCCTGGTGTCTCTGTCCACAGTGGCCAGCAAGTGGACCTACGAGCTAGCTGTCTCCACCAAACTGCAGTATGAACTTTTAATTGGGAGAGAGTTCCCAGGTTTCCCCCAGTGCTGTGGCCTGATATGAAAGTGACTAATAACCATGAGACAGAGGTAACCCCAGCAGAGTGGCCTGGTTACAGTGGAAGGAGAGAACCCTGGGAGCCCGAGTCCGAAGGGCCAGCGGTAGGGGTGACCACCACTTCTATGATAGAGGGGGAGACAACCCCACTAAGTGTAATAGTGTAATGGTGGGAGACGTGGAAGACTTGCCATCGGGACCTGAATGGGTAGACCTCCACGTCTCCGGAGAAAATTTCGGGGCCGTGCAACACCGGGACCAAACCCTAACCAAGGCCTGGGAGAATGTTGTGATAATTGATGGTATTACCCAAAAACCTGGGGCTGAGTTAATATTTCCCCGTTTTGTTGTTCACCAGGAAATGTTGGGGTGAACCAAATCCGGGGTGAGCTTGTTGAACAGCTGGTGGTGCCCACAGCGTATCGCAAGCTCGTTATGGAGCTTTCCCACCAACATGTTCTTGGGGGACACATGGGGTGGCAGAAAACGCAGGACCTCATACTACAGCGGTTTTATTGGCCCAGTGTGTTCAGAGAGGTGGAAGAAGTCACACATTAGCTAAGCTCATAGCTAAGGAGTTAATGGAGATGTTTTCCTGGGTGGGCCTGCCTAAAGAGGTTCTGATGGACCAAGGGACCCCTTTTATGTCTAAGTAATGAGGGAACTCTGTAAATTGTTGCATATAAAACAGCTACGGATGTCCGTTTACCATCCGCAAACGGACGGTCTCGTTGAAAGATTTAACCAAACTTTAAAAAATATGTTAAACATGGTTGTGTCTAGAGATAGGAAGGACTGGGACCTGCTTCTGCCCTATCTCATGTTCGCAGTGCGAGAGGTGTCCCCGGCCTCTACTGGGTTCTCGCCCTTCGAACTGCTTTATGGCAGACACCCTCGGGGTCTGTTGGACATTGCCAAGGAAGCATGGGAACAACAACCCACCCCCCACAAAAGTGTTATTGAGTACATCACCCAGATGCAGGGACGGATTGAAAGAGTGTTGCCGCTGGTCCGGGAACATATGGAGGCAGCGCAAGGTGCCCAGAGTAGGGTGTATAATCATCAGGCTCGGGTACGGGATTTTAATCAGGGGAATCGGGTTTTGGTTCTGGTACCCACACTTGACAGCAAGTTCCTAGCTAGGTTGCAGGGGCCCTATGAGGTACTCGAGAAAGTAGGGGAGGTAAATTCCAAAGTACACTAGCCAGGGCAGCGAAAGCCAGAGCAGGTGTACCATATGAATTTACCAAAGCCATGGAAAGATCGAGAGTCTTCCGATGACGACAGCCCCCGGCCAGGGTTTCTAGGGGAAAAGGGTCTAGCCCCTCAGTCTGAGGCAAGTGAAGCAGTAGCCACAGTAAAAATTGCAGACAGCCTTTCCTCCAAACAGGTTCAGGAAGCCAGGGAATTCATCAGTCGGAACACAGATGTGTTCTAAGACCTCGCCGGACGCACTTCCCTTATCCAACATGATATTGTCACTAAACCTCAGGCCAAAGTCCGGTTAAAACCATACCGGGTACCCGAGGCTCGACGACGTGCCATCACGGAGGAAGTACAGTTAATGTTGAAACTCGATGTCATTGAGGAGTCTAAAAGTGAATGGGCCAGTCCTGTAGTCTTAATACCCAAGCCAGATGGGACGTTGCGGTTCTGCAACGATTTTCGCAAACTAAACGAAGTCTGATGCGTATCCTATACCCCGGGTAGACGAGCTTATTGAGAAATTAGGCCAAGCCCGATATTTTTCTGTGTTAGACCTCACCAAAGGGTAATGGCAGGTACCCTTAACGAAGTTTGCCAAGGAAAAAAATGCTTTTGTTACACCGCAAGGCCTGTATCATTATAAGGTATTACCCTTTGGCCTGCATGGCGCCCCGCCACTTTCCAAAGGTTAATGGATATTTTGCTGCGACCTCATCGCCGGTATGCCTCGGCCTACTTAGATGATGTCATCATCCACAGTACCGACTGGGAAAGTTATTTTCCCAAAGTGCAGGCAATAGTGGATTCCCTTAGGAAGGCTGGACTGACTGCTAATCCAAAGAAGTGCTCAGTAGGATTAGAGGAGACTAAATACCTGGGGTATGTTATTGGGCGGGGAGTCATAAAACCCCAAGTAAATAAAATAGAAGTTATACGTAGTTGGAACCGACCTGTCACCACCAGGCAGGTAAAATCATTCCTGGGAATTGTGGGATATTACATGAGGTTTGTGCCCCACTTTGCCACTATAGCCGCGCCATTGACAGACCTGTTAAAGGGACGGAAGTCAGGAAGGGTCCATTAGAGTGAGCAGGCGGAAAAAGCTTTCTCCGCTTTGAAGTGGGCCCTGTGCGGGTCCCCGGTTTTGGTGACACCCGACTTCACTAGGGAATCTTTAGTGCAGACAGATTCCTCGGAGGTAGGTCTCGGTGCTGTACTGTCTCAGGACGTCAACGGGGAGGAACATCCCGTTGTCTTCCTGAGCCGTAAGCTCACCCCAGCTGAGACCAGGTACAGTATAGTGGAGAGAAAGTGCCTGGCTATCAAGTGGGCACTCGAGTCTCTCCACTATTACCTGTTGGGGAGGAAGTTCCATCTGGTTACCGGCCATTCCCCTCTCAAGTGGATGAGCCAAGCCAAGGAGAGGAATGCCCAGGTCACCAGGTGGTTCCTGTCCTTACATAACTTTAAGTTCTCAGTGGAACACAGGGCAGGCCGCTTGCAGGGAAATGCGGATGCCCTGTCCCGCGTACACTGCCTCACATGTGTTCACCCCCTCAGGGTTGAACAAAGGGGGGTGGTATGTACACACAATCCATGGGGCCCCGGTGCGAAACTGATCCATGGGGCCCCCTCCCCGTCGCCCCCCCCCCCATTTCTGAGAGCGCTGCTAATGGCCATTTCAGTCCCAGTTTACTACTAAAATTAAACGTTTTGGCTAAATAAAGTATATTACAAAAATGTAACCTATCACTTGCCGTTTCCGTGCGGCTAATCCGCTGCATGAATGAGTGCCAACCCCCGCTCCAGACAGCAAAGACACAGAGCACTAACATGATTGATAATGCTCTGTGCCTCTCTGTGATCTTTTAACTACAAAATCACAGTGACAACTTTATCTCACTGTGATTTTGTAGTAAAAAGATCACAGAGAGGCACGGAACATTATCAATCATGTTAGTGCTCTGTGTCTCTGCTGTCTGGAGAGGGGCTTGGCACTCATTCACGCAGCAGATTACCCGTACAGGATGTTAAAGAGCCCTAACCCTAATGCATGGCTACACTCACCCAGTCCTAACTAATAAAATCTGGTCCTACCTCATCCAGAGTGTCGCTGGTGTCGGCGTGATGTCCGCTGGATCCAGAACAAGGTCCCTGTGGGGAGAAAAAAAGAATAATCACATCAGGAAGGGATGGTGACTGCCCCTGTGTAATCTCCAGCAGGGGGCGCTGTGCTGGCCTGTAAGACTGAGCCATGCCAATGTATAGCAGGGTAATCTAGTGCTACCACACAGTACTAGTGCCCACCTTGAGGCCCCTCACAGTACTAATGCCCACCTTTGTTCCTGTAACAGTAGTTATACTCAGATATGTGCCCCCTCACAGTAGTTATGCCCAGTTATGTGTCCCCTCACAGTAGTAATGCCAAATATGTGCCCCCTCACAGTAGTAATGACCAGAATATGTGTCCCCTCACATTAATATGCCCAGATATGTGCCCCCTCACAGTAGTAATGCCAAATATGTTCCCCTCTCACAGTAGTAATGCCAGATTATGTGTCCCCTCACAGTAATATGCCCAGATATGTGCCCCCTCACAGTAGTAATGCCAAATATGTGCCCCCTCACAGTAGTAATGCCAGATTATGTGTCCCCTCACAGTAATATGCCCAGATACGTGCCCCCTCACAGTAGTAATGCCAAATATGTTCCCCCTCACAGTAGTAATGACCAGAATATGTGCCCCCTTCACAGTATTTATGCCCAGTTATGTGCCCCCTCAAAGTAGATATGCCCAGATATGTTCCCCCTCAGAGTGGTTATGCCAGATTATGTGCCCATTCAAAATATTTATGCCCAGATATGTGCCCCCTCACAGTAGTTATGCCACATTATGTGTCCCTCACATTAGATATGCCCACATATGTGCCCCTCACAGTGCTTATGCCAGATTACCTGCCCCCTCACAGTAGTTATGCTTTCATATGTGTCCGCTCAATTCTCATAGTTATGCCTTCATATGTGCCCCCCCCCCCTCACAGTAATGCCTGATTAGGTGCCCCCTCAAATTAGTTATGCCCCCCCCTTGCCCTTTGCCCCCAGTCTGCAGCCTTAGAAAAAAAAAAACATACTTACCTTCTTCCCTGATGACAGGCTCCCTCACTCATTGCGGTGCTGGCTGTGCTGAAGGCAGATTCCCGGGTTTTCAGATATCCTCCCACAGCCAGCAGCACGATCTGCGGCCAGCAGGAGGAGCTCCTGAGCTGTGAAGATCAGTGAAGCAGGAATGAAAGAGGTTTCCCTGCTTCACTACGGGTGTGAGTGAGTGCGCACTCCCCCCCCCCACCCCCACCCCACATTATAAATGTAATGGAGCGCTCTGTACTTCATGCTGGGCCCCATCAGAGCGGTCCATTACATGTGAGTAAGACATGATTTAGGGTAGCCTGCTGGCCTGGGGGGTGGTCCACAGGCGGCCGGGCCCCCTGGAGTGCCGGGCCCAGTCGCAACTGCAACCCCTATATGTACGCCACTGGGTATGTAGGAAAGAGCAAGGATCCATCATTGATGGAACATATGTGTCACCGAGGTTCCTGGCCTCGGTGAGGTAAGAGCCTGTTTTGTGTGTCAGCAGCAGATAGTGCTGTTTGACACCTTGATAGTTTAGTATGGCTGTAAAGCCGATCCGGGCCGGCTCTTACTGGGAGTAGTCAAAGTGCTGGGTGGGTGACTACTCCCTACGCTCCAGGCTGGTTTTGGCAGGCTTTAAAAGGCAGTCAGCACTAGCAGCTGGGTGGATTATCCTCTATCTGCCAGTGACGCTGTGGAGCTCTCAGTGCTGGGAGTGGAAGTCTGCAAGCAGGCGTGCAGACTGCATGGAAGCCTGCACCTGGACTTTTCTGTGGCTGAGTTATCAGCCGGGTGTGAACTAACACCTAAATCCTACAGGTGAACTTTTCCTGTGTTTTTGTTTTGCTGTGTGTGAACAAGCACCAAGACTGTGATTTTGCTGAGTGTGAATAAAACACTACTGCTTGATACAAGAACTGTATACTTCGCCTCTATACTGCGTCCGCAAGCCTGTCTGCCAGAGCGATTCCCCACACAGGGTATAAGGGACCAGACCGAGCTGTGTCTCTCGCCACTCAACCTACAACCAGGCATGTGTGTGTCTGATAATGGCCGTAACTTTGTGGTGGCTTTGGAGCTCGGCAACCGGACATGCATCCCATGCCTAGCCCACGTCTTAAACTTAGTGGTTCAGCGGTTTATCAAAACCTACCCGAATTTGCAAGAGCTACTAGTGAAGGGGCGCCGCGTGTGGGCATTGATGTCAGACCTCTGTTGAATCCACACAGATGGTTAGTGGCGATAACGTTTTATCAGCGTAACCATCCCACTGCTTTGTCTACTCAAATGATCGCTGCTCACAATTAAGGAGTACGCTCTGAATGTGGCAGACAAGGAAATGGGGGAGGACATTACACAGGCTGATAGCCAGACCACGACAGTTTGTCTTCTAAGCGCAAATTGTACCATGAAGAGGAGGAGCTAAAGACAGTTGCCTCTGCTACAGAGGGTACTATCCATGGAACTTTAATTCCATCTGTTCAGTGTGGACGGGCAGAAGAGGAGGAGGAGGATGATGAGGAGATGTAGAGTCATCCTGATGTCGACATCGACGTCTTGCCTATTGGTACTCTTGCACACATGGCTGACTTCATGTTAGGCTGCCTTTCCCACGACGCTCGGATTTTACCCATTTTAGATAATACGGATTACAGGGTGTTCACCCTACTCGACACGAAAGAGAACTTCTGATCTCTCATTCCTGTGGTGGAGAGGATGAGTAAAACGGTGCAATACAAGAAGGTACTTGTTGGGAGATTGTTCCAAAATTTTCCATCTGACATGGCGACCTGCAGAGTCTGTACTTCCTTAGGCAACTGAGGAAAGGAGACAAGGGGAACACACAGCAGTTCCAACAAAGGCAGGGCAACACTCTCTAAGGCATGGGGCACATTCATGACACCCCGCCAGCAACCACACCCTGAATCGTGGCCTAGTGATACAAAGAGGGAAAAGTTTTAGAAGATGGTAAAGAAATACATAGCAGAGCGTGTCAGTGCCCAAAATGATCCCTCAGTGCCTTACAACTACTGGATGTCCAAGCTGGACACGTGGCACTAACTTGCGCTCTACGCCTTGGAGGTGCTTGCCTGCCCTTCCACCAGCGTTTTGTCTGAGCATATATTTAGTGCTGCTGCTGGTATTATAACAGAAAAGCGTATCCGCTTGTCCACTGGCAATGCTGACAGGTTGACTCAGATAAAAATAAACAGGGGATTGCCCCTGACTTCTCAACTCGACCAGAGGAGAGCTCAGCTGATGACGAACATAAAGGCAATTTCAATCTATAATTTATAATGTACTCAATCTATTGCAGTGTATTCCCATGCACCTTTTCCACCACAAAAAAAAAGTATATGGTTGAATCTTACTTTCTCCTCCTCCTCATCCAGATTGTATATATTCCCTCCACTCTAATTTTTTTATAAAGTCAGCTCAACTGCAGGCCCTGAACTAACATTTTTTTATAGGGTCAGCTGAATTATAATTTTTAGAGCGTCAAGTGTACAGCATGCACTCGCATATAATGTTTTAGAGTGTCAGCTGAACAGCATGCTCTCGCATATAATGTTTTAGAGCATCAGCTCACCTGCAGGCACTAGCATATAATGTTTTACAACTTCAGCTCACCTGCAGGCAGTAGCATATAATGTTTTAGAATGTCAACTCAACAGCAGGCACTTGCCCTAATGTTTTAGAGGGTCACCAGCAGGCCCTTGCACCAAATGTTTTTGAGGGTCACCAGCAGGCCACCAATCATAATTTTTCAAGGGTGCATATGATGCACTCCTTTATGTGTAATAAAGGGTGTATTGTAGTGCCGGTTTCTTGTAATTTTTGGCATCCCTGTCACTTATTGCATAGGCTTTATGAGTGTAGGAGTCCCACTACCTGAACAATTGTACCACAATGTGAATGAGGCCCTCCTTTATGTGATATACAGGCTCTTTTGGAGTGCCTCTTGCTTGTAATTTTTGGCAGCACTTGCACTTCATATACAATTTAATATACAAGAAAAAATGTTTCCTAACTATTTTTCCAGTTAAATTGATATTTTTTTGGCGGGGTTTTGTGCATATTTTTGTCAGTCTGTAATAGTGGCATATAACTCGGACAACATGGTTCCCAGCAGCGATCTGGGAGTCCAATATGCATCTAGACATCGTCCCCATGCTGTTCCTGATCCATTTCAGTGGTGTTTCTGTCACTTTCTGACCTTTTCCAATAGATGAGGCACCCTCCCCTCTTAAGAGCAGGGGGTGCCTGGTTGTCTCCCATTGACTTTCAATATACTCGAGTGCTCGGCCGAGCACACGAATATAGCAATGTGTTTGGGCCGAACACCCGAATACTTTGGTGCTCTATCATCACTACAAGCCATTTCTGATTGGACCATAATGGCCTTACAGCTGCTACACAGACAGGATCCGTTGTGCGTCTCATTTTTCCTTCCTTCTGACAGATCAGAAGAAGGCTCAAATAAATGATGATGTCAGCCAGGCCGAAAGGCAAAATAGTGGCCCATTCATAAATTGGGGAAAAGCATGACAAGTCCACAGAGTGGCCCTGTGACATAGTGTTGAGGGGATGCAGCATGAATATACTACAGAGTGGCACAATGACAGTGTGGCGGTGGCGGCAGCATCAGGAGGCCACAGAGTGGCACAATGACAGTGTGGATGTGGCAGCAGCATGAGGAGACCAATTTGTGGCAAGGTGACATACTTTGGAGGTGGCAGCAGCATGATGAGACTACACAGTGACCCGATGAAAGAGTGTGGAGGTGACAACAGCATCAGGAGGCCACAGAGTGGCAAGGTGACATAGTGTTGAGGTCGCAGAAGTATCAGGAGGCCACATAGTGGCACAATGACAGTGTGGAGGTGGCAGCAGCATGATGAGACCACAGAGTGGCAAGGTGACATACCTTGGAGGTGGCAGCAGCATGAGGAGACTACAGAGTGACCCGATGACAGTGTGGACGTGGCAGCAGCAAGAGGAGTCCACAGAGTAGCAATGCGACATAGTGTGGAGGTGGCAGCAGCATAAGGAGACCACAGAGTGGCAAGGTGACATACTGTGGAGGTGGCAGCAGCATTAGGAGGCCACAGAGTGTCATGAAGACGAGAGGTTGTAGAGGTGGCAGCAGCATAAGGAGGCCACAGAGTGGCACGACGACAAAGTGTGGAGGTGGAAGCAGCATGAGGAGGCCACAGAGTGGCACGATGACAAAGTGTGGAGGTGGCAGCAGCATGAGGAGGTCACAGAATGGCACGATGATGAGAGATTGCGGAGGTGGCAGCAGCATGAGGAGGTCACTGACTGGCACGATGACAAAGTGTGGAGGTGGCAGCAGCATGAGTGGCCGCTTCGTCTATTCATTTAGAATATGTGGGAAATATGGGAAAGAACTGAAGGTAGAAATTCTCAACTGTATAAAGTGTTGCTTAAAACACAATTTAATAATACACGGTCTCCGGCACAAAAGGCTTGGGAAATTGATTGTTCAGGAATTTCCCTCGAAGATTGGGATTATACATTGACATTTAAGTTTACTTTTTTATAATGTTAATCAAGTTTTGGTTCAATTTATAATATTAAATATTTTATAAATTTAATAAAAAATATTAAGTGTTGCATAAGACAGGAGAGAATCGTACAGTCTACTGTTTATTTGACGATGTGGTTGTGATTAAGAAAGCATTCCAAAAACCAATTTCTCTCCACCCAAAGACAAATCCTCTCAAGATTGATGCAAGTGCGGTATCGGCTGCTCAGCGAGCCAGGTACTTCTGGGGGAACCTACCTGGCTTAAAACTGGCCTCTAGTAGCTACAGACAATGAGAAGACAAAGCTTCAAGATTGCTTGGAGCCCAGAAGAGTCGCGAAGTTCGTCGAGATTCAAACCATAACTACCAGCCCCTGGTCTCTTCGTGAGGGAAAACATCACGATTTCCCAGTTATCATGGATGGGAAAGAGGACATCCTGTGGTGCACGGAGATGGAGAGGGTCTTTAGATTGCCCCACACTATACCTACTTATTTATCATGGAGACACCGGATTTTATAATATTACTTTATTATATAATGAAATAAAAAATATAAAAAAAAAATAAAAACCTTCATCACCCGGCTCTCAACTGCTACATGATCATCATCGAGTACTGTCTGCATGTCACTGATATCCTTCTCAACGGTCTCTGGGTCAGGAGCCTGACCACTCGCAACACGAGCTCCCACGCCACTCTCTTCTTCACTACTTGCCCGCCTAGTGGAGGAAAGGACAGAGACAGGTTAAGGATAGGTGAGAACACAGGGCCTGCTCCCGAGCCATGCCAACTAAGGGTTGTGTCTGACGAACCCACTGACTCTTGGCTGGGGGTGTCTGATGTCACTTGCGATGAAGTCGAAGATCGAGTTAACCATTCAATAACCGCTGGGTTGACACTGGGAGCTCAGGCCTCTCAAAGTGATCCCTGCTGCCACGGCTCCTTACTCTGCTGCGACCTCTGCCTGCGCCAGAAACATTTAGGCCTCTGCCACTCCCCTGTTCAGGGCCTGGCACTTCTTTGTCTGACATACTCTTAGATCAAATAATCAAATGTTAGTTCAAATATTTTTTATTTCGCCACTAATACACGGCAAACTTGGCTTCACAATATATCTCTGCAAGGCAGAACGGCAATTAGGCCCTAATTCTTTTCAACTTTTACACAACACAAAAGGCTTTAAAAAAGATAATTGCAAAGCAGAACAGCAAATATATTTTGATTTCGCCACTAATACACGGCAAACTGGGCTTTTGAATATATCACTGCACCGCACAAGGGCAAATATATTTTTCTATTGCCACTAATACACGGCAAAAAGGGCTTTAAAACCTATAACTGAACCACAAAAGGGCAAATAAGATGTACTGTAGAAATATTTGCTTGTAATAAACTCTACTAATGGCTGTATCAAACAGCACTTGCACCCCAATAACAAGAACGGTTTGCTGGAATGACAGAGATGTATAATGGCAATTTAGATTCCCAGTCAGTGCACCCAGGTGTAATAGGATTGTTTCTATTACCCAGTTTGTAACCCCACCTCCCCTACTGAACCCCGTTCTACATAAATGTTCTGAAACTATTCCTCCCTATCCTTTCACTGCACTTGTAAATCGTTTTTATACCACAATCAAGTCTTTTCTATTACTGACCCTAGCGCATGCAGACATGTCTCTCCCTGCACTAAGTATGCTGGTGAATGACAGAATCTAAGATGGCTGCCGCTATTTTTAGTGCTGTGACATCACAGGGCTGGCTGGCGATTGGTAGAGATGTAGCGAACATAAAATTTTCCGTTCGCGAACGGCGAACGCGAACTTCGGCAGATGTTCGCGAACGGACGAACCGCCATAGACTTCAATAGACAGGCGAGTTTTAAAACCCACAGGGACTCTTTCTGGCCACAATAGTGATGTAAAACTTGTTTCAAGGGGACTAACAGCTGGACTGTGGCATGCCGGAGGGGGATCCATGGCAAAACTCCCATGGAAAATTACGTAGTTGACGCAGAGTCGGCTTTTAATCCATAAAGGGCATAAATCACCTAACATTCCTAAATTCTTTGGAATAACATGCTTTAACACATCCAGTGTGTGTATACGATCAGCTATGATGTTGTATCGATTTTGTAGTGTAAGAGTTACGCCCGCTTCACAGTGACAGACCAAACTCTGACAGACCAAACTCCCCGTTTAAAGCACCGCAAACAACCACAAACTTCCCATTTGCACAAGGTTGGATACCAAGCTAGCCATGTCCCATTCCTTGTCCTCACTGACGTCATTGAAGGTCTCTTCCTCCACCTAGCCACGTACAACACCAAGGGTCCCTGAAAAGGAACAACAAGCCCACTGGGACACCTGCTGTGGTTGGTCTTCCACCTCCTCAAAGCCACCTTCCTCCTCTGACTCCTCTTCTTCAGACTCCTCTCTCTGCGTGTTAACTAAGTACTATTCCTATCAGTTTAATCTCTGTTTTGTCCCTTATTAGGGCCAGGGCCAGTGTAGTGAATAGATTTTTGGAACCGGGAGATGGAAAAAGACCCATGTTCTGTCTGCTTTGTTTGAATTATAGGTCACTGCGCATGCGCCGTGCAATGTACTGTGACACCCTATGTGAGTGGAGGGCAGTGGGCACAGTACAGTCTGTGGGCCTGACACACACTGGCAGGCAACTGCAATTATATTAAAGGGTAAATATTAATTGACTTTTTTATCTGCAAGGTACTTTGCCACCCTATATGAGTGGTGTGCACACAGTACAGACTGTGGGCCTGCGGCCTCTCACACACGGGCAGGCAACTGCAATACATATATAGAAAAAATAAATAAAAACAGTCTGATGTACCAGCTCTAAAAAGAGCTTTTTGGGGTGCTGTCAGGACGCTGTCCTTACAGCAGATGAGTCTTGAGGACTGGAGTGGACACAGAACACTGGCCTAGCTAACGCTTTCCCTTTATTAATTCAGCAGCAGCAGCACTCTCCGTGCTCTAACTAACACTGCAGCTTCAGAATGAATCTAAGATGGATGCTGTCCTTGCTTTTTGAAAGGAGATGGGAGGGTCTGGGAGAGAGGGTATGCTGATTGGCTGGAATGTGTCTGCTGACTGTGAGGAACAGGGTCAAAGTTTGCTCAATGATGACGTATAGGGGGCGGCATGAATATCGCATGTGTTCGCCCGCCGCGGCGATCGCGAACATGCGATGTTCGCCGGGAACTGTTCGCCGGCGAATAGTTCGGGACATCTCTGTGGGACACATGTTGGTGTAAGGCAGGCACGGCACACCCTGAAAAATAGTGTCGGCTAGGGCCTGCTACCGAGTGACGGCCACAAACATCAGGCTGCGGAAGGCCTCAGTGTCCACAAGCCTAAATGGCAACATTTCAAGAGCCAGTAATTTCAAAAATTGTGCATTTAGTGCTATGGCCTGTTGGTCGGTGGGTATTTGCGCTTACGTTCAAATGCCTGTGTTATCGACATTTGGACATTGTGTTGGGACCGGGAAGTGGATGTTGTTGCTGACGGTTAATGCGATGTTCCAGGTGCAGGGCGAGGGGCTTCCAGGCCTGCGCCTTCGACAGGGGATTGGCCAGCAGTGCGTAACACAGGAGAAGAGGAGGCAGTCGTGTGACCCACAGATCAAGATTGTGGACACAGGGGTTCGGCTCACTTATTAAGGTGCTTGGATGCCTTGTGGAGGATCATGCTAGTGGTGGTGAGGTTGCTAATGTTCACGCCCAGCTCATTTTGGTACGGCACAGTTTGCAAACTACCACTCTTTTGTTGTGCGCACTTTCCTCAAAAAAGCGCGATACTGCGGAACACCTACCCCTTGGCAAAGTAGATTTACGCATGGGGGTGCTCAGTGTAACGGTTGCGGGCCTGTTTGGTTTGGGCCGAATTCTCCTATATCGGGTGGCACAGTACCTTGCAGATAAAAAAGTCATTAAATTTTTACCCTTTAATATAATTGCAGTTGCCTGCCAGTGTGTGTCAGGCCCACAGACTGTACTGTGCCCACTTCCTACCACTCATATAGGGTAGCACAGTACATTGCACGGCGCACGCGCAGTGACCTAAAATTCAAACGAAGCGGACCAAGCATTGGTCTTTTTCCATCTCCCGGTACCTATTCACTTCAGTGGCCCTGGCCCTGATAAGGGACAAAACAGAGATTAAACTGATAGGAATAGCACTTAGTTAACACTAGTTGCATTGGTGGCAAATTCCATTGCAAATGCCCAAAATTAGAAGGAAGCGGACAGAGCAAGCTTTTTTCTCTATCTCCCCATGCAAGGATTCAATTCAATACACGTTCCCGGATAGGGGACTTAACAAAGATTAAAATGGTAAGAATAGTAGTTCACACTATTTGTATTGGTGGCACAGTACATTGTGCGGCGCACGCGCAGTGCCCCAAATTGGAAGTAGGAGGACTGACCAATCATCTTTTTCCATCTCCCGGTTCCTAAAATCTATTCAATACACGTCCCCTGATAGGGGACATAACAGGGATTAAACTGATAGGAATAGTACTACTTAACACACCACTTAGATAGGGTGGCACAGTACATTGCACGGCGCACGCGCAATGCCCCAAATTGGAAGGAAAGGACCGACCAACCATCTTTTTCCATCTTCCGGTTCCTAAAATCTATTCCATACACCGGCCCCTGATATGGGACAAAACAGAGATTAAACTGGAAAGAACAGATTTTTTTAATTAAAAAAAAGAGGACAGCCTCTGCAGAGCTGGGTATTTTTTGGCCGCGTTACTGAACGCTCATGCACAATGGCTGCACAATGGCGTCCTTTTGCGGAGGTGACAAACCTGGTCAGTCAAACCCAAGGCAACATCATCAACCTCATCCCATATGCGTTTTTTCTGGAGAGTGCCCTGCGAACAGTTCTGGATCAGGCCGTAGATGAACATGAATCGGAAGAGTTGTGGTCACCATCACCACCAGAAGCAACCTTGTTGTCGTCGATTGTTGGACCTGCAGCAACGCAGAGAGAGGAGTCTGAAGAAGAGGAGTCGGAGGAAGAGGGTGGCTTTGAGGAGGTGGAAGACCAACCACAGCAGGAGTCCCAGGGGGCTTGTTGTCACCTTTCGGGGACCCTTGGTGTTGTACGTGGCTGGGTGGAGGAAGAGACCTTCAATGACGTCAGTGAGAACAAGGAACGGGACATGGCTAGCTTGGTATCTAACCTTGTGCAAATGGGGAGTAGTGATGAGCGGGAGGTGCCATATTCGATTTTGCGATATTTCGTGAATATTCAATTGAATATTTGTCATATATTCGTCGAAATCGAATCGCGAATTAAACTTAGAGCTGAGTTCCTAATAGTTGTAACTTGTATTGCTAGAATTGACAAAGATAACGAATATCACGAATTTAGCACTATATTCTCAATCTTCGTTATATTCTAGCAACGACCATTAGGAACTCAGCTCTAAGTTTCATTCGCAAAGCGAACATATAATCGCATTGCGAATTGAGCTTACAGTCAATTCGTAATGGTTTTATTGCTAGAATATAACAAAGATGAGTAATATCACAAATTCACGAATATAGCACTATATTCTCAATCTTCGTTATATTCTAGCAATACAACCATTAGCAACTCAGCTCTAAGTTTCATTCGCGAAGCGAACATATAATCGCATTGCAAATTGATATTAGAGCTAAGTTCCTAATGGTTGTATTGTTAGAATATAACGATTATCGCAATGCGAATAATTCAGGTTATATTAATCGCATTGAGATTACAACTTAATCAAATTTGTGAGATTGTGATTCTCACATCCGGCAGTACATTTTAGCATGGAGGCGTTCCCATTGGGATGGGGACTCTCCATGCACACGGGAAGTCGGCAGAAGCGGCAACGTGCATTAACTGGAGCGGGAGGAAGCCAGGAATCCTCTGGCCAGGTAAGAACAGCTTTTGGGAAGTGGGAAGCGAACCAGAGAGCAACAAGGATTACCAACTAAAAAAAAAAACCATTTGAATATTCGAAATAGCAAATATATACCGCTATATTCGCAAATTATCGAAGTTGCGATATTCGTGATTAAAAATTCGCTATTCGAATATTCGCACTCAACACTAATAGGGGGTTTTCAGTTGTGCAAATGGACTGTTTGCGGTGCGTTAAACAGGGAGTTTGGTCTGTCACTGTGAAGCGGGTGTAACCCTTACACTACCTGATCGATACAACATAATACCTGATCATATACACACACTGGATGTTTTAAAGCATGTTATTCAAAACAATTTAGGAATGTTAGGTGATTTATGCCCTTTATGGATTAAAACCCGACTCTGCGTCAACTACGTAATTTTCCATGGGAGTTTTGCCATGGATCTCCCTCCGGCATGTGGCCAGGTGGTACAGAGGAGGTCGAGTTACCAGTTCCCAAACATTTCTGGGAAGGCCGTCATAATGTCTCCCAGTTGAGATATAGTATTATAGATAGCGTTCCCCCACTAAGAAGAGGAGGAAATAGGGAAAAGAAGTTGAAGCAAAAGGAACTTAGATGGATCCATGAACTGGACACACTAAAACCTAGAGGAATGAACAGGGATTTCACTTTAGGCCCCTTCTTTTGACCCATTATCTGTATATATGTCTGATGTAATTAAGTTGTGTTGCCCGGACTTTTACTGGCCGTGTTTTTACATTGTACCCCTCTCCCTAAGGTTGTCTGACATAATTTCTTTTATATCTTTTTAAGAGAATTTTTCTTCTGCTTACTTACCTATAAACAAATAAGAATACCATTACACAGCATGATGCCGGCTGAGAACTCCATGGGTCATTGAACACCAAAGAATATGGATGATCGGGCTTCCTCTGCGGCCAAGGATGCAACATAGTCTAGTGACTGAGGTACACATGTGTGAATTTTGTTTGTTTGTTTTTTACATGAATGGAGCCAGGGACATGCGACTAAATAACTATCTGATTTCGCACGATAAGGACCCGGAATGGAAGGTTAGATGGAGGAGATGATAGGGTTAATTCCCTGTCTCCCCTCTGTCTAAAGAATGTGGATGCAGGGGGTCGGGTGGAACCGGTGGGGACATCAGGAGTCCCGATCCCGTTGCACATGTCTGATGAAGTTGACTGGTGGTCCAGATATGTAGCGGATTTACTGCAATACTTTAAAAATAATTACAATATATGGAGGATGTACTCCGGATTAGGTCGCCTGATGTCTCTGAAGTATGAGTGCAATCGTAGCACCGTAGTTTATGATAACGCTCCCGACCTTTACCGTGGAGGAATCCTGATCTGTTTACATTTCCCCATGACGACAGAGGTCACATGACTGAGAGACGTGTCGATGATGACGCAGCACGCCTCCGGTCACATGACACCAATGGCGGAGTGTGCAGCCAGTGACAGGCGCATGCGCACACGACCAGAGGGAACGCTGAGCGGCAATGAGATTATGGATTCTCAGAAAGGCAACATGCAAACGTGTAATGAAGGTAAATGTAAATAATAGTGATCGATGTGCGGAGTTGTAGTTAGCAATGGATTGTCTGTATATGCATGTCAGATGAAGAACAACTTATATGCACATGGAAACAACAGTGTTGGGAGGAGGGGTCTGTTTCATCCAATCCCCTTACTGGGGGAGGTATATTAAGTTCACTTGGTTTATGTATAATTGAGCTTGACAAAGACCGCAAGGTTGAAACGTTGCTACACTTTGGTGCGAATAAAATAAGGATTTTTTGCTGAAAATTGGAGTGCCGCGGTGAATCTCTATACACGCCTTGGTCTCCCTCCGGCATGCCACAGTCCAGGTGTTAGTCCCCTTGAAACAACTTTTCCATCACTATTGTGGCCAAAAAGAGTCCCTGTGGGTTTTAAAATTCGCCTGCCTATTGAAGTCTATGGCGGTTCGCCCGTTCACGAACATTTGCGGAAATTCGCCTTCGCCATTCGCAAACGGAAAATTTTATGTTTGCAACATCTCTAGTGCCCCAGAACATCACCCGTGCTCTGACCAACGCACTTACTATGAAGGTCCACTTCACCACGGACCCATGGACAAGTGCTGGTGGCCAGGGATGCTACATTTCCCTAACCGCACACTGGGTGAATGTTGTGGAGGTTGGGAGTGAGTCGTACCCTGGGATGGCACAGGTGCTACCCACGCCCAGGATTGTGGGCCTTACATCCATCAGGGTCTCCGCCAGCAGCTTTGTTGCTGGCTCCATCCCCCTTCTCCTTCTCTCCTTCGCCGCCTCTTCCTCCACTTCCACCTCCAGCAGTAGTCAGCCAATGCCATCAGTCGCTAGCTGAAAGCGGTGTAGCACTGTTGTGGGTAAGCGTCAACAGGCCGTGCTGAAGCTGATCTGCTTAGGGGGCAAACCACACACCGCCGCAGAGCTTTGGCAGGGTATAAGGGACCAGACTGAGCTGTGGCTCTCGCCACTCAACCTATAACTAACCATTTCCATAACTTGGTGGCGGCTTTGGAGCTCGGCAACCTGACACACATCCCATACCTAGCCCACGTCCTAAACTTAGTGGTTGAGCGGTTTATCAAAACCTAACCCAATTTGCAAGACCTACTGTACTAGTAAAGGGGCGCCGCACGTGTGCCCATTTCCGCAAGTCGTCCACAGCTTCAGCCGGTCTGTCAACGTTGCAGCAATGCTTGCGGCTTCCAGCTCACTGATTGTTGTGCGACATGAGCACGCGCTTAAACTCTACGTTTTACATGTTGGCATGGCATTGTGAGCAGTAGAGTGCAGTTATGGAATACCAGCTGCAACATGGTTGTCGCCTTTTCAGTCAACTGCCACTATTTACAAGCGAGGAGTGGACATTGATGTCAGACCTCTGTTAAGTTTTAAAAAACTTTAATAAATCCACACAGATGGTTAGTGACGATAACGCTATTATCAACGTAACCATCCCACTACTGTGTCTACTCAAACAATCGTTGCTCACAATTAAGGAGGAAGCTCTGAATGTGGCAGACGAGGAAATAGGGGAGGACATTACACAGGGTGATAGCCAGACCACCCACTGTTTATCTTCTCAGAGCAAATTGGAGTATGAAGAGGAGGAGGAGGAGCTGGAGACAGTTGCCTCTGCTACATTATAACAGAAAAGCGTATCCGCTTGTCCACTAACAATGCAGACAGGTTGACTCAAATAACAATGAACAAGGCCTGGATTGCCCCTGACTTCTCAACTCGACCAGAGGAGAGCTAAACTGATGATGAACATACTGTAAAGGCATTTTCAATCTATTATTTATAATGTACTCAATTTACTGTAGTGTATTCCCATGCACCCTTTCCACCACAAAAAAGAGTATATGGTCGAATCTTGTTTTCTTCTCCTCCTCATCCAGATTGTATATATTCCCTCCACTCTAATTTTTTTTTTGGGTCAGCTCAACTGCAGGCCCTCAACTCAAATATTTTTTATAGGGTCAGCTGAACAGCATGCACTCGCATATAATGTTTTAGAGCATCAGCTGTACAGCATGCACTCGCATATAATGTTTTAGAGCATAATTTGAAGAGCATGCACTCGCATATAATGTTTTAGAGCATCAGTTCACCTGCAGGCCCTCGCCCCTTATGTTTTAGAGGGTCACCAGCAGGCCCTTGCTTCAAATGTTTTTGAGGGTCACCAGCAGACCACCAATCATAATTTTTCAATGGTGTGTATGATGCACTCCTTTATGTGTAATAAAGGGTGTATTGTAGTGGCGGTTCCTTGTAATATTTTGCAGCCCTTTCACTTAGCGCATAGGCTTTATGAGTGTAGGAGTCCCACTACCTGAACAATTGTACCACAATGTGAATGAGGCCCTCCTTTATGTGATATACAGGCTGTTTCGGAGTGCTTTATGCTTGTAATTTTCGGCAGCACTTGCACTTTATATACAATTGAATATACAGGAAAGAATGTTTCCTAACAATTTTTCCAGTGAAATTACATTTTTTGGGGGGGAGTTGTGCGTATTTTTGTCAGTCAGTAAAAGTGGCATACAATTCTGACAACATGGTTCCCAGCAGCGACCTGAGAGTCTAGCATCCAGACATTGTCCCCATGCTGTTCCCGATCCATTTCGGTGGTGTTTCTGTCACTTTCTGACCTTTTCCATTGGACCAGGCACCCTCCCCTCTTCAGAGCGGGGGTGCCAGGTTGTCTCCCATTGACTTCCATTATACTCGGGTGCTCGGCCGAGCACACGAATATAGCAATGTGTTCGGGCAGAACACCCGAATACTTTGGTGCTCGATCATCACTATGAATCATATTTCAAGAAATATGCTTATCTCTAACATATATATATATATATATATATATTTATATAAATATATATATATATATATATATATATATATTGTGGTGATGTGTACAGTATAAGTATTGGGAGGCGTGTATATCCCACCCTGATACCTCAGCTGGGTGAGATAACTGAGATCCAGAAAGCTGCAGTGGTTTCAGCAAAGTGTAGTTTGCTGAGACAGTTTTGTCTAGATGTCTGGGCTGGATTTCATGTGGACTGGGGGATAGGTTTGGTAGTGGAATCTTCCAGTCCACACCCTTCCACTACATATATTGTCTGTTGCCAGAGGTGATCACTGGGGAGGCCTGCTGCTGTAATCAAGGAGGGATAACACAACCCCCTGTGTATGACTTGGGAGGAACAAAGGCTGAGGAAGCCTGAGAGAGAGAAAACTTGGAAACAGAGGCCTACAGAGGCTCTGTGTGGACTCAGCCAGGAGGGCTGAGGGGCCATGAGGCTTTGTAAAGGCTCAAATTTGCGGGGCCCAGCGACGCCTATGGAAAGAGGGTTGCACGGTCGGGACGACTTCTGGACCATCTCCCCCCAAGGGTGCTGGTGTGTTCACAGCCTGGAGGCTGCTGGACCGGAAACTGGATCTAATCCCATGTGAGAACGATGCTCTATAGATGGGTTAGAGACAACACGTGTATTAGGTAGAGCCCAAACGGGCAGGTGTTTATTTTCAATGTTTTTCTGTGTGATGGTGCTGAAGTGCCAAATTTAAGCACCTATTGGACTTGAACCCCCTTGTCAGAGGAGAAGTCTGTAATTGAGACCCCCTGAGAGAGAGAACCCTTAAAATATATATATATATATATATATATATATATATACTGTATATATCAATACTAATAAAAAGCCCTGTGTGCGTGCTCAGGGCTGGTGTCCATGCGTGTGTGCTGATTATTGAAGTTCACACTGGCCAATGAACACACAGAGCACCACACGTCGCCCGCACCTCCCACACCAGCGTGCATCATGTCACAGCGGCCCCTTATGCCTCCCATACTGCCCACACCTGCACCGGCCAATCAACACACGGCACACTACACGCCCCCCACACCAGCGCGCCATCCTATTACAGCTGCCTGCCCCACCCACACCTGCACGCCCTGTCAGACACACACAGCAGCTGCTGCCAGCAGTATTAGCCACCTTTTGCTGCCAGTGATCTCAGCACCACCAGTCAGTGTCAGCCATCTCAGCCATCAGTCAGTGACACCAGCCACAGCCACCAGTCACAGTGCAGCAGTCTCAACCACCAGTCAGTGCCACCAGCTTAAGCCACCAGTCACAGTGCCAACAGTCTCAGCCATAGCCATGTCTCGGCCATCAGCCTCAGCCACCAGTCTCAGCCACAGCCACCAGTCAGTACCAGCAGTCTCAGCCACCAGCCGCAGTCAGCAGTCTC
Source organism: Bufotes viridis (assembly GCA_033119425.1). NCBI lineage: Eukaryota > Metazoa > Chordata > Amphibia > Anura > Bufonidae > Bufotes > Bufotes viridis. The sequence continues at coordinate 100,823,735 of CM065592.1, read as the reverse complement.
AGCCACAGCCGCAGTCTTGGCACCACCAGTCAGTGCCAGCCGTCTCAGCCACCAGTCACAGTGCCAGTCGCCTCAGCCATCAGTCAGTGACACCAGCCACAGCCACCAGTCACAGTGCCAGAAGTATAGGGGATCCGAAACGCGTAGACATGGACTGTCTGTCTGGTTTTTAATGCACTACCCTTAATAAAAGCTGCTACGTTTGTTCAGAAGCTGTAACCTTTTTCTTCATTTTGAATATGGACTGTACACCAAGTTCCCAGCGTGTTCCGTGCTTCAACCGTTACTTTAAACCAGGTGAGCGCACCCCTCCTTCATTTTTGTATACTCAAGAAATGCATCCAGGCCCCACTTAAACTCTTTTAGTGAGTTCACCATAACAACCTTCTGATAGAGAGTTTCATAGTTTCACTGCTCTTTCAGTAAAGATTCCCCTTCACCTACAGAATGTCCCCTTTTTATGTTTACAGCCCTGGATAAAAATAGACTATGAAAGCGATCACTGTATTAGCCTTTGATATATTAATGTTAACAGAATGGATAAATTATATGGCTGCACTCCATGTTCATTTCTGGTGTTTATTTTAAGTCTCAAAGATCAAGAAAAAAGTTCCAGAACAAGTAAAACCTCTATTGATTTACAAACACTTGTAACTTTGAACACTAATGTAATATACTAAAGTGATGTCTTCATCCATTAGAAAATACACTCTTCTAAGTTACTAGTTCTGTGCTTTCTCTAGTCTGCTAATTGGAGCACTGGTGTTTTGGCATGTGTTCTAAAAGATAGTGACAGCCAAGGGGCAGCTGTCTGCAAGGCAAACATAAAAGGACAATGTAATCAGTAACTGCACTACTATTTCCATGTTAAAAATGAGACAAAGTTACTTCACCTGGATGCAGCTGACACACAAGATACATTTTTCCTGTACTCCATCAGTAAAAAAAATTAAGGGAGTTTTGCAGTTACCAATCAATTGCACTATACAGTATTGAAAACTCAGCTGCCACTGCCTGACCTGGAAGCAACCCCATCTCCCTGCTGCTGAGGTGGTCTGGTGTATGACAAAATCATTTACCGCTTTACTCTACTCGTATAGATGCTCGAGCATCTGTAATGTTGAATTCCAGCGAGTTGGCACTTCTTAGATTAAGTGGTGTAGCAGCAGGCCATTCTGTTGCTGAAAAACCAGGAGAGCATTCCTCGCCACGTAAGAATGGCTGAAATTCACCTTGCAAGCCAGTGGACTTATTTAGAAAGTGTTGCACAACTAGGTTGATGACGTGTGCAATGCATGGAGCATGTGTTTCCCCCAGTTTCAGGGTGGCCAGGATGTTGTGCTTATTGTTGCTGACCACCTTTTCCAGTTGGAGTCGGCAGGGTGACAGCCAGCGGGATGTTTGCTGCTTTATGTACTTTAGCAACTGCACAAAGTGTGGATCCTCTTCTCCAGGCAGATCAGCAACAACACTGTATAGCAACACTTGACTTTACACATGATAGGAAGGAGGAGGGGGAGTGGGAGTGACACTGTGCCCTGCTTCTGTTGGGTACAGGTAAGCATCCATGGAGGAGAAGGCAGAGGAGTTCCTGGTGTAGGAGCCAGGCTGACGCAATCATGGGGGGGGGGGTCAAAAGTGGACCTGGCCTCATTGCCGAAGTGATGCCTCACCAAAAAAAAAAACATTGACCCTGTGGGTCATGAAAGACATGCCTTGTCCCTGCCCATAAAAGCTGCCCTAGGTGTCCACTGTGGCATGAATCATGTCACCCAGAGAGAATCTCAGGGAGTGGCCCACATTGTCCGTCATATACCTGTGACCCCCCTTTCTGCATTTTTCGCGACTGCCAGTGTTGTTGCACTGAAGGCCAATACCGTGGCTATGTGTGCCACTACTACCAACACAGGTATACCTGTGATCTGCACCCTCCTCCTTACTACAGTACAAAGTTTACTGCGGTCACACAAGTTGTCAACAGACAGACTCCCTTGACTATCTGTCAAAGGATGTAGTGGAGTTTTCTTGCCATTTCTTAGGAAAAAGGAAGGTGCCCCACTAGGAAGGGGCAGTGAAGACTGAGAGGACTCCACTGAAATTCGTTTCTGGGGCTGCAAGGAGGAGGAGCAGGAGGAATGCTGTGAGCTCTGGCTCCATGACACTGTGTCAGACTCTGAAGTCACCTCAAAATCATCCTGCTGCGACTTAAAGAAGGAGCGAGCCATCCAATCCACAATGTTATCCACTTTCTCAATAATGATAATGTTACACCTTTCCGAAGCCAGCAGGGACAACTGGGGCCTACTACTACTACTTCTGGCCCGATAGCTGAAGCTGCTACAATCCACATTCTGGCTTTGCATCTTTTGTTTGGAACCCTTCTGTAGCCCAGACATTTTTGGGCCTAAATGTACACAAAACATGGAACGGTTTGCAAGTCTGCTTTCCGGATATTAAAGACAGGAAGGTGCAATATGATATTCTTCCCTTTCCACAAACACACTGAAGACACTACTACCAACACATGACTTAGAAATACTAGTCTGGTGCTAGTAACAAATTTGTGCCCAATGTCTTTTGCGAGTTAAAAAATTCAGATTAAAAAATAAATTCTCCAGTCTAAAACACAAATTGAGAAATTACAATGCAATTATTCCCCCCCACCACCACACCAACACTGGAAGTGCCTGGAGATGGAAATACACGGATTTAGGCCTAATACCACGTTATCACCCACAGATAATGTTGTGCTCTATCCTGCGTATTGGTGTAGTAGTCACGTATATACTGGTTTGAATAATTTCAACAACCCCCCAAAAAAAAATTTAACTGTGTGAAGATAGAAAATAAACGGAAATGAATTGAAGCCTAATATCACGTTATCACTCACAGAGAATGTTGTGTGCAATTCTCCGCAATGTAAGACACATAATCACCTATATGCTAGTTTTAATCATGTGAACAACCCCCCCAAAAAATGCGGAACTATGTGGAGATAGAAATACATGGAAATGGATTGAGGCCTAGTATCAATTGATCACTCACATAATATTGTTTTGTGCTACCCTGTGTATTGTTAGACACGTAATCACCTATATGCTGTGTTTTATAAATTCAACAACTCCCCCCAAACTTTTGGAACTATGTGCAGTTACAAATAAACTGATGTATCCCTTATATTACATTATCAATCATTTTATATGTTTTTTTAAAAATTAAACAAAAAATAAATTAAATAAACTATGTGGAGATACTCTGACATGGATTTCGGACTAGTACCGTATTTTTCGCTTTATAAGACGCACTTTTTTTACCCCCAAAGTGGGGGGAAAATGACCGTGCGTCTTATAAAATGAATACTGATACTTCACTGGCCGCTACGCTGCGCAGCGCTGCCAGCGAAGTATCAGTGTGGAGGGAGGAGGCGGAGAAACTCATGGCAGGGCTCGGTGCAGTGCTTCTACTCAAAACACCGGGCCCCGCCGCAACTGTTAAATACTATATTGCCAATCATGCTTACTTACCTTACCTAACTACTACTAAAATCGCATAATCGCATATTTATACATCATAGTACTGTACACGGCGCAGACCGCAGCTCCCTCGGTCATGAGCCGCCTGTCCCGCCTGCCGCAGCTCCCTCCTCATGCACCGCCTGCCCCGCTCACTTTATGAATGAACAGGCAGGCGGCGCATGAGGGGGGAGCCGCGGCAGGCGGGACAGGCGGCGCATGACCGAGGGAGCTGCGGTCTGCGCCGTGTACAGTACTATGATGTATGTATGTGCGATTATGCGATTATAGTAGTAGTTAGGTAAGTTAGGTAAGCGTTATTGCCAGTATAGTATTTAACAGTTGCGGCGGGGCCCGGTGTTTTAGAGTAGAAGCACTGAACTGGAGGACTGCATGAGTTTCCCCACCTCCTCCCTCCACACTTCTATTGGCGGATCTGCGGAGGACACTTTGGGGGATCTGTGGATGACACTTATGTCATCCACAGATCCCCATAAGTTTCCTCCACAGATCCCCATAAGTTTCCTCAACAGATCCCCCCAAAGTGTCCTCCACAGATCCCCCAAAGTGTCCTCCACAGATCCCCCAAAGTGTCCTCCACAGATCCCCCAAAGTGTCCTCCACAGATCCCCCAAAGTGTCCTCCACAGATCCCCCAAAGTGTCCTCCACAGATCCCCCAAACTGTCCTCTTCAGATCCCCCAAAGTGTCCTCTACAGATCCCCCAAAGTGTCCTCCACAGATCCCCCAAAGTGTCCGCCACAGATCCCACAAAGTGTCCGCCACAGATCCCCCAAAGTGTCAGCCATAGATCCCCCATCAGTGTCAGCCACAGATCCCCATCAGTGTCAGCCACAGATCCTTATCAGTGTCAGCCACAGATCTCCTATAACAGTGTGTCATCCACAGATCGCCTCCATAACAGTGTGTCATCCACAGATCCCCCCATAACAGTGTGTCATCCACAGATCCCCCCATAACAGTGCTTCATCCACAGATCCCCCCATAACAGTGTTTCCTCCACAGATCCCCCATAAAAGTGTCATCTACAGACCAGCATTAGTTCAAAACCCACCAAAAGCACACCTTTTGGTTAAAACATTTTTTTTTCTTATTTTCCTCCTCAAAAACCTAGGTGCGTCTTATCATCAGGTGCGTTTTATAAAGCGAAAAATACGGTATTTCAGGTGTTTTTACTGAGTTTTAAGATGCTACATCAATGGTAAAACATGTGTTGTACAGTTTAGCAAATATTCCTCCCCCTTCCCCCCAAAAAAAGGATTTCTGATAAAAAGGGAATAGAATTAATGTAATTCCAGGTTGCTGCTTTTGAGGTTTGCAGCAGCTGCAGTTCTGCTAGGAAGGCAAACCCAGCCATAGCTCCTAACTTCTTACTCCCTCGCTGACAGCTATCCCTGCCTGCCCCAAATCTATGCACACAATTTTTCTGTGTTATTCTAGCCTTTCCCCTCTATTTCCCTGGCAGTAGAATACAAGCTTGATTGTTTTTTAACTGTCTCTGACTTCCTAAGATCATTTTTCTGGCAGTCACTGTAAGACCCAAATGCCCTCATTCACAGCCCAGCACAGAATGACGTTCTGCTAGGGCACCTCCCTGCCTGCTGCAGCACTGATTGGTTCAACCAGACTGTCTGTCGACCTGGGAGACAATCAGGGGCATGCCATCCCCCGCTTCCTCTTAGAGTCATTTAAAAACCCTTGTTCTTCCTCCATACTGCTTTTTCCTGCTGACATGTGCAGTAAAATAGGGCTGCTCGCCGTTTTAATGCATTTGTCCAAAAAGTTCGGGTTCATCTGCTGGACAAAAATTTACAAAGTTCTTAGCGAACCTGGTTCATTGCGAACTGTTTTGCTTATCTTTTGTATGTTTACATTTTGGTAGCACAACTTTATTTTAAGTATCAAATTCCAGTTGCAAGCCACAGGATTAGGCCTTATGCACACGGCCATTGCCCTGCCTTGGCTGTATTGCGGCCCGCAAATGGGTCCGCAATCGTGAGCTGCTGTGCAGAACGGAGGTACCGAAACCCACAGAAGCACTACGGAGTGCTTCCGTGGTGTTTCTGTCCGTGCCTCCACACCGCAAAAAAAATAGAACATGTTCTATTTTCTTGTGGTGCTGACGGATCACGGACCCATTCAAGTTGAATGGGCCCCGATGCGTCCCGGTCACCGCAAGGACTTTGCCCGTGTATTAGGGACCGAAAAAATGCAGTCCCCAATGCATGGAACGGCCGCATACCGGTCGTGTGCTGAGGCCTTACACTGTGTTGTATGCAGCTTAATGTTGTCTTATGCACTGCAGCTGTAACTTCATTAAAATTAAAATTGGAAACTTATGTTATACAGAGTATCTATGTAAACCCAGCCTAGTCTATGGGAGATAGTGATACAACAAAACCTAACTTTGTAAGCCAAGCAATCAATACAAGAAGGAAAATAAAAGAGTAACAGAGAACAACATCAAATAGAAACAGATCAACACTTTTTTTTTTTTGTCAGGGACTAGTATACGCTACCGCCATACAAACACAAATATAACCAATTATACCGCAATAGATTGACCATATAATTGCAGCGCTGATCAGACATGTGACACAGCCTGAATACATACAAGAATCTTTCATCTCTCCTGACATGTTTTAAATATTGTGCTTGTATTCCCCATGAAGTAACAATTCTCTGATTTGTGCTGTAACAATGTTATTCATCATGGAGATATATAAATAAGGCCAGGACTACATGAAGATTGTTTGTGATGCAAAAAAATCTACAGCTAGTTGCGTCACAAAAGTTTCCATGCAAGGTCTAATTCATATATTTCAAGTAGGAATAAAATACATTTTAAAAAGAAATTATCCCAAATTGTTTCATTGTGGCCGGTAATACAAGGTTGTACTATAATGTACTTATCAGGAAAGGTGACAGATCCTCTGTATATCCAATGAGTCAGAAATGATGCATCTCTGATTGTAGCCCTTTCCTTTCCTTTTCTTCACCCGACTCAGAACCAGACATCATTGCTTCTGTAGCCCAAGCCTATTACCTATAGCAACACAAATTCAGACCACAAATCAGACCTTTAAATTCCTTAGACGTGCTGGTTAAGTGGAGGACCCTACAAGAAGGTAGATGCATGGTGAGGTCCGTAAGAGAATAGAGGGAGTTAATAGCTAATAATAGACTAGTTATGATAATTGTTCACTTTTTGGTGGAAATATATACATATATAATATATATATATATATACAACTAAAGGTTGCTGGGAATCCATTTCAAAGTCATATTAGCTAGTGTTGATCAAGCACCAAACTGCTGGGGTAGAACACTTTGGGATGCTCGGGTGCTCTACAGAACACCCAAGCACAATGGAAGTCAATGGGAGAACCCAATCATTAAACCAGGCACGGGAGGGTCCCGGGTCCCACTGAGGTCTATGCAGAAGATCGCTATACAGTGAGAGAATCCCCCCAGTGTGGGTCCTGCTTTGGAGTCCCTGCTCTTACTCCATATATAGCTATGTCCTTATATAGAGTCAGTGCTTGGGAACACCCAGTGTATTTAAATATAATTTAGCCTCTATTTCTGAATAGTTTCTGCCAGTATTTGAACTGACAACCTACTATATTAGAGGCAAGGACCTTAACCACTCAGCTATAAAGCTGAATGATAAACTGTGTCAGAAAAACCTCATAGTAGTTTGTCATGTAATAAGTATTCCTATATAGCAGAAGCATCATTTTATATTTCACTGCAGGTTAACATTTGGCTGTATAGTGTAGTGGTTAAGGTTCTTGACTCTAAGGTAGAAGGTTGGGAGTTCAAATCCCAGCAGACATGTTTTAGAAACAGAGACTAAATTAAGTTTATATATTTTATATATTTTTTTGTAATTGTAAAAAATGTATGATACAAAATAAATGTGTAATTACTAAAAAAAATATATATTAATATATATATATATATATATATATATATATATATATATTATCATACTTCTGATATATATATGAATGCATAATATGTGGGAAACTACTACTAATGTTTTTAGCCATAATATATTTACATACATTATAATATATTATCTAATATATAAAGCTGAGTGTATGTTTGTATGTGTGTATGTATGTGTGTATGTCCGCTAAAGGAATCCACACCATCACATCTACAATCACGAAATTTGGCACACAGGTGCATCGGGTGATCGGGAAGCTTTTAGACCAGGTCTCAGCTCTCTGAGAAGTACTGTTCCTGAGATATTCCCAAAAAATGCATTAACCAAAAGAAGCCTGGTCATATGACGCTTATCAGCCAATAGAAGTCCGCTGGCAGTTCGTCTCCACACACACAGTTTTACTCCAGGTAACCATAACGACCCAGCCATGTTTCTTCACTGCTCTAGATGAGCTTTAAAGGAAATATGTCACCAGGATTATCACTATTGAAGTAAGGCCATGGCCTAATAGCACTTAATACATTATTTACGGAGGTTTCCATAACCACTCTGTGGACGACACTGTTAAGGGAGCAGAGTGCTGCAGAGTTCACAGTTCAGAGGGCAGATAGGGTGGCCATGCAAGACACCCTTAAAACTCCTCCCCAGGTCCTGCTAAACCAAGCCCCTGGTCTGGTTAGGCAATGCCCCCTCCCCCCCTCAGTTAAAAATCAACTTCTGTCAGCAGCAGGGATGGGAGGGACGGTGACTTTCTTCCTGCAGCTCACACTAAGACAGAACAGTGCTGCTGTCTTAGGGTGAGCTGCTCAAAAGGAGACACCCCCGATCCAGTTAGGCCACGCCCCATCCCACTCCTCAGCCAACAGGGATTGAAAAAAAAATTAAAAAATCAACTTCTAGGTCCTGCTAAGCCACACCCATTACCCAGTAAGGCCAAGCCCCCCCCCCTCCGCAGCCAACGGAAGTTAAAGATCAACTTCTGTCAGCTACAGGGGTGTGAGTGAGGGTGATTTTATCCTTGCAGCTCATGCTCAGACAGCACTGTGCTGCTGTCTGAGAGTGAGCTGTTCAGAAGGACATCCCTGTGTCTGAAATCCGGACTGTGCAGCCTAAAACTGGACCTCTGGCCACCTTAGTGGCAGGCTGCTGTGGCGGTCAAGGTAAAGGGAATGGTCCACTATGGAGGTCAGTGTTAAGGGGCAAATTGCTGTAAAGGCCACTGTTAAGGGGGAGGGCCCCTGTGGAGGTCACTGTCAAGGGGGTGGTGTTCTGTGATACTTACTGTTAAAGGGGAAAGCTGCTGTAAAGGTCAAAGTTAAGGGGGTGGGCTGCAGTGGAGGTCCCATTTTAAGGGATAGGGCAATGTGGGGAGTCAGTGTTAAGGGGTGGGGGGCTGTAAAGATCACTGTTAAGAGGCGGGCTGCTGTAGATGTCACTGTTATATTGGATACTGTCAATATCTTTTAATGACACACACAAACAGTAAATGAAATAAATATACCCAGGCTAAGCCGGTTCCTTCAGCTAGTATTTTATAAAAATATAATAATATAATAATATATGTAAATATATTATGGCTAAAATATATATATATATATATATATATATATATATATATATATATATAACATTAAGCCTCTATTTCTGAAAAGTTTCTGCCGGGATTTTAAATCACAATCTTCTACATTAGAGCCAAGGACCTTAACCACTACACTATACAGCTACATGTTAACCTGCAGTGAAATATAAAATTATGCTTCTGCTGTATATACTAGGATATATACATATTGCATGATAAACTACTATGAGGTTTTTCTAACAGTTTATCATTCAGCTTTATAGTTGAGTAGTTAAAGTCATTGCCTCTAATGTAGAAGGTTGTGAGTTCAAATCCTGGCAGAAACTATTCAGAAATAGAGGCTAAACTAGATTTAAATACTCTGACTAGAGCATCTTGCTCGGGCACACATGGTATTCGACACCAGTTTGGCCGAGTTTATACAGCAAATAATATCTATACCCCAAAGCAATAGTCTTTTTTTAGTGAGCCTATTCTACTCAGGGGACTCCATGGTAACCAGTGGCATACTGCCTATATAGGCAGATCATGCCGTTGCTATGGGGCCCGGAGCAGACAGAAGGCCCTGCCCCTCCATCTACTTAGTTATTCATAGTTCATATACGGCACTTGTGTTCTCCCTTGGCAGCCCAAAAAAAGCTGTTTATATGTATGTGTTCAGACTCACTCAGGTGTGCAGGCTCAGGAGGTCCACAGGGCTGCAGCATTACATGTCAGCAGGCACGCTGAGCCAATGAGGAGACGGCTCTACACACATGGCTGCTGACGTTGTTTGAGCGCATTTCAGCGTATAGCATGAGCTGCTTGGGTCAAGGATGAAGACCCTCCCCCCCCAGTACCTGAGAACGTACGCCCGTGGGTGAGGCTGTGCCTCGTTTATGAAGTGCCTCCACCCCTCCCACAATTGCAGGCTGACTCATCAGCCTTAACTAAGTGTATATGTATACTTTTTTTTTTTTTGAGGAAATATGTTGGTGATCATATTTATTGTATTTTCACCCTATAAGATGCAGTTTTTTTTACCACCAAAAGTGATGGAAAAATTGTAGTGTGTCTTATAGAACGACTGCTAATGACGACTTCCATTATGAGTTTTGCTATGGATCCCCCTCTGCCATGCCACAGACCAGGTGTTAGTCCCCTTGAAACAACTTTTCCATCACTATTGTGGCCAGAAAGAGTCCCTGTGGGTTTTAAAATTCGCCTGCCAATTGAAGTCTATGGCGATTCGTCCGGTTCGTGAACATTTGCGGAAGTTCATGTTCGTGAATGGAAAATTTAATATAGACATCTCTATGCAGGAGGTGCAGGGAGGAATGTGTCTAGCACTCCACAAGCTGTACTCTCCTGTCATTGGTCTTCTTCTGGACGATGTCCATTCACAGTACAGCACGGGCCAGAAAAAGATCAAAGACTAGCTGTGTGTGTCTCTCCCTATGTGTGTGTCTGTCCCCATGTGTATTTGACGATCTCTGTGTGTGTGTGTGTGTCTGTCCCTGTGTGTGTAAGTGTCCCTGTGTGTGTCCCTCTGTGTAATTCCCTATGTCTGTGTATGTGTCTGTCCCTCTGTGTGTGCCCCTGTGCATTTATCACGATCACCATGCCCCCAGTGTTCCTATGTCTCGACGCAGCTGCATCAGGACGTTCCATGCGGGGGAAGAAGAAGAGGAGGCAGCGCCACCAGCACGGAGTCCCATGGGAGAGGTACACTAAGGACGTAGGTAACACTACTACATGATCTACACTAGTTTTATCTGTGGTTTTATATAGGACTGCCGGTAACACTACCATATTATCAGCACTAGTGTTATCTGTGGTTTTACATAGGACTGCAGATAACACTACTACATTTTCTGTACTCAGATAGCCATGAGTGTGTTATCTGTGCTGTTACATAGGACTGCAGGGGACATCTACTATATGATCTGTACTCAGAGATTTATCAGTGTGTTACCTGTGGTTTACATAGGACTGCAGGTGATATCGACTACATTATCTGTACTCGTACCACCCCCAATCTTGCAGGACAGTCTCAGAGTTCGGTGGCTGTCCTGCCTTCCTGGGAGGGCTGTGGCATGTCTTGCTCTTACCTGTCTCTGCATTTTTAGGATGCAGAGGCAGTTGAGTGCAATGGTGCTGTCATGTGTGTTCTACTCACCAGGGGAACAGAGCGAGTGTTATTTTTTAACATTTTATTAACAATTCAGGGACCGGCACTACTGTGAGGAGCCACTAAAGGAGGGGTTCTTCTGTAAGCGGAAATTCAGTTTTGTTGTCCCCAAAAGGGGACTGGGTGGAATTTGGGACATGTATAGAAAGACATTGAGCAGGGTTAGAGGTATGGCTGCTGCTGATCATGGCTTTCCTTGGGCTTTTTATCAATTGAAAGCTATGACCATCTACTAGATTATTTGTATTCAGATAGCCATCACTGTGTTATGTGTGGCGTTACATAGGACTACAGGTGACATGTACTACATTATCTTTACTAAGAGAGTTATCACTGTGTTATTTGTAGTGTTACATAGGACTGCAGATAAAACGTTTATGTAATATCCACAGGAGTCCCATAGATTCAGATACCACAGGTCCCATTCTCCCATAGAAGTAAATGGAAGAAGCCACACGTGTTGAGCCACCTCTCCATACACTGCCATAGGAGTCAGCATCATTTATTGTAAATCCACAAAAAACATTAAATGAGAATTCCCCTTTAAATTATAGTCACACAGTATTGCAGGTTAACCCGTGGTTGCTACATAGGAATGAACCATTAGTAAGAGACTGCCCACCTTTTATGATGTATCGCCCAGCTACCTAACTCCTCCGCTCAGCAACAGCAGAGGCTTAGAGGGGCCATTAGGGGTTGGATAACCCCTTTAACTCCTTGCTGTTGATGCTGAGTGTGCACATAGCAACCAATCATATCCCCCCCCCCCCCCCGAACATCAGTCACCTTTGGGGGGGGGGGATATTATTGGTGGCTATGTGCACACTCAAGATCAGCAGAATGGGGTTATAATGCCCCCCCAAAATGCCTGGGCCGGGGATCTTACTTACCTCATTCCCGGCACCCGCATAGCTCCTGATGCCCGCACAGCTGCCACTGCCTCCCAATAGCAGTCCACGATGGGTACGAGCCTACCTAGCATCGCGGGTGACGCTACGGAGGCTCGTTGTGCTGACTGAACCCCCCACCTTTTTTTCTTTGTAGTATATATTGGAGGCGTGGCAATCTCCATGCAGTCCTGCACACCTCACTAGTTAGTCTGCCCTGTGGGCTGGTTTTAAAGTCAGTATAAAACTGAGTCTGATTTTATAGCGTCTACCAGTAGCCATTTGGCTCCAGGAGAAGTATATAGTGGGCTCAGCATGCATGTTGGTACTTGCATCCCTGGATCTGATTGAAGCTGTTATGGCACCAGACACGGTTACAAGCAGAGTGTACCTGGCATGCATGCTGCACCTGCGCTCCCTTGATTTTGTGTGGCTGTCATGGACCATAACAGGTAGGAACTAGTGTTAGAGACCACTCATAGAGGCGACCTTGACGTGGTGAGTGGCTTATTACGCTTTGGCCAAAATGTACACGAATGCCTCATTTAACATCCAGCATGGAGGCAGGGCAGAGTGGTTGCAAAGTGCCATTGCATTTTTGTTTTTGCGTTTGTATGTGTATTTCACCATAGCAATGTACACCTGCATATAGGGTTGTGCTGACTGAACCCCCCACCTTTTTTCATTTCCGACGTGGCCTGCTCTTGTCTGCACCCCGCCACTGGGCATAAGTATTACCTGTATGTGGTGTCCAGCATTTTAGGGGACATAATAGGGGTTAGATAGCCCCTTTAACCCTTAGGATAACGGAGGTTTTTTCGTTTTTCCATTTTCTTTTTTTTTTTTTCCTCTTCCTTGAGCCATAACTTTTTTATTTTTCTGTTCACATAGATGTGTGAGGGCTTATTTTTTCGCGAGAGAAGTTGTACTTTAGTAGGGCATACAATGTAGTGGGAAGTGGGAAAAAAACATTCCAAATAGAGTGGAATTTGAAAAAAAAAAAAAACGCAATTTCTCCACCGTTTTACGAGTTTTGTTCCTATGGCATTCCCTCTGCGGCAAAACTGACCTGTGCCCTTCATTCTCTGGGTCAGTACGATTACAATAATACCACATGTGTATAGGTTTTTTGTGTTTAAATTGTTTTTTAGTTGGTGCAACAAAGTTGGTTAATAAAAAATAAATAAAAAGATTTATCCCTAATGGTTTCAGTATGTCATGTGTACATTTATTTAATGGCAAATGGGGGTGTGGCAGGGGAGGAGCCAGGACAGGAGGTGGGATGGTCCAGGGGTGGGTCATGGGCGGGGTTAGGGGCCTAATTCAGATTCTTGCTATGGGGCCCAGTGATTTCTATGTACGTCCCTGTTGGTAACTCATCTGATCATAGAAGTCTGTGGGAGCCAACTGCAGAAGGAGTTAGTAAACTCCCGCCGAGTGACACTAGTTAAGGAGGGAGAGAGTGGTGAATACTGATTGGACTCTTTTTGTGTGTCAGGTTAGGGAGGACAGCCCGATAAATTATCCTGTTAACAAGAGGAATCTGCCCAGTGGTCAATCAGAGAACATGGCATCCCCAATCTCAGAATCAGCAGGAATCACATCCCTTCCTATTCCTTGGTTGAACTTGATGGACTTACTGTATGGCTTTTTACAACTCTATTAACTATGTAACTATCCAGCAGTTCAACTATCTGACCATTATGGTGCTACCAAACAGAAGGGACAGTACAGTATACAGTAAGGCCCCATTCAGACATCCGTAGTGTGTTGAAAATTGCGGATCCGCAACACATCATGCCGGCACTCCCCATAGAGGTGCCTATTCTTGTCCACAGGCTGCGGACAAGAATAGGACATGCTCTATCTTTTGCGGAAGTTCGGGGCCGCGGCTCCACAAATGCGGAAGCGGAGAGCACATAGTGTGCTCTCCGCATTACGTCCGGCCCCATTCACAATGAATGGGTCCGCATCCATTCCGCAGAATTGCGGAATGGATGCGGACAAAATTGTGGACGTGTAAATGGGGCCTAAGGTGTAGTCCTGCAGTGTTATGAAAGCATGAAAGGGAAAAATTAGAAACTGAGAGCTGCAGCTTGAATTACACATGCTTCCTGAGAATAGACACACCCATGAACTGCCAGGCTGAAACAAATCTAGTAAAGAAATTGTAGCAAAGGATGAGGAGATCTCTAGAGTCTGGATCCATTTACTAGAGTTGTCATGCTGAAAGATATCTGGTTTTCATATTTTACATCAATCATGGGAATACGATTCAGTTTTGCTTTCCGTCATATTAGAAGTCTATGAGAATCATGACGGATCCGTCCCATTTCCGTTCTGCAGAACGGAAAAAAAAGACAGGACTTTGTTTTCCATCTTGCATAATGAGAACCAGGCGGATCTGTTATGATTCCCATAGACTTCAGTTATGACTGATCAAAACGGAAAAACTCTTAAAGGCTTCCGTTTTGACTTATGGATACCGTTATTTTCTGTTATAACCATGTTATAACGGAATCCATAATGCTGATGTGAACCCACCCTAAGCCTTTTCTCCCTTCTGAACTCTTATTGTGGTAGCCACATCAAGATCTAATCAGTCTGATAGGTTGGTTGCAGTTACTAGGGAAAAGCTTGTACAGGTCCTTCTCAAAAAATTAGCATATTGTGATAAAGTTCATTATTTTCTGTAATGTACTGATAAACATTAGACTTTCATGTATTTTAGATTCATTACACACAACTGAATTAGTTCAAGCCTTTTATTGTTTTAATATTGATGATTTTAGCATACAGCTCATGAAAACCCAAAATTCCTATCTCAAAAAATTAGCATATTTCATCCGACCAATAAAAGAAAAGTGTTTTTAATACAAAAAAAGTCAACCTTCAAATAATTATGTTCAGTTATGCACTCAATACTTGGTCGGGAATCCTTTTGCAGAAATGACTGCTTCAATGCGGCGTGGCATGGAGGCAATCAGCCTGTGGCACTGCTGAGGTGTTATGGAGGCCCAGGATGCTTCGATAGCGGCCTTAAGCTCATCCAGAGTGTTGGGTCTTGTGTCTCTCAACTTTCTCTTCTCAATATCCCCCAGATTCTCTATGGGGTTCAGGTCAGGAGAGTTGGCAGGCCAATTGAGCACAGTAATACCATGGTCAGTAAACCATTTACCAGTGGTTTTGGCACTGTGAGCTGGTGCCAGGTCGTGCTGAAAAATGAAATCTTCATCTCCATAAAGCTTTTCAGCAGATGGAAGCATGAAGTGTTCCAAAATCTCTTGATAGCTAGCTGCATTGACCCTGCCCTTGATAAAACACAGTGGACCAACACCAGCAGCTGACATGGCACCCCAGACCATCACTGACTGTGGGTACTTGACACTGGACTTCAGGAATTTTGGCATTTCCCTCTCCCCAGTCTTCCTCCAGACTCTGGCACCTTGATTTCCGAATGACATGCAAAATTTGCTTTCACTCGAAAAAAGTACTTTGGACCACTGAGCAACAGTCCAGTGCTGCTTCTCTGTAGCCCAGGTCAGGCGCTTCTGCCGCTGTTTCTGGTTCAAAAGTGGCTTGACCTGGGGAATGCGGTACCTGTAGCCCATTTCCTGCACACGCCTGTACACGGTGGCTCTGGATGTTTCTACTCCAGACTCAGTCCACTGCTTCCGCAGGTCCCCCAAGGTCTGGAATCGGTCCTTCTCCAAAATCTTCCTCAGGGTCCGGTCACCTCTTCTCGTTGTGCAGCGTTTTCTGCCACACTGTTTCCTTCCCACAGACTTCCCACTGAGGTGCCTTGATACAGCACTCTGGGAACAGCCTATTCGTTCAGAAATTTCTTTCTGTGTCTTACCCTCTTGCTTGAGGGTGTCAATGATGGCCTTCTGGACAGCAGTCAAGTCGGCAGTCTTACCCATGATTGCAGTTTTGAGTAATGAACCAGGCTGGGAGTTTTTAAAAGCCTCAGGAATCTTTTGCAGGTGTTTAGAGTTAATTAGTTGATTCAGATGATTAGGTTAATAGCTCGTTTAGAGAACCTTTTCATGATATGCTAATTTTTTGAGATAGGAATTTTGGGTTTTCATGAGCTGTATGCCAAAATCATCAATATTAAAACAATAAAAGGCTTGAACTAATTCAGTTGTGTGTAATGAATCTAAAATATATGAAAGTCTAATGTTTATCAGTACATTACAGAAAATAATGAACTTTATCACAATATGCTAATTTTTTGAGAAGGACCTGTATATCCGATTGACAAGATTTGGATTTGAAGGTATTGTGGGAGAGATTTATAAAAATGGATGTAAAGTAGAGCTGGTTTAGTTGCCTATAGCAACAAATCAGATTACACCTTCCACCATTTTTCACAGCTCCTTTGGAAAATGAAAGGTAGAATCTGATTGGTTGCTATGGGCAACTAAGCCAGTTTTATTTTACACCAGTTTTATAAATCTCCCCTTGAATTGATAGCAACAATGCCTTATGCAGGTGGTTCAGAGCTCTGTATCAGAAAAATACTGCCCCAGCCAGAACTTTGGACAAATTTAGAATATTAAATCCAAACTGTGCCCAGGAAAGTATAATGACTTCAGTTTTTTAATTCCTTTCCTTGCATTACTTCAAGCTTTATAATATACATCTGTAAATCTTTTTTCGATATGAAACATTTTATAATGAACAGATATAGAGCTGCATTGATTCTGGCACTTTCATTCTTTGCAAATAATTTATTGAAACATTTTCATTAATATTTTTGCACTTCTGTAGCAAGGCATCATTTCTATGAAGTACTTTACTTTCCATGCACCAAACTTGATACAAAATTCTACAAATGTTAAATCAAGGGAGTTGAGAAAAAGTGAAAATCAATAGAATGTGATTAAAGGGATTCCATCACCTTGTTTTAGCCTACAGAGCTACGGACATGCACGGCTAGATCGCTGCCAGCATGTCCGCAATATACCTGTCCCATAGCTCTGTGTGATTTTATTGTGTTTAAAAAATGATTTTATAGATATGTAAATTAGCCTGGTAAGGAGCCCAAGGGGATTTCTTGTAGCCCAGCCCCCTGTGAAGGAGCCCAGCACCGCCTGCGTCCTCCGAATCTCCTCCTTGCTCACAGTTAGATCGCTGTAAGCTCGCGATGCGCGAGCTCGTGCATATGCAGTGCCGGCATGGTGTTCCTTCCCTGTGCTGGCATCAGCCTCAGGGAAGATACTGCGCATGTGCGAGCTCGCGCTTCGCAAGATTACGGCTATCTAACTGTGAGCAAGGAGGAGATTCGGAGGACGCAGGCGGTGCTGGGCTCCTTCACAGGGGGCTGGGCTCCAAGAAGTTTAGTACAGCCCCTTGGGCTCCTTAACCAGGGCAATATACATATCTATAAAATAATTTTTTAAACACAATAAAAGCACACAGAGATATGGGACAGGTATTTTGCGGACATGCTAGTGATGATCTAGCCGTGCATGTTTGCAGCTCTATAGGCTAAAGCGAGGTGACAGAATCCCTTTAAAGACCTATTCTAAACTGTTGAATAAGTATGTACATCAGTTAAACTATTTTTCACAAGAAAAAATACAGTATAATACACATCTTCTTAAGCTACTTTCACACTAGCGTTAATATTTCCCAGTATTGGGATGCGTCATAGGGTTTCAATACCGGAAAAAAAACGCTTCAGTTTTGTCCCCATTCCTGGTCAATGGGGACAAAACCTAACTGAACAGAACGGAATGCTCCAAAATGCATTTTTTTCCGTTCTCATACACGAGAGAAAACCGCAGCATGAACTGCTTTCGGTCCTTGGATGCAGAGCAAAGCGGATCCGTCATGACCCACAATGCAAGTCAATGGGGACAGATCTGTTTTCTCTGACACAATAGAAAATAGATCCGTCCCTCATTGACTTTCAATGAAGTTCATGACGGATCAGTCTTGGCTATGTTAAAGATAATACAACCGGATCCGTTCATAACTAGTGTTGAGCGAACAGTTCGAAAATCGTTCGGGTCCGTACCGAATTTTGGGGTGTCCGTGACACGGACCCGAACCCGGACATTTTCAAAAAAGTTCGGGTTCGGGTCCGGTGTTCGTCGATTACTTCCCGCTTTCTGAAGGGCTGCACAGCAGCCAATCAGCTAGCGTTTTACTTCTTGCCCTAAGAGCCCATCACAGCCATGCCTACTAATGGCATGGCTGTGATTGACCAAGTGCAGCATGTGACCCAGCCTCTATTTAAGCTGGAGTCACGTAGGCGCCCACGTCACACTGCTCTGACTAGTGTAGGGAGAGGATGCAGCTTCTGTGAGGGCGAGATAGGCAGGGATAAAGAAGCGATTGAATGATCTACCTTTCTACACCTGTGCATCAGAACAACTCAGCTGAGCTGTTCACTGAAAGTCACTATTTTGTTGAGACTGGCCAGAGCGATTTTTACTGGCACATGTAACTGGGCTGACCGGCGGTGGCCATTTTGGGACTTGTGGTGCGCCAGCACTTGCTGCCACAGAGTGTAAACCAAAGCTCCAAAGAAGTTAAAAATCTACACCTGTGAATCAGAACAGCAGCGATTCAGCTGCTCAGTCAAAGTCAATTTTTTTCTGGCTGGGCAGACTGTTTTCTGGCACATGTTACTGGGCTGATAGGCGGCGGCCATTTTGGGACTTGTGGTGCTACAGCAAAAGCTGCCACAACGTCCATTAATCTAATGTAATAGTCGATTTTTTCATAGATATACTACATCAGGGGTTTGGCTGTGCTTGTGTCACCCATACTAACTGCAAAGATATTTAATATATCAGTGGTGAAACTGAAAGTAACCCACTTGGATAGCAAATCCCATGAATGTGCTGTTCCAGCTAGGCTAGCCAGTGCCACTACTTTGTCCAATACTGTCAGCCAGAAATATTTTTTTTTTTATGTGCCAGAAATATAAATTAGAAAAAGCTTTCACCGTAATAATAAAATTATTCTGGTGTTAGACCAGAAGAAGCACTCCTGTTGTAATTAATACTGTAAAAGGCTTAGGCAATATTTCTCCCAGTGTGGGAAATTTATCTAGCAAAACTAGCATTTTAACAATTCCGGTGTTCTGAAATACCAGCAGTCCTCTTGTAATTAATACCGCCAAAAGGCATTATATCGTCCAGTGTTGTAATTTTGGTGAAAAAAAGGCCAATTTAATCAATCTGGTGTTTGTTAGACCAGAAAAACTAGGCCTCACGTTTTCACTCCTCTAAAAGGAATTATATTTCCCCGTGTGGGGATCTATGTACCAAAACTAGCATTATAAAAATCTGGTGTCCAATTAGCAGCAGTGTTCTTGTAATTAATACCGCCAAAAGGCATTATTGTCCAGTGTTGTAATTTTGCTGAAAAAAAGGCCAATTTAATCAATCTGGTGTTTGTTAGACCAGAAAAACTAGGCCTCACGTTTTCACTCCTCTAAAAGGAATTATATTTCCCCGTGTGGGAATCTATGTACCAAAACTAGCATTATAAAAATCTGGTGTCCAATTAGCAGCAGTGTTCTTGTAATTAATACCGCCAAAAGGCATTATTGTCCAGTGTTGTAATTTTGGTGAAAAAAAGGCCAATTTAATCAATCTGGTGTTTGTTAGACCAGAAAAACTAGGCCTCACGTTTTCACTCCTCTAAAAGGAATTATATTTCCCGTGTGGGAATCTATGTACCAAAACTAGCATTATAAAAAATCTGGTGTCCAATTAGCAGCAGTGTTCTTGTAATTAATACCGCCAAAAGGCATTATTGTCCAGTGTTGTAATTTTGGTGAAAAAAAGGCCAATTTAATCAATCTGGTGTTTGTTAGACCAGAAAAACTAGGCCTCACGTTTTCACTCCTGTAAAAGGAATTATATCTCCCGTGTGGAATCTATGTACCAAAACTAGCATTATAAAAAATCTGGTGTCCAATTAGCAGCAGTGTTCTTGTAATTAATACCGGAAAAAGGAATTATATCTTCCAGTGTGGGAATTTTGGGGCTAAAAAATAATATATTTTATTGTGGTGCGAGTTGAATCGCAACAATGAGGAAACATTCTATTAAGGGACGAGGGCGCGGTCGTGGTGGTGTCCGTGGAGCCTCTGTTGCTGGCAGAGGGCGTGGCCGTTCGGCCTCAGGCGCACAAAGTAGTGAAACAACTCCCTCAAGTAGCCGGCAGAATTTACAGCGATATTTGGTGGGGCCCAATGCCGTTATGAGGATGGTAAGGCCTGAGCAGGTACAGGCATTAGTCGATTGGGTGGCCGACAGTGCTTCCAGCACGTTCACCACATTGTCTTCCGCCCAGTCTTCTGCGGAAGCGCACAGGTGGCACCTGAAAACCAAGCCCATCAGTCTGTCACATCACCCCCATGCATATCAGGGAAACTGGCTGAGCCTCAAGTTATGCAGCAGTCTCTTCTTCTGTTTGAAGACTCTGCTCCCACGGTTTTCAGGGGCGTCCACCTATCCCTTCCCCAGCGGTGGAAGACATTCCATGCACTGGCGCTACAACCACTTATGTATCCAGATGATGAGGACATGGGAATACCACCACAGCAGAGTGACCGAGTGTCTGATGATGACGAAACACAGGTGCCCACTGCCGCGTCTTATTGCAGTGTGCAGACTGAACAGGAGGAGGTCAGGGAGGAAGACTGGGTGGAAGACGATGCAGAGGGCGATGAGGTCTTAGACCCCACATGGACTGAAGGTCGTGCCGCTGACTTAAATAGTTCAGAGGAAGAGGCAGTGGTGAGACCGAGACAACAGCGAAGCCAAAAGAGGAGCAGGGGGCAAAAGCAGAACAGCCGCCGTCCAGAGAGTTCGCCTGCTATTGGCCAGCGCCAACAGGGACCCAGCACCCCAAAGGCATCTTCAAGGAGTTCCCTGGCATGGCACTTCTTCAAACAATGTGCTGAGGACAAGACCAGAGTGGTTTGCACGCTGTGCCATCAGACCCTGAGGCGAGGCATTAACGTTCTTAACCTGAGCACCACCTGCATGATCAGGCATCTACATGCAAAGCATGAACTGCAGTGGAGTACACACCTTAAAAACAAGGAACCCGCTCAGGCTCCCCCTGCTCCCTCTAGCGCTGCTGCCTCGGCTTCCGCCTCGAGAGGAATGTTGCCACCTGCCGAGCAGCAAACAGAGGATGTGCCACCGACACCACCACCACCACCGCCACCGTCACCTAGCGTCTCCACTATTTCACACAGCAGCGTTCAGCTCTCCATCTCTCAAACCTTTGAGAGGAAGCGCAAATTCCCACCTAGTCACCCTCGAGGCCCTTGGCCTGAATGCCAGCATTTCTAAACTACTGGCCTTTGAAATGCTGTCATTCCGGCTGAGTGGACACAGACAGCTTCAAACAGCTGATGGCCATGGCTGTCCCCAGTATGTGGTTCCCAGCCGCCACTACTTCTCCAAGACAGCCGTGCCTTCCCTGCACATGCAAGTGTCCGATAAAATCAAGTGTGCACTGCGCAGCGCCATTTGTGGCAAGGTCCACCTAACCACAGATACGTGGACCAGTAAGCACGGCCAGGGACGCTATATCTCCCTAACTGCACACTGGGTAAATGTAGTGGCGGCTGGGCCCCAGGCGGAGAGTTCCTTGGCGCACGTCCTTCCGCCGCCAAGGATCACAGGGCATCATTCTTTGCCTCCTGTAGCCTCCTCCTCCTACTCGGCTTCCTCCTCCTCCTCCTCTGCTTCCACCAGCTCATCCAGTCAGCCACACACCTTCACCACCAACTTCAGCACAGCCCGGGGTAAGCGTCAGCAGGCCATTCTGAAACTCATATGTTTGGGGACAGGCCCCACACCGCGCAGGAGTTGTGGCGGGGTATTGAACAACAGACCGACCAGTGGTTGCTGCCGGTGGGCCTCAAGCCCGGCCTGGTGGTGTGCGATAATGGGCGAAATCTCGTGGCAGCTCTGGGACTAGCCGGTTTGGCGCACATCCCTTGCCTGGCGCATGTGCTGAATTTGGTGGTGCAAAAGTTCATTCACAACTACCCAGACATGTCAGAGCTGCTGCATAAAGTGCGGGCCGTCTGTGCGCGCTTCGGCGTTCACATCCTGCCGCTGCTCGCCTGTCAGCGCTACAGCGGAACTTCGGCCTTCCCGCTCACCGCCTAATATGCGGCGTGCCCACCCGGTGGAACTCCACCTTGCACATGCTGGAGAGACTGTGCGAGCAGCAGCAGGCCATAGTGGAGTTTCAGCTGCAGCACGCCTGGGTCAGTCGCACTGCGGAACAGCACCACTTCACCACCAATGATTGGGCCTCCATGCGAGACCTGTGTGCCCTGTTGCGCTGTTTAGAGTGCGCCACCAACATGGCCAGTGGCGATGCCACTGTTATCAGCGTGACAATACCAATTCTATGTCTCCTAGAGAAAACGCTTAGGGCGATGATGGAAGAGGAGGTGGGCCAGGGCCAGGAGGAGGAGGAGGAGGATGACGGGTCGTTTTAGCACTTTCAGGCCAGTCTGTTAGAAGTGGCTCAGAGGGAGGTTTTTGCAACAGCAGAGGGCAGGTACAAATGTGGCCAGCCAGGGACCACTACTGGAGGACGAGGAGGATGAGGAGGAGGTGGAGGAGGATGAGGATGAAGCAGGTTCACAGCGGGGTGGCACCCAGCACAGCGCAGGCACATCCCTGGTGCGTGGCTGGGGGGATACAGAGGATGATGACGATCGCCTCCCACAGAGGACAGCTTGTCCTTACCTCTGGGGAGCCTGGCACACATGAGCGATTACATGCTGCAGTGCCTGCGCAGCGACAGCAGAGTTGCCCACATTTTAACGTGTGCTGACTACTGGGTGGCCACCCTGCTGGATCCACGGTACAAAGACAATGTGCCCACTTTACTTCCTGCACTGGAGCGTGATAGGAAGATGCGCGAGTACAAGCGCACACTGGTAGGCAGCGCTCCTGAGAGCATTCCCAGCTGTCACAGGGGAACAGGTGGAAGGCCAAGGCAGAGGGAGGAGCTAGAGGTCGCCCACGCAGCAGTGTCACGGCCAGCTCATCTGAGGGCAGGGTTAGCATGGCAGAAATGTGGAAAAGTTTTGTCTCCACGCCACAGCTAACTGCCCCACCACCTGATACGGAGCGTGTTAGCAGGAGGCAACATTTCACTAACATGGTTGAACAGTACATCTGCACACAACTCCACGTACTGACGGATGGTTCGGCCCCATTCAACTTCTGGGTTTCCAAATTGTCCACGTGGCCAGAATTAGCATGTTATGCCTTGGAGGTGCTGGCCTGCCCGGCGGCCAGCGTTTTATCTGAACGTGTATTCAGCACGGCAGGGGCGTCATTACTGACAAGCGCGGCCGCCTGTCCGCAGCCAACGTGGACAAGCTGACGTTTATAAAAATGAACCAGGCATGGATCCCACAAGACCTGACCCTCCCTTGTGCAGAGTAGTCCTTAATAACTGCCTTAAACCATGTTGTCTTGTACTCCTGGCCACTTCTTCATTGAAAAATCAATTTTGAAATTAAGTAGGATCTTGGGGTGCAACCCAGAGTTGAATGAACCTTCCCTCTGTCTGGGTGCCGGGGCCAAAGTACATGAAAGTGTCCTTCTCCTGTGCTGGGTGATATGAATGTTATACTTGTGCTGTCTGACATGTCTCCTTTGTGTGGGTGCAGGGGGCCAAAGTCACTGAAGCGGCCTTCTCCTGTGGTGGGTGATCGAAATGCCTGATTCTCTGCTGTGGGACCTCTCTCCTCTTTCTGGGTGCAGGGGTCAAAGAAACAAAAGGTGGCCTACTCCTGTGGTGGTTGACATGATGCCTGATTCTCTGCTGTGGGACCTCTCTCCTCCGTGTGGCTGCAGGGTCAAGGTCTCTAAAAGTGCCCTTCTCCTGTGGTGGTTGATGTGAAACTGATGCTTGTGCTATCTGACCTGTCTCCTCTGTGTCGGTGCTAAGGCCTAAGTCACTGAAAGCGGCCTTCTCCTGTGCTGGCTGATATAAATGCCTGAATCTCTGCTGTGGAACCTCTCTCCTCCGTGTGGCTGCAGGGGTCAAAGTCTCTGAAAGTGCCATTCTCCTGTGGTGGTTGATGTGAAACTGATGCTTGTGCTATCTGACCTGTCTCCTCTGTGTCGGTGCTAAGGCCTAAGTCACTGAAGCGGCCTTCTCCTGTGCTGGCTGATATAAATGCCTGAATCTCTGCTGTGGGACCTCTCTCCTCTTTCTGGGTGCAGGGGTCAAAGAAACAAAAAGTGGCCTACTCCTGTGGTGGTTGACATGATGCCTGATTCTCTGCTGTGGGACCTCTCTCCTCTTTCTGGCTGCAGGGGTCAAAGTCTCTAAAAGTGCCATTCTCCTGTGTTGGTTGATGAAAATCTGATGCTTGTGCTATCTGACCTGTCTCCTCTGTGTCGGTGCTAAGGCCTAAGTCACTGAAAGCGGCCTTCTCCTGTGCTGGCTGATATAAATGCCTGAATTTCTGCTGTGGGACCTCTCTCCTCCGTGTGGCTGCAGGGGTCAAAGAAACAAAAAGTGGCCTACTCCTGTGGTGGTTGACATGATGCCTGATTCTCTGCTGTGGGACCTCTCTCCTCTTTCTGGCTGCAGGGGTCAAAGTCTCTAAAAGTGCCATTCTCCTGTGGTGGTTGATGTAAATCTGATGCTTGTGCTATCTGACCTGTCTCCTCTGTGTCGGTGCTAAGGCCTAAGTCACTGAAAGCGGCCTTCTCCTGTGCTGGCTGATATAAATGCCTGAATCTCTGCTGTGGGACCTCTCTCCTCCGTCTGGGTGCAGAGGTCAAAGTCTCTCAAAGTGGCCTTCTCTTGTGCTGGGTGATGTGAAGCTGATGTTTGTGCCATCTGACATGGTTGCCGGGGTCCCATTAAATGGTGGCCTACTCCTGTGGTGGGTGATCTAAATGCATGATTCTCTGCTGTGAAAACCTCTCTCCTCCGTCTGGGTGCAGGGGTCAAAGTCTCTCAAAGTGGCCTTCGCTTGTGCTGGGTGATGTGAAGCTGATGTTTGTGCCATCTGACATGGTTGCCGGGGTCCCATTAAATGGTGGCCTACTCCTGTGGTGGGTGATCTAAATGCATGATTCTCTGCTGTGAAAACCTCTCTCCTCCGTCTGGGTGCAGGGGTCAAAGTCTCTCAAAGTGGCCTTCTCTTGTGCTGGGTGATGTGAAGCTGATGTTTGTGCCATCTGACATGGTTGCCGGGGTCCCATTAAATGGTGGCCTACTCCTGTGGTGGGTGATCTAAATGCATGATTCTCTGCTGTGAAAACCTCTCTCCTCTGTCTGGGTACTGGTCCAAAATACATGAGAGTGGCCTTCTCCGGTGGTGGTTGATATGACGCATGATTCCTTGCTGTGGGACCTGTATCCTCTGTCTGGGTGCTAGGCCGAAATAAATGAGAGTGGCCTTCTCCGTTGGTGGTTGATATGAGGCATGATTCCTTGCTGTGGGACCTGTATCCTCTGTCTGGGTGCTGGTCCAAAATACATGAGTGGCCTTCTCCGGTGGGGGTTGATATGACGCATGATTCCTTGATGTGGGACCTCTCTCCTCTGTCTGTGTGCTGGTCCAAAATAAATGAAGTGGCCTTCTCCGGTGGTGGTTGATATGACGCATGATTCCTTGCTGTGGGACCTGTATCCTCTGTCTGGGTGCTGGGCCAGAAATAAATGAAGTGGCCTTCTCCGTTGGTGGTTGATATGAGGCATGATTCCTTGCTGTGGGACCTGTATCCTCTGTCTGGGTGCTGGTCCAAAATACATAGTGGCCTTCTCCGGTGGGGGTTGATATGACGCATGATTCCTTGATGTGGGACCTCTCTCCTCTGTCTGGGTGCTGGTCCAAAATAAATGAGAGTGGCCTTCTCCGTTGGTGGTTGATATGACGCATGATTCCTTGCTGTGGGACCTGTATCCTCTGTCTGGGTGCTGGTCCAAAATACATGAGTGGCCTTCTCCGGTGGTGGTTGATATGGCGCATGATTCCTTGCTGTGAGACCTGTATCCTCTGTCTGGGTGCTGGGCCGAAATAAATGAGAGTGGCCTTCTCCGTTGGTGGTTGATATGAGGCATGATTCCTTGCTGTGGGACCTGTATCCTCTGTCTGGGTGCTGGTCCAAAAAAAATGAAGTGGCCTTCTCCGGTGGGGGTTGATATGGCGCATGATTCCTTGATGTGGGACCTCTCTCCTCTGTCTGGGTGCTGGTCCAAAATAAATGAAGTGGCCTTCTCCGTTGGTGGTTGATATGGCGCATGATTCCTTGCTGTTGGACCTGTATCCTCTGTCTGGGTGCTGGTCCAAAATACATGAGTGGCCTTCTCCGGTGGTGGTTGATATGACGCATGATTCCTTGCTGTGAGACCTGTATCCTCTGTCTGGGTGCTGGGCCGAAATAAATGAGTGGCCTTCTCCGTTGGTGGTTGATATGAGGCATGATTCCTTGCTGTGGGACCTGTATCCTCTGTCTGGGTGCTGGTCCAAAATAAATGAGTGGCCTTCTCCGGTGGGGGTTGATATGACGCATGATTCCTTGATGTGGGACCTCTCTCCTCTGTCTGGGTGCTGGTCCAAAATACATGAGAGTGGCCTTCTCCGGTGGTGGTTGATATGACGCATGATTCCTTGCTGTGGGACCTGTATCCTCTGTCTGGGTGCTGGTCAAACTAAATGAGTGGTCTTCTCCGGTGGTGGTTAATATGACGCCTTATTCCTTGCTTTGGGACCTGTATCCTCTGTCTGGGTGCTGGTCCAAAATACATGAGTGGCCTTCTCCGGTGGTGGTTGATATGAAGCATGATTCCTTGCTGTGGGACCTGTATCCTCTGTCTGGGTGCTGGTCCCAAATAAATGAGAGTGGCCTTCTCCAGTGGTGGATGATATGACGCATGATTCCTTGCTGTGGGACCTCTCTTCAATTGATATTGGTTAATTTTTATTTATTTTATTTTATTTTAATACATTTCCTTATCTACATTTGTTTGCAGGGGATTTACCTACATTTTGTTGCCCTTTGCAGCCCTCTAGCCCTTTCCGGGAGTCTTTTACAGGCTTTTTAGTGCCCAAAAGTTCGGGTCCCCATTGACTTCTATGGGGTTCGGGTTCGGGATGAAGTTCGGG
Organism: Bufotes viridis; assembly: GCA_033119425.1. Classification (NCBI taxonomy): domain Eukaryota; kingdom Metazoa; phylum Chordata; class Amphibia; order Anura; family Bufonidae; genus Bufotes; species Bufotes viridis. The sequence goes on along the minus strand of CM065592.1, from coordinate 100,796,467 downwards.
TTGAGTTCGGATCACGAACCCGGACATTTTCCGGAAGTTCGGCCGAACCTCTCGAACCCGAACATCCAGGTGTTCGCTCATCTCTATTCATAATGGATGCAGATGGTCGTATTATCAGTAACAGAAGCTTTTTGCTGAACCCTGCCGCATCCAGCAAAAACGCTAGTGTGAAAATAGCCTTAAACAAATAACATTTAGGGGAATTTGCGCTTGTTTTGGTGTTAGTTTTAAATCTGCCTTTGCTTTGTGATGTGTGTGAAATTTATAAAATGGAGCACAGCAATAATAATATTTGGGACAATTGCAATGTGGCATATGCCTACAGTATGTCTGTAAAACAACAATTTTATGACTCTTGCAAATGTCGTAAATAGTAAATATGCCTTCAGATATGCCTAAAAACAAAATATGTACTAAAACAAGAACCACTTTGAAAACTGGTGAAGTATGGTGTAAGTGGCTAAAAGTTGCAAAATGTAATGCAAATAAAAACATGAAAAAACCAATCCTAGATACTGCAGAATGCTAAATGCCTTCTTAGTTACTTTGATACTGTAATAAGGTTGCCGTGTGCATTTCCTCTGTAGAGGAGGCCAGAGAAATTAGTGGTCAATGGCGACATTCCCTGGAAAATCAGCTGTTTGCCAGGAATATTCAGAGCTGGACTGATGGCACCTCTGGAGACAAATTAGGCTTTCCTTACACACATTTCTTTTGGGCAGTATTTGTTTCTACAAACTTTTTTTTGTGGGGAGGGGGTATTTTTTGGGTTATTCATTTTTGGCATACACTTTTTTATCAGACTTTTTTTATTTTCGTTGCAGAGATCTATGGAAAACAGTTTCCGAGCTGTCTTACTTTTAGATTATTTTCTATGCCTAAAACAATTTTAGACCTGACGTGAGTGGTACCAAGTTGCAGAGCGGCCATCTTCGCCTAAAATATGCCTAATTTAGGCATATTTCAGTATAGTAAATGACCCCCTCATGTTAAAAAAAAAAAAAAATGCTGTTGACCAAAAAAAAAAATGCAGTGTTGGTAGCACGTTCTTATTTTTACTTAACTAGATATTGTTGTGAATCACCGAAATGTTGTATCACCATAAAATATAACTTTTAATTAGATTATTTAAAAAGTTTTAGAATCAAGGAATCTCTTATCCGAGTAGGGGGAGTGGCAATTAGACCAGAGAACCAGAAATTTCTGTCCCTGGTCTGTCCGCTATACACTATAAAACCCTGCCTACAAAGCGGAATGGCCGCCCGATAGGAGCGATCCCGTGTCAGGAACCTCCTAGAGTCCCTAATGAGGCCCTGCCACAGGATAGTACCCACCACCTGTGTGAAGTTTGTTGGTCAAAACGTCCGTCAGTAGTCAAAAAGATACACTCTAAACTGGGGAATCACACAGAGTGCGAGGCACAAATCAGATATATAGTGCCTCTCACTCCTAGCGACTCTCCCAGCTAGCCAAATTACTGTTCAGACATGATAAATATATAAAGGTATATAGTAGTCCCAAATAGGTATACAAATTCCCGGCGCGTTTCACTGCAACCGTATATTATGTTGAAGATCATCAGGGGACATACGCATATAATAAGGGTGTCTATATCAAAGACAACCCAGAGTGACAAAATTGGACCAAAAATAATACAAAAGTTTGCCACAGTGTCCTCTGTCTGGGTGCTGGTCCAAAATAAATAGAGTGGCCTTCTCCGGTGGGGGTTGATATGACGCATGATTCCTTGATGTGGGACCTCTCTCCTCTGTCTGGGTGCTGGTCCAAAATAAATGAGAGTGGCCTTCTCCGTTGGTGGTTGATATGACGCTTGATTCCTTGCTGTGGGACCTGTATCCTCTGTCTGGGTGCTGGTCCAAACTAAATGAGAGTGGTCTTCTCCGGTGGTGGTTAATATGACGCCTTATTCCTTGCTTTGGGACCTGTATCCTCTGTCTGGGTGCTGGTCCAAAATACATGAGAGTGGCCTTCTCCGGTGGTGGTTGATATGAAGCATGATTCCTTGCTGTGGGACCTGTATCCTCTGTCTGGGTGCTGGTCCCAAATAAATGAGAGTGGCCTTCTCCAGTGGTGGATGATATGACGCATGATTCCTTGCTGTGGGACCTCTCTTCAATTGATATTGGTTAATTTTTATTTATTTTATTTTATTTTAATTCATTTCCCTATCTACATTTGTTTGCAGGGGATTTACCTACATTTTGTTGCCTTTTGCAGCCCTCTAGCCCTTTCCGGGAGTCTTTTACAGGCTTTTTAGTGCCCAAAAGTTCGGGTCCCCATTGACTTCTATGGGGTTCGGGTTCGGGATGAAGTTCGGGTTGAGTTCGGATCACGAACCCGGACATTTTCCGGAAGTTCGGCCGAACCTCTCGAACCCGAACATCCAGGTGTTCGCTCATCTCTATTCATAATGGATGCAGATGGTCGTATTATCAGTAACAGAAGCTTTTTTGCTGAACCCTGCCGCATCCAGCAAAAACGCTAGTGTGAAAGTAGCCTTAAACAAATAACATTTAGGGGGGAATTTGCGCTTGTTTTGGTGTTAGTTTTAAATCTGCCTTTGCTTTGTGATGTGTGTGAAATTTATAAAATGGAGCACAGCAATAATAATATTTGGGACAATTGCAATGTGGCATATGCCTACAGTATGTCTGTAAAACAACAATTTTATGACTCTTGCAAATGTCGTAAATAGTAAATATGCCTTCAGATATGCCTAAAAACAAAATATGTACTAAAACAAGAACCACTTTGAAAACTGGTGAAGTATGGTGTAAGTGGCTAAAAGTTGCAAAATGTAATGCAAATAAAAACATGAAAAAAACAATCCTAGATACTGCAGAATGCTAAATGCCTTCTTAGTTACTTTGATACTGTAATAAGGTTGCCGTATTGCATTTCCTCTGTAGAGGAGGCCAGAGAAATTAGCGGTCAATGGCGACATTCCCTGGAAAATCAGCTGTTTGCCAGGAATATTCAGAGCTGGACTGATGGCACCTCTGGAGACAAATTAGGCTTTCCTTACACACATTTCTTTTGGGCAGTATTTGTTTCTACAAACTTTTTTGTGGGGAGGGTATTTTTTGGGTTATTCATTTTTGGCATACACTTTTTATCAGACTTTTTTATTTTCGTTGCAGAGATCTATGGAAAACAGTTTCCGAGCTGTCTTACTTTTAGATTATTTTCTATGCCTAAAACAATTTTAGACCTGACGTGAGTGGTACCAAGTTGCAGAGCGGCCATCTTCGCCTAAAATATGCCTAATTTAGGCATATTTCAGTATAGTAAATGACCCCCTCATGTTAAAAAAAACAAAAATGCTGTTGACCAAAAAAAAAAATGCAGTGTTGGTAGCACGTTCTTATTTTTACTTAACTAGATATTGTTGTGAATCACCGAAATGTTGTATCACCATAAAATATAACTTTTAATTAGATTATTTAAAAAGTTTTAGAATCAAGGAATCTCTTATCCGAGTAGGGGGAGTGGCAATTAGACCAGAGAACCAGAAATTTCTGTCCCTGGTCTGTCCGCTATACACTATAAAACCCTGCCTACAAAACGGAATGGCCGCCCCGATAGGGGCGATCCCGTGTCAGGAACCTCCTAGAGTCCCTAATGAGGCCCTGCCACAGGATAGTACCCACCACCTGTGTGAAGTTTGTTGGTCAAAACGTCCGTCAGTAGTCAAAAAGATACACTCTAAACTGGGGAATCACACAGAGTGCGAGGCACAAATCAGATATATAGTGCCTCTCACTCCTAGCGACTCTCCCAGCTAGCCAAATTACTGTTCAGACATGATAAATATATAAAGGTATATAGTAGTCCCAAATAGGTATACAAATTCCCGACGCGTTTCACTGCAACCGTATATTATGTTGAAGATCATCAGGGGACATACACATATAATAAGGGTGTCTATATCAAAGACAACCCAGAGTGACAAAATTGGACCAAAATAATACAAAAGTTTGCCACAGTGACCGGTAGAGAGTGCCAGTCTCAAGGATATACCTAAACAAGAGGAGAAGATAGTACCAAGTATGAACCATTCAGAACAACTTAAAGGGTTAATGATAGTGACCAAATGAAGCCAGTGCTCAAAGATAAAGTGTAGTCATTTCCCTTAGCCATCAAACAGTCTAATGGACAAGCTATCCAAACTGTGGATGCAGTCAGGTCCAGGGTTGTAATCTTCTGGGTTCTGGTGTCTCCTCTTGCTGGGGCCGGTGGCGTGTGGCGAACGCCACTTGCCTTAAATAGCGCGCTCTATTCTAAACATCAGGTCACGTGATTAGAGATGGTTCACGTGCCCAACCGGAAGTTGCGTTCCACAGCGCTGCCGATGCGTTCCAAAGCGATGTACATGCGTTCCACAGCAGCCGATGCGTTCTACAAGAAGAGCGCTGCGTTCCATAGGCCCTCTTTGCATGGACTTTTATATTAAACAGTTGCCCAGTATAATAGATACTGGGTACTGTATATCAAAAGACATCCCACCACATGGGCAGCACCAGTGAGGGTAAATGAGATGGAACAATGTCCCAGATATGGATTACCTTGAATTCACTTTGAGGACACATATATTTCCCACAATTAACCTCAAATGAGAGGTATATGTCTGGGGGTAGTTAATATGACAAGAGCCAACGGGGACACACAATTCAGTGTGTCCCCTAGCCCTATATACAGTGTAGCAGATAATGCGAGACTGTCATCCCCAGAAAGGGGTCATTTAGTAAAGGACCAGTGCTTAAATAAAACAAGTATAATCAATGGATTCATTCAGTTCCAAAGGGGCCCGAGTTTCTAGTTTATATGTCCAGCGTGCTTCTTTCTGTTTAAGTATTTGATCAATATTACCGCCTCTAATAGATGGTCTCACAACCTCTATAGCAGAGAAGGAGATATCCACTTTTTCATCAAGATGTTCAAGAAGGATATGTTTAGGGATAGGTTTGTCCCGTTTATTCCGAATATCACCTACATGTTCTAATATCCGTATTTTGAATTCTCTGCAGGTTTTGCCCACATAAAGCTTACCGCAGCTACATCTCATAAGGTATATCACTCCCCTCGTATTACAATTTGCAAAGCACCTCTGTTTAAATCTGATATGTCCCCTTGCATCATAGAAGGAATCACCCAGTTTAATATACTTGCAGGCTTTACAGTGTCCACATCTGAATGTGCCCACAGACCTATTTTGGAGCCAACATTCCCTCTGAGGAGGTTCAAAGTGGCTACGTACCACAAAATCACGGATGTTACGTCCCCTTCTATATGTGATAGAGGGGTATTCTGTAAGGTAATCTTTCAGATCTGGATCAGTTTTTAGCAATGACCAGTATCTGCCTATTATCTCCCTGATTTCATCAGAGGCCACATCAAATGTACCAATAATCCGAATCACCTCCTCCATTTCCTTCTTTTGAGGCTGCAGAAGAGTATGTCTCTCTTTTTCACGCGCATGCCTCGCTGCTTGAACAAGACAATACTCAGGGTAGCCTCTTGCCCTAAATCTCTCAGATAATTTCAGGGCCTCTTTTTCAAAGTCCTCCTTGGTGGAACAGTTTCGCCTAATTCTAAGGAACTGGCCCTTAGGAATTCCTTTGTGTAAGGGCTTTGGGTGGAAACTGTTCCACTTCAGGAGGCTGTTAGTGGCAGTTTTTTTGCGATAAAGAGTTGTCTTCAGGGACTGGTGCTCATCCTTACTAATCAGAACATCTAGGAAAGAAATAGTATTTTCATGAATCTCAGATGTAAAAAAGAGACCTATTGAGTTCTTATTTAATCGAGACATAAATGTATTAAATCCTTCCCTGGGGCCGGTCCATAACAATAAAATGTCATCAATGAACCAAACCCACAGGGGGACATGCTGGGTCCATTCCACCATTTCATCAGTGAAGACTACCGTATCCTCCCACCAGCCCAGGAGCAAATTGGCTTCCCATTGCCGTGCCCCTGAGCTGGTGGAAGAATTTGGAGTCAAAGATAAAATAATTGTGTGTTAGTACAAAACCGAGGAGGTGTAGAACAAAGTTATTATGTTTTTTATATTCCACACTTCTTGTGGTGAGATAATATTTCGCTGCTTCGATTCCCCTATCATGGGGGATAGATGTATACAAAGCCTCAACATCAATTGAGGCCAGATATGTATCTTGTTCCACATGTATCCCCTCAAGCCTCTGCAGGAGATCAGTCGTATCCCGCAGCAAAAAAGGGCGCAATATCTGGTCAATATATGTACCAATGTTTTGAGTCAAATTTCCAATGCCGGAAACAATTGGGCGGCCCTTCAGGGGGTCCAGGCCTTTATGTATCTTAGGCAGACAGTAGAAGGTGGAAATCCTAGGATGTTCAGGATAAAGATATTCATATTCTTTTTTATTAATTAATCTGTCACCCAGGGCCCCCTGAAGGATCTGTTTCAATTCACCACGGTATTGGGCAGTCGGGTCTATCCTCAATATCTCATAGTTTGTTTTATCATTAAGGAGGCAAAGACACATCGATCTGTATTGTTTACAGTTCAGTACAACAATGTTACCTCCTTTATCAGAAGGTTTTATAACTAGTTCTTTATTCTTACTAAGTGTTTGAAGGGCTATCATCTCCGGATGAGTATAATTGTTATAACCCGTCCGAGCCGTAAGTTTTTGCAAATCTCTGGTCACTGAACTCAAAAACAGATCAATGTGTGCTTCATTGCCTCTTGGTGGACTTTTTGTGCTTTTGTTCCCCAAATTGGTAAAGGGGCCTGTACCCACCATTTTCTCATTATCCTCCAGGAGACTCAAGAGTTCATTGAATCCCTGGAGGTCCGACATCTCCAAGCCTGTTTCACTGCATTTTAATCTATCAAACTGGATAAAGGTTTTGCGCCATTTCACTTTCCGAATAAAGAGGTTAAGATCTTTAATCCACCCAAAGCAGTCATATTTGTTGGTGGGGACAAAGGTTAATCCTTTTGATATAATACTTGTCTCTGATTCAGATAGTACCTTTCCTGATATATTAAGTATTGTGGAGTCATCACATGGGGTCAATTTTTGTGTGGACGGTTGTATAGCTAAGGAAGATGCTGAGGAGGATGAGGTAAATTCTCGGCCTGTGTTCTCTCGCCATGATTGCGAGTTGGAGGGTTGTTGTCGACCTCTATCTTCCCCCCTAGATTGCGAGTAGTTCCTATTGCCAAACCTGCCCCCTCTGCGTCTTCTCCCTCTATAGTTTAACCTCTGATATGGCCGCCCACGATAGGTGTTTGAGTCACTATCCGAGTGTTCCTGTTCTGATGCAGATGTTTCCGTCGCAGAATCTTTTGATTCTGAGTTCACAGTATATGCTGTTTTATTTTTGAATTCAGTCAGATCATTCAGAAACTGTCTATGTTTCCTTTCAATCAAAGAGTTTTTCAATCTCTCGATGTTGATTTGTAACTCCGATTGTCTATTGGTAAATTCTGTATGATCACTGAATTCTTCTGCAGTTTTAACCGCTTCACCTAGCTGTTTTTCAAGTTCTAGGAGTTTATTTTGCTCCTGGGTTAGTAATAATCTCATAAATCTCAGGGAGCTATCTGTGGCCTCCTGTTCCCACTTACACAGGAACTCAGGGGTAGTGACTCGTTTAGCTGGGCGTATAAAGATCCGTAGTCCCCGTGGGACAATAGAGTGTTTAATATAGTTTTCAAGGGATTGTGCTTCCCACCACGATTTTAAACATTCCTTATGGGCCAAATATAGCTCTTTAAAGGCGGTTTTGATAGATGTACGTGCTGGTGTACTGAAACTGATCTCCTTATCCGAAAATACTTGACTAGCCTCAGTGAGCCATTTTGTCCTATCAAATAAGTTTAGCGACTGGGCCATTGTTAAACATTACAAGGCTTTTTATAGAAAAGATAATAACGTTCTGACAAGTCAACCATCAGCAAGTGAGATAATGAGTGATAGTATGGTTAAAGCGAATCACCGAAATGTTGTATCACCATAAAATATAACTTTTAATTAGATTATTTAAAAAGTTTTGGAATCAAGGAATCTCTTATCCGAGTAGGGGGAGTGGCAATTAGACCAGAGAACCAGATATTGTTGTAAATGGTACCAATATGTGGCATACTTTGGTGCAATTTGGCACATTATTTGGTGCAATTTGGCATGTCTAGTATATATATAGAGCAAGGGGGTGGTTTACCATAAAACAGGCATGCCTTAATGGAAAAGGGGTATATGTGACACTTTTGTTTAATTTGACTATAAAATTCTGTCTCAAACTAAGCCCCACAATAGTTGGCATACAGTTAGGGATTATGCACACGACCATAGTTTCCGTCCGCATCGGATCCAAGTTTTTTGCGGATTGAATGCAAACACATTCATCTCAATGGGGCCACAAAAGATGTGGACAGCACATCTGTGTGCTCTCAGCATCCGCAAGTCCATTCTGCAGCTTCGCAAAAAAGTAGAACATATCCTATTCTTTGAATATCCGTTTTACGGACAAGGATAGGACATTTTAACAAAAGTAAAAAAGAATAAAAAATGGCACCATACAATTGCCCGGGATCCATGTTTTGTGGATCCGCGATTTTCAGATCATAAAACACTTACAGCCATGTGCATGAGCCCTTAGACAAGCATGTTTAGTTCTGCACCAAATTTATTATTCAGTCTGAGCCACTGTGATGAATTTGGTGCATCTACAGATAATGGGGGTCATTTATTTATTAAGCTGAAATATGCCTATGTTAGCATATTTCAGATGCAGATTGCCGCTCAACGTTTAGTTGAGATCTAAAATTGTTTGCCGTGGGCGATGAAGGTAATGGGCCAGGAGGCCCGTCTTTTTTACCATTTTCTACACCTGTTTCAGGTGTAGAAAAAGGTCTAAATGTAAGACAGCTCGAAAAATGTCTAACATTTAGAACTGGCGGAGTATCCGCCGAAGTTATGTAGAGGCCTGCACCTCTTTATAACTTCAGCAGAACCACCACCAGCTTAGAGGTTTATTAAATCTGGCATCTAAAATGCCGGTCTTAATAAATGTGCTCTAATCTGATTAAGCACTTTCCTAAGGCTGCACGACTTTCTACGTCGAGACGGTAGGCTCTAAGGCTAGGTTCAGATAACTACATTTGTCGCGCGACAAATAGAGCACGACTACACTGCAACATTTTGTTGCTTTAATGTGGCGCAACATTTTTTATAGTGGTAGTCTATGGTGTCGCATTGCAATATGCGACATGCTGCGACTGCAACACGACTGTCGCAGAAAAATCCATCTTGAATGTTTTTTTTGCGACTATCGTGTCACATTTGCAGCATGTCGCATGTTGCAATGCGACACCATAGACTACCATTATAAAAATTGTAGTGCGACATTAATGCAACAAAATGTTGCGCGACAAATGTCGTGTGAACCTAGCCTTATCTGTAACCCAACGTATATAAAAGTGTCGGGTTACATTGCGATCTGCCGGCGGCTCGTGCCGCCGCAGATCACTGTGACGGCGCTGACATTAGACAGCTGCGGTCACAGGGAGGTGTGCCGTAACCAGGGCCCCACCGCTAATTAGGCAACACGGCCCTGGTGACAAGTGGGGGGCAGCACTGGCAGGGCACAGGGAGATGAGTGCTTCCATTGTGTAAGCGCTCATCTCCATAGTCATCTGTATCGCCATCCTCAGGTAAGGAATCGATGGGTAATTTCTTATTCATTTCACTGATATTATCTAGTATTAGATGTCTATCGTTCATCTCTGGACAAGCTGCATTCATTTCCCATATGGTTTTGTTAACACTTCGTTAAACTGAATGCATTCTCTGTTTAGTAGTATATTTAGAAATTTAAAAAAGCAATGTAACATTAGGTTGTTTAAAACATTAGTACATTTTATATTATTTTTTTTGCTAGGGATTGTTGTGTGCCGTACATGATATCATCTCTGGGGTCAGAACATCGTCTGAGGGAGCTTCTTTCTTTCTGATATACAGATACAAATCAATACAAATGGGGAAAAGGCTCGGCACTGTGAAAGCTGCTGCTCTCTGCGCTGCTGGCATTTACAACATTGCTTCAATTTCGGATTGTAAAATAAGAAATAGGAGACAGAGTTAAATGAACTGAGCCGTTATCCTAAAATATGTAAAACCATGGTCTATACAACAGAATGTGGATTACATTCCAGCATTATCATATTTTCACATGCACATTTCTTCTTGCCAATATGTTTTGCATCTAGCATCATTTTTAAAAAGTTACTGCACTGTAAGTATCCCAGTTCTGCCGCCTCGTATCGCCTATGAGATTTATTGCTTTAATATGATAGTGTGCACTGCTGAATTTAATAGTTGATGCGGCGTGAGTCAAGATAATTGGATTATCGCTGTCCTTATTATAGATAACATGTCTCTTATGTGTCTTTCAGGCTCCAGAGGTCATAAGCAAGAATAAATCACCAATTTAAAATTATTGGTTTCAAATGTGGATGTCATTGGGGTGTTGATAATAGTAACATCCTCGTTAGGGTTACATTTGCTCACCTTCACTCTGCGCAGTCTGCAAATGCGCTCCAATTATGAAAATGTTCAGTGTGTGATTTACATTTGAAAAGTCCCATGAAGGTGACAGCCAGTGGTAAAGAGTATGTGGGCCAAGAGACTGATATACTGCTATGGGGGCATCCAAGTCTGATGTTCTATCATGCGGTACAATATGATGGAGGGGGCATTTGTGACTAATACTGATATGAGGACATAATTTAGCTATTGGATACCAGTCATGAGAGAAACTGGTGCCTAGTACAGTATGTGGGCATGTGTAACAGACAGTCTTATATGGTAGCATGGTAGCGTGCAACTGCGTCCTTTTCTATATGCATTATGGAGGTGCTGGTTTAAGTTCCCCCTTTTTTGTGTTATATAGGGGGCATTCATTACAACCATTGATATAACAAGCATGGGAGGGTCATCTATGACTGATGCACTGGTTTGGGAGTTAAGAGTATTCCCATCTAGACATTTATGGCATATCCAAAGGAGATGCCAAAAATGTCCAATAGGTACACACAAACCAGTGCAAAAATGTCCATCTCGACATTCTCTGACCAGGTGCAACAGTGCCTTGTTATGAAGATAGAGATAGGTCCACAAGTTGGGACCCATACCTATCAGTCATTTATGGTATATCCTATTGATTTTTGGAAGCTGGATTTCTCTATATTTTTGTGTCAAAATTGGGACACTCGATCCAGGTGTTATCCATACTTATTGGAATAACCCATAGGTGAGCTGGACTTGTCTTTTATCTTTAATATGCTGTCGATGTACCATAAATGTACCAGATGGTACAGGCGCTTTAATGAAAGTACACAATTATTTGCAAAACCAAAATCAATTACAAAATCCTAACTACATCTATTTCCTATTTCTAGTTGTATATTAGATATACAGTAGTTCAGCCGGAAACATTGGGGCTGTCTTATTAATATTTGCTTAAATAAAGACATACCCAACCTAGAGGAGTAGACTGAATATACTACAGAGGTGCCCACTGTTTAGAAGATTTGGCATAACTCTTTTTTTCTTTATGTCACCTCTTAGATGATTTAAGACCAGTATTTTGCAACCAAAAACTGCTGCACATTATTAATAAACCGGATGCATTCTAATATTCACAAACACACACCTTCTTTTGCTAGAAACTTTTGAAAAGTATCTAACAAGGGGCAAATATTGTCTAAAACAGATTATGAATGTGGAATATACCATTTGCGCCAGTTTGTTTGGCACCTTACAATGTATAATTCTGGCACACTAAAGTTAAGTAATCATCCGCCTCTCTCATACAGTCTGCTTATACAGTCTCATGCACTTGTGTTTGTTCTGCATTTTGCAGAACGGAACGTCCTGCTCTCTATAGAGCAGTCCTATCCTTGTTCATAAAACGGACAAGAATAGGACATATTTTATTTATTGCTGGGGCCACAGAAAGGACATACAGGTTCATCTTTGTGGCCCCATTTATGTGAATGGGTGCACAAAAAATGCAGATCAGATGCGGACGAAAAATGCATTTGTGTGCATGAGCCCAAAGAGACTGTTGCATGAACTTTCTCGTTATTCAACAACATGCTTAAGACAGAGGGAGAGATACTGCAGCAGCTTCTTCATGGTCATCCATCCTCCTGGTCTAATTGATAACATTGTACCTGAAGAAGAGGGTGATTTTTCTGTGAAACAATACCATATTTCTCAATGTAATTACATCAGGCCTCATGCACATGCAAAAAACTGATCCGGCAAAAATATGGATGACGTCCGTGTGCATTCGGTTTTTTGCGGAACGGAACAGCTGGTCACTCATAGAACAGAACTATCCTTGTCCGTTAGGCCTCTTGCACACGAATGTTTTATTTTCCGTTTACGTTCCGTTTTTTGCGTTTCTTATAAGGACCGCACACGGAACCATTCATTTCAAAGGTACTCCGTATGCCTTTCGTTTCTGTATTTCCGTTTTTGCGCTCCGTTCAAACATAGAACATGTCCTATTATTGTCCGCATAATGGACAAGGATAGTACTGTTCTATCAGGGGCCAGCTGTTCCGTTCTGCAAAAAACGGAATGCACATGGGCGGCATCCGGATTTTTTGCAGATCCATTTTTTGCGGACCCCAAAATACTGAAAAAGCCATATGCTCGTGTGCAAGAGGCCCTATGCAGACAATAATAGGACATGTTCTATCTTTGAACGGAAAAAATGGAAATACGGAAACAGAAGGTATACGGAGTACCTTCTGATTTTTTTTGCAGATCCAATAAAATGAATGATTCTGTATATGGTACGCAAAAAAGCCCTCAGGCAACTGGCAAATATACAGTCGTGGTCAAAAGTTTTGAGAATTGCATAAATATTGGAAATTGGAAAAGTTGCTGCTTAAGTTTTTATAATGGCAATTTGCATATACTCCAGAATGTTATGAAGTGTGATCAGATGAATTGCATAGTCCTTCTTTGTCATGAAAATTAACTTAATCCCAAAAAAAACTTTCCACTGCATTTCATTGCTGTCATTAATGGACCTGCTGAGATCATTTCAGTAATCGTCTTGTTAACTCAGGTGAGAATGTTGACGAACACAAGGCTGGAGATCATTATGTCAGGCTGATTGGGTTAACATGGCAGACTTGACATGTTAAAAGGAGGGTGAAGCTTGAAATCATTGTTCTTCCATTGTTAACCATGGTGACCTGCAAAGAAACGCATGCAGCCATCATTGCGTTGCATAAAAATGGCTTCACAGGCAAGGATATTGTGGCTATTAAGATTGCACTGCAATCAACAATTTATATGATCATCAAGAACTTCAAGGAAAGAGGTTCAATTCTTGTTAAGAAGGCTTCAGGGCATCCAAGAAAGTCCAGCAAGCACCAGGTTCGTCTCCTAAAGAGGATCCAGCTGTGGGATCGGAGTGCCACCAGTGCAAAGCTTGCTCAGGAATGGCAGCAGGCAGTGAGGCGAAGACTTTTTGAAGATGGCCTGGTGTCACGAAGGGCAGCAAAGAAACTACTTCTCTCCAAAAAAAACATCAGGGACAGCTTGATCTTCTGCAGAAAGTATGGTGAATGGACTGCTGAGGACTGGGGCAAAGTCATATTCTCCGATGAAGCCTCTTTCCGATTGTTTGGAGCATCTGGAAAAAGGTTTGTCCGGAGAAGAAAAGGTGAGCGCTACGATCAGTCTTGTGTCATGCCAACAGTAAAGCATTCATGTGTGGGGTTGCTTCTCATCCAAGGGAGTGGGCTCACTCACAATTTTGCTCAAAAACACAGCCATGAATAAAGAATGGTACCAAAACACCCTCCAACAGCAACTTCTTCCAACAATCCAACAAGAGTTTGGTGAAGAACAATGCATTTACCAGCACAATGAAGCACCGTGCCATAAGGCAAAAGTGATAACTAAGTGGCTCGGGGACCAAAACGTTGACATTTTGGGTCCATGGCCTGGAAACTCCCCAGATCTTAATCCCATTGAGAACTTGTGGTCAATCCTCAAGAGGCGGGTGGACAAACAAAAACCCACTAATTCTGACAAACTCCAAGAAGTGATTATGAAAGAATGGGTTGCTATCAGTCAGTAATTGGCCCAGAAGTTGATTGAGAGCATGCCCAGTCGAATTGCCGAGGTCCTGAAAAAGAAGGGCCAACACTGCAAATACTGACTCTTTGCATAAATGTCATGTAATTGTCGATAAAAGCCTTTGAAACGTGTGAAGTGTGTGTAATTATATTTCACTACCTCACAGAAACAACTGAAACAAAGATCTAAAAGCCGTTTAGCAGCAAACTTTGTAAAAACTAATATTTGTGTCATTCTGAAAACTTTTGGCCACGACTGTACACTGACAAATCCCATGCTTTACTTCACAAATTTTAAAGATATCTACCTGCAGCTACCACTAGGGGGAGCTCGGTGCATAGTAGTTTATACAGTTTCCATTTTCTGCAATGGAAGCTGAAATAATCTGTTTAGGCTGATCTTCCACTAGTGGCAGCTGCATGAAAATGTAGTGTTGGAAACAGATATAAATGGTACCATCCTAACTGGCTGCTGGGATAGAAACTTTTATAAGGAGGCTTATTTAAATGTCTGAGTTTCTATGGAAATGCTAAACCTTTGGCTGCACACGTAGAAGCAATGTCTTCTGAATCAACAATTTCAAATATAGTTTCACAGTAAATGCTCCTTTATACCGAATTAAATGATAAAATATAAAAAAAAATGTTCATATTCTATGTTCCAAGGTTAAGCCGATCATCCTACCTATGAGACATGATTTTTTTAAAAATCGTATTGAAAATGCATAATGAATAACTAAAAGTATGATGATTGACCAATAGGCACTTCTAAAGTAATTGGGTGACTTTTATCTTTTTTTTTTTTTCTTTCTGTTCTTCCTTTTGAAGAAGTGCTTCAGGACCCACTTTGCAATTGAAATCTACTAGAGAAGGAAGAAATTAAGGAAGACTTATGCCCTCAGTTCATTTTAGTTTAATGCAGACTTGCCTTGCACTTTTACAGCTGGATATCCATGACACCTCACATTATAGAATCCACATTGTATTCTTTTACAGAGAAATATCCATGACAATAGATGAGCATAGAACATCTGTGGTGCTCTGTCTCTAGAAATCAATATGAAAACCGTCTTAGGGCATTTTGCAGGCCAATTTAGAACAAATACAATTCATTTATACAACACTGTGTGCGTCCATTTGAACAGGGCGAATTGCCAGCATGGGAAAGAAATTCAGAGTGAACTGTATCCTAACATCCCATACTCCAGAAAACCAATTTTACCTGATAAATGTGTGTCTTCTGGAATCAGAGAGGAGGTCGGTTGGGCAGAAGAGTAATTTTAGGTGATAGGGAAAACAGAATGAAAAAGATGCTGTGAACCTAGTTAAGGTGACAGTTCTTATTATTGGTTTTACACAGTTGTTCCAATGACAACGGACTGTTTTATGAGTATGAAAAGCCTCTATGTCTGAGCAAACTGAAGCATGTAAAAGGGAAGTGTCATCAGAAAATGACCTACTGTTTAAAGCACATTTTTATGTTTTAAAGAATTTCTGATAGTTATTTTTAATTTTCCATGTGAATATCTATACAGTATTTAAACAAAAACCATAAAATCATGCAGTTTTCCCACTGGCCACTAAGCCTAATAATTGGCACCACTTCTTGGTCTGTACAAATCACTTTACTGCAGTTATCTCCTAATCGATACACAGAGGTGATATCATTACAGACAGGGTTAGAATAACAGTTAAGACAGAATCCATAATTCGCAATAGGTGATTATCACAGCTTATCTATTCTTCCCTTGTACAATGAACTCTGCACAGGTCACAGAGCATGTCTAGAAAACTCACATAGAAGTCAATGAGTTCCCCTCCAAACCATTGTGTCTATGGTCCATAAAGCAATCTTCTTAATGCTTTCTAAATGCTGTCTAAAGGACAGCTCAGGCAAGATGGCCACCACGATGATCATGTTGAGGAAATAATTTAAAAATCTGCAGAAATAAAAAGAGTTTACAAAAGAAAGATGTGTGTATCTGTCTTTAAAGGGGTATTCCCATCACATACAATGGGGGCATATCGCTACAGGTGGGACCCACACCTACAAGGAGAACGGAGCGGGGAGAGCTGTGGCTAGAGTTTAGCGAACCAGAACTGTAAAGTTTTTGGATTTTTGGCACCCGGACCCGAACATTTTCGGAATAGAAAAATTTATTCAATAAATTCGGTGGCGTACTACCGATTATTGGGGGATCTGTGCCCCTCATATCTTTCAAAGTAACTTGTGACCTTAATCAATCTTAATCACAGTGTAATAAATTTGTTTCTTATATTGTGGTGTTACCAAGAAATATCTTTTATCTTTATAACACTGCTAGGGCATATTAGGCAGAGCACAAAGTGTAATAAATTCATCTGTCACATAGAGGTGTGACCAAAAACAATAATTTTTGTTTATAACACGGGCAAGGCATACCTGACAGGGAACAAGTTTTATTAAATCTGTCTGTTACTTTGTTGGGTTACTGAAAAGAATGTGGAGAGCGTCAAATAAGGGACGATGCCATAGTCGTGGAGCTGCTGGTGTTGGTGGGACTCCTGTTGCAGGGAGAGGACGTGGTGGATCTGTGTCAGCTGCACGCCCAAATGAAACACCTTCCTCAGGTTCGCGTAGACGACAGGGCCTTCCACATTATTTAGCAGGTCCAAATGCTGCTATACGAATGGTGAGGCCAGAGCTCGTACAGGCACCAGTAGATTGGTACTCCGGTACCTTCACAATGTCTCCCACCCGGTCCACTGCTGAAATCTCAGAGTTGGCACCTGCAGGCCAGCTATCTAGCACCTCACTCCCTTGCAAATTAGCCAAGCAGTCTGAGCCACAAGTCATGCAGCAGACTCTCATGCTTTTTGATGACTCTCCTGGCAGGGTTTCCCCAGCCCATCCACCTAGCCCTGCTCTAGAAGTGGAAGAGATTGAGTGCACTGATGCCCAACCACTTATGTTTGAGGATGAGGACATGGGAAGACCACCGCATCACGTCTCTGATAATGACGAAACACAGATGCCAACTGCTGCGGCTTTCTGCAGTGTGCAAACCGACAAGGCAGGCAGGGGAGCAGAAGACTTGGCGGAAGATGATGTGGAGAATGATGAGGTCCTAGACCCTACATGGGATGAAGCTCATACTAGTGACCTGTGCAGTTCGGAGTAAGAGGCGATGGTCACACAGAGACACCAGCACAGAAAAAGAGGGAGCAGGGTGCAGAAGCAGAGCACCCGTCCCCTAGACACTACGCCTGCTATTTCCCACCGCACCCAGGGAACGAGCACACCAAAGACAGCTCCAAGATATTCCCTGGTGTGGCAGTTCTTCAAACAATGTGCAGACGACAAGACACTAGTGGGTTGCACGCTGTGTAATCAGAGCCTAAAGCAAGGCATAAACGTTATAAACCTGAGCACAACCTGCATGACCAGTCATCTAAGTGCAAGACACGAGCTGCAGTGGAGTAAACACCTCCAAAACTAAGAAAATTCTCTGGCTCCTCCTGCTCCCTCTTCTTCTGCAATCTCAGCCTCTTCCTCCACCTCTGGAGAGATAAATGGAGGATGTGACACCAACACCACCACGTCCATGACCTTCAACAAGCACCACCACAGTGTCCCATGGAAGCGTTCAGCTATCCATCTCCCAAACGTTGGATCGAAAGAGGAAGTACCCCCCTACCCACCCGCGATCCCTGGTTCTGAATGCCAGCATTTTAGAAATTGCTGGCCTTTTAAATGTTGTCATTCCATTTGGTGGAGACGGAGAGTTTTAAAAACCTTATGATGCTGGCGTTCCAAGCTGCCACTACTTTTCCAGGCAAGCCATCCCTTACCTGCAGAAGCAAGTGACTGACAAATTAAGGTGTGTACTGCGCAACGCAATCTGTGGCAAAGTCCACAGCTTTTAAACTCATCTGTTTGGGGGACAAACCCCACACCGTGCAGGAGCTTTGGACGGGCCTGGAACAACAGACCAATGAGAGGTTGGTGCCACTGAGTCTCAAGCCCGGCCTGGTGGTGTGCAACAATGGGCGAAATGTCGTAGCAGCTCTGGGCCTAGCAGGTTTGACACACATCCCTTGCCTGGCGCATGTGCTGAATTTGGTGGTGCATAAATTTCTGAAAAACTACCCTGATATGTCAGCTGCTGCAGAAAGTGCAGGCCGTCTATGCGCGCTTTCGCCGTTCTCACCCTGTTGCTGCTCGCCTGTCTGCGCTGCAGCATAACTTTGGCCTTCCCGCTCACCGCCTCATTTGCGACGTGCCCACAAGTTGGAACTCCACCTTGCACATGCTAGAGAGACTGTGCAAGCAGCAGCAGTCGATAGTGGAGTTTCAACTGCAGCACGCACGGGTCAGTCGCTCTGCGGAACAGCAACACTTCACCGCCACTGAGTGGTCCTTCATGCGAGACCTGTGTGCCTTGTTGCTCTGCTTTGAGTACTCCACCAACAAGTCCAGTGCCAATGACGCAGTTATCAGCGTTACTATCCCACTTTTGTCTCCTTGAAAAACCGCTTCTGGCGGTGATGGAGGAAGATGTGTCACAGCAGAAAGAGGAGGAGGAAGAGGGATCATTTCAACGGTTATAAGGCTAGTCATTCACAGGTGGCTCGGAGGGTGGGTTCCTGCACCAACATAAGCCAGGTAAACAATTGTCCAGCCAGGGCACAGTTCTGGAGGATGAGGAGGAGGAACATGTTCACAGCAGGGTGGTATCCAAAGCAGCTCATTGGCATCACTTGTGCGTGGATGGGGGGATACAGAGGACACAGACGATACACCTCCCACAGAGGACAGCTTGCCCTTGCCTCTGTGCAGCCTGGCACTCGTGAGCAACTACATGCTGCAGTGCCTGCGCAACAACAGCCGAGTTGCCCACATTCTAACTTGTGCTGATTACTGCTGGATCCCTATTACAAGGACAACATGCCATTCTTAATTCCCTCACTGGAGCGTGATCAGAAGATGCGCGTGTACAAGTCCACGCTGGTAGACGTGCTGCTGATGGCATTCCCAACTGACACCGGGGGCTCAGTGGAAGCACAAGGCGAAGACAGAGGAGGAGGAAAAGACTGCCAACACAGCTAGGGCACCGCTAGCACCTCTGAAGGAGGGTTAGCATGGCCGAAATTTGGAAAAGCTTTGTCACCACGTCACAACAACAAGCGCCACCAGCTGATATGCAACATCCGAGCAGGAGGCAGCATTTCAGCAACATGGTGGAGCAGTATGTGTGCACATCCCTACATGTACTGACTGATAGGTCTGCCCCATTCAACTTCTGGGTCTCCAAATTGGGCACATGGCCTGAACTTGCCCTTTATGCCTTGGAGGTGATGGCCTGACCTGCAGCCAGTGTATTGTCTCTGAACGTGTGTTTAGCACAGCCAGTGTGGACAAGCTCACGTTCATTAAAATGAACCAGGCATGGATCCCACAAGAATTGTCTTTATCTTGTGCAGAATGGACAAATATACCGATTTCACACAGCCATTGTTATACTCCAGAACACTTTCACTTTGTGTTATTTTATGTATTCCACAATGTTTTATGGTGTACCCAAATTAAATAAAAAAAACTAAAAAACGTGTTGGCTGCCTCCACCTCCTCCACAGCTGCTTCCACCTACACTGGCAAATCCACCTGCACCACCACGTCTACCTACAATGCCACGTTCACCGCCTCCTCAACCTCCTAGTCCATATGAACCTCGTGCTCTTAGTTCAGGATTCAAATTTGTAAGTTTTATTTATTTTATTTCACATCATTTCCCTATCCACATTTGTTTGCAGGGCACTTACCCACATTTTGCTGCCTTTTGCAGCCCTCTAGCCCCTTCCTGGACTTTTTTAGAGCCATTTTAGTGCCCCAAAGTTTGGGTCCCCATTACCTTCAATGGGGTTTGGGTTCGGGGTTCGGGTTAAGTTCGGATCCCGAACCCGAACTTTTTTATGAAGTTCGGCCGAACCCAGCGAACACGAACTTCCAGGTGTTCGCTCAACTCTAACCCTTTTAACTGACAGAAAATAAAAATTGGTGACACGTTTCCTTTAAATAGTGTAGCAAAAATAAAAAAGGATGGAGCCAGCACGTCCAAAGTGGAGTATTTAATCCAGATGCAATGTTTCGGCCTACTGTAGGAAGCCTTTGTCAAGCATGCATATACATCCAGAGTGTTGGTTTAAATAGCCCAAAAGTGACATCATACATGAGGGTGTGTACCAATTAACCCCAGGTCAGGGGGTGTGTGTATCCAAAATCGTAAAACAATAAACATATACCTAAATATATGCAAACAACTTTAGGGTAGGGTTATCTAGGATGCCAATCTTGTCGCTATGGTCCATATACATACCAGTAATGACCACAAAAATTCAGGCAAGGCAAGTATAAAACGCTATGTCTGTGGGGTTCACTTCCGGTTTGTAGCTTCCGGTATCGTGGACCGTAATCTAAATATGCCTGGAGGGACTAAAATCCTTAGAGCCTTATTCCGCGACATACCTTATTTAACACACTCATAATTCAAAACCAGCCAAGGGACATTATCAAATCCAAATGCCGATAGAAAACGTGATGGAACGCATTTGCATTCCACCACTGTACTTCCTCCATGTCACTTCCGGGGCGGAATAGAGGCGCGTCAGTATCGCAACTACACTGCGACGCCACTAAGAGAATGACGAGCGGCGTGTGGGACGCACTTGCGTTCCACAGGGCTGATAATGAAACGAAGCTCCTGCGCACTGGGAGTCAGCATCTGCGCTATCCGGAAGGACAAAGCATGTGTATTGATACCATAGGCTGTATCCACAGCTCTCATAGGCTACATGTAATGAGGAGATATAGCAATATGGCAAATAAATGGCTGAATATAATATATATTAACATGAGTATAATAGGTATAATTGGCATCTTACCCTACCCCCAGGTATAAAGGAAAGGCATAAGAATATTAAAGGATAGTCCTTAGTGTCCATAGTGGTAATTTGGAAACCTATAAGAAAAATAAAAACAAATTGTTAGCGCAGAGAGATATAAGAATATCTGGTCAACATTATAAATAGGGAGACAAAGCAAAATCAACATTCATGCCATTGGGGATCAGTGTCTCAAGTTCATAGATCCACTTAAGTTCACAACGTTTCAATAACTTTACTTTATCTCCACCCCTCCTCTGTCTTGGCACATGTTCGATAATACGGAACTGTAATTGACTGATATTGTGTTTCGCCTCTATGAAGTGTCTTGGGACTGGTAGATCATCTTTCTTTCTAATCTTGATTTTATGTTTTGTAATGCGTTCTTTGCATTCCATCGTTGTTTCGCCCACGTACAAAAGACTACATGGGCATTGTATAGTGTAGATCACATATGATGACTGGCAGGTTAAAAAATGTCATAATCCTTCCCGGTTATTAGATGTGGAAAATGGGATCCTCTTAACATGGCATTGCAATTGCTACAACTTAAACAGGGATAACATCCTTTCTTTTGTGGAGCCAAAAAGGTTTGCCTAAATCCTGGCACCGGACCTATATCCGATTTCACAAGGAAAACTTTTTGATTCCTAGGTCTTCTGTAGGCCATCATTGGAGGTGTTTGTAATCCTTCCTTATCCGGATCTCTATTTTGGATAATATCCCAGTTGTCTGGTATTATTCTGCTGATCTTATTGCTCTGATAATTATAAGTACTAACGAAAGGTACTCTAGTAGAGTTCTTGTTCTTCATAGTGCTTACAAGCAGCTGTTCTCTCGGGGTCCCTTGTATTGCTTTTTTATGTTCATCTCGAAGTCCATCTGGATAACCCCTTTTGAGGAACTTAGCTTTCATAGTCTCTATTTTTTTCATCATAAAGGGAGTCCTTGCTAACTATTCATCTGACTCTCATGAATTGAGACCTGGGTAATGAGTTCATCATCCTCCTCAGATGGAAAATGTCAAATTGTAGTAGGTTATTCTTATCTGTTGGCTTTACAAATAGATCTGTAGTCAGGACATTCTCCTCAGTTTTGCACACTAAGACATTAAGGAATTGTAATTCCGTAGGGGAATGTACCAGGGGGAATTGCAGATCCAGGTCAAACCCATTCAATTCTTTAAGGAATAGTTGTAAAGTTGAAACATTATTATTCCAAACTGCGAAAACGTCATCGATGTAGCGCCACTAACATTGTAGAAATGGAAAAAAGTCAGATTTGTATACCACTGTTTCCTCAAAATTGTTCATGAAAATATTTGCATAAGCCAGCGCTACATTATATCCCATGGCCGTACCCCGTTGTTGTTTATCAAAGTCATCACGGTATAGAAAATAATTCTCTATCAGCACAATGTGTAATAGGCTCAGAAGGAATTAACATAGGGGGAGGGAGAAAAATCAGATTTTTCTAATGCATTTTTAGTTGCCTGTATACCTTTCTCATGTGATATTGATGTATAGAGGCTCATGACATCAAAAGACACAAGGATAGATGTATCAGTGACCTCAAGATCATGTACTTAAGAAAATCTGTAGTGTCCTGTATGTAGGACTTGGATTGTTTCGCGAAATTTCTCAACATTTTATCCAAAGGGCTGTTTACCATGAGATAATCCAATAATTCCTGATCAATTATGTTCTTTGTCAGTGCTTCATATAGAACTGTTCTGATCTTTTTCATGATCCTGAATTTTGGGTCACCTATAAGTGACTCATAAACCGCTATGTCTACGCTGGGTTTCAGCCATGTAGTCAGTCGTGTCCAGAATGACCACTGCCCCTCCTTTGTCCGCTGACTTAAGTGTGAAAGCCTTATTCTTTTGTAAATCATGTATTGCCTTCTCCTCACCTCTTGTTATGTTCCTGTTATGTTATGTTTTACATAACTCATCACATTTCAATTCACATATTTGTGAATTGACCAAACTAATATAGGTTTCCACACTATGATCAGTGGTTGGTGGTGAGAAATTACTTCTCTTCTTAAATCCACAGCTCTTCAATGTGATCTCTTGGGATCGCACAGAATGCCTATTTAGTGTATAATTTGTCGAGGGGGTTTCATTAGAAAATCTCAAAAAATAATCTAAAAAAATAAACTTATTCACAACTAAGTTGTCTTTTTCAGCCTCACTGGATATCAAGGAAAGAAGGATGTCCGGCACTGCTGGATTGTCTGGTGCAATTTCTTCCTTTTATTAACGTGGCAACAAGGATTGTACACACACACTGTACTGCGGTAAAATTGACGCGTTTCGGACTGTAAAGTCAATGGATATCGTCTGAATGGTGGTTTCCTGGCTCGGGTCATTTGTGCTCCTCTGTTTCCTATGTTTGCAACCTCCTCTTCTCCAAGGGCGATTTCTGACCGCTCTTCTGTCTTCTCTCCCATGGCTAAAAAAGGCATTCCTGAGTCTGAGTCTGCCGTTGTGGTGCCTGCACCTCGCCGCCCTGTTCTTCTTGTTGTTCTTCTCCTTGGTATCTGTTTTTTTTTGTTTTGCCACTTGTATATATTGCCACGTTGATAATCCTCCACATCCCGATACCATTTTTGTCTTTTTGTTTCCTCCTTTTCTGTACGATGCTTATTCAAATGTGTCTGTACACGTTCTTTGAACGTGGATAGATCACTTGTTGGTAGATTGGAGGATAATTGTGTCGTCAAATCAGAGATTTTGGCATTGCTGGTCATTATCTCTTCCTGCAGAAATTCTATATTCAAAAGTATCAAGTCCAATAAGTACTTGTTAGATATTTGTTCAAATTTGGTACAAAACTGTGCGTTATCAGGAAATAGTGTAGGTCGCAGACGAGATCTCAAAACCAGCGAGGGAGAAGTTCCCATCGCCATGATGCAGGAAAGAAATAACGCATCAGAAATCGCTAAGTACCTCACTCTAAGGGACCTCATCAGTACTAGCCTTAAGAACTTTGATGATCGCCCAGAATACTATAGAAGTTGAAAGGCCACCTTCAAGACAACAGTTCAAACCTTTGGTGTACCGCCTATGCAAGAACTTGATTAACTAATTAGATGGCTAGGTCCATGGTCGTCAAACTGTGTTAAGAGACTCAAAACCGTTCATATCTACGAACCAGTCAAGGGCCTTCGTCTCGCATGGGAAAGATTAGAGCAGACATACGGCAGCTCGGAAGTAGTTAAACGTGCCTTATTTAAACGACTATATGACTTTCCTGGATTATCCAATACAGACCGCCAAGGGTTCCAGGAATTAAGCGACCTTCTTCTTGAGTTTGAAATCGTCAAGGGAGACCCGCAGCTACCAGGTCTCAGCTTTCTTGATACCTCCCATGGTGTGGGCCTGATCGTGGAGAAATTACCCCTCAATATTCAAGACCAATGGGCAACAACAGGTTCAAAATACAAGGAGCAACATCGTGTTCCCTTTCCACCATTTTCATTCTTCTGTAAGTTCATCAAGGACTTAGCTAGAGCTAAAAACGATCCAAGCTTCAACACCTTGGGAACCAACATCTTTGGCTCTACTAAACAGAGACACGAGACTTTAAGTCCCAGACAGAGAAACCCTAAAGGTCTAATTTCAGTAAAAAATACAGGGGTTGTGCCCACTACTAACAATGGAAATGAAAGCCCTAAGGAACCCGTTCATCATTGCCCTATCCATGATAAACCACATCCTTTAAGGAAATGCCGTGTCTTCATAGAAAAGCCCTTTGAGGAACGTAAGGAGTTCCTAAGGAGTCATAATTTCTGCTTCAGATGCTGTGCATCCACTGAACACTTCGCCAGAGACTGTAAGGTTCCAGTCAAGTGTTCTGAATGTAATAGTGATCTACACATGACCGCTGTTCACCCGGCCGGGACCAATCAGGCGGAACCTAGAACCAGTTAACTGGCACAAGCCCCATTCCGATCAAGGCGGGGAGAGTCATGGCAGGGAGAGTGCCGACTGACCAACCACAACCGTCATGCCCAGATGAACAAAGGTATGTGGAGAAGGACTTTTGTGCGGTAAGTCTTGTTCTAAGATTTGCCTCGTGGATGTGTTTCCTACTGTACAACCAGAGAAGACCATAAGAATGTATGCTATTCTAGATGACCAAAGTAATCATTCCCTAGAACTTCTTACTTCAGACAGTGTCCTAACCACTACTATGTGCAAGATATGCCTTGCCCAAATATTGTAAAAACATCAGAAAGCAGCTTAAATCCCAAGGAGTCAGCTGCAGAAGAATGTTCCTGGACAGAGGGACAGCTTGTAGAATGGCCTTCAGAATCTCAATTGGAGCCCTATTCAAGCCCTTCCCAGCTTCTCAGTCCTCACACAGTTTATCATAATGAATCCTATATCTTCACTGACAACATGCCTTCTGATTCATGTAGTTCTGATGAGACAATGCAGAAACGTGAGTCTTCCAGTCAACTGTTTGACAATGAGTTTAATTCTGTAAAAGAAGTATCTTCTGAACATTCTATAAAGGAGATTCCTTCAACAGAGGAAGAGTTCATTTCAGATACTTTGCAAGAACCTTCAGTTCCATCTGCAGTTGTTGATTGCACCCAAGAGGATTACAGTTCTTCCCAGTCTTCAACGGATGAGCACCTTCATATTGCTCAGCCCTTTCTGGAAACCACAGGGAAAAGTTCACCACCAATGTCCATGACAAATACTGCATGTCAACAACCCAAGTCCGTATGTACAAAGACAGATCCCATTTTAGAAGTGAAAAGCAGACATTAGCATTTGCGTTCACGATTCATAAACCGAAGGCAATCTACATCTAAATCAGCCTCACAAAATAAGCGCTCTCGCTCTAAATTGGTGACACAGACAGAGAAGTCACATTCTAAATCTTTGGCAAGATCAAGGAGAACCAAGTCTCGCTCAGCTTCTAATGAAAGCAACAGACAATCTCCTGTAATAAAAAAGAAGAAATCCACATCTGGGGTGCATAAAAGATCACTGAAGAATAAACCGGAAAAGATAGGAAATATTCCCGTGCCATCTGGCGTTTTTAAAGAGCACAACCTTTATAAGTTTCAGT
Source organism: Bufotes viridis (assembly GCA_033119425.1). Classification (NCBI taxonomy): domain Eukaryota; kingdom Metazoa; phylum Chordata; class Amphibia; order Anura; family Bufonidae; genus Bufotes; species Bufotes viridis. The sequence continues at coordinate 100,770,280 of CM065592.1, read as the reverse complement.
GGAAGCAGGTACAACATCTCACCAGTCAGTTCTGGAAAAGGTGGATAAGAAAGTACCTCTACCTCTAGCAAGAATGCAGAAGGTGGCAAGAACCAAGGCCCAATATAAAGATTTTGTTCTGTTAAGAGACAAACAAGTTAATGGTCTCGACTGGCCTACTGGACTTATTACTAAAGTCGTTTCCAATTCGGATGGAAAGAACATCCAGGTTGAGATCCCTTCTACCAAAGATACTCATAATCTTCTAAGACTGTTTCCAGTACCAGCTCACCAGTCTGAACTGAAGATATATTCTTTTTTGGTTTGAATAAATGTTCATTGCATGTTTCCTTTTTAGGTTTATGGACATTATTCATTGTTATTTATACAATTCCATTGTATGAATATACATAGTGGTATCTACCGATACCAGACGGGGAGTGTTCTGTTTCAGTATCTTGCATTGTGTATTGGTATGCTCCTCTCTTCTCCTCCCCCCTCTGTTTCTGCTTCTAGTTGGTTCAGTCTAGCCACTTCCTGTTTACCCTACCATGCATTGCTGTTTTTGTGTGCTCTAATTCTGAGGAGAATCTGAGGTGAATCTGTAACTTATCTTCTTATCAAGGAGAATATTAGTGGCATAATTCTTTTACCATCTGGATTCCCTGCATATCTTGCAATACAATCTCCAGATTAAAAGACTACTTGACTAACTCTTGGGTGTCTGATGCGTAAACTGTAAGTGGAGAATGTCTGATTCAACTAGTCACCTCACAGATGCGTGATTTGTATAAGGCTGACATTTCGAAACGCCACATTTCGAAACGCCACACAATCCTTAGCTGGATTCCACCCAGGAACTGATTTTATTTAGATTTTCTTCTTTGTAAGATGGAATTATTCCATTCCTTGACTGGAGGGAAAGCTGGTTGTATGACTGATGCAAAAACTTCACTAGCAACTAAAAGGTTAAAGCAAGATTGTTTTTTCTTACATTTTAGAGGTATTTTGTTTTTTGGAGATGAGCGAATTGTTCAAAAATTTGATTTGCCCGTTCGCCGAATTTTTCCGAATATATTTGCAGCGAATTACGTTAAACTGCTGTTTCCTGGCTGCTGAGAGCCTTTATAGTGGTTTAGAACACTGTTCTTTGCAGTAACATGCATAGGGAGTCTGCTTTGGTAGTGAAATAATACTGTGAGTCCGTATGACATGCAGATGACAGGCATCGCTCTTAGAATCACTGCACACTTCACTTATTTGGGCAGTCACGGGGCCAAAACTGACCAAATAACTCAAGTATGAACTTAGCCTCAGAGGTCAATGTTAGTGTCAAGAAGAAGCACACTCCTTTTTAAAACTCGTCGGCTGATTCCACATAGATGTCTACAGAACCTGTTCTATTAAACGCTTATAAAAGTACAGCCCCCAATGTAGGGTCCAATGTTGTTATAAAAAATAAAAAATAAAAAAGTGGAGACAGCACGTCCAAACTATGGAATTTATTCCAGATGCAACGTTTCAGCTGATGAGCCTTTGTCAAGCATGCTTGACAAAGGCTCATCAGCCGAAATGTTGCATCTGGAATAAATTCCACAGTTTGGACGTGCTGTTTCCACTTTTTTATTTTTTATAACTACATTGAACTGTTTATATTTAGGGGGATTTTTACCACCCCCTGGAGACGAGCACCCACCGCATAAAGTAAAGGAGTGCTGTTCATCTCTGCATTTATAAGCATGAAGAGGGTATCAGCAGTAAGTTTTTGCTCACATAACTGATTATTTTGCCCTTCCTCTGATCCGTCAGAACAATAACCCCCCAAAAAACGGATCCTGTGTGTGGCATAATGAAGGCATAAAGTGGCATAATGAAGGAGTCTGGAGGTGGCTGCAGCATCGGGAGGTCACAGAGTGGCACAATGACAGAGTTTAGAGGTGGGTGGCAGTAACAGTACCCGCTGATGATGGTGGGTGTGAGAAGGAGCACTTGGCATCAGATGTGTGGTATCAGGCGGGTGGCAGCATCAGAATAGTAGCTGAGGCAGGTAGCCAGAAGAAACCGGTCTCTTTTTTTTCAAGGTTTGGGTGAGGAAGCATTGATGATCTAATCTGATGCATCAGGCATTGGTGGATGGAAATCCTGGCTAATTCACGCCTGATTCATCTTGACAAAGGTCAGTCTCTCCACATTTTGGGTGGACAGGAGAGCTCCTCTTGGGTTAACTATGAACCCGCCGCACTATACACCCGCTCTGATGCCACACTACTGGCTGGGCAAGACAGCTTTTCCGGGAAAACTCGGCTAGTTGGGGCCACAAATCCAGTTTGGCTGCCCAGAAGTCCAGCGGATCTTCAATGTGGGGTGGCAGGCTGCTGTCCAAGTATGCCACTACCTTCTGGTTCAGGTCTTCCTCCAGGTCCAGCTGCTGCTGCTGGTGAGTACTTTCTTCACTATGCGGGTGAAAAAAGCTGCTCATCAGCGACTAGACTCAGGCTGCTGCTGATAGAGCTGGTACTGCTCCTGCCACCCCACCCATCCCCAGCAGCCATGGCAGTGGAACTTGGGTGAAGAGGGCCCCCCGTCAGACCTGCGAGAGGATGGACGATGGCGCAGATAGGCAGCGGCCAACTGACTACATAAGATGTCTCTATAGTAGTTCAGTTTGTCCTCCCTCTGAGCGGGTGTAAAAAAGGCCCTCATTTTAAGTAGCGAGGCTCCAACAAGGTGGAGAGCCAGAAGTCATCCCTCTGCCGAATGCTGATAATTTGGCTGTCGCTACGCAAGCAAGTGAGCATGCATAGGGCAATTTGTGAAGTGCCTCAGAGAGAATCTCTGCCTCCATCTCCACTGCATACTACCATAATGTATCTGGGTCCTCTGCCTCGTCTTCCTTTAGCTCCTCTGGCTGCTCCTGATCCTCCTCTCCTGTCACCTGTGTAGAAAAACCACCCATTTCGCTACACATCGCTTGTGCTCCAATGTCCACCTCCTCCTCCAATTCGGCCCCCAAAGGGCTCATGTGGCTGTGAGATCTAGGCGCCAAGTCTCTAGTCCCCTGACCAGCCAGATTTATCAGCATCTGTTCCAGGACATGAAGCAGTGGAATGACATAGTTTATCCCATAGTCCCGGCGACTGACAAATAACATTGCATCCTCAAAGGGCAAACAGCAGCTGTCACGCATAGCTGCCACTGGCTGACATCGAAGTTACACAGGGGAGTAGTCCTGTCCGCTTGGATCATTAAGAAATCGTTGATGGCCTTTCTCTGTGCATATAGTCGGTCTAACATATGGAGGGTGGAATTCCAACGGTTGGAAAAGTCGCATATCAGTCTATATTGGGGGATGCCGTTCTGCCGCTGCAGCTCAAGGAGGGTGTGATTTGCAGTGTACTAGTGGCTGAAGTGCATTCAAAGTTTCCTGACCATTTTTTGGATTTTTTGAAGATGGGTGGAAGAATTCAGGAACGGCTTGATAACCAGATTGAATACATGTGCAATGCAGGGTGCATGGCTCAGCCCTCCTTTACACAGCACCGTCACAATGTTCTTCCAGTTGTCGGTCACCACGGTTCCGATTTTGAGTTGTCGCAGAGAAAGGCAGGACTCGATTTCTTGACACAGGAAATGGAGCAATTCCTCCCCTGTGTGACTCCGTTCGCCCAGGGAAACTAGGTGTAGAACAGCATTACACCGCCATGCCATGCACATGTAGTATGCTGGAGGGCCCTTGTGAATTGTCCCTGCAGCATAGGCCGAGGACACCGTGGAGGATGAAGAGACAGCTGCATACATTTTCGCAGGACCCATGGCGAGCAACGTGTAGGCGGAAGTGGCGTCACCAGGCCCAGTTGCTGGTGTGACTGTGCAGGAACCACATTCACCCAGTGGGCCATAAAGGACATGTATTGTCCCTGCCCGTAGTTACAGCTCCACACGTCAAGGCTGCTGTGCACTTTGACAGACACCAACAGGCTCAAAAAGACTGGCCCACCTTCTGTTCTACATGTGTGTGCAGGGCTTGTACTGCCTTTTTGGCAAAGAAATGATCACTTGGGACTCTCCACCTTGGCTAGGCACAAGCCATCAGTTCTCTGAAAGGTGCAGAGTCCACCACTTGGAAAGGGAGGGACTGCAGCACCAGCAAATTGGCCAGAAGCACATTCAGCTTCTGTGCCTTTGGATGAGTGCACACATACTGTTGTCTCTTGGAAATCTCTTTGGTGATTGATTGCTGACGGAATTACTGATGAGGAGTAGGAGTGTGAGGAGCAGGAGCATCAGGACCATTAGATGATGGGAAGGACAGACAACTTTCTTCAGCTGAGGTGGTGGAGCCTTGACTGCCCGAAATCGGTCGCATGCCACTGGATGATGCAGCGGTTGCTGTGGCAGGCTGGAACACCACATTGGAGCCACGGTTCTCCCAGGCCCCTATATGGGGACACTGCATATGTTGACGCAGGGCCATGCTTCAACTTCTGCCCACAGATTCGGCAAATGGCCATGTTCACCTCCTCCGGCTTCTATACAAAAAACTGCCACACCGCTGAGTAGGTGATTTTACCCCCAACACTTCCCACTGACTGACTGCTACCACCGCTTCCTCCGTGAACCCCTGTACCACTACTTTCAGGGCAGGTAGACTCCTGCAAAGTGGGTAGTCTACCCCAGGCACGTTTGGCTCCCGACGTCCCACTGCTGCCACCCTTCTGACTTGATGGCTCTGCCATAGTCTCAAACACAAGCTTCCACCCTCATCCCCTGATGATGATGAAACCCCTTCGCCACCCAGCTCCCAATTGAGATCGGCTACATCATCATCGAGTACTGTCTGCACGTCACTGTTGTCCATCTCAACAGTCTCTGGGCCAGGAGCCTGACAGCTCGCAACATCAGCTTCTACACCACTCATCACTACTTGCCCACCTTCCAGTGTCATTGTGTCGCTCTGTTGTCTCCTCATGCTGCTGCCAACTCCAGACTCTGTCATTGTGCCGCTCTGTGGTCTCTTCATGCTGATGCCACCTATAGAATCTGTCATTGTGCCGCTCTATGGTCTCCTTATGCTTCCGCCACCTACAGACTTGGTCAGTGTGCCACTCAGTGGCCTCCTCATACTGCTGCCACCTCCAGACTCTGTCATTGTGTCACTTAGTGGCCTTCTCCTTATGCTGCAGCTGCTGCCACCTACAGAATCTGTCATTGTGCGATTTGGTGGCCTCCTCATACTGCTGCCAACTCCAGACCCTGTCATTGGGCCACTTTGTGGTCTCCTCATGCTGCTTGCACCTCACCACTGTGTCATAAGGCCACTGTGTGGACTTCTCATGCTGTTCCCACCCTCCCCACTTCAGGACTGGTCCACTATTGGCTTCCGGCCTGGCTGACATTATCATTTTTTTGACACTTCTTCTTATCTTTCAGAAGGAAGGAAAAATGAGTCACACAACAGATCCTGTGTGTGTAGCAGCTTTAAGGCCTGCACGGTCCCATCAGAATTAGCTTAAGATTTGGTAGCCAAAAGCAAGAGTGGGTAGAGAACACAGAAGACATGCAAATATTCCATTCACGTGTCATCTCTGTTTTAGATCCACTCCTGTTTTTTTTGGCTTTAGCAATACTGATGGATTATTTAGCAAATGCTAACCTAGTGAAGGCGTATGCTCCACAGATTTTTCTGAGTAATTGTTCTGACGAATTAGAGAATGGGGAAAATGAATCAGTTACGTCAACACAAACTTACTGCTGACACCCTCTCCACTCTGTTGGGGGGCTCTACTTGTATAAGCGTTTAATAGAACAGGTTCGGTAGACATCTATGTGGAATCAGGGTGTAAAAGGAGTGTGCTTATTCTTGACGCTCACATCTACCTGCAAGGCTGAGTTGATACTTGAGTTATTTGGTCAGTTTTGGCCGTGTGACTGCCCCAATTAAGTGAAGTATGCAGTGAATCTAACAGCGACGCCCGTCATCTGCATGTCATATGGACTCCCTATGTGTGTTTCTGCAAGGTACAGTGTTCTAAACCACTATAAAGGCTCTCAGCAGCCAGGAAATAGCCGTTTTTTAACATAATTCGCTGCGAATATATTCAGATCAAAACAAATTTTTCCCCAAAAATTCAGCGAAACGGCAAATCAAATTTTTTTTTAAATTCGCTCGTCTCTAGTTACCATGAAGCGTGAGGAAATTCGGATTCGGTGCAAATCCAATTTTTCCTGAAATTCGGATCGAACTCCACTTCATCAACTTCAATTCGCTCATCTCTAGTGATGTCATATGAACATGCTGCTGAAAAACAGCACAGCCACCGTTTACAGGTGGGACTGAGACACGGAAAACAGTATCAGGAATAAAAGTAATCTAGACATCATAAACAATGAATAACATACAGTGAGGAACATAAAATTATATAAAAGTAGCCAAACCCATTAAATTATCTCTTTATAATACACATTGCATTGTCTTATTTATTGCAAAAAGGTTTACTCAAGTATCTTATGTTAATATTTCACATTTAGAAAAACATGGGAATCTTAAAATATGATAGTTTATAATAACAATCTGGAGAGAGTTTTGTTACACGAGTATGAGTTGGAGAATATTAATTTCTAAGCAAGGGCAGGCATAGATTCCAGCAAAATTGATTTGACTCGGCTTCACCGTCAGAAGAAAAGCTTTACAAGATAACAAAGGTCCTTTGTTATTCCAGACATAGTTGAGTGTCTAGTGCTTCCTTACTCTGGCAGTTTTATATATAAGAAATAAAACCAGGTTAAGGTTGTTTACCATTTCAGAAGAACTATCCAAAGTCCAGCAACTGTATCACAAAAAAGCCTAACATATCAGAGTTTGTGTAAGTGTCAGCATGTTCTGCACAATATTCAAATAACATCTTCAAAATCTCTTGTATGGATTCTGCATTAAAGATAAATCTCAAAGTAGTTTGTTGGTTTTGGCTTAAAAATACATTTAAATTACAAAAAAATATATTTAATTTCAAAAGTTATATTTTAAAAGAAATGTATGACCTTAAAGGGGTTATCCCATGAGTAATATAAGCAATGAAAATTAGGCTTCATATAGTACATGATATTATTTTTCTAACAAACTTAAAACCAACCCTGTATCTCACTTGAATCCTGAGGTCTCCCCATTAATTGCTGCAATTGCTCTGCTAAAAAATTTTCAAGCTGAAAGTTCAGAGGACATGTCCTTTGTGCTGCAGATTTCTCACTTTACAACTCAGAAGTCATCTGAAGGATGGAACCGGGCATGTATGTCAACCTCAGTGAGCTGAACAGAGATTCTACAAAAAAGGGCAAAAAGCAGGTAGTGCTATACAGATAGATTTCAGTGAAATACTCACTGGCTATACTACATTTTTACTTACATGCAATTATAAAAGTATTCAGATCTAGGTGCTGGTTTGAAAAATATTGAGTATTTTTTCATCAGATAAACCCTATAAAATACAGTTGATAATTTTTGACAACTACTACACCTTTCCAGTACTGATAATGTATTTTTAGTGACCACCAAAGTAACCTAGTAAGCCATGCTCTCCAGTTGCAGTGTGCTGAAACACACTGCTACACACTGTCATTGTGTTTCATGAAAATGTGCTTGTGCCCACCCAGTTGCATAGGGCAGGGCAGGTTCTAACCAATATCTCAGGGTTGACTTCACCCTTTTTTCCCCCCCAAGACGGAAGTCAATGCAGTGGGTGTTGTCTGAGGTAGAAGCAACACCTCAACAGCCATAGTGGAGAGTTATCTAGACTCCAGAGATAATTCCATGTACCAGCCCATGGAAAGGAAAGAATACAGAAGATCCAGGCAATCCTGAGAGGGAGTGAGAATATTGGCAAAGGAAGGTAATTGTTGCTTATCAGGCTTTAACGTCCTCTGCATTTGGTGGAGAGATTCCAAGCTACCAGCTGCCCACCATAACCAAAGATAGAAAGGCCACCTGTCAGGAGATAGTATTCCTACAGAGGATACCGAAGCTATTGTGAACCGAAGTACATGATATACAGTACAGCAGAGACAGTACATCCCTCCAGCTAGAGAAACAAGGAAGAAGGGAGAAAGACTGATTGCTACAGAGGGAAACAACCCCTTATGCAACTTTTGGAAACAACTCGACCATTGTAGAAGCTTCCTTGCTGTAAATAACTTTTGTGCGTATTGATGATGTTTGAATCAGCTCCAGTAAAACACTGGAAATTTGTTAAGAGAACTGGACTCCTTATTGTGCAAACTCATCACCTACTTGCACCCAAGAGTGCTGTTGTCACAAGATATCAAGATGTCAAAAATGGTAATAACATGGGTAGGTTTCCAGAAAGATATTGTGGAACTGTGGTGAATGCCACTGGTGAAGCCTATCCAAGTCATTTGATTACCCAGACTCAAGCATTAGGGGATGGGATCTGGTTGTGTGCAGATATGAAACTGAGGGCAAAGTTGACAATTGCCTTGCATGGGCAATGTGCCTTAAACCTAGTGTTGATGCATTTCCATTTATTTAATCCCCTTGACTAGGAGAGACTCATTGAGAAAATAAGGAACTAAGTGTTAGTATTTGGCTATGCCCAAGGAGAGGCAATGGTAAGGAGAAGGCGGGATACCAGCCGAGGAGGCACCCTCGATTCCACGTGTACATTGATGCTATAGAAGTGCCCAGGGGGGTCCCAGATGAATTCAAAGCCAGAAGTCAAGTGGCAGCAGGGTTTGAATCTTTAATCCCTGTAGTTACTATAAATAAAAATGTGGATTGGATCAACTACATCTATTATAATTAGCAGAGATTTGTGCATTACACCAGAGATGCATTAAAGGGTATAGTGGAGCATCTGGGGCCCACTAGTGTTATGGCATTCCAAAATAGAATGGCTCTGGATATGCTACTAGCAGAAAAAGGTGGTGTGCGCAAAATCATTGATGAAACCTGCTGTACCGAAATTCCTGATAACTTAGGACCAAATGGTCCGGTCATGAATGCCCTGAGGGGACTTACTTCTCTCTCAGAGGAATTAAAGAGAATTCTGGGGTGGATAGTTCATGGGAAAATTGGTTCGGAAACTGGATTAAAAAAACAGACCTTGTTACAGATTGGAATGGTTTAAGTCATTGTATTATTGATCCTTGCAGTAACTGTCTGTTGTATCATCTCCTGCATTAGGAGGCTTCTGCTGAAAGCCGTAGCTGAGGCTACCCCAGAGATGATCATAAGTGAATTTCATGAGGATGGGAGACAAAGTACACCTAGTTATTTTGGTTCCCCCCCCCCCCCTGCTTACAATGCCACCTGGAGATCACCTACCGTAGGGGTAGACATCTGACTTCCCCATGCTAAGTCCAGTGTCATGGGAGTCTATACACTAGGCTAGGTTGTCATGAAAGCTGGTGAAGAGGATTCGGAGCATTGGGACACATGTGCTAGGTTTTATTAGGGAAAGAATGAGGTCCAAGGGGGGACTAATAAAGAATCAGCTAAGAAAGCTCCCATATACTCCAGCTCTCAGACAACGCCTTATCTTCTCCAGAGCATATAGGTTTTATCCTACTGAAGAGAACACGCCTCCTTGCTAAGTCATATATGATTTTCTGCTGTTAGTGAAGACTATTACAATATTGTGCTTACAGCTAGATATTTACATAGTTTACATACCACAGTTAGTAAAACAATGCACAATGTGCAGATGCCAAGTGTTATCTCTTTTTATGTTTTCATATTCTAGCCATTGTAGCAATGCCACATGCATCAGGGGGGAATGCCTATCTGATGTCTATATAAACTCCTGTACTTCCTGTAATAAATGAGAATTTACTATGACCCCATTGTGCGTGTCACAGTTATTTTCTTCTGTGCACGTAAAGCCATTGGGTTACTATTAATTTGGAGCAATGGAGCAAACATGATCAGCCCAGATTGAGGGCAACTTCCACAGATATCAGGGACACTGCCTTCCCTGCGCCCTAAACCCGAACCATCAAGGGCACCTCGACTACCATGCGGCAGGAGAACTACTGTAATGCTGAGAGCACCCTGAAGGAATCTGGTGCTATTCTTCCACTCACTGCACACCAGGGAGCTTCTAACCTTGAGTATATATATATATATATATATATATATATACGCAGTCACCTTATTTTCTTTCTACCGTTTCTACCATTGTTCAATTCATCTAGAAAGTGACATATGAGCAACATGTTGGTTAGAGAGCATACATATTTTATGGTGCCGATTCTCACTGGACTGTTCCACTAAATGTGGCAGGGAGGTGGGTAAAGGGATTTCTTTTTATGCTACTTTTATGTGTAAAAGATACATTTCAAGAAATTGTGTTTGTGTTGGCCGAAACTTGATGATGTTTAAAAAGTCCTGTAATTTTTATATTATTTAAATGCATAAGGCATGCTTTAAAGAGGACCTCTCACCACTCCTGACATGTCTGTGTATACTTATTATCGCCATGAAATAACAATTCTACAGCATCTTATCTTAGGGCTTTGTATTGTGCTGTTTTCCTGTTAACACTTCTAGAAATTTACAAATAAATTGGCAATAGAACTCCTTTTGTCAAAGGTATATTTCCCTACCCAGTCTGAAAGTGGCCATTTGGGAATATATAGGAAGTCAGACATATCTACAACTGTTAACACCGAACTGTGCATTCATTCATAAATTTCTAGCAGCAATAACAGATAAATGGCATATCACAGAATTCTAAAAAAAAAAAAAAAAAAGTTTCAGTAGTATTTTGTGAGGAACACAAGTAGAGATGTAGCATTCTTTAAAATGACAAGTGTATCTGAAATACGTATTCCCCCCCCAAAAAAAAAATAAAAATGTAAAAGCCTATTAGACTTAGGGGGAGATTTATCAAGACTGGCGCTTTCTGGACATGCCTTGTCATAAATTAGGCGTATACTCCGGCAGTCAGTTTGCCTAAACAGAAATCTACAGCAGATCTGAGCTGTTGTAGATTTCTGGCATCATTTCCGCCAGAAACAAGTTTAAATTAAGACAAATTTGTTGTGGCAGCTGACTTCCTCCCTTTCTGCACTTGCCACTCCCCCTTTCAGAAAAATGGCGAAGACAGCTTAAAAAACGCAACTTATGACTATTTTTAAATAAGGTCATATTTAAAAAGTTGCAAGCTCCTAGTTTGTTATTTTTAGCACTACATTTCAGGGCAAAACTAAATGATAAATCTCCCCCTTACACTCAGGATTAAATGGTTATGATAGTTAGACTTAGACAATGCTGATATTTTAAAGGGGCTATGCCATGATTGATGAAAAAAATGAAATTCATCATATAGTACGGTACATGATAATACCTTTCTACTTTCAAACAAAGCTAGAACCAGCCCTGTACTGCACATCTCCACATTCACTGCTCCAATTGGTCTGCTAGATGACCTTCAGAACTGGCAGCTCAGGGGTTTGTCCTTTCTGCTTCAGCTCTCTCTGTGTAACTGCCACAGCTTCTAATAGAACATATGGCTGGTGGGAGCATGTTCAAGCAGATGACAAAAAAATAAGGAAAACAAAAAACAGCAGGTGGCACTAAACAGATACATTTTATTGAATAACTAAATTTTTAATTTGATGTGATTACCAAAGCATTCCGATCCAGGTGCTGGTTTGAAAAATGTAGAATATGTTTTATGACATGACCCCTTTAAAGGGGTTGTCCCACGAAAAATATTCTACAGTTTTTAAATCAGCACCTGGATCTGAATACTTTTGTAATTGCATGGAATTAAAAATTGAGCATAGCCACTGAGTGATTCAATAAAATGTATCTGTATAGCGCCACCTGCTGTTTTTTTTTCTTATCTCTTTGACCTGCTGACTGAGATGGCCGCACATCCTCAGTTTCATCCTTCAACTGCCTCCTGAGTTGTGATAGGCAGAGCATGGACACGCCCCCTTATTTGCAGCAGAAAAGACACTCCCCTTGAGCTTTCAGTTTGATATAAATTTAGCCGATAAATAAATGGGGAGATCTCTGGATCCATGTGAGATACAAGGCTGGTTCTAGCTTTGTTAGAAAGAGGTTGTCATGTCCTATATGATGTCTGATTTTCATTTTTTACATTAGTCATGGGATAACCCTTTAATCAGCACAGTTTATTTTTTAAAAAAAAATATTGATTAGAGTATTTACTGATTACTATACAGTAATATATCCAGAACCCTTGGGGCTAGTAAATGATGTAAAGGCTTACAAGGTGTATAAATGGCCGTGTAAAATAATAATTTGCAAGTTGATACATTTGCATAAATTATTCATTGGGAGCATCACGTCTAAGGATTTCTGAGAATTATATTTCTGTTAATAAATATTCTGTATGAATGTCAAATGTGCAAAGAAGTAGGTTGAAAACTAGGCTGGTAATGAACAGTGATGCATGAAAATTACCAGGGCGGTAGGGCAGTAATGAGCTATGGGACCTAATTTCACATGGCTATCTTTACTTACTACAAGTTAGATGTACGCTTTCTTTATACAAGCATCAGATTAAAAAAATGACATATAAATGAATAACACATTCTAGTATAGAAATCTATTCCTGACCCTAGCCTCAGTTTATGTAATTCATTCCAAGCTGATCTTTTTGGATCCCTCTCTGCATTTACATAATACATAACTATGTGATTTGAACAGTTGTAAAAAGCCAACGATTTACCAATGACTACTGTGTACTGTACAAGACCCTGAGAAGTCGAAGTATACTTTGATCCAAATTTTAGGGAAAATTTGATTTGCAGCGAAGTCGAAATTCTTCATGCGTTGTGGTAATGAAATCTGGTGTGCGGTGCTATATGATGTCACCACATCGGCCAGCGTGATGATGTCATCACACACCGCAAGAGATTTTGTGCTGGATCTTCAATCAAGATGCCACGGCAGACTCTTCACGTGCAATTGGATAAGGGGATATTTGACCCCCTCTACCAATTCAATGGTGCAATCATAAGGTCTATGGGGTGGTAGCAACTCGGGGTTCGAGGAGGAGAACACATCCAAGTAAAGGCAATGTATTGGATTCTGCTGAGACCCTCGCTTGCACTACAGACAAACACAAGTCACATTCAATCCCCCATCTCACCAATTTCCCCTTGGTCCAGTCAATAATGGGGTTATGTAACTGGAGCCAAGGCATTCCCAGTACCACTTCTACTGGCAAATTTTTTAGAACCAACAGAGAACTTATTTCAGCGTGACACACCCTTACAGTCAAGGATATCTCAGGGTTAGAATACTTCACAGTACCACCCCCCAGGGGAGTGGAATCAATAGCCATGATGTGGATCTAAGTGGGTAGTGTCAAAATTGGAATACCCCACTTTAATGCAAATCTCATATCAATACAGTTGGCAGCAGAACCTGAGTCAATGAATGCATTACCAAAACATTTGTAAATACCCAAGGAGACAGTAATAGGTACTAATAACTAGTTCCAGACCACATTAGAAAATACCTGGTTCTTAAGCTCCCCCGTCTTGGTAGATTTACCCGAAGAAGGTTTCTTGGAGCATTGGTTTATCCAAGGGTCTGACTCGCCACAATAGAAACAAGCCCTTTGCCGGCGACGCTGATTACTTGGAGTCATTCCAACCTGCATGGGTTCCTCAGAAGAGAAATCACCCCTGACTGGAGCACCTCCTGGGAAAAAAGCAAGCTGGTAGTTCACTAACAGGTCTTTGAGATTTTCAGACAACCCTGACCTGAACTGGCTTTTTAGGGCTGGTTCATTCCAGTCAGAAGGAACACACCATCTCCTGAACTGGGTACAGTACTCTTTGGCTGGTTGGTCTCCCTGTACCAAAGACTTAAGAGCAGTCTCAGCTTCCATGGCCCTGCCAGGTTCATCATACAAGATACCCAGGGCCTGGAAGAACCCCTCGACAAAGCTGAGACAAGAAGCATCAGAAGGCAAGGAAAAAGCCCAATCCTGGGGATCTCCCTGGAGATGGGAGATTACAATGCCCACGCGCTGGCTCTCAGAACCGGATGATGAGGGGCGTAGTCTGAAATAAACTTTACAATTCTGTTTGAAAGACCGAAACTTTCTATGGTCACCTGAGAATGGTTCAGGAAGCTAAATCTGAGGCTCCATATGATGACTAGATACATGAGGAGTGGAGGCACTCTGTCCTGACTCATGTAAATAGAGTTTCTCCCCTAATTCCTGAAATATCTGAGTCAGATTAGAAGCATGCTCCGTTAGGGTAACCAAAAGGTTCATGATAACAGTGGTAATGTGGGTCTGTTATTCTGTCACACACACAGGGGGTGAAGAATTGACCACTGAACTTCACCCACACCCCTGTCCCTGCCTACTTGCCTTGCAAGTCCTAGCGACAAGGGACAACTGGTTGACAAACCCTTAGCTAGGATAGTACAGGGAAGACAAACAACACAAACAGAAAGGTCAAACAAGCCGCATAAAAACCAAGAGAGCAAAAAGGTACCGGAGGAGCAAGCAAAGAATCATCAGGACAAGCCTCAGTCAAACCTGGAGAGCATGCCAAGACCAGAGGATGAGACGGACGGGAAATCGGAAGCCAAGCAGGAACAAACAAACCAGGTGAGTATCATGCAGGAAGGACCTCAATAACAGGCAATCTGTGGTCAGCAGATGCCTGTCTAAATAATGCACTAGTGGAGTCATGTGACGTGGCCAGCGTCACATGACTGTTGAGTTCTAATGCAGCCTATACAGCCGAGGGCCGAGTGATCAGCTTGGCACTCACCCCCAGTGTGGTTCCCATGGAACGGGTGACGCAGGGTGCGCTGATGACGCGAGCGAGCCTCGGCCATGCCCGCCTCCTGGAACCACGCACAGAGCGCATCGTAACAACATCACAGGGGATGGCTAGATACTAATTGGCTGTCTGCATGGCAATAAGGGTGATTTCAAGTTTCCAGGCTTCTTACTTTCACTTTGTAACATGTATAGCCGCCATTTTAGGAAACAACGTAAAAAAAGTCACCAAAATTGTGGTAGTGCCAAGTGGATGGCGGTGGCGGTAACCCGAGGAAGTTTGATACCATTAAAGCTGAGTTTGAACTACCTGAGAATTTGTTACATTTATTATGCCTATATGAGCTAAAGGGAGGGTTTCAGACTTCTTTTGAAATCTTCCAATTGTTAATAGACTTAAAAATTTGGAAAAGAGCCTTATCCAAATGTTAAAAGGTAATTCTTAGGAGACATGTTGGCAAATGTAGGTTTAAAAATAGAGATTGAGTGAATCAAATCTTACTTAATAGGATTCTTAACATAACGTCATAAAAATACTACCTCCAACGAATCTGAAGTTTTGGTGATTCTCTTTGGACAAATCATGCAAAATGGCACCTTATATTTTATATTTCAAATTCAGTACATCAGTGAGGTAAACAGTGCAGGGAGGATGAAGATGGATGACCACATGACTCTGGGTGGGTTCCCAACCCATAGGCTTTCCCACAATGCTTTGCAATCAGAAACAAGGATACTGGCTGGTCTATCAGGCTCTATGCTAACTCTAAAGCACAGCCACAATGAAGTGTGAATGTTGTGTCTGATAGATGCACCAATTTCAACAAAGAAGCCAACCATTTTAGAGCTTTGCAGGGATAGTGTTAGGATTGTGAAAAAGATATCATTAATTTAGGTAGATTTGAAATCTGATTTTATTATTAGGGACAGGTTAGTGGCAGTTAGTGTACTGTGTGTCTGTAGCCTTGGCTGGAGCTGTTCATAGCTACAGAAGAGATATGAGATTTTTAAGAGACAATACTCTGGTTTTATGTGCAGGAGCCATGCTTTTTTCTCTAAAAACCTGTTTTTCAACATTTTCAACTTCTACATTTCATAAGTGTGCAATATGCATATTTCCTAGCATAACTAGTAGCATATGTTCTGCTAAATAAACGGTGCAATTGCGCCATTTGCTTTCCAAAAACCTGTTCAAAAGCTTCTGCAGTTTATGTTAGCAATAAGTGTATTTGAAAGCATTAACAACAGTGTAATAGCGTATCTACAGTATTTGTCAAACTCAGGGGATGTCCAACCGTGCCTTTTGCTGTTTCACAAAAAATGCCAATTTGAGAATCAAGGTGCAATAGAATTGATTTTCTGTTAAGTAAAGAAAACACTGTTTAATTAGATAACATAAAAAATTCCACAGCACTTCCTTGTTAGTGAAAAAAGGTTCTTACTTTATTTTCCGGGTAAAAAGCGACGTTTCAGTGCACCCAATGGCACCTTTTTCACTGCTTGAAAAAGGTGCCATTGGGTGCACTGAAACGTCGCTTTTTACCCGGAAAATAAAGTAAGAACCGTTTTTCCCTAACAAGGAAGTGCTGTGGAATTTTTTATGTTATATTTTTGTGGACATAGGGGATTGTCCGCTCAGCCACTGGCATCCATTTTTTTTGCGTTGTGGAACCTGCTGTGCGATCTAGTGCATTTTTTTTATGTTTAATTAGATAGCTCTGTGCCCTACATAGGGATTGATGGAAACTGCACTGTCTCTTATAGATCCCTTCAGCATCAGATTACAGTCCCTGCACTGTCCCTGCAGTCTCCCTATGCTCTCCATACAGTGTGCAAAAACTCTTTCTACGATCTTCCTACACTGTCCCTGCACTCTCCCTATCCAATATTCCACAATTAAAAGCTTTTAGCAACACTGTCCCTAGCACTTGTCACATCTCTCCCTATGCTCAGCTCACAGTGAAATAGCGAAGACCATGCGGGATGAGGCTTTTAAACGGCTGTGACATCACAGGGGCAGGCTAGTTGTTAATTTGCTGTCTTCAAACCATTTTGTGTGATGTCGCATTCCCTGACTTCTTACTTTCACTTTGCAACACATGTAGCAGCCATTTTAGGAAAAATATGATTAGTTACCACGAAGCGTCAGGAAATTCGGATTCGTTGCAAATCAAATTTTTCCTAAACTTCTTATTGATTTCAACGTTGAATGCTTTGATTCGCTCAACACTACCTTCGAATGGTCAGATGTAGAATAATAAAAAATACTGTACTTATTTGCAGCAGCATGGATCCCAAAAAGTGGATCCCTGCAGATATAGTTTCGGGGAACAACCTAGCGATATGATGTACAATTATAAGATCACTCTTATTTAATAGCAAATGCAATTTCCTATATTAGAAAAAATGTCATAGAAATATTTTAATAGAGTTACATGGTCGGTCTTCAAGTAAACTAGCAAAACAATCTAGTAGCAATTTATGGGGGAGACTTAACAAAGACCAGCATTTTACAATGGTTTTTAATGTCCCCTGAGCTGCAGGAGGATGTCATGCTGGCATGGGAAGAAACATTTATTCCCAATTTTTTAACCCTATTATAGGACACAGCTTCTCTCTAGGATGTTTATTTAAATGAATCTGTCAACAGGAAATGTGCTGTTAAACTAGGCACAGTGCCTAGCTCAGCTGAATGTAAGGCTGTATGCACATGGGGGGGAACTTTATCAAGATAGGTGCTTTCAGGTGGATATGTCTGATTTATGGCGAGGCACAGGCCTCATTATAAATTTGGTGCAACCTCTGTAAGTCAGTGCACCTAAACAGAAATCTATGACAGCTCAGAGTTTTCTAGCTTCATTTGCACCAGAAAACTCGCGTCAATGAAGATAAATTTGTCGTGATGACTGGCCATGCCCCCTCCCACCATAGTTAAGCCACCTCTAACCCCTTACGGACATAGGACGTATGGGTACGCCCTGATGTCCGAGTCCTTACAGACACAGGGCACAGCGGTACGTCCTGACTACTTCCGATCACCACTGCTCAGCCGGCGGTGATCAGAACAAGGTACCTGCTGAAATCACTCAGCAGGTACCTTGGCCCAATGCCCAGGATGGTCCTGTGACCCCCCTCTGTAACGGCGATCGCTACAAAACGCAGGTCGATTCAGACCTGCAGTTTGCAGTGCTTTCTGTGGTCTCTGATCCCCGCGGTCTGTGACCGCAGGGATCAGAGAGTTAAAAAATGCCCAAAATGTTAAATATTACCCCCCGCGAGTAATCGAGTAGCGAGTAATCAAAAAATTATATGCACACCAAAATAGTGCCAATCAAACCGTCATCTCATACCGCAAAGAATTATACCCTACATAGTACAATAACCCAAAAGAAATAAAAAAGATATGGCTTTTAGACTATGGAGACATTAAAACAAGATTTTCAAAAATGATTTTATTGTGTAAAACTTAAATAAATAAATAAAACTATACATATTAGGTATCGCCGCATCCGTAACATCCTGCTCTATAAAAATAAAACATGAACTAATACCTCAGGTGAACACAGCAAAAAAATAATATAAATACGGTGTCAAAAGCCATTTTTGTCACCTTACATCACAAAAAGTGTAATAGCAAGCGACAAAAATGTCATATGCACTCCAATATAGTGCCAATCAAACTGCCCTCTCATACCACAAAAAATTTGCCACTACATAAGACTGTCGCCCAAATAGTAAACAAATATATGGCTTTCAGAATTTGGAGACACTAACAAATAATTTTTTTCAAAAATACTTTATTATGAAAAACTGAAACAAAAATTCCCAAAAAGTAGTCATATTTGGTATTGTCGCGTCCGTAACAACCTGCTCTATAGAAATAGCACACAATCTAACCTTTTAGATCAACAATGTAAATAAATAAAAAATAAAATGGTCCCCAAAATTTTTTTTTTTAATTTTCCATTTTAATCCGTTTTTACAGTAACAAAGATTCTGTAGTTTGCAGAAACACCCCATATATGGTTGTAAACTGCTGTATGGCCAAACGGCAGGGCACAGAAGGAAGGGAACGCCATATGGTTTTTGGAAGGCGGATTTTGCTGGACTGGTTTTTTGACACTATGTCCCATTTGAAGCCCCCCTGATGCACCCCTAGAGTAGAAACTCCATAAAAGTGACTCCATCTAACAAAGTACACCCCTGAAGGTATTCAAAACTGATTTTACAAACTTTGTTAACCCTTTAGGTGTTCCACAAGAGTTATTGGCAAATGGAGATGAAATTTCAGAATTTCTATTTTTTGTTACCTTGCCTCAAAAAAAGTGTAATATAGAGCAACAAAAAATCATATTTACCCTAAAATAGTACCAAAAAAACAGCCACCTTATCCCATAGTTTCCAAAATTGGGTCACTTTTTTGGAGTTTTTATTCTAAGGTTGCATCAGGGGGGATTCAAATGGGACATGGTGTCACAAAACTAGTCCAGTAAAATCTTCCTTCCAAAAACCATATGGCGGTCCTTTCCTTCTGAGCCCTGTCGTTTGGTCATACAGTAGTTTACGACCACATATGGGGTGTTTCTGAAAACTTCAGAATGAGGGCAATAAATATTAAGTTTTTTTTGGCTGTTAACCCTTGCTTTGTTACTGGAGAAAATGGATTAAAATGGAAAATTTAAATCGAAAATCTGAAATGTTATCTCCATTTGCCATTAACTATTGTGGAACACCTAAAGGGTTAACAAAGTTTGTAAAATCAGTTTTGAATACCTTGAGGGGTGTACTTTTTTAGATGGATCAGTTTTTTGGAGTTTCCACTCTAGGGGTACATTAGGGGGGCTTCAAATGGGACATAGGGTCTAAAAACCAGTCCGGCAAAATCTGCCTTCCAAACTTTTCAGGCTCAAGGGAGATGTACCCTTGGTGTGTATTACTCATGGATTTTGTGCACAGATTTCCATGCAGAAAATCTACAGTGTAATGCTTCATTCACACATCAGTGTCAGTTTTGGATCAGTGGTAACACGGACTGTGTTCAATCCGTGTTTCCTCCTGTGACAGATTGTGTTGGGTCCGTGGGTCCGTTTTTTACTGTTTATGTGCCATCCGTGTTGCATCCGTGGTTTTCATGGACTCATTGACTATAATGGGCGAGAGGGATACAGAAACATGGTCCAAGATAGGACATGCATCTGTGCTGAAAACACGGACCCACAGACCGTGCTAAAACACTGATGTGTGAATACACACATTCAAATAAATGGGGACGTGTGCTGTCCGTGGAGAACACGTACGTGAAATACTGACGTGTGAATGAGGTATAATACAGTACTAGCTAGGTGAAGGAGATCTTCAAAATTTCTGCATGAAAATTGACCTGTGGTGCAGATTTTGTTTTTTTGTTTTTAAACCATTTCAGGAGAAATTGATTCGCTACGGGATCTAGTCATCCCGTCAGCGCACTGGCGGATCCAGAGCCTGGTCTCGGGAGGGGCACTTTGGGCGATTGATACGCCCCAGCTCCCATCACTACAGAAACACAGCCCCACTTACCTCTTCCATCCAGTGACGTCTCCTGTGATGTAGATGTTCTCTTTCCTCATCTTCTCCTTTCAGACCTTCAGACCAGACCGACAGGTTTCGTCTCTGCAGTTTGACAACAAAATAAATCTCAGTTACTACTTTTCCATCATCCTCCCATATTCTGGACAAATTATCCTACTACCCCCATATAAAATACATCAGTAATGTCCCCATAGTGCCCCCGGAGTCTCCTCTCTCCCCATCATGTCCCCCCACAATCATGTGCAGGCTCCTTTTCCCACCCATCCCCCTTCCCCAAAATTATTTGCAGGCTCCTTTCCCCAGCCCCCAAATCATGTGCAGTCTCCCCCAAAATCATGTGCAGGCTCCTTCCCCCAAAATCATGTGCAGGCTCCTCCCCAAAATCATGTGCAGGCTCCTTCCCTCCCCCAAAATCATGTGCAGGCTCCTTCCCCCTCCCCCCAAAATCATGTGCAGGCTCCTTCCCCCAAAATCATGTGCAGGCTCCTTCCCTCCCCCAAAATCATGTGCAGGCTCCTCCCCCTCCCCCAAAATCATGTGCAGGCTCCTTTCCCCTCCCCCAAAATCATGTGCAGGCTCCTTCCCCCAAAATCATGTGCAGGCTCCTTCCCCCAAAATCATGTGCAGGCTCCCTCCCCCAAAATCATGTGCAGGCTCCCTCCCCCAAAATCATGTGCAGGCTCCTCCTCCCCCAAAATCATGTGCAGGCTCCTCCTCCCCCTCCCCCAAAATCATGTGCAGGCTCCTCCCTCCCCCTCCCCAGGATTCTTTTCTCCCTCCCTACTTACTTACCTCCTTGCAGCGCTGGATGCAGGCCTCTTCCGGCCTGTGTCCCGTTCTGTCCTCTGCTCAGGCGGCGCGATGACGTCATCGCGCCGCCTGAACTGCTCTGATAGGCTGTCGGCACGAGGCCGGCAGCCTATCAGAGGAGCAGGGAGGAGACGCCTCTCCCTCCCCTGCCGCACTGCACAGCGATCTGTATCGCTGTCCAGAGGACGGCGACACAGATCGCTATGGAGATGAACGCTTCCACAGTGGAAGCGTTCATCTCCTGTCACTGCCGCCGGTGCTGCCACAATATCGGGGGGGGGCAATTGCCCCGTTGCCCCCCCCCTGGATCCGCCACTGCGTCAGCGTGCACAAGATGTCACATTTTCTTCACTCAAGATGACAGCAACTGCCTCTTCGCAAGCAAATGGATAAGGTGAGTATGCATTTTTTTGTCTTTTACTATCATTTCCGGAAAAATTGATTCGTTACCACGAAGAATGAGGAAATTCGGCTTTGTGACTAATCGAATATTTCCTGAAATTCGGATCAAAATCCACTTTGGATACTTTGATTCGCTTAAAACTAATTATGATCCATACTGCCTTCAAACGGTGTATCCGTTGGGCCTCAATGAGCAAATCTCATTTAGCTGTTTTATTTAACTACAGTTGGTCTTTAATGTCCTCTTTACCATGTACATGGGATCTATATTTACATTGTTAAGCCTGTATTCCTGCCAAATAACGAACCAAGAAGGGCTCTTACCTGCTGCTTATCATATTATATGAGGAGTCCTCGTGGCATAATTGTTTGCCCCAAGTGACATGCATATCGTTCCTCATCCCCATTTTAGGTGTTTTATGGTGTCAGATTGGCCACTTATTATTATCTAGATTAGGAATCTATTCTTATCTCCATCTGAGCCTCTGTTCACACCCTTACCTCCTTTTACTCACATTTAGAATGGTATAATACACCTCTGAATGCTTTATTTTCATCGGGGGTCAGGTGGAGATCATCTTGACGCCACTTCCGGTTTCAGACACACGTGTGCGTTTCAAATGGCGCCTGTGCGTTCCAAATACCGGAAGTCATGCGAATATCCCACTGTATGCGATCATTGGCTTAGCAAGAGGATGGACTCACTTTATTGTGACTTTTTTGAGGTATGTAAGGGATGGATGCTAGTTCACCAGCGTGCCTTGCCTTATCTGGAAACCAATACCATACCATAATGCAATCATCTTAGTTACCAAAATTTTCATCTCATAAAGGATCCCTTGAAGAACCAGCCGTTACCTATACTGGGGGAAACACGTTGGGACAAATATATCTGGCACCAATATATTTTTGGAGGAGCATATCTTCACTCACTTGCAGGGCCATATCAGGTGACAGTTGAGGGTTTAGCCACCGAGAAGTGGGGTCGCTCCTTTCGGGGCAGGTGATCCGCTTGTAGGCAGGGTTAGTTTGATGGGAACTCTAGGGTTAATCCACCCCTCCCCTCACCCTGTCCTGACCTCACTACTCTCATATCTTATAAACCAATCAACTGTCTTTAAAACTGTAAGTTACAAATTTGCTATTTTGGATTACCCATCCAGCACAAAGTAAGGCTCTTCCATATGTTTATGGCACTAGCCTAATTGTTAATATTTTTGCTAATGGGGCAATTTTCTAATGAATATTAGTAAAAGTTAAGTTTTAAAGAAAAGTCATTTTTTTCAGTGATATCCATACTGCTGTTTCATCACAGATATGTTTCCTTCTGAGATACTATATAAGTATTCTCTTAGCTTGCTCTGTAGTTTAGCATAATTTATTCATAGATGACCCAGTAGAAAAGAGCCCTTGCCTGTTGACCAAACGGAATATTCTCTGCTGCTACGTGGTCACACAGATAGTATTGATTCCTTTGTGATCTAGTGGTACAGTATCCTAAATGTGGGGTCTGCGCACAGACCCTGGACCATGCAGTTCCATTATGTCCAATGATCACTTATCTTACTTGTGCTGTTAAAAACTGCTTTTAGCATATTCACTCATCTTCTGAAGGAAGAGAGCTACATATGAAAGAGAGAAGATCCATAAGTTACACAAAATGGTTCCAATTGAGTTGCTAATCGTAAATTTATACAGGTAAACCTAGAAAATCGTGCAAAAGTTCATTTATTTCAGTAATGCAACTTAAAAGAGTTGCATTAATGAAACTTAAAATTAGAATATTGTGAAAAAGTTCAAAATTCTAGGCTCAAAGTTTCACACTCTAGTCAGCTAATTAATCTATACCCCCTGAGCAAATAGTACCTGAGATTGTGACTTTGGGGTATTTATACGCTGTAAGCCATAATCATCCAAATTCTAATAAATAAAGGCTTGAAATATCTCGCTTTGCATGTAATGAGTCTATCTCATATATTAGTTTCACCTTTTAAGTTGCATTACTGAAATAAATGAACTTTGCACAATATTTTTCGGGTTTCACCTGTATGTGTTATTGGAGAATATTACAGGAAGCAGAGAATGGATCAGCAGTTATGATGATTATGCCTGTGTAAGGATTTAGTACTAAAGAGACACTTGATAAAGTGAGGTGCAAGATTGTATATGCCAGTAACATAGTACATTATATATTACATAATAGCATCCGTTTATAGTGCAGCAATGATAGCTGCACCATTTATTATTTATTTCCAAACAGACAAAAGCAGCACTGACTCTAGTAAGGTTCGTATCACAAATAATAGAAAACCTGATGGAAACTCATTTCAAAGAAAACCCTCAAAATCAATTACATACAGTACAAAGAATGTCCAGCGTATGTTTATTGGCAGCAGAAAGCAGTACATGGACATAACTGCAAGTTAATATGGAGCCCATGAACTAAGTGGGGTCATCACCAGTCAGACATAAATAGTTAGTGATGACTATTGACTATGGCATGAAGTGCCGCATTCTGCATTGTTCCTGTGATGTGACATCACTGCAGTATTCATGTGATGTGACATCATATTCATTCATTGCACGCAGATATTATCATTGTATTTTCCTATGCTGTAACGTCATGCATAGTGACTAGAGAAGTGTGAATCGAAGTTCACGAAGTGGGAAAAATTCGATTCACACTAAATCAGAATTTCCTCATGCTTTGTGGTAACAAATAGCATTTTTTCCTAAAATGGCCACTGCATGTGTGAGGACATGGAGCAAGTAACTCTGGGAACATGGGATCAGCCATAATGCCATGCATGCAGCCAATCAGCATCCAGCCAGCCCTGTGATGTCATAGCCCTATAAATAGCCTTAGCCATCTTGGATTCTGCCATTTTCCAGTGTACTTAGTGCAGGGAGAGACATCAGCAGGCGCTAGGGACAGCGCTAGTAAGGGTTCAATAGGGTTCAATAGGGGAGGTTACAGCCTGGGAAATAGGAACAATCCTATTACACCTTGCTGCACTGACTGGGGATTCAAATTGCCATTATATAGCTCTGTAATTCCAGCAAATCATTCTTGTTATTGGGGTGCAAGTGGTGTTTGATACAGCCATTAACAGGAAATATTTCTATATCTTATTTGCCCTTGTGCGGTGCAGTTATATGTTCCAAAGAATTTTTTGGCTTGTATTAGTGGGGAAAAAAGGGCTTATTAGCCATTGTGTGGTGAAGTGTGAAAATTGTAGCCCTTTTTGGCATGCATTAGTGGCACAAAAATAAATTTTATTTTCTGTTCAGTGGTGCAGTTATATGTTCTAAAGCCCTTTTTGTCATGTATTAGTGGCAAAAGAAAAATATGTTTGCTGTTCAGCGGTGCAGTTATATATTCTAAAGCCTTTTGTGGCGTGTATAAGTGGAAAAAAACAAAAATATATTTGCCGCTCAGCGGTGCAGTTATATATTCTAGTAATCTTTATTTATTTAAAGGAAGTATTACATATAAAGCAAGCAATGGAGTTACATCACTCCACAAATATTTAGAGAAAATAATCACATTATTATACTTCCAAAATTACATATTTTGATATAAAGTTATGCTTTAAACATGGATCAAGGGTAGGAAGAAAAGGGAGGGGGAGGAAGGGGGGGGGGGAGCGGAAAGGAAAAAAGAAAGGGGGGAGGAAGGGAAGGGGGGAATACCAGTCAGATTATCAAATTGTGATAATTAATACATTATGCATATACACAATTCTAAAGTACAGTTGTTCGATGATATGTAGTCTGTCTATTTAGTCCAGATACTTTCAAACTTCTGAGTGTTCTGGGATATTGTCCATTTACGTTTCTCAAAGCTTTGAATTTTGTGAATTTCCAACATCCATTCTTGGATAGTGTTTAAGAAATGTGTGGTTAACACATAAATAGACTTGAAACCAACTTGATTCACATCATAAATTTTGAAAAGTATTAGTTTTTCTGTGAGTTTAACCTCCTTCTTAAGGATCTCTTCCATTATTTTGCTAAGTGATTCCCAGAAGGGGGCGATTTGTGAGCAAGTATACCAAATGTGTGCATATGTTCATATCTCTTCTTTACATCTCCAAAATTTATCTGAGATTTCACTATTTATTCTGTGCATGAGAGTGGGAATCTTATACCATCTGGTTGTTATCTTAAATTGCATCTCTTGGTATATGTATGATTTAGAGACAGTTAATACACTTTTTATTGCTTGATCAGCTTGAGTGTTGCTAAGTGGAATTTGAAGTTCTTTGTTCCACTTAGTTTAATGTATAAAGGTGGAGTGTCTACATCATTAAGTAATTTATAAAGCTTGGATATTAAGTGATTTTCTGAGTTATGGAGGTTTTATGGAGTAGGGATGTTAGAATATTATCAGGTGTTTGGTCTTTAGGTTGCTTATTCCATTTCTCTATTGTTTTAGAGAGTTTCTCATATTGCTGTGTCATCATTTCTTTTAGCCCATGGACTTCCTTAGCATCTCCTAAGGAGACAATAGTATTGCCCCAATGAGGGAATCAATCGCAACATTCCTTTTCTGTTTATTACTTTCTAAAGATTTCAATATCTTTCTCCAATAATGGGGTATAAAACTGGCTATAGGGGTTTTTAGATCACATTTAGAAACAAGTTTACGCAGCCTATTAATATGATGCCACTTCCTTAATGTCAGTTTGGTGAGTGGGCTTTTAATCTTTTTAGTCTTATCAGCATATTGGGGTGTCTTCCAGAGTAGGGAATGTAAATTGAATTCCAAACAGTCTTGTTCCAAGTCTACCCAATTTTTATTTCATATTGGTTTGCCCCATACTAGAAGCCGGGATAGCATTGTTGCTTTATAATAGTTTTCAAGATCGGGAAACTTGCTCCTCCATTTTCCCCTAGTCTAGTTAGTGTTTTACAGTTTATTCTATTTTGCCTGCCTTGTCAGACAAATTTCCATATATATTTTTTCATTTTCTTAAAAAAGTCTTGTGGAATTTCTATGGGCAGTGTCTGAAAAAGGTACAGGGCTTTAGATAGAATGACCATTTTTGATTAGGTTGATTCTGCCAAATAGGGACAACCATAAAAATTCCCATTCTTTAAGCTGTTTCTCAGTTGCCTTGAGTAATGCAGTAAAATAGTTTTTATACATTTCTATAATATCACAACTTATGTTAACCCCTTAATATTTAAAGGAGTTTAATGCTATCTTCAATGGGCTCAATCTTTTAACTTCTTCCCAAACCCAGGCATTTAAGGAGACTTTGAATAGTTCACATTTGTTAAGATTAATTTGGGAATTTGATACCATTTGAAAGTTTTCAAATTCCTTTATGAGATTTGGGGAAGATTTTTTGGGATTGGTTAGTGCGAAGAGTGTATCATCCACAAAGGCCGCTATTTTATGCTCCTTATTTTTTGTGCGGACGCCATTAATATTGGGGTTTTCTCTAATTTTAGCTAAAAAGGGTTCCAAAATAGCACAAAGAGGAGGGGTGATAGTGGGCATCCTTGTCGGGTCCCATTATATATATTAAATGGTTTAGAGAGCAGTCATTTACTCTGACACTGGCTGATGTATTGGAATAAAGTGACATGATCTTGTCCACAAAGGACATCGGAAAAGCAAATTTGTATAGGACAGCACGCAAATAATTCCGATTTAATCTGTCAAAGGCCTTTTCCACTCTGATGCCAGCAAGACCAATGAGATTTTTCTAATTTTAGCATATTGGATTATGTGCAAGACCTTTATTGTGTTATCTCTAGCTTCCCTTACAGGGACGAATCCCATCTGGTCTTTGTCTACCAGTGTATTCATCATTTTTTGCAATCTATTCACCAATAGTTTCGCAAAAATCTTAATGTCATTATTAAGGAGCGAGATAGGTTGATAGTTTACACATTCCGTATAATCTTTCCCTTCTTTGGGGATAACTGTTATGTGTGCAAGGAGGGACTCCGTCCTGAAAGGGAAGGATGGTGATATTTTGTTGAAAATGCACTCTAGGTGAGGTGCTAATATATCTTGAAACTTTTTATAATATGTGGTTGTAAGTCCATCAGGGCCTGGACTTTTGCCATTCTTAAGACTATTTATGGCCTGCTTAATTTCTTCAATAGTGAAGGGGTCATTGAGTTTCTCCAGTTGTTCTCGTTCAATATTTGGGGGTTTAAAGTCTTTTAAGTACTCATCTATTTAGGTTTGGGTGTCAGCGTCAGTATGTTTATTTGGGTGGAGGTTATATAAGTTACCATATAAATCTTTAAAGACTTCTGCTATCTTATGCGAATCAAGAACTTTAGATTTATTAGAGGTTTTGATCTTGTAGATATTAGTTTTGGATCTTTCTTTGCGTACTAAAGTGGCTAGGGTTTGCCACATTTATTTGCAAACAAATATTGTTTAAACTTAGCCATAAATAAATATTTCTGAGAATCCTGGTCAAGAAGAACTTTGAGTTCCCTTCTAAGCTGTATTAAGTCTCTTTCTAAGTCATTATTAAGAGATGTTTTATGGTTAAGTTCAATTTTCCTAATCTTGAAGATGGTGTCTTTAATTGCTTTATTTCGAGCTTTCTTTTCTCTCGCTCCCATCTGTATTAGGTATCCTCTGAGGACTGCTTTATGTGTTTCCCATATCAGTGGATCACATCTGTTACTCGTCAAGTTATCTTTAAATAAGTTTTTCAGGTGGGAGCTAAGAGAAGCTATATTATCTTTTTTAGAAAGCAATCCCTCATTATGTCTTCATGTTCCAGGGATTTTTTATGGGGGTGTAAATTGAACCTTAATCCATAGTGGGGCATGGTCTGAAAGCAAGATGGGGTCATATTCTGCTTTCTTGACACTGTCAATGTCCCCTTGTCCTATAAATATATAGTCTATTCTTGTGTAAGATTTATGGACTTTAGAAAAGTATGAGTAATATTTGACTGTTGGATGGATCATCCTCCAAGTATCAATTAATTGATATTGCTGGAGTAGATTTTTAATCTTTTTTGAGTCTCAATAATGGAATGCCTGTTTTACCATGTGAAGTATCTATTTTCGGATCCATGGCTACATTAAAGTCTCCTCCCACTATTAGGGAGCCTTCCAAGAAGGGGTCCAACTTGTTGAAAACTGCTTTGAAAAAAAGGGATTGTTTCTCATTTGGGGCATATAGATTCACAAAGGTATACTGTCTATCTGCTATAAATCCTTTCATGAAAATATATCTACCACCTGGGTCTACCAGGGTATCTTTGTGTATAAATTGTACATGTTTGCTTAATACTATAGATACTCCTTTTCATTTGTTGAAAGGGCGTGCAGGCATTGTACCGCCGAGTATAATACCTGTGTTTTGTTATTGGGGTATAGTTTAAAATAAGTCTCTTGTAGAAAGAGTACATCTATCTTTTTCTTTTGGAATAGTTTTAGCTTTTGACTCCTTTTTGAAGGCATATTTAGACCATTTGTATTGTATGTAGCACATGTAAGATCTGCCATGGCAAGTGTGAAACAAATGTGTTAGTGCTAGAGTGTAGATTTGTCTGACTGGTGTAACTTAATGAACAATAAAACACTTAAAGAACCAGAACAAAAGTTTTCAGTTCACCTCAGTATGTTCTTGAGTATAGTACTGAAGGGTGGAAAATAGAACAGTTTCTGTATCACAGGGAATACTGCAAGCAGGACTTCTCTGTAATACAGAGTTTAGGGTGTTAAATACACACCACTAGTGAGGGGTGGGTATTGTCAGTGTAATGTTGAACGTCTATAAGTTGAACAGTCCAGTTAACTGGCCTAAAACACAATGGTAAGTAAAACAGAATAATTCCACAAAGGCAATATGAATTGCCTGAGTAGGTGAGTGATATTGGCCTTTTCATAGAATTCAAAACCACTGACCTAGTCACTCATCAGTATATGAATATTACAGTGGCTTCATAGGCCCTAACCCTTTTTAAACATATATATATATAGAACAACATGTAGTAAAGGATATAGGGAAGGTATCAGCCAGGAGTAAAACCTCTCTCATTTTTCCTAGGCACTCTTGGTTGAGAAGAATCACACATTTCTTTTCTTCTTTGCTTGGGGGTGGTGAATTTCTCCCACTTGTCTGTTGATAGCAGCTCTGGAATATTGTCTGTACCCTCTTCAATAGTCCAGTCTGGGACATAGACGTGTCCAATGTTCAGTTTGGGGATCACTGAATAAAGTTCCTCTGGTGACCTTATGGTAAAGGGTCTGCTGTTATGAGTTACCAGGATTCCAAAGGGGTAGAGCCACCTATATCTGATATTGTTCTCTCTAAGAGCTTTTGTAAAGGGTAGTAACTGCCTTCTTTTCTCAAGAGTGAATCTAGAGATATCTTGAAAAATCGCAATTTCTCCTCCATACCCAATTCTCTTGACAATGCGGGCTTATCTCAATATCTCCTCTTTCAGACGAAAACTGAGAATTTAGCAGAGGATGTCTCTTGGTGCGTCTTTAGGTGCATTCTTTGTCTAAAAGCTCAGAAAAAAATTGTGTCAAGACTTCACTTAAGTCTTTATCTTCAACACTTTCTGTAAGACCCCTTATTCTGAGATTATTGCTCCTAGATCTGTTTTCTAGGTCATCTATATGCATATTCAACGCATACAGTTAATTTTTGACTTCATTTGACCTTCGAGATAGGTGACATGTTGATGGTTCTCTCAGAGGACTCTTCCAGAGTGCTGACCCTTGTAGACATTTGATTGATATCTGTTTTAATATTAGCAAGTTCCGATTTTAAAGTATTGGTTAATTCTTGGAACATATCCCTCAGGGTTTTAGAGGTAGATAGCGACCTGATGTATCTTTTAAGATCAGTTAGGTATTTGTGTTCTTGATTGTAATCTTCCTCCTCACTCTCAGATCCCGAACCTACAGCTTGAGGTGAAGGAAATTAAAATTTTTACTTCATATTTGTGTTATAGTGCTCAGAGATAGTAGGTGTATCTTTGGAAATGTTACTGTTCTCAGATTTTTTTTTAGGTGTCCTGGCAGGTTTGTTATCTTCAATTAGTCTTTTTGATTTCTTCATTATAAAATGTAGGCAGTGAAATAAATGCTCTTTAGATCAAGTTTAGGCACTTTGTTAGGTGAATAAGGTAGAAGACAGCTAGATATTACATCATGAGAGAGATGTTTGTTGGACTAGATCAGTGAGAGCATGACTCCGTGGTCACTACATATATTCTATTCAAGGAAGATATTATCCTTTTGGCTGATTGATTTTAGATCTTTGTCTTAGACAGGAATAGTTAACTTGCAGTGGGTAATAGGTGGTTAAGACAGTATCTAGGCACTAAGGCTAGAAATAGGGTCCCGCTGTATAATGTTGCTACAAGCAGGGCAATTTGCAGCTTATATGAGGTTCACAGTAATCAGAGGGAATTTTAGTCTTACCCTCTGTAGAAATCTCCTTTTTGCAATTTCATGCTATGTTGGGTGCAGTGGTGCGCCAAAGTGTATATTGCTGGTTCAAGCCGCTGTTTTATTCTGAACCCCGGCTTTCTTTAAATCTTTATCTAGCAGGTCACTGGCTATTTATCTATTTATGATGTTACTTTCAGGTGTAACCCTCACTGGAGCTGGTTTCAGTCTGGACTCTGACCTGCTGTATAGATGCCTCGCTCGGCGCTGCTGAAATTTAGTCCAGGGCACACTAGTCTGGTAGGCCGCAACCTCCATACCTCACGTCTCGGCCTGTGGTCTTTACAGGAGCTGGATCTTGGCACCGGAGCGTATGTCCTTGCCCCTGGGCTTGTAGCTCTGTCCCTTGCCTGAGGGGCCCGACTAGGCCGCAGCCTCGGCTCTTGCTTGAATGAGCGCCCGGCAGAAAATAAAAAACCTTTTCTTACTCTTCCTGTCTTTAGGAGTTTGTTTTTAGCGTTTATAAACTCTTTTGTGTGTTTTAGGAGTTTAAATGGAGCTTGATTAGGTAAGATGAATCGGGACCTGCAGCACCAGACGTCCGGTCGCTTCAGCGGGTAGCCCCAGTTATATATTCAAAAACGTTTTGTGTCGTGTATAAGTGGAAAAAAATAAGGGCCAATTTGCCGCTCAGTGATGCAATTATGTGTTCTAAAGTCCTTTTTGTCATGTATTAGTGCAAAAGAAAAATATATTTGCTGTTTAGTGGGGCAGTTATATGTTCTAATGCCTTTTGTGGAGTGTGAAAGTGGAAAAAGGAAAAATATATTTGCTGTTCAGCGGTGCAGTTATATGTTCTAAAGCCATGTTTTGCATGTATTAGTGGCATACAAAAAAGTATTTGCCGTGAGAATATTACAGACTTTTTTGGGATGTTTTAATTTTCTTTTTATTTATTTATTTGATCTAACAGTATTTCAGAAAGAGAAGTGGCAGGCTCTGCAGAGGGAAGGGGCAGAGGCCTAAATGTTTCTGGCACAGGTCCAGCACAGTAAGGGGGCGTGGTAGAAGGAGTCGCAGCGAGAGGCCTGAGCTCTCAGTGATATCTAGCGGTTATGTCTTGACCAGCAACCCAGCGGTTCTTCAATGGTTGAGTTGGTCTTCCACTTTGTCCCAAGTGACATCAGACACCCCCAGCCAAGAGTCGGTGGGTTCCTCAGACACAACCCTTAGTTGGCCTTGCCTGGGAGCAGGCCCTGTGACCCCACCTGTCCTCAACCTGGTTCTGTCCTTTTCTGTTCCCTCAGCCAGACAAGTATTATAGATGTGGGCTCAGCCCCACTATACAACAAAGACGAGCTACTAGAGGACAGTCAGCAGCTACTGGCCAGCCAAGATGTGGAGGAGACATCTGCCGCTTCCTCCGTTAGGCAGGCAAGTAGTCATGAGGAGAGTGGCATGGGAGCTGGTGTTGCGAGCGGCGAGTCTCCTGACCCAGAGACCGTTGAGGAGGGGATCAGTGACATGCAGACAGTACTCTATAATGATGATGTAGCTGATTGCACTTGGGAGCCGGGTGAATTAGGGGCTTCATCATCATCGGAAGAAGAGGGTGGCAGCTTGCGCATGAGGCAGCGGCGGAGCATGGCCGGAAGTCAGCAGGGTGGCAGCAGTGGAAGGACAGTAGCCAAACATGCCTGTGGTAGACCACCGTTTTTGCAGGAGTCTACCTGCCCGGAAAGTAGTAGTGCATGGGTTCACGGAAGCAGCGGCAGTAGCAGTCAGTCAGTGAGTAGTGTTAGGGGTAAAATCACCTCCTCCGGCGGTGTGGCAGTTTTTGTTAAGCCGCCGGAAGAAGTGAACATGGTCATATGTAGAATCTGTGGGCAGAAGGTGAAGCGTGGCCAGGGTGCCAATGTTGGTACCACAGCCCTGTGTCAACATATGCAGTGTCACCACAAAGTGGCCTGGGAAAACTGTGGCTCCGATGTTGTGGTCCAGCAACTGCAGAAACCACTGCATCACCCAGTGGCATGCATCCAGTTTCAGGCAGTCAAACCTCCACCACCTCAGCCGAAGGGAGCTGTCTGTCCTTCCCACCATCTGCTGGTCCTGATGCTCCTGCAACTCCTTCTCCCACTCCTCATCAGTCATTCCGTCAGCAATAGATCACCGAAGCGATTGCCAAGAGACAACAATATGAGCGCACTCATCCAACGGCTCAGAAGCTGAATGTGCTCCTGTCCAAGTTGCTGGTGCTGCAGTCCTTCGCTTTCTAAGTGGTGGACTCTGCACCTTTCAGAGAACTGATGGCTTGTGCCGAGCTGAGGTGGAGAGTCCCAAGTGATCATTTCTTTGCCAAAAAGGCAGTACCAGCCCTGCACACAAATATAGAACAGAAGGTTGACCAGTCCGTGAGCCTGTCGGTGTCTACCAAAGTGCACAGCATCACCAACGTGTGGAGATGTAACTATGGTCAGGGGCAATACATGTCCTTTACGGCTCACTGGATGAATGTGGCTCCTGCACAGCCGCACCAGCAATTTGGTCAGGTGACGCCGCTTCTGCCTCCACGTTGTCACGCCGTTGGTCCTGCGACAATGTATGCCTCTGCCTCCTCATCCTACACCGTGTCCTCAGCCACCACTGCATGGACAATTCACAGTGCCCTTCCAGCATACCACATGTGCAAGGCATGGCAGTGCCACACTGTTCCACACCTCGTTTGCCTGGGTGAATGGAGTCATATAGGGGAGGAACTGCTCCGTGTCCTTCATCAAGAAATCGAATCCTGCTGTCTCTGCAACAACTCAAAATTGGAACCATGGTGACCGATAACAGGAAGAACATGGTGTCGGTTCTGTGTCAAGGACGGCTGAGCCAGGCGCCCTGCATTGCACACGTGTTCAATCTGGTTGTCAAGCAGTTCCTGAAGTCTTCCATCCATCTGCAAGACATCCTAAGAATGGCCAGGAAACTTTGCATGCACTTCAGCCATTCGTACACATCAAAGCACACCCTCCTTGAGCTGCAGCGGCAGAACGGCATCCCCCAACATAGGCTGTTATATGACGTTTCCACCCGTTTGAATTCCACCCTCCTGAAGCTGCTTCAAGCTCCTCTCTATGTTACCTTGCCACTGTGTGGTCTCCTGATGCTGATCTCACCTCCACACTATGTCACCTTGCCACTCTAAGGTCTACTGATGCTGCTGCCACCTCCACACTGTCATTGTGGATCTCTGTGGCCTCCTGATGCTGCGGCCACCTCCACACCCTGTCATTGTGCCACTCTGTGGCCTCCTCCTGATGCTCCCGCCACCTTCAGATTCTGTCATTGGGCCACTCTGTGGTCTCCTCATGCTGTTTCCACCCTCCCTACTTCATTATTGGGCCACTATTTTGCCTTTCGGCCTGCCTGACATAATCATTTATTTGACCCTTCTTCTGATCTGTCAGAAGGAAAGAAAAATTAGATGCATAACGGATCCTGTCTGTGTAGCAGTTATAAGGCCTGTATGGTCCCATCAGAATTGGCTTTTGATTTTTTTAGCCAAAAGCAGGAGTGGGTACAAAACACAGAAGACATGTAAATATTCCGTTCACGTGTCATCTCAGTTTTGGATCCTCTCCTGTTTTTTTTTTACATTAGCAATACTGATGGATTACTGAGCAGATGCTGACCGAGTGACGGCAGATGCTCAACAGACAGTATCTGTTTTTTGGGGGAAGGGGGAAGATAGGAAGGGCAAAATAATCAGTGACGTTGACACAAACTTACTGCTGACTGCTGACTGCTGACAAACTTACCCCCTCCACTCTTTAGGGGGTTCTACTTGTATAAGTGTTTAATAGAACAGGTTCTGTAGACATATATGTAGAATCATCTGATGATGGTGTAAAAGGAGTGTGCTTCTTCTTGTCGCTATCATCGACCTGTAAGGCTGAGTTCATACTTGAGTTATTTGGTCAGTTTTGGCCCTGTGACTGCCCAAATAAGTGAAGTGTGCAGTGATTCTAAGAGTGACGCCTGTCATCTGCATGTCATACGGACTCACAGTATTATTTCATTACCAAAGCAGACTCCCTATGCGTGCTACTGCAAGGCACAGTTTTCTACACCATTATAAAGGCTCTCTGCAGCATGGAAATAGACGTTTTTTAACTCAATTCGCCGAAAATAAATTCATATTGAACCTAACTTTTTCTAAAATTTCGGCGAACTGGCCAAATCGAGTTTTTTTAAAATTCGGTCATCTCTAATGGTGACTTTTTTGAGTGCAATATGCCTAGCTTTGAGATGATGTGATCAAAATGCCTTAGTGTGCATTATCTCTGTACTGTGACATCACTGTGTAGATTGTCAGTACTGTGACATCGCTGTGTGCTTTCTTCCACTATTGTGACATCAATGTGTGTTTTATCCGGCTACTGAGACATTAATTTGTGCCTTAATCCATTCCTGGGACACATCAGTAAGCATAGCCACTATTTGACATCACTGTGTTCCTTGTCCCACTGTTGTGACATCACTATAACTGTGCGTTATTCCTGTGCATTAAGGACAAATGCCATTAACTTTTTTTTTAACGTGCTGCACAAGGTGTTCATAGTCGATTGAAACATTCAAATAAGGCTACATTCACACGACCGTATGTGTTTTGCAGTCCGCAAACTGCGGATCTGTAAAAAGAAGGATGACGTCCGTATGGCATACGTTCCTTTTGCGGATCCATTGTAACAATGCCTATCCTTGTGCGCAAAACGATCTAGAATAGGACATGTTCTATATTGTTTTTTTGCAGGGCTATGGAACGGACATACGGATGCGGATAGTACAATGGAATGGACATGGGAACAAAATATGTTTGTGTGAATGTAGCCTAAAAAAAAATAATAAAACAACAGTAATAGCAAAAGTTTTTATCGACACACTCCCCTTGTAAAAAAGTGTGCTAGAGATGGCTCCCAGATCAGTCGCAATTGCAAATATAGGGAGTCATTTATGAAGACCACCGGTTTTGACGCCGGTCTTAATTAACCCTTGCGCTGGCGGGTGATCCACTGAAGTTATGTAGAGGTGCCTTCCTTGCTGGCATAAATTTAGACCATTTTCTATCCCTAAAACAGGAGGAGAAAATGATAAGTGAGAAAGGCCTGCCAGCCCATTTTCTTCATGACTCCTGTCGCGCCCACCTTTTTTAGACCTGGTGTGATCGGGAAAAAGTAGCAGATTGCAGCGCAAATGACCTTTGCACCACAATCTGAGCCAGAGATATATGCCAGAAAGCTGGTGTATATCTGATAGTAAATGACCCCATAGACAATCTGCGGTCCAAGAGGTGATTTGCAAGTCACATTTTATTTATTCTACAACATTCCAGTGGAATATTAATGTTATCGACCATAGACCTTGTTCAGATATCGGAGAAAGATAATATGGATGGTCTGGATGGTCTGTTCAAGAGTACTTCCTAACATGTCGGATACAGAAAAAAGGTACAAAAATAGATAGATAGATAGATAGATAGATAGATAGATAGATGATAGATTGATTTACTGTGCGTGTACCCCAGAAAGCTGGTGTATATCTGATAGACACTCTGCGGTCCAAGAGGTGATTTTCAAGTCACATTTTATTTATTCGACAACATTCCAGTGGCATATTAATCGACCATAGACCTTGTTCAGATACTGGAGAAAGATAATATGGATGGTCTGGATGGTCTGTTCAAGAGTACTTGCTAACATGTCGGATACAGAAAAAAGGTACAAAAATAGATTTCCATATATAGATAGATGATAGATTGATTTATTGTGTGTGTTTGTGTATGTATATATATATATATATATATATATATATATATATCGTGTAGTAGTGATATAGCAGCACTCACAAAGGTAGAGATGGGTGCAAATCCCTTTAAAGTTCTGGATGGAAACTTGAAGATACGTTGAAACAACAGGCAGCACTCCAAAGTAAACGTGGATCTTTTATTACACCTCCGCAACGTTTCAGCTGCTCTATGCAGCCTTTGTCAAGCAGTGAACACTAGTGTGCCAATTGTATTTATGTGCAATACACATGTGATAACAATCATCAATTATACTAATTACATAATACCATCATCAAAAATGTTCAAATCAATACATAAAAATATTATATATATATATATATATATATATATATATACACACACAAACAAAAGGCTTGTGTATAATGTATAGGAGTAAGGTAAGATGAACAAATTGGGAGTACAAGAGAAGAGCAAAGGAACACGTCAAGACTGAGATAGCAAATGAATAACATGATTATGGGTGTAATTTATTATAGCCTTAGGCTGCTTTCACATCACTACTATAATTTCCGTTCTTCTGCTCTGTTATAGATGCAGAAGAACGAAAATAAAGCAAGTTTAAGACTCTGCAAAAAAACGACAGGAACAGAATATAAGGCTACGTTAAGATCTTCGCTGAACATTTCCAGCAGAAAAGAACCTGCCTGCAATCCAGAGGATCCATTTTTGTCAAAAATGCAGGGTTTTGGCTGGACAAATACCACTGTACTTCAGCTGTTTTTGTCTGGCCGACAGCTAGCATTTATGCTGGATACAACAGCTACCACATCATCTCTAGCAAATATATGAACAAAGCCTTTGACTATAATAAAATACTTAACATTTACATTTGGTAGAATGTTAGTTGAGAAAAAAGTTCTGCATGTAACACTTTTCTGTCCACTATTTTTGGTGAATTCAGTGACTGAAGCCTCGAACAGAGTCTCGAACGCAGATATTAAAGCAGCCTCAGATATAATGTGCAAAAATAAGTATCAGCAGCCTATAAATATAGGTATTGGAGGATTGATCTATGTGGAGACTCACTCTGGATGCCGCACAGTAGGTGGGAAATGCACAACATTCTTTCTAGTAGAGCATTTAGTCAGATCCACTGCATTTCATTACCCATAACAAGGCCGCTTGACTGACTAGCATCACGCTTCCATGACAACACCTCCGCTCACAATGCCCAAAACCTACGAGGAGGCACATTGCGCGGTCATGTGGCTGCACGCAGCCATGTGATGTCATGATACAGCACTCTGCAATGCTATCCTCTTGAGCCCAGGCCCCCATCCACTGCACCAGGACTTCGTCCACTAAGGTGAACAACACCTAACTAGAATTTATACTCCAGTAGCCCTTATTTACGTGCCCTCTACCTTATATTTCATACAGTGTCTATGTCTTTTCTACAGAATTCCTCTACTCTTTCCACAGATATAATGCTCTGTTGCTCCATGTGCCATATACTATATCTAGTATTTAGGGATCAGCGAATCCGAACTGTATAGTTCAGGTTCGTACCGAATTTTGGGGTGTTCGGGACACAGACCCGGAACCGAACATTTTAAAATAAGTTTGGGTTCGGGTCCGTTGTTCGGCGATCTCTTCCCGCTTTCTGAGGGGCTGCACAGCAGCCAATCAGCTAGCGTTTTACTTCATGCCCTAAGAAGCCATCACAGCCATGCCTACTAATGGCTCACTGGTTTTTAGGCTGCACAGAGCGTTTTTCTGTCAATTTTTTCTGGGGTGATCGACGGCCATTTTGTGTCTTGTGGTGCACAAGCACAAGCTGCCACCAAGTCCATCAATGCATCAATACTAGTTTTTTTTTTTTTTTTTTTGCTATATCCTACATCAGGGGCTTGGCTGTGCTTATTGTCACCCCTAGAAACTCTGGATAGAAATTTGTATATTTTGTATAACCTTAGCCCCTCACAAACCCTCTCAGGTAAGCCTAAATCTGAATTGATTTCTGAATTCTTGGCCTCTCTAGATTTACCGCAAATATCGCCAACACAATCCCACAATTTATGCTCTCCTATATCTCCGACCGAGATCAAGGAGGCTATTACGTCCTCCCCCAAGAACAAAAGCCCAGGTCCTGACGGCCTGACTGCACACTATTACCTCTCTTGTCTGGATACTCTCTCACCTTATTTAACTAAACTCTACAACTCCGCTTTGTCCGGCATTCCCTTTCACGAACAAACTTTGATGGCCCAAATTACGGTCATACATAAAGAAGGGAAAGACCCTAGTTTATGCAGCAACTACCGCCCTATTTCACTCCTTAATTTTGATCTTAAAACCTTCGCTAAAATCATTGCTCGTAGACTACAGGCCCTTCTGCCATCTTTGATAGAGCCGGATCAAGTCGGTTTTGTGACAGGCAGGGAAGGGAAAGACAATATTTATAGAGTACTACAACTGATCTGTCACGCTCAACACTCAAAAACCCCTCTTTGCTCCTTAGTACTGACGCCGAAAAGGCGTTCGATAGGGTGGACTGGGGATACCTTGAAGCTTCTTTACTCGCCTTTGGCATACCCGCCCCTTTTATACGTGCTATATTTGCTATGTACGAACGCCCTACTGCGAAGTGCTTATCAACGGAGTGCTGTCGCGGTGTTCCCTATCTCAAACGGAACCAGACAGGGATGTCCTCTCTTCCCGTTACTCTTCGTGATAACGATGGAGACACTATTACAGAGACTGAGACGAGAACCCGACATTTCCGGGATATCATGCGGAGGTAGGGAGCACAAGGTGGCAGCATACGCTGACGACCTCTTGTTATTAATAACAAATCCGGCTACTGCCTTACCGGCTATTACCAATATTTTCAACTCATTTGGTGTTATTTCAAATTTTAAGGTGAATATGAGTAAATCACAAGCTCTCAGTATCTCCCTTCCTGCCCCGACAGCCTCCGTCTTGCGGCAGACTCTCCTTTTGATTGGACGCGACCCTGCATTAAATTCCTTGGAATAAATATCTCCCGGACATACGAGCCCTATACAAAAATAATTTTATTCCCCTTCTGACAGATATCTCAAACATCCTTAAAAACTGGCCTACTCCTTACATTTCATGGTTTGGACGGAAAAATATTGCAAAGTGTCTTATATGGCCCAAAGTGACTTATCTACTCCAGGCCCTCCCAATACATATCCCTGGTAGTTTCTACGCTCAATTGAATAAGATTTTCTCTAAATACATATGGAATGGGAAGAAACCTAGAATTAAATACTCGACTCTTCAATTGCCTCGGAAATATGGTGGCATTGACGTGCCGGCACCCCGCCTTTTGTACAGGCAGTCCATTTAAATAGAATCCTCGATTGGGTCAGAAAGCCAGCCCACAAGCTATGGGTATCCATTGAGGAAGATATCCTCCTTTACCCTTTGAGACAGTTGGTTTTCTCTGCCCCAGAGATCATTGCGAAACTTACAATCTCTAACGACACTAATCTCTGAAACTAGTTCATTTTGGAATGATTCTTTCCTACGTGATAGATGCGCCCCTTTCCCTTCTCCCTTACTGCAAATCAGGGACCTACTTCACACCGTAGATCCTATATCGAATGCCTCGATACCCAAAGATTTAAAGTCTAATTGCACCTTCATAGATTCGGTCATTAGGGATGGCACTATACCTTCTAGAGAGGCCTTGTCTAACCTGCTAAAATGCCCTTTGCTACCCCCACTGCTCTATAATAAAATAACATGCTCATTTAGAGCCTTACTCAAAACTATGGATTCTCACCGTGCTTTGACTCCCTTTGAAACTTCCCTAGCCCAAATTAAACCCCCTAAAAGGTTATCTCAAGTTTCTGCAAATTATTATCGACTCCTTTGTCACCCATCACACATTCCTTTATTACATTATGGGAAAAGGACCTCTCTAAGAAATTTTCAGATAAGGAAATCCAATCCCTATTCGAAATGCCGAGCGGACGTCACGATGCGTAAGAATGCAAGAGAGCGGTTATAAAATTCTAACTAGGTGGCATCTGACGCCGATACTCTTACACAAATACAACCCAGCTTATAATCCTTCTTGCTGGCGATGCGGCCAACACTTGGGAACTTACTACCACATGTGGTGGACCTGCCCACGCATTATGCCATACTGGGCAAACGTTATATCCCAGATCAACACTATTACCAAAACACATCTACCCACATCCCCTGAGATCTGCTTATTCCATTTGCTCCCAGATAACCTGTCTACATTTACAACAAGGCTGCTGAGACACCTCTTAGCCGCCGCACGTATCCTGGTACCTACGTTTTGGAAAGCAAAACACCCACCCTTACTCACTCAGTGGGTAGATAAAGTGGATTCCCTATACCGATTGGAGGAACTCGCTAGTTGGGACTCGAAGACACAATATTTTTAATCAAATTTGGACCCCATGGGCGTCATATCATCATTTCTCTATGTGATCATTTTAGGCGTGATCACTTTACACGTTACTCGCAGGTTCCGGCTATCCTCACCCCCTCCCTCCTCCCCCCTCTTCCCTCCCCTCCTATTGTCTCTTTCTCCCCCCCCCCTTACCCTAATCTGTTGCATACTGTATTTTATTCTTTGTACAACGTGGAGGTTTAGTTGACGTGACCCCCTTTTGGTTAGCAACCGCTGCAAAGCTGTACTACCTCTCTGATTTCACTCAAGATGTCCTCATGTTGACTACCTCTGCTATTATGTGACATATGTGTATAATCATATTGTTATTGAATTGTTCTCCTAATATAAATAATAAAAAGAACTTTGAAAAGAAAAAAAAAAAGAAATTTGTATATTTTATTGAGGGGTTAAAATCAATTGCCAAAATAGCAATCCCCTAAATCTGGTGTTCCAGCTATGGCTAGCCAAGTGTAATACTGTCTGCTTTCTGGCAAAGGATAGATTTTTTTCTGTGGTGAAATTCAATTGCCAAAATAGCAATACCCTAAATCTGGTGTCCCAGCAGTGACTGGCCAAGTTTAATAGTGTCCAGCAAAGGATATATTTTGTGCTGGGCTGAAATTCAATTGCCAAAATTGCAATACCGTAAATCTGGTGTTCCAGCTGTGACTAGACAAGTTTCATAGTGTCCGTCATAGGATATATTATTTTCTGCAGTGAAATTGAGTTGCAAAAATAGAAATACCGTAAATCTAGTGTTCCAGCTGTGAATGGACAAGTTTAATAGTGTCTGGCAAAGGATATCATTTTTTTCTGGGGTGAAATTCGATTGCCAAAATAGCAATACCGTAAATCTGGTGTCCCAGCAGTGGCTGGCCAAGTTTAATAGTGTTCGGCAAAGGATATATTTTTTTTCTGGGGTGAAATTCAATTGCCAAAATAGCAATACCGTAAATCTGGTGTCCCAGCAGTGGCTGGCCAAGTTTAATGTTGTCCGGCAAAGGATTTATTATTTTCTGGGGTGAAATTCAGTTGCCAAAATAGAAATACCGTAAATAAGGTGTTCCAGCTTTGACTGGACAAGTTTAATAGTGTTCGGCAATAGATATATTTTGTTCTGGGGTAAAATTCAATTGCCAAAATAGCAAAACCATAAATCAGTGGTTTCAGCTGTGGCTGGCCAAGTTTAATAGTGTCCAGCAACGGATATATTTTGTTCTGTGGTGAAATTCAATTGCCAAAATAGCAATAACGTAAATCTGGTGTTCCAGTTGTGACCGGCCAAGTTTAATAGTGTCCGGCAAAGGATTTATTATTTTCTGGGGTGAAATTCAGTTGCCAAAATAGAAATACGAAGTAAATCTGGTGTTCCAGCTGTGACTGGACAAGTTTAATAGTGTCCGGCAAAGGATATATTTTTCTAGGGTGAAATTCAGTTGCAAAAATAGAAATACCGTAAATCTGAGTGTTTCCAGCTGTGACTCGACAAGTTTTATAGTATCCGGCAAAGGATATTTTGTTCTAGGGTGAAATTCAATTGCCAAAATAGCAATAACGTAAATCTGGTGTTCCAGTTGTGACCGGCCAAGTTTAATAGTGTCCGGCAAAGGATTTATTATTTTCTGGGGTGAAATTCAGTTGCCAAAATAGAAATACAGTAAATCTGGTGTTCCAGCTGTGACTGGACAAGTTTAATAGTGTCCGGCAAAGGATATATTTTTTTCTAGGGTGAAATTCAGTTGCAAAAATAGAAATACCGTAAATCTGGTGTTCCAGCTGTGACTCGACAAGTTTTATAGTATCCGGCAAAGGATATATTTTGTTCTGGGGTGAAATTCAATTGTCAAAATAGCAATATCGTAAATCTGGTGACCCAGCAGTGGCTGGCCAAGTTTAATAGTGTCCGTCAAAGGAATTATTATTTTCTGGGGCGAAATTCAGTTGCCAAAATAGAAATACAGTAAATCTGGTGTTCCGACTGTGACCGGACAAGTTTAATAGTGTCCGACAATAGTGGGGTTAAATTCAATTGCCAAAAGAGCAATACCATAAATCTGGTGTCCCAGCAGTGGCTGGCCAAGTTTAATAGTGTCCGGCAAAGGATATATTTTTTTCTGGGGTGAAATTCAATTGCCAAAATAGCAATCCCATAAATTTGGTGTCCCAGCAGTGGCAGGCAAAGTTTAATAGTGTCCAGCAAAGGATATATTTTTTTCTGGGGTGAAATTCAGCTGCAAAAATAGAAATACCGTGAATCTGGTGTCCCAGTAGTGGCTGGCTAAGATTAATAGTGTCCGGCAATGGATATATTTTGTTCTGGGGTGAAATTCAAATGCCAAAATAGCAATAACATAAATCTGGTGTCCCAGCAGTGGCTGGCCAAGTTTAATAGTGTTCGGCAAAGGTTATATTTTTTTCTGGGGTGAAATAGAGTTGCCAAAATAGCAATACCGTAAATCTGGTGTCCCAGCAATGGCTGGCCAAGTTTAGTATTGTCCGGCAAAGAATTTATTATTTTCTGGGGTGAAATACAGTTGCCAAAATAGAAATACCGTAAATCTGGTGTTCCAGCTGTGACTGGACAAGTTTAATAGTGTCCGGCAAAGGATATATTTTGTTCTGGGGTTAATTTCAATTGCCAAAAGAGCAATACCGTAAATCTGGTGTCCCAGCAGTGGCTGGCCAAGTTTAATAGTGTCTGGCAAAGGATTTTTATTTTCTGGGGTGAAATTAATTTACCAAAATAGAAATACAGTAAATCTGGTGTTCCAGCTGTGACTGGACAAGTTTCATAGTGTCCTTCAAAGGATATATTATTTTGTGGGGTGAAATTCAGTTGCGAAAATTGAAATACTGTAAATCTGGTTTTCCAGCTGTGACTGGACAAGTTTCATAGTGTCCGTCAAATGATATATTATTTTCTGGGGTGAAATTCAGTTGCAAAAATAAAAATACCGTAAATCTGGTTTTCCAGCTGTGACTGGACAAGTTTCATAGTGTCCGTCAAAGGATATATTATTTTCTGGGGTGAAATTCAATTGCCAAAATAGCAATACCGTAAATTAGTGGTTTCAGCTGTGGCTGGCCAAGTTTAATACTGTCCGGCAAAGAATAGATTTTAAATTGTTCGGTGAAATATTACCATTTTTGCCAGGTACAAACCCCTGCACTGCATAACTGACAGGGAACTTA
Source organism: Bufotes viridis (assembly GCA_033119425.1). Taxonomy (NCBI): domain Eukaryota; kingdom Metazoa; phylum Chordata; class Amphibia; order Anura; family Bufonidae; genus Bufotes; species Bufotes viridis. The sequence goes on along the minus strand of CM065592.1, from coordinate 100,725,882 downwards.
CAATTGGCGGCTACATTCTTGCATGAAATAAAGCCTTTTTGGGCTGTAAAGCCAAAGGTAGTCGCCAATAACAGTTTTTTTATTTTTTTTAAATAAATTAGTGTAGACCCCAAAACATTGGGAAAATATAAAAAATAAAACAAAGTGTAAGTGCATGGTAGTATAACAGTAGTTGGGTGAGGCCGGTATACTTGTCTATTCTGCATAAGGTACAAACAAGTCCTGTGGGATCCATGCCTGGTTCTTTTAATAGACGAAAGCTTGCCCACATTGTCTGCGGACAGGCAGCTGCGCTTGTCTGTGATAATGCCACCAGCCATGCTAAAAACACGTTCAGACAATACAGTGGCTGCAGGGTAAGCCAGCACCTCCAAGGCGTAAAGTGCAACCTCAGGACATGTGCCCAATTTGAAGACCCAGAAGTTGAATGGGGCAGACCCAGTGAGTAGTAAGGGGGTATATGTTTCGTCAAACTGCAAAGTGACAGTTTCCACGCCCCCTTTTATACAGCTACCCACGCCCCTTTTATATTGCTTGATATAAAATTTATATTGCTTGCTATTAAATTTATATTGCTTGATATTAAATTTATATTAAATTTATATTGCTTGATATTACATTTATATTGATTGATATTAATTTAATGCAAGAATATGACTGCTTACTACACAAGTCTCAGATCCCGGCTAATGTTCACAGTTTACAACTGTTTAAAACAATCTCTTCTACTGCAAAGATCATGACATCTGTCTGGACAAGCCACAGGCTGTATTCTTGTGACTTTGTACTGCAAATAGTTTCGATTATATGTTTAAAAGTGTGATCACCTATTCATATAGCTGATTGGTATATCTGACACGTCACAGGATGTGTTCGGCTAATGTCTACAGTTTACATCTGTTTAAAACCATCTTTTCTACTGCAAAGGTCGTGACATCTGTCTGGATAAGCCACATGCTGTATTCTTGTGACTTTGAAAAGCCCGTCTTGAATTTCATAGCAAACTTTTTGATAAGACCATTTATAACATTTGATATGCTTTTGACATAAAATAAGATTCTGACATAAAAAAGGCATATAATAAACATATAAATTGCACAGTAATGGCCGCAGACTGTACTAACTGCGTCTCGTATTCCATAGCGAAATTTTTGATAAGACTATTTATAACATTTGATATGCTTTTGATATAAAATAAGATTCTGACATAAAAATGGCATTTAATAAACATATAAATTGCACAGTAATGGCCGCAGACCGTACTAACTGCGTCTTGTATTTCATAGCGAAATTTTTGATAATACCATTTATAACATTTGATATGCTTTTGATATAAAATAAGATTCAGACATAAAAAAGGCCTATAATAAACATATAAATTCTTATAAAACATAATCTAAACATAAACTATTTCAGTGGCATCAACTAATGAATATGCTAATTATTACCACATGGTATGGTTTTACAACAGGAACTGCCTATATAAACAGGTCACATTCTGTGCAGTGCTAGCACAGACTTACTTAGCCAAGGACCGTCATAGGATACCAAGACATAAACTTCAAAAGGTTAGTTCCATTTGTCTGTTATGTTTTTAAAATATTACACTATTTATTGAATATTACTTATGTTATCTGTGTCTATGTAACTGTGCTTATTTATAGGGTGCTATGCGCTAAGTGTCTTTCTTTTACAGCATACAAATGTTGCTATATTTTAACTAACAATATACAATTTGTTTAGATGGATTCTTACCAAAATTTATGGGGAGATGACATTATCCCCGACTCGCAGCTGCTTATCGCGGCCGACGATTTTTATGAGGCGTACATAAGCGGTGGTGGGGTACAATTGCTTTCAGACGAGGAGAACAGTATGGCTATAGCGCATAATGACAATTCAAACGAACCTGATTACAATCCGACGACTCCGTGCCTGGTCGGTAAGTATAATCATCTTATGTTTTTATTACACATAAAGTTTTATCGCTAGTTATATTGCATACACGTTTATTAGAGACGATCAAATCCAAGACATTTTAAGAATTGTGAACGGAGCCGTTGATACTGAAAATACAGAACATTCAAACATTGCAGTTACTGGCAACGATTCTGATGATCTAAAAGAGAATGATCCGGCGAGAGTTATCGATCTCACAACTCCAGGGCGCACTGAAATGAAGCAAACGGCCCTGCTAGCCAGAACACGTAAGGTTCCATCGACGTCTTTGATGTTGTCGGTTTTAAACATTATCTATATTGCTAATACACTTTTTAAAACGCAGCACTGAAAAGAAAAGTGTATACAATTGACATCGCAACACTCGCCGATGATTCCCTACAAAAGCGTTGCAAGCGGTGGAAAGAGCGTAAGGACAAAAGCGCATTGTTGCTGTAATATATTTTAAACATGGTCTATAAGTCTAATACTTTTTTTAAAATACAGCGCTGAAGAGAAAAATGCCCAAAGCGTCTTCGTTCCCAGAACAACCAGAGCCATGCACCAGGGCCCGCGACAGTTGACTATCTGAAAAAACAGCAGTGCCTATTATGTGCTGTCCTGATGCCCGTAAGTTAATATTACATGGAGAGCTGTTTTAATTAGCATGCTTGAAGTTCATAATACTTACATCTTAATGCTTGTCTTTAAATTTTTTATAAATGGCGTAATGACATATCTATCTATCTATCTATCTATCTATCTATCTCTCTTTCGCGGGGAGCTGTTTTAATTAGCACACTTGAAATTCTTAATAACTATATCTTAATGTTTGTCTTTAAATTTTAGCCAAAAGAAAAGAAAACACCAAAGCACGCGTCGTTAAAGAGAGACAACGATTGACCACAAAACATCGTCGGGAACCTAATACACTGATAGCTGGATTTCTAACAAAGCCGCAGCCGGTTCTGCAGAGTGGTGAGCCAACTAGCGCAATAAATGATATTACAGCTTTATGCGACATAACACCAATACCCAATACGCAAGATGTAATACCTTTTAAAAAGCGCATCACATTTGATACACCAGAGACATGTAGCGACGTACAACAGATACGCGAACCCCAACAGCGATACGAGCCTCTTGTCCATTCCTGTTATTGCTGGGGTGGAGAGACATACGACGGGTTTAGGGATCTCGCGAAATGTAACAACAAAATGGCATGCGTGGCGATGTATTTAAAATGTTACGTTAAAGCCTCTACGTCTCTAGCGTTTAACAGCCCCAACAAAATTACTGCGGTGCGAATACACGCTACGCGTGACAAATACACATGAATGATTACGCATCTTGACGCTCTTGAAAAAATGCTGCTAGACAGAGACGGACTAGTGATGACTGGTGGAGGGGACCAACCTTTTAAAAGCGCAAAAACAACTGTAAATGCTAGGGTTAGAAAGTTAAAACAGGCTATAAAAATCTGTTTTTCAGTTAAACGTTCTAAAATAGCTAGAGAATAAAGGCGTCGCCGGCGTAACAAAATAGCTATCAAAAAAAGACAGGAATGTCGTAACAAGACTGGTGCTTCGGCTCGTCTGAATGCCGGACAAACACAGCAGCAATCGCAGGCCTCGCAAGCGGAGCACAGTCGACCAAACAGCTCGCACACTAACAGACCTTCAAATACTCAATTAAATCGTATTCAGTCAGGTGTCCCACAAAATGACGACATGACCTATAACACGGCTGCTACAGACGAACCCCCTGAACCACAAAACGTTAGATCCGTTTATCTAGAACGTGTTTACCATCAACAGTGTGACTTAGCGAATTTTAATAGTACCATGTACACGGAACACTTCAGATTCGCTAACCTCAAATCAATTCGCTCATTTGTTGACGCTCTTGATGCAATACACGCTTCTATACAGACATTGTTAGATAGGGTTTTACGGGACGCCGAGCTGGGTGATTTCATACAATTGCGTTTAGATGGCGGCGAAACGTTTGATTCGATTTTTTCAAATAGGTATTCTAGAGATGGCTTTAGAGCCGAAACATTTTTGGACAATATCGCTAACGCTTTACAGAGTAATTCACTTAAGCTAGTTGTCATCATTGTCAGGTGTCGACATGGTGGGTCCAGAAGGCGTTTGGGTGGTATCGCGTATAGTCCGATTATTGATCGTAAAAAACAACATTTATACGATTTGAATAATTACGATAATAACGTCTGCCTGGCCGCTAGTGTTTACGCTATTTTGGAGGGTGATGCTTTGAGCGACGTCACATTGTTAGAGAAAGCTCGACAACTGCATAGAGACTTACAAATACCCGAGGGGTATTTGGTGTCTTTTACTGACGTTGCTGAATTTGAAAAAAAATTGAACATCACAATTAAAATTTTGTACCACAATAGGGGTCAGTGGCGTTATTATCACACAGCTCGCACCGCTAAAGAAAAGACCGTTTATATATTGCACCATGTAAAGCATTATTATGGCATAAAAAATCTAAAAGCTTTTATCGGTTTCGATTATTTTTGCGACGTCTGTTGCACTGTATACAAACATAAATATCGACACGGGTGTATGCAGTTTTGTAAAGCGTGCCAGAGACCGAATTGTGTTGAGCAGTCTAATAATACACAGTGCCCAATATGTAGGACGTATTGTCGTTCAGAGGATTGTTTTGAAACACATAGAAACCTGGCGCTTAGTGATAACGCTCTTTGTAAGAAAAAAACTTTTTGCGGATTTTGTTACAGATATATAGACTGCGGCGATGATCACAAATGTAACGGTTTAAAATCCACCATCTGCGGCGGGCAGGTTGACAAATTTGATGACCATGTTTGTTACATGCAGCCATACACCCCCCAAAAAATTATTGACAAGTACATCTTTTACGATTTTGAATGCATGCAAGAAACAGGCTTGCATATACCCAATTTCATTTACGCAACCACACTATACGGCCCAAACTCCTGGCATTTTAGCAGAAAATCCTGTACTCGTGACTTGTGTGTGATTTTTTGCCGACGGTAAGTTTTCGGATTACATGTTAATAGCTCACAACGCAGGACGCTACGACGCTTATTTTGTTTTACAGGAGTTGATTAATGAAAAATTTAAAATTAATATTATAAATCAAGGCGGTCGGTTAATGTGTGTGACCACTCGCTGAATTTCATGCCTATGAAGCTCAGCTCAGCAAGATGCCCGAGGCTATGAGTTTTTCAGGCGCCAAGGGACACTTCCCGCATTTTTTCAACACGTCAGAAAATCAAAACTACATAGGCGTACTACCGGCAGCTCGGTATTACGGCATTGATTACATGATGCCCGGTGAGAAAAAAGAATTCACGGTTTAGTACGAGAAATATAAAAATGACACCTTTAATTTTCAGGAAGAGTTAAAAGCCTACTGTAAGCAGGATGTTGAGGTTTTGAGAAGGGCTTGTGAGTGTTACAGGGACACGATTATGGCCATGACTGAAAAAAAAGTTCTGCGATACATTAAACATGAAAAGAAATACAGAACGGTCACTAAATGTATTGATCCGTTCCAACTTATCACATTGGCATCCGTGTGCATGGCTATGTACCGGTTCAAATTTCTACCCAAAAATACCATAGCGATTTGTCCCTGCAGATATTTACCACAAGACACAGAAACGATTTTCAACACCAGCTATACGGTGGCTCATGTACATTGAACATGCTGAAGGCATTTCTATACAACACGCATTAAAGGGCGGTGAAAAAAAGGTTGGTAAATATTTTTTGGACGGGTATGCGTTTGTTAATGGTAAACACACTGCTTTTGAATTTCAGGGCTGTTTTTATCACGGGTGTCCTGTGTGCTATAACGAGCATGACAGCAACGAGCTTACTAAATCGTCCTACGGGCAGCTGTACCAATCTTTCCTAGTCAGAAAAAGCCGACTACAGCGACAAGGATTTACGGTCCGCGTTCTGTGGGAACACGGGTGGCGGGAAATGATTGCAAACAACTCGGGGGTCAAAGACTTTCTGCTTAAAATTAAATTTCCAACTCCTTTGGTCCCTCGTGACGCGCTTTACGGCGGTCGCACTAACGCCATTAAACTTTATCACAAGGTGCAGCCCGATTTCACCAGTCTATACCCTTTTGTTAATAAAACTAAGACTTACCCTGTAGGACACCCAAAAATCATTTATGATCATTTTGGTTACATCAAAAAATACTTTGGCATTGCCAAAGTTAAAGTGCACCCACCCAGAGATTTATTTTTCCCGGTCCTGCCTGTAAAGCTAAATAAAAAACTAATGTTTCCGCTATGCTACACATGCGCCTCGAACTGTCAGAAAGACATTTGCAGTCACACAGACGAAGAGCGTTCACTGACCGGTACATGGTGCACCATAGAACTAGTTTTAGCTGTTGAAAAAGGTTACAGAATAGCTGAGATCTACGAGACCTGGCATTTTCCAAACACAACAGACGATCTGTTCGCCCAGTACATCAAATTACACCTCAGAGATAAACAGGAGGCTTCCGGTTATCCCAGTTGGTGTAAAACGGATTCTGAAAAAACGTCTTACATAGAGTCATTTTTAAAAAAAGAAGATGTCCGCCTGCGCTCTGATAAGATAGCTGTAAACCCAGCAAAAAGACAAATTTCAAAACTGTTCCTAAACTCTTTATAGTAACATAGTAACATAGTATATAAGACCGAAAAAAGACATTTGTCCATCCAGTTCGGCCTGTTTCCTACAAGTTGATCCAGAGGAAGGCAAAAAACCCCTGTGAGGCAGAAGCAAATTTTCCCCACTTAAGGGGAAAAAAATTCCTTCCCGACTCCAATCAGGCAATCAGAATAACTCCCTGGATCAACGACCCCTCTCTAGTAGCTGTAGCCTGTAATATTATTACACTCCAGAAATAAATCCAGTCCCCTCTTGAATTCCTTTATTGTACTCACCATCACCACCTCCTCAGGCAGAGAGTTCCATAGTCTCACTGCTCTTACAGTGAAGAATCCTTTTCTATGTTTGTGTACAAACCTTCTTTCCTCCAGACGCAGAGGATGCCCCCTTGTCACAGTCACAGTCCTGGGGATAAATAGATGATGGGACAGATCTCTGTACTGACCCCTGATATATTTATACATAGTTATTAGATCTCCCCTCAGTCGTCTTTTTTCTCAAGTGAATAACCCTAATTTTGATAATTTTTCAGGGTACTGCAGATCCCTCATTCCAGTTATTACTTTAGTTGCCCTCCTCTGAACCCTCTCCAGCTCTGCTATGTCTGCCTTGTTCACAGGAGCCCAGAACTGTACACTGTACTCCATGTGTGGTCTGACTAGTGATTTGTAAAGTGGTAGGACTATGTTCTCATCATGGGCGTCTATGCCCCTTTTGATGCAACCCATTATCATATTGGCCTTGGCAGTAGCTGCCTGACACTGGTTTTTGCAGCTTAATTTGCTGTTTATTAAAATTCCTAGATCCTTTTCCATGTCAGTGTTACTGAGTGTTTTACCATTTAATATGTACGGGTGACTTGCATTATTTTTTCCCATGTGCATAACTTTACATTTGTCAGTGTTATACCTCATCTGCCATTTTTCTGCCCAAGCCTCCAATCTATCCAGATCCCTCTGTAGCAGAAAACTGTCCTCTTTAGTGTTAATTACTTTACACAGTTTAGTGTCATCTGCAAAAATAGATATTTTACTGTGCAGGCCTTCTACAAGATCATTAATAAATATATTGAAGAGAATAGGGCCCAATACTGACCCCTGAGGTACCCCACTAGTTACAGTGACCCAATCTGAGTATCTACCGTTAATAACCACCCTCTGTTTTCTGTCACTAAGCCAGTTACTTACCCACATACAGACATTTTCTCCCAGTCCGAGCATCCTCATTTTATATACTAACCTTTTATGAGGTACGGTGTCAAATGCTTTGGAGAAGTCCAGATATACGACATACATTGATTCGCCGCTGTCAAGTCTAGAACTTACCTCCTCATAGAAGCTGATTAAATTTGTTTGGCATGACCGATCCCTCATGAAGCAATGCTGATATAGCGTTATTTGCTTATTTTCATTGAGATACTCCAAAATAGCATCTCCTAGAAACCCTTCAAACAGTTTACCAACAATAGATGTTAAACTTACCAGCCTATAATTTCTAGGCTCTGTTTTTGGACCCTTTTTGAATATTGGCACCACATTTGCTATGCGCCAATCCTGTGGAACATTCCCTGTTATTATAGAGTCCGTAAATATCAGAAATAATGGTCTGGCTATGACATCACTTAATTCCCTTAGGATACGGGGGTGTATGCCATCCGGTCCTGGCGATTTGTCTATTTTAATCTTTTTAAGTCGCTGTTGTACTTCTTCCTGGGTCAGACAGGGCACTTTTAATGGGGGATTTACTTTTACATTCTGCATTTCATCTGACAGTTTATTTTCCTCAGTGAATATAGTGGAGAAAAAAAATATTTAATAGTCTTGCTTTATCCTCGTCGCTCTCTGCAACACCCCCCTCATTGCTATGTAGAGGGCCGACTCCTTCAGATTTTTATTTTTTACTATTTATATAATTGAAGAACATTTTAGGGTTAGTTTTACTCTCTTTGGCAATTAATCTCTCGGTCTCTAGTTTGGCAAATTTTATTAGTTTTTTACATATTCTATTTTTTTCCTTATAATTTATCGGTGCTTCCTCGCTACCCTCCTGTTTTAGTGATTTATATGCTTTCTTTTTGTCATTTATTGCCTTCTTTACGGTTCCATTTATCCACATTGGTTTCTTATTGTTCCTTAGCCTTTTATTCCTATAAGGTATGTACCTCTCACAATTAGATGTTACAATGCTTTTAAAGATCTCCCATTTTATGGTTGTATTTTTATTTTTGAGGACTTTGTCCCAGTTAGTTAGGCCTATGGCCTCGCTTAGTTGGCTAAATTTTGCTTTTTTGAAGTTTGGTATTTTTGTTCCTCACTTTAGAAACTCTCGTTTTAAGGATAATTGGAAGGTTATAACTTTATAGTCACTATTTCCCAGGTGTCCCCCAACCTGCACATCTGTTGTTCTATCAGGTCTATTCGTTAATACTAAGTCCAGTATGGCCGTCCCTCTAGTGGGGTCCTGAACCAGTTGGGAAAGGAAATTGTCTTTGGCTATTGCCAAGAACCTGTTTCTTTTTTGGGATGTACAGCTTTCAGTTTCCCAGTCTATATCTGGGTAGTTGAAGTCCCCTATGATAACGACTTCATTATGATTTGCCGCCTCGTCTATCTCGTTTAGTAATAGATTTTCTGTGGACTCTGGTATATTAGGTGGTTTATAATACACTCCTATTAGTATTTTATTATTGTTTTTTGCTCCATGTATTTCTACCCACAGTGACTCCACATGTTCATGTCCCTCAGAGATGTATTCTCGAATTACGGGATTTAGAAACGACTTCACGTAGAGGCAGACCCCTCCACCTCTCCGGTTTTGACGATCCTTTCTAAACAGATTGTAACCTTTTATATTAACTGCCCAGTCATAGCTATCATCCAGCCATGTCTCAGTTATTCCCACTACGTCATAGTCCTTCTCACACATCACTAATTCCAGTTCACCAGTCTTGTTAGTCAGGCTTCTGGCAATTAGTATACATACATTTGACAGGTTTATGGGGTAAGTTTGGACAGCGTTCTAACTTGTCACGTACCAGCATAGTCACGGACCCTGCCGAACTTTTCAAATTAGCTTTTGATGCCGTACTATGACCTCTCCGAGGTTAATTTCATCGATGACGATACGGCCGTAGTCAATTGGTGCTGAGTAAAAGAGCGCTACACACACAACACAAACATTTTTATAGCCTGTTTTACAACCGCCTATGCCAGACTCGAATTATACAAGCTCCTAGACAGACTCCGTCATATTCGTGAGTAAGGGGTCTGAATGGCCCCCACCCTTGGGTGATTTTCTCGGCAAACTAACTAGTGAAATACCCGATGACGCACACATTACCGAGTTTGTAAAAGACCTTGTGTTGGATTACTCACACAACAACGACCCCGAGACGCAGAAAACAATAGGTATCGAACATTTTCGGCATTTTCAGAAATAGGAAGCGCTTGACCGTAGAGACAAGACCATTACGTAAAACGCAAAAGTGCGTCTACACAAAGAGACAGCTGACGGCTGACTTTACAACGCTGCCTTTCGGCTATTAAACATGACTGCGCAATTTCAACACCCTTTTTCGTGTATTCTACCAGGTCCTTCAAATTCCGGAAAGAGTTTTTTTGTTAAAAAGTTATTAATACACGCGGACACTTTAATGTCGCACAAACCTGACAATGTAATTTGGTTTTACGCTTGTTGGCAGAAATTGTATGATGATGAACTAACCCGTTTGTTTAAAAATATCAGGTTTATCGAGGGGTCCCGCAAAATATTACAGATGCTGATCTATTTCCAACGGACAAGGTCAATTTGGCGGTTGTTGATGATCTTATGGAGGCGGCTTGTGAAAATCTTGAAATACAAAACGCATTCACCAAATACGTGCACCACAGAAATTTGAGCATTATGTATCTCGTTCAAAACGTTTTTTGTCAAGGTAAGAAAAGCAGAACCATAAATTTAAACACTAAATACATGGTCCTTTTTAAGAACCCGCGTGATAAATTACAGGTTATTACGTTGGCTCGTCAGATGTACCCTGGTAAAACACGTTTCTTTTTAGAAGCTTTTGAAGATGCTACACACAAGCCTTACGGCTATTTACTTGCAGATTTAAGATCTGACATGCCTGAGGACCTACGACTCTGAACCGGTCTGTTCCCACCAGATCTGCCGGTGGCTTATGTTTGCAAAAAGAAGCTCTAAAATGAGGCATTTCATATCTTTACGGTTATTTTTGTTAGTGTCGCTGGTGCTGTAAAGATGTCGAGCAGGATCCGGCGTAATTGGGATCTTTTAAAAGCATTAGTCAAAACAAATCTGAAGGCCCGAAAATCAATATTACGTAACGCTAGGAATGATTTGATATCGACCATTGGCGAGATCGCTCTCAACATCCTTAAAGGAAAGATCCCTCTTAAAAAAATATATTGAAAAAATGGCGTAGGGCTATAAAGAAATTAAGCGATAAAAAGTACTCCATTAAAGGAAAGAAGCGCATTGTGAACCAGAGCGGTGGTTTTATAGGAGCTTTGCTCGGCTTTGCAATACCTTTAATCACTAGCCTGATAGCTAATACAGCAGGTGGTTCCTAATGCAGTATGCCGAGAAAATGTTGCTAGTTTCCAAAAATGAATTGGACAGGCTTAAAAAAACATCCGTAGATGCAACAGATATACGCCAAACAGCCATACGACGATTAGATGACGAGATTAGCAAAATACTACATAGAAATGACCTTTCAGATGATGAAAAAATTAAAAGATACACAGCCGTGTTACAGAGGTACTTAATGCTCAACAATCAGTCAGGTAAAGAAATGTCGACTTTAACCCTGATTACACAGCCGCAAACCGATCAACAACAATTGTCAAATACCGCCTCAATCAGCACAGATACTAAAGAGATACTTGACAATATTAATACACGTTATAGAAAAAATGCAGAACTATTGTTAGGTAAACTGTAACGCTCAGGTAATAACCCGTACTGAAACGCTATGGGTGAATTCATTTACAAAGAACAAACTGTACCCGGCTCCAACATTATTGACCTGTTTCGAACAGCTACCCAGAGTCACGGATTGCCTAAGATTAAACCTCACGGTTGGGACTATTTTATGGAGACTATCGCACAGTTGAACGTCCCGTCAACGGTTATCGGTAATACAAGAACAAGAGAACTTTTCGATGATTTGAAAAAACGGGCACTGAGTGACCCTTTTGACGCGGCTGGAAGCCCTTTTACACCGCCGGTGCTATTAACATCAGCGACGGTATCGACGCGCGGGTCATTACTATCTAAAAAGAGGCTACCGCCTTTGTTGCAAGCGGCTTGGTAAACATTATTAAACGCTGCCATAATGTCGGCAACTGCTGAAATATTGAGTAAACAGTACTACACGCCAAAAGCTGTCGGCTCTTATGGGGGCGTGGAATCCTTATTCAGAGAAGTACGGAAATTTGGCATAAGAAAAGACTCTGTAAAAAATTGGTTGGGCAACGAGGATACTTACACATTGTACAAACCTGTTAAAAAATCATTTACAAGAAACAAGGTTGTGGTGTCTGATATAGATGATCAATGGCAGGCAGATCTTGTGTAGATGATAGATTTTTCTAAAGAAAATAATGGAGTAAAATACTTGCTGACGGTTGTTGATATTCTATCTAAATATGCTTGGGTGTTGAGCCTTTTAAATAGGTCCGGCACTACAGTGGCTTCCGCTTTTGACCAGATATTTAAGTTAAGCGGGCGAACCCCCAGAAAGCTCCAGACTGATCGGGGCCGTGAGTTTATAAACAAACCTATGAGACGTCTTTGTAAAACCTATAAAATACATAATTTTTTAACTACAAATGCTGTTAAGGCATCGTTGGTCGAACGTTTTAATAGAACGCTGAAAACTAAAATGTGGCGTTAGCAAAAGCGGTCCATCTTCGCTGGCCATACGAAGTGGCTTTAGGGGAGATTCAGTATCCACATATGTGGGAAACCTTTGGCCCCGGAGATAGCGCACCGCGACGAGCCGATCCGTGAGCTTTTTGTTAAATCGGGTTATTACTCCAATATGCATGAGCTCAAAAAAAGCCATTAATAGCAAACTTAAAACTCTATAAAAATACCTCCCGAACAACTGCGCCTAAGATACGACAATATTGACAGAACCGTTTATGTAATGAATTCACCATTATACAAGTTCATGCCTTGTGTGAAATTGGGGAATATTTTGGGGCTATCGGGGTATTCGCAAGCTCCGGTGCTCAAGAATGTAGACGTCGAGCACACCGTTCTCCGCTACAACGGACCCGGCTTACCTGTTTTAGAACATCATGCTGGTGGTGTAAAGGGGATTGCTTTAGTTTCATTAAAAGAGCAAACAATTAATCCCGATATTAAAGCCGTTTTTTATACAATGTTTGTTTGTACAGATATCGGCGAACATCAACTTGTTGGCGATAGTTACGTACAACTTTTAAGAACTGTCGAGTTAGGCGGTAAAAATGGAGATATAGTCACGCAAAAGTATCACCGGCCGGACTATATACCTTTTTGTAAACATCATTTTGACACGGTTACAATATTGATACTCAATGGTCAGGCTAAACCTGTTAAATTCAAATACGGCAAGACTATTGTGCGATTACACTTTAGACCGTGCGCTGTGACGACGCACTAAAATGTTGTCCCACAGAATGTACGGTGACCCGGACGCGTATACGCATTATTACATAATGCAAGCCGGTCATGGTTTGGACGGATTTCACGGTACAGAAATCATGCATGGTTCTGGCCTCGCCAGGTTATTTCGGGGTCTGTTCCGGCGTGTTGTACCCCTATTTAAGAAAGGTGTGGCGCTTGTAAAACCTCACGTGAAAACAGCCGCCCGTAACATCGCTAAAGACGTTGTCACGACGGCGTCGACAGCCGTTATGGATCGTATAAATAGGTCGACGCAAGGCCAGAGGGCTCTGGTGTCGTACAAATACGTAAGAAAACGCATAAAAGAAAACGTGAACGCGCTGCCATTGTCTTACCAACTTTTATGAATAAAGTATCACAACCTAAGAGACGTCGCCGCCAGAAAACAAGAAGTCGTTCACCGAGCGACATCATCTAGTCAGACGCTATGGCTTTCGTGCATGACGCATCCGCTGAGTCCTTTTAATCAACTGGATATAACACTCGGTGACACGTTGATTTCAAGAAGCGACAACCTTTACACTTATAGAGCATATATAGAGGCCCTAATAAATTATAATTCACAAACTTTAGCGTCACAATTTACAGCCGGTTTATTCTATAAAGACACAGCGGGACATGATGATGACAGGGCTCTCGACGGACATAATGTCGGTTTCAGCAAGAGAGCACAATATTCAGCACGCTCTAGAAGTATGGAATTAATGGGGCCCATTTACGCCAATATATTTAATCAACCAAAGTTATATACTGAACGGTTTAGAGATAAAATTGACCAGAAACAAAGACACTTTCTGTCTTATGTCGGCCGAGGCGCCCCATTTTAAAGTCCAAATACAGCATGCTTCCCTGTTTGTCAAAAGAGTACAAGTATCGCCCGCTGTAAGAATCGGTCACAGTCGAGCTTAACAGCTAATGAAAAGTACTCGGTCGATCGAGCATCGCTTAAAGTGTATAGCGTACCCGCCGGTACTCGCAAATCTAACCAAGAGAATCTTTTTCTCGGAAACCTACCAAAAACAGTAATACTAGCGTTTGTGGATAACTAATCATTTTCCGAGCGTTACCAAAGAAATCCTTTGTGCTTCAACCACTATAATGTGAATTATGCAGCCTTATATTTGGACGGGCAACAGATACCGGCAAAACCTTTTCAACCCAACTTCCAAGACGAATCAGCTGTTATTGAATATATGTCCCTAGTACATATTTCGGGGAAACACAAGGCCGACAACGCTTTATCCGTGGATCGGCACGAGTTTTTGAACTGTTACACTTTGTTCGCTTTTGATTGATTGCCGAATCAAGAACCCGGCGGTCATTTCTCTCTAGTAAAAACTGGAAATCTGAGAGCTGAAATTAGATTTGCCGAACCAATTGCGAACACAATTAACATGATTGTATATTCAGTTCATGAAAATATTATTGAAATAAATAATCGGCGGGAGGTATTATATGATTTTCAATAAACATGAATAATTATGAAATTGCCTGTGTTATTAAAGCTGATACTAATGCCCGGCGCATGTTTAAAGGGGTATTTTCGTGTGATTTATTACCGGGGGATAAAATCATCGACAGGCCCGCAGCCTACATTGTAAATACGGATAATTCATATCAGCGGGGGAAGCATTGGATTTTAGTTATATTATAGCCGAATGATGTATCTATTTTTTTGATAGTTATGGTTTATCACCCACAAATGAAATATTTCCTGGCGAGTTTATGAAGTTTTTATATAAAAATTCTAAGACTATAAAGTATTAAAACAGACAGATACAAGACGCCGTTAGCACGGTCTGCGGCCATTACTGTATCTATATCTTACAATGTCTCGCTAAAGGAATGTCTTTTGAAAATGTGCTAAAAATATTCACTAACGATTTTAGAAAAAATGACCGTATTGTGCGTTCATTTGTAACAAAACGCATGAAACAATTATGTATACGATGCTGTAATTACAAACAAATGTGTCTGTTCCCACAGGCTGTTAAAAAATGTATGGTCGCGTAATGTAAATAAGGAAAATTAATAAAGCTTTTAAAACGAATTAAATTTGTCATCGTTTTGATTTTAATGCTATTATTATTAAAGCACCTAACACATTTCATAAGAATTTAATAGGTCTGATAAGTTGATAAACAGATAGCCGGGATCTGAGAAGTGTGTAGTAAGATGTCATATTCTTGTATTAAATTAATATCAAGCAATATAAATTTAATATCAAGCAATATAAATTTTATATCAAGCAATATAAAAGGGGCGGGTAGCTGTATAAAAGGGGGTGTGGTACCTATCACTTTGCAGTTTGACGAAACATATACCCCTTTACTACTCCAGTGGCATAGCTAGAAATGATTGGCGCAAGCCCCTTCCTTTCATGCCGCCATGCCTGTGGCTACTAAAGATCGCTCTCTCAGACCAGGCCCAGCAGCTGTTCTATTCGCTTTCTACACTGTCTATACTGCCACTGTATATATTTTCATTGTATAATACTGTTAGTCCTCCTCCTCCTCCTGGATTGACCCTTTCTAGGTCATGGCCCCAAAGCAGTTGCTTCCCCTGGTTCCCCTGTAGCTATTCCCCTAGGCAGACCCATCAGTCAGTACGTGTACTGTTCCACCACGTTGCTGAAATGCTGCCTCCTGCTATGATGTTCCAGATCTGCTGGTGGTGCAGGTTGTTGTGGCGTGATGACAAAGCTTTTCCACGTTTTGCCCATGCTAACCCTGCCTTCTGAGGTGTTGCTGGTGACCCAGCTGCATTGGCAAATTCTTTCTCCTCCTCCTCTGCCTTCACCTTGTGCTTCCACTGAGTCCCTGGTGTCAGGTGTGAATGCCATCAGCAGCGTGTCTACTAGCAGGCTCATCTTTCTATTACACTCCAGTGAGGGAATTAAGGACGGCACGTTGTCCTTGTAACGGGGATGCAGCAGGGTGGCCACCCAGTAATCAGCAAAAGTTAGAATGTGGCAGTAACTGGGCGGTCGTTGCGCAGGCACTGCAGCATGTAGTCGCTCATGTCTGCCAGGCTGCCCAGAGGCAAGGATAAGCTATCCTCTTTGAGGGAGGTATATCGTCTGTGTCCTCTGTATCCCCCAGTGTTCCTCCTACTCCTCTTCCTCATCCTCCAGAACTGTGCCCTGGCTGGACAATTCCAGGCTAGGGCCTATGTTGGTGCAGATACCCACCCTCCGAGCCACTTGTATTTGGTTGGCCTTAAGTTAAGGATAACGCATGTATATAGTTTAGTTTCTTTATATGGTTAGTTTAGATGCCTTATAGTTATTTTAATATGTTTTTAAGTAAATTTGTAAATAGTTTTTTAATGGTTTGAGTGAAGGGGGGGTGGGTGTTAAGTGTGTAGGGTGTGAGGCTGTTTGGATTTATTTTTATTCCGCTTTCTACACTGTCTATACTGCCACCGTTTCTAATTTCATTGTATAATACTGTTGAGGGGGCCCTGACAAAGTCTTTTAGTCCTCCTCCTCCTCCTGGATGGGCCCCTTCTAGGTCAGGGACCCAGTGTGCTTCCCACGCCTCCCTGTAGCTACGCCCCTGGGCAAACCGATCAGTTAGAACCTGTACTCTTTCACCATGTTGCTGAAATGCTGCCTCCTGCTAATACGTTCCAGATCTGCTGGAGGTGCAGGTTGTTGTGGCGTGATGACAAAGCTTTCCCACATTTCGCCAATGCTAAATTAGCCTTCTGAGGTGCTGATGGTGACCCAGCTGCCCGTGAGCTGGCTTGGGTGCCACACTGCTGAGAACACGGTTCCTCCTCATCTTCCTCATCCTACTTATCCTCCTCATCCTCCAGAACTGTGCCCTGGCTGGACAGTTGTGTTCCAGGCCAGGGACTATGTTGGTGCAGGAACCCACCCTTCGAGTCAATTGGATGTCACTGGCCTTAAGATAAGGCGTGTAGTTTTGTTTGTTTATATAGTAAGTTTAGCTGCATTATAGTTATTTTAATATGTTTTTAAGAAAATTTGTAAATAGTTTGTTAATGGTTTGCGTTAAAGGGGGGTTGGGTGTGTTGTGTGTTTTCGATTAACTGAATTGATTTTCACTATCTGGTGTTTAGGAATTTCTGCATCCCAAATTCAGCACATGTGGCAGGCAGGGGATGTGTGTCAAACCGGCTAGGCCCAGACCTGCTAGTATATTTCTCCCATTAGTGCACAACACCAGGCTGGGCTGGAGGCTCAGTGGCACCAACCAATGGTCGGTCTGTTATTCCATGCCTGTCCACAGCTCCTGTGCGGTGCGGGGTTTGTCCCACAAACACACCATTTTTAAAACAACCTGCTGTCGTTTTCCCCTGGCTGTGCTGCTGTGGGTGGTGAAGGTGTTACACTGAGTGGATGAGGAGGAGGAAGCCGAGTAGGAGGAGGAGGTAACAGGATACAAAGATAAATGCCCAGCAATCCTCGGGGGCAGAAGGACATTCGCAAAAATGCTATCCGCCTTTGGGCCAGCCGCTACATTTACCCACTGTGTTGTTGGTTATGTGGACGTTGCCACAGATAGCGTTGCGCAGTGCACACTTGATTTTGTCCACCACTTGGTTGTGCAGGGAAGGGATGGCTAGTCTGCAAAAGTAACGGCGGCTGGGATATACGGACTGTGGGATACCCACCGCCATTAGGTTTTTAAAACTGTCCACCAGACAGAATGACAGAATTTCAAAGGACCAGGAAGTTTGAAATAAGGCATTCAGAGCCATGGTTAGGGGGGTACTTACTCTTTCTATTTATTTTTCTCTCCAGTGTTTGGGAGATGGACAGCTAACAGCTGAACACTTCCAAGGGATTTGGTGGAGATGCTTGGTGACAATGACAGATGTAGTGGAGTTGCTGCCACATCCTCTGTTTGCTGGGTGACAGGTGCCACTGTCACTCACTTGGGCTCAACTTAGAATGTTTATTTATTATTTTTCTGTATTTTATTTTATTTTAAGTCATTTCCCTATTCACATATGTTTGCAGGGCATCTACCTACATTTTTCTGCCTTTTGCAGCCATTTAGCCCTTTCCTGGGCTATTTTGCAGCCTTTTTAGTGCCCAAAAGTTCGGGTACCCATTGACTTCAATGGGGTTCGGGTTCGGGGTGAAGTCCAGGTCGAGTTCGGATCCCGAACCCAAACATTTTCAGAAGGTTCGGCCGAACTTCTCAAACCCGAACATCCAGGTGTTCGCTCAACTCTACTAGTATTACATAGATACAGAAGGATAGGCCATAAATATGTAAATCCAAGAGAACCCTTTTACCTTATGTTATCTAAAGTGTTACATAGGACTGCAGGTATCATCTACTACATTATTTGTACTCAGATAATGGGGGAATAGCTTTCCGGATCTGTACTACTGCTAGTCCACCATGCCGCCGGAAGTCCGCTCCGACCCCATTCACTATAATGGGGTGGGACGGAGGTCCAGCCGCAGCATGGCAACAAGCCGAGAGGTGGCCAGATGAAAACCGCAGCATGTTGTAGTTTTTGTCCAGCCTCCTCTCTGCATATTTGCTGTGCTGCAGCTGGACCTCTAGCCCGCCCCCATTATAGTGAATGGGGCCGGAGCGGACTTCCAGCGGCACAGTAGACTACGGTAGCATGGACCGCAAGGCTATCGCAAATGTTAAAGTAGTAACTTGCCCCCTTGCAGTTCCTTCATTAATATGTCCTCCTTCCCCAAATTTGGCACACTCACAAAAAAAAAAATAGCTAATGCTTACCTGTGTCCAGGAGCTCAATCGCAGTTGGTATGGGCCAGGATATTGAGGCAGACATGCTCAGGTCACTGTGCTGCGTCCCAGCACAGGCACAAAAGGACATCACCACACCTGCCTGTGCTGGGATTTTACTACCGCATAGGCCTCAAGCCTACTAGGCCTCAAGCCTATGGCTGTGATTGGCGGCGGGCAGAAACTTGCCATTCCCATGCTCCCCTCTGCAGTATGTGGGCATTTGGGTCAGCATTGGGCATCCCAGCGATGCCGAACCCGGGGCTACCTACCCAAATGCCCCTATTATAATTTGCCATTGCTCCTTCCCTTCTGAGCTTTGCTATGTGGCCATACAGCAGATTATGACCACATATGTGGTGTTTCTGTATTCAAGAGAAAAGGGGTCACAAATTGTGGGGTGCATTTTTTCCAGTTACCCCTTGCGAAAATTACACATTTGTTCCTAAAGCAACATTATCTGTAAAATATGTAATTTTTTGTGTTGAGTAAGCATGTTCGGCCAAACACCTTTTTCACTTGAGCATCGTGTGAAGTTTGGAATTGTGTGTGTATAGAAGATGATTTGTATTAGTGTGCTTGATCTGGCAGCCACATTGTACATCTCCTGTATAAGGTTTCCGTATTCCAAATATCTGTGACATTCACTGTAATTTATTTGCGCATACACTTACAAAACCTGCGCTACTGTACGTGTGACATACTTGCAAGCATATATACTATTTAATATGATGAAGGCGAGCACTAAAGGGCGGGGAACTGTCTGTGCTGCTGATGGTGCACATAGAGGCCGTGGCCCTGGGCGAAGTTAAACTGTGCCTGCTGCCAGAGCACAAGAAACAAACTCATCCACGATACCTAGCTTCATGTCCCAGTTTGCAGGGCAGTGCAGGACAAGACTTTTGATGTCAGACCAGTGCGACCAGGTGGTCAGTTGGATTGCAGCAGATAATGCTTCCAGTCGGTTAAGCACCACCCTGTCTTCCACAAAATCCAGTCTCTGTAGCCAAGAGTCTGGTCAACAGAATCCTCACCCTGATCCTTCCTCTCGCCATCCCTCATTACTCAGTCCCTAGCCGCCACTATTTTTCCCGGTGTGGCATCCCCGCCTTACCAACGCAGTTATTAGGAAGGTCCACTTAACGACTGACACATGGACAAGTGCTTTTGGCCAGGGACTCTAGATTTCCCTGATGGCACACTGGGTGAACGTTGTGGAGGCCGGTAACGAGTCGTAACCAGGGATGGCACAGGTGCTACCGACCCCAAAGATTGCAGGCTCTACTTCCATCAAGATTTCCGCCACCACCTACATTAGTGGCTGCAACCCCCACCCCCCTTCTCCCCCCCCCCACCTCCTTCTTCATTTCCACCTCTGAATTCTCATTTTGCAACACCAGTTAGGCATCAGTCAGTAACATAGTAACATAGTAGTAACATAGTATATAAGACTGAAAAAAGACATTTGTCCATCCAGTTCGGCCTGTTTCCTACAAGTTGATCCAGAGGAAGGCAAAAACCCCTGTGAGGCAGAAGCCAATTTTCATCACTTAAGGGGAAAAAAATTCCTTCCCGACTCCAATCAGGCAATCAGAATAACTCCCTGGATCAACGACCCCTCTCTAGTAGCTGTAGCCTGTAATATTATTACACTCCAGAAATAAATCCAGTCCCCTCTTGAATTCCTTTATTGTACTTACCATCACCACCTCCTCAGGCAGAGAGTTCCATAGTCTCACTGCTCTTACAGTGAAGAATCCTTTTCTATGTTTGTGTACAAACCTTCTTTCCTCCAGACGCAGAGGATGTCCCCTTGTCACAGTCACAGTCCTGGGGATAAATAGATGATGGGACAGATCTCTGTACTGACCCCTGATATATTTATACATAGTTATTAGATCTCCCTCAGTCGTCTTTTTTCTAAAGCGAATAACCCTAATTTTGATAACCTTTCAGGGTACTGTAGATCCCTCATTCCAGTTATTACTTTAGTTGCCCTCCTCTGAACCCTCTCCAGCTCTGCTATGTCTGTCTTGTTCACAGGAGCCCAGAACTGTACACTGTACTCCATGTGTGGTCTGACTAGTGATTTGTAAAGTGGTAGGACTATGTTCTCATCACGGGCGTCTATGCCCCTTTGATGCAACCCATTATCTTATTGGCCTTGGCGGCAGCTGCCTGACACTGGTTTTTGCAGCTTAATTTGCTGTTTATTAAAATTCCTAGATCCTTTTCCATGTCAGTGTTACCGAGTGTTTTACCATTTAATATGTACGGGTGACTTGCATTATTCCTTCCCATGTGCATAACTTTACATTTGTCAGTGTTAAACCTCATCTGCCATTTTTCTGCCCAAGCCTCCAATCTATCCAGATCCCTCTGTAGCAGAAAACTGTCCTCTTCAGTGTTAATTTCTTTACACAGTTTAGTGTCATCTGCAAAAATAGATATTTTACTGTGCAGGCCTTCTACAAGATCATTAATAAATATATTGAAGAGAATAGGGCCCAATACTGACCCCTGAGGTACCCCACTAGTGACAGTGACCCAATCTGAGTGTGTACCATTAATAACCACCCTCTGTTTTCTGTCACTCAGCCAGTTACTTACCCACATACAGACATTTTCTCCCAGTCCGAGCATCCTCATTTTATATACTAACCTTTATGAGGTACGGTGTCAAATGCTTTGGAGAAGTCCAGATATACGACATCCATTGATTCGCCGCTGTCAAGTCTAGAACTTACCTCCTCATAGAAGCTGATTAAATTTGTTTGGCATGACCGATCCCTCATGAAGCCATGCTGATATGGTGTTATTTGCTTATTTTCATTGAGATACACCAAAATAGCATCTCTTAGAAACCCTTCAAACAGTTTACCAACAATAGATGTTAAACTTACCGGCCTATAATTTCCAGGCTCTGTTTTTGGACCCTTTTTGAATATTGGCACCACATTTGCTATGCGCCAATCCTGTGGAACATTCCCTGTTATTATAGAGTCTGTAAATATCAGAAATAATGGTCTGGCTATGACATCACTTAATTCCCTTAGGATACGGGGGTGTATGCCATCCGGTCCTGGCGATTTGTCTATTTTAATCTTTTTAAGTCGCTGTTGTACTTCTTCCTGGGTCAGACAGTAGCTGGAAGAAGTTTAGCACTGCAGTGGGGAAGCGGCAACAGATCGTGCTGAAACTAATTTGCTTAGGTGACAAACAGCACACCGCTGCAGAACGGTGGCAGGGTATAAGGGACCAGACTGAGCTGTGGCTCTCGCTACTCAACCTACAACCAGGCATGGTTGTGTCTGATAATGGCCATAACTTGGTGGCGGCTTTGGAGCTCGGCAAGCTCACACACATACCATGCCTAGCCCATGAGTTCAACTTATTGTTTCTGCACTGCAGGAACCTTTGCAATTGAAGTCTCAACAACTGTTATGCAACTTGAGCATGCGCTGGAACTGTTGGCCAGGCTTTGTGAGCAGCAGAGGGCAGTAGTGGTATACCAGCTGCAACATGGTCATCACCTTTCCAGTCAGTTTCCGCTCTTCACAAGTGACGAGTGGTCATGGATGTCTTACCTCTATGAGGTTTGAAGAATCAACACAAATGGTGAGCGTCGAACTCCCTTCTGTGTCTACTGAAACGCTCGTTGCTCGCAATGAAGGCGGATACTTTGCATGGGGAAGAGGTGGAAATGGGGAAAGACAGTACACAGGCGATAGCCAGACCACCCTCAGTTCGTCTTCTCAGCGCGAATTAGATGATAATGAGGAGGAGGAGCAAAAGACGTTTGCCTCCACTACAAAGAATAGTAACTATAGATGTTTTATTCCATCTGTTCAGCATGAATGAGCTGAAGAGGAGGAACAGAATGAAGAGATTGAGAGTCATCCTCCTGATGAAGACAGTGAAGTCTTGTCTGTTGGGACTCTGGAACACATGGCTGACTTTATGTCATTCTGCCTTTCCTGTGACCCTCGCGTTATACTGCTGGTTGTTCACTCTTCTCAACCCCCGCTACAAAGAGAACTTCTCATCTCTCATTCCTGTGGTGGAGAGGACTAGAAAAATGGTGCAATACCAGATGGTCCTTGTGGACAAGTTGTTCCAAACATTTCCAGCTGACAACGCTGTTGGCAGAGTACGTAGTTCCTTGGGCAACCGAGGAGGGGGGATGAGAAGAACACACAGCAGTTCCAACAGAGGCAGGGCAACACTCTCCAAGGCCTGGGACAGTTTCATGACACCCCGCCAGCACCCTCACCCTGATGTGTGGCCTAGTATCACAAGGAGGGAGAAGTTTTGGAAGATGGTGAAGGAGTATGTAGCAGACCGTGTCAGAGCCCTCAGTGATCACTCTGTGCCTTACACCTAAGCTGCACACATGGCACGAACTTGCGCTCTATGCCTTGGATGTGCTGGCCTGCCCTGCCGCCAGTGTTTTGTCAGAGCGGGTATTTAGTGCTGCTGGGGGCAAAATAACTGATTAGCGCATCTGCCTGTCAACTGAAAATGCTGACTTCTCTACTCCACCAGAGGAAAGCAGCTGAACATAAAAGGCTCTTAAAATGGTTTTTTTATGGTGTATTGAATACACTGCATTCCCATGCACCCAATCCACCACAAAAAAGGGTATATGGTTCAATCTTTCTTTTCTCATCCTCCTCCTCCTCCTCCATCAGATCAACATGCTTATTAGACTGCCCTCCCTCCTAATGTTTTAGAGGGTCAGCTCAGCAGCAGACCCTCACCACTAATGTTTTAGAGGGTCACCAGCAGACGCTCACCCCTAATACTTTAGATGGTCAGATCAGCAGCAGGCCTTTGCCCCTAATGTTTTAGAGGGTCACCAGCAGGCCCTTGCTCCTAATGTTTGAGGGTCAGCTCAGCAGCAGACCCTCACCCCTAATGTTTTAGAGGGTCACCAGCAGGCCCTCACCCATAATGTTTTAGATGGTCAGATCAGCAGCAGGCCCTCACCCCTAATGTTTTAGAGGGTCACCTGCAGGCCCTTGCTCCTAATGTTTTTAAGGGTTACCAGCACGCCATCAATCATAATTTTTCAAGGGTGTGTATGATGCCCTCTTTTATGTGTTATAAAGTGTGTATTGGAGTGGCGGTTCCTTGTAATTTTTGGCAACCCTTTCACTTAGTGCATAGGCTTTATAGGGGTCCCACTACAAGTGTAACACAATGTGAATAGAGATGTTGCAAACATAAAATTTTCAGTTGGCGAACGCGAACTTCGCGTTCGCCAATTTTGCGAACGGGCGAACAGGGTGAACCGCCATAGACTTCAATAGACAGGCGAATTTTAAAACCCACAGGGACTCTTTCTGGCCACAATAGTGATGGAAAAGTTGTTTCAACGGGACTAACACCTTGACTGTGGCATGCCGGAGGGGGATCCACGGCAAAACTCCAATGGAAAATTACGTAGCTGACGCAGAGTATGGTAAGTTGAATTCGCAATGTGATTAATATAACCTGTATGGGTTATGGGTAGCTGGGATCCTAATGGTTGGCTTGCTAGAATATAACGAAGATTGAGAATATAGTGCTTTATTCGTGAATTTGTGATATTCGTTATGTTCGTCAATTCTAGCAATACAACCATTAGGAACTTCCACTCTAAGTTGAATTCGCAATGCGAGTATATGTTCGCATTGCGAATTCAACTTGAGCTGAGTTCCTAATGGTTGTTGCTAGAATATAACGAACATTGAGAATATAGTGCTATATTCGTAATATTCGTTATATTCTACCAATACAACTATTAGGAGCTCAGCTCTAACTTGATTTCGCAATGCGATTAATACAATCGCATAAACTACTAAAACTGCAGCTTCAGAATGAATCTAAGATGGATGCCGTCCTTGCATTTTGATAGGAGGTGGGAGGGTCTGGGAGGGATTGCTGATTGGCTAGAATGTGTCTGCTGACTGTGAGGTACAGGGTCAAAGTTTGCTCAATGATAAAGTATAGGGGCGAACGCGAACATCGCACATGTTCAGCCGCTGTGGCGAACGCGAACAAGCTATATTCGCCGGGAACAGTTCGCCGGCGAATAGTTCGGGACATCACTAAATGTGAATGAGGCCCTCCTTTATGTGATATACAGGTTGTATCGGAGTGCTTCTTCCTTTTAATTTTTGGCAGCACTTGGACTTTATATAAAAGTAGATATACACGAAAAAATGTTTCCTAACAATTTTTCCTCTAAAATTGATTTTATCTTTGGTTTTGTGCGTATTACTGTCAGTCTGTAAAAGTGCGTACTACTCGGAAAACATCATTCCCAGCAGCTACCTGGGAGTCCAATATGCCTCCATACATCCTCCCCATGCCGTATTTCAGTGGTGTTTCCATCAATTTCTGACCTTTTCCTATGAACCAGACACCCATCCCTCTTCAGAGCAGAGGGTGCCTGGTTTAATGCTCGGGTTCTGCCTTTGACTTCCATTGTGCTCGGGTGCTCTGTCTCTGAAGCATCCCAAAGTGTTCTACTCGAGCACCAGATCAACACTAGTAATTTGTGAGTGTTTCTGAATTTTATGAAAGGCCTGTTGGGCCAAAATGCTCACTGCACTCTTTGAAAAATTCCTTGAGGGATGAAGTTTCCAATATGAAGTCCGTTTTTGGGGGTTTCCACTGAAGGAATACCTATGGTTGTCTCCAAATGCAACATGACACCTGAAAATTATTCTAGTAAAATCTGCCTGCCAGAAGTGATATTGTGCACTTTCTGAGTTTTGCTATGTGCCCACACAACAGTTAATGACCACATATAGGGTGTTGCCATATTCAGGTAAAAATGTGTAACAAATTGTGGGGTGCACTTTCCCCTGTTGCCCATTGTGAGAAAAAAATGTGGGCCTAAAGTGACATTTTCTTGTAAAATATGTAATTTTCCATTTTCACTGCCAAGTATTTCTAAATTCTATGATACGCCTGTTTGCCCAAAATGCTCAAAGCATCTTTTGGGGGTCATATTTTAGCGGCTTATGGGGTCACATTTTAGGGGCTTCAAATGTAGGCGCACCTCATTGTGTCTTCGAATGCTACATACAGTAGCAACCAAAGACTATTCCAGCAAAATCTGCCCTCTAAAAACCAGATGGTGCTCTTTCCATTTTGAGCCCTGCAATCTGCCCATAAAATTCTAAGCTTTCTACCATTTAAAAAAAAATAATATGGCATTTCCAAAATGATGCCAACATAAAGTAAACATATTGGGATTGGTAAGTAATAATGATTTTATGAGGTGTCACTATCCGTCTTAAAGGCAGAAAAATTCAAACTGCGAATTTTCTGTAAATTTGGGATTTTTTTTCTACATTAATGTAAAACATATTGACTCAAATTTACCATTAATATGAAGTACACTGTCTCATTAGAAAATAATCTCTGAATGGCTTGGATAAGTAAAACCATTCCAGAGTTACTACCACATAAAGTGACAGATTTGCAATAATCAGCCTGGGACTAAAGGGGTTATCCAAGTTATGGAAAAAAAAAAAAAAAAACAATATAAAACTCACTAGGACTTACATATACATTAGTTAAGCTTGATTTCTTGAAAAAAAAAAAAAAAACATACATAGACCTTTTCATAGTTCTGTTACTCTTGCAGTAAAGCTGAGGGGACGTGTAACAACAATGACTCAGTTCTCCCTCATGAATTTTTGTGGGTGTGAATAATCTGTTTCCATTTATTTGTGGCCATACCTTATTTCACATTTTCTATATTTTGCTTATATGTTGATATTGTGCATAGCTGGCATACATTTCATGTGCTGATTTTGTAGACGTTCAGTAGATTCTGCATGTGTCGGTCTTATTTAGTTACCAACACGTTGTTTGCATTGTATACAATTTTTTAATGTGTCTGTTTGTCTGAGTTGTCAAATAAACTTTACATTTTTTTACCTACGGCTATTGCTGGATGTGCACTTTTAGGGTGGTTCTTTTGACTCTTTATTGAGTCCATTTATGTCCGTACATCACACGCTGCCTCATATACATCACATGCTGCCCCATATACATCACAAGCTACCTCATATACATCACACGCTGCCTCATATACATCACACCCATGTATGTGGCGCAGTATGTAGTGAATGCAGACAGGCTATTATAGCCAACAGATAAAGTACAGGGAAGATCCGTCATATTGGACTGGACTTTATCACTTAGCTATAATTGCCTGCTGTTAGACCAGTAATGGTTCCCTGCATAAATCCCCACCTTTTAGTCCCCATTCACACCAGCGCTATTTATTTCTGTTGTTCTTCTCATCTAATGGAGTACTTTTTTTTGTACTTTGCAGGATGGGAAATTTCAGTGTATCACGTTTTTCCAACCTGCAAAGTTTTTTTTTTACCACTATATAGATGATGCTACATCAGAAAAACTGAATTCTGCTACATTTGACAAAGTCAGCACTGCTATATCTCAGTTCACCTACACTTCATTTGATAAATTCAGCTGTCAAACTCATTCAACTAACACAGCCCTCATACATCTGAGCTTTCTTACATCTGACAAACCCAGCTCTACTGCATATCAATCTCCTACATTGGAAGAACTAATTTTTCTACAGGTGACACATTTTGCTCTGCTACTCTGAAATAAACCTCCAGCATTGTCCCATTTGAGGTCCTCTGCCTTGTTATATCGCTGCTACACCTGACAAACCAAGCACTGCTACATATGTAGAACTCAGCACTATGTGTAAAGAACTGAATACCACTACAGTTGACTAACTTTGGTCTGCTACATCTCCACTACATCTCAGCTCTCCTACATTACATTTGACAAGCTCAGCTGACAAGCTCATTTGACAAAGTCCACTCTACT
This sequence comes from Bufotes viridis, assembly GCA_033119425.1. NCBI lineage: Eukaryota > Metazoa > Chordata > Amphibia > Anura > Bufonidae > Bufotes > Bufotes viridis. The sequence goes on along the minus strand of CM065592.1, from coordinate 100,697,942 downwards.
ACATCTCTGCACCACACATAAAAAAGATCTAAAAGCCACTACAGGAGCCTCTGGTGAAGTGCAGAGGGAGGGGGCAGTGACTACAGTGGATATTGGAGATGCTGGTTCATAAGGCTGCCGGAGTGGTGAGGTCTGGAGATACAGGGAGAGGGAGGGGCGGGCACAAAAGGCTCTGGTGTCTCGTTTTCAGAGCCGGGGCACTCCCTCAAGCAGGGAGAAGCTTATAAACGAGACGTCAGGGCTTCAGCAGGGTTGACGACGTCGGGGGTCACATAACCCAAATCTGACCAGGAGAAAGGCACAATAAAAATAGTGTAAGTGATTTAGAAAATAGTTAAATATGGCAATATAATACTCCTTACCATACAGTTATATAACTCAGATAACCCTTTTAAGGTGAAAAGTGTCTTGGTACTAAAGGGGTTAATGGCACTTTTTAATAATAATAAAAATAATAATAGTAATAATAATAATAATAATCATAATAATAATATGCCACTATTATTAATATAAATGAAACATGATGAACACTTAATAGAAGTATATACATTGATTTGTACATATTTCCTCATTTAAAAGTAGTTACAAGGTTCCATTTTATTGTTTTGTTTTTGTCCTTTGTGATATGTGAATAGTGAACTTCTAATACTGAAAATACACTTAAAATGTATTGAATAGTGTTGAATGAATCAAAGTTAAGGAAGCAGAATTTGATCTTTCAGGATAAATTTGATTCGCCATTAACACAAATTTATTGGTGGCAACAAATCAATTTTTCCTAAAATGGTAAAAAAATACATACTCACCTCATCCATTTGATCATGGAGAGGCCATCCTGATTGAAGAAAACACTCTAATTCTCATGCGAGCTGACAAGCAAGATGGCCATGACAGCCTCTCTGTGATCAAATGGACAACATGGGGGCAACATAATCGCCGTTCCCCGTAATTGTGCCTACTTCATACAATGGAATGCGATTCATTACAAAGTCATTCGTAACAACTCGAATTTCAGTCAAATCTAATTTTTTAAAACTTCTCTCATCACTAGTATTAAGCATTCAGTGTCATAAGTATGTAAAAGAATTAGCTGTTCATCTTTTCAGTACAATAAGTCCCATTTTCAGAATTATTATGTATGGTAAATATGACATGCTACATCACACAACATTGCGACTGCCTGCTTACAGATACGTTAACACTAAGAGGAAAATTGTCAGCTGCAAAAACTATTACAAAGAAACAATTACAAGCAGAAAATGCACATAGGAAACTGAATTGTGAATTAGGATATAAACGCAGAAGTGTAACACCACATCCTGGATATAAATTATCTTTGGAAAGCATGACTAATACTGCAGAAAAAGTGGTTTTCATTTGTATCTAATTGAGTTATTATTAAAACGTTAGATTTCAATGTAAGTCTTTCAATTGGTTGAGCTGAGTATAGCGGAGTGTATTTTATTTTGTAGAAAATAATGGCTTTAACCTCCTTATTGCCAGTGGTGTTTGGCCATAATACACATTATGTAGCCAGGAAAATTTTCTCAGTTTTAGGGCTCATGCACATGGCCATTGCCTGGCCACGCCCATATTGTGGCCCACAAACAGCGGGTCTACATTATGCGGGCACCGGCAGTGTGCACCCCGGATCACAGATGCGAACCCATTCACTTGAATGGGTCCGCAATCCAGAAGGTCGGTGCACTACTTTTTTTGTGGTGTGGACGGACCATGGACCCATTCAAGATCAATGGGTCTGGGGACCACAGCTGTGTCCATGAGCACTTAATATGTACAAATAAAACCTAAACTATAAGTAAAAAGTCACAGTAGTCCCCCCTTCATGCAGACACCTTCATGCAATTTTGCATGTAAATTGTAGTGATGAGCGGCAGGGGCAATATTCGAATTCGCGAAATTTTGCGAATATTTGGGCGAATATTTGCCATATATTCGCAAATTCATAATCTCGTCATTATTTTCTGATTGTTAAAATTCGCATAAAAATCCGCATAAAAATCCGCATAAATGTGCATAAAAATTTGCATACAATTTGCATAGCAATTTGCATAAACTGGCATTTAAAAGATACCTTTAAAATACCAGTTTATGCGAATTGTATGTGAATTTTTATGCAAATTTATGCGAATTTTTATGCTAATTTTCACAATCAGAAAATAATTACATTATTTTCTTGCTTGCGAAAATTTGCATATAAAAAATTTGCATAAAAAGGAATATTCACAGTTGCGAATATATTTTGCGATATTCTAAATATTCGCGAATTCTCGAAGTGCCGATATTCGCGATTATAATTCGCAATTCGAAAATTCGTGATCAACACTAGTAAATTGCATGTAAATTTTCATAAAAATTGCATACAATTTCATAATTAATGGGTAAAAGTGTGACCAAGCAGTTGCATTCACCACACCTCCTAAAACTAAGTTCAATATGTACAGAGTTCATACATACCACCTAAGTACTTAGTTAGATGCATATATCTTCATAAAATCACCATAACTGGGAAGACCAACAATCTGTAAATTAAAAAAAAAACTGAAAAGTAACTGCACCTCCAAAATCTGTACTTTTTTTTTTTTTTTTTTAAACAGACAACCTGAATGTAGTTTCCTTGATGGGCTGTTGACAACCTTGTCAACCTACATTTTCTAGGAGCACACATCACACGATATATAAAATATAACCTAATAATTAATAAATAGAGCAAATGAATATGTAAATATATATATATATATATATATATATATATGTATATATATATATATATAAAAAAAAGAAAAAAAGTTGGACTGCACACTTCAATAATAGTGAAAAACAATAAAAACTTTATTCACCCATATTGTGGCAAACTTGCTACGTTTGGGCTCACATGAGCCTTCCTCAAGCATAGAAACAGTGAAAATGAAGGTATATAAAGGCATATCATGAGTGACCAACCAATCACAATGTAATTCAAATCATTATTAGATTAAATACATCTGATGTATGTGCAAAAAAATAAACAAAGTGCATGTGCATAAAGTGACATGTGCCATGGATTCGGATGTATACATAAACAAAATCCTTATGTGTAGATCGAATAATATAACATACAACACGTGTGTGTAGAAGAACTCTTGTTATAAAAATGTAGTAATCAAAGTGACTTAATATACCAGATGAAGATCATCAAGATCCTACCTTAACAGGTAATGGCGCTTGCAGAGACCATAGCGCTCCATTGAGCGTCTCAAACAACACATTGCGCATGTCTGGACTGTCATCGTCATATATGACGTAGCGCAACGATTGAGCCATGCGCTCATCACAGTTGCGCTAAATCCACCATGTTGTTTGAGGGCAACCTGCCCAACTGTTTTATATATATTTTCTGTGAAGATATTATATAGTGCAAGGTGCGTCCTTGGTAATTTGCGAGCCGCCGTAGGTGAATCCTATGTTATCCAGCGTATAGGGAGGGTCCCAAATCTGCCGAGATGGTGCCCAACCTGATGGGTCGCCCATGTTAGAAAGGGACACATCAATGTACCCCGCTTACACTGACAACCACAATGCCAGTAGTTGCGCAGCCCAGGAGGGAATTCTCCTTGGATTTCAAGGAAGGCACCGCACGTAAATTAAGTATATGGGATTGCGCAACAGTTGAAAAAAGTCGGTTTTACTGCTGGGCGTCATCACATTAAAAGAGGTTTGGTCCAGGGGTCTCCATCTGGTCATGTGAATATTAAAATTGCTAAAAGACAAGAGAAAATTACAAATTAATTTGAAGTAGGGTAATATATCTGATGCAAGTTACAAATTATACTTTCACCATTCATTGGCACTATTATACACAATTGAAGCAGGAAGAACACAAGTGCAAGGAAAATCAGGATCAACCCCAAATCAAGGCTCTTTCACCTAAATTCCATATTAAGGCCTCTAGGGTTTAGACTATCGAGAGTATAAATCCATTGAAGTTCTCTTCTTTTCAGAATTGCTATATGGTCACCACCTCTTCTAGGTAGCTTAATGTGATCTATAATCCAGCATCTTAGATCCCGTTCTGTGTGGTGAAGGGATCCAAAATGTCTGGAAACAGGTAGATCAGTACGGTTTTTCCTTATGGAGTTTCTGTGATTGTTTAACCTTGATTTCAATTCAGTTGATGTCTCACCAACATATATTAGGTTACACGGACATGATAACACATATATCACATATGATGAAGAGCATGTAAGATGGAATCTGATAGGATATTCTTTCCCTGTTTGCGGGTGTACAAAAGATTTAGATATACAAATATAGCGACAATTGACACAGTTAAGGCACGGAAAACATCCTAAACCCGGCAGCGTCAATGTTCGCTGTATCATACTTTTCTTAGGACCTATATCTGCTCGAACCAATTGGTCTCTAATGTTTCTATTCTTACGGTATGACAGAAGGGAAGGACTCATAAATTCAGGGACGTCTTTTATACATCTGTTGAGGATACTCCAATTTTTTTTTTGTAAATCTGTCCTATCTCCGGACTATAATCGGAATATGTCAAAATAAATGGTATCCTTTGAACTTTTTTGGGGAGATATTGAGTACTTTCCACATTCGTTTGGAGGACGTTACATTTTTGTTCATTTAGCAGTTTTAGGGGGTAACCACGCTCTAAATTTATCCATCACATCTAATGTGGTGTTCAACTCCACCCCATCGGATACAATGCGTTTTGCCCTCAAAAACTGCGAATAAGGTAGGTGTTTAATCATACTATGTGGATGGTTGTTTTCAAAACGTAAAATCATGTTTCTGTCTGTAGGCTTGACAAACAAGCCCGTACAGATAGAGCCATCAACCAGTTTGACATTGGTATCCAAAAATGACAGGTTTGTTTTAGAAAAAGATACAGTATACTGAAGATCGACATCCCCGCTATTGAGGTATTGATGGAATTCATCTAATTGTGTGACCGTCCCCGTCCAAAGAAGGAAGACGTCATCTATGTATCTCCACCACCTCAGAACACGTTAGAAGTGGTGGGACACATAGATAAAGTCCTCCTCCATGTGGCTCATATAAATATTTGCGTATGTAGGGGCCACATTTGACCCCATCGCAACGCTCCGTTTTTGATTAAAGAATGTGTCCTGGAACAGAAAGTAATTATTGTCTAGTATCAATTCTAAGACAATAATAATAAAGCATTTTGTATCAGAAGTTATATGAGAGGCATCCAGATATTTTTTGACTGCGGCAATACCATTTTTATGGCCAATCAATGTATAGAGTGATAACACATCAAAAGAAACAAGAGTTATGGACTCAGAACTACCGGTATCAACTTCTCTCAATTGTTGTAAAAAGTCTCCTGTGTCTTTAATATGAGATTTTCCGGCTGTGGAAAAGTCCCTAAGCATCCTATCCAAGAAAATAGCTATTCTGCTAAATATAGAGTCTGCGTCTGATACGATGGGGCGGCCAGGAGGGTCCACAAGACTTTTGTGGACCTTTGGCAATATATATATTACTGGAGTGATGGGAAAAGGTACCAGCCAATAGTGATGAGCGGGAGGTGCCATATTCGATTTCGCGATATTTCGCGAATATTCGCTTGAATATTCGTCATATATTCGTCGAAATCGAATATTCGTCATTATTCTATATATTGCGAATGTTACGCAAATTTATATTCGCATTGCGAATTAAACTTAGAGCTGCTGAGTTCCTAATGGTTGTAACTTGTATTGCTAGAATTGACGAAGATAACGAATATCACGAATATAGCGCTATATTCTCAATCTTCATTATACAACCATTAGGAACTCAGATCTAAGTTGAATCCCCAATGCGATTAATATAACCTGCATTAATCGCATTGCGAATTCAACTTAGAGCTGGGTTCCTAATGGTTGTTGAATTGCTAGAATATAACGAAGATTGAGAACATAGCGCTATATTCTCAATCTTCATTATACAACCATTAGGAACTCAGCTCTAAGATGGAATCGCAATGCGAATAATACTTACAATTATTAATCACTTTGCGAATCCATTTGATGCCTCTATTTGATTGTATATGACGGTTGACTATGACTACCACCAACGTTCTGCTGCCTCCAAAGCAAGATATATAAACCCCCAGGGGCCATTAAGGCGTTTTTGATAGAAAACACATCAAAAACGCATCAAAAACGCATATGCGTTTTTATCATTTTTCTAAAATTTTATTTAATTTTTTTGTGTATTTTGCAACATTTGGTTGCATATTTACATTTGGTATAGGCAAGACAAATATGGTAGCCTAGAATTCAGTGTTTCCCAAACAGTGTGCCTCCAACTTTTGCTAAACTACAACTCCCAGCATGCCCGGACAGCCTTTGGCTGTGCAGGCATGCTGGGAGTTGTAGTTTCGCAACAGCTGGAGGCACACTGGTTGGGAAACACAGGTCTAGATCATTACTCTGCCCAAATCTATATTCAGCTACATGGCTTCGAAAATATGCTGTCAAACAATGATCCTAGGTTTTGGTATAGACACATAATCTAGACTACCATATTTGCCTATACCAAATGTAAATATGCAACCAAATGTGGCAAAATACACAAAAAATAAACCAAAAATGAAAACTATAAAAACGCACATGCGTTTTTGATGCGTTTTGATACGTTTTCTATCAAAAACGCCCTAATGGCCCCTGGGGTTTATATATCTTGCTTTGGAGGCAGCAGAACGTTGGTGGTAGTCACAGTCAACCGTCATATACAATCAAATAGAGGCATCAAATGGATTCGCAAAGTGATTAATAATTGTAAGTATTATTCGCATTGCGATTCCATCTTAGAGCTGGGTTCCTAATGGTTGTATTGCTAGAATATAATGAAGATTGAGAATATAGCGCTATATTCTCAATCTTCGTTATATTCGAGCAATACAAGAACCATTAGGAACCCAGCTCTAAGTTCAATTCGCAATGCGATTAATATAACCTGTATTACTCGCATTGCGATTACAACTTTTACGAAGACTTAATTCTCAATCTTCGTTATATTCTGGCAATACAACCATTAGGAACCCAGAACATATACTCGCATTGCGAAATAAACAGAGCTGGGTTCCTAAATTTTTGTTAGTTCTAGATAGCCATAGCCAAACAATAGTGAAGTAAGGGCTCTTTCACACTGGCGTTTTATCTTTCTGTCCTAGAGTTCCGTCCTTGAGGCTCTAGGACGGAAAGCTACTGATCAGGATAATCCCAATGCATCCTGAATGGAGGGAAATCCGTTCAGGATGCGTCTGGATGTCTTCCGTTCAGTACTGAGACTTTTTTTGCCGTAGCAAAATCTGCAGCATGATGCGGATTTTGCTCCGGACCCAAATCCTGAAGGCATGCCGGAAAGAAGGATCCGGAATTAATGGCCATTGAAAAGCATTTATCCAGATCCGGCTTTAAGCTAAACGTCGTTTCGGCACATCGCCGGATCCGACGTTTAACTTTTGTGAATGGTCACCATAGCAGCCAGGACGCTAAAGTCCCGGCTGCCATGGTAAAGTGTAGTGGGGAGGCAGGGGAGAAGTATACTTACCATCTGTGCGGCTCTCGAGTCCCGGGCCCTCCACAATGATGTCAGAGCGCCCCATGAGCATGGATCACATGATCCATGCGCGTATCGCTCTCTGACGTCATTGTGGAGCACCCGGAGCCGCACGGACTGTAAGTATCTGCTCCCCGGCTCCCCACTACTTACTATGGCAGCCGGGACTTTAGTAGAGTCCTGGCTGCCATGGTTACCTAAAAGCATATTGAAGACTGATCAGTATTCCAATGCTTTCTGTTGTCTTGCGTTGTGACGGATCCGGCGGGCATTTCTTGCGACGGAAGTGCACGCCGGATCCTCACAACGCAAGTGTGAAAGAGGCCTAAGTTGCATATACCCCAATGCAAGAATATTACTTTGCATACTTTATTTTTTAAGTACATGTCTCTCTTAAAGGGGTGGTCACTCTTAAAGGGCAATGCCGGGTCATCATCAGCTAGGAGATGGCCAAAAAGCACCGTAAAGGGATGCAGAAAATGGAGGAGCTACTTTCCCAACTCACAATGTTCCCATAGAGGCCTTTTTTATTTTGTTAATAAATAGTTTTTTCTGAGTTATAACGCGTGATTTCAGTTTTTTATAATGTTATGTTATGGTGTAATTCTTACTGATAACTTTATTTATTCTAAGGCCCCACCATTAACAAAGACTGCTGCTATTATCCTCACCACTATAAGTTCTGTGTAGGCCTTATATTACCAAATTTCCATGTACCTGCGGCTGCTGTATGTCATCATACTGATGAGTTTTGGATGGAAAAAATTGCCTTAATGTAACCAGAGTTATTAAAATAAAACAGAAAACCAAAAATGATTTAAAACCAAACCAAACTTTATAAATAAAATAAAAACAATTGTTTAAAGAAACATAAAATAAAAATTAAATAAAACTAAGGCAGGGCTTTCAGGACATCATGCTGGTTGATCAGCTCCGTTATGGCCTTCTGATGCCACTCCTCCATGGCCTTCATTTCTTTGCTGATCTTCAGCTGCAAAGCCCTCATCCGCCTGGAGTGCTCCCGCTGCAGCATAATTATTTTATTTTTCATTTCTTTTATTACTGTACAAAAAAATATATATTAAAAATCAGATTAAATAACTTTTATTGATTAGTGTATAAAGGAGCTGGCCATTAAAATCACAATCAGTTATATAGTTCTTTACTTAAGAATATTTCAATAGAGTATTTTATTTAAAATAATTGTGGGATCAGTTGACTGTTTGATTGGTACTATTTTGGGGTGCATACGTCTTTTTGATCGCTTGGGTTTGGAATTTATGTCATGGAACGTTACAAAATATGTATACTGTATAAAATATGTCTGTTTTTGACAGTTTTTAAAAAAATATTTGTATGGGATTTGCCAAAGGGGTAAGAACACGCTATATTGTTATAGAGCTGCTTTTTACGGATGCGGCTATACCAATTATGTGCACTATATTATTTATGTAATTTTTAGATTACATAAATGAATATATATGAGAAGACGATTTCTAATTTATTCTTCTTTAAAAAAATTTTTAGTCTTTTTTGTCTTTCAAATTTTTTTTTTTTTATATATCTATTTTCTTTTTATCAAAACCATCTGCATCCTGAAGATCCAATGGGTCTGATCACTACACAGTGCATTGCAATAGTCATAGTCTATTGTAATACACTGTATAGTCAGTGCCACACTTACACTAAGGCTGATCAGACCTCAGGGTCTGATCGGCCTTAGGTAAATGGCAACTAGGACGCCTTTGTAAGGCGTCCGGGTGCCATGGAAACCATCTTGCCGTTAGTGAAGCAGCGACGGCAAGATGGAAGAGAGAGGGAGCTTTCTTCCTCTCAACCACATAGATGTCGCTGGCCTGAAACAGGCTTTTTTTAAAGTGCTGCGCTATGATTGGTTTGTCTGCAGAGACAAAACAATCGGAGTGCTTACTAGCAAGGGAACACTCTGATTGGTCCCTTGCCGGCTTACCACTTGTGTCTGCTCCTGGGGAGCTGTGACTCCGGGCTGTGACACTTTATAGTGTCACAGCCCCAGGAGCAGTTTGGGCGTGGCCGTACATCAAAATGCAGCAAGTCACTTGTTATTTGGTCGTACAGTTATGTCAGAAAGCATGAAGGGGTTAAAGGATAAAGATTTAACATGTTTGTTATGGTTTTCTGGAATAAACTGACACCAGTGACTGAGTTAAAACACCCACAACACATATTATTTACCCTCCTGGCGGGGGTGGTCACAAGCTCCTCCTCCTCCTCATTCTCCTCATGAGAACCGGGATGGTCTGAGGGTCCGGCATCCTCATGCTGTGGGGTAGGGGCAGAGGGTCCTGCCTGCTCCTGCTCCTCCTCCGACACCTCCTCCTCCACCACCACTGCCTTTTTGAAGGCCTGCGGCGGACTGAGGGGACGGGATCACCTATAATGGCAAAATTTTCTTAAGTTATTAAAACCTCGTAAAGCATAACTGTACCTATACATTACAGAGTGTTGCTGAAAGATACAAGAGTCATGTAAGCATTGTACCTGGGCAGATTTTGTTCCGTATCTCAGTGATCCGATCCTGGTGTCTCCTCTTCAGGTCGGACCACTTTTTTATAATGGCCATCCTCTTGTGTGTGACATTGTGGTCACGATATAGCTCATAACCGATCCTCCTCAGGATCCGCTGCTTCTCCAAGTGGGACCTGGTGGTGTCATATTTCATCTCAAGCATTCGCTGCAGGATAAAAATGCAACCATATAATCCCAAATTTGTCAAATAAAAGTATTAGAAATGAATGTCATCATCTCAACACAACAAAAAATGTTTGAGTGTTTGAAAGTAAAACATTAGATTTAACGTTACAGTTATACAATCGAATTATATTTAAATTGTATGTGTGTGTAGTATGAGCAATCGGATATTGGCCATCTGAGGAGAGATGTACCCGTCTAGTGAGGTAACGGTACAGTATGGGGTGTACAGCTGGTCCGCCTCCACATGGTGCACCCTGGGTAACGCTAAATGAACCAGCAAATAATGGCGGTCAAACATTACTTCTCCTGACCAACCAGACGCATATTAGAATCCAAAGACTATGTGTGTGTGTGGAGGGATATACACTGTGGGGTATACGGTGCGGAGTATACGATGTGGGGTATGCACTGTGAGGCAGGAAAATGGATGTGCATTGTGCATATGAGAGATGTTTCTCAGCTGTCCAATGTGTCCATACATACATGCTACCAGACATAGTGGTGTGATGTCTTAACAGTACTTAGTGCACCTATCATTAACCCCTTCACGCCCAATGACATAGCTGTACGTCATCTGGCGGTTGTGGCACTCTTTGGAGGTGCGCTACTGGAGGTCGGGTTCCCACCCCTTAGTATCAAGAAGGAAATAAACTCCAGTTTGTGCGTTGAAGATAAGTTTCTTTTAATCAAAAGTGCGGTAAATCATATACATGCGTGTGACGTTTCGGCCACAATACGGCCTTCATCAGACTGATACCGCTCTGAGGACTGTTTGGAAAATGGGCGTGTTGGTAGCAAAAGTAGACCACTGTCTATGTAGATATGCGGACGCAGGCCTTCCCTGCTATCGGGTCCCCATTACAGCAGCACGGTGACCCGATAGCCACCGCACCCGCCGCCCAATTACACGCAAAAGCCGCAAACCGCAGGTCTGAATTGACCCCCGGCACATTGTCCCAAGGTGCCTGCTGATTGATTTCAGCAGGCACCCAGTTCTGATCACCGCCCGCCGCGTAGCGGTGATCGGAACTATACATGATGTACCGTTGTGTCATGTGTCCTTAAGGGGTTACAAACCCGTAAAACTGGCGTGGCATTGCTTTTATTTTGCAATTTTTGTACATTTTGCATTTTGTTTGGCTTCCCAATACATCTTATGCAATATTAAATGGCGGAGTTAGAAAGTACAACTTGTCCCGCAAAAACAAGCCCTCATATGGCTATGTGAACAGGCAAATAAAAAGTGATGGCTCTTTGAAGGCAGTGAGCGAAATAAGAGGCTAACAAAAAAACCTCTGGCTTTGACAGGGTTAATATGCCCTGAAGCAAGAAAAATGTGAATTTGTACAAATACATTGAAATAATAAGCCTGTGATATGTAATACAGTGCTGTAATGTGGAATTACTTACAGTAATCAGGAGATCTTCCTCGACTTCTTTAAAATTGCTTGAGACCATTTTCATGCGCGTCACACACGAGTATTGCACTGCGATTCAACCTTCCTCCTGTCAACAAACTCGCAAGACAAAGCCACGGCCGTATAGGCTCACACGAATATTTCAATGCGATTCTCGCGATAGAAACACCATGTGCATATTGCGAATGCAACTTAGGCAACTTCCTATTGGTTGTCTTGATGGAATGAAGGATTATTGACAATATACCCCGCTGTAAGTTAGATGCGCAATGCGAGTAAACTTACTCAAATTACTCGCATTGCGCATCCAACTTAGTTCTGTGTATAGGCAACGTCCTAACAATGGTTGGCTTGCTAGAATAAACGAATATGACGAATACGAATATAGCGCGATATTCTCTATATTCGTTAAGTCTAGCAAACAACCAATAGGAACGTTGCCTATACACAGAAATAAGTTGGATGCGCAATGCGAGTAATTTAAGTAAGTTTACTCGCATTGCGCATCCAACTTAGTTCTGTGTATAGGCAACGTCCTAACAATGGTTGGCTTGCTAGAATAAACGAATATGACGAATACGAATATAGCTCGATATTCTCTATATTCGTTAAGTCTAGCAAACAACCAATAGGAACGTTGCCTATACACAGAAATAAGTTGGATGCGCAATGCGAGTAATTTAAGTAAGTTTACTCGCATTGCGCATCCAACTTAGACAACTTTCCGATTGGCAATAGTAGTTGCCGCCGCCTATGCCTAAAGCCTATTCCACGCTCTAAGTTGGATGCGCAATGCGAGTAAACTTACTTAAATTACTCGCATTGCGCATCCAACTTAGACAACTTTCCGATTGGCAATAGTAATGCCTATGCCTAAAGCCTATTCCACGCTCTAAGTTGGATGCGCAATGCGAGTAAACTTACTTAAATTACTCGCATTGCGTATCCAACTTAGTTGCCTTGCTTGCTAGATTTAACGAATATAACGAATACGAATATAGCGCTATATTCTGTATATTCGTTAATTCTCGCAACCCAAGTACCCCCGCCCCTACCATTAGGAACGTTGACTATACACAAAATTAAGTTGGACGCGCAATGCGAGTGATTTTAGTAAGTTTACTCGCATTGCGCATCCAACTTTTACCATGGTCTAGATAACCGTGATTCTCAAATCCGACAGTACATTCTAGCATGGAGGCGTTCCCATGGTGATGGGGACGCTCCATGCGCAGAGGAAGTTGGCACTCGGCAGACAGGCACTGACTGGAGCGGGAGGGGAGCATGGAGTCCTCGGACATGTAAGAATAAATGCTTTTGGAAAGTGGGAACAACTTTAAAAAAAAATAGCATTATATTCGAAATATTCGCGAATTAGCGAAGTGCCGATATTCGCGATTTAAATTCGCTATTCGAATATTCGCGCTCAACACTACCAGCCAATGCTTACTTAACCCATCATCTATGATGCCTGCCACGACCGCATCAGACAAGATCTTCTTGATTACTTTCATGATGTGAAATTTGGGATCACCCTGGAGGATACCATATACATTTGTGACTCCCAATTGACGTTGTATTTCTTTGATGTAATTAGAGGTGTCTAATATAACTCCCCCCCCCCCCCCGCCCTTGTCAGCAGGTTCAATCGTCAAATGGGGATTATTTTTGAGTTGTGACAAGGCCTCAATTTCTGCGGATGTTAAATTTGGATTTCTTACTGTATCTGATTCTTCTATAGAGGATTTTAAATTACTTATATCTCTTTTAACCTCAGAAATGTAGGCATTTATCACAGACTCATCAATAATAGGAGTGAAATCACTTTTGTTAGTCAATCCTACTTTTTTGAGTGACAACTCACTAGAGCTTGTTTGCATGTTTACAGTTGTATCCCTAAATCCATTTCTAAATCAAACCAATTTACCTTAGAGCTCGGACAGAATGTAAGTCCCTTGGACAAAATGCTATATTGGGCTTCAGTCAATTCCACAGAGGACAAATTAAAAACTATTGTCTCTTTCGTTGTGTGGGTCCCTTCGTCGCCTGCAGTCTGGTTCTGTTATATCGTTGTTTTCCTTTTCCGTCTATATCTGAAGCCTCCTCGTCTGGTTCTTGTTCCTTTCTTTTCTTTACATCCAGGTTGTTCCCTAAAAAAACTTTTTCCTTATCAGTGGATGTCTGTGTATTTTTCCTCTTTTTCTTGTTATCCCGGTTGGAGCTCATATAGGCAGAGTCTGATTGCCACGTGTATATATCACCCCTTTTATAATCTTCAGTGTCACATACCCATTTATTCCTTTTCCCTTCCTCCAATTCTGTCTGCAGTTTACATAGTTGACTTTTCATTTCTTCCTTGTATTGTGTAAATTCATCTTCTGACATTTGTGTATATATTCATCTTCTGACATTAGTATACATTCAACCTCCATAAAATCCTTATTAAGTGTAACCACCTCCAATTGCAAAAACTCGATGTTTAACAAGATATAGTCCATCGAGTATCTGTTAGATAGTTTTTCAAACCGCTTGCAAAATATGTCATTATTGGGAAAAAGGTTGGGACGTAGGTTAGAACGCATCCCTCTAGGTATCTTCTTTTCTTTATAATATTGTCGCAATGTGGCCATGTGCAATTTCATGGCTATTAAACGTCTTGATAAGGTTATATACTTGCGTTTGAGTTCTTTTGAGGTGGGAGCCAAAAGAAAAGAGGCATCACTTTCAATTCCTTGCAGTATGCGGTCGGCCTCTTCAATGGTATAATTGCTGCCACAGGGTATTTCCGTATTAGACATAATGAACAGCCAATTCAGATGTGCTCACCAAAGCGCCAATATCAATAGAAGAAAAACCAAAGGGAGCACCATCCAGGGAGTGGGTGCAATGTCCAACTGGAGGGTTTTGGCAATACACGATTTGTAAAAAAGAAAAAAAGTTGGACTGCACACCTCAATAATAGTGAAAAACAATAAAAACTTTATTCACCCATATTGTGGCAAACTTGCGACGTTTCGGCTCACATGAGCCTTCCTCAAGCATAGAAACAGTGAAAATGAAGGTATATAAAGGCATATCATGAGTGACCAACCAATCACAATGTAATTCCAATCATTATTAGATTAAATACATCTGATGTATGTGAAAAAAAATAAACAAAGTGCATGTGCATAAAGTGACATGTGCCATGGATTCGGATATATACATAAACAATATCCTTATGTGTAGATCGAATAATATAACATACAACACTTGTGTGTAGAAGAACTCTTGTTATAAAAATGTAGTAATCAAAGTGACTTAATATACCAGATGAAGATCATCAAGATCCTACCTCAACAGGTAATGGCGCTTGCAGAGACCATAGCGCTCCATTGAGCGTCTCAAACAACACATTGCGCATGTCTGGACTGTCATCGTCATGTATGACGTAGCGCAACGATTGAGCGCATGCGCTCATCACAGTTGCGCTAAATCCACCATGTTGTTTGAGGGCAACCTGCCCAACTGTTTTATATATATGTGCTGTGAATATATTATATAGTGCAAGGTGCATCCTTGGTAATTTGCGAGCCGCCGTAGGTGAATCCTACGTTATCCAGGATATAGGGAGGGTCCAATTCTGCCGAGATGGTGCCCAACCTGATGGGTTGCCCATGTTAGAAGGGGACACGTCAATGTACCCCGCTTACACTGACAACAACAATGCCGGTAGTTGCGCAGCCCAGGAGGGAATTCACCTTGGATTTCAAGAAAGGCGCCGCACGTAAATTAAGTATATGGGATTGCGCAACAGTTGAAAAAAGTCGGTACTACTGCTGGGCGTCATCACATTAAAAGAGGTTTGGTCCAGGGGTCTCCATCTGGTCATGTGAATATTAAAATTGCTTAGAGCTCGGATGGTGCTCCCTCTGGTTTTTCTTCTATATGTATATATATATATATATATATATATATATATATATATATAAGTTGTGAGTGTATATGTATTCACCCACTTTTGCTTTAAAACCCCTAAACAAAGTCTGATCCAACTATTCAACTATCAAAGTCACAGAATTAGTTGGAAAAGGTCACCCTGTGTGAAATCAAAGTGCCAGATGACCTGTCATATGATTTGAGCATAAATCCACCTGTTCTGAAGACCCCCAAGGCTCTAACACTACTAAGCGTAAGCATGGGCGTAGCTATAGGGAGTGCAGAGGTAGCAGTCGCTACCGGGCCCAGGAGCCTGAAGGGGCCCATGAGCCGTTAGCTACGCCCCTGAGCGTAAGCAATAGTGATGAGCGGCTTAGACAATATTCGAATTTGCGATATTTTGCTAACTTTTGGCCGAATATTCGCCATAAATTCGCAAATTCGAGAAATCGTTAATTGCTCACTGGTTTTTAGGCTGCACAAAGCGTTTTTCTGTCACTTTTTTCTGGGGTGATCGGCGGCCATTTTGTGACTTGTGGTGCACAGCACAAGCTGCCACCAAGTCCATCAATCCATCAATACTAGTTTTTTTTTTTTTGCTATATCCTACATCAGGGGCTTGGCTGTGCTTCTTGTCACCCCTAGAAACTCAGGATAGAAACTTCTATATTTTATTGAGGGGTTAAATTCAATTTCCAAAATAGCAATCCCCGAAATCTGGTGTTCCAGCTGTGGCTAGCCGAGTGTAATACTGTCTGCTGTCTGGCAAAGGATAGATTTTTTTCTGTGGTGAAATTCAATTGCCAAAATAGCAATCCCCTAAATCTGGTGTCCCTGCAGTTGCTGGCAAAGTTTAATAGTGTCTGGCAAAGGATAGATAATTTCTGGGGTGAAATTCAATTGCCAAAATAGCAATACCGTAAATCTGGTGTTCCAACTGTGACTGGACAAGTTTCATAGTGTCCGTCATAGGATATATTATTTTCTGGGGTGAAATACAGTTGCAAAATTATAAATACTGTAAATCTGGTGTTCCAGCTGTGGCTGGACAAGTTTAATAGTATCCGTCAAAGGATAGATTTTGTTCTTTGGTGAAATTCACTTGCCAATATAGCAGTACCCTGAATCTGGTGTTCCAGCTGTTGCAGGCCAATTGTTAATCTGTCCGTAAAAGGGTAAATTACACTCAGAGTGCATCTCCAAGTATATTTCTTTCTGTAAAAGGGTATATTACAAAAAGTTTTACTTTACAATTGCTGAAAGCTGAATCCTGTAAATCTGCACGCACTATTTTGCATCTCATAGTGTATTTCTGTCCGTAAAAGGGTATATTACACTCAAGGTGTATATACAAGTGCTTAGAGGGTCATCCTCAATAACTTCACACGCTACCATGCATCTCCAAGTATATTTCTGTCCGTTAAAGGGTTTATTACACAAAGTGTTAAAATACAATTGCTGAAGGCATAATCCTACATATTTTTTCACACGCTAATGTGCATCTCCAAGTGTAAATCTGTCCATAAAAGGATACCTTTCATCCAAGGCCTAAATACTAGGCCTACAATTGATATTCCCCTAAATCAGTGGTTAATGCTGTGCCTGAATAAGTGTAATATGGTACATAAATAAATAGGCAGATAGTGTTAGGTGCCTGTAAAAAAAAGGCCTGAATGACCCTGGTGAATGGTAATAATGAGGAAAACATCTAGTAAGGGAAGCGGACGCAGTCGTGGTGGTGTTAGTGGACCCTCTGGTGCTGAGAGAGGACGTGGCCATTCTGCCACAGCCACACGTCCTAGTGAACCAACTACCTCAGGTTCCAGTACCTGCCAGAATTTACAGCGGTATTTGGTGGGGCCCAATGCCGTTCTAAGGATGGTAAGGCCTGAGCAGGTACAGGCGCTAGTCAATTGAGTGGCCGACAGTGGATCCAGCACTGTCAGAGCCTCAAGTTATGCAGCAGTCTCTTATGCAATTTGATGACTCTGCTGGCAGGGTTTCCCAATGGAATCCACCTAGCCCTTCCCCAGTGGTGGAATACATAGAATGCACTGATGCACAACCACTGATGTTTCCTGATGATGAGTACATGGGAATACCACCTCATCGGAGTCCGCACATCTCTGATGATGACGAAACACAGGTGCCAACTGCTGTGTCTTTCTGGAGTGTGCAGATCGAACAGGAGGTCAGGGAGGAAGACTGTGTGGAAGACGATGAGGTCCAAGACCCCACATGGAATGAAGGTCATGCCACTAACTTTCATAGTTCAGAGGAAGAGGCAGTGGTGAGACCGAGCCAACAGCGTAGCAAAAGAGGGAGCAGGGGGCAAAAGTTGAACTGCCGCCGCCAAGAGAGTTCGCCTGCTACTGGCCACCACCACCAGGGACCAAGCACCCCAAAGGCAGCTTCAAGGAGTTCCCTGGCATGGCTCTACTTTAAACAATGTGCTTACGACAAGACCCAAGTGGTTTGCACGCTGTGCCATCAGAGCCTGAAGCGATGCATTAACCTTAGCACAACCTGCATGACAAGGCATCTACATACAAAGCATGAACTGCAGTGGATTAAACATCTTAAAAGCAAGGAACTCACTCAGGCTGCTGCTGCCTCGGCCTCTTCCCCCGCCTCGGGAGGAAGGTTGGCATCTGCCGCCCACCAAACAGAGGATGTGCCACCGACACCACCACCTGCGTTACCAAGCATCTCCACCATGTCACACGGCAGCGTTCAGCTCTCCATCTCACAATCTCACAAACCTTGGAGAGAGCGTAAATTCCCACCTAGCCACCCTCGAGCCCTGGGCCTGAATGCCAGCATTTCTAATCTACTGGCCTTTGAAATGCCATCATTCATGCTGGTGGACACAGACAGCTTCAAACAGCTGATGGTGATGGCTGTCCCACATTATGTTGTTCCCAGCCGCCACTAATTCTCCAAGAGAGCCGTGCCTTCCCTGCACAACCAAGTATCCGATAAAATCAAGTGTGCACTGCGCAACGCCATCAGTGGCAAGGTCCACCTAACCACAGATACGTAGACCAGTAAGCACGGCCAGTGACGCTATATCTCCTAACTGCACACTGGGTAAATGTAGTGGTGGCTGGGTCCCAGGCGGAGAGTTCTTTGGCGCACGTCCTTCTGCCGCCAAGGATCGCAGGGCATAATTCTTTGCCTCCTGTAACCTCCTCCTCCTACTTGGCTTCCTCCTCCTCTGCTTCCACCTGCTCATCCAGTCAGCCACACACCTTCACCACCAACTTCAGCACAGCCCGGGGTAAACGTCAGCAGGCCGTTCTGAAACTCATATGTTTGGGGGACAGGCCCCACACGGCGCAGTAGTTGTGGAGGGGTATTGAACAACAGACCGATGAGTGGTTTCTGCCAGTGGGCCTCAAGCCCGGCCTGGTGGTGTGCGATAATGGGCAAAATCTCGTCGCAGCTCTGGGACTAGCCGGTTTGACGCACATCCCTTGCCTGGCACATGTGCTGAATTTGGTGGTGCAGAAGTTCATTCACAACTACCCCGACATGTCAGATTTACTGCATAAAGTGTGGGCTGTCTGTGCGGGCTTCCAGCATTCACATACTGCCACTGCTCGCCTGGCTGCGCTACAGCATAACTTGGCCATCCCGCTCACCGCCTCATATGTGATGTGCCCACCAGGTGGAACTCCACCTTGCACATGCTGGAGAGACTGTGCGAGTAGCAGCAGGCCATAGTGGAGTTTCAGCTGCATGACGCACGGGTCAGTCGCACTGCGGAACAGCACCACTTCACCACCAATGACTGGGCCTCCATGCGAGAGCTGTGTGCCCTGTTGCGCTGTTTCGAGTACTCCACCAACACAACCAGTGGCGATGACACCATTATCAGCGTTACAATACTACTTCTATGTCTCCTTGAGAAAACATTCAGGGCGATGATGGAAGAGGAGGTGGCCTAGGAGGAAGAGGAGGATGAGGGGTCATTTTTAGCACTTTCAGGCCAGTCTGTTAGAAATGCCTCAGAGGGAGTTTTTTTGCAACAGCAGAGGCCAGGTACAAATGTGGCCAGCCAGGGCCCACTACTGGAGGACGAGGAGGATGAGGATGAGGTGGAGAAGGATGAGGATGAAGCAGGTTCACAGCGGGGTGGCACCCAACACAGCTCAGGCCCATCACTGGTGCGTGGCTGGGGGGATACGGAGGACGATGGCGATACGCCTCCCACAGAGGACAGCTTGTCCTTACCTCTGAGCAGCCTGGCACACATGAGCGACTACATGCTGCAGTGCCTGCGCAACGACAGCAGAGTTGCCCACATTTTAACGTGTGCGAATTACTGTGTTGCCATCCTGCTGGATCCCCGGTACAGAGACAATGTGCCCACCTTACTTCCTGCACTGGAGCGTGATTGGAAGATGCGCGAGTACAAGCGAACGCTGGTAGACGCGCTCCTGAGAGCATTCCCAAATGTCACAGGGGAACAAATGGAAGCCCAAGGCGAAGGCAGAGGAGGAGCAAGAGGTCGCCAACGCAGCTTTGTCACGGCCAGCTCCTCTGAGGGCAGGGTTAGCATGGCAGAAATGTCCATCCCTTGTGCAGAATAGACATTTATAACTGCCTCCCCCTCAACTATATATTCTTGTACTCGGGTGCACTTTATTGAATCCTCTTTTTTTAATTTTCTATTGCATTGCGGTGCAACCAAAAGTTAAATGAACCTCTCCTCCGTCTAGGTGCCAGGGGCCTAATCAAAATCTAAAAGTGGCCTGTTCCAGTGGTGGGTGACATAACGCCTGTTTCTCTGCTATGCGACCTCTGTCCTCTGTCTGGGTGCTGGGGCCTACAAAAATGAAAGTGGCCTTCTCCATTGGTGGGTGACTTGAAGCCTGATTCTCTGCTATGGGACCCCTCTCCAATTGATATTGCTTAATTTGTATTTATTTTATGTTATTTTAATTCATTTCCCTATCCACATTTGTTTGCAGGGGATTTACCTACATTTTGATGCCTTTTGCAGCACTCTAGCCCTTTCCTGAATTATTTTACAGCCTTTTAGTGCCCAAAAGTCCCGGTCCCCATTGACTTCAATAGGGTTCGGGTTCGGGATGAAGTTCGAGTCGAGTTCAGAACCCGAACCCGAACATTTTCGGGAAGTTCGGCCGAACTCCTCGAACCCGAACATCCAGGTGTTCGCTCAACTCTAGTAGGCAACTTTCCTATTGGTTGCTAGGTATGTTACTAGACGCTGATATTCGCGATAAATTTGCGAAAAATTTGCAATAAATTCACTAATAGAGTATTCGCAATCAACACTATTCGCGAATATGAATATATATAGCACTATATTCTAAATATTTGTGAATTCTCAAAGTGACAATATTCGCGATTAAAATTTGCGATTCGAATATTCGCACTTAACACTAGTAAGCAAGCAGCATATGACCAAGAAGCTATCTAAACTGGTGAGTAGAAGTTGTGAAGAATTATGCGTGTAGATCAGAATTGGATTATAAAAAATATCCTAAACTTTGAATATTCCACAAAGCACCATGAAAAACATTATTACATAATTGAAAGAATACGACACAATTTCAAACATGACAAAAGCAGGCCGCCCACCAAAATGCAGATAATAGAAAAGGAGTTCATTCAACAAAAACAGAAATGACAATACTCAAGGAACTACAAAGATGCAGAGCAGACAGAAAAGGAAGTATCTGTTCATAGGACTGCTAAAGACTGTACACTCCACAGAGTGTGGCTTTATGGGAGAGTGTGCAAAAAAAATGTTTTGAGTGGACAAGTCACAAAAAACAACAACATTGCTTCTAAAAGAAATGTAAGAAAACACATTTGGAGTTTGCTAACAGTATGTGACAGATACGGCAAACACATAAAAGAAGGTTCTCTAGTCAGATGAGACTACATTTTTACTTTTTGGTAATTAAAAGGAGCGTTATTTGTGACGCAAACCCAACACATCCCATCCACACAAGATCACACAGTAAGACATGGTGTTGCAGCATTTCATCGGCAGGGACTAAAAATCTGTTATTGAAGAAAAGATAGTTTGCAGTAAATACCATCAATTCTTTAGGAAAACTTGTTTCAGTCTGCCAGATATTTGTGACTGTCTTGCTTGAATGTGAACATTTGTTCCAATGACCCCAAGCATACTGCTAAAGCTACACTGGATTGAAGCGGGAATCTTAAAATGTCTAGGAATAGCCTAGTCAAAGCCAAGATCTCAATCCTGTTGAGCATCTGTGGCAGACTTGCCCACTGCTGTACACCAACTCAATCCTTCTAAGTTTAAGGAATTGGAGCACTTTTGCCTGGAAGAATGGGCAAAAATTCCATTGTCTAGATGTGCTAAGTTAATAGAGACATTTTCCAAGAGTCTTAAATCTGTAATTGCAGAAAAAGGTGGCTTCTAAAACTATTGACTTTCAGTGCTTAAAACTTAAGACATTAAGGGCCACATTCATTATATGTTTTAGTTGCCGCCCTAATAAGCCCCATAGCTGGTGGTGGATTGCTGAAGTTATGTAATGGTGACATCCCATCCCCTTCCATGCCCACTTTTTTATATACCTAGAGCGGAGAAGAAGTCGCAGATTCCGACTCTATGACATGCAACAGAATCTGTGCCACATATACGCCACAAAAGTGGAGTATATCTAGTCAAAAATGACCTTATTATTGTTTGAGTCCCAGAAAAAAAACTATTTGGTACCTGCAAAAACGTACACATGTGTAAATCAATGGTACCAACTTCCCAAAAATATGGTTGAAATGCAGCAAATCAAGAAAACACCAAGAAGTGGATGGGGTGGGGGGATACTTTCACAAGGTACTGTATATGGTAGAGAAATTAACTAGTTGCCAGTTGTGGCATTTGGACCGAAGGCATTTTATATGTTTACACCAGAAAATTGGCATAAATACATTAATAAATCTTCCCTTTGAATATTAAAATAAACTATTAAAATAACCCACTGAAATGATAACACATATGAACATGAGATAACATTTTAATAGTATACAGTAGTTAACGTGAAAGGAAAAGAATTCAAAAGTGTTTGGTCAAGGACATCCCATGCAGCTGTACTATGCGTCTATTACTCAAGCCAAATGTTCACACATGAAAAAAGAACTCTTCCTTTAGAATCAGCAGGAGATGAATCAAAGTCATTGCCAGGAACTCAGGCAGAAAAGCATGATGTATAGGAAAGGGCTGAATACTTGAAGCTGACCAGCAGAAAAGGCAATCCTATGGGAACAAGAATCATTTGAAGTGTCAAATACTGTAAGTATAGACAGTGGTATAAAAATTGAAATTTAAGTCACAGGAGAATAATACAATTTAAGTACCTTGACTGGAGAGCCATAAAATGTTGAAAAAAGTTTATAGCAAAAACCGCCGAAATGATTCTCAATGACATTGAATTCCATAAAATATATCTAATTGAAAAACATAATATCAAATTATCATGATTGACTAGTTTACCAGGTTTACCAGTCTGTAATGTATATACTGTATTGTGCACTAAATCTATTAAAAAGGATGAAACCACCAAAATTCAAGAAACACTCAGCATTGATTGTCCCTCTGTTGTGGGTTCTAATGACACTTTGTTCTTCCTTCATTGTTCAAAAAATAAATGTATCTAAGTGACATATAATGAGATTTACTTACGTTGCAGTGTACATTAGTTAAAGGAAATCTTACCTCAAGGCTATGCTGTCTGGGGATGGGAAGGAATTAATCACTATAGGTGTATTTAAGGTTAGTTTTTAGATTGGAATTGCTATGCGCACCTGTGCCAAATTTATAAAAATGGCGCACAGTAATAATATATTTGGAACAAGTGCAAAGTAGTTGCACCTAATTCAGGACAAGTACCCCAGGGAAATGCCTGGAGAGGAGTTATGATGTTATAAAGTCACATTTTATAAATGTGTTATACAAAAGTGACTTACTCTGAAATTTTGACTACATTTTCACTCCAAGTTTGTGAAGACATTAAACTCTATGAATAAAAAACTACTGAAAATGTTGTTCATTTTGCATTAATCAGAGTAATAAACAGAATAATTGTGCAGACTTCTCTTCAACCAGCTGATCGGCAACGCTCCCTGGTGTCGGACCCCCGCCGATCTAATATTGATGACCTATCCTTAGGATAGGTCATTAATAAAAATAACTTGATTAATCCCTTTAACAAGGTTATACGGTACCTAGCAAAATACCTTGGTTTGATATGTCCCATAGACTTCCATTAAACATCTGGAGATGGCCTTTTGTGTGATACTAGCTTTAGGCCTCATGCACACAAAGGTATTTTCTTTCCATGTCCGTTCTGGGTTTTTTTGCGGACCATATGCGGAAACGGACTCCATGTGCAGTCCGTTTCCGTATGTCCGTATTTACATTCCGCCAAAAAAATAGAACATGTCCTACTATTGTCCGCATTACGGACAAGGACAGTACTGTTCTATTAGGGGCCAGCTGTTCCATTCCGCAAAATGCAGAATGCACACGTCCGTATATCTTCCGTTTTTTGCGGATCCATGACCAATTTGCCCATGTGTTTACTGTTTAAACACATTACTGTACATTACATGAATGATTAAAAATGTTATGTTTCTGTTTGCGATCCGCAAACAACGGATCATATAGGGAAACCGTACAAAGATTTTTTGTGGAACTACGGAACGGAATGGAAACGGAAACATAACGGAAACAAAAAAAGGAACAACGGATCCATTAAAAACAGACCACAAAAATACTGAATACGCTATATGGTCATGTGCAAGAGGCCTTAGGGTGTATTTTACAATGCCTGTTGGCATTGGGATCATTTATCAAATTGGTGAAAGGTAGAACTATGGAGGGCCTAGAGCCTTTTTTGAATATGGGCACCACATTGGTCTTGCGCCAGTCACTTGGCACTGTACCAGTCCCTAGAGAATCTCTAAAAATGATAAATAGGGGCACACCAATGACTGAACTGAATTCTTGAAGAGCTCTTGGGTGTAATCCATCTGGATAAGAAGCTTTGTTCACATTTACCTTATTTAGCTTGGACAATATCTACCACTGAGGAAGGAGGAGGACCTCCGAAACGCGTATGGTTGGGCAGCATTGGGCAAACTATTTTATGTGGATCTTCTGACGGTATTGTGGACTTATTGATTCCTGCATATCTATACAGATATATCAGGATCCAGTCAAGGATTTAAAGGTTCCACAAGATTCCCTATACAAGGTGGACTTAAGGACCTGGTCTCCACTCAAAGAACACTTCACCTGATCATATGATGCAGCATGTGGGACGCTGCATGTTACTGTGTCTGAAGTATCACAGGGAAGTGGATGCCATTTAAAACCACACGTGGAGACCCAGCCGCCATTTGCAACATTTACTACTGGAGCGGTAACGTGTTGCTTCTGCACACTAGTGCCACTATTACTCTATCTACTAATTTTTTATTGTGGAACTTTAGGATATTCTCCAAGTGAGACTTTAGGGGTTATTGGATCTCGGTAAACACCATTACATCAACTCACGTCCACTGAGGAGATCTTATTGCCGCTTAGTTGTGTATTTTATGTTTTCGTTTTTACTCTGCTACTTTTGTGTATGTTATATTCATTTATAATATTTACAGCGTGGGGTTCATCATTATACCTCACTATGTTTTAGATTTTCTGCTTTTTTATTTTAAAAAAAATTATTTTCAGCCTGTGTTTTTCCTTTCATCCTGTCCTGATATTGAGTGCCCACTCTGTCATTTATTCTTACACGCATATCTACAGTTAGCCAATTGAGTATATTACTGGATGTACTAACAGCCATGGCACCACCAATATGAGCATCTTTCTCTTCTTTTGTATACACGGAGCTAAAAATAAAACATTTAGTAACTTTACCTTTTCCTTATCTTTAGTGAGCACCCAATATTTAGGGGGGCTAGCTGCTCTGACCATGTTTTTTTTTAGCATTTACATATTTAAATAATATTTTGGGATTTGTTTTGCTATCTTTTCCCTTCTGCTGTTCATTCTGTATTTTTACAGATTTGTAATCCTTTTTTACAGATTTTATTATGCCCTTTTTAAATTTCAAAGGCTACAGCTGACCCTCGGATTTATATTTTTAAATGACCTTTTTTTGTCATTTATTGCCCTTTTTATAGTAGCTGTAAGCCATGTGGGGTTTAATTTTAGCCGTTTATACTTGTTACCTACAGGTATAATTTTTGCAGTGTACAGTATTTACAAAATGTGAATTTAATGCTCTCCCATTTATCACCAGTATTATCATATGACAAGAGCTGCTCCCAGCCTATGCCCTGAAATGCTTCCCTCTATCGACAGAAAGTGGCCTTTTTAAAATTCTGTGTTTTTGCTCTCCCAGCCAAAGTTTGCTTTTTATAGCTCAGGAGGAATATAAGTATATTATGATCACCATTAACTAGTGTTGCCTTAACAGTAACATTTCCAACAAGCTCTACATTGTGAGAAATTACTAGATCCAACAGAGAGCATCGCCCCTAGTGTGATCTTCTACAAAAGAAAAAGGAAAAAGTCTGGTATCGTGCTAGCCAGCAGAAAAGTAGTTTAGTGCTCTTACTAAGAGAAACAAAATAAGAGTCTTGCAGGTCTGCTAACTTTTTAATGGCTAATAAAAATAGAAGCAATAATGTTACATAGCGACCTTTCGGAGCAACAGCAGTCCCTTCGTTAGGCATACTACAAGAATGAAGAAACAGCAATATATATATATATATATATATATATATATATATATATATAATAAAAACAGAGACATACTGTAATGAATAGAAATCAAATAATAAAGTTGACTAGAGACAGCTAAGTTTTAATTCGCTATGCGATATTACTTTGCTTTTTTTTTAATAAACAGAATAATTATAATACTATTATATTATATAATTGATAATTATTATAATTATTCTATTTATTAAAAAAAAAGCTAAGTAATATAATCGCATAGCGAATTAAACACAGCTGTCTCTATAGTCAACTTTCCTATTTGATTTCTAGAATTAGCGAAGTTAATGAATATGGAGCTAAAACAAAGATGGAGAATATTTCATTAACTTCGTTTTGAGGAACATGACGAATACATTCGTCATATTCGTCATCTTCGCTAATTCTATCAAACCAACCATAGTAAACCAGGTCTAAATTGAAATGCAATCAATACAACATGAAGTAATCGCATTGCGATTTCAACTTAGCACTGCTTTATTCAATATTCGGTAACTTCGTTAATTCTAGCAAAATGACCCATTAGAAACACAGCTCTAAGTTGAAATCACAATGCGATTACTTCAAGTTATATTAATCGCATTGCGATTTCAACTTAATTTCACTTCCGACAGTACATTCTAGTATGGAGGCGTTCCCATGGTGATGGAGACGCTTCATGAGCACGGAAGTCGTCAGAAGCGGCAACGGGCACTGACTGGAGCAGCCAGGAAGCCAGGAATCCTGAGGACAGGTAAGAACTACTTTTGGAAAGTGGGAAAGAAAAAAATATAACAATTAAAAAAAAAAAAATATTCGAAATAGCGAATTTATAGCGCTATATCCGAAATATTTGCTATTTGAATATTCGCACTCAACACTATTCTATTCCATCCCTGCCAGTCTCTCTCCTCAGGCAGCACGTCCTGTGTAGAGGCGGCGTGTCTGAAGCTCTGCAGCAGCCGGACTCGTGTGACTCAGAGGACCCACCAGAAGTAGTACTACGTAAGTGAAATGGCAGCAAAGAGCGCTACCATCTGTATTCATGGAAGTGCTCATAGCAGCTCAGTTGGCCCCCCCACTTTGCCGGGTGCTGAAGTCGGCCCTGTGTATAGGGGTGTATTTCAGTGCAACAAGAAAAATATATACGCACTGCACTTTTGCAGTTACTTCTGGTGAAAGCGAATAGGGGCGTATTTCAGTTCAACAAGAAAAACATATAAGCATTCACTGGTGCACCTATATGTAGAAAACCTTTATTGGCGTATATCAGTAGAAAAAGAAATATCCAATCGCTGTTCGCTGCTGCACTTATATCTTGAAAAACCTTTAGTGACGTATATCAGTAGAAAAATAAAAATATATTCAGCGTTCACTGTTGCAGTTATATGTGATAAAGCCTTTAGTGGCTTATTTCTGTAGAAAAATCAAGATATATTCAGTGTTCAGCACTACAGTTGTATTTGGGAAAGTCCTTGCGGTATGGACTGAATTACATTGTGGTGAAATTTTGTATTTACGTTTCACACACGATACGTGACGACATCCAAAAGAGTGGCGCACCAATACAGGTAACTATACTATGAAGTAACCCTGCACAAAAATGCGAACTAATTTAAACCAGCCGGCATCTATAAATGGTATTACTTACCGGACACTACTGGGACTTTTCTGCGGCACAGAAACCGCACGAGGACCGCGTCTCGCTCTTCCTGCACAGACCTACTACCTTCACTATGTCTCATTCACTTCAGATCACTCCGCCTCAGGCACCGTTGGTTTTTTGAAACTGACAGCCTATAACCCTCTGTTGAAAAGCTTTTAGTGGCGTATATACGTGGAAAAAGAAAAATATACTTGGGGTTCATTGTTCCAGTTATATGTGGTAAAGCCTTTAGTGGAGTATATCAGTAGAAAAAGATAAATATATTTGGCGCTCAGCGCTGCAGTGATATGCGGTAAAATCTTTTTTGAATTATTTTGGTGGAAAAAAATTTTTATTCAGAGCTGCAGTAATATATGTGGTAAAATCTTTTTTGAATTATTTCGGTGGAAAAAAAATTGTATTCAGCGCTGCACTTATATGCGGTAAAATCTTTTTTTAAAATATTTTGGTGGAAAAATTCTCCATGATGTCTTTATGATAAATCTGCAGCGTGGGGGCCCCTGTGTGGCTTCTACACACTTTAAAAATAATCCTTCAGCAGAGCGATTAGATGCCGGATGACCGGGACGCTCCATGACCTTTTCAGGAGTTTCAGAGATGCTATTATATGTGGTAAAATCTTTTGTGACTATTTTGGTGGAAAAAAATCTTGTATTCTGCGTTAAGCACTGCACTTATATGCGGCAAAATCCTTTTTGAATTTTTTAGGTCGAAAACAATCTTGTATTCTGTGTTAAGCGCTGCACTTATATGCTGTAAAATATTTTTTTTATTATTTCGGTGGAAAAAAATCTTGTATTCTGCGTTAAGCACTGCACTTATATGCGGCAAAATCCTTTTTGAATGATTTAGGTGGAAAACAATCTTGTATTCTGTGTTAAGCGCTGCACTTATATGCTGTAAAAATTTTTTAAGTATTTTGGTGGAAAAAAATCTTGTATTCTGCGTTAAGAGCAACACTTATATGCCGGAAAATCTTTTGTGAATTATTTTGGTGGAAATACAAATTTCCATCTCCTCCATTAACTTCCTCATCTCTTCATTATCATCGGACATACTAACTTTACACCTCCCCCCCAGCTACATATATAAGTGGTGCCAGCACCACCTAGGAGAAAATAAAGGTAAATGAAACTGCCAGCCTGTTAAAGGGAATTACAGCATGATACCACAAAAAAACAATCTCATAATGGCTTGGATAGGAAAGCTTTCCAAACTAATTACCACAAAAAGTGACATGTCAGATTTTCAAAAATCAGCCTGGGATTTGAGGTGAGAGTGGCTCAGTACTGAAGGGGTTAAATACTTACACTATTCTTGAATGTTATGGTAGAATAGTTTTCCAATCATCTTTACTAGAGATGAACGAATCGAATTAGACGAAGTGGAATTCGATCCGAATTTCAGGAAAAAGTTGATTCGCAACGAATGCAAACTTCCTCACGCTTCGTGTTAACGAATTACAATTTTCCTAAAATGGCGGCCCCACGTGTGAGTACTGAGGACATGGGGCAATAAACTCTAGGAATGCGGGATCACCAAGATTGACATGCATGCATGCAGCCAATCAGCAGCCAGCCAGCTCTGTGATGTCACAGCCCTATAAATACGAAAGCTACGTTAGATTCTGCCATTTCCCAGCATTCTGAGTGCAGGGGCAGATATAACAAGGCACTAGAGACAGCAATTGGAAAAAGCAAATTGTGAAAAAAAAAAAAATGATTTATAAGTGCAGGGAAAGGATAGGGGGGAATCTTTTCATAGCATCTTAGTACAGGGAGAGACGTAAGAAAGCGCTAGGGACAGGGCTAAAAAAGCAATTTACAAGTGCAGGGAAAGATAATTTGGGGATCCAAATAGCCATTATACAGCTCTGTCATTCCAGCAATTTGTTCTTGGGGTGCAAGTGCTATGTTAAAAAGCCTTTAGTGGCTTATATCTGTGGAAAAGAAAAATATATATACGCAGTTCACTTCTGCAGCTATATGTGGTGAAAGCGTTTAGTGGCGTATTTCAGTACAAAAAGAGAAATATATATGCAGTTCACTTTTGCAGTTATTTGCGCTAAAAGCGTTGTGTCTTTTTTCAGTACAAAAAGAAAAATATATACACAGTTCGCGTCTGCAGTTATTTGGGGTTAAAAGCGTTTAGTGACGTATTTTTGTACTACAAGAAAAATATATACGCAGTTCACTGTTGCCGTTATTTGCAGTAAAATCGTTTAATGGACTATTTTATTACAAATATATATATATATATATATATATATATATATATATATATACACTCACCTAAAGAATTATTAGGAACACCTGTTCTATTTCTCATTAATGCAATTATCTAGTCAACCAATCACATGGCAGTTGCATTTAGGGTTGTGGCCCTGGTCAAGACAATCTCCTGAACTCCAAACTGAATGTCAGAATGGGAAAGAAAGGTGATTTAAGCAATTTTGAGCGTGGCATGGTTGTTGGTGCCAGATGGACCTGTCTGAGTATTTCACAATCTGCTCAGTTACTGGGATTTTCACACACAACCATTTCTAGAGTTTACAAAGAATGGTGTGAAAAGGGAAAAACATCCAGTATGCAGCAGTCCTGTGGGCGAAAATGCCTTGTTGATGCTAGAGGTCAGAGGAGAATGGGCCGACTGATTCAAGCTGATAGAAGAGCAACGTTGACTGAAATAACCTCTCTTTACAACCAAAGTATGCAGAAAAACATTTGTGAAACCACAGCACGCACAACATTGAGGCGGGTGGGCTACAACAGCAGAAGACCCCACCGGGTACCACTCATCTCCACTACAAATAGGAAAAAGAGGCTACAATTTGCACGAGCTCACCAAAGTTGGACTGTTGAAGACTGGAAAAATGTTGCCTGGTCTGATGAGTCTCGATTTCTGTTGAGACATTCAAATGGTAGAGTCCGAATTTGGCGTAAACAGAATGAGAACATGTATCTATCATGCCTTGTTACCACTGTGCAGGCTGGTGATGGTGGTGTAATGGTGTGGGGGATGTTTTCTGGGCACACTTTAGGCCCCTTAGTGCCAATTGGCCATCGTTTAAATGCCACGGGCTACCTGAGCATTGTTTCTGACCATGTCCATCCCTTCATGACCACCATGTACCCATCCTCTGATGGCTACTTCCAGCAGGATAATGCACCATGTCACAAAGCTCAAATCATTTCAAATTGGTTTCTTGAACATGATAATGAGTTCACTGTACTAAAATGGCCCCCACAGTCACCAGATCTCAACCCAATATAGCATCTTTGGGATGTAGTGGAACGGGAGCTTCGTGCCCTGGATGTGCATCCCTCAAATCTCCATTAACTGCAAGATGCTATCCTATCAATATGGGCCATCATTTCTAAAGAATGCTATCAGCACCTTGTTGAATCAATGCTACGTAGAATTAAGGCAGTTCTGAAGGCAAAAGGGGGTCCAACACCGTATTAGTATAGTGGTGTTTCTAATAATTCTTTAGGTGAGTGTATATATATACAGTTCACTTCTGCAACTATATGTGCTGAGAGCATTTAGTGACATATTTCTGTACTACAAGAAAAATATATACACAGTTCACTGTTGCCGTTATTTGCGGTAAAAGCATTTAGTGGCCTATTTTCTTACAAAAAGAAAAATATATACGCACTTCACTTTTGCATTTATTTGTGGTGAAAGAGTTTAAGTGGCCTATATCAGTGCAAAACAAAAAATATACACCCTTTTAACTTCCGCAGTTATTATTATTTCAGTTCAAAAACAAAATAAATTCAGCGTTCACTTTTGCAGTTATTGGTGGTAAAACCTTTATTGACGTATTTCGGTAGAAAAACTAAATATATTCAGAGTTCACTGTTGCACGTACTGTATATGTGGCAAAACCTTTAGTGATATATTTTAGTCGAAAAGCAAATTTTATTCAGCGTTCACCGCTGTAGTTACCGTATATGCAGTAAAATCATTTGTGATGTATTTCGGTAGAAAAACAAAATATATTCAGCGTTCACTGTTGCAGGTATAAGTGGCAAAACCTTTAGTGACGTATTTCGGTTGAAAAACAAATTTTATTGAGCAATCAGCGCTGCAGTTATATGTGGTAAAATCTTTTGTGATGTATTTTGGTCGAAAAACTAATTTTATTCAGTGTTCACTTTTGCAGTTATATGTGGTAAAATCTTCATTGACGTATTGCGGTCGAAAAACAAATTTTATTCAGTGTTTAGCGCTGTAGTTATATGTGGTAAAATCTCCATGATGTCTCCATGACAAATCTGCAATGTGGGGGCCCCGTGTGGCTTCTACACACATTCAAAATAATCCCGAATAACCGGGATGCTCAATAACCTTCCCAGGAGCTTCTGTCAGGAGCAGTGGTTCATTTCTGAGACGTCTGTATAATGTGGGGGGAATCCGAAGACCCTCTCCATCTTTGTTATATGTGGTAATATCTTTATTCACGTATTTTGGTGGAAAAACTAATATTATTACACGTTCAGTGCTGTAGTATTATGCGGAAAAATCTTTTGTGACTTATTTCGGTAGCAAAACAAATTTTATTCTGCATTCAGCTCTGCAGTTATATTTGGTAAAATCTTTTGTGACGTATTTCGGCAGAAAAACAAACTTTATTCAGCGTTCAGCATTGTAGTAATATGTGCTAAAATCTTTCGTGATGTATTTAGGTGGAAAAACAAATTGTATTCAGCGCTGCAGTTATATGTGGTAAAATCTTTTGAGACATATTTCGGTGGAAAAACAAATTTTATTCAGCGTTCAGTGCTGTAGTAATATGTGATAAAATCTTTTGTGATGTATTTCAGTGGACAAACAAACTTTATTCAGCGTTTAGCGTTGTAGTAATATGTGCTAAAATCTTTTGTGATGTATTTAGGTGGGAAAACAAATTTTATTCAGCACTGCAGTTACAGTTGTGTTCAAAATGATTCAACCCCCACTGAAATTGAGTGTTTTGGCCAGTTTGACATTGATTTTGATCATTTCAGTCATCTTGTTTACAATTAAATCAAAGAGGCACTTGTAAGTCAGACAAATATTGCATAACATTTATAATGAAATAACCACAAATGTCTTTTCTGTGCTCACATCATTATCAGTTTTATTCAACCCCCAAGTGACATTCAATCTTAGTACAACATCCTTTTCCAGTTATAACAGCTTTTAGACGTGAAGCATAGCTTGACACGAGTGTCTTGCAGCGATCTACGGGTATCTTCACCCATTCTTCATGGGCAAAAGCCTCCAGTTCAGTCACATTCTTAGGCTTGCGCGCTGCAACTGCTTTCTTTAAGTCCCACCAGAGGTTCTCAATCGGATTTAAGTCTGGTGACTGCGATGGCCACTTCGAAATGTTCCAGCCTTTAATCTGCAACCATGCTCTAGTGGACTTGGAGGTATGCTTGGGATCATTGTCCTGTTGAAAGGTCCAAAGTCTCCCAAGCCTCAGGTTTGTGACGGACTGCATCACATTTTCATCCAATATCTCCTGGTACTGAAGAGAATTCATGGTACCTTGCACACGCTGAAGCTTCCCTGTACCTGTAGAAGCAAAGCAGCCCCAAAGCATGATTGACCCCCCCCCCCCCCCGCCATGCTTTACAGTAGGCAAGGTGTTCTTTTTCTTCATAGGCCTTGTTCTTTCTCCTCCAAACATAGCGTTGATCCATGGGCCCAAACAGTTCTAATTTTGTTTCATCAGTCCACAGAACACTATCCCAAAACTTTTGTTGTTTGTCCACATGACTTTTGGCATACTGCAGTCGACTCTTATTCTTTGGAGACAGCAAGGGGGTGCGCCTGGGAGTTCTGGCATGGAGGCCTTCATTACGCAGTGTGCGCCTTATTGTCTGAGCTGAAACTTCAGTACCCGTATCTGACAAATCTTTTTTCAGTTCCTTAGCAGTCACACGGGGACTTTTCTGCCACGACCAGGGAGCGTTTCAACAGTGCCCTTTGCCTTGAATTTGCGAATGATGCTTCCTATGGTGTCTCTTGGTATGTTTAACATCTTTGCAATCTTCTTATAGCCATTGCCCTTCCTGTGAAGAGAAATCACCTCTTCTCTTGTCTTCCTGGACCATTCTCTTGACTTCACCATGTTTGTAAACACACCAGTAAATGTCTAGAAGGAGCTGAGTATCACAGTCATTTTAAATCTGCCTAATTGGTGCTTATTATGCTTGATTGCTGCTCCTTGACATCCAGAGGTGTTTTCAATACCTGATCGAAAACACTTGAATGAACCTCTGTTCTTAAGAGTGGTAGTCTTTAAGGGGTTGAATAATTGTGTCAATGAAGAAATCACAAAAAAACATTTAATACTGTATTACAAAAACAATTGATGTCATTTTAGTTGCATTTGGTTCTTTAAAAAGTCCTTGTAAGATTTCATTCTGAACACAATTACAAATGTACACTAAATTCCCTAAAACCCTTTACAGCATTGGGGGTTGAATAATTTTGAACACAACTGTATATGTGGTGAAATCTTTTGAGACGTATTTCGGTGGAAAAACAAATTTTATTCAGCGTTCAGTGCTGTAGTAATATGTGATAAAATCTTTTGTGACGTATTTCGGTGGAAAAACACACTTTATTTAGCGTTCAGCGCTGTAGTAATCTCGCCCACATCTGTATGTTCTGGTTCTCTTGTGTAGTGTCATCCCCAAACACCACCGTGCTTTCCCACCAACCCAGGAGCAAATTTGCATACGATGGGGCACAAGAACTCCCCATCCCGGTGCCCTTGAGCTGGTGATAAAAGCGATCATTTTTGTGAGAGAGAATTCCAAAAGCTGAAGAACAAACTCATCGTGTGCTCTTTATTGACAACCACGAGTGTATAGGAAATGGGCAACAGCTTGTAGACCATAATTATGGGGGAAAGAGGACTACAGAGCTTCGACGTCTATACTCCCCAAAATGGATCCTTCATCTAAGTGGATACTCTACAACTGTTTAGGAGGTCACCTGTGTCCCTCACATAAGAAGGAAGGGCCAAAACTAATGGTGCCAAGATCTTATCTATATATACCATAATATTTTGACTTAAACTGCCTACCCTTGAGACGATGGGACGTCCCTTCAAGGGAGTACCACCCTTGTGTACCTTGGGTAGGCAGTAAAATGTGGCTGTCTGAGGACATTCAGGAAACAAAAAATCATATTCATTCTGGTCAATCAATTTCGTAGCTTTAGCATTGTCCAGAATGAATTTGAGTTCACGCCTGTACTGTTCAGTTGGATCCCTATCCAAAATTTCATAACACTCTTTTTTTGATGACAGTAGCTATTCACACATAGCTTTATATTAGTTGGTATCTAGAATCCCAGTATTGCCCCTTTAATTTTGCTCTAGCCGGCGCATGCAGGAAGTAAGAGGTGTCTCAGTTTTGGCGCACAAGCGGGGAGTATTTAAACATGGAGAGTGTGAGCTTTTCGAGGTGCTCCACTCGATTATTATTGGCGGTGAGACGTGGGTGCTGGGTGATACTTCCCCAGGCCCACTGCGGGCCCTGACCACTGTCATTCTTTTTTGCCTGCCACCATAGGAGTCATCCATGTGACCTGACATCTATTTAAAACCGGTTAGTTTTTATTTACTCTGAGCAATATGTGTTCATTTGGATGGAATAATGTTTGGGGACAGTAGTATTCATTATGTTATTTGTCCTTTTTTTGATCTATCTTTCAGCTTGTATTCAGCGCAAACCCGCATGTATTCAGCATACAGTCTAATCCACATGTATTCAGCATTTGTATTCAGCATTACCCTCCAGCTTAATTGATATCCCAATGAGTCCTGGGAGGGACGAAACATGTCATGTTGGGACATGAGAGTGATGTATTTTTGAGGGATTAGGCCCCTATTAGGGAAAGGTTTCTGATGCGGTCATCCCTATTGTGGCGGCTGCTCCATAATCTGCTAGGCAGGAAAGTTGCAGCCCCTATCCCAGCCAATGGTTAGAGGGTGTTTAGCTGAGGGCCAGTTTGCATTTGTCCCATGAAGAAAGATAGCAGTTATACGGACTCCGCCATTTGAATACACAAGACGGCTAGAACGAGTCACGTCCAGTTGAGCATTCATCACAACTAATTGGTAAGAATGTTCCATTTATTATAAGTTATGGTTCCATTTCATCATTAGGATTAAGGGATTCATTCACACGTCCGTGGTGTGTTGCGAATCTGCAAATTGCGGATCTGCAACACACCCGGCCGGCACCCTCCCATAGAACTGCCTATTCTTGTCCGCAGCTGCAGAAAAGAATAGAACATGTTCTATTCTTTGCGGAGCCGCGGACCGGAAGTTTGGTAGTGTGCTCTCCGCATCACGTCCGGCCCATATAGAATTGCAGAACGGATGCAGACCCATTTGCAGACGTCTGAATGGAGCCTTATAGCAGTGTTTCCCAACCAGTGTGCCTCCAGCTGTTGCAAAACTACAACTCCCAGCATACCCGGAAAGCCTTATAAGATACGCAATTGTCGATATCAATATTTACAATACAATTGTTGAGAATATTTTTTATCCAGCTACTGTACCGTGAATATACTTATATATAATTTTTAAATAATTTTGGGGTGGCGCCATCCTGGTCCTCTGGGCATGATATATACTGCGCTGGGTAAGGCTTGATTTCATGATATATGGTGTTACAAAAAAATTTCTTTTCTGAGGCTGTTTTGTCCTGGTGTAATGACCTTTATATTTATTGATTGGAATGTACCAACGTTATACCCAGATTGATTTGATAACTGCCTATGTAGAGGTCCAGGGTGGCGCTATAGCACCTGCACCTTTCTTCTTTTTATGGAATTTTAACTATTTATTATTTAATAAAGTGATTTCTGAGTATTTGCATTTGGCTCCCGATATTTTTGAGTTATAGCATGTTTGATGGGAGTATATGCTCTATTGTATGCATGTTTCAATTGGCATCTTGAGGATATGCCTGGCATTACATGTAAGGCACTGGCTATAGGCATTAGATGCTTCCGTGGTTTTCTGATACAAGAATAGAACATGTTCTATTCTTTGCGGAGACGCGGACCGGAAGTTTGGTAGTGTGCTCTCCGCATCACGTCCGGCCCATATAGAATTGCAGAACGGATGCAGACCCATTTGCAGACGTATGAATGGAGCCTTATAGCAGTGTTTCCCAACCAGTGTGCCTCCAGCTGTTGCAAAACTACAACTCCCAGCATACCCGGAAAGCCTTATAAGATACGCAATTGTCGATATCAATATTTACAATACAATTGTTGAGAATATTTTTTATCCAGCTACTGTACCGTGAATATACTTATATATAATTTTTAAATAATTTTGGCACCGTTGATTTGAGCACACCATTGAGGGGGTATTTTGTTACGTTTTAATTTTAGAAGCAAAAGTTACGTTTTATATGTATTCAGCCGAGTTCCTTTTGATAAGGAGTTGTTTATAGAGTGGGTTATATACCAATTTTAAGGGCAATTGGAACAACTTTGGTTCGGCCCAAATCTATTCCGAATCTCAAGTGGTTCGCCTATCTGTAGTTAACTGACTCTTCTACGAAAAAGTCTTGACCAAAGCATACAACCTAGAGATGAGCGAACCTTTTGATTTAGGTTTGCGAAATTTTTCAAAAAGTTTGGTTCTACCCAAACCAAAGTTGTTCAAATTGCCCTGAATAATATTATATAACACCCTCTAGTCTCCTAGCACTCTGATTTAAAAAAAAAATATATATAATTTTTTGTTAATTCCTTATGAATTTTGCTTCTTCCTCCCCTTCCCTAAGCTCTTCAACACAATAGCAGCAATAGCAATAGCTATGGGTACTGGAGAAAAGATTGATAACCGCAGCACTCACTGTCTTCAATAATATGGAGGTTTATTCACCAACTGTGCGATGTTTCGACTTTACAGAGTCTTTCTCAAGCAAGTGTATCAAGTGCAAATTAGATTGGGGTACTGCCCTGTGTGGGTCCATCCCACCCATTCATGATAACACCTGTGTATACATTTCTAACAGCATAACATAGATCCATTTGTAGTTCAATTTGTGCATACATGATCATACAAACAGCCCTTGCTTAGTGACGCTCCGCGCATGCGCAAAACACTCAAGAATTTTCTAACCTCCGGTTTGCCAATACATTCTATGGCTCATAGGTAGAGGAGCATCATTTGTTGCTTAGTGACGCCCCGCCCATGCGTGATATGCCCAATAAGGACTCCACACCTCCCTTCCGATGGTACATTTTAGCATTGGTAAGGGATGATATTAAAAATAAGTGCCAATGCTATTTTAAATATATTGATGCTCCCCCTCCTCAAAAAATAGTATTAGGAGTTGGATTGGGGTGTTTGGTTGCAATTGGGATTAGGCTTTCAACCTGGAGATTATTCGCATTTTCCTGATACAGGCAAGCATGCTCAGTGGATATTTAGAGACGCCAACCTGTGCTCGATTTGCTTCTTTCCCCATAAAGAAATACGAGTGTGGTATGTAATGTACACTTTTATTGTTTCATGTTATAGGGCTGTTTGTATGATCATGTATGCACAAATTGAACTACATATGGATTTATGTTATGCTGTTAGAAATGTATACACAAGTGTTATCATGAATGGGTGGGACGGATCTACACACGGCGGTCCCCCAATCTAATTAGCCATTGTGTTTCAGGTATATATATGCCTTTCACTGTTGTAATACACTTGCGTGAGAAAGACTCTGTGAAGTCGAAACATCGCACAGTTGGTGAATAAACCTCAATATTATTGAAGACACTATGACAGGGGTCCACCCGTCTTGGGCTCAACACCGCTGGCGCCGCCACCATTGGAATTTGTTTCAGTGTAATTCAGTGAATAGTGCTGTCTCTCTGTTACAATAAATAGCTATCGGTAAATGCATGTTTGACAATATTAACAAACAATGAATTTAAAAATGCAGTGCACCATGGTATTTATTATGCTTTTTCATATTCCAAAGCTTCTAAAAATTCTCCCTTGTAGGGGGACTTATGGGGGGAGATTTATCATGTGGGAAAAATTTGACGTCAGTTTTGCTTGAGTCTGAGTTGGGGTACTTAATTCCACATTTATCAAATATCTCATGGTACTTAATAAATTTGTCTTATCCATAATCCTAACACTTTAGTCTACAGAAGCTACTCCAATTTTCTTACTCCACCCTCCTCCTGGAGTGAGGTTTCGACCTTTTTGCCACTTTTTAAAAAAAGTCGTAATGATAAATCTGGAGTGAAACTCATTAACATAGCTAACCACACCCACTTTTTAACCCATATTACAAAACTGTAATAAGTAGTATAAAATTACAAAAAGTCAAAAAATTTGGCACAATTGAGTGTAAAAAGTCACAATTTTTTGCGCAAGCTCTTACATTTTGCGCTTGCATCAGTTGCAAAAAAGTCTCAAAATCCCTATTTTGCAACTTTTTGATGCAAAAATTCTGGAGTGAAGGCATGATAAATCAGGGCAATGTTTAAACACACATGGTGTTATGGGGGGAAAAAATAACAGTGGATTGTTGGAGGACCAAGAGTCCAACAATTATATCTAGCATTTTGACATGCATTCACCAAGAGTCCCAGCACTCCGCTCAGGCAAGAGCCCCCCAAAAATAAAATGTATGCAAAAGCGCAGAAGTGTGCCTCATTTGTACACTGATGAGTCAAATTTTCTATATGGGAGTGGTACTCCTGACTGTGTATCCAACCATATCACCCGGACTGAAAAATTAAATTTAGGCAACGACATAAAAGTCTGCCATATTTGTGGACCAACAAGTGGACCAACAACAAATTTTCCATATAACAGTGATACTCTTGCTTGCCTGGCCAAGAGTTCCAGCACACTGCCTGGACCACTCCCCAGAAACATTACATTTAGGCAAAGGTGCAGAAATGCTTCACATCTGCAGACCAACTAATCAGATTTTCCATGTAGCAGTGGTACCCTTGCCTGGCCAAACGTCCCAACACACCGCCGCAGCCACACTCCAGAAAATTGAAATTTAGGCAAAGGCGCCACATTTGTGGACCATGAAATCAAAGTTTCCATATTGTAGTGGTGGTACTCTTGACTGCATAGCTACTCGGGCCGGAGACCAGAAAATTTAAATTTAGGTAAGGTGGGGGAAAGTGCACCACATTTACCAAACTAAGTGGTACGCCAACAACTGATCCACTAGCAACTTGGCCAGGTGTTTGTTCTGCTTGAAAATAAGCAGGGGAAGAAGCAGCTGATGATGATAATGACACTCTACTGCTTGCTGGCTACTACCACAAAGAAAAGCTGGCCAATTCTATTCTGAGCATAAAACTCACAAAACCGAAGATAAAAGTGATTTTAGATGAAAAATTGTTAGGAAACATTCTTTCCTGTATATCTACTTTTATATAAATAGCAAGTTCAGACAAAAATTTTCATGATTTTCGGAACTAGGGCCATGACTAAGAGGGACGGCCGGTGGCTTTGATTGTGTTGACCGGAGGAACGGAATGGACGTTGAGCTGACCAGTGACCGTGTATATAAAATTGTAGATGATGGTCTGCTGCTGCTTTGTTAACTCTAGATAACTTCTAAGCTGATCGCACGTCCCCAGGATATTGACGATCTATTGATGTCTGCTCTTTCAACTTTCGATGTTCTTTTATGCGACTACCATTGTGATAGCAAGTTCAGGTAAAAATTTTCATGATTTTAGGAACTGGGGCCATGACTAAGAGGGACGGCCGGTGGCTTTGATTGTGTTGACCAGACTATCATCTGATGATAATGAACTTATAAGAGGAACGGACGTTGAGCTGACCAGTGACCGTGTATATAAAATTGTAGGTGAGGGTCTGCTGCCGCTTTGTTAACTCTAGATAACTTCTAAGCTGATCGCACATCCCTGTGATGTTGATGATCTATCGATGTCTGCTCTTTCAACTTTCGATGCTCTTTTATGCGCCTACCATGGTGACCACGAGTAATGGGGAATCAGGGTTCGCTTCCGGAGAGGAAGCCTGAGGGATGGCCACGGCTACCACTTCCAAAAAAGGCAGACGAGGTCGCTCCAATTTCCCAGTACCGCCTCAGTGAGGTAGTGACGATAGATAACAATACAGGACTCTTAAGAGAGCCTATCATTGGAACGAATACAAAAAAATTACAGGCAATGTCATGGGTATTAAGGATGAGGAAATGTTATACAGGAGGAGAGGTAAAGTATGATTGATGGCCTGCTGGTGACCCACTAAAACATTAGGGGTGAAGGTCTTCAGCTGAGCTGACCATCTAAAACATTATGGGTGAGGGCGTGCGGGTGAGCTGACCATCGAAAACATTATTTATGCGAGGGCCTGGGGGTGAGCTGACCATCCGAAAAATTATATGAGAAGGCATGTAAGCGATGGCAATTTATGCGACAATTAAGCATGTAGATATGATGGACGAGGATGAGAAAAGGAAGATTCAACCATATACCCTTTTTTGTGGTGGAAGGGGTGCATGGGAATACAGAGTATTTAGTACATTCTAAACAACACATTTAAAGTGCCTTGATGTTCAGTCGTGGCTTTCCTATGGTGGAGTGGAGAAGTCAGGGGCAATCCAGGCCTTGTTCATTTTTATCTGAGTCAACCTTTCAGCATTTTCAGCTGACAGCCGGATACGTTTATTTGTTATCATGCCACCAGCAGCACTAACTACCCACTCAGACAAAACGCTGGCGGCAGGGCAGGCCAGCACCTCCAAGGCGTAGAGCACCAGTTCGTGGCACGTGTCCAGCTTGGACACCCAGTAGTTGTAAGGCACTGAGGGATCACTGAGGACGCTGACAAGGTCTAGAAATAAGTGTAGATTTGCGTCTCACTGCTCACAGCAAGGAGAGTTTGTGGAATACAGAAAATGTCACTAACGGTCGCCCTGACAAAAAAAAAGAAAAAAAAACAAAAAAATCCCCCCAAAACAATTTTGGCTGCCTGCCACCTTTAACAATAGTCCTTAAAAGCACTGTTAGTTCTTTGAAACGTCTTCTCAATGATTATTTTTAGATGAAATTCACCCTACACTGACTCTCCCTTCCTAACAGCAGCTCTCCCTGACTCGCAATGAGCCAAACCCACGTGACCGGGTGCTATATAGCACCCGATGACGCGTTCCGGCCAGCAAATCACTGTAATGCCAGTAGAAAACATGTCTAATGGCATTACAGTGATGGCAATACTTACCTGCACGTTTATTGGCTGCTTAGCAAGCGCCAAACGTGCGGGGAGGAGACTCGGGCATGGCGTTCGAGCACATGTGGTACTCGGCCGAGTGCTCTGATCTGTCGAGCATATCGATGCTCGAGCCGAACCGGTACTCGGCCGAGAATGCTCGCTCAACACTATTGCTCACTAGTGTTGAGCAAATCGAAGTTAACAAAGTGGAATTCGATCCGAATTTGAGGAAAAATCTGATTTGGCACAAATTAGAATTTCCTCATGCTTGTGGTAACGAATCATATTTTTTAAAATGGCTGCTGCACATGTTACAAAATGAAAGTAAGATGCCCGGGAATGAGGGATCACCCATAATGCAGTGCAAGCAGCCTAACAGCAGATAGCCACAGGGGTCATAGGGAGAGCATACGGAGACTGCAGCATAGTGCAGGCTCTTTAAACTGAACAGATTCTTAGGAATCCTTCTTTAATACATAAGCAATTCAATTACGCCTTTATTCTCAAATTGGGGTAAATAACCTTTGTAATACAACTATTAGTGTGGTGACCACCCGAATTCATAGATAAGCAATAGAGATGTCGCGAACATAAAATTTTTCGTTCGCGAACAGCGAATGCGAATTTATGCAAATGTTCGCGAACGGGTGAACAGGGCGAACCGCCATAGACTTCAATAGACAGGCGAATTTTAAAACCCACAGGGACTCTTTCTGGCTAAAATAGTGATGGAAAAGTTGTTTCAAGGGGACTAACACCTGGACTGTGGCATGGCGGAGGAGGATCCATGGCAAAACTCCCAAGGAAAATTACGTAGTTGACGCAGAGTGTGGTAAGTTAAATTCGCAATGCGATTAATACAACCTGCATTAATCGCATTGCGAATTCAACTTAGAGCTGGGTTCCTAATGGTTGTATTGCTAGAATATAACGAAGATTGAGAATATAGCACTATATTCTCAATCTTCGTTATATAATTCTAGCAATACAATCATTAGGAACCCAGCTCTAAGTTGAATTCGCAATG
The DNA here is from genome assembly GCA_033119425.1 of Bufotes viridis. Taxonomy (NCBI): domain Eukaryota; kingdom Metazoa; phylum Chordata; class Amphibia; order Anura; family Bufonidae; genus Bufotes; species Bufotes viridis. The sequence continues at coordinate 100,654,559 of CM065592.1, read as the reverse complement.
CGATTAATATAACCTGCATTAATCGCATTGCGAATTTAACTTAGAACTGGGTTCCTAATCGTTGTATTGCTAGAATTGACGAATATAATGAATATAGCGCTATATTCTCAATCTTCGTTATATTCTAGCAATACAACCATTAGGAACCAAGCTCTAAGTTAAATTCGCAATGCGATTAATAGAGGTTATATTAATCGCATTGCGATTACAACTACTAAAACTGCAGCTTCAGAATTAATCTAAGATGGATGCCGTCCTTGCTTTTTGATAAGAGGTGGGAGGGTCTGGGAGGGAGGGTATGCTGATTGGCTGGAATGTGTCTGCTGACTGTAAGGTACAGGGTCAAAGTTTGCTCAATGATAAAGTATAGGGGCGAACGCGAACATCGCATATGTTCGCCCGCCGCAGCGGACGCGAACAAGCTATGTTCGCCGGCGAATAGTTCGGGACATCTCTAATAAGCAGTTCCATTAGACCTTGATTCTGATATTGGGGTGAATAACCTGTGGAATATAACTGATGTGGGGTGTCCAAATTGACATTGAGTAACTTATTTTACAAATATAGTTACTGTTACCGTAAAGTATGTCCAACAATAAAGGTGCAGTGCCCTCCAAAGGAACTGGCAGTGTCAAAAATATTGCTGGAGCTACCAGAGGTAGCAACAGAAGAATGGGTGGTAGTAGCAACAGCTGCAGCAACAGACCAGAGCTGCTAGTGTCATCCAGCGTTTGTGTTTTAAATACCAATACCACTGTCCTGGAATAGTTGAATCGGTGTTCAACATCATCTCAACTGATCAGATACCCACATCCAGGAGTCGATTGATTTCTCTGACACCACACTTAGTTGACATGGCTCAGGAACAATCTCCGTGCCCTCGCCTGTCATGCAACTGCCTCTTTCTTTTGCTGCTCCTTCTGCCATGTAAATGATGTATGCCACTGGCTCTGCTCTACTTTTGAGCAAGGAAGATATTACTCAGGACAGTCAGCAGCTACTGCCCAGGGCAGATTTGGAGGAGAGGTCTGCTGCTTCCTCCAATATGTGTCCAAGTAGTGATGATGAGAGTCATTTGGGAGCAGGTATTGAGAGCTAACAGGGACGTGACATGTGACTGGTGAGGGTGACATAAGTCACTAGTAAACAGTAATGGATGATGATGTAGAGATCACACTTGGAGCTGGGTGAAAAGGGGGCATCTTCACCATCATCAGGAGGCAAGGGTGGCAGCAGGCCCATGAGACAACAGCGTGCTGATTAGCCAGCAGGGTGGAACTATTGTGAGATCCAGAGCCAAATGCTCCAGGGGTAGACCGTCTGTTACTCAGGAGCCTAACTGTCTGGAAACAACTGGCGGTGCATTGCTTCATAAAGGAAGCGGCAGGCAGTCAGCATGTCAGAGTTGTTGGGGTAAAATGTCATACTCAGCAGTGTGAGAATTTTTCATCAAGTCGCTTGAGGACATCACCGTGGCTGTTTGTAGGATCTGTGGGCAGAAGGTGAAGTGTGGCCAGGGTGCCAATGTTGGCACCACGGCCCTGCGTCAACACATGGAGAGTCAACATAAAGTGACCTGGGAAAACCATGGCGCTAATGTATTAGTACAGCCTGATGAATCTCCCAGTGGACCCCAGCCTTTGTCCAGCAGTCAGGGATTCACTACCTCAGCAGAAGGGAGCTGTATTTCCTTCCCATCGTCTATCAGTCCTGGTGCTCCTCCTCCTCCACCTACTTTTCGTCACAAGTTTCGCCAGCAATTGATCAACAGTATGTGTGCACTCGTCCAACAGTGCAGAAGCTGAACTTGCTCTTTGCAAAGTTGTTGATACTAAAGTCCATCCCTTTCCATGTGGTATACTTTGCCCATTTCATAGAACTAATGGTTTGTGCCAAGCCAAGGAGGAGAGTCCAAAACCGTCACTACTTCTCAAAAAAAGTTGTACCAGTTCTGCATACGTACATACAGCAGAAGGTGGACCAGTCCTTGAGCCTGTAAGTGTCTAGTACAGTTCAGCACCAACATGTGGAGCTTTAACTATGGTCAAGGACAATATATGTCCTTTACAGCCCATAGGATAAATGTGGTTCTGGCCTAGGCACATCAGCAACTTGGCAAGGTGATGGCAATGCCGCCTCCATGTTCTCATGCTATGATGCGGCGCCAATATCCTCCTCCGCCTCCCCATCCTCCCAGTGTCGGACACAGACAGCAAAGAATGTGTCTGGGCCCCCCACCCCCCATGATAATTTCTCAACCTAACCTATTCCCTTCTAACATTACATACAGCAATACAAAACATACAGGGTAAGGCTAATTTCACATCTGCGGCACTAGGATCAAGCCACCTTATCCGGCAGAAAATGCAAGGAACTGATGGGGCACAAACTGCAGCATAGGCACCGCCTATTCCGATCCTTTTGCAGCACAGTGGAACAACATTTTAAATGACTGCTCTCTGAAGCTGATGCAGCTCATTATTACACAGGAAGAAATCTGTTTGAAGGAAATCCATGAGGAAATAAAAATTTCTTAAGGATCTTAAACAACCTGAACAAGATGATAATTTCCAAAACATGGACATCAAACTAAAAGAAAATTTGAACAAATTGGAGGACACTATCATTGAATATAAACAGAGCAAGTTCAATAGAGACCACTTGTACTACAGTACGGATACAGTTTTCACCTGGTCTAACAATAAAAATGGTGTCCCGCGATCAATTCTTAAGAAAATGAACCGTACCAAGGGGAGACGCAATTCACATGTCTCATTCAGCGCCACGGATATGGACTCGGTGGACTCTGCTACAGAGGAGACGAATGGTTCCGATATAGGGACCCCACATAAGCCGCATGAAGACTCTACTCACAAGGAACGGGCTAAAAACACAGGGCAGGGAGAAAGCACAGCAAAAAATCGGTGGTATCCAACTCGTCGGAAATAATTGATGACAATATTCGGGTAATTAACCTATCCTCAGTGCCCATCTCCCCCATTCAGGAGGGGGTACTGCGGAAGGGTTTTTCTTTCTCCCCGTCCTGTATCTGTTGACCTGTATCACACGATCATTGATATTAATCGTCTTGCTAGAAATCTCACTATAAAAAAACACTTTTCACCTAATAAAGACGCAGTGAGTGTGAACACAGGCTAAACAAACCAAATAGCAATGAGTGTAAATACATGTCAAACAGCAATGAGTGTAAACATGGGTCAAACAAGCCAGACAGCAGTGAGTGTGAATACAGGTCAAACAAGCCAAATAGCAATGAGTGTGAACACATGTCAAACAGCAATGAGTGTGAACATGGGTCAAACAAGTCAGACAGCAATACAGAGGGTTCCTACTTTAAGTGCTACACTGATGCAATATCCAATGTTTGACTTCAGAGAATTGATCTGTGTTTCAACACTTCAGAAATCTTGTCAGAGGGCGGAGAACCTACAACTACAAAATGTTTCAGAAATGTTTAGAATATCTAATATGGGTTTTTACCCGATACACTCTCGTTCTGTGGCTCTTGACAAGTTCCAGGAGTTAGTGGAAAAAGACTTGTGTGCTTTGAAGCTGAAACATAGATCTAAACTAAAATCTCACAATCTTACCAAGGAGGAAATGAATGCTTTGCAGGTTTTGAATGATATGCAGGAGATTGTGATTCGCAAGGCGGATAAGGGAGGAGCGGTGGTAATCCTGGACAGCAATATATACAAGGAGCAAGGTCAAAATATGCTGAATGATAAAAATACATATTTGCTGCTGGATTCCAATCCGCTCCTCCCTTACCAGGAGAAGCTACCTAGCATTCTGTTGGGGGGCCAGAGACTGGGAATTCTCTCTGAAAGAGAAGTGGAGTATATTTATGTGGAACATGCGACCACACCAATTTTTCATGCACTACCAAGGTGCATAAACCGGGTTTTCCACCCACTATGCGTCCGATTGTGGCAGGCATTGGATCCTATTCTGAGAAATTATCAGAGTGGACTGATTCCCTGCTACAACCACTTATACCCCTGATGCCTGGTTACCTGAAGGACAGTCGCACAGTGCTTCAGAATTTCTATAATTTTAAGTGGAGTGGTGATAATATCTGGGTTGCGGCTGATATTACCGCACTGTACACTAACATTCCTCAGGATTCAGCCATCATGGCTCTTAACTGGTTTCTGGAGCACTATAGCAACTATACTTTGGAATTACAGGATTTTTTGTGCATATGTGTGGATTTTCTTATGAGACATAATTTCTTTATGTTTAATAGGAAATACTATCTCCAAATGTCAGGTGTCTCAATGGGGGCCAAACACTCACCATCCATAGCAAATATATATATGGCGTGGTGGGAACGACATTTTTTTCTTCTTGATGACAACCCTTTTGCTGGCTATATAAAATGGTATGGACGTTATATAGATGATATGCTGTGGGTTTGGCAGGGAGAGGAGAATATGGTAGCCCAGTGTGTCAATTATCTCAATAACTGTACAGATTCCATTAAACTCACTTATGTTAGCGATTCAGCTAAAATTTATTTTCTTGATTTGCATTTGGAATCGGACCTCTCTAAAGGAACAAGTCACTACTTGTACTTTTAGGAAAAAGACATCTGGGAATACCATTCTTCTTGCCTCCTCCTGCCACCCACCGCATGTCATAAATAATATACCAAAAGGGGAAATGATCAGAGCAAGATGTAATTGCTCCACGGAGGGCTTATTCTCAAAAGAAACAGAGGTTATCACACATAGACTTCTCAGTAGAGGTTATACACTTCAAAATATTAATAAAGGCATTGAATTTGCCAGATTGAAAAATAGGGAGTCCTTGATTTTTCCTCAGACTATGAAAAAACCCTGTAGACGTCAAAAAAGTGAAGAATTTAATTCTGCTCAAGAGGATAAAAAGCCTACTGTTTTTATCACTAATTACAGTAGAGAATATCCACACATATGCAAGATTATCCGGAAACATCTCCCTGTCCTCAATTATGATGAGGAATGGAGAGGTGTGGTATCTGCCGGCATCAAATGTATATCTAAAAAAGCACCTACGGTGGGACAAAAACTTAGTCCCAGTTTGTTTACTGACACTATCCCTCCGGTATGCTCCTGGCCAAAAACCACTGGCAATTATAAATGTGGAAGTAGGAGATGTATATGCTGCCGATATATGTGCATTACTAAGGAGGTTACGTCCACAGTGAATAATAACAGACACACTTTAAAACAATATATTAATTGTAACACGGAATTTGTTGTGTATGTTATCACATGTAAGATTTGTAAACTTCAGTATGTTGGATGCACTATGAAAGAGTTGAAAATACGCATTAGAAAACATCTTAGTGACATCCCTTATTTTCAGACTCGTAACGTATCGGCGGCGACTTTCCACTTCGCCACTGTTCACAAAGGAGACGCATCTGCGTTTTGTGCACAGGGGATCGAAGTGGTGACATTGCCTATTAGAGGAGGGGACCGTAGACAAAAACTTCTCAGTAGGGAAACCTTCTGGATGTTTTCGCTCGACACCTGTGCACCAAAAGGGCTAAATAGAAAACATGATCTTACTCTGCAATACAACTAAGATGTCCTCATTGTGTATATGTATGCACCACCTGTGATACTGGATCTCCTCCCCTGGATCACTGAATGGTTCACATTCTAGGTTCCAGGTGTAGGATATCTTGCTAATTAGAAGAGGTTGAACCCTGTGCTGTATAAAAAGAATAGTTTAATACACTTTGTTATGTCTTGATGAAGGGCTGGATTCTGTAGCCCGAAACGCGTCACTTTGTCATTTTCTGTGACTTTGATGGATTTTATATGATGAGCCAATAAAGAAAAGTTTTTACTCCATAAGAAGCTGGATCCCATTTTTCCATTGGATACTTCATAAGGCCCAGTTCTGGTCTCTTCTCCGTGCTTCTTGGATTGAAAGTGGAGGTGAGAGCTGCAGCCATTTGAACTATTGCTTGTACAAACTGCAGCATGCACCAGTTTGTGTCTTGCTGATTCTCTGCATTGTGGCCAGATCTCTGCCAAACCCTATTATAGTTAATGGGGCCACTGCATGCAGCAGTGTCAGATCCACTTAATTCCTGCAGGCTGTTCTCAGCAGGAATAGCCTACAGAAATCACTGAAGGTCACCTAATATAGTGCCTCATACCTCGTACATTCAGTGACATCTCTTTTGATGTAGGTGTTATCAGATCAGACCACCATGATGATTTCTTTCAGCCTCTCTCTCGTCTCTGCAGAGTTTGACAGACATCTTAGTTTCCTACTTTTCCATGATTCTCCCACCTTCTCAACATCCCATCATGCATCCCCAATACTGAGAGGCCGTGTTCCCCAAAACTATATTACAGATAAACCCCCTGAAAATACTAGTTACACACAGATAGTGCTCCTATAACTATTGGAACACAATGCTCTAAAAAAAAAACTGCATCCAGCAAATATTGCCCCTGACACGTATAGTGTAAACATAATGTCCCCCAAAAAGAGCTGTGCTAAGCTGATACTGTGCTAGGGTGCCCCCTCAGTAATATTGCTCCCCAAAATCCCAACAATAGTAATTCTGTGCCAGAGTACTCTTAGTAGTATTAGTGCTCTTACAGTTCCCCCAACATGTCACCACTGTGCCCCAGAAGTAATAATGTTCCCATAGACCCCCAGTTGTAATAAAAAATAAATACAAACTCCTCTTAGTGCCCCCAGTAGAGCCAATGTCCCTATAGTGCCATCATATGTACTAATGCCCCGTACTGTGTGCCACTACGAAAAACACTTTAGTGCGCCTAGTTAAGCTTAGGTGCCCATAGTGCCCCTATAATTTGCCAGTATAAAATACTCCTATATAGTGCCCCCAGAAGATGCCCCCATAGTGCTCCTCCCCCATCCATCCCAATAGTACCCCCCATGATGTACCAGTATAAAATGCCCCTATAGCCTGCCCCACATAGATGCCCCCATAATGCTCCTCTCCCCCCTTCTCCATAGTCCACCAAAATGGGTGCCAGTATTAAATGGCCATATAAAAAACACCCGCTAGATTCCCCCATAGTGCTCTTTTCCCCCACTTCTCCATAGTGCCCCCCCACCCACATAATGTGTGTCAGTATATAGGGCCCCTGCTAGATGCCCCCATAGTAATCATTTCCCTTCCACTTCTCCATAGTGCCCCCATAATGTGTGTCAGTATATAGGTCCCTCAGTAGATGCTCCCATAGTGCCCCCCCACTTCTCCATAGTGCCCCCCATAATGTGTTCCAGTATATAGAGCCCCCAGTAGATGCTCCCATAGGGCCCCTCATAATGTGTTCCTGTATATAGATATAGATATATAGATGTATATATATATGTATATAGATGTTCCCATAGTGCTCCTTTCCCCCCACTTCTCTATAGTGCCCCCCATAATGTGTGCCAGTATATAGAGCCCCCAGTAGATGCCGCCATAGTGCTCCCCCTACTTCTCCATAGTGCCCCCAATAATGTGTGCCAGTATGTAAGGCCCCCAGTAGATGCCAACATAGTACACCCCATAATGTGTTCCAGTATATAGAGCACCCAGTAGATGCCCCCACAGTGATCCCCCCCCACTTCTCCATAGTGCCCCCCATTAACGTGCCAGAATATAGGGGCCCTACTTCTTGCTATACTATATTAAAAAAAAATTTTTTAAATAAACTCACATACTTACCTCCATGCCTCTTTCAGTGATGTGATGCAGGCCTCTTCTTGCCTGTATTCCGCGCTGTACGGCTCAGGCTGAGGATGGCGATACAGATGAATGTTGAAATGAGCGCTTCCACAATGGAAGCGCTCATCTCTCCCTGCTCTGCTGCCAAGCCTCTCACGGGCCCCCTACTGCACAGGCCCCGAACCGGCTGCACAGGTGGTATGTCCATCTTGTCCTCAGATTCTACTGTAGGCTCAATTCAGAGTGGTCCTCCAGCATGCCACCTATGCAGGCCACGGTGGTGTCACGCTGTTCTGCAACTGGCAAGCCTGTATATATAATTTTTACATAATCTTTCCATGTTGTGGATCAAGTCATGAATTTAATGGTATTCTGCTATCATTTCTAATTCATACTGTCGTTTTTCATACTCTTCACCATAATACTGGATGTACAGCATTTCCATGTTGTCATGATGTGTTTCAGTTCACAAATTTTGATTGTATTCTGCTAGTATTTTCTGTTCTACAAAATTGACTGTAGAAGAGATAGGATATGGAGGACTTGCTCTATAACACCCCTATGCCTAATGCTAGATGCACACGACAGTGAAAAACGGACATGTGATGTACATTTTTTTTAACAGCCATGGAATGTATATTTTAAGACCAATGGTAGTCTATGGGGTTATTCACACAGCAGTTTTTTTGTCAGTGAAAACCGGACGTCAAAAAATAGAACATACACTATCTTGTCTATTTTTCACTGACAGACTGACCCAATACAATTAAAAGGGTCAATTTTTAACATCCATCTCTCAGAAAGGCATCAGTGAAAAAAACATCCGTGAAAAATATCAGTTTTTAACGGACATTTTTTTTCACTGTCGTGTGCATGTAGTCTAAGTAGGTTAGTAGGGCCCTGCTTAAAGTGGAATAGCACCTGTCCATAAGGGCAATTACCCTAAGAGCTTTCTGCTGATGGTATAAAATCCTATGGTAGGGTATCTTCACAGCATAGCTTCTAGCAAGTGGAGTGAAAAGGTAAACATGTAGATGGGCTTAGAACTAGATGTCAAAGCAAATTGGTACCCATTATCTAGAGCAAAGACAAGCCAGGTCAAACCAAGAGAAACAAACAGCATAGAAACAAAAGGCAGAAGAATAGTCAGAAATAGTCCGAGGTCATACAAAGTAGCCAATTCTAGGGAAAAGGCAAAGAGTTCTTGGGTAAATGGGCTAGATCTATAAAGACAAGTAAAGTTACAAAATACACAAAGAGAAAAAACAGGCAAAAGGATAGCAGGATTTAATTAGTGCACAGATCTAACTGGTTGACTCTAAAGTCACGTTCCCTTCTGCAGGTGAGCTTTTCACAGCTCTCAGCCTATGCCCTCTCTTTTCTCTTTGCCTGGCTTCTGGGGCAGCAGCTGTTATAATTAGTGTTACTGTATTTCAGAATGTTGGAGGGTATGTGCAATTATTTCATTGGTATTCCCACTCTATTTACAATGAGCGCTCTATGATATTTTATCGATAGGTAAAAGTATTTGTATGATTTCAGATGTAGAGTAGCAGTTATAATAAGTGATGTAATTAGATGGTTCTCTGTGTCTCTGACAATTTGTGGTCTCCACAGTTGTAGCCAAAGCTCAATAAAGATTCTAAAGTTTTAATGTAAAATATTCCCATTCTCTTGTGGCGCTACGACCAAAAGATAATGCGTGTCTTACAATTAAATTAAACACTCTCAAACTTCAGGCATAGATTGCTCACCAACCAATAATCAGGAAATAATTGATTTTCCTCTGCACCATCCCCTCTGCCTGGGGCTTTAGTAGAAGGAACACTAAAATACAGTATAAACCCGTATGCCCAGAGATTTTTTTATATATAAAATATTGCAATAATAAAAGAGTCAGGGAAATTGGAACAATATTGGAACAATAACTAGAGACTGAGAGGATTTTAAAATAGAAAGTTGATAAATTCTTGAAACTGGTTGGGACAAAGAATAAATTATTGGAAACTGAAAAGTGTATATTTTAGAAGACAAATGCTGTTGAGGATTTGATTTGGAATGCAAAAGATCTATGACTCTCTGGAAGCATAAAAATTACTTAACTGTGCTCATATAATGTTCATCTGAATCTCCGTTAGCTATATATACATCGATCAAACATAATATTAAAACCATTGATAGGTGATGCGATAACATTGATTACTGTATATTGTGATAATGGGATCTTTTAATGGGTGGGATAAATCAGGCAGCAAGCAAACAGCCATTTGTTGAGTTTAAAATGGGCAAGAACATAAATCTAGGTGACACGTACCAGCTTCCTAAACATTGTTACTGACCAGCACACATCATGGCACTGATAACAGTAGCATGAAAAATGCACCCTAAAAACTGTTCAACACTGTTTTGAAGAACATGACAGAGTTAAAAGGGATTTCAAATTCTCCAGATTTCAATTCTATTCTGTGGGTTGTGTTAATATATTGAGGTCAAACCTTAAACTTATAACACTTTAAGGACCTGCATTCAGTAACTAACATTTTGGTGCCAGATACCACAAAAAACCTTCAAAAGTCACAAGAAACCTTCAAAGGTACAAAATGTTAGGCAGGTGATTTAAAACATAAAGAACAGTGTGTTGTTTATCACATATGCCATGGTATTTCATATTCCATAGCTCCCAAAAAGTATCCCTTATTTGGGGCAGATGGTGTTTAAACACACACATTGTCATGGGATTAAAAAAAAAAAATTGTAGAGGGATCAAGAAGCAAAAAATTATGCCTTGACGTAGACGGAATGCCTGCCATACAACACACACAAATGCTTCTTGTCAGAAGAAAGAGTGGATTGTTGGGACTAAGCCTCCAAAAATTATGCCTTAATGAATGCATCCACAAGTGTTAATTGTCAGAAGAGTAAGTAGCCTATTCTGAACAAGCCTAGAAAAAGTCTCCCTTTTAATTGGGAGCAGCAGCAGTACAGTGCATAAAAGGAAAAGGTGGGGTAACAAGAGACATGTGGCTGCAATAGTAGTGGCAGCAGACGCATCATAGCATGGAACATAAAAGGCAGTAGATCAGCTGTTTATGGGTAGTAGTAGCAGCAGTGGTAGTAGTAGTAGCGACAGATGCGTAGCATTAAAGGGGTTGTCGAGGTTCAGAGATGAACCCGAACATACCCATAATTTCCCCTCCTGATGTTAGCATTGGAGCATCTCAAGCTCCGATGCGCTCCCTTGCCCTGCGCTAGATTGCGCAGGGCAAGAGCTCTTTTGTTTACAATAACACACTGCCGGGCCGAAGCTTCCGCCCAGCAGTGTGTTTGGTGAGTTCACCGGCTCTGATAGGCATGCTGTAGCGCTGCTCTAGCCGTCTTAAAGGCTAGGGCAGCACTAAAGCCCGCCCATCAGTGTCAGTGATGTCATCGGGCTTCCTGGCAGCCCAATGGAGAGCCTGGTTCGTCACCCAAACTTCGGAAAATACCTTTGCGCGATTTAGTGCAGGCCAAAGGAAAGCATAGGAGCATGAACTGCTCCGATGCTCAAGTCAGGGGGGCTGCCTGGGTGAAAATTGAGGTATGTCCGGATTCAGCTCTGAACTCAAACAACCCCTTCAATAGTGGTGGCAATAGGGGATTAGCAGCAAGGAGTAGGAGCTGCAGCAGTTGTAGTAACAATTGTCATATGGCAGCAAGCAGGCAGACAGCAGCATGATGCACTGGTGTGATGGATGGCAGCAGCAGCTGTATGGAACATGATGGTAGGCAGGCCGGAACAGTAGCAAGATGGGGCACTGTTAGAATGGCCATATCTATTCAGAATAGTGTGGAAATCTTTCCATATCCAACCTGGTTCATTTTCACAAAAGTTATGTTTTGGACACTGGTGGAGGACAACTTCATCTGTTTGGGTGTCACCCTCCAATGTAACACTGGAGACTGGGCAAGAAAGAGGACAAAGAGCATACTAAGGCAGTTCAGTCATCTGTTCCAGCCTTAAAAAAGTAATGTTTGTTTATGAGACATTGAAGGTAAACCCCACTATAAGGATACAGAACCAGGGGGGTCTTTTACATAAATATGTGGAATGTAATATGCTGTCTAAAAGAAAAGCAGAAAAACTGTTTCCATTGTCTCTGTCTAAACCATCTTGGTACTTCTTACCGGAGATACACAAGTCACTAACCCACAACCCTGGGAGACCTATAGTCTCGGGAGTTGGATTAGCGACTGAACCTTTGTGAAAATACCTGGACTGGCTGCTCAGACCTTTGCTTCAGCAGGTACCATCATATCTCAAAGACACTGGGGACCTGTTTCTGGCACTGAAGTCTTTTCAGTGGCAGGGGGGGGGGGGGGTTCCAACTGGTCTCTTTAGATGTACGGTATAAAGTTTATTTACCCATATCCCACAAGAGGAAGGCATTGAAGCAGTGACTAAAGTATTGAGTGACACTGAAAAAGTGAGATCTTTGTAATTTTGATAAGAGAAGCCTTAAGGTGAACCTGTCATCAACTTTATGCTGACCTCACTGAGGGCAGCATAAAATAGTGACAGAAATGCAGATTTCAGTTGTGTGTCACTCATGATCTAAAAGTAAGTGGTGGCCAAGAATCAGCATCAAAAACATTGTAGCCCAGGCCTTGAAAAGAGTCAAATCTACTTGAGAAGAGTCAGAGTTATTAATAATCTCCTGCTCTCCCCGCCCATCTGCTGATGATTGGCAGTTCTTTTCTAGGCAGAAAGGGAGAAAACTAGGTAGAAGACTGTCAATCATCAGCAGGTGGGCGGGGAGAGCAGGAATTTATGAATAACATGACTTTTCTCAGGTGACTTTTTTCCAGGCTCAGTCTGCAAGGATTCTGATGTTGGTTCTCGGCAACCACTTACTTTTAACCTTTAAATTACAGACCGCTGAAATCAACTTACCTGTCTCTACTTTATGCTGCTGTTAGTATGGGCAGCATAAAGTTGATAACAGGTTCCCTTTAAGCTTGATTTTGAAAAACAATGCCTTCAGGTTTGCGGATAAGTGGTATAAACAGAAATTTTGAACAGCCATGGGCACGTCAGTCACATGCACATTTGCAAATATTTGTCTTGCAAGGTTCGAAGATAAATATATATATTCAGTGGTGAATCCCTTTGTGTCCTATATACAGCTCTACTGTATTTAAGATTTATAGATGATGTATTTATTATTTGGTCGGGCACAGAGCTTCTGTTTAGGGAGTTCGTGGAATATCTCAACACAGGGAATAAAATGAATATGAGGTTCACCCATAGTTTTGGAGGCTCCGAATTAGAATTTTTTGATGTTTTGGTATTGGTAAAAGATAATGAATTGGTCACAGAGGGCTACCTTAAGCCAACGGCAACCAATTCACTCCTACATTTCTCCAGTTACTACTATTGATTAGCGGCAGGGACAATATTCGAATTTGTGATATTTCGAGAATATTTGGCCGAATATTCGCAATATATTGGCAAATTCGAAAATTCGTTATCTCCAGTCATTATTTTCTTTATTGCGGAAATCAGCAATTTAAAAATCCGCATTACGAAAATTTGCATTACGAAAATTCGCATTTAAACTACTCCTAAAATCAAAGATATTGCAGCCTTCTCATTGGCCCACAAGCTAGAAGCAGGGAGGGATCATGTGTACTTTTTGTTATCTCCAGTCATTATTTAATTGATTGCAGAAATCATCAATTTAAAAATTCGCAATACGAAAATTTGCATTACGAAAATTCGCATTACAAATTCGCATCCAACACTTCTCCTAAAATCAAAGATATCGCAGCCTTCTTTTTGGCCCAAAAGCTAAAAGCAGGGAGGGATCATGTGTACTGTTTAAAAAAAAATCTTGAATATTCGAAATTATTAATATATAGCACTATATTCTAAATGTTTGCGAATTCTCGAAGTGCCAATATTCGCGATAAAAATTCGCAATTCAAATATTCGTGATCAACACTAGTTACCACCCAGATAGTGTGAAAAGAGCAGTCCCATATGGACCGTTTATTAGATTAAAAAGGATTAACAGGACAGAGGAGACTTTTAGGAAACAATCCTTAGATCTGAAGAAACGATTGTTAGCTAGAGGATACCTGATGGAGTTATTAAATGAGGCCATGCAGAAGGCTTCATCTTTGGACCGAAGTGTGGAGACATCTAGAAGCACAAATATTAGGACTAGAAACGTTTCGTTTTTACCTTTAAATATGGTCCAATGGCCGTTATGGTCCTTGTTAGCGGAATCCATAACGGGATTCTAAGATAACCCCAACCCGAACTTTGGACGCCGAACTTAAAATACAACTTCGCTCAACTCTAGTGTTGAGGTTTGCAGGGATTGAGATGCGTAGTTAGCCACAAGGGAGAGATAGACATCGCACCCTCCTAAGGAAGGAAGCAAAATGGATTATGGGCTCCTGGGCTATGGGCCCTCTAGGATTGAATGACAAAAATGATCTTGGAGTATTTCTGTAAAAGTATATGTGTCTTTGTTGCCTGTTTTATTTTGCACATTGTTGGGATATATATACAGTCGTGGCCAAAAGTTTTGAGAATTACATAAATATTGGAAATTGAAAAAGTTGCTGCTTAAGTTTTTTTAATAGCAATTTGCATATACTCCAGAATGTTATGAAGAGTGATCAGATGAATTGCATAGTCCTTCTTTGCCATGAAAATTAACTTAATCCCAAAACAACCTTTCCACTGCAATTCATTGCTGTCATTAAAGGACCTGCTGAGATCATTTCAGTAATCGTCTTGTTAACTCAGGTGAGAATGTTGACGAGCACAAGGCTGGAGATCATTATGTCAGGCTGATTGGGTTAAAATGGCAGACTTGACATGTTAAAAGGAGGGTGATGCTTAAAATCATTGTTCTTCCATTGTTAACCATGGTGACCTGCAAAGAAACGCGTGCAGCCATCATGGCGTTGCATAAAAATGGCTTTACAGGCAAGGATATTATGGCTACTAAGATTGCACCTCAATCAACAATTTATAGGATCGTCAAGAACTTCAAGGAAAGAGGTTCAATTCTTGTTAAGAAGGCTTCAGGGTGTCCAAGAAAGTCCAGCAAGCACCAGGATCGTCTCCTAAAGAGGATTCAGCTGCAGGATCAGAGTACCACCAGTGCAGAGCTTGCTCAGGAATGGCAGCAGGCAGGTGTGAGCGCATCTGCACGCACAGTGAGGCGAAGACTTTTGGAAGATGGCCTGGTGTCAAGAAAGGCAGCAAAGAAGCCACTTCTCTCCAAAAAAAACCCATCAGGGACAGATTGATCTTCTGCAGAAAGTATGGTGAATGGACTGCTGAGGACTAGGGCAAAGTCATATTCTCCGATGAAGCCTCTTTCCGATTGTTTGGGGCATCAGGAAAAAGGCTTATCTGGAGAAGAAAAGGTGAGCGCTACCATCAGTCCTGTGTCATGCCAACAGTAAAGCATCCTAAGACCATGCATGTGTGCGGTTGCTTGGCTGTGTTTTGCCCAAAAACACAGCCATGAATAAAGAATGGTACCAAAACACCGATGGAGCACCGTGTCATAAGGCAAAAGTGATAACTAAGTGGCTCGGGGACCAAAACGTTGACATTTTGGGTCCATGGCCTGGAAACTCCACAGATCTTAATCCCATTGAGAACTTGTGGTCAATCCTCAAGTGGCGGGTGGACAAACAAAAACCCACTAATTCTGACAAACTCCAAGAAGTGATTATAAAAGAATGGGTTGCTATCAGTCAAGAATTGGCCCAGAAGTTGATTGAGAGCATGCCCAGTCGAATTGCAGAGGTCCTGAAAAAGAAGGACCGACACTGCAAATATTGACTCTTTGCATAAATGTCATGTAATTGTCGATAGAAGCCTTTGAAACGTATGAAGTGCGTGAAATTATATTTCACTGCATCACCGAAACAACTGAAAGAAAGATCTAAAAGCAGTTTAGCAGCAAACTTTGTGAAAACTAATATTTGTGTCATTCTCAAAACTTTTGGCCACGACTGTAATTTTGTCAGTTTCTTCTGTGACTGAATCAATGTGTTCCGCACAGATGAAGTGGCGCATAAAGGTGACTTAATCACATCAGAACGTTAGTGGCCTGAGGAAGTGCTAAGGCGCGAAACGGCCGTTGCCACGAGCTACTTTCCTGTGCTGTATGTTTATCTGCCCCATGCCTGTAATGACATCTGGAATAAAGAACATCCACTTTTTGGTGAGTGACACTTAGTTGTTTCTCTTTTGTTGCATATCTCTTTTAACCTGCCTGCTAGAAATCCATAGGGTCAGGGAAAAGGGTATGCACCAGAGAGGCCAGAGTCTAGATAGGACTGAACCTGGGAGTTAAGAAGGGAAGTCTCCACTTGCTCATTTGCCTTAGCCTAGTGTGGCACATGAAAAAACTGTTCCTTCATGTTGAGAAGACTGAAGTGGCTGCTGCTCTGGTTTCTGATGGTTGTGGCAATGGAAGGTACTGTAGGTGACTCATTACATGACCTAACCCCTCAAGTTAATACCGTAAAAAAAAAAAAAAATGGTATAAAAAAGCCTTACATCACAAAAAGTATAATACCAAGCGATCAAAAAAGGCGTATGCCTCCCAAAATAGTACCACTAAAACTGCCATCTCATCCCGAAAAAAATGGACCCCTACATAGGACAATCGTCCCAAAAAATAAAAAAATATGGCTCTCAGGCTATGGAGACACTAAAACATAATTATTTTTTTCTAAAATGCTGTTATTGTGTTAAAGTAAAATAAATAAAAAAACAGTATACATATTATGTATCGCCGCATCCGTAAAAACCTTCTCTATAAGAATATCACATGATCTAACCCCTCAGGTAAATACCGTAAAAAAAATTAAATAAACACAATGTAAAAAAAAACATTTTTGTCACCTCACATTACAAAAACTGTAATAGCAAACGATCAAAAAGTTATATGCACTCAAATATAGTGCCAATCAAACCGCTATCTCATCTCGCAAAAAATGATACCCCACATAGGACAATCTCCCAAAAAAATAAAAAAAATATGGCTCTCTGACTATGGGGACATTTAAACACGATTTTTTTTTGTTTCAAAAATGATATTATTGTGTAAAACTTAAATAAATAAATAAAAAGTATGCATATTAGGTATTGCCGCGTCCGTAACAACCTGCTCTATAAAACTAACACATGGTATAACCCCTCAGGTGAACACAGCAAAAAAAATAATATAAATACCGTATCAAAAGCCATTTTTGTCACCTTACATCACAAAAAGTGTAATAGCAAGCAACCAAAATGTCATATGCACCCCAAGATAGTGCCAATCAAACCGTCATCTCATCCCGCAATAAATGAGCCCCTACATAAGACATTCGCCCAAAAAAATATATGGCTTTCAGAATGTGGAGACACTAAAACCCACCAAAAAGTAGTAATATTTTTATTTTCACGTCCATAACAACCTGCTCTATAGAAATACCACTCGATCTAACCTGTCAGATCAACTATGCAAATAACAAAAAATAAAAACGGTCCCAAAACAGCTATTTTTTGGCAAATTTTCCATTTTAATCTGTTTTTCCAGTAACAAAGCAAGGGTTAACAGCCAAACAAAACTCAATATTTATTACCCTGATTCTGTAGTTTGCAGAAACACCCCATTTGTGGTCATAAACTGCAGTTTGGCCGAACGGCAGGGCATAAAAGGAGGGGAACGCCATATGATTTTTGGAAGGCAGATTTTGCTGAACTGGTTTTTTGACACTATGTCCCATTTGAAGCCCCCTTATGCACCCCTACAGTAGAAATTGAGTCCTTAAGGGGTTAATGACTGTTTAGTGGAACAAAATAAGGATATGGAGGCAATGCCAATAAAGTAGTAGAGAAAAAATAGGTTCTTTTAATCCATGTTGTGGCAGTGCAAACACATGTGTTTGAATCTTTTCTGTTATCTGTAGAATGACTGTGCTTCACTATTAGCCTTAGTTCACACTTTACCTTTTTGGTCAGTTATTCTCATCAGTTGTCAGCACAAAGCAGATGTGGATCAAAACCACAAACAGGTGCAAATCTATTCATGATACCTAATCTGAGAGTAGGTTTGCCTCCTAAATTTGGCTCACAATAAGTGATGGAAATAACTGAACAAATAACAGAAGTGGGAACTCAGCCTTATAAGTCAATGTTAGCGCCTGGTCTAATTTATTGGTGTGGACTTAATCATGCAGTGGCCCAAGCTTCAAGTAGGCGCCCCATGACAATCGGGAGGGTGTCAGTAGTAAGGCTGTGTTCATATCACTGTTTATTTTTCCATTCTTCTCATCCGTCAGAAGAACAGCCCAAACAAGCAGATTCTGTATTTTGAGCATCCACCTTCTAACGGTCACTATATGGTCAGCATTTAATCGTTAGTTTTAAGGCAAAAACAGGAGTGGGTCCAAAAAAGAGATAACGTGATGGAAATATTTGCATGTTTTCTGTGTTTTGGACACACTCCTACTCCTGCTTTGTCTTCCAAATCATGATCAAATCCTGATGCAAAATTCTGATCGTGTGATAGAGACCTTATGGACGCTCAAACTACAGAATCCGTTTTTTTATGTTTCTGTTCTTCTGACAGATCAATAAATAAAATAAACGGTGATGTCAACATAGCCAAACAGGGACACTAGTGGCCCTGTAACAGAGTGGTGAGAGTGGCAACATCGTGAAGTCACATAAATGGCCCCATAACAGAGTGGTGAGGGTGGCAACACCATGAAGAGTCTCAATAGTTGCATTTGCACACTTCTTTTTCATCTATACAATCAACTTCCATTTTACTCAGTATCCCTGTGTCACATTTAATATTCGCAACATGCCCTTGTGCGCTCACACACTGCAACCTGCATATTGTCCCCATCGCCACACAACTCGCCTGCAGACCCCTTCACTTAGCAGCCTGCATGTGCAGGATCTCTCTCCCTCCTCTTGTTCGGGATATCATTTACTCAAGGAGACCGCCCCCGTTTCGACCCATATCTTGGTGCATTTCTTGTACGCCAAGAAGCTGAGCAGTCTAAATCAGGCTCCTTACAGGTAATAGTAAGGCCTTCCAACTGTTACAATTTATCTCTTGCAATAATTGGTTTGTATATGTATTAGACCCTGAATCATTGTGCCTTGATTATTATACCCCGTATCACTAGCAAGAATGTCATCTACCACCTACTTTTTATTCAGTAGCGCTATTCAACTCAGCCTTAGTCCTTATAGCAACCTATCTATTATAATTAAAGAATACACATATACTACACAGACAGCAACAATAATATAATTGCCCATATAGTTATCTATTTTTTTATTATCCAATTTATTACTTACTTATACCAAACACAATACATACAAACCAACAAATAATATTTTTTTAAATAAATAAAATAATTCAAATTAAATTACCCTTTGTGATGGAAGGCCATTTTGGTCTCTGTATATACTGTAACAATTGAAAAATAAAAATAGAAATAGTTTTGTCCTTTATGTTAGTAACTCCCACGCCTTCCTCTCATATTTGTAAAGTGAAACGTTGCAATGCAATGTTAGAGCCGATCTTCCTGAGTTATAGCAGCCACACAGCCTCACTTGCTAAAATGCATCAAGCGGCAAACATCCCACTGACTGTCTCCCCACCAACTCCAATTGGGCAAAGTGATCAGAGAAAATCCCCTGAACATCAAGGCTCTGCTGCATTTTAGGGAGATAGCACATGTTCCCTGCATAGTGCATGTGATAAATAGTGTTGAGCGCGAATATTCGAATAGCGAATTTTTTTAGCGAATATCGTCACTTCGCTAATTCGCGAATATTTCGAATATAGCGCTATAAATTCGCTATTTCGAATATTCTTTTTTTTTTTTTTAGTTATATTTTTTTCTTTCCCACTTCCCAAAAGTAGTTCTTACCTGTCCTGAGGATTCCTGGCTTCCTGGCTGCTCTAGTCAGTGCCCGTTGCCGCTTCTGCCGACTTCCGTGCTCATGGAGCGTCTCCATGGGAACGTCTCCATATACTAAAATGTACTGTCGGATTTGAGGAATTACGTTAAAATCGCAATGCGATTAATTCAAGTTATATTAATCGCATTGCAATTTCAACTTAGCACTGCTATATTCCATATTCGTTAACTTCGTTAATTCTAGCAAGCTGATCCATTATAAACCCAGCTCTAAGTTGAAATCGCAATGCGATTAATATAACTTGAATTAATCGCATTGCGATTTCTACTTAGACCTGGTTTACTATGGTTGGCTTGGTAGTATTAGCAATAGCGAATATGACAAATGTTTTCGTCATATTCCTCAAAACGAAGATAACAAAGTATTCTACATCTTCGTTTTAGCAACCTATTCGTCAACTTCGCTAATTCTAGCAATTAAATTGGAAGGTTGACTATAGAGACAGCTGTGTTAAATTCGCTATGCAATTTTTTTTTTTTTTATAGAATAATTATATTACTTGATAATTATTATAATTATTCTATTTATTAAAAAAAAAATTATATAATCGCATAGCGAATTAAACACAGTTGTCTCTATAGTCAACCTTCCTATTTGATTGCTAGAATTAGCGAAGTTGACGAATAGGTTGCTAAAACGAAGATGTAGAATACTTCATTATCTTCGTTTTGAGGAATATGACGAATACATTCGTCATATTCGTCATCTTCGCTATAATTCTAGATATGAAACCAATAGGAAAGTAGCATAAGTTAAAATCGCAATACGCAATACGCAATATTCGCGAATTTCGTCGAAATCGAATATGGCACCTGCCGCTTATCACTAGTGATAAACCTAGTCATTTTTTAAATCGTATACTGGCTTGCAGAAGGTACTGGCAATGTCAAGGAGACTGTCCTCACATTTCAGAAATTGTTTTGTGGCAAGGAACTCCCTCCTGGACTAGCAGTGACAGAATGGTCTGCCGTTACACCACGTAATTCACAACGTTCTAACTGGAATTCCACTTTGCAGATGCTAGAGCATCTGTATGAGCAGCATAAAGCAGTGAATAATTTTGTTATAGACCAGACCACCTTAGCAGGGAGCGTGTGTTGTTTCAAGGTAAGGCAGTAACAGCTCATCAGAAACACCTGTAGCATACTGAAGCCCTTAGAAATGGCAATAAGGCCATTGTTAGTAGGAACAACTGGCATAAACAATGCCACTCCCATTATATTTATCTTAGAACAGATACTGATGCTTAAGCAACAGGGGACAACAGCAGAAAAAGAACAGCTTATGCATCTTGCTGTCTGCTCTGTAGCAGTTGGGAACACAAAAGGAGAAAGTTCCATGGAGGAAGAGGAGGAGCTGCCACTGGAAGAGGGGTTGGTGGTGGAGGAGCTGGAGGATGTTGATGATGACAATGACACCGGCCACAACTAGTGATGCGCGGCATAGGCAATATTCATTTTTGCGATATTTGGCAAATTTTTCGCATAATATTTGCAATTAATTTGCGAATTCTAGAATTGGCGATCTCCAGTCATTATTTTTGTGATTGCACAAATCAGCACTAATGATGCACATTTTTTTGCACAATATGTGCAACTTCACATTTTATCAGATCTGAGTAGATATTACTGATTGGTGCAATAAGTATTGTTGTGACATGACAGCATTGTGTCTAACAGAGACACTGATCCCTATCACAGCACAGTAATTCCTATCACACTACCTAACACCCTGCACTGGAACCTATCAGCTACACTATATCACTATCTAACCTACACTGACTATCTCCCACTAACTATCTGTATCATATATATGAGCTAACTATCTAATGTAATTGAATAAGGATCCAGATGAGTCTGCAAAGCACACAGCACAGCAATGACACTGCTATCTCTCTCAGAACTGCAAAAAAACATCAGAAAATGGCTGCTAGGGAGTTTCTTATATAGTAAAGGGGTAGGCAAGTTTCCTATTGGTTGCTAGGGATATTGATAAGTTCTAGCAAATATATTGCAGCCTTCTCATTGGCCTACAAGCAAGAAGCAGTAGTACTGATGAAAAAGAAAAACTAGAATATTCGCGATGACAAATATATAGCACTATATTCTAGATTTTCGCAAATTCTCAAAGTGCCGATGATCGCGATAAAAATTTGCGGTTAGAATTAGAACACTAGCCACAACACCCAATCAACTCAGTGGGGGGCTGAGTCAGAAAATATTAGCTCCCCGGGTACGCTGGCCAGAATGGAGAGCTGTGTGCTTTATTAGTTATGCACTGACATGAGTATCATTTACATAAAGCAGTCTGATGATTACTGGATAGCCATGCTTTTAGACCCTTTGAGTCATATAAAATCAATTTAGGTATGAATCTGATTTTTTGTTCAAAAATTTGCCGAATCTGACATGAAACAAATTTCAAGAAATTCTCTCCTCTAATTGGCACCTCTCATAATCTTTCAAAACCCTTGAATCCAATGCATATCAGAAAAATTTGAGCAACATGCAATCTACGATCTTTTGCCTCAATAACTTGGTAGTAAAGGGAGGGATAAAGTCATGTTTTCATGCTATATTAAAACCAGTCATACACCGGAATTCCATTTGTGATGTTCTTTTTCTTAAATTCACAGGGTCCTACAGTGGTGGACTTTCACCAAACCATACTATACACTTCAAAAGTGTTCAATTCTGCGCTTAATTAAACAAACTTTTCACAAGTTACTTTTAAACTCATTAATTACTCATCAATTTTTTTCACTGTTTTAATCCTTCTGCATTCATTAGGAAAATGTTTTCCATTTTGCACAGTTTTGAGCTGAATTCTAGAATGGTTAATTGCCTATCCCTATAGCAAAAGATGAGAAAATAAAAATCTTCACTGCTTTGGAATTTGGGACAGGCATTTAACACTGACTTTTTTACACTACTCACAATAAGAAACGTTCCAGGGGGAAGGATTTTCAGGTTGGGGAGAAAGTCTGGCTATCCTCTAAGAATGTACCTCTTAAAGTGCCTTCCAAGAAGTTCGCACCAAGCTTTATAGGTCCATATGAAATCACTGAGATAATTAACCCAGTAGCTTTAAGGTTAAAATTGTCTGATTCTTTTCACATCCATGATGTCTTTCATAAATCTCTGTTGAAAAAAACATTGCTCCTGTTGTCTTGTCACAGTCCGCTCCGCCGCCGGTACTTCTTAATGATTCAGTAGAGTTTGTTATTTCTAAGATTTTGGATGTCAGGAAGGTCCGTAACTCGTTGCAATACCTCGTGCACTGGAAGGGTTATGGACCCGATGAGAGGTCCTGGGTGCCTGCCAAGGATGTCCATGCTACCAGACTTGTTAGGAAATTTCATAAGGAACACCCTGAGAAACCCTCACCTTTGGGTCCGGTGGCCCCGCGTGAAAGGGGGGGTACTGTCACAGTGCGATCTAGGAGGCGGGCATGTCCGGAGCGTAAGCACATCATCAGCATGTCCGACGTCACCCGCGCTCCTGATACTACTATGCGCCGCTTGCGCATCTAGGCGGTGCTTGGCTGTGTAGGCTGTGTGAAGTCATGTGACGCTGGCCACATCACATGAACCCTTTGGCTCCCTACTGTATTTTAACTGGCAGTCTGCTGGCCACAGATTGCCTGTTATTAAGGTCTTCTCAGATATCCTGCTGTTTGCATTTCCTGATCTCCTCGTGTTCCTGAATCCCCGGCTGCCTGCTCCTTCTGTTCTGACGCTCCATCCTGGTATTGACTTTGGCTTGTTCCTGACTACTCTCTCTGCGTGCTCTGTTTTGGTACCGTATAGCTCTCTTGGCATTGACCCGGCTTGTCTGACTACTCTGTTTGTGTCTGTCTTGTCCTCCCTGCACTTAGCTGAGTTTAGGGATTGTTGTCCAGTTGTCCCTTGTCACTAGTACTTGCGAGGCAAGTAGGCAGGGACAAGGGTTGAGGGTGGAGTTCAGTGGTCACTTCCCTCCCCCCTCTCTGTGTTTCGTGACACATAGGTTTTCAATGGGATTCTGGCCTGGACAAAGTGCAGCCG
The DNA here is from genome assembly GCA_033119425.1 of Bufotes viridis. NCBI lineage: Eukaryota > Metazoa > Chordata > Amphibia > Anura > Bufonidae > Bufotes > Bufotes viridis. The sequence continues at coordinate 100,630,790 of CM065592.1, read as the reverse complement.
TTCCCTAATGATGCGACCTCGATGAGCTGGTGCATTGTCGTCCATGAAGATGAAATTAGGCCTGTGTTGTTCATGCAGAGGCCCAATGATTTGATTAATGATGTTATTCAACTAGTATGGGCTTGTCACTGTACCATTCACAAAGTGTAGGGCAACTCTGTATTGACCAGACACACCTGCACACACTGTAACATACACTACCACCACCAAAGGCACAACTGGTGACAACAGTGGCTGATTCATAGCACTCTCCTTGACGTTTCCAACATCGTTGGCAGCCATAATTTCTGCTCAGCGTGAATTGACTTTCATCAGTGAACAGCACTGAGGCCCACTGGTCTCTCGTCCAGCGTAGATGCTCCATGGCCCATGCAAGATGATGATGCCTGTGGTCAGGTACCCTTTCAGGTCGTCTAACACGCAGACCACATTGATGTAAATGGTTTTGTTGGTCTGACATGACACTTGGGTGCCTATTACCTCCCTTAAATGTGCCTGGAGTTGTGTGACATTCATCATCCGGTTTCACAGAGCTTTGTTCCCAATAATTTGGTCATCAGTGTGGAATGTGGCCTAAGGATGTCCACTTCTATGCCTTTCTGTGACTCTTTCAGTCTCTCTGTATCTCTGTTACAACCTGCTGATGACACTCTGTGACACTCTAAGCTCAGTGACCACTTCTGTATATAAACATCCTGCTTGAAGCCTCACAATGACTAGGTACTGTTGATCACTAGTTGGGTGTCTTCTTGGACTCATGATTTCAAAATGTGAAGAACATGAAGAGGACTGTTTAAATACCAATTCTAATTGAACCAGGAAATGTATTGTGCGATTGATGGATCAAACACCTGTTATGATTTTTGCCGTTAAGCTCCTTGTTAAAGAAAAGCAATTTGTGCAAAAAGTACTGAAACACTGAACAGTTGGACATGTGCATTCAAAAGTTTAGAAAAGGGCACATTAAGTTCACCTGTAAAGGTTAGAGTGCATTTTAGGTTCATCCTGAAATTTCACACACAGGCCAAATATCACTAACTTTTTTGTGAGTAGTGTATATATTTTGTTTTTTCTTCATTTTCTTATATTATCCTTGCATAAGAATTGCACCTTGTAAGAATTCAAATATCCAGATTTCAACATAAAAAAATCAGTACCTTGCCATTTATTAAAGTTTGTAAAGCCAGCCTCAATGTTTTGCCCTTTCCTAAAGAGTGGGGTACATTTCTTATTCCTATATTATGCTGCTCTAGACCACTTATCACTGTTACAGTGTTTGCATGCTATTCCTCAAACCAACCAATGGAAAATATAGTAGCCTATTTGTCAGTATAGGACACATGAGATAAACCTTGGGTAATAAATCTGCTCCAGTATGCTTGGCCAGGTCTAATATCAAAGATAATTTCAAAGCATCAGTTAATCTTAACTGTCACCGCAAACAAATGGCTAAACTATTAAAACATGTTAAAATGCACTTAGGAATCTGAGGCCAAGGTCACAATACATAACAAATTGAACCAATTCAATAAAAAAGGCTAAGTAAACAGGATTTCCACCAAACATGAACAGGAACCTCACCATGCAACCTGAAAAGATGTGAAATATGTTCTTATATAATGGCTATGGACAAGATTAATATTTCCTACTTTATTATCAATAAAATGACATATTGTAACTATATAAAAAAGTGGGCCAGTCAGCACATCCCAATGTGCAGGTGCATGCTGCAATGGCTAAAAACACAAAGAAAGAAAGAACAATGCAACAGCACTCACAAATAAAGTACAATAATGCCATAATCATAGAAAACATTTTGGTGCTCATGCTATGCTTATCTTGCAAATTAGAGATACTTGGCAAATACATTTTGTACAAAATTATTTGGGCCCGTTTGCCAAAGGCTGATTTTAATCAGAGTAAGTAAAAAGCTGTAGCCTGCTCTCATTGTATTTATTGGAAGCCATGTTGGTACCTGCACTCCCCAAATTTTATGGTGGCCATTATGGCACATTACAGTTAGTATTTAGTGTTCAGTTCCTGATAGAGATCACCTTGACGTTTGGCAAACGGGCCCAAATTATTTTGTACAAAATGTATTTGCCAAGTATCTCTAATTTGCAAGATAAGCGAAGCATGAGCACCAAAATGTTTTCTATAATTATGGCATTATTGTACTTTATTTGAGTCTGCAGAGTACAGTTGCATTGTTCTTTTTCTCATACTGTAACTATATTTCATTTTTCTGTGAAGGATATATAAAGCTATTAAACAACTTTGTAAAGGGACATATAAAAAAGTTGTGGGTCAAAGATTTTTTTATATTTAAATAGTAGTAAAACATAATAAAAACTATTTGCATTACCATATTCATTCCTCAGAATAAAGTTGTAATATAATTTTTTGCACACAGTGGAATTCACTTGAATGGGAGCTGAGCTACAGCAACTCGGCATTGCCACTACATAGTGTACAGCATTCTGCCTCCAGCTTGGTCCTGAAACAGTTGACTTTCAGATACGTCATCAAAAACAGCCCTAGCTTTTACCATGGCCAATTAGATGAAATGAAATGAACATTCCTAATAATTGCCTGATCCTGAGTGGAGGTTATAGCTGGATTTACTGTACATGCAGCTATCATATCTGCTGTATGGGGATGAGAGATCGCTACTGCATCGTCATACAGATTCATTGTTTGCTCGCAGCAGATCCCTATTTAAATAAGGAGATCTGATGTCAGTAAACAATGATTTTATGTTTTCACACAATGAACTGTGATGAAAATGTATTTAATTTTTATCTGATTAAAAACAGAAATTACCCTTGGTTTTGGCTAAACTATTTATTAAAAAAAAATTATTAACAATTTAATAATTCCCTTGTTTTTTTTCCTCTCTCTCCCACTTTCTCTTCCCGGTATGGGTGTCATTAGTATAAGGTATTAATCAAGGTTTCTTTTTGTTTGACATCTATCAATATTACATTCCACTCAGTACAGATGTGTACCCAAGATGCGTTGTTAAACTGAATATGTCTATGGAGGAAATTTACTAAGACCAGCTTTTCATATGCCAGTCTTAGGGCTCTTTCACACCTGCGTTTTTGGTTTTCCGTTCTAGAGTTCCATCCTCGGGGTCTAGGACGGAAAGATACTGATATGGATTATCCTAATGCATTCTGAATGGAAAGAAATTCGTTCAGGATGCATCAGGATGTCTTCCGTTCAGTATGCGAACGTTTTTTGGACGTTGACAAAACCGTAGCATGCTGTGGTTTTGTCTCCGTCCAAAAATCTTGATGACATGCCGTAAAGTCGGATCCGGAATTAATGCCCATTGAAGTGCATTAATCCGAATCCGGCATTAAGATAAACGTCGTTTCGGCGCATCGCCGGATCCGACGTTTAGCTCTGCGCATGCGCAGCAGCAGTTCCGAGCGGGGCCCCAGTGTAAGCTGGGGCTCCGATCGGTTACCATGGCAGCCAGGGTGCTACTGAAGTCCTGGTTGCCATGGTAAGTACTCCGCAGCAGTGTACTTACCTGCGCTGCGGCCTCCAGGCACTCTTTCATGACGTCACAGGTCCGAGCGGCTTGCATTCTGATGGATCCGGTGTATTTGAGTTTGTTAGTGTATTGGAGTGTATTGGAGTTTATGTTAGAGGGAATCAGATGACTGATTGTAAAAGAAAAATAAAAAAAATAAAAAAAACCTAAAAATTCAAATCACCCCCCTTTCCCCAAAATTAAAAAAAATAAATAAATTTTTTTTTAAAAAAATGCCCATCATGGGTGTCACAATGTGCGAAAACGCCCGTAGTATAAAAATATAAAGATATATTCCCCATACGGTAAACAGAAAAATGGAAAAAAAGCACCCAAATGGCCGATTCGCCGTTTTTGGACGCTTCATTTCCTCAAAAAAAATTAAATAAAAAGTGATCAAAAAGTGATCAAAAACCCCATAATGGTATCAACTAAAAGTTCAGGTCACCGCGCAAAAAATAAGCCCCCATACAATGCCATACACTTAATTACAAAAAAGTTATTGGGGTGAAAATATGGCGACAAAAAAAATAAATAAAAAATTTCCCACTTTTGAATTTTTTTTCACTATCAAAACGCAAGAAAAACTATGCATATTGGGTATCGCCGAATTCGTACTAACCTGTAGAATAAAACTAAATGGTCAGTTTTATCGCACATCAAATGTCGTAATTTAAAAACCCGTAAAACTGTGGTGGAATTGCTTTTTTTTTTGCAATTTCACCCCATTTGGAATTTTTTCCCCACTTCCCACTACATCGTATGCAATATTAAATGGTGGATTTGGAAAGTACAACTTGTCCCGCAAAAAAAAAAAGCACTCATATGGTCATGTGAATATAAAAATAAAAAAGTTATGGCTCTCGGAAGGCAGGGAGCGCAAAACGAAAACGCAAAAATGAAAAAACCCCGAGTCCTTAAGGGCTTAAAGTATCAGTTTTTTCATATCTGACGTTTTTTTTTCTATTTTGTGTCTGCATCCGTTCCGTTATGCCACAAAACATATTTGTATGGTTTCCGTATGCGATACATTTTTTGTGGATCGCAAACGGAAACGGAAAATTTTTAATCATTACTGTAATGTTTGTAAACAGTAAACACATGGGCAAAGTGGGCATGGATCCACAAAATACGGATGACATACGGATGTGTTCCGTATGCATTCCATATTTTTTGCAGACCCATTGACTTGAATGGAGCCAAAGACCGTGATTTGCAGACAATAAAAGGACATTCACTACTTTTGTGCACACTTTTGTCTGTTGTTTTTGCGGATCCATTGAAGTGAATGTTTCTGCATACGGTCCGCAAAACCCCCCAGAACAGAAACGGAAAGAAAATACGTTCATGTGCATTAACCCTTACAGGTCGATGTTAGCGCCAAGAAGAAGCGCACTCCCTTTACACCGTCGTCAGCTGATTCCACATAGATGTCTACAGAACGTGTTCAATTAAACGCTTATACAAGTAGACACAGTGTCAGCCGTTTGTGTTGTTGATGTCACTGATTATTTTGCCCTTCCTCTGATCCATCAGAGCAATAACCCCCCCAAAACATAGTGTGGAGGTGGCAGCAGCATCAGAAGACCACAGAGAGACCCGGTGACAGAGTGGGGAGGTGGCAGCAGCATCAGGAGACCACAGAGTGACAAGGTGACATAGCGATGAGGTGGCAGCAGCATCAGGACACCACAGAGTGACCCGGTGACAGAGTGGGGAGGTGGCAGCAGCGTCAGGAGACCACAGAGTGGCAAGGTGACATAGTGAGGAGGTGGCAGCAGCATCAGGACACCACAGAGTGACCCGGTGACAGAGTGGGGAGGTGGGTTGCAATATGAGTGGGTGGGTGAAAGAAGTAGCACTTGGCATCAGGCGGCTGGTAGCATCAGAATAGTAGCTGAGGCAGGTAGCCAGAAGAAACCGGTCTCTTTTGTCAAAGTGTTTGTGTGGCACCATGGATGATCTAGTCTGATGCATAAGGCATTGGTGGGTGAAAATCCTGGCTGATTCACGCCTGATTCATCTTGACAAAGGTCAGTCTCTCCACATTTTGGGTGGACAGACGAGTTCTTCTTGGGGTAACTATGGCCCCCGCAGCACTAAACACCCTCTCTGATGCCACACTACTGGCCGGGCAGGACAGCTTTTCCAGGGCAAACTCTGCTAGTTGCTAATACACTAATACACACCAAAAAGAGCTGCAATTTTCTCACTTCAACACACAACGGCTAATATGCACTTTTTCTTTTTCCCCACTAATACAAGCCAAAAAGGACTTTAGAACATATCCACTGAATGGCAAATATATATATTTGTTTGCCTCTAATGCACGCCAAAAAGGGCTTTAGAACATATAACTGCACTGCTGAATGGCAAATATATTTATCTTTTTTCGACTTAAACACGACACAAAAGGCTTTAGATCATATAACTGTACCACTGAACGGCAAAAAGGCCCTTATTTTTTTCCACTTATACACGACACAAAAGGCTTTAGAATAAATAACTGCACCGCTGAACTGCAAATATATTTTTATTTTTTCCACGCTGAACGGTAAATATATATATTTTATTTCCACTTATTGACGACACAGAAGGATTTAGAATATATAAGTGCACCGCTGAACGGCAAATATATTTTTCTTTTTTCCACTTATACACAACACAAAAGGCTTTAGAATATTTAATCGCTATTCCTTTTCTACAACAAAAATGCCAATATAACACTAATACATAAACCCCCAAAAGACTCCACGTTATGTTCAAGCTATCACCCCATTTATTTACTTAACTTTACTTTTACTTGTAAAGTGTCGTATTTTGCCGGGTTGTAACCGCATTCTAATACTTTCCACTGCTTGTGACACGCTTTATATGCTGTGTTTTAAATAATAAAAATAATTTAAAAGAAAAGAAAAAAGAATATATAACTTCATCGCTGAACGGCAACTATATATTTTTATTTTGTCACTATTTCACTCCAAAAAGGGCTTTAGAACATATAACTGCACTGCTGAACAGCAAATATATTTTACTTTTGCCACTAATAAACTACAAAAAGTGCTTTAGAACATATACCTGCACCACTGAACGGCAAATATAATTTACTTTTGACACTAATACATGCCAATAAAGGCTGTTATCTTTGCACTTTACCACACAACGGCTAATAAGCCCCTTTTTCCCACTAATATAAGCCAAAAAAAATGCTTTAGAACATGTAACTGCACCGCAAAAGTGAAAATAAGACATATAAATATTTCCTTGTAATAAACCCTGTTAATGCCTGTATCAACAGCACTTGCACCCCAATAACAAGAACGGTTTGCTGGAATTACAGAGCTGTATAATGGCAATTTGGGTCCCCAGTCAGTGCAGCAAGGTGTAATAGGATTGATCCTATTACCCAGGCTGTAACCTCTCTTACTGAACCCTCTTCAACATAAATGCTGTGGAATGATTCCTCCCTATCCTTTCCCTACACCTTGAATAATCTTTCCTGCACTTGTAAATAGTTTTTTTTATCACAATTAGGTTTTTTCTATCACTGTTCCTAGCTCCTGCTGACGTCTCTCCCTGCACTAAATACACTGGTAAATGGCAGAATCCAAGATGGCTACTTATAGGCTCATGACATCCCAGAGCTGGCTGGCTGATGATTGGTGATTGCATGCATGGAATTATAGGTGATCCTGTCTTCCTAGAGTTCCTCCATGTCCTCACACGCAGCAGCCATTTTAGGAAATAAAGCGATCCATTACTTCGTCAACTTCAATTCGCTCATCTCTAGACTTCAGCCTAATAGTCTATACAGATTTTTCTGTCAAGTGACTCATTCATTTCAGTTGCCATAAAGCACACATGACCTCATGCACTGTTTGTATGGATGCCCACAAGGAAAAAACTAAAAATCAAATATATATCCATAGTCATACATCTAATAAAATAAACTAAAGTAAATATGTGAGACACACTTTTTAAAGTAGCCTTCTTATCTTCAAAAGATATTGCTTGAATATGCCATACTATCTTATTTGGTGGGGTCTAACCTCTGGGAGACATTTGGATGATGGCCACCTGCGGTGTAGGGAAATTTTACATAGTCTCTACAACTTAATGGAAATATGTTGAAGTTCCTTGCACTGCGGGAGGGATGGGGGGGGGGGGGCACCTAAAGTTCCACTTTATTCTGACAATCAGCTTGGTCTCAGCAGGAAGTGATTTGATATTCTGGCGATAGGCCATCACTTCCTTATGCCAAGAAAACCCCTTAAAATCTATGAATATCAATGTTAATGTCAATTTCAATAAAAATAGAAAAAGTAAGATTGTAACATATAAAATAACATGAATTCAAATTCTATTACATGCACTTCAGGATAATTTTCATTATTTCAGATACATGATTTTTCTTTCATGTAGCAATAGGCTAGCTCTAAAGAACTGTAGAATCATTTTCATCACATAAACTATCTGTGATATTTCTCCTGAAATATCGCCTGTTTTCACTCTGCAGTTTTCTTAACAGTAAGATAGTGTGAATAAAGTCTGTGTTCATTTTTGGTCAGCAGGAGGTTTACTCAGCTGGATAGATGGGACTTTTGCTACTGATAAACTATGACAGCAATTTGATTGCGAATCCACAGTGTGAATTCAAAGCGTGAATTAAAACATGTTTTTTTTTAATGGTTTCTGCTTCCCAACGGTTTAGAAAATAGCACATTTTTATTTCCGCTGGTGTCTTCACAGAATTTGTTCTGGTCTGGAATTTTACGCTATTTGAATCCTTTGCTTATTCTTTAAGAATATAAAATGATATACTAAATTCTTGACCTCATTCTAGCAGTACTTGAAGTTACCCAAAAGTTACAATTTAAATCAAGTAAAGGGTTTGTCTGGGCTGCAGATATTGATGGCTTATCCTCTGGATAGATCATTAATATCAGATTGGCAGGTTTGGGCAGCCATAGCGCCAAAAACTATACAGTGCATTAACGGAAACAGAATGCGCCATACACTGTGTGCCATACTGAAGTTTAGCTACAATTCACTTGAATGGGAGCCGAGCGGCAGTACTCCAGCATAGCCTCTATATAGTGTACAGCGCTTTCTGCTTTTCAACTCTTTATACAGTATAGTTTTTGGCAATGGTGGTTGCCCAAAACATCTCATTGCTGGGGGTACCGGGTATCAGACCCACACCAATCTGATATTGATGACCTATGTTGAGGAACCCCGCTGCCAGTACAAATTAGAGCCACTATGCTGAGATTATAAATGTGAGCATTGTAGATGATGCTGGTAGTGGGGAATTCGCGATCACATTATAAATGGGGGAACTCTAGCACTCATGATGTAGTGGGAAGCGGGAAAAAAGTTCCAAATGGGGTGAAATTGCAAATAAAAAGCTATTCCACCACAGTTTTAGCCTACATGCACACGGCAGTGTTTTTTTGCGGCCTCCGTTCCATTTTTTTTGTGGATCTGATGGTTTCCCATTCATTTCTATGCATCCGTTAAAAATGTGGATGCCTCCTCCGTTGCCTGTCCACGTCCACTGTTCGCATTTCACGTCCACCAAAAAAATATGGCATGTCCTATTCTTGTCCGCAAAAAACAGTTTGCGGACCCATAGAATAAAAAAAAACAATAGGGCTACATGCACACGACAGTTGTTTTTTGCTGTCCGCAAATCGCGGATACGTCTTCCTTTTTTTTTACATCCACATCCGTTCCGTGTGTCCGCAAATTTTGTAGGTTGCGTTTCCGTGTGTCTTCCGTTTTTTTTGCAGATCCGCAAAAAAAAAAAAGCGGAAGGCTTGAACCAGTTTCTTAAAGTACCTGTACAAGTCCCCTGGTTTCCAAGTAACTATCCGCAAAACAAAAAAGGATGCGGATGACAAAGGGGTGGCTTCCGTTGGTCATCCACATTTTTTGCGGACCCATTGACTTCTATGGGTCCGCAAACCGTTTTTTTGCGGACAAGAATAGGACATGCCATATTTTTTTTGCGGACGTGAAATGCGGACAGCGGACGCAGACAGGCAACGGAAGAGGCATCCGCATTTTTAACGGATCCATAGAGATGCATGGGAAACCATGGGATCCGCAAAAAAAAATGGAACGGAGGCCGCAAAAACCTACTGCCGTGTGCATGTAGGCGTATTCTACAGGTCAGAATGAATCTGGCGATACCTTATATGTATAGTTTTTCTAGCGTTTTGATTAAATGAAAATTAAAAAGTGGAAAAAATCAGTTTTTTTTTTTGTCGCCATATTTTAACTCCTATAACTTTTCTGTAATTATGTGTATGGAGTTTTATGGGGCTCATTTTTTGCAGGGCGATCTGAACTTTTTATTGATACCATTTCGTGGTGTGTATGACTTTTTGATAACGTTTTATTAAAATTTTTGTAGAAAATGAAGCAACCAAAAACTTCGAATGGCCATTAGGACGCTTTTTTCCATTTTGAATATATTTTTATATTTTTATACTATGGGTGTTTTCGCACATCGCGACACCTACCGTATATTGTGTATTTTGAAATTTTTTTTAGCTCTTTTATTTTTATTTTGGGAAAAGGGGGTGATTAGAATTTTTTTTTTTTTTTAGGGAACTATAACAATCAATCATTTGATTGCTATTATCAATTTACATTGGAGTCTATGACGATTTTACTACTTTCCTATGGAGCCCTATTAAAGGCAAGGGCTCAATAAGAAATACTATGTAGCAGCCTCCTGTCATTCACAAAGACAGGGGTTGCTGCACATAAGCTCCGGCTCCTCCGATCGCCACATGGGGGAGCTGGAGCACCACCGAAAGTGCGTGCTTTCGGTTTTAAGCTCGCTCAGATGCCGTAGTCAATCCTGAGGGGTTAAATGTTCGTGATCAGTATTACTGCCAGTTGTGGACATGCGCAGGCGGCCACCCGTGGCTATGGTGTCCGCAGCACTCAGGAGCAGGTGCCATCTTTAAAGACCCAGCCAGCGCCGTACTATTACTGCGCTGGTCGGGAAGGGGTTAATGTAGAAAACAACGTCCTATGGTTGCAGCTTCTAAAGTTTCCTATGGTTTATCTTGAAGATCTAGAACTCCTTAATGGGATTATCCAGGACTTTGATATTGATGGCCTTTCCTCAATATAGGCCTTTAATATCAAATTGGCTGGAGTCCGACAACCCACATCCCCATCGTTCATCTGTTACCTTGTAGCTTCAGAATTCGGCTCCAGAACAACATAGCTCTGTCCATTGTATAAGAACTGTACTGCTGCCCTCATTCAACTCAACAAAACCCTAGACAACCCCTTTAATACCAAAGGCACCATAATAATCCTAATACTAATAATTACATTAGATTGACAATTTATTTTCTCTCATTTTATTAACCACTTCCCGACGCAACATTGACTAAATCGTCCTTGGGCGGCCTGCTTATCTCTGAATGGATGTTCTGGAACGTCCTTTCAGAGATGGCAGCTGCACGCTAATCGTGCAGCTGCCGAGCAGGGGGCCCGCTGTCAATGACAGCAGGACACTCCAGAGAGAAGGCAGGGACCATTCCTGTATGTCCCTGCCTTCTAGATCGCTGTTTACACAGCGTTTAAACAGCTGTTTAGCGCTACGCCACTTCCTGTCCCGGACCAGTGGTCATGTGACCGCCGGGGCCAGGAGAGTGCAGGAGCTAACGGGTCTTCAATAGCTCTGCACTGAGGCTGCACAGCACAGTATTATGCTGTACAGCCTCTCTGGGGGTGTATTTCTACTGTAACTGGGGCTACTATATCAGCCCCAGTTTCAGGAGAAATCAATAGTTAAATGTACCCCAGAGGTCTTATATGACTTTATGGGGACACAAAGTGTAAAATAAAAAAAATGATAAAAATAAAGTGTTTTGAAAAAAAATAAAAGGTTCACATTTAAAAAAAAAAAATCTCCCCAAATCCGTTATTTAAAAAATGTTAAAAATAGCAGAAAAACAAAACAAAATACACATCATCGCGTCCACAATGACCAGCTCTATAATGATAAAAGATTTTTTTGTTAGCTTACCTCCCAAAAGACATAATGTTAATCAATCAAAAAGTTGTACATACCCCAAAATGGTAGCAAAAGAAAGGTCACCTCATTCCACAAACAATGAGCCCCCACAGAATATCATAACCAGAAAAAATATAAATATATGGCTCTAAGAAAATTGCAACACAAAAACATGATTTATTTTCTAAAAATGCTCTTATTGTGTAAAACATAAAAAATAGCCATAGTTGGTATCGCCACATCCGTAACAATTGGCTCTACAAAAATATCATATGATCTACCCCATCAAGTGAACAGTGTAAAAAAAAACTAATAAAAAATTTGTCAAAAAAGCATTTTTTTGTCACTTCACCTCACAAAAACCATAATATTAATCAATAAAAAAGTTGTATGTACCCCATAATGGTAGCAATAATAACATCACCTAGTCCCGCAAAAAAATGCCCTCAAACGAGACTATAGCGAGAAAAATGAAAAAAATATGGCTCTAAGAAAATGCCAACACAAAAACATGATTTTTTTTCTAAAAATGTTTTGTGTAAAAAAATAAATAAATAGATATATTTGGTATCGTTGCATCCGTAATGACCAGATCTATAAAAATATTACATTACCCATTAAGTAAACGGTAAATTTACACCAAACTGTTTTTTTTTTGTGTGACTTCACCTTCCAAAAAATTTGATTAGAAGCAACCAGAAAGCAAAATGTACCCCAAAATGGTGCCAATGTTATCTTTTGTTAAAAAGAAAGTTTGAGCCTAAAGCACAATTGCCTTGTAAAATAAAATAATGCAATTTTTTCTTTTTCACACCCAAGTATTAAACATTCTATGAAACACCTGTTGTGTGAAGTGCTTGCTACACCCCTTAAAAATTTCTTTGGTGGTGTAGTTTACAAAGTGTGGTCACTTTTTGGGGGTTTTGACTGTGGGGGAACCTAAGGGTCTCTTCAAATGAAACATGGTACCCAAAGACCATTCCAGCAAAATCTGCCCTCCAAAAACCATATGGCGCTCCTTGCCTTCTGTGCCCTGTTGTGTGTCCAAACAGCGATATGTGGCTACATATGGGGTGTTTTTGCAAACTGCAGAATCAGGGTAATAAATATTAGGATATGTTTTGTTGTTAACCCTTGCTGTATTCCAGGAAAAAATGTATTAATTTAAAATGTAAAAACTGAAAAAAAAGTGAAATTTTGAAATTGGAATCTCTAAAGGGTTAACTACATTTATAAAAGAGTGTCTGGCCTGGAAGATGAAATGGCGCCCCTCAAAATGGCTACCAAATCACAGGGTCGGGACATTGCACAGTTGTTTGCTAAAACGGATGACCTTGAAAACAGGTCTCGCTGCAATAATATTAGAATTGTGGGTGTCCCTGAAAAAGCAGAGGGGGCTCACTCTACTGATTTTATTGAACAGTGGCTGTTGGAAAACTTTAAAGTTAAAGGTCTGTCTCCACTATATGCTGTGAAACGAGCGCACAGAGTGCCCACTAGACCGCCTCCTCCGGGGAGACCTCCACGTCCGATCCTAGCTAAAATACTACATTATAAAGACAGAGACACTATCTTGAGGAAATCACGTGATCTTCCAGGGCTATCCATTAATGGAGCGACGATCTCAATATACCCGGACTACTCTTCAGAGAAACATAGAGACCCGGACACCTGAAGATGTGAGCGATGGTGGTAATGTTGCACACCAGTTGATTCAATTTCCATCCCCATGTGGTTGGGGAGGTCCGCACCCACAAAGGAAAGAACTGTCTTCTGGTCCTATTGTTTTTGTTCCTTCCGACTGGTTGGAGTACGGTTCAAACTGTTTATTCTTTATTCTTCTTTCCTCCTCCTGCTAATATGTTGGGAGTCTGAGGACAGTTGACAAGAAGTGTGGGCTCGGTTTAGTTTAATGTTATTCTGTTATGGTGACAGTGTCATTTTGATTGCAGGAGCACAAGCAGCGTGCATAACCTTACTAAAGACTCTGGCCTGTGTGAGTTTTAACACAGAGCTAGGCTATGCTGCATTACAAGCTAGGCAGTCTTGGCTATAACCGTCCACGTAGGGCGAGAAATACTGGTCAATATGTGAAATTACTGCATTTTTTTTTTGGTTGGGAAGTTAGTGTGGGGGGAGGGCGAGGGGGGACTATCATGCTTCAGTACTAAAGGGAGATGGCGGCAAGGAGGGGCACCAACGGGCCTCCACGCTCGAATACCTAGTAGTTGCATTGTTATAGAATCATAAATGTCAATGACTCATGTGACTAGAATAATTAGTTGGAATGTGAGGGGTCTAGCTGATGCTATGAAACGCCAAAGTGTGTTTAACTATCTGATGCGCTTTCACCTAGCCATATACTGCTTACAAGAAGCTCACTTAACCAAACAGTCATTGCACACTGTACTTGGGCAGGGTTTTCGTTGCATGCGGTGTTCTCCTCACATTCCAGAGGGGTCAGCATAATGGTGCACAGAAGTATCCGTTCACAGAAATATTCAAAAGTGGGAAAAAATAAGTTTTATTTTTTGTTGCCTCATTTTGACCCCTATAACTTTTTTGAAGTTATGTGTATGAAGCTGTAATGAAGCGACCAAAAAATGGCGAATCGGCCATTTGGACGCTTTTTTCCGTTTTGCTGTTTGCCATATGGGAATATATTTTTATTATTTTATACTACGGGCATTTTCACACATTGCGACATCCATCCTGTGTATTTTTTCATTTTTTTAGTTCTTTAATTTTGGGAAAAGTGGGGTAATTTGAATTTTTAGATTTAAAAAAAAAATGTAAATTTTTTTTTTACACTTTTATATAGTTCCCATAGGGAACTATAACAATGAGTTATCTGATTGCTATTATCATAGACTCCAATACACTTGTGATCATTTTACTACTTTTCTATGGAGCCCTATTACAGACAAAGGCTCCATAAGAAATACTATGCAACAACCTCATTTCATTCATAAAGAGCGAGGCTGCTGCATACATGCTCCGGCTCCTCCAATCGCTACACGGGGGAGCCGGAGCACAACCGGTCAGGATTGACCACAGCATCTGAGGGGTTAACTGTCCATGATCGGCGTTACTGCCAGTCGCAGATATTAGCCGCGGGTGTCTGCTACAAGAAGCAAGCGGCCACCCACTGCTATGGCACCCGCATAGGGCAGGAGGGAGTGCCATGTTTAAAAATTGCTCCAATGACATATGTCTACGTCATCAGGCGTGAAAGGGTTAAAGGACTTTCCAGGCTTAGAAAAACATAACAACTTCCCTTCAAAAACAGCGCCACCCCTGTCCATTGGTTGTGCCTGGTACTGCAGCTCTGCTCCATTAAAACAAATGGCACTCGGCATGAGATTTGCATACAATGTAATGTAAAAACACTACTATTTAAATGAAAACTGTATGGGAGAAGAAGTACCTTTATAGTCTATAGTAACCAACCATATATCACAGCTTAAAATTATTCTACACAGCACTGAAAAAATGAATACTGGGTAGTGTTGATCGAGCACCAAAGGGCTCTCATGCTTGAGTAGAGCACTTTGGGATGCTTGGGTGCTCTACACAGCACTCGAGCACAATGGAAGTCAATGGGAGAACCCAAGCATTAAACCAGGCACCCCCTGCTCTGAAGAGGAGAGGATGTCGGGACTCGTTCGGCTTAGGAGTCCTTGCTCTGACTCCATATATAGCTTTGTCCATACATGGAGTCTGTGCTTGGAGACACCCAATGTATTTTAATCTAATTTATCCTCTATTTCTGAAAATTTTCTGCAAGGATTTGAACTCACAACCTTGTTCATTAGAGGCAAGAACCTTATCCACTCAGCTATAAAGCTGGATGCTAAAATGTATCAGAAAAACCTCTTAGTAGTTTCTCATTCTGATGTAGTAAGTTACTACATCAGAAAGAGAATCTACCATGAGGTTTTTCTGACAAAGTTTAGCATTCAGCTTTATAGCTGAGTGGATAAAGTCCTTGCCTCTATTATACAAGGTTGTGAGTTCAAATCCTGGCAGAAAATTTCCAGAAATAGAGGATAAATGTTATATATATATATATATATATATATATATCCATGAAAAATCAACGCAGCACTCTTCTTGTGAAAAAACCCTCAGTGTCTTTATTCACACATGTGTCACAAAATAAGCAACGTTTTAATCCCCTTCCGGGATCCTTCTGAAGCCAAGTGCACAGACCAAAATCATTGTGGTGTCTATATACCTATCCAGCTTTTCATTACATGTGTACATAATTATTTAATCAAGTGATTACAATTAATAACAGATAATACAAAGTCAAGTGTTAAAAAAATTCAGTCCATTCAAATATTTCAAGTATCTTCTCATATTGTGTTCTGCAATTCTATGCAATTCATCCAGCATGCTGTTTGTTTTTGTTTTTTAAAACGCATGGTGAGAACACCATCCATCTGCAAGGTACATAAAGTTTTTTTTATATATATATGCGCTATATAGATATTAATTTTTTTAACAACACTTGACTTTGTATCATCTGTTATTAATTGTAATCACTTGATTAAATAATTACGTACACATGTAATGAAAAGCTGGATATGTTTATAGACACCAGAATGATTTTGGTCTGTGCACTTGGCTTGAGAAGGACCTTATTTTGTGTCACATGTGTGAATAAAGACACTGCGGTTTTTTTCACAAGAAAAGTGCTGCGTTGATTTTTCATGAATATACATGCCTGATGTCAAGGGTGAGACGAGTGCACCTGATAAACCATAAAAGCGAGTGCTGCCGAAATTATTATATTATATATATATATATATATATATATATATATATATATATATATAGCAAATCCAAAGAGAGAGGCCGCACACCAAAGTTAAAGATGAAAACGTGGATCCTTTATTCCCCTTAGCAACGTTTCAACCACTCATTGTGGTCTTTATCAAGCATACAAAAATGGTGTCATAGGGGGCATATATATACCCAGAATGCAAAGTAAGTGATCACATACCAATTAACATATAGTCGATACAAAATCAGTGCCATATTTATCAAAAATGTTCATTAAAATTTCTGCAGTGCAATAGAACACATCAAGTTACCATATATGTAAAATACACATAATAATTCATATCAAATCATGAAATATTCATATAATAGTGCAAATAGATTGGTGACGTCATCACCCCAAAGTGATTAGTGCGATTAAAAACATATGAGATGTATAAAAACAACTTACAAGGAGCTCATTGTAGTCAAAGTATCCCGCCTAAGATTGCGTCTCCTAAGGCTTAGTGCGCATGTCCGGTGACCAAGCAACCAGAACGCACACAGGGCCGAGGCCACGCAAGGCTCACCGCCCCAAAAGACGTCACACGCACAAGTCATGTGACAATCCCTGGTAGCGGCCCGCCATCGCGAGACCAGGCTCTGGTAAGCGTCCCGGTTGTCATGGCGACGCTGCCACGATCTGCAGGACGGACGAATCCCACACCACATATTATTGGTGCGGGACCCCCCGCCACTACCCATCATGCACGTCCGAACAAAATGCCTAAAACAAGGCAACAAAACCTGTGGGAGATGCACTGGGCACAATACATTCAATTTTATTATATAGTTTTATTAATATATTCAACATAATGGACGATCAATCACCAAACAGTGATCAAATCAATTACCCCCCGATGTATAGCAACACCGGTAGGTAAGGAAAAAATTTTTGGTTAAAGAAAAATAATTTAAACCACATGATCACAATAACAGTGAAAAGTGTCCAATGCATCTCCCACTTAAAAATAGGCAGACGCTCCGATCCTGGTGGAGACTTCAAGGCTCCTTCATAAAGCTTGATGTACAAAATCTATAAAAAAGAAAAAGAGTACACAATGAGATACATGGGTCAATATAATCAATAAGTATCCTGTAAAACGACACCATTAATGGTCACACGACCCAGATCAGAACAAGAGAGCGGCACCACAGGAGGAGGGTCGGAGCCAACCATCCATCCACACCTTACACGATATTCCATTTAAATTCCACATTTAAGCCTTGTGGTCTAAGTGATTTTAATCGAAAAATCCACTGAAGCTCTCTTTGTTTCAACAGTAACTTACGATCCCCTCCTCTCCTAGGCATGGGAACCTGATCAAGAATCATAAACCTAAGGTCCCGTTCACAGTGACCAACCTCAGAGAAATGTTTGGGTACCGGCAAATCCTTCCTCTTTTGTCGAATAGAGAAACGATGATTATTTAGTCGCGTCTTCATGTCACATGTGGTCTCCCCCACATAGAGGAGACCACATGGACATACTAATACGTATATCACGAAGGAGCTATCACATGTCAAGAACTGTCTGATATCACAAGTGAATCCCAAAGATGGATGTACAAAATTACTCCCTTTAATCATAAAGGAGCAGTTCACACAGTTCAAGCATGGGAAGCTACCCTTCCGTCTATTTCCAATGTACGATTGCACCAATGTTCTAGGGGGAATATCGGCACAAACCAACTTATCCCTTAGATTGCTAGAGCGTCTGTATGAAAGTAACGGGGGTACAGTAAATTCCTTGATATGTGGAAAATTACTTTTCAGCATTGGCCAGTGTCTGCGTATAATGTTTGCAACCGCACCACTTTGTTCACTGTATGAAGTTACCAAGGGTATACGCACACAAATCCAAAGAGAGAGGCCGCACACCAAAGTTAAAGATGAAAACGTGGATCCTTTATTCCCCTTAGCAACGTTTCAACCACTCATTGTGGTCTTTATCAAGCATACACTTTGGTGTGCGGCCTCTCTCTTTGGATTTGCTGGATATTGGAACCACTTTGTCAGTGGTATGAGGATCTGCACCCACTAACTGTTTGCTGTGGACGTGCATGATGGGTAGTGGCGGGGGGTCCCGCACCAATAATATGTGGTGTGGGATTCGTCCGTCCTGCAAATCGTGGCAGCGTCGCCATGACAACCGGGACGCTTACCGGAGCCTGGTCTCGCGATGGCGGGCCGCTACCAGGGATTGTCACATGACTTGTGCGTGTGACGTCTTTTGGGGCGGTGAGCCTTGCGTGGCCTCGGCCCTGTGTGCGTTCTGGTTGCTTGGTCACCGGACATGCGCACTAAGCCTTAGGAGACGCGATCTTAGGCGGGATACTTTGACTACAATGAGCTCCTTGTAAGTAGTTTTTATACATCTCATATGTTTTTAATCGCACTAATCACTTTGGGGTGATGATGTCACCAATCTATTTGCACTATTATATGAATATTTCATGATTTGATATGAATTATTATGTGTATTTTACATATATGGTAACTTGATGTGTTCTATTGCACTGCAGAAATTTTAATGAACATTTTTGATAAATATGGCACTGATTTTGTATCGACTATATGTTAATTGGTATGTGATCACTTACTTTGCATTCTGGGTATATATATGCCCCCTATGACACCATTTTTGTATGCTTGATAAAGACCACAATGAGTGGTTGAAACGTTGCTAAGGGGAATAAAGGATCCACGTTTTCATCTTTAACTTTGGTGTGCGGCCTCTCTCTTTGGATTTGCTGGATATTGGAACCACTTTGTCAGTGGTATGAGGATCTGCACCCACTAACTGTTTGCTGTGTGCTGCTAATCTTTTTTGTATTAGTATATATATATATATATATATATATATTATTTTTTTTATTTTTATTTTTTTTTTTTTTTTTTTGTAATTACACATTTATTTAGTGCCATACATTTTTTACAATTACAAAAAATATATAGAATATATAAATTTAATTTAGCCTCTATTTCTGAAATGATTCTGCCAGGATTTGAACTCACAACCTTGTACATTAGCGGCAATGACCTTATCCATTCAGTTATACTATATCGGAAAAGAGAAACTGCTATGAGGTTTTTCTGCTTGCTCAAGAATAATACTGAGCTTTGATTGGTTTATTTGGATAATTACACTGACTCTGGTGCTGTGAAATGATTGTAAAATAATTGTAGTACGGGCTAGAGGGATTCAAAAGGAAAGAAAATGGGGATAAGAGCAGGACAATTGCCCTGCAAACAAATGTAGATAGGTAAATGACCTAACATAGAATAGAAAAAAAATAATAATCTTGAACAGGGAGGCAGAGGTCCAAATGGAGGAGGAGGTGCGTGTGGTGGTGTAGGTGGAAGAGAAGGAGGAGGAGGAAGCCAACACCGTTTTTATGTTTTTTTATTTATTTATTTTATTTGGAGAGGCCCCAAAACATTGGTAAATGGCAGAAGTGGAGGAGGTAGCCAACACTGTTTTTGTGATTTTTTATTGTTTTTATCTTTTTTATTTGGAGAAGCCCCAAAACATTGAGAAATGGCAAAAAGAACAAACTGCACTGCACTGGAGTAAAACAATGGTTGAGTGCGTCCGGTATACTTCTTTACGCAGCCAAAGATATGGACAAGTCCTGTAGGGTCCATGTCTGGTTCATTTAAATGTGGACAGGCAGATGCGCATCGGCTGTGGACAGGCAGATGCTCCTGTCCATGATCACACCCCCTGCCATGCTAAACACATTTTCAGACAATACACTTGCTGGAGGGCAGGCCAGCAACTCCAAGGCAAAAAGGGCAAGCTAAACAGGGCAGACTCATAAGTCAGTACATGCAGACGTGTGCACATGTACTCTTCCAACATATTGCTGAAACGCTGCCTCCTGGAAAGACGGTCCGTATCAGATGCAGGTGCTGAAAGTTGTGGTGTGCTGACAAAGCTTTTCCACATTTCAGCCATGCTACGGTAACTCTCCCTTCTGAAGTGGTGACGGTGCCCCTGCTGCGTTGGTCACTTCCTCCTGTGCCTCCACCTTGTGCTTTCACTGAGCCCCACTGTCAGGTAGGAACGCTGTCAGTAGTGCGTCTACCAGTGTGCACTTGTTTTCACGCATCTTTGGATCATGCTCCAGTGATGGATGTGAGGACAGCATGCTGTCCTTGTAGCAGGGATCCAGCAGGGTGGCCACCCAGTAATCAGCACTAGTAGCAATCAGGCAACTCAGCGGTCATTGCACAGGCACTGCAGGATGTACTTGCTCATGTGTGCCAGTCTGCCCAGAGGCAACGACAAGCTGTCCTCCGTGGGAGGTGTATTGTCTGTGTCCTCTGTTCCCCCCAGCCACACACCAGTGATGACTGTAGGATGCTTTGGGTGCCACCCTGCTAAGACCACAGTTCCTCCTCCTCCTCCTCATCAGCATCATCATGCTCCTCATCCTCCAAAACTGTGCCATGGCTGGACAGTTGTGTACCTGGCCTCTGTTGGTTCAGTAACCCACCCTCTGAGCCATTTGTGGACGACTGGTGTGATTACTGTGTGAATGATTCTTGTTGCTCCTCCTCTTTCTCCTGTGCCACATCCTCATTCATCATCGCTCAAAGCATTTTTTCAAGGAGGCATAGAAGTGGGATAATAACGCTGATGACAGCATCATCAGATCTGGCCATGTTGGTGGAGTACTCGAAACAACGCAACATGGCAGACACATCCCGTATGGAGACCCACTTGTTGGTGGTGAAGTGGTGATGTTCCGCAGAGTGACTCATCCGTGAAAGCTGCAGTTGAAACTCCACTATCGCATGCTGCTTCTCGCACAGTCTCTCCACTATGTGCAAGGTGGAGTTCCATATTGTGGGTACTTAACATATAAAGCAGTGAGCGGGAATGCAGAAGTTATGCTACAGTGCAGACAGGTGAGCAGCAGCAGGGTGAGAACGCTGAAAGCACGCACAGACGGCCCGCAACTTCTGCCGCACCTCTGACATATTGGGGTAATTTTTCAAGGACCTCTGCACCACTAAATTTACCACATGCACCCGGCAAGGAACGTGCATGAAACCAGCTAGACCCAGAGCTGCTATGAGATTTCGCCCATTATCACACACCACCAGGCTGGGCTTGTGGCTCAGCGTCATTAACCACTCATCAGTCTGTTCTTCAATGCCCTCCACAGATGAATTTCAGAACAGCCTTCTGTCGTTTCCCCCTAGCTCAGGCATGGGATTCAGCCAATTTCCTTCCAGTTCTCCAGATCTAGTTGTTAAAATTACAACTGGATTAGAGAATCGTGTTACAGTCTGAGTCCCAATCCAGTAATAAATTCAAATCGCAGGCAGCATCCTCGGTGTATTTCCTTTATTCAGGATCGCAATCCCAGAAATTTGTGCAAGTACAAAAGCAGCTACGTTTCGGCTATCTACTAGCCTTTATCAAGCTTAATGTGATTATGAAATAGTGGCTATAAATATCAGAAACCCCACCCCTTCAAATTACACATAACCAATGCCGTGACACCTCGCATTAGCCCCTATTTGCATAGTATATATGAACATGTGTGCAATCAAGTGCAGCCTAGAACACATACCGCTCTTTTCTGGTGGTATCCATGTGTGGCTTCGCTCGGCATACAGCGCGTCTATCTGCGTCCACTGCGCATGTCAGCTAGAGTTCAGAGGCCACTTCCCCACTCACGTGATCGCTGACGCACTCGTCAATGCGATCACGTGATGGTCGGCTCTTCCGCCCTCATTATTACTGCGCTCCGGATGTCGGGTCCACTACCATGGAAACCACCACAACAAACGGAAGAAGCCGCTTCACCACTCACGTGATCGCTGACGCACTCGTCAATGCGATCACGTGGTGGCCGGCTCTTCCGCCCTCGATGTTACTGCGCTCCGGATGTCGGGTCCGCTACCATGGCAACCACCCCAACAAAGCAAACGCTCTTCAGTTAGTGTACAAAAATACATTTGCAATATATATTCCAGTAAAGTAAACAAAGGGACCGCTAAAGATCCATATGTGAACGCGACATCAGTGAAACTATATTAGTCATACGTGGCAGTGATATATCCATAAAAAAAGCAATTTAAAAACATAATCATGAGGAATCAGATTATAACATTCACATATACTTAGACATTAGTAACGTTGAATTCTATATTCATCCCATAAGGTTGGAGCGCTCTCAACTCAAATATCCATCTGAGTTCTTTCTTGCGCAATATACGCTTTTTATCCCCTCCTCGTCTCAATTGACCCACAGAATCAATAATGCGGAACCTCAATTGGTTCACTGAGTGAGCAAAATCTACAAAGTGCTTAGCCACCGGTTTGTCTACCAATCCTCTCCTAATGTTACTTTTGTGGGAATTAATCCGTTCGCGCGCCTCCATGGTGGTCTCACCTATGTAAATGAGACCACAGGGACATGTGATCATATAAACAATGTCACGGGACCGACAGGTGAAGAAATCCCTGATTTTGTATCGTTTACCACTGTAGGGATGGGCGAAGGTATCACCCTTCACCATGTTTCCACAATTGCAGCATCCGAGACATGGGTAACAACCCAATTTTCTCGGGGCCAGATACCTCTGTCCATCGTCACAGGGATTCATCACTTCGGTCTTCACCAGTCTGTCCCGTAAAATCCTACCTCTTTTGTATGCCATCATGGGTGCCTCTCCAAATTCCTTTACTGTCGGTAAACCCCTCTGCAGGATATGCCATTCTTTACGTATGATTCTCGCTATCATGTCACTGTGGGCACCAAAAGTAGAGACAAATGGGATCCGATGCCTGTCATTCTCTCTTTTATTATTGCGTAAAGTCTCTGTCCGACTGACCGTCCGTACCTTTTGTGTCAATCGTCCGATTAACTTGCGAGGGTAGCCTCTTTCCAAAAATTTGTCACCCATCTTGGCTGTCCTTTGGTCAAACCGTACATCATCAGAGACCACCCGCCTCACTCTTAGCATCTGACTCCACGGTAGTGATTGAATCATCCGATGCGGATGACTACTATCAAACCTCAATAAATTGTTTCGATCAGTCGGCTTATGATAAATGTCTGTCGTCACCACCCCATCCTTAAACTGTACCAACACGTCTAGGAATTGTAATTCACACGTCGACATCGTGATTGTAAATTCCAAACCTGGAACTAATGTGTTAAGTTCTTGATGGAACATCTCCAATTGGTCACGTGTTCCATCCCACACTACAAAGATGTCGTCGATGTAGCGCCACCAGCACCGGGCACCCCCAAAGTGGACAGACGCAATAATAAAAGAGAGAATGACAGGCATCGGATCCCATTTGTCTCTACTTTTGGTGCCCACAGTGACATGATAGCGAGAATCATACGTAAAGAATGGCATATCCTGCAGAGGGGTTTACCGACAGTAAAGGAATTTGGAGAGGCACCCATGATGGCATACAAAAGAGGTAGGATTTTACGGGACAGACTGGTGAAGACCGAAGTGATGAATCCCTGTGACGATGGACAGAGGTATCTGGCCCCGAGAAAATTGGGTTGTTACCCATGTCTCGGATGCTGCAATTGTGGAAACATGGTGAAGGGTGATACCTTCGCCCATCCCTACAGTGGTAAACGATACAAAATCAGGGATTTCTTCACCTGTCGGTCCCGTGAAATTGTTTATATGATCACATGTCCCTGTTGTCTCATTTACATAGGTGAGACCACCATGGAGGCGCGCAAACGGATTAATTCCCACAAAAGTAACATTAGGAGAGGATTGGTAGACAAACCGGTGGCTAAGCACTTTGTAGATTTTGCTCACTCAGTGAACCAATTGAGGTTCCGCATTATTGATTCTGTGGGTCAATTGAGACGAGGAGGGGATAAAAAGCGTATATTGCGCAAGAAAGAACTCAGATGGATATTTGAGTTGAGAGCGCTCCAACCTTATGGGATGAATATAGAATTCAACGTTACTAATGTCTAAGTATATGTGAATGTTATAATCTGATTCCTCATGATTATGTTTTCAAATTGCTTTTTTTATGGATATATCACTGCCACGTATGACTAATATAGTTTCACTGATGTCGCGTTCACATATGGATCTTTAGCGGTCCCTTTGTTTACTTTACTGGAACATATATTGCAAATGTATTTTTGTACACTAACTGAAGAGCGTTTGCTTTGTTGGGGTGGTTGCCATGGTAGCGGACCCGACATCCGGAGCGCAGTAACATCGAGGGCGGAAGAGCCGGCCACCACGTGATCGCATTGATGAGTGCGTCAGCGATCACGTGAGTGGTGAAGCGGCTTCTTCCGTTTG
The DNA here is from genome assembly GCA_033119425.1 of Bufotes viridis. Taxonomy (NCBI): domain Eukaryota; kingdom Metazoa; phylum Chordata; class Amphibia; order Anura; family Bufonidae; genus Bufotes; species Bufotes viridis. The sequence goes on along the minus strand of CM065592.1, from coordinate 100,606,059 downwards.
TTGTGGTGGTTTCCATGGTAGTGGACCCGACATCCGGAGCGCAGTAATAATGAGGGCGGAAGAGCCGACCATCACGTGATCGCATTGACGAGTGCGTCAGCGATCACGTGAGTGGGGAAGTGGCCTCTGAACTCTAGCTGACATGCGCAGTGGACGCAGATAGACGCGCTGTATGCCGAGCGAAGCCACACATGGATACCACCAGAAAAGAGCAGTATGTGTTCTAGGCTGCACTTGATTGCACACATGTTCATATATACTATGCAAATAGGGGCTAATGCGAGGTGTCACGGCATTGGTTATGTGTAATTTGAAGGGGTGGGGTTTCTGATATTTATAGCCACTATTTCATAATCACATTAAGCTTGATAAAGGCTAGTAGATAGCCGAAACGTAGCTGCTTTTGTACTTGCACAAATTTCTGGGATTGCGATCCTGAATAAAGGAAATACACCGAGGATGCTGCCTGCGATTTGAATTTATTGCTTGATCTGAGTCCGAACGAGTCTAGGACAGAAGGCGGGCTGTTGCATAAGGTGTGACCGAGTGATCCGGAGTGCTGCTTGAGATATGGATTGCTGAGTCCCAATCCAGTGCTCTGGTGTTCGCTTCGATTGCTTTGCGTCGCTGATAGTTTAGTTTCTTAGTTGGGTGGTATGTGTGTGTAGTGTATATATGGTGTATTTATGTATGTGTACCATGTATATGGTGTATTTATGTGTATGTGTGTTGAATAAATATGGTGTATGTATATTTAAACATGTGTCGTAACGCCGCGTGTCCGCCGTTCAGTAGGGAACCTGTTGGTAAAAACTTGAATTCCACCCCTGCCCTGCCTGTGCTAAACTTGGTGGTGCAGGTGTTATGCTGACCAGTTGAGGAGGTGGTAGAGGAGGATGAGTAGGCAGCGGAGGAGGAAGTGGAGTAGGAGGTGGAGGCAAACAGGAGGCACCAAGAAATGTCCAGCAATCCTCGGTGGTGGTAGAACATTTAGTTGCCTGGTAGTTGCCTGGTCATGCAGGTGGTGCTCAGGTTTAGAACATTTATGCCTCGCCTCAGGCTCTAACTGCACAGCATGCAAACCACCTGTGTCTTGTCGTCAGCACATTGCCTGAAGAACTACCATGTCATGGAACTCCTTTGAGTTGGCTTTGGTGTGCTCAGTCCCTCTGCGCGGTGGGCAGTAGCAGGCATACTGGCTATGCGCCAGCTGCTGTGGTTTTGCACTCTGCTCTCTCTTTTGCAGCGTGGATGGCTCTAATTGACCATCACCTCTTCCTCCAAATTGCACATGTCACTCGGATGACATTGATTCCATGTCTAGGACCTGATCATCCTTCACATCATCTTCCACCTACTTCTCAACCCTACCCTACTTGCCTGTCTGTACACTGCAGAAAGCCACAGCAGTTGACACCTGTTTCGCCATAATCATCAGAGATCTGCTGCAATGGTACTCCCACGTCCTCATCCTCAAACATAAGTGGTTGGGCATCAGTGCACTCAATCTCTTTCACTTCTTGGGCAGGACTAGGTGGATGGCCCATAGAACCCCCACTAGCAGAGTCCAGAGACTTGGGCTTCAGACTGCTTGGCTGATGTGCAAGGGGTGAAGACAGATGCCCATGGGCCGCCGGTGCCAACTCTGTGTTTTCAGCAGGGGACCGGGTGGAAGACAACGTTCGGGAACTGGAGACACTGTCAGCCATCCAATCTGACGCCTCTACTTGTTCTGGCCATTCTTAGAGTGGTACAGGCCTACAAAATGACACAGAGCGTCCTGTTGCCTGTGTGTTCCAGAGGAAGGTTTTTCATTTTGACGAGTAGCTGGCACAGATTGCCATGTCCTCTCCCTGCAGCAGGAGCTCCACCAACACCAGCAGCATCACGACCACGGCCACATCCCTTTTTTGATGCTCTCCACATTCTTTGAGGGCACCCACAAAATTGACAGCCAGATTAACTATTTTACTTCAGTGTCACGGATGCAAAGGAAGTGTATTTCAACCCAACAAATGGGTTTATGTCACCAACAGAATTAACAGACAGTTTAACTATTGTATTTCTGTGCTACGGATGCAAAGGGGGTGTTTTGCACCACTAAAAATAGGTTTATGTCACTGACAGAATAAACAGACAGATTAACTACTGTATTTCTGTGTCACGGATGCAAAGGAGATGTTTTGCACCCCAAAAAATTGGTTTATGTCACCGAAAGAATTAACAGACAGATTAACTATTCTATATCTGTGTCACTTGTGCAACAGAGGTGTACTGCACCCCAAAATATTGCTATAGGTCACCAAACAGAATTAACAGCCAGATTAAGTATTTCTGTGTCACTGGTGCAAAGAAGGTGTATTGCATCCACAAAAAAAGGATTTAGATTAAAAGCCTAACACTGTCTCTCACTGCAACTGCGCCCTGTCCCTAGAGTAGTTAGATCAGAATGGAGATGCCACAAGTGTTCCAGCATTTAAAAAGCCGGGTCACGTGCTGCGCCGGCCAATCACAGACATGCCAATACTAGGCATGACTGTGGTGGCTTTAAAGTGCCCACAGCTCAAAAGCTTGTTGATTGGCTGTGCTGCAACCTTTCAACAAGCTTTATTCTGCATCCGAACACAGACTTCCGCGGTAAATGCAGTGTTTGGGTTCGGGTGCCCGGACCCCACAATGTTCAGTACGAATCTGAACTTTCCAGTTCGGGTTTACTCATCCCTATCAGTGGCAGATTAGTGGCAGTATTTAGCTGTGTGAACATACCTTTAAATATTTGATTTGGGAATGGCTAGGGACTGCGAGAATTAGGTTATCATCCTCCATTCCTGCAATAGCTAAATACTGTAAAAGAAGCATAAGATTAAGCTAATACTCAAATATAATAATAACAAAGACAAATTCCTAAAATCCTGTAAACTCTAGTTGTAAATAGAGTTGAGCAGACACCTGGAAGTTCGGGTTCGACGGGTTCGGCCGAACTTCACAAAAAAATGTGGGTTCGGGACCCGAACTTTACCCGAACTTTACCCCGAACCCGAACCCCATTGAAGTCAATGGGGACCCAAACTTTTGGGCACTAAAATGACTGTAAATAGGTCCTGGAAAGGGCTAGAGGGCTGCAAAAGGCAGCAAAATGTGCTTTAGAGCATGAGGATAGAGAAATAACTTAAAATAAAATAAAATAAATAACATTTAAAAATTATTAACCTGCAACTCTGAGGAGGAGGTCGATGTGGAGTCGAAGGTTGAGGAGGCGGTGAATGTGGTGTTGTAGGTGGAAGCGGCGATGGAGGAGGAAGTAGCTAACAATGTATTTTTTTTTTAAATTGGGGTAGCCCAAAAAATAATGGGACAGAAAAAAAAAGAAAACAAAGAATAAGTGCACTTGAGTACAAGAATGAATGGTTGCGGCCGGTTATAAATGGCTGTGTTGGCGACCTTTTCCTCCTCCTCTTACTTCGCCTTGTGCTTCGACTTATCCCCCGGTGTCAGTTGGTAATGCCCTCAGTAGCGTGTCTACCAGCGTGCGCTTGTAGTCGCGCATCTTCCTATCACGCTCCAGTGAGGGAATTAAGAATCGCCCGTTGTCTTTGTAACGGGGATCCAGCAGGGTGGCAACCCAGTAGTCAGCACAAGTTAAAATGTGGGCAACTCTGCAGTCATTGCGCAGGCACTGCATCATGTAGTCGCTCATGTGTGCCCGGCTGCACAGAGGTTAGGATAAGTTGTCCTCTGTGGGTAGTGTATCGTCTGTGTCCTCAGTATCCCCCCCAGTCACGCTCCAGTGATGGCCATGAGCTGCGTTGGGTGCCACCCTGCTGTAAACCCGGTTCCTTCTCCTCCTCTACCTCATTGTCTTCCTCCTCGTCCTCAAGAACTGTGACCTGGCTGGCCAAATGTGTACTTGGCCTCTGTTGGTCCAGGAACCCACCCTCTGAGCCACTTCTGAATGAATGGCCTCTAACCCTTTGAAATGCCCCCCTCTTCCTCCTCCTCTTCCTCCTGTCCCACATCGTCTTCCATCATCACCCTAAGTGTTTTTTCAAGGAGACATAGAAGTGGTATTGTACTGCTAAGAACAGCGTCATCAGTACTGGCCATGTAGGTTGAGTACTCGAAACACCGCAACAAAGCACACAAGTCTCGCATGGAGGCCCACTCATTGGTGGTGCTGTTCTGCAGAGCAACTGACTCGTGTGTGCTGCAGCTGAATCTCCATTATCGCCTGCTGCTGCTTGCACAGTCTCTCCAGCATATGCAAGGTGGAGTTCCACCTGGTGGGCACGTCGCATATGATGCGGTGAGCGGGAAGGCTGAAGTTATGCTGCAGCACGGACAGGCGAGCAGCAGCAGTGTGAGAACGCCGAAAGCACGCACAGACAGACCGCACCTTCTGCAGCAGCTCTGACATGTCTGGGTAGTTTTTACGGAATTTCTGCACTGCCAAATTCAGCACATGCGCCAGGCAATGGATATGCGTCAAACCGGCTAGTCACAGAGCTACAACGAGATTTCGGCCCATTATCGCACACCACCAGGCCGGGCTTGAGGCTCACTGGCTGCAACCACTCATCGGTCTGTTCTTCTATGCTCCTCCACAGCTCCTGTTCGGTGTGGGGTTTGTCCCCCAAACACATGAGTTTTAAAACCGCATGATGACGTTTACCCCTGGCTGTTCTGAAGTTGGTGGTGAAGGTCTTTCTCTGACCGGATGAGGAGGTGGTAGAAGAATAGGAGGAGGAAGCGGAGTAGGAGGCAACAGGAGGCAAAGAATAATGCTCTGCGATCCTCGTGGTGGAAGAACATGCGCCTCGGACCCAGCCGCCACTACATTTACCCAGTGTGCAGTTAGGGAGATATAGTATCCCTGCCTGTGCTTACTGGTCTATGTATCTGTGGTTATTTGGACCTTGCCACAGATGGCGTTGCGCAGTGCACACTTGATTTTATCCTCCACTTGGTTGTGCAGGGAAGGGATGGCTCACCTGGAAAAGTAGTGGCGGCTGGGAACGACGTACTGTGGGACAGCCACCGCCATCAGCTGTTTAAAACAGTCCATCTCCACCAGACGGAATGACAGCATTTAAAAGGCCAGTAATTTTGGCATTCAGGGCTAGGGATCGAGTGTGGGTAGGTGGGTATTTCCTCTTTCTCTCCAATGTTTGGGAGAAGGACAGCTGAACGCTTAAATGTGACATGGTGGAGATGCCTGGTGATTGTGAGGAGGTGGTGGTGTTGGTGCATCCTCTGTTTGCTGGGTGGCAGATGCCACTGTAATTATAGAGGTGGAGAAAAAGGCATAGAAAGCAGCAGAAGAGGAAGCAGGAGGAGCCTGAGAACTTTCTTGGTTTTTAAGGTGTTTACTCCACTGCAGTTCGTGCTTTGCATGTAGATGCCTGGTCATGCAGGTTGTGCTCAGATGTAGAAAGTTTATGCCTCGCTTCAGGCTCTGATGGCACAACATGCAAACCACTCGTGTCTTGTCGTCAGGACATTGTCTGAAGAGCTACCATGACAATGAACTCCTTGGAGCTAGCTTTGGTGTGCTCGGTCCCTGGGTGCGGTGGGCAGTAGCAGGCGTACTGTCTCGGGGAGGGCCGCTCCACGTTTGCACCCTACTCCCTCTTTTGCTGTGCTGTTGCCTCTGTGCGACCACCGCCTCTTCCTCAGAACTGCACATGTCACTAGCATGACCTTGAGTCCAGTTGGGGTCTTGGACCTCATCCTCCTCCATATCATCTTCCACCCATTCTTGACCCCTGCCCTCTTCGTCAGTCTGTGTTTCATCATCATCAGAGATATGCTGCGGTGGTATTCACATTTCCTCATCCTGCAACATAAGTGGTTGGGCATCAGTGCATTCAATGTCTTCCACTTCTGGGGCAGGGCTATGTGGATGGCCCGGGAAAACCCTGCCAGCAGAGTAATCAAAAAGCATAAATTTCTGCTGCATGACTTGGAGCTCAGACTGCTTGGCTAATTTGCAAGGGGGTGAGATGAAAGACTGATGGGCATGGGCTGCACGTGCCAACTCTGAGCTTTCTACAGAGGACTGTGTGGGAGATACTGTGAAGGAACTGGAACCACTGTCAGCCACTATCGCCTGTACTTGTTTTGGCCTCACCATCCGTAGAGCGGCATTCGGGCCTACCAAATAACGCCGCAGGTTTTGTCACCTACTCGCACCTGGGGAATGTGTTTCACTTTGACTGGTAGCTGGTGCAGAACAGCCATGTCCTCTCCCAGCAACAGGAGCTCCACCAACACCACCACGACCATGTCCACGTCCCTTATTTGATGTTCTCCTCATTATTTGCGTTCACCCACCAAACTAACAGATGGTTTATCTCAGGTGTCAATTTAACTGCCAATAGTCAACAATTAAGTTAACTAACAGTAAGGCAGTGCCTATGTCATAAACAGAATACATTTCTTTAGGTCACACAACAGTGTAACAGAGCAATTCAATACAATTACTTCACTATCACCAAAAATTAGATTTATCCTACCAACAATGCATCAGCAGAAGTTAACGGTTTAATTTTACTGTCAGAAACACAGCGTAGGACGCTAATGTGTAATCTAGTACAAAAACAGTGTTTTTTTGCAAAAAAAACAATGTAAAAACTATGTAAACCGTTTTATTCGATGGTGTATCGTCTTTGTTCTCTGTATCCCCCCAGCTACGCTACAGTGATGGCCATGAGCTGCATTGGGTGCCACCCTGCTGTGAACCCAGTTCCTCCTCCTCCTCTACCTCATCGTCCTCATCCTCATCCTCCAGAACTGTGCCGTGGCTGGCCAAATGTGTACTTGGCCCATGCTGGTGCAGGAACCCATCCTCTAAGCCACTTCTGAATGAATGGCCTGAAACCCTTTGAAATGCTCCCTGAAACTCTTTGAAATGCCACGTCCTCTCCCAGCAACAGGAGATTCACCAACGCCACCACGACCATGTCCACGTCCCTTATTTGATGTTCTCCTCATTATTTGCGTTCAACCACCAAACTACAATAGGGTTTTTTGCAACCAACTATTGAAATGCAGTATGTCACTGGTAAGTTATAAAATAGGTAATATAGCGTGTTATGCAAAAGTGCTCTGTGGCACTACAATAGGGCTTTTGGCAACCAACTATAGAAATGCAATATGTCTTTGGTAAATTATAAAATAGGTAATGCAGCGTTGTACACAATAGTGCTCTGTGGCACTACACTAGGGGTTTTGCAACCAACTATAGAAATGCATTATGTCACTGGTAAATTATAAAATAGGTAATGCAGCGTGTTATGTAGTGATGTCGCAAACATAAAATTTTCCGTTCGCGAATAGCGAACGCGACCTTCCGCAAATGTTTGCGAACGGGCGAACTGGGCGAACAGCCATAGACTTCAATTAGCAGGCGAATTTTAAAACCCACAGGGACTCTTTCTGGCCACAATAGTGATGGGAACGTTGTTTCAAGGGGTCTAACACCTGGACTGTGGCATGCCGGAGGGGGATCTATGGCAAAACTCCCATGGAAAATTACATAGTGGACGCAGAGTCGGGTTTTAATCCATAAAGGGCATAAATCAACTAACATTCCTAAATTGTTTGGAATAACATGCTTTAAAACATCCAGTGTGTGTATACGATCAGGTATGATGTTGTATCGATCAGGTAGTGTAAGGGTTACGCCCACTTTACAGACATTGACAGACCAAACTCCCCTTTTAATGCACCGCAAACAACCGCAAACAGTTCATTTGCACAACCGCAAACTCCCCATTTGCACAAGGTTGGATACCAAGCTAGCCACGTCCCGGTGATGTCATTGAAGGTTTCTTCCTCCACCCAGCCACGTACAACACCAAGGGTCCCTGAAAGGTGAATTGAATAGATTTTTCGAACGGGAGATGGTTAAAAAACGCTGGCTCCCTCCCCTTTGTTTTTATCCACGGTCACTGCGTCTGCGCCGTGCAATTTACTGTCACACCCGATATGAGTGGTATTTTCTGTAGTACTATTCTCATCAGTTTAATCCCTCTAACGTACCCAATCTGGGGGCCATTTATTGAATTGATTTTTCGAACAGGGAGATGGTTAAAAAAACGCTGGCTCCCTCCACTTTGTTTTAATCCACGGTGACTGCGTCTGCGCCGTGCAATTTACTGTCACACCCGATGTGAGTGGTATTTTCTGTAGTACTATTCTCATCAGTTTAATCCCTCTAACGTCCCCAATCTGGGGGCCATTTATTGAATTGATTTTTCGAACGGGGAGATGGTTCAAAAAAACGCTGGCTCCCTCCACTCTGTTTTAATCCACGGTGACTGTGTCTGCGCCGTGAAATTTACTGTCACACCCAATATGAGTGGTATTTTCTGTAGTACTATTCTCATCAGTTTAATCCCTCTAACGTCCCCAATCTGGGGGCCATTTTTTTAATTGATTTTTCGAACGGGGAGATGGTTAAAAAAACGCTGGCTCCCTCCACTCTGTTTTAATCCACGGTGACTGCGTCTGCGCCGTGCAATTTACTGTCACACCCGATATGAGTGGTATTTTCTGTAGTACTATTCTCATCAGTTAAATCCCTCTAACGTCCCCAATCTGGGGGCCATTTATTGAATTGATTTTTTAAACGGGGAGATGGTTAAAAAAACGCTGGCTCCCTCCACTCTGTTTTAAACCACGGTGACTGCGTCTGCGCCATGCAATTTACTGTCACACCCGATATGAGTGGTATTTTCTGTAGTACTATTCTCATCAGTTTAATCCCTGTTACATCCCATATCAGGGATTGCCTTTTGTGAAAAAAAATTTAGGCCGGGTACCTTCCACTGCCTTCACAGTGACAGACCAAACTCTCATACACCAAACTGAATTCATTTCAGGAACCGGGAGATGGAAAAAGCAGCTTGGTCGGTCCTCATACTCCCAAATTGGGTCACTGCGGGTGCACAGAGCAATGTGCTGTGACACCCTATATGAGTGGTGTCTTATTTAGTACTATTCCTATCAGTTTAATCCCTGTTACGTACCCTATCCGGTCGAATTAATTAACCATTGTCGAATTAGCGAACCAATACGACATCATGAAATAATTTAGTTCTGAGCTCTGTACTTGCTTTGTATTGGTATTGATGGGGATTTTTTTAATTGTCTGCATCATTTCTAATAAACTATTAAGAGACTTTATTATGATTTTTTATTTTATGTATTAAAAACCCATACCACATATAAAAAAAAGGTAAATTAATGTTTTTTCTATGAAATATTATCCAGCCGTCCGATCGCTTTTAGGCTGACCATAATGAAGCAACGGCCTTATCATCTGGTGTGTGGCAACATTGCCACCACACTCATAGAGGTGATGATTGCTTAATTGTGATACGCAAGCCCCTTCACCACAACAAGGTAACGATCACAAAGGGGAATTGACACTTGTATGTGCCTTATTTTTTGGGTTTGTTTTTGCAGCCACAGTGCTGCACCATAGGACAGAAAAATTAGGCATGTACACATGCCTGAAAAATAATGGCATTGTTGCAGCCGCTATTGTAGCAGCGGCCGGAAAAATTGATGTTTTCCAGGCAGAAAAATGACTAAAACATTGCGGCTTGAACCCTAGTTGGTGGTGAAGAATTCACGAAAGTCATCCGGTATGCAGACATTAAATACAGCAGCGTGGGGACCATTTTGAGGCCAAGGCATGTAATCAGGCCTTTTGTTCGTCAAACATATCCCCCACTGTCAGTCCCTTCGGGATCCATGCCTCATTCATCTTTATGAAGGTGAGGTAATCAACACTTTTTTGACCGAGGCGACGTCTCTTGTCAGTGACAATGCCTCCTGCTGCACTGAAGGTCCTTTCTGACAGGACACTTGAAGCAGGGCAGGCCAGAAGTTCTATCGCAAACTAGGATAGCTCAGGCCACAGGTCAAGCCTGCACACCCAGTAGTGAAGGGGTTCATTGCTCCTCAGAGTGTCGATATCTGCTGTTAAGGCGAGGTAGTCTGCTACCTGTCGGTCGAGTCGTTCTCTAAGGCTGGATCCCGAAGGGCTGTGGCGATGAGTAGGACTGAAAAAGCTCCGCATGTCCTCCATCAACAACACATCTGTAAATCGTCCAGTCCTTGCCGCCGTGGTAGGAGGAGGATTACACTCACCTCTTCCCCTGTTAGTTTCCCGTTGTGCTGTGACATCCCCCTTATAAGCTTTGTAAAGCATATTTTTTAGTTTGGTTTTGAACTGCTGCATCCTTTCCGACTTTCGGTAATTTGGTAACATTTCTGCCACTTTCTGCTTATACCGGGGGTCTAGTAGCATGGCCACCCAGTACAGGTCGTTCTCCTTCATCCTTTTTATATGAGGGTCCCTCAACAGACATGACAGCATGAAAGACCCCATTTGAACAAGGTTGGATGCAGAGCTACTCATTTCCCGTTCCTCATCCTCACTGATGTCATTGATGGTCTGTTCTTCCCCCCAGCCACGTACAACACCATGGGTCCCAGATAGGTGACAACAACTAGCACCCTGGGGTGCCTGCTGTGGTTGGTCCTCCTCCTCCTCCTCAAAGCCGCCACATTCCTCCTCTGACTCCTCTTCCTCATACTCCTCTTCCAGCGTTGCCGCAGGTCCGGCAAGTGATAATGACAAGGCTGTTTCTGGTGGTGATGGTGACCACAACTCTTCCTCTTCCTCTTCACGCTCATCTACAGCCTGATCCAGCACTCTTTGCAGGGCACGCTCCAGGAAGAAAACAAATGGGATGAGGTTGCTGATGGTGCCTTCGGTGCGACTGACTAGGTTTGTCACCTCCTCAAAAGGACGCATGAGCCTACAGGCATTGCGCATGAGCGTCCAGTAACGTGGCAAAAAAATTCCCTGTCCTAGCACCCCGGTCATACAAATACTCGTTGACGGCTTTTTCTTGTTGGAGCAGGCGGTCAAACATTAGGAGTGTTGAATTCCAACGTGTTGGGCTGTCGCAAATCAAGCGCCTCACTGGCATGTTGTTTCGTCACTGAATATCGGAAAAGTGCGCCATGGCCGTGTAGGAACACCTGAAATGGCCACACACCTTCCTGGCCTGCTTGAGGACATCCTGTAAGCCTGGGTACTTAGACACAAAGCGTTGTACGATGAGATTCAACACATGTGCCATGCACGGCACATGTGACAACTTGCCCAAATTTAATGCCAACAACAAATTTGTTCCATTGTCACACACCATTTTGCCGATCTCCAGTTGGTGCGGGGTCAGCCACTGATCCACCTGTGCGTTAAGGGCGGACAGGAGTGCTGGTTCTGTGTGGCTCTCTGCTTTCAGGCAAGTCAACCCCAAGACAGCGTGACACTGTCGTATCCGGGATGTGGAATAGCCCCTGGGGAGCTGGGGGGATTCAGTTGATGTGCAGCCAGACACCGCAGAAGAAGAGGACTCAGCCGAGGAGGATATCGAAGAGGAGGGAGTAGGAGTAGAAGAGGTGGCAGTAGGTCTGCCTGCAAGTCGTGGCGGTGTCACCAACTCCGCTGCGGAGCCACGCATTCCATGCTTGTCAGCCGTCAGCAGGTTGACCCAATGCGCAGTGTACGTGATATACCTGCCCTGACCGTGCTTTGCAGACCAGGTATCAGTGGTCAGATGGACCCTTGCCCCAACACTGTATGCCAGAGATGCCATGACTTCCTTTTCAATGACATGGTAGAGGTTTGGGATTGCCTTTTTTTAAAAAAAAGATTTTGTCTGGGTACCTTCCACTGTGGTGTCCCAATAGCGACAAATTTTTTGAAGGCCTCAGACTCCACCAGCTGGTATGGTAAAAGCTGGTGGGCTAAGAGTTCCGTGAAGCCAGCTGTCAGTCGCCAGGCAAGGGGGTGATTCTGTGACATTGGCTTTTTACGCTCAAACATGTCCTTGACAGACACCTGACTGTGGGCAGATGAGCAGGAACTGCTGAAGGTGAGAGGAGGAGTGGCGGTTGGTTGAGAGGGGGCAGGGAGGACAGCAGTGGTTGACGTGGATGAAGATGCTGGACCAGGAGGAGCATGGTGGCTTTGAGTTTGTGTGCTGCTTATACTCATGTGTTGATCCCATAGGCGTTTGTGATGTGAGATCATGTGCCTTCGCAAAGCAGTTGTACCAAGGTGGGTGTTGGACTTCCCACGACTCCGTTTCTTTTGGCACAGGTTGCAAATGGCATTGCTGTTATCAGAGGCAGACACACAAAAAAAAAAGCCACACTGCTGAGCTTTGCAATGACGGCATTCTGGTGGTGGCAACAGCATGCGTTGACTGGCGTGCTTTCTGGCTGACCCCAGGTGCCGATACATGCTGTCTGACTGTGCCACTAACTCCTTGCGACGACCTCCCCCTGCTTCCAACTCGTCTCCTCATTCTCTCTGTTTCCCCATCTGAACTTTCCCCCTCTTCTTCTCTTCGAGCAGGCACCCACGTGGCATCCGTGGACACATCGTCATCATCAACCACTTCACTTGTATCTGACACCTCAGCAAAGGAAGCAGCAGCGGGTACAACATCATCATCATCATCATCACACTGTACGTCCATGTGTGTAATCCTGCCTGACTGAGACATATCCCTGCAATCTACATCATCTGGCAATAATGGTTGCGCATCACTAATTGCATCCAACTGATGTGTAAATAACTCCTCTGACGGATCAAGTGAAGCGGCTGTGGTGGCTGTGGTGGAGGTGGTGGCGGCGGGCGGGTGCGTGGTAACTTGAGAGCAGGTGACCAAAGCTGAGCTGGAGGAGGATGGTGCGTCAAGGTTCTTAGCGGAAGCTGTTGAAGATTGGGTGTCCTGTCTAAGCCAGTCAACTATGTCCTCAGAATTTTTCGGGTTCAGTGTACGTGGCCTCTGAACACTAGGCATTATTCCAGGGACAGTGGAAATCACAGCACCACGACCACGACGGCTCCTGCGGGGTGGCCTGCCTCTGCCTGTCATTTTTTTTTTTAGATAAGTGGTACTACGCGTGCTAGGTACTGTGCCACCCGGTATCAGTGGTGGGCACTGGCAGTGGGCACACTACAGTCTGTGGAAGTGGGCCTGACACACACTGGCAGCAGGCAAGCAACTGAAATTAGACTAATGTGTAAAAATGAAATGCCTTATTTATCGGCAAGCTACTGTGCTACCCAGTATCAGTGGTTGGCACTGGCAGTGGGCACACTACAGTCAGTGGAAGTGGGCCTGGCACACACTGGCAGCAGGCAAGCAACTGAATTTAGACTACTGTCTAAAAATTAAATGCCTTATTTATCGGCAAGCTACTGTGCCACCCGGTATCAGTGGTCGGTTGGCACTGGCAGTGGGCACACTACAGTCTGTCGAAGTGGGCCTGACACACACTGGCAGCAGGCAAGCAACTGAATTTAGACTACTGTCTAAAAATGAAATGCCTTATTTATCGGCGCGCTACTGTGCCACCTGGTATCAGTGGTTGGCACTGGCAGTGGGCACACTACAGTCTGTGGAAGTGGGCCTGACACACACTGGCAGCAGGCAAGCAACTGAAATTAGACTACTGTCTAAAAATGAAATGCCTTATTTATCGGCAAGCTACTGTGCCACCCGGTATCAGTGGTTGGCACTGGCAGTGGGCACACCACAGTCAGTGGAAGTGGGCCTGGCACACACTGGCAGCAGGCAAGCAACTGAATTTAGACTACTGTCTAAAAATTAAATGCCTTATTTATCGGCAACCTACAACCTACTGTGCCACCCGGTATCAGTGGTTGGCACTGGCAGTGGGCACACTACAGTCTGTGGAAGTGGGCCTGACACACACTGGCAGCAGGCAAGCAACTGAAATTACACTAAAGTGTAAAAATGAAATGCCTTTTTTGATGCAAAGTCCTGTGCCACACGGGATGACAGGGGTGGGCACTGGCAGTGGGCACACTACAGTCAGTGGAAGTGGGCCTGACACACACTGGCAGCAGGCAAGCAACTGAATTTAGACTACTGTCTAAAAATGAAATGCCTTATTTATCGGCAAGCTACTGTGCCACCCGGTATCAGTGGTTGGCACTGGCAGTGGGCACACTACAGTCAGTGGAAGTGGGCCTGGCACACACTGGCAGCAGTCAAGCTAACTGAATTTAGACTACTGTCTAAAAATTAAATGCCTTATTTATCGGCAACCTACAACCTACTGTGCCACCCGGTATCAGTGGTTGGCACTGGCAGTGGGCACACTACAGTCTGTGGAAGTGGGCCTGACACACACTGGCAGCAGGCAAGCAACTGAAATTAAACTAAAGTGTAAAAATGAAATGCCTTTTTTGATGCAAAGTCCTGTGCCACACGGGATGATAGGGGTGGGCACTGGCAGTGGGCACACTACAGTCAGTGGAAGTGGGCCTGACACACACAGGCAGCAGGCAAGCAACTGAATTTAGACTACTGTCTAAAAATGAAATGCCTTATTTATCGGCAAGCTACTGTGCCACCCGGTATCAGTGGTTGGCACTGGCAGTGGGCACACTACAGTCAGTGGAAGTGGGCCTGACACACACTGGCAGCAGGCAAGCAACTGAATTTAGACTACTGTCTAAAAATTAAATGCCTTATTTATTGGCAAGCTACTGTGCCACCCGGTATCAGTGGTTGGCACTGGCAGTGGGCACACCACAGTCAGTGGAAGTGGGCCTGACACACACTGGCAGCAGGCAAGCAACTGAATTTAGACTACTGTCTAAAAATTAAATGCCTTATTTATCGGCAACCTACTGTGCCACCCGGTATCAGTGGTTGGCACTGGCAGTGGGCACACTACAGTCTGTGGAAGTGGGCCTGACACACACTGGCAGCAGGCAAGCAACTGAATTTAGACTAATGTGTAAAAATGAAATGCCTTATTTATCGGCAAGCTACTGTGCTACCCAGTATCAGTGGTTGGCACTGGCAGTGGGCACACTACAGTCAGTGGAAGTTGGCCTGGCACACACTGGCAGCAGGCAAGCAACTGAATTTAGACTACTGTCTAAAAATTAAATGCCTTATTTATCGGCAAGCTACTGTGCCACCCGGTATCAGTGGTTGGTTGGCACTGGCAGTGGGCACACTACAGTCTGTCGAAGTGGGCCTGACACACACTGGCAGCAGGCAAGCAACTGAATTTAGACTACTGTCTAAAAATGAAATGCCTTATTTATCGGCAAGCTACTGTGCCACCCGGTATCAGTGGTTGGCACTGGCAGTGGGCACACTACAGTCTGTGGAAGTGGGCCTGACACACACTGGCAGCAGGCAAGCAACTGAAATTAGACTACTGTCTAAAAATGAAATGCCTTATTTATCGGCAAGCTACTGTGCCACCCGGTATCAGTGGTTGGCACTGGCAGTGGGCACACCACAGTCAGTGGAAGTGGGCCTGGCACACACTGGCAGCAGGCAAGCAACTGAATTTAGACTACTGTCTAAAAATTAAATGCCTTATTTATCGGCAACCTACAACCTACTGTGCCACCCGGTATCAGTGGTTGGCACTGGCAGTGGGCACACTACAGTCTGTGGAAGTGGGCCTGACACACACTGGCAGCAGGCAAGCAACTGAAATTACACTAAAGTGTAAAAATGAAATGCCTTTTTTGATGCAAAGTCCTGTGCCACACGGGATGACAGGGGTGGGCACTGGCAGTGGGCACACTACAGTCAGTGGAAGTGGGCCTGACACACACTGGCAGCAGGCAAGCAACTGAATTTAGACTACTGTCTAAAAATGAAATGCCTTATTTATCGGCAAGCTACTGTGCCACCCGGTATCAGTGGTTGGCACTGGCAGTGGGCACACTACAGTCAGTGGCAGTGGGCCTGGAACACACTGGCAGCAGTCAAGCAACTGAATTTAGACTACTGTCTAAAAATTAAATGCCTTATTTATCGGCAACCTACAACCTACTGTGCCACCCGGTATCAGTGGTTGTCACTGGCAGTGGGCACACTACAGTCTGTGGAAGTGGGCCTGACACACACTGGCAGCAGGCAAGCAACTGAAATTAAACTAAAGTGTAAAAATGAAATGCCTTTTTTTGATGCAAAGTCCTGTGCCACACGGGATGATAGGGGTGGGCACTGGCAGTGGGCACACTACAGTCAGTGGAAGTGGGCCTGACACACACAGGCAGCAGGCAAGCAACTGAATTTAGACTACTGTCTAAAAATGAAATGCCTTATTTATCGGCAAGCTACTGTGCCACCCGGTATCAGTGGTTGGCACTGGCAGTAGGCACACTACAGTCAGTGGAAGTGGGCCTGACACACACTGGCAGCAGGCAAGCAACTGAATTTAGACTACTGTCTAAAAATTAAATGCCTTATTTATTGGCAAGCTACTGTGCCACCCGGTATCAGTGGTTGGCACTGGCAGTGGGCACACCACAGTCAGTGGAAGTGGGCCTGACACACACTGGCAGCAGGCAAGCAACTGAATTTAGACTACTGTCTAAAAATTAAATGCCTTATTTATCGGCAACCTACTGTGCCACCCGGTATCAGTGGTTGGCACTGGCAGTGGGCACACTACAGTCTGTGGAAGTGGGCCTGACACACACTGGCAGCAGGCAAGCAACTGAAATTACACTAAAGTGTAAAAATGAAATGCCTTTTTTGATGCAAAGTCCTGTGCCACACGGGATGACAGGGGTGGGCACTGGCAGTGGGCACACTACAGTCAGTGGAAGTCGGCCTGACACACACTGGCAGCAGGCAAGCAACTGAAAGTACACTAAAGTGTAAAAATGAAATGCCTTTTTTGATGCAAAGTCCTGTGCCACACGGGATGACAGGGGTGGGCACTGGCAGTGGGCACACTACAGTCAGTGGAAGTCGGCCTGACACACACTGGCAGCAGGCAAGCAACTGAACTTAGACTAAAGTGTAAAATGAAATGCCTTATTTGTTGCAAAGTCCTGTGCCACACGGTATGACAGTGGTGGGCACTGGCAGTGGGCACACTACAGTCAGTGGAATCAGTATATAGATTGAATCAGGACGAGCACCTGGCAGGGTCCAATAGATATAATGATAGGTATAAATTAATTTATTATTAAAATTAGTTATTCAGTACAGTAAATTAAGACACAATGATAAAATAAGAATAAAAATACAAAAATGAAGATAAAAATAATCTTATACTACAGTGGTGTTTGTAAAATATAGTGACAACCGCACATCCAAAGTTCATCACTTCACTTCTCAACATCCATAAATAGATATCCTTATGGCAGAAGTTCATTATTCATATTCCAACCAGCTATAGTCTTTGTAAATATTTTGAAATCCAGCAGATAGCGTACGATAGGTAGTTCAACCAGAAAAACAGTAGAGAACCTGATATTATTCTTTAGCAGTAATGATATTGATCTTTCTAATACAGTGCACTGTTATTTTAAATCTATGGTGATTTGATTAATAGTCTTCAACCACTATGTCCTTTATCATCAATCTTCTTAAAGGTGGATCTTTAAACACCTTTATGTTGCAGCACCCTCTTTCAAACTTCCGGCAGTTATTCATGTAAATACGGGCTATCCGTCCGCTGTGTCCACTGGCGTCCCACGTGGTACACTTGCACGGAGTGGCTACCTTCTGACGCGCTGCACGGGTTTCTGTTACGCAGGTAGCCGATCGTCCTCATCGGTGTTCGAGTGTGATTGCCCTGTTGTGTGGTACACTGCGTGCTCTGCAACGCGTCTGGATCTGCGCGCCCTTCCAGTGGTAGCTCCACCGATGCTTACTAGAATTTATAGTCTCAATGGGCGGCTTTCAACAAAGGAGTTGCAAAGTCCGGATGGATCAATTTAGTCCCATTCCTCATATTAGAACCTTCAGAAATGGATCGCGAGTCAATCTCTTGTTATGAATAAAAGTCGTGCAAGAACACTTATGTAGTTCATTCTTGTGTATAATTCACATATAATCACCCTGCTTAATATTATCCTATAAACAATAAGTAATTTTATACTATAGATAATGCTGATCATCAGTAATCAATTATAGAGAATACAGTGTATACTTTAATGGCAATATTTTTGATTGGAGTGTCATTGCCCATGCCCAATGACACTCCAATCAAAAATATTGCCATTAAAGTATACACTGTATTCTATAATTGATACTGTGATCAGCATTATCTATAGTATAAAATTAAGCATTGTTTATAGGATAATATTAAGCAGGGTGATTATATGTGAATTATACACAAGAATGAACTACATAAAGTGTTCTTGCACGGACTTTATTCATAACAAAGAGATTTGACTCGGCGATCCATTTCTGAAGGTTCTAATATGAGGAATGGGACTAAATTGATCCATCCCGGACTTTTGCAACTCCTTTTGATTGAAAGCCGCCCACATTGAGACTATAAATTCTAGTAAGCATGCGGTGGGAGCTTTACCACTGAGGAAGGGACGCGCAGGTCCCGAAACGCGCTTGGTGCAGAGACCCCGCACAGCAAGTGTACCCACACAAACAGGAGCGCTCCTACCTCGAACACCCCATTGGAGGATCGAATCGAGCAGCGATACCCCTGCTATAACAGAAACCCGTGCAGCAGCGTCAGAAGGAGGTAAGCCACTCCGTGCAAGTGTACCACGTGGGACGCCAGTGGACACAGCGGAGCGGATAGCCCCGTATTTACATGAATAACTGCCGGGAAGTTTGAAAGAGGGTGCTGCAACATAAAGGTGTTTAAAGATCCACCTTTTAAGAAGATTGGATGATAAAGGACATAGTGGGTTGAAGGCTATTAATCAAATCACCATAGATTTAAAATAACAGTGCACTGTATTAGAAAGATCAATATCATTACTGCTAAAGAATAATATCAAGGTTCTCTACTGTTTTTTCTGGTTGAACTACCTATCGTACGCTATCTGCTGGATTTTAAAATATTTACAAAGACTATAGCTGGTTGGAATATGAAATAATGAACTTCTGCCATAAGGATATCTATTTATGGATGTTGAGGAAGTGAAGTGATGAACTTTAGATGTACGGTTGTCACTATATTTTTACAACACCATTGTAGTATAAGGATTATTTTTATCTTCATTTTTTGTATTTTTATTCTTATTTTATCATTGTGTCTTAATTTATTGCACTGAATAACAATTTTAATAATAAATTAATTTATACCTATCATTATATCTATTGGGCCCTTGTGAGGTGTGCTCGTCCTGATTCAATTATATACTATATTACTTTCTGGGATAAGGTGAGATCCAACAGGACTTTGAGCACCCGTTCCAAACTTATCTCAGGTGAGCCACCCAATACTACTACCAGTCAGTGGAATCAGCCTGACACACACTGGCAGGCAACTAACCTTAGATTAAAGTGTAAAAATGAAATGCCTTTTTTTGATGAAAAGTCCTGTGCCACATGGGATGACAGGGGTGGGCACTGGCAGTGGGCACACTACGGTCTGTGGGCCTGCAGCTCCTCACACACAGGCAGGCCAGGCAACTGCAATATGTATATGGAGAAAAAAAAAAGCAGACTAATGTTGCAGCCCTAAAAAGGGCTTTTTGGGGTGCTGTCAGGACGCTGTCCTTACAGCAGAGATCAGATGAGTCTTTCAGGACTGGAGTGGACACTGAATTCACTAGCCTAGCTATCGATTTCCCTATTAAATCAGCAGCAACTACACTCTCCCTTCTCTCACTAAGGCTGGGAACACACCTAGGCGTTTCTGAATCGCGCGTATGATGCGCGTTTTTGTAACTAAGAAACGCGCGTCATACGCGCGATTCAGTGATTCTCCCCTATGGCATCATTGTCCATAGGCGCGTTAAAACGCCCCAAAGAAGCTCATGTACTTGTTTGGGCGTGGGGCGTTTTACAGCGCGTTCAAACGCGCTGTACAACGCCCAAATGTGAACCATGCACATAGGGAAGCATGGCTTTTCACATGTTGTGCGTTTTACAGCGCGTTTGAACGCGCTGTAAAACGCTTAGGTGTGTACCTAGGGCAAGACTGCAAATTCCAAATGAATCTAAAATGGATGCTGTTCAGGAGATGGGAGGGTCTGGGAGGGAGGGTATGCTGCTGATTGGCTGGAATGTGTCTGCTGACTGTGAGGTACAGGGTCAAAGTTTGCTAAATGATGATGTATAGGGGGCGGACCGAACATCGCATGTGTTCGCCCGTTGAGGCGGACGCGAACAAGCTATGTTCGCCGGGAACTGTTCGCCGGCGGATAGTTCGGGCCATCTCTAGTGTTATGCAAAAGTGCTCTGTGGCACTACAATAGGGTTTTTGGCAACCAACTATAGAAATGCAGTATGTCACTGGTAAATTATAAAATAGGTAATTCAGCGTTGTACACAATAGTGCTCTGTCGCACTACAATAGGGGTTTTTGCAACCAACTATAGAAATGCATTATGTCACTGGTAAATTATAAAATAGGTAATGCAGCGTGTTATGCAAAAGTGCTCTGTGGCACTACAATAGGGCTTTTGGCAACGAACTATAGAAATGCAGTATGTCACTGGTAAATTATAAAATAGGTACCGCAGCGTTGTACACAATAGTGTTCTGTCACACTACAATAGGGGTTTTAGCAACCAACTATAGAAATGCAGTATGTCACTGGTAAATTATAAAATAGGTAATGCAGCGTTGTACGCAAAAGTGCTCTGTGGCACTACAATAGGGGTTTTTGCAACCAACAATAAAAATGCAGTATGTTACTGGTAAATTATAAAATCGGTAATGCAGTGTTGTACGCAAAAGTGCTATCTAGCACAAAAATGGTGCTTTTTTACAGTAGCAAGGTAACTGCAGTATTTTACGGTCTTATTGGACGGTCAGATATGCATTGCCTTTGTCAGACAGATAAATAAATCGCTTCAGGTCACAAAAATGAGTGACAGTGTGTGATAATTTTCAATGCAAGTTAAGCACTGCAGGCTGTATCGGTACTTGACCTGCCAGAAAAAGGGAATTTACCCTCCACTGAGCTACCAGAAAATAATCAGATAATAATAATAATGTCCCTGGCACACATGCAGGTCACATGCAGTTCCAAGGACACTGCAGTTGCTAAAGTGGCCGCCGACCCCCACCTCACTAACAGATGGATTAAAAATTATTTTGGAGTATCACTGGACTCAGGGCTGGGTACAAATATGTAGCATAGCACCTCAATAATTGCTGTAGTTTGAATATTTAACACCACCAAGTTCAACAGAATTCTTCCCTAATCTCTCCCTCACAGCAGCAGCAGCATCCTATCCCTACACTGAGAAGAGCAGAGTAACGGGCGGTGCTACGTTACTCCAGCTTAGATAAAGGCTGGGTCAGATGCTGCACTGGCTAATCACAGCTGCACTGTGTTGGCTTCTTAGGGTAAAGTAGTGAAACACTTGTTGATTGGCTGCCCTGCAGCCTTTCAAAAGGCGTCAAGAAATCGCCGAACAACGAACCCGAACTTTTACGTAAATGTTCGGGTTAGGGTCCGGGTGCGAAAAATCGTAAAGTTTGTTACGCACCCGAACTTAACAGTTCGGGTTCGCTCAACTCTTGTTGTAAATATGAAACAATTTATTCATCCATTTTTTTGTTACTATTTTTTTCTCCTCTCCAGATCTGGAAAGGCTAGCATTTTTTTACTTTCAATTTATGATATTTTATACATTTATTTTGTTGTTGTTGGATTATACAAATGTTTTTAAGTTGATCCACTCTTAAGTTATGTTGGTCCCATAAATGCGAAATTAATAGAAAACAAAAGAGTACTTATTTAGCTTTGTTAGAAAAGAGTTCCAGATTTGGAGATAATTTGTAATGTTTCTGTGACAATTAGAGGAAATGTCCGAACTCACAGAAGCTATCTAGTGTGGTAGACTAGTTCCTTTTTAGCGCTCTGTAATTAGAGGGAACAAAGAAAATAATTACAGTGACAAAAATAACTTTCCGGAGTAACAAAACGAGATTTACAACAATTTCCTTTTTATTGGTGTCATCTTTGTTTTTGCTAATTAAAAGTTTTGTGTTGAATGTTCAGAATAGATGTAAAAATGTGTCAGTTTTGGAATAGCATAGCTCAGAGGAAAAATTCATAGGAGAGTCTGAGGGTATGAATGGTGCATTTTAGTTCTTAGACTTCAGTGCTTTAGCCAACACTATAGAATATAGTTATTTTGCTGCAATAGTAGTACAATTCTTAAAAGGGTTGGCTTAGGGTACTTTCACATTTGCGTTAAACTTTTCTGGTATTGAGTTCCGTTCTAGGGGCTCAATACCAAAACAACTAATCAGTTTTATCCTAATGCATTCTGAGTGGAGAGAAATCCATTCAATAAATCAGGATTAGAGATGGCCTTACGGTTTCCACCGGCGGCCGGTTCGCGGCGAACTTTGCGCGTTCGCGATTCGGCAAACATGCGAACATATGGCGATATTCACTCCCGCCATATTCTTTTACATTGTGAAGAACTTTGACCCATGACACATCATCAGGTGGTACAGGACAGCCAATTGAAAAGTTTCAGCACATGGACATACCCGCTACCTTCTAAATAGACGTGATCAGGCTGCCATTTTACATTCTGTCTTTTGTCAGTGTAGGGAGAGGTTGGTGTGTGGAGCAGGGACAGACTGTTATGGACACAAATCGCTAGCTAATAGGTCCATAAAAGTCCTTTTAAGGACTGGTATAGGTGTACTATTGATAGGTGTGCAGTACAGAGGGGTGTAATACACTTATAATATACTTTCTAACATAGAAAGCATATTATAGTGGATTTGTATTGTGCAGCTTTGTGACTGGTGAGCGGTTCTGTAGCAATACTACAACTACAAAGAGTGACAAAAGCAATTAGAAAAATAATTATAACTGGTGTGATATACTAGTCCCCCCCCAAAATGACAGATTGAAGCGGGGTGTTATATACCAATATACTTTCTTTATAGTGTATTTGGGTACTGCAGCATTTGTTTGCTGTTTTGCTGCGTTCCCTCTGCTACACACAGTGACAACTGGTACTGGAAAAAATTATTATATCTGGTGTGATCTACCACTCGCCCCCTAAAATAACAGATTGAAGCCGTGTGTTATATACCAATATACTTTCATAATAGTGTATTTGGGTACTGCAGCATTTGTTTGTGGTTTTGCTGCGTTCCCTCTGCTACACACAGTGACAAACGTTACTGGAAAAAAATATTATTACTGGTGTGATATACCAGTCGCACTCCAAAACGACAGATTGAAGCAGGGTGTTATATTTAAATATGCTATTATAATAGTGTATTTGGGTACTGCAGCATTTGTTTGCTGTTTTGCTGCATTCCCTCTGCTACACACAGTGACAAACGATACTGGAAAAAAATTATTATAACTGGTATGATATACCAGTCGCTCCCCAAAACGACAGATTGAAGCGGGGTGTTATATACCTTCTTCCTCAAACACTGCGCTTCTCTAGAGACTTTTGTCACAGGGTCATTTAAAAAATGACAGGCCGAGGAAGAGGCAGGCCCTTCGGCTGGGGTGGTAGGGGTCGGGCAGGAGCACCAGGCCGGAGCCTAAGTGGGAAGTTCCAGAAGGTGCGTGCGATTACGTCAAAGGACGCACCAGACTTGGTTGAGTGGCTCACTCAGCCTTCCGCTTCTGCACTCTCCTCATCCTCTCTATCTGCACCCTCTTCACTCTCTACTATGTGCACCCCAAAGACACCAAAACTACCACCATATACCCTCTGCTTGAGTCACAGGAATTATTTTCCGATCCTTTACAAGACATTTCTGATGTGCAGCCATTCTTGGCATCGGATCAGGAAGAGGAGGTAGCAACGGCCACTCAGCAGTCTGACGACAGTACCCAGATAAGCCCAAGGAGATTGGTCTCCGCTGTTGCCACCTACTCCGAGATCTCTAATGTTAGTGGTGGGGAAGGTGACGTCGATGATGACGTGTCTATGGATGTCACGTGGGTGCCCACAAGAGAGGAAGAGGAGGGGAGTTCAGAGGGAGAGATGGACCAGCAGATAGGGAGGAGAAGCAGGCAGAACTTACATTGCACAGGAGGCAAAAAGCAGACTGCTAATGTATCAGGAGCGAGCCATCTACCATGCATGGTCACATCTGGCACTCCCAGGATGCCGGCACATGGCTCCACAGTGTGGGCTTTTTTAACGTGTCCGCTGGTGACAATATTGTTGCCATCTGCAGCCTTTGCTGTCAACGCATAAGTCGCGGTAAGCCAAACACTCACCTAGGGATGACTGCCTTAAGACGGCACCTGGCCTCCCATCACCAAGCCCAGTGGGAGCAAAGCCGTCAGAACCCACAAAGCCACACTCCCGGCGCTCCACGTCCTGCCTCTTCTCCTTCTCCTCTCTCCTACCAATTGTCCTCCACTCCACCTTCCAGCGTGCCAGCCTAACGTCTATTTGGCAAAAAGAAGGCTTCTGTGACCCAAATGTTCGAGCGTAAAAAGATGATGACACCAGAAAACCCTCTTGCCCAACGGTTACCGCTGGCTTGTCGGAACTGCTAGCCCGCCAACTACTGCCATATACATTGGTGGACTCGGAGGCCTTAAGGAAGGAAATATTTCTCCCAGAAGGGCATCCCAGAGCTATATGGCCACGTTCAGCGACAAGTGAATATATCTCTGGCACACAGTGTCGGTGCTAAGATACATCTGACCACAGACATGTGGTCTAACAGACACTGGCAGGGAAGGTACATAACTTTTACTGCCCACAGGGTGAACCTTCTGACGGCCATCAAGCATGCAACCCGTGGTACCCGTGTAGATTTGGCATTACCGCCACGGATTGCATGCAGTACTCCCTCTCCTCCTCGGCTGACTCCTCCTTTTCCACTGCTACCGTCCCTTCCACTACACCCCCCAAGGTCCTCAGAACCTATTCGACATGCCAGGTGAGACGTTGGCATGCTGTGCTGCGTCTGTTGTCCCTGGAAGCCAAGAGCCACATCGGTCCTGCATTGCTTTCAGCTCTGTGGTCAACCCTGCTCAGTGGCTAACCCCGCTTAATTTGACAGTTGGTAAAGTGGTGTGAGACAACAGTGCCAATCTGCTGAGCCCACTGAAACAGGGAAAAATGACACGTGCCGTGCATGGCACACATCCTGAACTTAGTCGCGCAGCGATTCGATGCCAAATTCCCCGGGGTCCAGGACGTCTTGCGGCATGCCAGGAAAATCTCTGGCCACGTCAGATGCCTGATTTGTGATTGCCCGAAGCGATGGAACTCCACCTTGTATTTGCTTGATAGGCTGCTCCAGCAGCAACATGCAGTTAATGACTACCTGTACAAACTCTGCGGCAGGACAGGTTCAGGGGGGCTTGTTTTTTTCCACCGCGCCAGTCGCTGCTCATCAGAGGGTGCCATCAGTGACATCGAACCTTACGCCTTCTTTCTGCAGCGTGCATTGCGTTGTGTCATTGATCAAGCCTTCGAGGAGCAGGAGCAGGAAGATCAGGAAGTCACAATGCTGGATGAATTCCCAGGGCAGGCTACTTCATCTGAGACAAGTCAACAACAGGAGTCTGAAGAGGAGTCAGAGGAGGATGGTGGCGGGACGGAAGAGGAGGGGCAAGAAGAGCATGCTTTAAACCTTTCTGGGATTCCTGGTGTTGTCCGTGGATGGGGGGAGGAGAACGAGGACTACATTATCCTCAATGATGAGCAGGAGCCAGGCCACTACACCGCTTCCATCTTAGTGCAAATAGGGGCCGTCATGCTTAAGTGTTTTAAGAGGGACCCCCGTATAAAAAGCATAAAGGGCAAGGACCAGTACTGGGTGGCAAGGTACTTAGACCCCCGGTACAAACAAAAAATGGTGGAAATGTTACCACCATCACAGAGGGCTGTCAGAATGCAGCACTTCCAGGCTTTGCTTAAAGAAATGCTGCATTCTGCTTTTGCGGGTGCTGGCAGAGGAATTTCCACTCACAGAGAAACAGTTGCAGGTACCAATCCAACAGCGCCTGCAAGAAGAGGGCGGTTTGACGATGTGTTGGGCACTTCTGATATGAGATCATTCTTTCAGAGCAATTCATGGTCTCTGTCTTAGGTAAATTCAGTGGCATAAAAGGCCTTTTATGTCCATTGAATGCCTCATTTTTGGGGCCTGTAAGAGTGGCCGACACTTACTTATTTGAATGCCTAATGTACCTCCAGCCACAGAATACAAAGTTCTTTGCTGTTAGGTGAACGCCTGTTGGCTAATTTTTGGGGCCTGTACTGGCTGACACTTACTTATCCTGTGAATGCCTAATTTTGCTGACTGGAATTGAAAACCAATGGGTCTGTATAACTTATTAGAGGAAACAAAAAACATTTTTAAGGCAACTTTTCCAATAGCAGGAGCATCTCCTACACCCCCTTCATGGCCTGAATTTTTGCCACTTTGGCCTGCAATGTCTTCAGTACTGTTGGGAAAAAAAAATATGAACATTATTTGCAAATCTTATTAAACCTTTAAACCTTTATTTTGTGGTGCATATGACTTTTTGATCACTTGCTATTACACCTTTTTGTGAAAAAAGTTGTCAAAAAAATGCCTTTTTTTTGGAGAGTTTTTATTTTTTGTTTTGAAAGGTGTCCACCTGAGGGGTTACTTCCTATGATATTTTTATACAGCTGGCTGTTACAGATGCGGCAAGACCTAATATGTTTCCTTATTTTTTAGTTATTTCTGTTTTACACAATAAAAGTATTGTTGAACCAAAAACAATTCATGTTTTAATGTCTCCATAGTTTGAGAGCCATATAATTATTTTTATTTGGCGATTGTCTAATGGTAGGGTCTCATTTTTGGCCGAATGAAATGACAGATTAGTACTATTTTGGGGGGCATAAGCCTTTTTTGATAGCTTGGTGTTGCACTTTTAGTGATGTTAGGTGACAAAATTATAATTTTTTTTTATTGTTTCTATTTTTTTATTTTTACAGTGTTCACCTGAGGGGTTAGGTCATAGGATATTTTTATAGAGACGGTCGATATGTACACCGCGGTCCAATATGTCTGTTTGTCTATTTTTTACCTTTATTTTATTAATTTTTAATTAAATTCTTTATACACATTGACGATTTAAATCTCAAAATGTCAGTTAGTGATATTTATGATGATTAAATAGTTTATTCGTTTGTGATTTTCAGTAGAGTATAATTTTATTTTATTTGTTAGTTAGTGATAGTTCAATAGAGTTTAATATTATTTATTTGTTAAGTTAATGGTTTTAATGTAGATTAAAGACTTATTGTCCAGTGTTCTTGTTTTGTATTACTATAGAGTATGTTGTCCCCTCATTGTTGGCCCTTTTAATGTTTATGTACATGTTATTGATACATAATCATATTGCTATGTGCACATATTTACCTTCTGGCTGTGGCTGGTGATCGTCTCCTCTTCCTCTACCTCTTTCACTTCTCCCACATCTGGTGGGGGTGGCTCAATAGGCTGGGAGGGTCTGGCCTCCTCCTCCTCTTCCTCCTCAACCCCCACCACCTCCACTGCCTCCGTCGATCACCTTCTCCGAATGGAGGGAATAGGAAGTTTTGTAATCACAGAATGTTCAGATTTTAGAGAAACAACTCCGAAATCTTAACAACATTAGATATAAATTACAATACGGAGGGATCTATATATAATTGCAGTGGCTGCCAGCTTTATGCCGCATAACTCAATAAAAAATGAACATCATGCAAACAGACATCCCCTCCACTGTGTCTTGATGAAACACCAGAGTCGGCTACTTCTTAATCCCATTACTAACACAATAGAACAAGGGGACAAATAAACTAACACATTCATTGGGAGTCTCAGAGCAGAGCTAACCCTTATTGCGTTTATAGATTCACACTATGCAACTGTGATGGGGAATAGGAAAGATGTGGCCTATAAACTCAACCAATAAATCATGGTTTATAGTTCACTCTAACCCAAATAGGTCAGAGTGGGGGTCTCCATATTCCTGGGTCCATAGCCGGTAGGAAGGAGGCTAGCCCTCAGGCTTCTACTGCAGACCCAGTGATGGTTAAGTCTTTCACTTGTACGAAATGAGCTGGTTACATCCAAAATCTCAATCGCGCTGTGTAATATATATATACAATACAACCACAGCTAGGTTGAGATGTTGGATGTAATTTGGTTAATTTGGGGCGTGTCCCACCAGGTACTAATTAATCAGTTGTAAAGGGATGAAATACTTATTTGCATTACTGTATATACAGTACCTTCCAAATGTATTCACCCCCCCCCCCTTGACTTTTTGCTTATTTTGGTACATTACAGGCTTCTGTTAAAGGTTTTGATAGTCTGAATTTTATGTGATGGATCAGAACACAATAGTCTAAGTCGGTGAAGTAAAATGAGAAAAATATCTAAATAAAATTATTGTTTAGAAATAGAAAACTGAAAATTGCCATGTGCGTATGTATTCAACTCCTTTGTTCGGAAGCCCATTAAAAGCTCTGGTGCTACCTATTACTTTCAGAAGTCACATAATTAG
Organism: Bufotes viridis; assembly: GCA_033119425.1. Lineage (NCBI taxonomy): Eukaryota > Metazoa > Chordata > Amphibia > Anura > Bufonidae > Bufotes > Bufotes viridis. The sequence continues at coordinate 100,577,535 of CM065592.1, read as the reverse complement.
TAACATAATGTCCACCTGTGTGCAATCTAAGTGTCACATGATCTGTCATTATATATACACACCTATTTTGAAAGGCCCTAAAGGCTGCAACACGTAAGCAAGAGGCATCCCTAACCAAACACTGCCATGAAGACCAGGGAACTCTCCAAACAAGTAAGGGACAATGTTGTTGAGAAGTACAAGTCAGGGTTAGGTTCTAAAAAATGCCCAAATCTTTGATGATCCCCAGGAGCACCATCGAATCTATCATAACCAACTGGAAAGAACATGGCACAACAGCAAACCCGCCAAGAGACGGCCGCACACCAAAACAGAGCAAGGAGGGCATTAATCAGAGAGGCGGCATGGAGACCTAAGGTAACCCTGGAGGAGCTGCAGAGTTCAACAACAGAGACTGGAGTATCAGTACATAGGATGACAATAAACTGTACACTCCATAGAGTTAGGCTTTATGGCAGAGTGGCCAGAAGAAAGCCATTACTTTCAGCTAAAAACAAAAAGGCACATTGTGAGTTTGCGAAAAGGCCTGTGGGAGACTCCCAAAATGTATGGAGGAAGGTGCTCTGGTCTGATGAGACTAAAATTGTACTTTTCTACACTCAAAGTAAACGCTATGTCTGGCACAAAGCCAACATATCACATCACCCAAAGAACACCATCCCCACAATGAAACATGGTGGTGGCAGCATCATGCTGTGGGGATAATTTTCAGCAGCCGGGACTGGGAAACTGGTCAGAGTTGAGGGAAAGATGGACAGGGATATTCTTGAGCAAAACCTGTACCACACGGTGCGTGATTTGAGGCTAGGACGGGGGTTCACTTTCCAGCAGGACAATGCCCCCAAACACACTGCTAAAGCAACACTTGAGTGGTTTAAGGAGAAACATGTAAATGTGTTTGAATGTCCTAGTCAGCCCAGATCTCAATCCAATAAAAAAATGTGTGGTCAGACTTAAAGATCGCTGTTCACAAGCGCAAAACATCCAACTTGAAGGAGCTGGATCAGTTTTGCAAGGAGGAATGGGCAAAAATCCCAGTGGTAAGATGTGGCAAGCTCATAGAGACTTATCCAAAGCGATTTGGAGCTGTGATTGCCCCAAAAGGTGGCTCTACAAAGTATTGACTTTAGTGGGTCAATAGTCATGCACATTGACCTTTTCTGTTATTTTGTCCGATTTGTTGTTTGCTTTACAATTAACCAATTTAAAAAAAACTTCTAAGTTGTGGGCATGTTATACAAAATAAATGTTGCAAATCCTCCAACAATCCATGTTAATTCCAGGGTGTGAGACAACAAAAAAGAACAAAGTCAAGGGGGTTGAATACTTTTGCTTAGCACTGTATACATTACAGAGTGTTGGCAAAACATACAAAAGTTATTTACGCATCTACCTGGGCATTTTTCATCCCGGATTCTTTTTATAAACTGGGGGTGTCTGCGCTTCATGTCTGACCATTTTTTAATGATGGCCAGACGTCGGTGTTTGAGACCCGTTTTGCGCCAGATCTCATAGGCCAGCTCCCACACAATTTGCTGCTTCTCGGCACGGGACCAGGTGCGGTCGTATCCCCGCCCCAACATCCGCTGCCAGATAAAAATGCAATCATATAATCCCATTTTTTAACAATAATAGTAATTTACTCAAGTAAACTGCAAAAAGTATGTAAGTCTTTGAAGTGGAAATATTAGATTTAGGCTGCCTCCACACGGGCGTGTTTTTTTGCAACTACGGACCGTACAAACATGGCCTGCCGTCCTGCAGAGTGGACAAGCGCACGGCGTCATTGGTTGCTATGACGCTGTGCGCTTCCGGCCATCACCGCTGTACTGTGATACACTTGTATGATCTATACAAGTGTATTACTGTACAGCGGTGGCGGCAAGAAGCGCACAGCATCATAGCGAGTTAGCAACCAATGCGCTGTGCGCTCGTCCACTCTGCAGAACAGCAGCCCGGGTTTTTACGGTCCGTAGTTGTGAAAAAACACGCGCGTGTGCATGAGGTCTCACTGTTATGGTTAGAAGATGGGATTGTATTATGACTGTATGTGGGTGGGGTCTGAGCTATCAGATATTGTCCATCTAAGCAGAGATGTACCTGTTTAGTGAAGTAACAGTACGGTATGGAGTGTACAGCTGGTTCGCCTCCCCTTGGTGCACCTTGAGTAACTCTAAATGAACCAGCAAATACTGGCAGTCTGACAAAGAAAGCTTCTCCTGAGTCCCGACCAACAGGATACAAACTATAATCTATAGACTATATGTGTGTGTGTGTGTGGTATATAGTGTGTGTCTGTGTGTGCGGTATATAGTGTGTGTCTGTGTGTGTGAGGTATATAGTGTGTGTGTGGTATATAGTGTGCGGCATGACAATGGATGTGCAATGTGCATGTGAAATATACTTCTCTGCTTTCCATACAAATATGCTACTAACATACTGGGTGTGATGTCACAGGAATACTTACTGCAACAATCACTAATATCTAGTGAGACCGTATAAAATGTGAAGTTGAGTGCACCGAAGAAAAATTAGAATCGCGGAAGTTCGCACTGGCGATTTTTTTTTATAACACTCTTTATACATATAAAGCGATTGTTCAGACATACAGGTGAAATGTAATCAAATGTAATCTTCGTCGCTGAACTTGGTTCCAACTATCGCATCCATGTAATTTCTAATCGGTGCAAACTAGTTGCTGTAGGCCACACCTTCCTAGCGCATGTGCTCTTGCGATTAATACTTTGCCGAAATTTCGCATAGAAAAAAATAATGCTTGTAGATTGCAGATTTGCTTAATACTTCTGGTATGTCAGTGTCCATGTTGTGGGACTATGTGTGCACATCTATTAAGTATTTTGTGGTTGCAAATATGACCTGGAGGTTTTTCAGGTTCGCCTGCCATTAAAATGAATGGGACCCGCCGCGAACCTGCGGTTCGGGAACATTTGATCGCGGTCGCGAACTGTCCCAGCAGATGTTCATCCATCACTAATCAGGATGTCTTCAGGTCAGTCACTACGTTTTTTGGACAGAGAACATACCGCAGCATGCTGCAGTTTTGTCTCTGTCCAAAATTCAGGAAAAGTTACCGGAATGCTGGATCCGGCATTAATTTTCATAAAAGTGTATTAGTGCCGGCATTAAAATTACCACATTGACGGATCCGGTCTTCCGGCCTGTGCATGCGCAGATGTTTAAAAATGTGCAAAAAAAAAATGCCGGATCCGTTTTTCCAGATGACAACCGGAGAGACGGATCCGGTATTGCAATGCATTTGTGAGACGGATCCGCATTTGGATCTGTCTACAAATGCTGTCCGTTTGAATATAGACGGAACTGCCTGCCGCAATCCAGCAACGCAAGTGTGAGAGTACCCTTAGAATATTGCTTTGGGCACAGATTTTTCATTTTCACAAGTGCTAACAGGAGAAAAAGCAACCCAAATTCTGTTACTCATTTTCTCCTCAATACGGCATCATCCCCTATGTGGTCATAAACTGCTGAGCAGTGCTCAGAAGAAAAAGAGTACTATGTGCATTTGAGGCCTAGGTTGGTAATTTATACAGCACTTGACACACTGAAGAGACGTTGAGGGTAAATAAAAAAGAAACCCTCAAAGAGTGACCTAATTTTAGAAATCAAACCCCTCACAGAATTTACCAAGGGGTGTAGTGAGTATTTTTACCCCAAATGAGTTTTTCAAAATTTGATGTACAGTCCAAAGTGAAATTGGCAATTTTTACACAGATATGCCATTTTAGTGCCTTATATTTTGTGCTAAGCATATACCTGTGTGAAAAGTAAGCCTTCTTATTAATATGCTTTGCTTCTTAGTTGTATACATACCCTTCATCTGGCCCTAATATGTTGCCTGGACATACAACAGGGGGGAGTAAAAGAGCACCATGGGAATTTGAGGCCCAATGTAATGATTTACACATCTTGTGCTGGCAACTGTAGAGACTCTGGGATGAAATAATACATTTAACCCCTAAGAAGTGAACCCATTTTGGAAACTGTCCATCAAGGTATCAAACTGTGGAGTGAGCATTTTGATGCCAAATGTATTTTTCAGAAATTAATGTGCAGCGGGCTGTGCAAAGTGAAAATTGCAAGTTTGACAAAGATATGGCATATTATTGACCACCATACTGTGCCCCGTTTGTGTCATAAGAGATTCACATCACACTACCTGAATTGATAAGCAGATTCAACTGGGTGTGGAAATGCCATAAATGTAAGCATAAACTGATGTATAAGCACATGGCAAGGCTCAGAAGGGAAGGAGCGCCACTTGGCTTTTGGAGCATGCATTTTACTGGGATGGTTTTGAGGCACTACATCATATTTCCATAACCCCTGAGGTACCTGTAAAGTGGAAATATATAAGTGACCCTATTTTGGAAATTACACCCCTAAAGTTATTTACCAAGGGATGGGGTGAGCATTTTTACACCACAGGTGTTTTGCAGAAATTAATGAGCAGGGTACTGTATGAAATGAAAATTTGAATCTGATCAGCTCCTCTATAAGATGCGTGTACTGTATTTACATTGTGGTACATTACCGTTAACTCGTACGGTATACGATCTTTCAGAAAATATTAAGAAAATTTACAGGAGAACAATTTTCAATAGTAAGACAAATGGGAAACCAGATCAGTTCACCACTTGAAATCTTTAGTTCCTGACCTTATGAGACGGTGCACAGTGAAGCTGCTGCTGCAGCATAAACATGAAGGACAAAGAAGACTGGTCTAGTACTGGGTTCATTAAATCTTCTTTCTTTATATCTTAATTTTAAAAGCAGGCACATACACGGATGTAGTAGGGCCAGCTGTACTTTCTTGTATGGCCCTGCTTTTAAAATGAAGAAATAAAGACAGAAGATTTTACAAAGAATCTTCAATCAAATCTTTAAACATCATTCAAATGTGACACATTGATATATGAAACATAATATATCCAGACATGCATTACAAACACATAAATGTTATTTTTTCATACTTCTTGGTTCTGCCAAGAGTACCGCAGTCCACACTAGATTGTTTTCAAGATTTATGCAAGATCAAATATTCTGGATTCTGAAATTACATTGTCTGCAAACATTTGGTCTAAATGAAAGCCTTGAATGTAATTGTTGGTCTTATAGCTATTCATTTGTCAAATTTTAATATATCTCTCAGTGTGTACTCCCATTTTTCTCTTAAAATTTTACGTAGGCTAACTGTTTTTATTTTCTTTGATAATAACTATACACATTAGAATGGAAAGTGAAAATGTTGCATTCATCTCTGTCAGTATTTAAACCTCTTTAACCCCTACAGGACCAAGCCATTTTAACCTGGCAAATCTGAGGTGTCACTTTATGTAGTAATAATGTAGTGATATCTTTGGAATGCTTTTACTTATCCAAGCAATTCAGCATGTCGCATTAGAAGGGACCCTTAGGTATCCCTAGAAAGGAAAATCACAAAAAATAACCCAATTTTGGAAACGACACCCCATATGTGGTCATAAACTGCTGTATGGGTAGATGGAAGAATTCAAAAGGAAAGGAGTGGCATCTGCATTTTCTAACATGGACTTTGCTGAAATAGTTTTTAAAGGCCATAGCTTTTTTTTTTTTTGTTCACTGGGCTGAGTGTTGTAAAACTTGTCCTGCTGTATGAGTAGGATAGGTTTTGTGCTCAATAATAGGACGGCATAGATTTTATTTTCCTTGATGTTTACTCTGCAAAACAAGCCATTATACCTAATTAAATGAATTTGGGAATATATTTATAATAAAGTAATATTTAAGTATTTTAATTTTCTTAATTCCCGGAGAACCCCTTCAAGGAATTTAGCAGTGTATCCAAACGATTCTCTTTGTTTGAAAATGGACACCTTATCTGCTCCCCAACTGGGTGGTGGAACATGATCAAGTACCTGAAATTTAAGCTGAGACGGGTGATGTTACATTTGATCAAAATGAGCTGGTACCAGTAAACAGATTTGTGCTGTGATATGATATCCAATATTTGAGATGGTGTGCCATTTCGCCAACATAGATCAGACCACAAGAGTATTTCAGCATATAAACCACAAAAGTGGAATCATAAGTTTAGAAGTGAACCCATGGATGTACAAATGTTGGCAACTGTATGAGTGTACAACTTAATCCCCTATGATCACGCTTGTGCATTGTGAACACCCCAACTAAGGGAAAGTACTATTTTTGGGTGTTTGTAAAAATTGTTGGATACGTTTTCTAGTGACAGCTTTTATGAGTTTGTCACTTAAATTTGTCAGCAAAAGAAGAGAAGACAAGTGTAGTGGTAATATCTTATGTACTATGGACAACAGCCTTCCACTAGCACCATGACCATTGCATTGTACTGCGTGTCATCACTTTATAAACTATATGTATATACACTCACCTAAATAATTATTAGGAACACCATACTAATACGGTGTTGGACCCCCTTTTGCCTTCAGAACTGCCTTAATTCTACGTGGCATTGATTCAACAAGGTGCTGATAGCATTCTTTAGAAATGTTGGCCCATATTGATAGGATAGCATCTTGCAGTTGATGGAGATTTGAGGGATGCACATCCAGGGCACGAAGCTCCCATTCTACCACATCCCAAAGATGCTCTATTGGGTTGAGATCTGGTGACTGTGGGGGCCATTTTAGTACAGTGAACTTATTGTCATGTTCAAGAAACCAATTTGAAATGATTCGAGCTTTGTCATATGGTGCATTATCCTGCTGGAAGTAGCCATCAGAAGATGGGTACATGGTGGTTATGAAGGGATGGACATAGTCAGAAACAATGCTCAGGTAGCCCGTGGCATTTAAACGATGGCCAATTGGCACTAAGGGGCCTAAAGTGTGCCCAGAAAACATCCCCCACAACATTACACCACCATCACCAGCCTGCACAGTGGTAACAAGGCATGATGGATACATGTTCTCATTCTGTTTACGCCAAATTCGGACTCTATGATTTGAATGTCTCAACAGAAATCGAGACTCATCAGACCAGGCAACATTTTTCCAGTCCTTAACAGTCCAATTTTGGTGACCTCTTTTTCCTATTTCTAGTGGAGATGAGTGGTACCCGGTGGGGTCTTCTGCTGTTGTAGCCCATCCGCCTCAAGGTTGTGCATGTTGTGGCTTCACAAATGCTTTGCTGCATACCTCGGTTGTAATAAGTGGTTATTTCAGTCAACGTTGCTCTTCTATCAGCTTGAATCAGTCGGCCCATTCTCCTCTGACCCCTAGCATCAACAAGGCATTTTCGCCCACAGGACTGCTGCATACTGGATGTTTTTCCCTTTTCACACCATTCTTTGTAAACTCTAGAAATGGTTGTGCGAGAAAATCCCAGGAACTAAGCAAATTGTGAAATACTCAGACCGGCCGTCTGTCACCAACAACCATGCCACGCTCAAAATTGCTTAAATCACCTTTCTTTCCCATTCTGACATTGAGTTTGGAGTTCAGGAGATTGTCTTGACCAGGACCACACTCCTAAATGCATTGAAGCAACTGTCGTGTGATTGGTTGACTAGATAATTGCATTAATGAGAAATAGAACAGGTGTTCCTAATAATTCTTTAGGTGAGTGTATATATATATATATATATATATATATATATATATAAGTTTCTGTCTGTCTTTCATGCGTGACCAAACGAGGGGACCGATCTGCACTAAATTTGGCACACAGGTACATCAGGTGTCCGGGAGGGTTTTAGGCTGGGTTTCGGCTCTCTAGGATGTACCAATCCTGAGATATTACCAAAAAATGCCAATAGGGCAGCATTACTAGTGATGTCGCGAACATAAAATTTTCCGTTCGCGAACAGCGAACGCGAACTTCCGCAAATGTTCGCGAACGTGCGAACCGCCATAGACTTCAATAGACAGGTGAATTTTAAAAACCAAAGGGACTCCTTCTGGCCACAATAGTGATGGAAAAATTGTTTCAAGGGGACTAACACCTGGACTGTGGCATGCCGGAGGGGGATCCATGGCAAAACTCCCATGGAAAAATAATTAGTTGACGCCGAGTGTGGTAGTTGTAATCGCAATGCGATTAATACAGGTTATATTAATCGCATTGCGATTACAACTACTAACACTGAAGCTTCAGAATGAATCTAAGATGGATGCCGTCCTTGCTTTTTGATAGGAGGTGGGAGGGTCTGGGAGAGAGACTGATGTACTAGCCCTAAAAAGGGCTTTTCGGGGTGCTGTCAGGACACTGTCCTTAAAGCAGAGATCTGATGAGTCTTTCAGGACTGTAGTGGACACTGAATACATTAGCCTAGCTATCGATTTCCCTATTAAATCAGCAGCAACTACACTGTCCCTCCTCTCACTAAGACTGCAGCTTCCGAATGAATCTAAAATGGATGCTGTCCAGGAGATGGGAGGGTCTGGGAGGGAGGGTATGCTAATTGGCTGGAATGTGTCTGCTGACTGTGAGGTACAGGGTCAAAGTTTACTCAATGATAGGGGGCATATGTTCGCCCGCCGCGACGAACGTGCACAAGCTATGTTCGTCGGGAACTATTCGCCAGTGAATAGTTTGGGAGTGGGGACATCTTATTTGCGAATTCAACTTAGAGATGGGTTCCTAATGGTTGTATTGCTAGAATATAACGAAGATTGAGAATTTAGCGCTATATTCTCAATCTTCGGTATATTCTAGTAATACAACAACCATTAGGAACTCAGATCTAAATTGAATTCTCAATGGGATTAATATACCCTGCATTAATCGCATTGCGAATTCAACTTAGAGCTGAGTTCCTAATGGTTGTTGTATTGCTAGAATATACGTTATATTCTAGCAATACAACCATTAGGAACTCAGCTCTAAGTTGTAATCGCAATGCAAATAATACTTACAATTATTAATCGCTTTGCGAATCCATTTGATGCCTCTATTTGATTGTATATGACGGTTGACTATGACTACTACCAACGTTCTGCTGCCTCCAAAGCAAGATAACTGAACCCCCCAGGGGCCATTTGGGCGTTTTTGATAGAAAGCGCATCAAAAACGCATCAAAAAGGCACCTGTGTTTTTAAAATTTTTTCATTTTTTATTTTATTTTTTTGTGTATTTTGCCACATTTGGTTGCATATTTACATTTGGTATAGGCAAATATGGTAGTCTAGATCATTACTCTGCCCAAATCTATATTCAGCTACATGGCTTAGAAAATATGCTGTCAAACAATGATCCTAGGTTTTGGTATAGACACATGATCTAGACTACCATATTTGCCTATAGCAAATGTAAATATGCAACCAAATGTGGCAAAATACACAAAAAAATAAAATAAAAAATGAAAAAATTATAAAAACGCTGGCCCCTGGGGGGTTCAGATATCTTGCTTTGGAGGCAGCAGAACGTTGGTGGTAGTCATAGTCAACCATCATATACAATCAAATAGAGGCATTAAATGGATTCACAAAGCGATTAATAATTGTAAGTATTATTCGCATTGCGATTACAACTTAGAGCTCAGTTCCTAATGGTTGTATTGCTAGAATATAACGTATATTCTAGCAATACAACAACCATTAGGAACTCAGCTCTAAGTTGAATTCGCAATGCGATTAATGCAGGTTATATTAATCGCATTGAGAATTCAACTTAGATCTGAGTTCCTAATGGTTGTTGTATTGCTAGAATATAACGAAGATTGAGAATATAGTGCTATATTCGTTATCTTCGTTATATTCTAGCAATACAATCGTTAGGAACTCAGATCTAAGTTGTAATGGCAATGCGAATAATACAGGTTATATTAATCACATTGCGATTTACAATTACTAACACTGCAGCTTCAGAATGAATCTAAGATGGATGCTGTCCTTGCGTTTAGATAGGAGGTGGGAGGGTCTGGGAGGGAGGGTATGCTGATTGGCTGGAATGTGTCTGCTGACTGTGAGGTACAGGGTCAAAGTTTGCTCAATAATAAAGTATAGGGGCGAACGCGAACATCGAATATGTTCGCCCGCCGTGGCGGATGCGAACAAGCTATGTTTGCCGGGAACTGTGGGGAAAAGTGCCTCTCCCCCCCAATCATGTACCAGTAACAAGTGCCTCTCCCCCCAATCATATGCACGTAACAAGTGCCTTCCCCCCAATCATGTGCCAGTAACAAGTGCTCCCCCCTCAATCATGTGCCAGTAACAAGTATTGCACTATATAGAAAAAATAAACACTTATACTTACCTCCATGGCAGCGAAGTGGTGAAGGCCTAGTGCCTGCACCCTATCAGAGGAATGGGGAAGGGAGACGCCTCTCTCTCCCCTGTGCCGCCACAGCACCCATCTGTATCGCTGTCCTGAGAACAGTGATACAGATGACCATAGAGATGAGCGCTTCAACAATGGAAGTGCTCATCTCCCTGTGCCTTGCCGCAGCCGCCACTGCTGCCCATTATTAAATTATTGCGGTGGGGCTGTGGGACCCCTTCCTCTGCCTGGCCCGGTTGCACACTTCGTTAAGCCCCTGGTCTGAGTCAAATGTGAAAATAGACTCTCATTAGTAAGTTTATTTTATATTTAAGATTCATACATTGCTCTATATTTTGGTTGGCACATCCCTTTAATGAGTAGCATGACAGAGGTAAGATACAGAAATGCTTACATTCTGGGCTTTGCTGTTTTTCCTTCTTTTTTAGCATACTGTACAATAAAAGCATTTTATTACATCATCTATTTTTAATCTATTAATATGCTGGGACATATTTGTAAGGCTTAAATTTCTTAAGAAGTGTTATCCTCAGATTTCAGCACCTGCTGAGACAGAGAGCCCCCAGGGACCTCCACTTGGGCGCTGACCTCTATTTGTCTGCAGTACTGAGCAGTTAAAGATCATTTTCTCTGTGACCAGGAACCATTTGTCTTTTGCTTCTCCCACAAGAGCACATTGACAATTCCTCTTTGAATTAGTTGGCTCCAACAAGCCTTTAAATGATATTTACCTTGACGCCTACCTGATGTTAATTAAAGATTTGCATATTAGCAATCTATTTGCTGTCCACTGCCATATAATTAACCAGAGCTGCAAACTTTCCCAAATCCAATTTAAATGCTTATTACAGACATCTAATATTGAGTATTGAAAATTAATCAAACAGTGGCAGACAATCCACTGCATTTTATCAACATCCTTTGACTGTTTAATTAACTGATAATTGCTAATTTGTTAAAGGAAACAAAGGATGTGAGTGAGTTTTCTGTTCTGTTGTGCCATTAACGTGACATTTTGGACATTTCAGACTTACAGATGTATGTAAGATTATTTAATGTTCAAAGAAATTTTAATGAAACAAATATTGCATTCTCCAATGTTCAACCCTTACAGCTGCACTTTGAGTTGTAGCCTCTCAACCACACTGCAATAAGATAACTGAAGTGGTTAAACAACTATGAAAAGTTGTCATTAAACAAAACCTGTCAAGTTTTGTTCATACTGAGGTTAGTAATGTATCATATAAAAGAGAAATATGGCTGGGCCAGATATCAAACCATTTGTCCTTTACTGTAGTTTAATAGAGTCTAGCACTCTTCCTTAGACTGATGAAGCAAAGCTGAGCTGATAGGCTAAACCTTAAAACTCTAGATCGGAAAGGGCGGGAGGGGGGGGGGGGGGTCAACCTGTGGGTCTCCAGCTGTTGTAAAACTACAACTCCCAGCATGTATACTTGCTCTTCTCATCTAAGGACTACAAAATAAACAAAAATCACAGAGAACAAAGATAGATAAAAACAACCTGCACGATATGATAAGCAAACATGCGGATATCTTTGGCTACATTTATGAACAAAAATCACAGAACGAAAAGATAATAATGCACTCATACAGTAGATGCAAGCATTATATATAAAATAAGCCCTCGCTCTGATATAATAAGGTTTGAGATGCTTAGCCAATATATTTTGATCAAAACACATCTGTGCCCACCTACCAGGCGTCAAGGTGGTCTCAGGTCAGGTGGATGCTATGTTAAAACCTATCTATACAGTTGTGAATTTATGAACAGGAGCACAGACCCTCCACATATAGTGTGCTGCTCCCAGTCGCCTCCATGTGAAACAGCAACCAATGGGAGGGGGTGCACACACAGCTATATTGCCTCTTAGATAGGTGGGGCAAAAGTGCACAGGAATGCTACTCCCAAGTAGAGTTGAGCGAACCTGAAATGTATAGTTTGGGTTTGTACCGAACTTTATGGTTTTCCACACCCGGACCCGAACCCGAATATTTCTGTAAAAGTTCGGGTTTGTTGTTCGGCGATTTCTTGGCGCTTTTTGAAAAGTTGCAGGGCAGCCAATCAACAAGCGTTTCACTACTTTGCACTATGAAGCCATCATAGCCATGCCTACTATTGGCATGGCTGTGATTGGCTAAGTGCAGCATGTGACCCAGCCTCTATATAAGCTGGAGTCACGTAGCGCTGCACGTCACTCTTCTGCTCTTAGTGTAGGGACAGGTTGCTGCTGCTGCTGTGAGGGAGAGATTAGGGAAGAAATCTGTTGAACTTGGTGGTGTTAAATGTTCAAACTACAGCAATTATTGAGGGTGCTATGCCACATATTTGTACCCAGTCATGAGCCCAGTGATACTGCAAAATAATTTTTAATCCATCTGTTACTGAGGTGGGGTTCACTGGCCATTTTAGCAATTGCAGTGTCCTTGGAACTGCATGTGACCTGCATGTGTGCCAGCCTGCCAGGGACATCAGTCTAATTATTTTTTGGTAGCTCAGTAGAGGAAAAATTCCTTTTTTCTGGCAGGTCAAGTCCCCCTACATTCCCTGTTTTATGATTTAGGGGTGACACATAGTGCATTTCTATAGTTAGGGAAGTAAACCCGTACTGTCATACCACAGAGCATGTTTGCATACAATGCTGAAAAACCTGTTTTATAATTTTGCGGTGACATATTGCATTTCTGTATTTGGGGGAATAAACACGTACTGTTGTGACAAAGAGCACTTTTGCATAAACGCTGGAAAACCTGTTTTATAATTTTGCGGTGAAGCACTGCATTTCTGTACTTGGGTGAATAAACCCGTACTGTTGAGCCACAGGGCACTTTTGCATACAACGCTGAAAAACCTGTTCTATAATTCTGCAGTGAAACACTGCATTTCTGTAGTTGAGGGATTAAACCCGTACTATCGCACTACAGAGCACGTTTGCATACAACACTGAAAAAACTGTTTTATAATTTTGTGGTGACATATGGTACTGCATTTATGTATTTGGGGGAGTAAACCCGTACTGTTGTGCCACAGAGCACTTTTGCATAGAACGCTGAAAAAACAGTTTTAAAGTTTTGCGGTGAAAAAATGCATTTCTGTATTTGGGGAGAAAAAAAACGTACTGTTGTGCTACAGAACACTTTTGAATAGAACGCTGAAAAACCTGTTTTATAATTTTGCAGTGAAACTCTGCATTTCTGTAGTTGGGAGAAAAAACCCGTACTGTCGTACTACAGAGCAAGTTTGAATACAACGCTGAAAAAACTGCTTTATAATTTTGCGGTGACATGCCGCATTTCTGTAGTTGGTGGAATAAACCCATACTGTCGTACCGCAGAGCACGTTTGCATATAACGCTGAAAAACGGTTTTATAATTTTGCAGTGACATACTTACTGCGTTTCTGTATTTGGGGGAGTAAACCCGTACTGTTGTGCCACAGACACTTTTGCATAGAATGCTGAAAAACCCATTTTATAATTTTGCGGTGACATGCTGCATTTCTGTATTTGGGGGAATAAACCTGTACTGTCGTGCCACAGAGCACTTTTGCATAGATCGCTGAAGAAACTGTTTTAAAAATTGCATTGAAAAACTGCATTTCTGTAGTTGGGTGAATAAACCCGTACTGTTGTGCCACAGAACACTTTGCATACAATGCTGAAAAACCTGATTTATAATTTTTGAGTTGACATACTGCATTTCTGTAGTTTGTTGCAACAAAAACTGGTTTTGAGCTACATAGTGGATCTGAGGCATACCCTGTATTTCAGTACTTTTAAGTAACCTGTGGAACTCCGCATTTACATAGTTGGTTGCAAAAACACAGTTTTTGTGGTAGATTTGCGGTGTACACTGCATTTCTGACAGTCAAATTAAACCGGTAACTTCTGCTGTTACATTGTTGGTTTGAAAAATCAAATTTTTGTTGATAGTGAAATTGTATTGAATTGCTCCGTTACACTGTTGTGTGACCTAAAGAAATGTATTCTGTTTATGACACAGGCACTGCCTTACAATTAGTGGTGACTTTTGGCAGTTAAATTGACACCTGAGATAAACCATCTGTTAGTTTAGTGGGTGAATGCAAATAATGAGGAGAACATCAAATAAGAGACGTGGAAATTGTCATGGAGGTGTTGGTGGAGCTCCTGTTTCTGGAAGAGGATGTGGCCATTGTCGCCCGCCCTGGTCACTCTAGATGCCAAAAAAGCATTTGATAACGTTCATTGGGAGTGGCTAGGGCGGGTGATAGACACAATGGGCTTCGAAGAGTCCTTCAGAACATATTTAACGCAGCTATATGCAAATCCGCGGGCCAGAATCAGCATCCCGGGTTTTTTGTCTACACCTTTTGATTTATACTGGGCACCAGACAAGGGTGTCCCCTTTCCTCTTTTGTTTAATTTAGCAGTAGAACACTTGGTACGTTTTCTCAACCAACGTAGTCAGTTCTCGGGCATCACAGTAGGAAGGACCATGCTGCGGGCGTTTTTTTGCGGATGATATCCTTTAATTTGTCGGAAATCCGATGAGGAACTTGGGGAAATATTAGATAAAATAGCAAATTTTGGTGAATCCACAGGTTTTAAAATCAATGTGATGAAGAGTGCTCTCCTGCAGTTGGGAAACAGGAACATTTTGTCTGGCCCAGACTCAAGTACTTGTGGTATACCTATAACGAAGAATAACATAAAATACCTGGGAATTAGGATAGGTCATAAAGCATATTCTCTTTCTAGACTCAATTATACTCCCTTATTTTACAATATAGTTCAGAAATTGCGGAAATGGCACAATTTTCCCCTGCCCCTCATAGGGAGAGTGCACTTGGTTTTGTATCCACTACAAACACTGCCGCTTTTGATTAAACACCTAGATATTACTAAGTTACATAGTGAAATCTCTCATTTTCTATGGAAAGGGAAACGCCAACAGATAGGAATTAAAAAACTTATGGCCCTTAAAATAAAAGACGGATGAATCTGCCAGATGGTAGGTAATATAATTTGTCCTGTCTCTTTAGATATATTATTGACTGGATAAAGAAAACGAGCCATCACTCAGATTGTACCTTCAACTTAGACTTTGAACAGATCTTGAACAGGCGGACGGGTCCACAGTCTATATCTTTCCTCTACTCTCCAATTAGGGAGACACTGGGTGATGGTATTCCTCAGCAGGCTTTTAGACCCTGGGCCCGGCTGCTTGGGGATCAGGAGGCAGGAGATAACATATTGAAAGGGTGGTGGGCATTGAGAAACAACATAATTAATGAAACCTGGAGGGTCACAAACTTCAGAATTATGCATAATGCCATTTATGCTTTTAACCTTCCTCCTGCTCCGCACAGACCAGACTGGCTGACGCATTGTCCAAAGTGCCTTACACACTACACAGATTTATTCCATGTACTGTGGACATGCCCACAATCTTCTGCATTATGGCAGAAAGTGGCAAAACTTGTTAAAGACATCTGGACGATGGCTGTCCCACTTGCTCCCATGCCTTATCTCTTTCACTTCCGGGAGGGGGTTGGTGACGAAGGTCCCATAGAGCAGAAACTGCCGACCTTGTTCCATGCACTTTGTCTGTTTACAAAGAGAAGCCTGTTACAGAGTTGGCTGCAACCTTCCTGCCCCACATTGGAGGTGATATTGCAAAACCTAAAAACCCTGCTAATGCTAGAAAGGAGGGACGTGGAGAGGAGCAAGGAAAAGAAAGTAGGGAAATGTATTAGGAAATGGCGGCGTTTCTTGATACATATCCTCTCAGACTCAGAGATCAAGAACATAATGAGGCCTTTCACACTGACAAAATGGTATCTAACCGAACAATTGAAGGGCTCTTTGGGTAGATTACAACAGAGGCAATAATACTACGTATATCACATCACTATTTCTCATACTTATTATATAGAGGAAATGTTGATGCATCTAACTATATATAACTCCATTGCTGACGGATGCAGTTATTAGTGATGAGCGGCAGGTGCCATATTCGATTTCGACGAAATTCGCGAATATTCGAATGAATATTCGTTTCATATTCGTCGAAATCGAATATTCGTCATTTTTTCTAGTTATCGCGATTAACATGCGATTTAAATAATCGCATATTGCGATTTGTACTTAAGGCTACTTTCCTATTGGTTTCATATCTAGAATTAGCGAGGATGACGAATATGACGAATGTATTCGTCTATTCCTCAAAACGAAGATAACGAAGTATTCTACATCTTCGTTTTAGCTACCTATTCGTCAACTTCGCTAATTCTAGCAATCAAATAGGAAGGTTGACTATAGAGACAGCTGTGTTAAATTCGCTATGCGATTTTTTTTTTTAATAAATAGAATACTTATAATAATTTTATCAAGTAATATAATTATTGTATTAAAAAAAAAAAATCGCATAGCAATTTAACACAGCTGTCTGGTAAGTCAACCTTCCTATTTGATTGCTAGAATTAGCGAATAGCGAAGTTGACGATGACGAGACGAATAGGTAGCTAAAGCGAAGATGTAGAATACTCGTTATCTTCGTTTTGAGGAATATGACGAATACATTCGTCATATTCGCTATTCGCTAATTCTACCAAGCCAACCATAACTTCTGTGCTCATGGAGCGTCCCCATCACCATAGGAATGTCTCCATATACTAAAATGTACTGTCGGATTTGAGGAATTACGTTGAAATCGCAATGCGATTAATTCAAGTTATATTAATCGCATTGCGATTTCAACTTAGAGCTGGGTTTATAATGGGTCAGCTTGCTAGAATTAACGAAGTTAACGAATATGGAATATAGCAGCAGTGCTAAGTTGAAATCGCAATGCGATTAATTTAACTTAAAGTATTCGCATTGCGATTTCAACTTAGCACTGCTAGTGCATAGCATTAGCTATACTCCATATTCGTTAATTCTAGCCTATGTAAGATAGCAGTGCTAAGTTGTAATCGCAATGCGATTAATTTAACTAAAGTATTCGCATTGCGATTTCAACTTAGCACTGCTAGTGCATAGCTATACTCCATATTCGTTAATTCTAGCCTATGTAAGATAGCAGTGCTAAGTTGTAATCGCAATGCGATTAATATAACTTGAATTAATCGCATTGCGATTTCAACGTAATTCCTCAAATCCGACAGTACATTTTAGTATATGGAGATTCTCCCATGGATGGGGACGCTCCACATGAGCACGGAAGTCGGCAGAAGCGGCAACGGGCACTGACTAGAGCAGCCAGGAAGCCAGGAATCCTCAGGACAGGTAAGAACTACTTTTGGGAAGTAGGAAAGAAAAAAATATAACTAAAAAAAAAAAAAAACGAATATTCGAAATAGCGAATTTATAGCGCTATATTCGAAATATTCGCGAATTAGCGAAGTGCCGATATTCGCTAAAAAAATTCGCTTTTCGAATATTCGCGCTCAACACTAGCAGTTATGACTTTTGTTTCTGCATAATGATCTAGCCCTAGATGACATGGTTATGGTTATTGTTTTAGTATTATATGTACTATTTAACTTTATTCTCCGTTGTAAAATGTTCACTATATGATTCATGAACAAATGCCAGCTCTGTTTTGAGCCTATGTTTATTACTGTGAACAAATAAAATTGTTAATAGTCCTACGGACTATGGACCCAGAACTATGGAGACCCCCTCAGACCTCTTGGGGTTACAAGGAACTATTAACCCTGATTTATGTGTTGAGTTATAGGTCACATCTTTCCTATTGCACATTAAAGGTGCAGGGTGTGAATCCCACAACACAAAATGGGTTAACTCTGCACTGAGACTCCCAATGAATGTGTTAGTTTATTTGTCCCTTTGTTCTATTGTGTTAGTGATGGGATTAAGATAGCTGACTCTAGGAGTAGCCGACTCCAAAGTAGAGGAGTAGATCACCCCATTATACACTCAGGAGATATTCCCATCACGTGTCTCCTCTCTCCCTATTCTTTCATTATGACACTGGGAAGGGATGTCTGTTTGCATGCTGTTCATGTTTGATTGAGTTATATTGTTAGACTTCTTGAACTGTATATATACTGAGTTGGTCTTCAATAAAGGGAGTTTTAGATTTTTTGTTTCACATACACTGAGTCTATACTAGTGACTGGGAAAACTGGGAGCTACAGATCAGTGGTTTGCAATATCTCCTGAGTAAGGAAGAATGCAGAAGCGGACAAACTCTTCCTGAGTACTGGAGGTCCGTCACACACATCACATTTATACATACCGTTGACAGTTTAAAGAAGGTGTCTGGACATATTCTGTACAATATCCATACACTTAAAAGGAAGAGATGAATATCAAAAGTGTTTTTTGTAATTGGATATCTTTTTTTTTACTTTAAAAAAGATGGACATCTTTTTATTGCTGGAGTGGAGGTCAATGGCATACCTGCTCACTGCTACAAGTTCTAGAATGGGACTGTAATGAACTAAGACATTTGTACTTGGCTCTTTGTATTTTCTATATTAATGCATAATGTTTCAAATGGTTAATGGCTAAGTTGTAGTGTGTTGGCAGTAGGGACCTCTGTGGTTTATGGCCTCAAATTCCTTATGAGACTGGGCCAGGCAGTGGAGGATTATGGGAGGGCTGGGTGTCATATTGCATTTGTTTTGAAGAGAGTGAAGATGAGCCTCAAATTCATTCAGATCCAGTTACCAAATGGATTGACTGGAGGGCAGGACACATCAGATAACATTTTTTGTTAACCATATAATTGGACAAAGGGAACATAGGGTGTGTTTGCCCAGCCAAAACTTAAAAAAAAAATACCTGGTCATGAGGGGGAGAAGCTTGTGTGTGTGGGGCAGTGTGATAATATCAGGACACAGCTCCCTGCCTGAAAGGACAAAGAACTGAATAATAAGCTCCACGGTTAAGAATACCTGAACCACATCTTTAGGGACATGAAATTAGTTTTTAATGTAAATCCCTTTTCCTTTATCTATCTTTGTATTGTCCATATGTAATTTATATGCACTGTTGTTAAATCATATTAAACTATTAAGTTTAACATTTCCCCACTGGAGGGTTTTTCATTTTTGTGCTTTTGTCTTTCACTCCCTGCCTTTTCATGGCCATAACTTTTTTTATTTTTTCATTCATGTAGCTGTATATGGGCTTATTTTTTGCAGGACAAGATTGCATACAATGTAGTGGGGAAAAAGGGAAAAGCCACTACACTTTTATAGGTTTTGTTTTTACACTGTTCTCTATGCAGTAAAATAATCCTGTTACTTTCATTCATCCGGGTAAGTGTGATTACGTTGATACTACATTTGTATAGTTTTTTTTTTTTTGCATTTTAAAACTAATAAAAATAAAAAGCTTGAAATAAAAAAAAATTTTCATCACCATATTCTGACCCCTTATAACTTTTCTGTAGTTATGTGTATGGAGCTGTGTGAGTGCTCTTTTTTTTTTTGCAGGATCATCTTTACTATTTCATTGATACCATTTTGGGGTGTGTATGACTTTTTTGATCACTTTTTTTACATTTTGGGGAGGTGAAGCGACCAAAAAACAGCGAATCAGCCATTTCACCATTTGCCGTATGGGATAAATATTTGTATATATTAATAGGGCGAGCATTTTTGCATGCAGAGATGCCCAAGATGTTTATTGTTTACTAATTATCTATTTTCATTTTGGGGAAAATGTGGTGATTTGAATTTTTATTTATTTATTTTTTAATATTTTTAAAAACATGTATTTTTTTTTACACTTTTTTTTATAGTTCCCCTAGGGATCTTGAGCAAGCAATCATGAGATTGCTTCTCTTATACACCATAATGCATCAGCATTGGAATCTATGAGACTCACTATGTTCCTATGGAGCCCTGTCACAGTCTCAGATCATTCAGGAAGACCAAGGCTGTCACACACACCATCCAGCTACCCCAATCCCCAGTGGAAACTGAGGGGTTAAATGTATGCAATTAACGTTACTTTTGATCGCATACATTAGCCCCAGGTGTCTGCTCTTTATAACAGTAAGGTAGCTATAGTGCCCACTGCATTTGTGAGTGAGTGCCATTTTTAGACTCGCCATGCGTCAAACACATACAGCACTAGGGCGGCAAGGTGTTAATAACTGTTGTGTTGTACTGTTGATGGAATCCGGTTATATTTAATATTGTAATCTACTGTTTGTACAGCAGTGTATTGACTTGGCTGCAGTTGCTGCACAGTTCGTGGGATAGTCCTAGCATAGGCAAAAGTCCCAGCAGGAAAGGGTCCCATAGGATACTGTATCTGGCTTTGTATGGCCTGGAGTATTCTGTGGACAGCCTTCTATATTAACCCACAGGGAGGTGAGCATATAGACTTAGCAAAGGTGTGAGCGGTGAAGGTGGTGTTTGGCATAGTGTGCGGTGATAAGGACTTCTCAAACGTTTTCTATTGTTTGCTCACCAGCTAGAACACGGTGAGTCCTTGGCACCACCGATGGTTGAAGCTCTTGTCAAAATTAGTGTTGAGCAGACACCTGGAAGTTCAGGTTTGACGGGTTCGGCCGAACTTCACAAAAAAGTTTGGGTTAGTGATCCAAACTTTACCCCGAACCCCATTGAAGTCAATGGGGGTCTGAACTTTTGGGCACTAAAATGGCCCTAAAAATGTAATGGAAAGGGCTAGAGGGCTGCAAAAGGCAGCAAAATGTGCTTAAGAGCATGACAAGTGATCTGCAAACAAATGTGGATAGGGAAATAACTTAAAATAAATTAAAATGAAAAATTATTAACCTGCTAATGTTTTTTTTTTCTTTTATAAATTGTGGTAACCCCCAAAATAATGTGACAAATAAAAAAAAGAAATCAAAGAATAAGTGCACTTGAGTACAAGAATGTATGGTTGAGGCTGGTATAAATGTCTATTCTGCATAAAGTACGGACAAGTCCTGTGGATCCATGCCTGTTTCTTTTTAATGAACGTGAGATTGTCCAAGTTGGCTGTGGACAGGCAGTTGCCCTTGTCTGTAATAACACCCCCAGCCGTGCTAAACACACTTTCAGACAATGCACTGGCTGCAGGGCAGGCCAGCACCTCCAAGGCATAATGGGCAAGCTCAGGCCATGTCCCCAATTTGGAGACCCAGAAGTTGAATGGGGCAGAACCATCAGTCAGTACGTGTAGGTGTGTGCATATGTACTGTTCCACCATGTTGTTCAAATGCTGCCTCCTGCTAAGACGTTCCATATCAGCTGGTGGTGCCGATTGCTGTGGCATGGTGACAAAGCTTTTCCACATGACCGCCATGCTAACCCTTACTTAGCTGCGTTGGCAACCTCTTCCTCCTCCTCCTCCTATGCCTCTGCCTTCGCCTTGTGCTTCCATTTGTCCCCCGGTGTCAGTTGGAAATGCCCTCAGGAGTGTGTCTACCAGCGTGCGCTTGTAGTCGGGAATCTTGCAGAATGTAGTCGCTCATGTGTGCCAGGCTGCTCAGAGGTAAGGATAAGCTGCCCTCTGTAGGTGGTGTATCATCTATGTCCTCCGTATCCCCACAGCCAAGCTCCAATGATGGCCATGAGCTGCGTTGGGTGCCACCCGCTGTGAACCCGGTTCCACCTTCTCCTCCTCCTCTACCTCATCGTCCTCCTCCTCTACCTCATCGTCCTCCTCCTCGTCCTCCAGAACTGTGCCAGCTCATTGGTGGTAAAGTGGTGCTGTTCCGCAGAGTGACTGAACTGTGCTTGCTGCAGCTGAAACTCCACTATTGCCTGCTGCTGCTCGCACAGTCTCTCCAGCATATGCAAGGTAAAGGTCCACCTGGTGGGCACGTCGCATATGAGGCGGTGAGCGGGATGGCCGAAGTTACGCTGCAGTGCAGACAGGTGAGCAGCAGCAGGGTGAGAATGCCGAAAGTGCGCACAGACTGACTGCACTTTCTGCAGCAGCTCTGACATGTCTGGGTAGTTTTTAAGGAATTTCTGCACCACCAAATTCAGCACATGCGCCAGGCAAGGGATGTGCGTCAAACCAGCTAGTCCCAGAGCTCCTACGAGATTTCGCCCATTATCGCACACCACGAAGCCGGGCTTGAGGCTGACTGGCAGCAACCACTCATCGGTCTGTTCTTCTATGCCCCTCCATAGCTCCTGTGCGGTGTGGGGTTTGTCCCCCAAACACATGAGTTTTAAAACCGCCTGCTGACATTTACCCCTGGCTGTGCTGAAGTTGGTGGTGAAGGTCTTTCGCTGACCGGATGAGGAGGTGGAAGAAGAGGAGGAGGGGCAACAGGAGGCAAAGAATAATGCCCTGCATTCCTAGGTGGTGGAAGGACAAGCGCCAAACCGCTATTCGCCTTGGGCCCAGCCGCCACAGCATTTACCCAGTGTGCAGTTAGGGAGATATAGCGTCTCTGCCCGTGCTTACTGGTCCATGTATCTGTGGTTATGTGGACCTTGCCACAGATGGCATTGCGCAGTGCACACTTGATTTCATCCTTCACTTGATTGTGCATGAAAGGGACCGCTCGCCTGGAAAAGTAGTGGCGGCTGCAAACGATGTACTGTGGGACAGCCACCGCCATCAGCTGTTTAAAACAGTCCGTCTCCACCAGACGGAGTGACAGCATTTCAAAGGCCAGTAATTTTGAAATGCTGGCATTTAGGGCCAGGGATCGAGGGTGGGTAGGTGGGCATTTCCTCTTTCTCTCCAGTGTTTGGGAGATGGACAGCTGAACGCTTGCGTGTGACATGGTGGAGATGCTTGGTGATAATGACGGAGGTGGTGGTTTTGATGGCACATCCTCTGTTTGCTGGGTGGCAGGTGCTACTGTGACTACAGAGGTGGAGGAAGAGGCAGAGAGAGCAGCAGAAGAGGAAGCAGGAGGAGCCTGAGAACTTTCTTGGTTTTTAAGGTGTTTACTCCACTGCAGTTCGTGCTTTGCATGTAGATGCCTGGTCATGCAGGTTGTGCTCAGGTTTAGAATGTTTGTGGTCGGATCAGCTATCAGAAAGGTGTACCTAACCTATCTAACCCTATCTACAACAAGCAGTAGAATTATGCCATAACTGCTGCGGTAGGGCAGCCTAAAGGGGCCACACTAATATGAAATGACTGTAAGATGGTGTGGGTGGGTGGGTGGGAGAAATCAGCTGAATCGGCGTCAGCCTGGGCCCACAGGTGCCTATAAATAGCCTAGCAAACAGCCAGCCTAGGCCCACAGGTGCATATAAATAGCCTTGTAATCAGCCTCCCCTCCCACAAACACAGCAAATATATTTGCTTAATACTTGTGGTCGGATCGGCTATCAGAAAGGTGTACCTAACCTATCTAACCCTATCTACAACAAGCAGTAGAATTATGCCATAACTGCTGCGGTAGGGCAGCCTAAAGGGGCCAAAAAGAACAGACCTTAGGTAAGAGCAAAATGTATACATACCATTACTACACCCACTTTGAACATTAAAGACATTCCCCGATGAAAGTGCGGAATGTACCGTACATATCACAGTGACTACCGTCTACCTTACCTCTGTCATGTGCACCGGCACATCGTTCTTGGAGGTGGCTAACGCTGATGCGATTGAAGGAGTGGCCGGTAATCAGAAACGATTTACTCCTATGTATACTAACAACGTATGAACATATTACGAGAAGGTCTGAATCCAGAAATCTGCAGACTGAAACAAACCATGGTGAATCTGTTGGAAGGCCTAAATGAATTCCAAGCATTCGCCGAGGGCCCTGATCGGGCACCAACTCTTCCTGGTTGCAAACTACTACACCTCTACTAATTCCCCAGGCCACAATTTAAATATATAAAAGGCCCAAAGGTTAGAACATGGCGTATGCTGTGTTCCTCTATTAGTAGATTTAAGCGGAATGTGTAAACTCACCAGGCCTGGGGAAGCATCAACACAAATACATGGCTATTTCAATTAACAAGCTAATGTTGCCTGTAATGGAGACAGAGAAACGTAAACACCATACCTGCAGTCGTGACAGGAAATAAGCTTAAAGTCGTGATACTATGTATGCAGCGCCTGTAGTCGTGATAAGACTTTTGTCTGTAGACGTGAGACATTGAGAATTGCGCCTTATTACTGTACCTCCTACTGGAAGACAGACCGATGCCCAGGACTTAGGCCCGACAAAACACCCTCGCCCGAGTGGCGGAAAAAGACATGGAACCTTCTTGTGGTGTGGCCACGTGGCTGACCTTGAATGGTGAAGTCATATAAGAAACACTTAATCGGAGAAGGCCATGCATGAGAGACACTAATGGCGGTGCCATGCGTGAGAGACTCTAATGGCGAAGTCATATGTCAACCCTTAATCGAAGAAGCCATGAGTGAGAGACTCTAATGGCAAAGCCATGCGTGAGAGACTAATGGCGGAGTCATATGTCAAACACTTAATCGGAGAAGCCATACGTGAGAGACTCTAAAGACGGAGTCATGTGTCTAAAACATAAACAGAGAAGTCAGTCATGCGTGCGAGACTCAACGGCGGTGCCATGCGTGAGAGACACTAATGGCGAAGTCATATGTCAAACACTTCATCGGAGAAGCCATGCGTGAGAGACTCTAATGGCAGACACTAAATCGGAGAAGCCATGCGTGAGAGACTCTGATGGCAGACACTAAATCGGAGAAGCCATGCGTGAGAGACTCTAATGGCAGAGTCATATGTGTAACACTAAATCGGAGAAGCCATGCGTGGGAGACTAATGGGCACTTAATCATAGAAGCCATGCATGAGAGACTCAAATGGCAGACACTTAATTGGAGAAGCCAAGCGTGAGAGACTCTAATGGCGGACACTAAATCGGAAAAGCCATGCGTGAGAGACACTAATGGCGAAGTCATATGTCAAACACTTAATCGGAGAAGCCATGCGTAAGAAACTCTAATGGCAGATACTTAACTGGAGAAGCCATGCGTGAGAGACTCTAATGGCGAACACTAAATCGGAGAAGCCATGCGTGAGAGACACTAATGGCGAAGTCATATGTTAAACACTTAATCGGAGAAGCCTTGCGTGAGAGACTCTAATGGCAGACACTTAATTGGAGAAGCCATGCGTGAGAGACTCTAATGGCGGAGTCATATGTGTAACACTTAATTGGAGAAGTCATGCGTGAGAGACTCTAAAGGCGGAGTCATGTGTGTAAAACATAAACAAAGAAGCCATGCGTGAGAGACTCTAATGGCGGAGTCATATGTGTAACACTTAATTGGAGAAGTCATGCGTGAGAGACTCTAAAGGCGGAGTCATGTGTGTAAAACATAAACAAAGAAGCCATGCGTGAGAGACTCTAATGGCGGAGTCATATGTGTAACACTAAATTGGAGAAGCCATGCGTGGGGGACTAATGGCGAAGTCATATGTGAAATGCTTAATCGGAGAAGCAATGCGTGAGAGACTCTAATGGGGAAGTCATATGTAACATAGTAACATAGTAGTAACATAGTATATAAGACCGAAAAAAGACATTTGTCCATCCAGTTCGGCCTGTTTCCTACAAGTTGATCCAGAGGAAGACAAAAAACCCCTGTGAGGCAGAAGCCAATTTTCCTCACTTAAGGGGAAAAAAAAATTCCTTCCCGACTCCAATCAGGCAATCAGAATAACTCCCTGGATCAACGACCCCTCTCTAGTAGCTATAGCCTGTAATATTATTACACTCCAGAAATAAATCCAGTCCCCTCTTGAATTCCTTTATTGTACTCACCATCACCACCTCCTCAGGCAGAGAGTTCCATAGTCTCACTGCTCTTACAGTGAAGAATCCTCTTCTATGTTTGTGTACAAACCTTCTTTCCTCCAGACGCAGAGGATGTCCCCTTGTCACAGTCACAGTCCTGGGGATAAATAGATGATGGGAGAGATCTCTGTACTGACCCCTGATATATTTATACATAGTTATTAGATCTCCCCTCAGTCGTTTTTTTCTAAAGTGAATAACCCTAATTTTGATAACCTTTCAGGGTACTGTAGATCCCTCATTCCAGTTATTACTTTAGTTGCCCTCCTCTGAACCCTCTCCAGCTCTGCTATGTGTGTCTTGTTCACAGGAGCCCAGAACTGTACACAGTATTCCATGTGTGGTCTAACCAGTGATTTGTAAAGTGGTAGGACTATGTTCTCATCACGGCGTCTATGCCCCTTTGATGCAACCCATTATCTTATTGGCCTTGGCAGTAGCTGCCTGACACTGGTTTTGCAGCTTAATTTGCTGTTTATTAAAATTCCTAGATCCTTTTCCATGTCAGTGTTACCGAGTGTTTTACCATTTAATATGTACGGGTGACTTGCATTATTCCTTCCCATGTGCATAACTTTACATTTGTCAGTGTTAAACCTCATCTGCCATTTTTCTGCCCAAGCCTCCAATCTATCCAGATCCCTCTGTAGCAGAAAACTGTCCTCTTCAGTGTTAATTACTTTACACAGTTTAGTGTCATCTGCAAAAATAGATATTTTACTGTGCAGGCCTTCTACAAGATCATTAATAAATATATTGAAGAGAATAGGGCCCAATACTGACCCCTGAGGTACCCCACTAGTTACAGTGACCCAATCTGAGTATCTACCGTTAATAACCACCCTCTGTTTTCTGTCACTCAGCCAGTTACTTACCCACATACAGACATTTTCTCCCAGTCCGAGCATCCTCATTTTATATACTAACCTTTTATGAAGTACGGTGTCAAATGCTTTGGAGAAGTCCAGATATACGACATCCATTGATTCACCGCTGTCAAGTCTAGAACTTACCTCCTCATAGAAGCTGATTAAATTTGTTTGGCATGACCGATCACTCATGAAGCCATGCTGATATGGCGTTATTTGCTTATTTTCATTGAGATACTCCAAAATAGCATCTCTTAGAAACCCTTCAAACAGTTTACCAACAATAGATGTTAAACTTACCGGCCTATAATTTCCAGGCTCTGTTTTTGGACCCTTTTGAATATTGGCACCACATTTGCTATGCGCCAATCCTGTGGAACATTCCCTGTTATTATAGAGTCCGTAAATATCAGAAATAATGGTCTGGCTATGACATCACTTAATTCCCTTAGGATACGGGGTGTATGCCATCCGGTCCTGGCGATTTGTCTATTTTAATCTTTTAAGTCGCTGTTGTACTTCTTCCTGGGTCAGACAGGGCACTTTTAATGGGGATTTACTTTTACATTCTGCATTTCATCTGACAGTTTATTTTCCTCAGTGAATATAGTGGAGAAAAAAATATTTAATAGTTTTGCTTTATCCTCGTCGCTCTCTGCAACACCCCCCTCATTGCTATGTAGAGGGCCGACTCCTTCAGATTTATATTTTTTACTATTTATATAATTGAAGAACATTTTAGGGTTAGTTTTACTCTCTTTGGCAATTAATCTCTCGGTCTCTAGTTTGGCAAATTTTATTCGTATTTTACATATTCTATTTTTTTCCTTATAGTTTATCAGTGCTTCCTGACTCCACTCCTGTTTTAGCAATTTATATGCTTTCTTTTTGTCATTTATTGCCTTCTTTACGGTTCCATTTATCCACATTGGTCTCTTATTGTTCCTTAGCCTTTTATTCCTATAAGGTATGTACCTCTCACAATTAGATGTTACAATGCTTTTAAAAATCTCCCATTTTATGGTTGTATTTTTATTTTTGAGGACTTTGTCCCAGTTAGTTAGGCCTATGGCCTCGCTTAGTTGGCTAAATTTTGCTTTTTGAAGTTTGGTATTTTTGTTCCTCCCTTTAGAAACTCTCGTTTGAAGGATAATTGGAAGGTTATAACTTTATGGTCACTATTTCCCAGGTGTCCCCCAACCTGCACATCTGTTGTTCTATCAGGTCTATTGGTTAATACTAAGTCCAGTATGGCCGTCCCTCTAGTGGGGTCCTGAACCAGTTGGGAAAGGAAATTGTCTTTGGCTATTGCCAAGAACCTGTTTCCTTTATGGGATGTACAGCTTTCAGTTTCCCAGTCTATATCTGGGTAGTTGAAGTCCCCCATGATAACGACTTCATTATGATTTGCCGCCTCGTTTATCTCGTTTAGTAATAGATTTTCTGTGAACTCTGGTATATTAGGTGGTTTATAATACACTCCTATTAGTATTTTATTATTGTTTTTTGCTCCATGTATTTCTACCCACAGTGACTCCACATGTTCATGTCCCTCAGAGATGTATTCTCGAATTACAGGATTTAGACACGACTTCACGAAGAGGCAGACCCCTCCACCTCTCCGGTTTTGACGATCCTTTCTAAACAGATTGTAACCTTTTATATTAACTGCCCAGTCATAGCTATCATCCAGCCATGTCTCAGTTATTCCCACTATGTCATAGTCCTCCTCACACATCACTAATTCCAGTTCACCAGTCTTGTTAGTCAGGCTTCTGGCATTAGTATACATACATTTGACAGGTGTAACACTTAATTGGAGAAGCCATGCGTGAGAGACTCTAAAGGCGGAGTCATGTGTGTAAAACATAAACAAAGAAGCTATGCGTGAGAGACTCTAATGGCGGAGTCATATGTGTAACACTAAATCGGAGAAGCCATGCGTGAGGGACTCTAATGGCAGATACTTAACTGGAGAAGCCATGCGTGAGAGACTCTAATGGCGAACACTAAATCGGAGAAGCCATGCGTGAGAGACACTAATGGCGAAGTCATATGTCAAACACTTAATCGGAGAAGCCATGCGTAAGAAACTCTAATGGCAGATACTTAACTGGAGAAGCCATGCGTGAGAGACTCTAATGGCGAACACTAAATCGGAGAAGCCATGCGTGAGAGACACTAATGGCGAAGTCATATGTTAAACACTTAATCGGAGAAGCCTTGCGTGAGAGACTCTAATGGCAGACACTTAATTGGAGAAGCCATGCGTGAGAGACTCTAATGGCGGAGTCATATGTGTAACACTTAATTGGAGAAGTCATGCGTGAGAGACTCTAAAGGCGGAGTCATGTGTGTAAAACATAAACAAAGAAGCCATGCGTGAGAGACTCTAATGGCGGAGTCATATGTGTAACACTTAATTGGAGAAGTCATGCGTGAGAGACTCTAAAGGCGGAGTCATGTGTGTAAAACATAAACAAAGAAGCCATGCGTGAGAGACTCTAATGGCGGAGTCATATGTGTAACATTAAATTGGAGAAGCCATGCGTGGGGGACTAATGGCGAAGTCATATGTGAAATGCTTAATCGGAGAAGCAATGCGTGAGAGACTCTAATGGGGAAGTCATATGTGTAACACTTAATTGGAGAAGCCATGCGTGAGAGACTCTAAAGGCGGAGTCATGTGTGTAAAACATAAACAAAGAAGCTATGCGTGAGAGACTCTAATGGCGGAGTCATATGTGTAACACTAAATCGGAGAAGCCATGCGTGAGGGACTCTAATGGCTGAGTCATATGTGTAACACTAAATCGGAGAAGCCATGCGTGGGAGACTAATGGCGAAGTCATATGTGTAACACTTAATTGGAGAAGCCCTGCGTGAGAGACTCTGATGGCGGAGTCATATGTGTAACACTAAATCGGAGAAGCAATGCGTGAGGGACTCTAATGGCGGACACTTAATCGGAGAAGCGTTGCTTGAGAGACTATAATGGCGGAGTCATGTTTTTAAAACATAAACGGAGAAGCCATGCGTGAGACTCTAATGGTGGACACTTAACCGGAGAAGCGTTGCTTGAGAGACTATAATGGCAGAGTCATGTGTGTAAAACATGAACGGAGAAGCAATGCGTGAGACTCTGATGGTGGAGCCATACATGAGAGACTCTAATGGCAGATTTTTATTTGTTTTATTTTTTTTCAATAAACAACTTATACGGCACCAGTATGATTTGGGAACTTGCGTAACCATGAACCCCTCTGACAGGGAACCTAATACACTAAACAGCCTACAACCATATGGTACCCCTAACGAACAACATGAAGAACGGTCAAAGGGCCCCCCGGAGCCATAAGGCCAAAGCGATCATCGGGCCCCCCGAAGCCATGAGACTGAACTGAATTGCCTTACAGTGACGAGTAGTAATCAAAACCTGAGCCAGACCCGATGGGATATGCATGGACATTAATGATGTGAACCATGTGCATAAATAAATAGTGTTGAGCGAACAGTTCGAAAACCGTTCGGGTCCGTACCGAATTTTGGGGTGTCCGTGACACGGACCCGAACACGGACATTTTCAAAAAAGTTCGGGTTCGGGTCCGGTGTTCGTCGATTTCTTCCCGCTTTCTGAAGGGCTGCATAGCAGCCAATCAGCTAGCGTTTTACTTCTTGCCCTAAGAGCCCATCACAGCCATGCCTACTAATGGCATGGCTGTGATTGGCCAAGTGCAGCATGTGACCCAGCCTCTATTTAAGCTGGAGTCACGTAGCGCCGCACGTCACACTGCTCTGACTAGTGTAGGGAGAGGATGCAGCTTCTGTGAGGGCGAGATAGGCAGGGATAAAGAAGTGATTGAATGATCTACCTTTCTTCACCTGTGCATCAGAACAACTCAGCTGAGCTGTTCACTGAAAGTCACTATTTTGTTGAGACTGGCCAGAGCGATTTTTACTGGCACATGTAACTGGGCTGACCGGCGGTGGCCATTTTGGGACTTGTGGTGCGCCAGCACAAGCTGCCACAGAGTCTAAACCAAAACTCCAAAGAAGTATAAAATCTACACCTGTGAATCAGAACAACAGCGATTCAGCTGCTCAGTCAAAGTCTATTTTTTTTCTGGCTGGGCAGACCGTTTTCTGGCACATGTTACTGGGCTGATAGGCGGCGGCCATTTTGGGACTTGTGGTGCTACAGCAAAAGCTGCCACAACGTCCATTAATCTCATGTAATAGTCGATTTTTTCATAGATATACTACATCAGGGGTTTGGCTGTGCTTGTGTCACCCATACTAACTGCAAAGATATTTAAAGCGAACCTGTCACCTGCTTTTTACCTCTTAAGCTGTTAACTGTACCTTATAGATCATTGTAACCTTGTTTCCAAACAGGTGTTCTTCGTTTTTCTGGGGTTTATATTCCTGAAAAAATCACTTTATAATCTCCTGCTCTGCTGCGTCTGAAGTCACCAGACAAGTCAAGGAGGCAGACCCTCCTTGACTGCTGGATGCGACTCCCCGCCTAACCCCGCCTCTCATCCCTATGATTGACACTAGCTCTTCTGCCCGGGACCGCGCTGGTCTCGGCGGCGCATGCGCCGTCTGCCTTCATAGCAGCGCGATCCCGAGCCTCGCGCTGAGTGATCTGCATTTCACCAGCGGCCCGGCTAGAGAGGAGAGAAGTGCGCAAGCGCGATCTAGCAAGGGGATCACGCTTCACTCAGCGCGAGGCTCGGGATCGCGCTGCTATGAAGGCAGACGGCGCATGCGCCGCCGAGACCAGCGCGGTCCCGGGCAGAAGAGCTAGTGTCAATCATAGGGAAGAGAGGCGGGGTTAGGGCGGGGGAGTCGCATCCAGCAGTCAAGGAGGCTCTGCCTCCTTGACTTGTCTGGTGACTTCAGACGCAGCAGAGCAGGAGATTATAAAGTGATTTTTTCAGGAATATAAACCCCAGAAAAACGATGAACACCTGTTTGGAAACAAGGTTACAATGATCTATAAGGTACAGTTAACAGCTTAAGAGGTAAAAAGCAGGTGACAGGTTCGCTTTAATATATCAGTGGTGAAACTGAAAGTAACCCACTTGGATAGCAAATCCCATGAATGTGCTGTTCCAGCTAGGCTAGCCAGTGCCACTACAGCCGAGTCCAATACTGTCAGCCAGAAATATTTTTTTTTTTATGTGCCAGAAATATAAATTAAAAAAAGCTTTCACCGTAATAATAAAATTATTCTGGTGTTAGACCAGAAGAAGCACTCCTGTTGTAATTAATACTGTAAAAAGGCTTAGGCAATATTTCTCCCAGTGTGGGAAATTTATCTAGCAAAACTAGCATTTTAAAAATTCCGGTGTTCTGAAATACCAGCAGTCCTCTTGTAATTAATACCGCAAAAAGGCATTATATCGTCCAGTGTTGTAATTTTGGTAAAAAAAAGGCCAATTTAATCAATCTGGTGTTAGTTACACCAGAAACAGTAGGCCTCACGTTTTTACTCCTGTAAAAGGAATTAATACCGCAAAAGGCATTACATTGTCCAGTGTTGTAATTTTGGTGAAAAAAGGCCAATTTAATCATCTGGTGTTTGTTAGACCAGAAACAGTAGGCCTCACGTTTTCACTCCTGTAAAAGGAATTATATCTCCCCGTGTGGGAATCTATGTACCAAAACTAGCATATTAAAAATTCTGGTGTCCAATTTGCAGCAGTTTTCTTGTAATTAATACCGGAAAAGGAATTATATATTCCAGTGTGGGAATTTATGTACACAAACTATCATTTTAAAAATTCTGGTGTCCAATTAGCAGCAGTCTTCTTGTAATTAATACCGCAAAAAGGCATTATTGTCCAGTGTTGTAATTTTGGTGAAAAAAGGCCAATTTAATCAATCTGGTGTTTGTTAGACCAGAAACAGTAGGCCTCACGTTTTCACTCCTGTAAAAGGAATTATATCTCCCCGTGTGGGAATCTATGTACCAAAACTAGCATTTTAAAAATTCTGGTGTCCAATTTGCAGCAGTCTTCTTGTAATTAATACCGCAAAAAGGCATTATTGTCCAGTGTTGTAATTTTGGTGAAAAAAAGGCCAATTTAATCAATCTGGTGTTATTTAGACCAGAAACAGTAGGCCGCACGTTTTACTCCTGTAAAAGGAATTATATCTCCCGTGTGGGAATCTATGTACCAAAACTAGCATATTAAAAATTCTGGTGTCCAATTTGCAGCAGTCTTCTTGTAATTAATACCGGAAAAAGGAATTATATCTTCCAGTGTGGGAATTTTGGGGCTAAAAAATAATATATTTTATTGTGGTGCGAGTTGAATCGCAACAATGAGGAAACATTCTATTAAGGGACGAGGACGCGGTCGTGGTGGTGTCCGTGGAGCCTCTGTTGCTGGCAGAGGACGTGGCCGTTCGGCCTCAGGCGCACAAAGTAGTGAACTAACTCCCTCAAGTAGCCGGCAGAATTTACAGCGATATTTGGTGGGGCCCAATGCCGTTATGAGGATGGTAAGGCCTGAGCAGGTACAGGCATTAGTCGATTGGGTGGCCAACAGTGCTTCCAGCATGTTTACCACATTGTCTTCCGCCCAGTCTTCTGCGGAAAGCGCACAGGTGGCACCTGAAAACCAAGCCCATCAGTCTGTCACATCACCCCCATGCATATCAGGGAAACTGGCTGAGCCTCAAGTTATGCAGCAGTCTCTTATTCTGTTTGAAGACTCTGCTCCCACGGTTTTCCAGGGGCGTCCACATAGACCTTCCCCAGCGGTGGAAGACATTCCATGCACTGACGCACAACCACTTATGTATCCAGATGATGAGGACATGGGAATACCACCACAGCAGAGTGACCGAGTCTCTGATGATGACGAAACACTGGTGCCCACTGCCGCGTCTTATTGCAGTGTGCAGACTGAACAGGAGGAGGTCAGGGAGGAAGACTGGGTGGAAAACGATGCAGAGGACGATGAGGTCTTAGACCCCACATGGACTGAAGGTCGTTCCGCTGACTACAATAGTTCAGAGGAAGAGGCAGTGGTGAGACCGAGACAACAGCGAAGCCAAAGAGGGAGCAGGGGCAAAAGCAGAACAGCCGCCGTCAGAGAGTTCGCCTGCTATTGGCCAGCGCCAACAGGGACCCAGCACCCCAAAGGCATCTTCAAGGAGTTCCCTGGCATGGCACTTCTTCAAACAATGTGCTGAGGACAAGACCAGAGTGGTTTTCACGCTGTGCCATCAGACCCTGAGGCGAGGCATTAACGTTCTTAACCTGAGCACCACCTGCATGATCAGGCATCTACATGCAAAGCATGAACTGCAGTGGAGTACACACCTTAAAAACAAGGAACCCGCTCAGGCTCCCCCTGCTCCCTCTACCGCTGCTGCCTCGGCTTCCACCTCGAGAGGAATGTTGCCACCTGCCGAGCAGCAAACAGAGGATGTGCCACCGACACCACCACCACCACCGCCACCGTCACCTAACGTCTCCACTATTTCACACAGCAGCGTTCAGCTCTCCATCTCTCAAACCTTTGAGAGGAAGCGCAAATTCCCACCTAGTCACCCCCTTGGTCTGAATGCCAGCATTTCTAAACTACTGGCCTTTGAAATGCTGTCATTCCGGCTGGTGGACACAGACAGCTTCAAACAGCTAATGGCCATGGCTGTCCCCCAGTATGTGGTTCACAGCCGTGCCTTCCCTGCATATGCAAGTGTCCGATAAAATCAAGTGTGCACTGCGCAACGCCATTTGTGGCAAGGTCCACCTAACCACAGATACGTGGACCAGTAAGCACGGCCAGGGACGCTATATCTCCCTAACTGCACACTGGGTAAATATAGTGGCGGCTGGGCCCCAGGTGGAGAGTTCCTTGGCGCACGTCCTTCCGCCACCAAGGATCACAGGGCATCATTCTTTGCCTCCTGTAGCCTCCTCCTCCTACTCGGCTTCCTCCTCCTCCTCCTCCTCTGCTTCCACCAGCTCATCCAGTCAGCCACACACCTTCACCACCAACTTCAGCACAGCCCGGGGTAAACGTCAGCAGGCCATTCTGAAACTCATATGTTTGGGGGACAGGCCCCACACTGCGCAGGAGTTGTGGCGGGGTATTGAACAACAGACCGACCAGTGGTTGCTGCAGGTGGGCCTCAAGCCCGGCCTGGTGGTGTGCGATAATGGGCGAAATCTCGTGGCAGCTCTTGGACTAGCCGGTTTGGCGCACATCCCTTGCATGGCGCATGTGCTGAATTTGGTGGTGCAAAAGTTCATTCACAACTACCCAGACATGTCAGAGCTGCTGCATAAAGTGCGGGCCGTCTGTGCGCGCTTCCGGCGTTCACATCCTGCCGCTGCTCGCCTGTCAGCGCTACAGCGGAACTTCGGCCTTCCCGCTCACCGCCTAATATGCGACGTGCCCACCCGGTGGAACTCCACCTTGCACATGCTGGAGAGACTGTGTGAGCAGCAGCAGGCCATAGTGGAGTTTCAGCTGCAGCACGCACGGGTCAGTCGCACTGCAGAACAGCACCACTTCACCACCAATGATTGGGCCTCCATGCGAGACCTGTGTGCCCTGTTGCGCTGTTTAGAGTACGCCACCAACATGGCCAGTGGCGATGCCACTGTTATCAGCGTGACGATACCAATTCTATGTCTCCTAGAGAAAACGCTTAGGGCGATGATGGAAGAGGAGGTGGGCCAGGGCCAGGAGGAGGAGGAGCACTTTTAGGCCAGTCTGTTGGAAGTGGCTCAGAGTGAGGTTTTTTGCAACAGCAGAGGGCAGGTACAAATGTAGCCAGCCAGGGACCACTACTGGAGGACGAGGAGGATGAGGAGGAGGTGGAGGAGGATGAGGATGAAGCAGGTTCACAGCGGGGTGGCACCCAGCACAGCGCAGGCACATCCCTGGTGTGTGGCTGGGGGATACAGAGGATGATGACGATACGCCTCCCACAGAGGACAGCTTGTCCTTACCTCTGGGGAGCCTTGCACACATGAGCGATTACATGCTGCAGTGCCTGCGCAACGACAGCAGAGTTGCCCACATTTTAACGTGTGCTGACTACTGGGTGGCCACCCTGCTGGATCCACGGTACAAAGACAATGTGCCCACTTTACTTCCTGCACTGGAGCGTGATAGGAAGATGCGCGAGTACAAGCGCACACTGGTAGACGCGCTCCTGAGAGCATTCCCAACTGTCACAGGGGAACAGGTGGAAGGCCAAGGCCAAGGCAGAGGAGGAGCTAGAGGTCGCCCACGCAGCAGTGTCACGGCCAGCTCCTCTGAGGGCAGGGTTAGCATGGCAGAAATGTGGAAAAGTTTTGTCTCCACGCCACAGCTAACTGCCCCACCACCTGATACGGAACGTGTTATCAGAAGGCAACATTTCACTAACATGGTTGAACAGTACATCTGCACACATCTCCACGTACTGACGGATGGTTCGGCCCCATTCAACTTCTGGGTTTCCAAATTGTCCACGTGGCCAGAATTAGCATGTTATGCCTTGGAGGTGCTGGCCTGCCCGGCGGCCAGCGTTTTATCTGAACGTGTATTCAGCACGGCAGGGGGCGTCATTACTGACAAACGCAGCCGCCTGTCCGCAGTTAACGTGGACAAGCTGACGTTTATAAAAATGAACCAGGCATGGATCCCACAAGACCTGACCCTCCCTTGTGCACAGTAGTCCTTAATAACTGCCTTAAACCATGTTGTCTTGTACTCCTGGCCACTTCTTCATTGAAAAATCAATTTTTGAAATTAAGTAGGATCTTGGGGTGCAACCCAGAGTTGAATGAACCTTCCGTCTGTCTGGGTGCCGGGGCCAAAGTACATGAAAGTGTCCTTCTCCTGTGCTGGGAAATATGAATGTTATACTTGTGCTGTCTGACATGTCTCCTTTGTGTGGGTGCAGGGGGCCAAAGTCACTGAAAGCGGCCTTCTCCTGTGGTGGTTGATGTGAAACTGATGCTTGTGCTATCTGACCTGTCTCCTCTGTGTCGGTGCTAAGGCCTAAGTCACTGAAAGCGGCCTTCTCCTGTGCTGGCTGATATAAATGCCTGAATCTCTGCTGTGGGACCTCTCTCTCTTTCTGGGTGCAGGGGTCAAAGTCTCTAAAAGTGCCCTTCTCCTGTGGTGGTTGATGTGAAACTGATGCTTGTGCTATCTGACCTGTCTCCTCTGTGTCGGTGCTAAGGCCTAAGTCACTGAAAGCGGCCTTCTCCTGTGCTGGCTGATATAAATGCCTGAATCTCTGCTGTGGGACCTCTCTCCTCTGTCTGAGCTGCAGGGGTCAAAGTCTCTAAAAGTGCCCTTCTCCT
This sequence comes from Bufotes viridis, assembly GCA_033119425.1. Lineage (NCBI taxonomy): Eukaryota > Metazoa > Chordata > Amphibia > Anura > Bufonidae > Bufotes > Bufotes viridis. The sequence goes on along the minus strand of CM065592.1, from coordinate 100,540,316 downwards.
GTGGTGGTTGATGTGAAACTGATGCTTGTGCTATCTGACCTGTCTCCTCTGTGTCGGTGCTAAGGCCTAAGTCACTGAAAGCGGCCTTCTCCTGTGCTGGCTGATATAAATGCCTGAATCTCTGCTGTGGGACCTCTCTCCTCCGTGTGGCTGCAGGGGTCAAAGTCTCTAAAAGTGCCCTTCTCCTGTGGTGGTTGATGTAAAACTGATGCTTGTGCTATCTGACCTGTCTCCTCTGTGTCGGTGCTAAGGCCTAAGTCACTGAAAGCGGCCTTCTCCTGTGCTGGCTGATATAAATGCCTGAACCTCTGCTGTGGGACCTCTCTCCTCTTACTGGGTGCAGGGGTCAAAGTCTCTAAAAGTGCCCTTCTCCTGTGGTGGTTGATGTGAAACTGATGCTTGTACTATCTGACCTGTCTCCTCTGTGTCGGTGCTAAGGCCTAAGTCACTGAAAGCGGCCTTCTCCTGTGCTGGCTGATATAAATGCCTGAATCTCTGCTGTGGGACCTCTCTCCTCCGTGTGGCTGCAGGGGTCAAAGTCTCTAAAAGTGCCCTTCTCCTGTGGTGGTTGATGTAAAACTGATGCTTGTGCTATCTGACCTGTCTCCTCTGTGTCGGTGCTAAGGCCTAAGTCACTGAAAGCGGCCTTCTCCTGTGCTGGCTGATATAAATGCCTGAATCTCTGCTGTGGGACCTCTCTCCTCCGTGTGGCTGCAGGGGTCAAAGTCTCTAAAAGTGCCCTTCTCCTGTGGTGGTTGATGTGAAACTGATGCTTGTGCTATCTGACCTGTCTCCTCTGTGTCGGTGCTAAGGCCTAAGTCACTGAAAGCGGCCTTCTCCTGTGCTGGCTGATATAAATGCCTGAATCTCTGCTGTGGGACCTCTCTCCTCTTTCTGGGTGCAGGGTCAAAGTCTCTAAAAGTGCCCTTCTCCTGTGGTGGTTGATGTGAAACTGATGCTTGTGCTATCTGACCTGTCTCCTCTGTGTCGGTGCTAAGGCCTAAGTCACTGAAAGCGGCCTTCTCCTGTGCTGGCTGATATAAATGCCTGAATCTCTGCTGTGGGACCTCTCTCTCCGTGTGGCTGCAGGGGTCAAAGTCTCTAAAAGTGCCCTTCTCCTGTGGTGGTTGATGTGAAACTGATGCTTGTGCTATCTGACCTGTCTCCTCTGTGTCGGTGCTAAGGCCTAAGTCACTGAAAGCGGCCTTCTCCTGTGCTGGCTGATATAAATGCCTGAATCTCTGCTGTGGGACCTCTCTCCTCCGTGTGGCTGCAGGGGTCAAAGTCTCTAAAAGTGCCCTTCTCCTGTGGTGGTTGATGTGAAACTGATGCTTGTGCTATCTGACCTGTCTCCTCTGTGTCGGTGCTAAGGCCTAAGTCACTGAAAGCGGCCTTCTCCTGTGCTGGCTGATATAAATGCCTGAATCTCTGCTGTGGGACCTCTCTCCTCTTTCTGGGTGCAGGGGTCAAAGAAACAAAAGGTGGCCTACTCCTGTGGTGGTTGACATGATGCCTGATTCTCTGCTGTGGGACCTCTCTCCTCCGTCTGGGTGCAGGGGTCAAAGTCTCTAAAAGTGCCCTTCTCCTGTGGTGGTTGATGTGAAACTGATGCTTGTGCTATCTGACCTGTCTCCTCTGTGTCGGTGCTAAGGCCTAAGTCACTGAAAGCGGCCTTCTCCTGTGCTGGCTGATATAAATGCCTGAATCTCTGCTGTGGGACCTCTCTCCTCTTTCTGGGTGCAGGGGTCAAAGTCTCTAAAGTGCCCTTCTCCTGTGGTGGTTGATGTGAAACTGATGCTTGTGCTATCTGACCTGTCTCCTCTGTGTCGGTGCTAAGGCCTAAGTCACTGAAAGCGGCCTTCTCCTGTGCTGGCTGATATAAATGCCTGAATCTCTGCTGTGGGACCTCTCTCCTCTTTCTGAGTGCAGGGGTCAAAGTCTCTAAAAGTGCCCTTCTCCTGTGGTGGTTGATGTGAAACTGATGCTTGTGCTATCTGACCTGTCTCCTCTGTGTCGGTGCTAAGGCCTAAGTCACTGAAAGCGGCCTTCTCCTGTGCTGGCTGATATAAATGCCTGAATCTCTGCTGTGGGACCTCTCTCCTCCGTGTGGCTGCAGGGGTCAAAGTCTCTAAAAGTGCCCTTCTCCTGTGGTGGTTGATGTGAAACTGATGCTTGTGCTATCTGACCTGTCTCCTCTGTGTCGGTGCTAAGGCCTAAGTCACTGAAAGCGGCCTTCTCCTGTGCTGGCTGATATAAATGCCTGAATCTCTGCTGTGGGACCTCTCTCCTCTTCGTGGGCTGCAGGGGTCAAAGTCTCTAAAAGTGCCCTTCTCCTGTGGTGGTTGATGTGAAACTGATGCTTGTGCTATCTGACCTGTCTCCTCTGTGTCGGTGCTAAGGCCTAAGTCACTGAAAGCGGCCTTCTCCTGTGCTGGCTGATATAAATGCCTGAATCTCTGCTGTGGGACCTCTCTCCTCTTTCTGGGTGCAGGGGTCAAAGAAACAAAAGGTGGCCTACTCCTGTGGTGGTTAAAATGATGCCTGATTCTCTGCTGTGGGACCTCTCTCCTCCGTCTGGGTGCAGGGGTCAAAGTCTCTCAAAGTCGCCTTATCTTGTGCTGGGTGATGTGAAACTGATGCTTGTGCCATCTGACATGGTTGCCGGGGTCCCATTAAATGGTGGCCTACTCCTGTGGTGGGTGATCTAAATGCCTGATTCTCTGCTGTGAAACCTCTCTCCTCCGTGTGGCTGCAGGGGTCAAAGTCTCTAAAAGTGCCCTTCTCCTGTGGTGGTTGATATGAAACTGATGCTTGTGCTATCTGACCTGTCTCCTCTGTGTCGGTGCTAAGGCCTAAGTCACTGAAAGCGGCCTTCTCCTGTGCTGGCTGATATAAATGCCTGAATCTCTGCTGTGGGACCTCTCTCCTCTTTCTGAGTGCAGGGGTCAAAGTCTCTAAAAGTGCCCTTCTCCTGTGGTGGTTGATGTGAAACTGATGCTTGTGCTATCTGACCTGTCTCCTCTGTGTCGGTGCTAAGGCCTAAGTCACTGAAAGCGGCCTTCTCCTGTGCTGGCTGATATAAATGCCTGAATCTCTGCTGTGGGACCTCTCTCCTCCGTGTGGCTGCAGGGGTCAAAGTCTCTAAAAGTGCCCTTCTCCTGTGGTGGTTGATGTGAAACTGATGCTTGTGCTATCTGACCTGTCTCCTCTGTGTCGGTGCTAAGGCCTAAGTCACTGAAAGCGGCCTTCTCCTGTGCTGGCTGATATAAATGCCTGAATCTCTGCTGTGGGACCTCTCTCCTCTTTCTGGGTGCAGGGGTCAAAGAAACAAAAGGTGGCCTACTCCTGTGGTGGTTGAAATGATGCCTGATTCTCTGCTGTGGGACCTCTCTCCTCCGTCTGGGTGCAGGGGTCAAAGTCTCTCAAAGTCGCCTTCTCTTGTGCTGGGTGATGTGAAACTGATGCTTGTGCCATCTGACATGGTTGCCGGGGTCCCATTAAATGGTGGCCTACTCCTGTGGTGGGTGATCTAAATGCCTGATTCTCTGCTGTGAAACCTCTCTCCTCCGTGTGGGTGCAGGGGTCAAAGTTTCTCAAAGTCGCCTTCTCTTGTGCTGGGTGATGTGAAACTGATGCTTGTGCCATCTGACATGGTTGCCGGGGTCCCATTAAATGGTGGCCTACTCCTGTGGTGGGTGATCTAAATGCCTGATTCTCTGCTGTGAAAACCTCTCTCCTCCGTCTGGGTGCAGGGGTCAAAGTCTCTCAAAGTGGCCTTCTCTTGTGCTGGGTGATGTGAAACTGATGCTTGTACCAGCTGACATGGGTGCAGGGGTCAAATTAACTAAATGGTGGCCTACTCCTGTGGTGGGTGGTATGATGCCTGAATATGTGCTGTGGGGCCTCTCTCCTCTTTCTGGGTGCAGGGGTCAAAGTAACTAAAAGTGGCCTTCTCCTGTGCTGGATGGTATAAATGTAATGCTTGTGCTATCTGACATGTCTCCTCTGTCTGGGTGCTAAGGCCTAAGTCACTGAAAGTGGCCTTCCCCTGTGGTGGTTGATATGATGCCAGATTCTCTGCTATGGGACCTCTCTCCTTTGTCTGGATGCTGAGGTCGAAATAATAGTAAGCGACCTTCTCCATTGGTGGGTGATTTGAAGCCTGATTCTGTGCTATCGGACCTAACTCCAATTAATATTGGTTAATTTTATTTTATTTTATGTTAAGTCATCATTTCCCTATCTACATTTGTTTGCAGAGGATTTACCTACATTTTGCTGCCTTTTGCAGCCCTCTAGCCCTTTCCGGGAGTCTTTTACAGCCTTTTTAGTGCCCAAAAGTTCGGGTCCCCATTGACTTCTATGGGGTTCGGGTTCGGGATGAAGTTCGGGTTGAGTTCGGATGACGAACCCGGACATTTTCCGGAAGTTCGGCCGAACCTCTCGAACCCGAACATCCAGGTGTTCGCTCATCTCTATAAATAAACATTAACCAACCGCGAACCGTGAAAATGAACAGATGGGAGAAAACGAAGAGCCAGAGGCCTTGCAGTTCGCTAAGAGAAGACCCTTATCTTGACAAACGAAGGATTTGTGAAAATATAGTAGAAAACGTACTCTTATTGGCCCACTGACCGCTGAGAAGCTATTTGGTTAACTGGGGCAAGAGACCAATTTGAGTGAATATGAACCAGAAGTAAAGGATACCAGTCTAAGTAAATGCAAACCAGGACTGAAACACCCAAAAATATATATATATATTTTTTTTACCGAAGTGAACAGCAAAAGTATGCCTTTGGAATGTACCAAGCCAACGAGGAAAACACGCAAGCTTGAAAAGAAAGCAGCTATGTTAACCGGGAGAGCAGTGTCAGAGCGGTGTGCTGACTGCCCTAATGAAAATACTGAGTAACCATGATGTCAAATTACAAGGAAAATGTAGCTATAAGTGGAAGCAGAGTATAACACATGGTGTAAGAACAGGTGGGTGAAAGCAGCTCTGGATGATAGTGGAGCCTAAAACATGGTATGGGCCTAGCTCTGAGCATGAAGAGCAAGGTATAACGCAGCCATATGAATGCAATCTGAAAGTGAGCAGAATATTAATGTAAGGCCTCATGCACACGACCGTTGTTTCTTTCCGCGTCCGTTGCTCCGTTTTTCGTGATTTTCTGCGGACCCATTGGTTTTCAATGGGTCCGTGGAAAACTCGGAAAATGCACCGTTTGTCCTCCGCGTCCGTGGTCCGTGATTCCAGTCCGTCAAAAAAATATAACCTGTCATATTCTTGTCCGCGTAAAACGGTTCACGGACCCATTCAAGTCAATAGGACCGTGAAAAAAAGCGGAGGCACATCCGATTGTCGTCCGCGTCCGTTTTATTTCTATCTTTTGTTATGGCAAAACTGTCTGCAAGAACTTGTGCCAATAAAATGTTAAAAAAAATGATATACAGGAAGTTTAAGGTCACAGGTTATGCTAATTGCTAGCCACCTGTGGGGAAATTCGGTAGTGTGGTGTGGCAGTCTGTGCCTTGTGATTTATCTGGAAAATGGCCAGATGGAATGTTGAAAAACTGATAAATTTGGTGCAGGAGAGGCCTGAACTGTGGGACAGCCGGTCCAAATCCTATCAGGACCGAATACGCAAGGATGCGGCCTGGGAACAAGTGGCCTGTAGCATGAGGCGGTCCGAATGGGCCAAAGCAGATGGCCGAGGCCGGGCAGAATTAGGTAAGTGCTAGCAATGTCGTTGTACTGTCCTTGCCCTGTCTATCCCAAAATGATTTAGCTATAATTTCCATGAGGTCACAATACAGTATATTTTGTGGGCCCGCATCCTTTGGTATAAGGCATGTAAAATTTTTTTTAATGCATCGTGCACTAAATCCCATACACCATCATTTTAAACTTTAAATGGCTGTCCCTCCCTTTGCTACAGCATACAGTAGTCATGTCTAATAACCAGTATGTTCCCTTTTTATTTGGTGACACATGTGTCCCTGTTGGAATTAAGCATCTTATAGTTGTCACCATCACATATTGTAAAGTATTTAAGTACAAATGCCTTGCACGACTAATCTCCTCCTTCCTGAACTTCTACATTAGTATCCACACACCTGCAGTACTGTACCATGTACTGTATAATCTGGCCAATTCAGACATTTAGGAGATTTGGCTACTTGATCTTGGTTTACATTTTCTCTTTGTTATTTGTCCCGATTTTATTTATTCTGTTTTGTTAAATTTAATTTTTAGTCATTTGTATATGTCATTTCTTTACAGTGAAACAGACAAAAACCCAGTGGAACAGCTGCCGGGATCAGTTCCGCCGTGATATTTCTAACAAAGGCCGGAGTGGGGAAGGAACCTCCAAAAAAAAGGCCCTATTTGTACACTGCCCAGTTGCAGTTTTTGAGACCGGTGATGGATTTGAGGCCGTAAGTATTTGTGTTTATTTTTTAAAATAAAAGCTGGTTAGTATTAGTTCATAATCTTGGTAAGCTATAGTGGTAAAGAATGTAAGGGGTTGTGTGGCGTTGTACTATTGATGACCTATTCTTTGTGTAGGTGATCTCCATCATTTTTGTGGGGGAGTCACACCAGGCACCACCGCTGATGAGCTGTATGATGAGACGACACGTGCAGAGCGCACATGGCGCCTCCCCTCTCTATTTAGTTCCTATGTGGCCCTATTTTCAAGGTCAAGTAACATAGATGTCTGCAATCAGAGCAGGAATAGAGAAGGGAAATGGCACGTGCGCACTGCATGTATTGTCTCCTCATACAGTTGATCATCGTGGTTGCCGGCTGTTGGTCCCCCACCAATATGATCTTGGGTACCTATCCTGTGGATAGGTCAGAAATTTGAAAAGGTTGGACAAACCCGCTTGCCTTTTTTTTGCCCTGAATAGTGTAGCCATTTGTGTATTTTTAGTTCTGTGAAAAATTGATTTAACATACCTGCTAACTCTCTTTAGTAGGTTTTCGGATTTGGTACCTCTTCTGTACTGTTATTGTCATTTACATAGTTTAAATGTTGGCTTACCAACCACCACATCGATTCATAAAAGGTTAACTATAAAATGCCAATTACATAATCCAAATATAATAGAGAATAATGATGCTCCAACTACGTCCGTCCAGCTGATTTTAAACCACTACTCCCACCGTGGCCTTGTGGTGCCTGGTCCATGTTCTATTTCGGGAAATTATGTTCTTATAGGTTTTCATTACATAAGGATGTTTGGATGGTAGAAGCAGGCCAGATGCAGAAAAGACAGAAAGAATATCAGCACTGGTTTGGGTCCTTGAATGGGTAAACCTCGTTTTGTGATGGCCAGCTCAAAACGCCAAACAATGTTTTACAAAGAGTTTCACATTTGGCGTTTTGAGCAAAGATCCAAATTTAAAAACACAATGAGTATGGGTTTTTAAAATTGGAAAGCTTCACATTGATGGTGATAATTTAAATTTATTAATCAATATGTGATGTATGCAGGCTCAACGTATATATAGTAAACACACAGCTGTTTGTACTTTGTAAACATTATGTACTTTTGCAATGAAGTAGTCAAATAATATAATTTTTTTTTTGCATGTTTTTTTCAAATACAGTACGGTGGACAGTCTGGATGACCCACAGGACTCTGCGACGGGAGAAAGCGATACTCCGGCAGTAGTTTCACCGGCAACTAGTCCTGCACCAATGCCGGCGGAGGAGCCTGACGAGCCATCACTGGCCCAGCCCACCCTCTCAGTGTCGACTCCAGAAAGAGTCCAGCAGCCGCAGACCAGGCGGCGCCGCAATGTCCCTCACTCTTCCTCTGGGCAAGCGACTCGTGAGATGATTGATGCACGAGTAATTGAATTCCTTGCCCAGAGGAGGAGTGATGGCATGGAGGAGTCAATGTTGAGGGGCCTTGCTCCTTTATTGAAGCAGGTCAGTTGTGACAAACATCATGAGTGTTTGGCTTCTCTGGCCCTCGTAATCAAGATGTATGCCTCCCCTTACACAAAGACACGCACAATAGATTACAAATAAACACTTTATTTTGATGAGCAAAATCTGTATTTGTGATCATGAGGTATTAGAAGATTTTTTGGACCATATACGGAAAATACTAACGATGTTATTGGCAAATAATATTTTGTTAGAAACATCCTTAGTATTGATATTTACTTTTAAATATGTGATGGCCAAAAAAAAACAGCCCGCAAGCCCACGTCAAGGGTCCTCATTCTCTTGTGAGTCCCTACACTCAACTACCACAATAAATTATGATTATCTATCTGCAAAATAAAAAAAAAACTAACAAGGCCAGAAGATATCAAAAACTGCCACGAATAGCGTCCCTCTGCCATGGCAAGGACCCCTCTGGGCTGAAAAAGTAGTCTGCATAGAGTTCCTGAACTGCAATGCCTGCAGTCCCAGGTCGTCTATGCAGGGTCCTTTCCAAACCCAAATCTGATGATGTTGGAAAATCTTCCATGTCAACAGAAGAGGAAGCCTCGTGAATCCTGGTGAAGTTGTGTAGAACAACACAAGCTTGAATCACCAGGGTAGCATTCTCCGGATCCATCTGTATGGATGACAAAAACACCCTCCACTTGCTAGAGAGTATCCCGAAAGCACACTCAACATACCGACGGGCACGAGTCAACCGGTAGTTGAAAATACGCCTCCTGACATCCAAACCATGCTTTGGGAAGGGCCGCATAACATGGGGAGTCAATGCAAACCCTTCATCCGCCACGATGACAAATGGAGCCGGCGGACCTGCATATCCGGGCAGTCTTCTGGACTCGGGGAGGGCAAGCTGGTTGGCACGAAGCCGCTCACCCATTCTAGAAGCACTAAAGATGTGAGCATCTGCTGTGCTTCCATAGACCCCAATATCAACCATTATAAACCGGTAGTTACTGTCAGCAACAGCCATAAGCACTACCGAAAAATACTGTTTATAATTGAAGAATCGGGACCCTGAGTGAGGAGGCTTCTTCACACGGATGTGCTTGCCATCCATTGCCCCGATGCAGTTGGGAAACTGCACCAAAATATTGAACCCCTCAGCGATCCGAACCCAATCGTCCGCCTTGGGCTGTGGCATCACCGTCTCTCGGAGTTGCTGCCAGATGACATGGCAAGTGTGATGTACAATCCGCGAAATCGTCGAGGTTCCTAAAAGAAACTCAAAATGCAGGGATGCAAAAGAGTTCCCAGTTGCAAGGAATCTGGAGAAAAAAAAGAAAATAAATCAATTTCAGTATAAGCAGCAAATCAAAAAAGGGAACATCCAAAACATGTTTCGCCTATAATGTGGGATACAAGACATGTTTTTAAACAAACGATATACATTGACGACTAAACCCACACAAAAAAAATAAAAGGATTTTGTGTGTATGAACAAAACACTACCAGCAATTGGGGTGTAGGCAGTACTAACACAAGTTACAACTACTGTGTGGAGGCCCGTAACATGCAGAAGGTTAGGGGCGACTTAAGATTGATATGAACACTCTGCATGAAGATGACGTTAGCTGAACACAAATTAGAAAAATGTTTTAAAGAAATACCGACCTTTAATCTTGCTAGGTTATGTGTCAGGGATGCAAGTAAAAAAAAAAAAGGAGATTACAATGTTCACCAAACATTATGGGCAAAGAAAGGTTACATCAGCAAACACTAGCACATATCTAACAGCAGCCATTTCCAGAAACATGTTCCTCCGAACAGAAGCAGTGCACATTACTGTTTAAACTATAAAAGTCAAATATTGCTTACCTCAACGTGACGATGAGCCTTTCCGCAGGAGAAATGCTGCGCCTCATATTGGTGTCCATGAAGGTAAGGACAGTACGTAGAGACGACAGCAAACAATCAAATGTAGACACTGACATCCGACAGAAGGAAAAAAACTTCTCTGGAAGCTGGCGAAGATCTTGGTAGAGGGTATGAAAGTGTCCTTTCCGGTAGCGTTGGGAAACAATCGGATAGACCCAAAATCGACGCCTTCTACTAGGTTCCTCATCCAACAAAATGGTGCGTTGTCCCCATCGCCGAGAAACAAGCCAATGCAGTACGACCTCTTCCTCGGAGTCATCCGCCATGTTCAAACAGCAAAGACAAGCAACCAAAAGAACCTCTGTACCCTGTAAAGACTACAGAAAATGGCCACCAAACCAAAAACTCAGGTGACCTGCATATATACCAGTATCCTGGGTGGAGATATTCAAATTACACTTTTTTATCCCCTTCCTTGATTTCTGACGGTCCGCGAAAAAACGGAAGACACACGGAAACACAACGGAAGCAAAAACGGACACGGATCACGAAACAACGGAACCTCTTTTTGCGGACAGCAGAAAAAAACGGTCGTGTACATGAGGCCTAATACAACAACAGATGCATGAACGCAGCTCTAATAGTGAATGGAGTATAGGACAAAATGAAAAAGCAGACACCCGGACGTAGCTTTTGAAGGTAACAAACCTAGCCATGATCGTTCGACTATTAGCGCCCCAGAGCTACAAGTCACGGACCGTGTAACCAAGTCCGATCCCACCGTGAATGCCAGCACTCGCCTGGCACCTTCTGCCATTGCCCAGATGCGAATGGACCTCCACATAGTTTTTTTTCTTTTATTAAAAAATGGTCACTACAACACCACCTCGTGTTCCTCTAAGAAACATAATTGTGGTTGAACATAAACTCTGATGCAACACCAATTAATCGACACGATAGTGCACCTATAAACACAGCACAGAACCGCTGACACATGCGTGCCCATAACATGCAATTTATAGATTAAACATGGCTACCAGAGCATCAGAACTCAAATACAGGCGCCTTGATCAATCTGCTTGTGCCCCCATATATGGACCACTGATATACATTTACCAACACCTTGCATGTCTGGCGCTAACTGCGGACGTGCGCACCACATGCAAAACAGGTGACAATAAACATGCACTTTTTTATTTTTTTTTTATTTTTTATATATATATATATATATATATATATATATTTTTAACGGCCATTGATACATGACCCTTCCAGAGAGATAAACTAAATAATACCATCACTTAAACACAGCGTGCGTAGCTTGGAGACATGCGTCCCGTATCAAGCAGATATCAGAAAACATGCGACCATACGTACTCTAGGCGCATGCAACACCAATAACTATATGCAATAGCCCCCAACAAGGCCCTGAACAGCCAGACGAAAAACTAACAACAGTCACTTGACCATTAGCGCCCAACTTTGCTTCGTCCCAGAGTATTGCGGATCGCATACCGCAGTGTGGGTCACGTGCCGACAAGTGCGATCCTACAGTGAATGCCAGCACTCGCCTGGCACTTTCTGCCGCTGCCCAGGCGTGAATGAGCCTGCACACGATGCAGCTGCGTTTTTTAATTATTTTTTTTTTTACATTGACCATTGATATACAACACTTAACACAGCGTGCATAGCTTGAGTCAACTGCAGACACGCACCCCACGTGTGAACCAGGTATCAGAAACATACGACCAAACCTACTCTAAGCGCATGCTACCCCAATAACTGTATGCAATGGCCCCCGCAGGCCTCTGAAAAGCCAGTCGAACAATACTGACGCCATCGTTCGAGCATTAGCGCCCAAACTCTGCTTCAACCCGGGGGTGCTACATGTCGCGGACCACAGCTTGGGTCCCGTGTAAACCACTCCGATCCTACCATGAATACCAGCGCCTTCCTGAGAGATTCTGCCATCGCCCAGCCGTAAGGAGCCTGTACACCATGCTGCTGTATCCTAGAGCTGACCCAGAGGTAGTGAAATCAGCTGAATCGGCGTCAGCCTGGGCCCACAGGTGCCTATAAATAGCCTAGCAAACAGCCAGCCTAGGCCCACAGGTGCATATAAATAGCCTTGTAATCAGCCTCCCCTCCCACAAACACAGCAAATATATTTTCTTAATACTTATGCCTCGCTTCAGGCTCTGATGGCACAATGTGCAAACCACTCGTGTCTTGTCATCAGGACATTGTCTGAAGAACTGCCACACCAATGAACTCCTTGGAGCTGGCTTTGGTGAGCTAAATCCCTGGGTGCGGTGGGCAGTAGCAGACGTACTGTCTTGGGGACGGCCGCTCCGTTTTTGCACCCTGCTCCCTCTTCTGCTGTGCTGTTGCCTCTGTGCAACCACCGCCTCCTCCTCAGAACTGCACACGTCACTAGCATAAACTTGAGTTTAGTCGGGGTCTAGGACCTTATCATCCTCCACATCATCTTCCACCCATTCTTGACCCCTGCCCTCCTCATCGGTCTGCACACTGCAGAAAGCTGCACGAGTTGGCACCTGTGTTTCATCATTATCAGAGACTTGCTGTGGTGGTATTCCCATGTCCTCATCCTGCAACATAAGTGGTTGGGCATCAGTGAATTCAATGTCTTCTAATTCTGGAGCAGGGCTATGTGGATGGCCCAGGGAAACCTTGCCAGCAGAGTCATCAAAAAGCATAAGAATCTGCTGCATGATTTGGAGTTCAGACTGCTTGACTGCATTGCAAGGGGGTGAGGTGAAAGACTGTGAGGTGAAAGACTGATGGGCATGGGCTGCAGGTGCCAACTCTGAGCTTTCTGCAGAGGACTGGATGGGAGATACTGTGAAGGAACTGGAGCCACTGTCAGCCACCCAATCTACTAGCGCCTGTACTTGCTCTGGCCTCACTATCCGTAGAGCGGCATTCGGGTCTACCAAATAACGCTGCAGGTTCTGTCGTCTACTCTCACCTGTGGAAGATGTTTCACTTGGACATGTAGCTGGCGCAGAACGGCCACGTCCTCTCCCAGCAACAGGAGCTCCACCAACACCACCACGACAATGTCCACGTCTCTTATTTGATGTTCTCCTCATTATTTGCGTTCACCCACCAAACTAACAGATGGTTTATCTCAGGTGTCAATTTAACTGCCTAAAGTCCCCAATTAAGTTCACTAACAGTAAGGCAGTGCCCGTGTCATAAACAGAATAAATTTATTTAGGTCACACAACAGTGTAACGGAGTAATTTAATACAATTAATTCACTATCAACAAAAATTAGATTTTTCAAACCAACAATGTAACAGCATAGATTAACAGTTTAATTGGACTGTCAGAAATGCAGCATACACCGCAAATGTGCTATCTACCACAAAACCGGTGTTTTGCAACCAACTATGTAAATGCGGAGTTCCACAGGTTACCTAAAATGACTGAAATACAGGGTAGGCCTCAAATCTGCTATGTAGCACAAAACCAGTGTTTATTGCAACAAATTACAGAAATGCAGTATGTCACCCCAAAAATGATAAAACTGATTTTTCAGTGTTGTATGCAAACGTGCTCTCAAACGACACTACGGGTTTATTCCACCAACTACACAAATGCACTATGTCACCGCAAAATTTTAAAATAGGTTTTTCAGGGGTGTACGCAAATGTGCTCTGTGGTACGACAGTACGGGTTTATTCCACCAACTACAGAAATGCACCATGTCATTGCAAAATTTTAAAACAGGTTTTTCAGCGGTGTTTGCAAATGTGCTCTGTGGTACGACAGTACGGGTTTATTCTCCCAACTACAGAAATGCAGTTTTTCACCGCAATATTTTAAAACAGTTTTTCAGCGTTGTATGCAAAAGTGCTCTGTGGCACAACAGTACGAGTTTATTCCCCCAACTACAGAAATGCAGTTTTTCACCGCAAAATTATAAAACAGCTTTTTCAGCGGTGTATGCAAACGTGCTCTGTGGTATGACAGTACAGGTTTATTCCACTAACTACAGAAATGAATTTTTTCACCGCAAAATTTTAAAACCGTTTTTTCAGCGTTGTACGCAAAGGTAATATGTGGCACAAGAGTATGGGTTTATTCCCCCAAATGCAGAAATGCACTATGTCACTGCAAAATTTTACGATTGGTTTTTCAGCATTGTATGCAAAAGTGCTCTGTGGCACAACAGTACAGGTTTATTCCCCCAACTACAGAAATGCAGTTTTTCATCGCAAAATTTTTAAACAGTTTTTTTAGCGTTGTATGCAAACGTCCTCTGTGGTACGACAGTACGGGTTTATTCCACCAACTACAGAAATGCACTATGTCGCCGCAAAATTTTAAAATAGGTCTTTCAGTGGTGTATACAAATGTGATCCGTGGTACGACAGTACGAGTTTATTCCACCAACTACTAAAATGACCTATGTCACCGCAAAATTATAAACTAGGTAATTTAGGGGGACTTGACCTGACAGAAAAAAGGAATTTACCCTCCACTGAGCTACCAAAAAATAATTAGACTGATGTCCCTGGCAGGCTGGCACACATGCAGGTCATATACAATTCCAAGGATACTGCAGTTAGTTAAATGGCTGACTACCCCCACCTCAGTAACAAATGGATTAAAAATTATTTTGCAGTATCACTGGTCTCAGGACTGGGTACAAATATGTAGCATAGCACCCTCAATAATTGCTGTAGTTTGAAGATTTAACACCACCAAGTTCAACTGATTTCTTCCCTAATCTCTCCCTCACAGCGTCAGCAGCACCCTGTCCCTACACTACGAGCAGCAGAGTGATGTGCAGCGCTACGTGACTCCAGCTTTTATAGAGGCCGGTTTACATGCTGCACTTAGCCAATCACAGCCATGCCAATAGTAGGCATGGTTGTGATGGCTTCTTAGGGCAAAAATAGTGAAACGCTTGTTGATTGGCTGCCCTGCAGCCTTTCAAAAAGTGGGAAGAAATCGCCAAACAACGAATCTGAACCCGAACTTTTCCGGGAAATGTTCGGGTGGAGGCCGGGTGAGAAAAACCATAAAGTTCGGTACGAACCCTAACTATACAGTTCGGGTTCGCTCAACTCTAGCCAAAATATATTATTTTAATATTTGCTAAGCCCAGTGTGAAATTAAAATACAAACCAAAAGAGCCATGTTATATTGCTAAACCAGAGATTGCTACAGTCACGGAAAGAAGTATGTAGCTTATGATCATATATTCCCCCAACTACAGAAATGCAGTTTTTCACTGCAAAATTTTAAAACAGTTTTTTCAGCAGTGTATGCAAATGTGCTCTGCGGTACGACAGTCCGGTTTTATTCCCCCAACTACAGAAATACACTATGTCACCGCAAAATTTTAAAATAGGTTTTTCAGCAGTGTATGCAAACGTGATCTGTGGTACGACAGTATGGGTTTATTCTACTAACTACAGAAATGCACTATTTCACTGAAAATTTTAAAATAGGTTTTTCAGCGGTTTATGCAAACGTGATCTGTGGTACGACAGTACGGGTTTATTTCACCAACTACAGAAATGAAGTGTTTCACCGCAAAATTTTAAAACAGGTTTTTCAGCGGTGTATGCAAACGTGCTCTGTGGTACGACATATCATATCTGTAAAAGCTACCACCTGTAGCTGGGCCTCACCAGCAACTAGAAGTTGCCTCACTGGTAGGAGACACCTCACAGTTTGAGAAGCACTGTTCTAGAAGAATTGATGCTATAGAAAGAATAGTCTGATATTCGGAACCAGTTTTACATCAGTATTCAGGAAGTAAAGCCTCCCATACATATTAGAATGTCCAACAATATCGTATGCAAGGGGAGTGACCAATTCTTCCCTGACAATGATGTAGGGGAAGGTAAGGATCAGACACACATTTAGTACCACATTCTTTTGTTTTCCTAAGAGATAAGCCACTGACAGAGGTATCTGGAGGCTGCTTTCTCCCCTTTCCTCTTTGAAAACACATGCCAAACATGTATGTGTATGGGGAAGATGGAAGAGAGAGCTGCTGCCAATCTTTAAAAGGCTCCTGCCATTCACCCTTTCCCATACTATTGCATGTAACTTAGTAGGGAGATATTAAAATGTTGTAATTCGTGAACATTCAGTAATACATTATATACCAACGAACGTTCTTGTAAAGGACCACCCCAAACTGGCCCTGCAGATGGGAGAAAGAAGACAATGAGGAACGGAATCTAGCACTTTCAGTTAAAATCCTCAATACGCTTTATATCGTTTCATAGCAAATGACTAACAAAGACACAATCCTCCACCCAAACAGCAGCTGACACGTTTCAAACACAGTTGTGTTCGGCTGAACTTCAGGTCAAAGTTCGGGTTCGGGACCCGAACACAAAACCTGAACCCGGACCACATTAACCCGAACTCGGACATCATCGCAGGTCCTGTTGAATGAAGATAGAAGGGTCTTCTATCTTCATTCAGCAGGACTTGTGATGACGTCACCGTGCTCACCACGTGGTGAGTGCGGTGACGTCATCGCAGGTCCTTTTGCAGGTCCTGAAGAAAGAAGAGGATACCAGCTGCGCGATCAAGTGGATGAGGTGAGTTTTTATTATTATTTTTGACCCCATTTTTCTTAGCATGCTATCTTAAGATACTTCAGTGAACCCAAACTTCAGTGAAAAAGTCCGGGTTCGGGTCCCGGTACCCGAACTCACAAATTTTGCTGAACCCTAGTCGTAACCAATTACTGCTACGAACGAACCTGCATTCTAACCCTCAGTTCACACTTGCGCGTTTTACAGCGCGTTCGAACGCGCTGTAAAACGCTCAACAGGAGAAAACTCATGTTTCCCTATGGGCATGGTTCTCACCTGAGCGTTTTACAGCGCGTTTGAACGCGCTGTAAAATGCCCTACGCTCAAAGAAGTTCTTGAGCTTCTTTGGGGAGTTTTGTCGCGCGTTTGCACCCATAGACTTCAATGGGAACGTGCGTTTAACATGCGTTAAAGTGTAGATATGCCTTTTTCAATTGGTCTCCAGAGTCACGAACGCGCGTATGACGCGCGTTTCCTATTTGCAAAAACGCGCTGTAATGCGCACGACAAAAACGCGCATAAAACGCACGTCTCAGAAACGCTCAGGTGGGAACCCAGGGTAAACGCGTCAACTGCTGTTTGGGTGGAGGATTGTGTCTTTGCTACGAAATGAAATAAAGCGCATTGAGGATTTTAACTGAAAGTGCTGGATTCCTTTCCTTATTGCTTATTCCGTGCATTGGACTGTACTAACTAAAATGGGCTGGATTTTTCTTATACTATGGGAGAAAGAAGATGTCAAATGTGTCTAGTAGGCATACTGTAATATAGGGTGCAACTGAAAATCTGTCACAGGAAAATTGATCTAAATTAGGGTTTAGTCTTCTTATAGAAGCAGTCTTTTAGAGAAATCTTAGAGTAGTTCATTGACAAGTCGGTCAACCAGGATTTTTAGTTTCATGTTTTGATATGTTTCTGAGCAGTAGGAATGGGTACCATACTGAATGTGGCTGGCACAAATTTAAGATTTGCTAACAATAAATCTCTGTTATCTAGAGGACCAATCAAGAACGTATAAAACTTTTTTATATATGGGGGATGATCCCTTAGCTCGAATTATAAAATCAAATTTTGCAGGCTTTTTGGAAAGGACTGTAAATCTTAACGAATCAACATAACATCATAGTCATATCACGATATTCCTCTCAATGAACTCCCATATCTGCTATAAATGTCCCCTATAAATGTTAGGCTTTCAAAGCATTTACCTTTATATCTGACCTAAATCTTGATCACAACTATGAATGCTTTGCCAAGGCAAGCGACAAGTATGAAAATGATGACATATTAGACATGGTAAATGTTTGTCTTTTATGTGAACTATTAGTAGTTAAAATACTGTATACTTTCTAGCATTTTCATATTATACTGATTCATTTAAATAAAAATGTAAACACTCCTCTTGAGTTTTTTCATCCTCAGGGTGTATTCCCATGGTAAACCATGCATTTTACTGCCAATTATCATCGTTTCCAAAGTGGCTTTTGTTCATAAGTAATTACAAGTGTTTTATAGAAACAAGAACCATTTCACGAAAACTCTATAATTTGCTGTAAAATGCACATACAATTTTGCCACACATTAATTTGTCCATGCAGCACAACCCTGGCACCAAATGGCATGGAAGAATAGTGATGAGCGGCTGGGCAATATTCGAATTTGCGATATTTCGCGAATATTTGGACGAATATTCTCCATATATTCGAAAAATCGCGAATTCGTAATCTACAGGTATTATTTTCTTGATTGCGAAAATTTGCATAAAAGTTGCATAAAAATTTGCATAAACTGGAATTTAAAATATACCTTTTAAATACCGGTTTATGCGAATTTTTATGCAAATTGTGTGCAAATTTTTTATGCGAATTTTCGCAATCAAGAAAATAATGACAAATTTGCATATAAAAAAATTGCATAAAGTTCGCATAATTTGGAATAAAAAATGAATATTCGCAATTCTAAATATTCGCGAATTCTCAAAGTGCCAGTATTCGCGATTAAAATTCGCAATTTGAAAATTCGTGATTAATACTATGGAAGAACATAAACTGGTGTCACACAAAAAACACCAGCTCCAAATGCTGCATGGAACTCTATGGAAAATATTAAGCACAGGTCAAACAGGATTTTTTTGTACAGATTTTTTTTTACCCTTGTGTTTTTGGCAGTTTTTTAAATTGCAGTGTGTTCTGGGTCTGGTGCTTTTACCTCATTGCCTGCCGATATTCTTCCATAGATCTCCATTTTTTAAATTTATTTTTGCTGCTTAAAAAAATATATGTGCAATGTGTATGCGTGTTTTAATGGTGTTTTTAGAATGTGTTTTTATATAATTTTTTTACATACAACTATACAAAGGAAGTTATAAACTTCCAGTATAAAAATGCCAGGTATACAAACAAAAGGCTATTGGAAGACTTCAGGTAGTAAAACACTCTACGTGGGCAAAAGCATCTAAAAAAAATGCTGAACAAGTAATTTATTTATTTTTGCTCCAAAAAAAAAAAAAAAAACACTGTAAAGATGTCCTTGAAGAATCTGTGGTTGGTCCGTGTGTCCATTTTTACTATTCGTGTGTCATCCGTAATTCACTGACGTTGCTCAGCTGAAAATTAATTTCCAAAGAATCTCCTATCAGTCTTCAGTGAAAAACAGATGCACCACGGACTTATATACTTCTATGGGCATGCTTGGTCCACATTATGGATCAAAGTAGTGCATGTCTCCGTGATTTTTTTACTGACCCATTGTCAGTAAAAAAAAAAACAATAAATAATGAAATTTGAACAGATACAATTAAAACAATGGACATGTGTGTTGTTCGTGGAAAATACGGACAGCACACGTCAGTGAAAAATGGAAATGTGGATGAGGCATCATGCTGTCTTCACATGTAAAGTAGATTTATTAATACTGCCCATAGCGTAAAACTGGATGATAAATGTGGTGCATGGATAGAGACTTCTGTAAAACTTTATATCAATGATTGGTTCACTTACTGTATGACAGAATTTAATATTACATATATATATATATATATATATATATATAAAATAGTCAACGGGGACATGAACTTTGGGGCACTAAAATGGCTCTTAAAGAGTTATGGAAAGGGTTAGAGGGCTGCAAAAGGCAGCAAAATGTGGGTAAGAGCATGACGAGTGCCCTGCAAGTTAACGGGGACATGAACTTTGGGGCACTAAAATGGCTCTAAAAGAGTTATGGAAAGGGTTAGAGGGCTGCAAAAGGCAGCAAAATGTGGTTAAGAGCATGACAAGTGCCCTGCAAACAAATGTGGATAGGGAAATTACTTGAAATAAAATAAAATAAATAAAAATAATTATATTGAACTATGAGGAGGAGGTCCATATGGCGTAGGAGGTTGAGGAGGCGGTGGACGTAGCGGTGTAGGTGGAAGCAGTGGTGGAGGAGGTAGTCACCAACAACACTGTTTTTTGTTTTTAACTTTTTTTATTTTTATTTTATTTGGGTAGACCCCAAAACATTGGGAAATATAGAAAAGAAAACAAAGAGAAAGTGCGCTGGAGTATAACAAAGGCTGTTTAAGGCCGGTATACCTGTCTATTCTTCACAAGGTATGGGCAAGTTCTGTGGGATCCATGCCTGGTTCATTTTATTGAACATGAGCTTGTCCACATTGGCTGTGGACAGACAGCTGCGCTTGTCTGTGATAACGCCCCCTGCCGTGCTAAACACAAGTTCAGACAATACACTGGCTGCAGGGCAGGCTAGAACCTCCTAGGCGTAAAGGGCTAGCTCAGTCCATGTGCCCAATCTGGAGACCCAGAAGTTGAATGGGGCAGACCCATCAGTCAGTACGTGTAGGCGTGTGCACACATACTGTTCCACCATATTGCTGAAATGCTGCCTTCGGCTAAGACGTTCCATATCAGCTGGTGGTGCTGGTTCTTGTGGCATGCTGACAAAGCTTTTTCACATTTCAGCCATGTTAACCCTGCCTTCTGAGGTGCTG
Source organism: Bufotes viridis (assembly GCA_033119425.1). Lineage (NCBI taxonomy): Eukaryota > Metazoa > Chordata > Amphibia > Anura > Bufonidae > Bufotes > Bufotes viridis. The sequence goes on along the minus strand of CM065592.1, from coordinate 100,519,944 downwards.
GCTGCATTGGCGACTTCTTCCTCCTCCTCTGCGTTCGCCTTGTGCTTCCACTGAGGCCCGGGTGTCAGATGGGAATGCCATCAGCAGCGCGTCTACCAGCGTGCAGAATCTATTTCCCAGTCAGGTATGCAGTGCAGGGGTAGTGTGAAAGAAAAAAAGGGGTACAGATCACCCAGCAATCTAAACGCCGCTGAATTTACAGAATATATTTCCCAGTCAAGCATGCAGTGCAGGGTAGTTTGAAAGAAAAAAGGGGTACAGATCACCCAACAATTTAAACGCTGATGAATTTACAGAATATATTTCCCAGTCAGGTATGCAGTGCAGGGGTAGTTTGAAAGAAAGTATACATAGCGGGTCATACTATCATGAGTGTGAAAAGGGGAAAATCACCCAGCAACGTATATGCTGAAGATTTAATGCCCGCACACTAGTCTCAAGAATTATCTAATTTTGCTACATAGATCAATACAGTCTAAGGTGGAATAAAAAATCCAACCTCTAATAAATATAGCCAGTATACACAATTAAAGATATGTCTGCTGAGTTAAATAAACATGAATACAGCCCAGAATAAGCAACAACCATTGCAGATACCCGACGTACGTTTCGCCTATTCGGTTTCTTCCAAAGGGGTTCGGGTTCAGTTCGGGTTCACTCAACCCTAAATGTAATCACATCCATGAAAATAAACACTTTTGGGGTCATTTATTAAACTGGTGTAAAGTATAACTGGCTTAGTTGCCCATAGCAACCAATCAGATTCCACCTTTCATTTTTGACAGCTGCTTTGGAAAATGAAATTGTGATTGGTGGCTATTGGCAATTAAGCCAGTTATACTTAACACTAGAAAGTAAGTGAAAGTAAGAAGCCCGGGAAAGCAAGATCACCCATAATGCCGTATAGCCAGCCAGTCAGCACATAGCCATCTCCATGCAGGGAGAGGGTATTTCTGTGTGCATCACATTTTAGGGCACCGACATTTATAATTAATCTGTTATTTTTGTCATACAGTTAGTGTGCCTCAGTATTAAAGGCAAGTGGGATATATCCCCGTGTGCATCATGTTCTAGTGCACAAACATTCAGAGATAACCCATTATTTTAGTGATACAGTTACTGTACACTATGGCCATGACAGACAGTTACCTTGGCCCTCTATAGGAACGGTAGGTGGCAAAAATGTTGCTCTAGCTGGCAAAAGTAGCAGCAGAAGAAGGGGGGTGCCGTGTTAGCAGCCTCAGCAACAGGTCAGAGTTGCCACTGTCATTCAGCGGTTGTGTTTTAACCAACAAGCTAGCTGTACTGGAATGGTTGACTTCAACATCATCACAAGTGACAACAGATACACACAGCCAGGAATCTGTGAGTTCCTCTGACATCACACTTAGCTGGAATGGCCCGGGAGTTGCCTCTATGCCCTTATCTGTCCTGAACTTGCATGTTGCTTTTGCAGCTCCTTCTGCTAGCCAAGTAATGATAGCCCTGCTCCACTGCACTTTTCAGCGATGATGAACTTTTTGAGGACAGCCAGCAGTTACAGGCCAGCCCAGATTTGGAGGAGAGTTCAGGTGTAGGCATGTAACTACTGATGATGAGTTTGGTTGGAGCACATGTTGTGAGAGTTCAATCAGGGATGAGCGCAAGCGACAGAAAAGGATGACACATGTGACAAGAAAACATATGTAGATGATGATGTAGCAGATTGCACGTGGGAGCCGGGTGAAGATGGGTCATCGTCATCAGGGGGCGAGGGTGGCAGCGTGCCTGTGAGACAGCAGGGAGGAAGCAGTGGGAGATCTGAAGACAAACGCTGGAGGGGTACACTGTTTGCTACTCGGAAGACTACCTGTGAGGAACACACTAGCTGAACGTGCACCTGGCCAAGTTGCTTATACTACAGTCCCTCCCTTTTCATGTTGTTGACTCTGCACATTTCAGAGAACTGATGGCTTGTGCCCAGCCAAGGAGAGTCTCAAGGCGACATTACTTTTCCAAAAAAGCTGTACCAGCCCTGCACACGTACGTTGAGCAGAAAGTGGGCTAGTCCTTGGGCCTCTCAGTGTATGGTTAGGGTTCACGCCAGCACTGACATATGGAGTTATAACTATGGTCAAGGACAATATATGTCGTTCACAGCCCACTGGGTAAATGTGGTTCCGGCCCAGGCACACCAGCAACTTGTCCAGATGATGGCAATGCTGCCTCCGCATTCTAATGCTGGGATTTCTGATCCAATGTCCTCCTCTGCCATTTCATCCTCCACTTTGTCCTCATTCTCCCCTCTAGGCACAGTTCACATTGGTCCTCCAGCATATCACCTATGCAAAGCCAGGCATTGTCACACAGTTTTGCACTTAGTTAGCCTGGGCGAATGGCGTCACACAAGGGAGGAACTGCTCGCCATCATCAATAAAGAAATCGAACATTGTCTGTCTCCTTGGCAACTGGAGATTGGAACTATGGTTACTGATAACAGTAAAAACATTTTGTCTGCACCGAATCAGGGAGAATTGTCCTATGTGCCCTGCATGGCGCATGTCTTCAATCTTATTGTCACCTGGTTCCTCATGTCTTCCACTGAACTGCAAGGGCTGTTAAAAATGTCCAGAAAACTGTGCACTTCAGCCACTCTAACCATGCAAAACACACCCTCCTTGAGCTGCAAAGGCAAAATGCTCTTCTGCCTGATATGCAACATTTCCACCCATTGGAACTCTTCGCTTCATATGTTAGACTGCCTGTATGAGCAGAGGAAGATGGTCAACGATTTATCAATGCAGCTAACGGACAGGTCTACTCCCCAGTGTAACTTCTACGTTAGACAGTGGCAGCTCATGCATGACAAGTGACATTTGCTCAGGCCTTTTGGGGAGGTCTGTATTTTGCCAGTTGGCAGAACTATGGGATAAATTATGTCATTTCACTCCTTGATATCCTGGAGGGGATGCTGAGAAATCTGATTGGCAGGGGTATAGAAGACCTAGCGCCTACATCTCATGGAGATCAGAGCCCTGAGGAAGATGAAGAAGAGGATGATTAGGGCAAAAATTCTATACAAAACTAGGTGGATTATATACCCAAGTGACAGGAGAGGAGCAGGAGGACCATGATGAGTAGACTCTACATCAAACAATGGGTGCAATTTTTTAGACCTTTTGAGAGGGATGCAAAATGGACTACTACAGAGACTTACTGTGTGGTTGGTTGGTTGCTGCCTACGAGTGCCAGGGTGGCCAACCATACAGAAATTTTCTGGACAGTCCATAAATATAGGCACCTTTATTACTGTATCTGTGAAAAAAATAAATGTGTCCATGATTATTTTTAAATACTGATGGTACTTGACTAGATTATTTTGGTGGTAATTATCATTATTTTACAGCTCACAGTATAAGGTGGTAATGATGTGTAATTAGTATGTTGAGCTATAGACATGTATTAATTATAATCTTTATAATTCATTATGGTTTTATAAATTGTCCATAAAAAATGTTGACTGTCCGTGATTTTGGGATAAGTTGTCCAGAGAAAAGAAAAATTATGTTTGGCAACTCTGATGGGGAGTGTTCTGTTTCAGTATCTTGCATTGTGTATTGGTATGCTTCTCTCTTCCTCCCCCCTCTGTTTCAGCTTCTACTTGGTTCAGTCTAGCCACTTCCTGTTTTCCCTGTCATGCATTGCTGTTTGTGTGTGCTGTAATTCTGAGGGGAATCTGAGGAAAATCTGAGGAGAATCTGTGTAGTATTTTATCTTCTTATTAGAGGCATAATTCTTTTACCATCTGGATTCCCTGCATATCTTGTAATCCAATCTCCGGATTAAAAGACTACTTGATTAACTCCTGTGTGTCTTATGCGTAAACTGTAAGTGGAGAATGTCTGATTCAACAAGTCACCTCACAGATGCGTGATTGTATAAGGCTGACATTTCGAAACGCCACAGTAAAAGAATTGTCTTAGTACTCTCCTTCTCCCGCTAAGAAAATAATATTCTCCTCCTCCAAGTAATAGCCATCATCATTTGTCTCCCATTATGCTAAAGTGGAGGGCAATATCTTATACTGCCCAGTACTGCATTCACTTGGATCGCAGAAGCTTCTAGCAATTCCAGTTTCATACAGGCTAGGAACTGTATTCAGCCTGTTTTCTGAGGTAAATATTGTCTGCCTGCTGTGGGCTATTAAAAGACTGTACCACCACTAGAGGTCACTGTTGTGTTACAGATGGAACTGCAGGACACAGCTAGAAGGATTTCTAAACCCTCATTAAAAATGAAAGAGGCCCTCTTAACTGACAAAATTGAGATATGTGATAATTTGTCCAGTTTGTGGGAAAAGACTGAACAATGTATGGATGCAGCACATTGATCAGGCTATAATGAAGATCAATTAAAGGCCATGTGTACAAAATTAAATAAGGCCTATGAAGGTTATAAGAAACTGTCTGAAAAATATTCTTCTCTGTTATCAAGTCTCAACTCAGAGAACTTCATCTTAGAACTAAAGCACCACACTGTACTTAATGATGAAAGATATAGCAGATTTATGGCAGTCAAGTCAATGCTAGAGGACAAAATATTACAACAATATAAAAACTACATCCCACAATTCTAACTTTTCAAAGCACTCCAAGGCTTCATCCCGTTCCTTGAAATCTATTGCTCAGTCCTCATCGCTAAGGTCTCACTCACAGCACTCTTCGCTAAGTACCTCATTGGTGTTAGCACGTGCAAAGGCAGAAGCAGCGAAGGCACAAGCTCACTGCATTAGAAAGGAAGCAGCCATTAAGGCACAAGTCGCAGAGACACAAGCCCAGTCTCAAGCTTATCAAGCAGCCATACAGGCTCAGGCGCAAGCGACCAAAGCCAAGGCTGAAGCTGAGTTGGAGGTTCTACAGAAAGAAAGGAAAGAAGCAGCAGCCATGGCTGAACTCAGAGTTCTGGAAGAAGCAGCTGAAGAAGAAGAAGCTTATCATCCTATGTCCAAGATATCTAATGACTCAGAAGGCCGTACCCTGCAATTCGTCCTAGACCAAAGCAAAGTCAATGCATTTGTACCAGAAGATTTGGGCTCTGCACACCAGCCTGCTGAACTCATGCGGATAGAAAAAGAGGCAGCTGATAACCATACAGTTGACCCCAGTCCAGTGGACATTTATCTTTCTTTCAAACCTCTGGCACCATACACAGTATTTCAGGCGCTATTAGAGACCAAGCCACCTTCAAGACAACAGTTCAAAGCCTTGCTGTACCGCCTATGCAAGAACTTGATTTACTAATTAGATGGCTAGGTCCATGGTCGTCAAACTGTGTTAAGAGACTCAAAATCGTTCATATCTACGAACCAGTCAAAGGCCTTCGTTTCACATGGGAAAGATTAGAGCAGACATACGGCGGCTCGGAAGTAGTTGAACGTGCCTTATTTAAACGACTATACGACTTTCCTGGTCTATCCAATACAGACCGCCAAGGGTTCCAGGAATTAAGCGATCTTCTTCTTGCGTTTGAAATCATCAAGGGAGACCCGCAGCTACCAGGTCTCAGCTTTCTTAATACCTCCCATGGTGTGGGCCTGATCGTGGAGAAATTACCCCTCAATATTCAAGACCAATGGGCAACAACAGGTTTGAAATACAAGGAGCAACATCGTGTTCCCTTTCCATCATTTTCATTCTTCTGTAAGTTCATCAAGGACTTAGCTAGAGCTAAAAACGATCCGAGCTTCAACACCTTGGGAACCAACATCTTTGGCTCTACTAAACAGAGACACGAGACTTTCAGTCCCAGAGAGGGGGTCCATAAAGGTCTAATTTCAGTAAAAAAGACAGGGGTTGTGCTCACTACTAACAATGGAAATGAAAGCCCCAAGGGCATCATTGCCCTATCCATGATAAACCACATCCTTTAAGGAAATGCCGTGTCTTCATAGCAAAGCCCTTTGAGGAACGTAAGGAGTTCCTAAGGAGTCATAATATCTGCTTCAGATGCTGTGCATTCACTTCGCCAGAGACTGTAAGGTTCCAGTCAAGTGTTCTGAATGTAATAGTGATCTACACATGTCCGCTGTTTACCCGGGACTAGAGATGAGCGAACTTTAAAAAAAAGTTCGGCGTTCGGGTTGTAGTAACTTGCGCATCCCGTTATGGATTCCACTACCGCGGACTATCGCGACATATGGAAACCATAAGGGGCGGCTTCCACCAACCCGAACTGTTGAACAGCCGAAGGACCTGGGGTGACGTCACCGTCATGTGATCAGTGCAGGGGGCGTGGCTCAGCACTGGATTTGATCCCGTGCTGAGCCACGCCCCCTGCACTGATCACATGACGGTGACACAATGCAGATGCACAAAGGTATGTGGAGAAGGACTTGTGTGCGGTAAGTCTTGTTCTAAGATTTGCCTCGTGGATGTGTTTCCTACTGCACAACTAGAGAAGACCATAAGAATTTAAGCTATTCTAGATGACCAAAGTAATCATTCCCTAGCTAGCCCTAAGTTCTTTGATCTGTTCAGGATAGAGGGAGAGACTACACCCTACACCCTAGGAACATGCTCTGGTCTTGTGACAACCTCAGGAAGAAGAGCTAATGGTTTCACCTTAAAGCCCATCAAAGGACATACGAAACTCTCTTTTCCAACCCTTATTGAGTGTGACAAATTGCCGGACACAAGGGATGAGATTCCCACACCTGAAGCGGCACAGCATCACCCTCATCCCAGGAACATAAGCAGAGAGATTCCTCCCCTTGATAACCATGCCGAGATCTTACTCTTGCTAGGTAGAGATATTCTTGAGGCTCATGAGGTCCTTGAACTTCGCAATGGCCCTTTCAACGCTCCATATGCCCAGAAACTTACCGTGGGTTGGATCATTGTGGGGGATGTAGGTCTGGACAGAACCCGCAGACCCTCCCAAGTACACTCCTTCAGAACTGAAGTATTAATAGGGGGGCGAACTTCTCACTTCAGACAGTGTCCTAACCACTACTATGTGCAAGATATGCCTTGCCCAAATATTCTAAAAACATCAGAAAGCAGCTTAAATCCCAGAAAGTCGGCTGAAGAAGAATGTTCCTGGACAGAAGGGCAGCTTGTAGAAAGGCCTTCAGGATTTCAATTGGAGCCCTCTTCAAGCCCTTCCCAGCTTTGGTGGTTCTGACACAGTTTATCATAATGAATCCTTTATCATCACTGACAACATGCCTTCTTATTCATGTAGTTCTGATGAGATACAGCAGAAACTTGAGCCTTCCAGTCTACTGTTTGACAATGAGTTTAATTCTGTAAAAGAAGTATCTTCTGAATGTTCTATAAAGGAGGTTCGTTCAACAGAGGAAGAGTTCATTTCAGATACTTTGCAAGAACCTTCAGTTCCATCTGCAGTTGTTGGTTGCACTCAAGAGAATCACAGTTCTTCCCAGTCTTCAACGGGTGAGCACCTTCATATTGCTCAGCCTTTTCTGAAAACCACAGGGAAAAGTTCACCGCCAATGTCCATGACAAATACTGCATGTCACCAACCCAAGTCCGTACGTACAAAGACAGATCCCATTTCAGAAGTGAAAAGCAGACATGAGCATTTGCGTTCACGATTCATAGACCGAAAGCAATCTACATCTAAATCAGCCTCACAAAATAAGCGCTCTCGCTCTAAATTGGTGACACAGACAGAGAAGTCACATTCTAAATCTTTGGCAAGATCAAGGAGAACCAAGTCTCGCTCAGCTTCTAATGAAAGCAACAGACAATCTACTGTAATAAAAAAAAGAAATCCACATCTGGGGTGCATATAAGATCACTCAAGAATAAACCAGAAAAGATAGGAAATATTCCTGTGCCATCTGGCGTTTTTAAAGAGCACAACCTTTATAAATTTTGGTGGAAGCAGGTACAACATCTCGCCAGTCAGTTCTGGAAAAGGAGGATAAGAAAGTACCTCTGCGTCTAGCAAGAATGCAGAAGGTGGCAAGAACCAAGGCCTAATATAAAAGAAGGAGATTTTGTTCTGTTAAGAGACAAACAAGTTGATCGTCTCGACTGGCCTACTGGACTTATTACTAAAGTCGTTTCCAGTTCGGATGGAAAGAACTTCCATGTTGAGATTGCTTCTACCAGAGATGCTCATCATCTTCTAGGACTGTTTCCAGTACCAGCTCTATGGTCTGAACTGAAGACATATCCTTTTTTGGTTTGAATAAATGTTCATTGCATGTTTCCTTTTCAGGTTTATGGACATTATTCATCTGTCTATTCATCAGGTTTATGGACATTATTCATTGTTATTTATACAATTCCATTGTATGCATATACATAGTGGTATCTACCGATACCAGGCGGGGAGTGTTCTGTTTCAGTATCTTGCATTGTGTATTGGTATGCTCCTCTCTTCCTCCCCCCTCTGTTTCAGCTTCTACTTGGTTCAGTCTAGCCACTTCCTGTTTTCCCTGTCATGCATTGCTGTTTGTGTGTGCTGTAATTATGAGGAGAATCTGAGGAAAATCTGAGGAGAATCTGTTTAGTATCTCATCTTCTTATTAAGGAGATTATTAGAGGCATAATTCTTTTGCCATCTGGATTCTCTGCATATCTTGTAATACAGTCTCCGGATTAAAAGACTACTTGATTAACTCCTGGGTGTCTGATGCGTAAACTGTAAGTGGAGAATGTCTGATTCAACAAGTCACCTCAAAGATGCGTGATTGTATAAGGCTGACATTTTGAAATGTCACAGGCGCTATCTCCCCTCCTCAGGAAGGTCTGACAAGCTCCACTGTCATGAATGGTGGGGGGGTATCTGCTACTATTGTGATCTGCCACTATCTTGTTCTGTATGCCACTGGTGCTGCTGCTGCTGCTGTCCCCACTCTGTCTTTGGGTCACTGGTACTGCATCACCATTTTCTGACAGCCATAACTTTTTTATATTTTATTCTACTGAGCTGTATAAGGACTTATTTTTTTGTGGGACAAACTGTAGTTTGTAGTATTTCGGATGCGGCAATACCCAATATGTTTACTTTTTATTGTTTATACATTTTTATATGTAAAATTGGGAAAGGGAGGTGATTTAAACTTTTAACATTTTAATGGGTTTTTTTCAATTACTTTTAGCCCCTTTAGGCTAGAAACGGGGATATTTTGATACTTTGTCTCATTCACCCAAATAGAGATCTATTAGGGTAAATGGCATTATATCACACTCCCTGCTGAGCTATGTCTCATGCACAGAGCAGCAGGGAGCTTACCATGGCAGGCCTGGAAAGTTTCAGAAGCATCCAGGCTGCCATGGTAACCAATCATAACCCTGTGATTTCCCTGCTCGGGCTCCAATCAGAAGGCAAAGGGAGCCTCATCCATCTCCCTTACCTCACAAATGCCGCAATCAACCGGCGTTGATCTTAGCAACTTAAGGGTTAAATAACAGGGTCGGCGGGATCACGATTCCCCATCATTGCAGCCGAGTGTCTGCTGTATGATACCTCAGTGGCTGTGATGTTTAGGTATCCCTGATTTATAGCACTTCTTGATTAATTCATTTGGAACAAATACAATTTTTTGGCTATCTTTGGCAAATTGAATTTTTCAAAAAGGTAAACAGCCTTCTCCTGTAACAGAGAGAGTGTTCGCACCCACAACTACGTTTTTTTTCTCATTAAAGGTTTTATTGATTTTTCAAAGAGAACAAGACAATAATGCATGTCCAGATACAAATTACTGAACAATGGATTCATGACCAACAAAATACAGCATCAGTAGTAGAAGATTAAGAAAATAAACCGCCAGGGGGGTCACCCCGACGCCATGTATGCAAACAAAACACAGTAAATGCAGCAAATATCTGTAATTAACAGAAACAACAAGGGGAGAAAACACAGGGGAAAGAGGGGGGGGGGGAAGGCAGGGTGTAGACGAGAACACTCACTCCAGATATGCTTCCCGGAATTCACTTGAAGAGCAGAACATCTCCCATGTGCCCCACGTCTTTGTAAAACGGGTAGCAGCCAAAGGGGTTAGATAGATCAGGTCCTCCATTCTCTGGTGAAGAGCAATTTCCTCAAACCACTCGTTAAGAGAAGGGGGAGAGGGTGACTTCCAGTGGCGGGGAACTACCGTTTTTGCGGCTTGGAGCATGTATTTTAAAAGGGAAACTCTTTAAGCTGGGATGGTTAGGTCAAAGATGAACAGCAAAAGGGATTCAGGGGTGTTGGGAATAGGAATCCCTGTCACCTTCCCTACCGTAGCGTGCACCGAGTCCCAGAAAGGCCGCAGAACGGGGCATTTCCACCAGATATGGATCATGGTGCCTTCCTCAGATAAACATCTCCAGCATCTATCAGATACAGACGGGAACCACCTATGTAGTAGAGTGGGCACTCTATACCACCTGGAGAGGACCTTGTAGTTCGTTTCCTGCGCCTTTGTGGAAATCAGTGCCTTATGGGTCAAGAGAAATGCTCTCTTCCATTGAGAGCAGGTTAGCTGGACACCTAAGTCGCGCTCCCATGCCTGGCAAAAGGGGAGAGGGGGGCTGTGTTATCGCAATTCATGCACTTCTCATCTTCTTTGTGTGGTGCCAAATAAATAGAAGTTATAAGTATGTGTACACCATACTGCTTTCATAATGAGATCAGACACAAGTTGGTTCCATTCAAAGCACTTCTCATCCCCCAAGCCAAGAGAGCTTTATTCAAAACTATATTCACTTAAATAGCAGACATGACATCACATAAGGGGTGTTCCTTAAAAAAAAGTTCATTGGCTCCTTAACTTCATAGGAGTGGTTTCAGCAACATCAACTCTGAGTTCATAGGTAGATTTAAAAACTGCAACCCAATTCCCCCCTCCCCCTTCACAGTGACCTTACACACACATCTGAATAGCGGCCATCTTGTGGACAAAAATGTGTACTACGATTTTCACTAATTAATATATATATATAATAAAACTTATCTCTCACAGCTGGGAGGAGCGTTGTTGAAAAAATAGATTATACATGGTGGAGATGTCACGAAACACCGTCGATGGAGCCAGGCACATCTGCTCGAACACAGTGAGGGCCCTGGATAAAACATGGGTCTGGCGCATGGAGGAATAGAAGTGTTGGAGCTGAAGATGCTCATAGGTGTGTCTAGGGCGAATGGTCAAGGGTTCTAGTAGCTGATTAAGGGGTTTTAAAGAGGACCTGTGTAAAACCTGACAGAATCAGAGGGGGCGCAAGCCCGTGCTCGACAAGAAGGCGCCCGACGAGCGTCCAGGAGGGAAACTGGGGTGATAGGGGTTAAAGGGCCTTTAGAATCAATGAGAGAGAAGCGAGCAGGGAAAGAGCCCAGTACTGCGAGGGTATGATTAACCGTGAAAGAGGGGGTCGGAACTGGGACACTGGACGTTCTGATCAGCCAAGGAAGCACCGAGAGAGAGGTAGGGGAGGCATCCCGTGCCATGTGGACCCAAGCCTTGGAGGTGTCTACTCTCAACAGATCTAGAAGCCTGGCATATGCTGCAGAGTAATAATACAGTTTACAGTCCGGCAGACCCACCCCTCCCAACCCTTTGGATCTAGTCAAGAGGTCATAGTTAATCCACGGTCTTCCTGGAGCCCACACGAACCGTGTAAAGCACCGCTTCAGTTGAAGCCAGTTGGACCGACGGCAGTCGGATAGGGATGGTCTGCAGGAGGTATAGCAATTTAGGCAATAAGTTCATCTTAAGAATGCTGACCCTGCCAAACCATGAGAAGTCACGACGATGCCAGGAGTCGAGATCTGCTTGAAAAGCACGGACGGGAGCGCGATACGTGGGTTAGTTATGTACAATAAAAGATAATCCGCAAAGGCAGCGCATTTGTGCTCGACTTTGCCTACCTTGATCCTAGCAATATCCGGGTTGTCACGGATAGAGGTGAGAAGGTGCTCCATCACTATGATATATAGGAGAGGGGATAATGGGCAGCCTTGACGCGTGCCGTTGCGGATGAGGAAAGGCTGTGAGTACGTTTCGTTGATCTTAACGCGGGCAGAAGGGTGTTGGTACAGGCTGAAGATTTTCCCCATAAATTCCGGACCTATCCCCAGTCCCAACAGGGCCGATCGAATCGCTGGCCAGGAAATGCGATCAAAGGCTTTTTCCGCATCAAGCAATAAGATCATGAGGGGGATTTTGGCGGATTTGGCATGATGGATAATATCCAGCGTCCTAAGGGTGTTGTCACGGGCTTCCCTCCCAGGTATGAAACCTACCTGTTCATAATGTATAAGATGGGGCAAAAACGTGTTCAGCCGGTTAGCCAGCAGTTTGGCGAATAGTTTAAGGTCCACTTTTAGCAGCAAAATAGGATGGTAGCTGGGACTGAGGTGTGGGTCCTTGTCGAGTTTGGGGATAACGGTGATATGGGCCTTGGTCGATTGCGCCGGGAAGGGACACCCGGAGGACACAGTATTGAAGACCCTCGTCAGAAAGGGGGTGAGGGGGGTCAGGAGAGATTTGTAAAAGCTGGCAGTAAAGCCATCAGGACCTGGGCTTTTCCCGCTAGGCAAGGACTTGATTGCCCCCTATAACTCAGTTTCCGAGAACAGGGCCTCCAAGCTGGCACTTTGAGCAACTGTACAGTTGAGAGTAAAAAGAATGAAAGGATGAGGCTATTTCCTCATTGGTGTGCACCATGCGACCAGCCGGGTCCTTGACAGCTGGGACATGGGAGGCGGCAATGTGGCCCCTAAGGGCCCTCGCAAGCAGGCAACCACATTTATTGCCATATTCATAGAATTTGCTACAGCAGGTTTGGACCATCCGTTTGTAGGACGCTTCTAGAAGGCGACGCGCATCCATGCGTGCGTTCTGAAGGTCACAAAAGACAGATTGAGAGAGAGCTCGCTTGTGAAGGAGCTCTAGGGATGCAACTTTCTGATCGCAACTATGTTTTAAAGAAAAGAAAAAAGAGACTGCAAAAGAATCCGATGAGTACCGCAATTATTAACATCTTTCTACATCATGAATTTTTCAAAACTTTGCTCCTCTCTAAAAGGCACCAAAAAGACAATGTGTGAAACTACCCTGTAAGGGTGGTTTTATACACAACATTTGTTGCAAAAATTATTACACCGTTTTTAATCGCAGTTGTTGGAGCCAAGCGCAGAAATGGATCCAGTAGGAAGAAGAAATATGTAAGTTTATCCATTTAAGTTTTGGCTCAAAAACTACATTAAAAACTGTTGTGCTTAGACGAGAAAAAATACATCTAGGCTGCAATTTATCAAAAGGCATGCAGCTCTGAAATCAATTGCAAAAAAGATTCTTTAGTGGTTACAGATCCCTGTGCATGCTGTAGGTTCTGATCCCTTAAACCTGCAGTGTGGCTATGATACAGCTGAGTAATATGGATGGATAATACAGCTGGCATACAGACCTATGGATCCATCCTAAACCAAACACCACCAAAGACGTACCATATCCATTTTAAAACACAAGGGTGGCAACATTAAACTTTGGGGATATGCTGTAAAAAAAAAAAATTACTGGTGGAGATTTATAAATCAATATTTGCCCAGACCGGACATCATGTTGCATCATTTAAGGGGTTGGCCACTTTCTTGCTACTTTTGACCAATGTGTAGGTAAGATGACTATATGACTTTTTTTGATTTTCTGTGCCGTTTGCTATATTTTATGTCATGTCTCTTTGCTGGGCAAATCTTCTGTTATGTCAACACAGAAGACCTGTCCATAAGATGGAGGGTCAGAATAACTTCAGACCCATCACCAAGTCTTCTCCACTCAAATACACCACATCTGCCATTTGCACTTGCAATGTTGAGAGTTTTATTGCAAGTGCAGAGTATTTGGAAGAGATTGAGTTATTTGCCTGGTCACATGACCCTCTATCAGTACCCATTTTATGGACAGGGCCTCTGTGCTGGCCACACAAAAACTTTGACAAACATGGAAGAATACCTTGTGAAATGTAGAAAATTGTGCCGAATTTCAACAAAGGCTGCATTGGTACCGAATAATAAGTACCATATAATCATGTTACAAACACATTGATCAAAAGAGGCCAGAAAGTGGCCAACCCCTTTAAGTGCTTGAATCCCATGGTAATGTGACCAGAGTCCAAATTAAAAGTAAACTGCAATTACAGTAGTCAGTTACTTGCTTCATAAGACACAGGAAATGAGCCACAAAATTCCTAAATGCTGCAGATTTTACACAGTGCAACTGCATGTGGGGTATTACGGAGCATAAATGATTCATATAGACTAATTCTGACAAATTTTAGTGTCTGTATTATAGCTAAGAATCCTTGTCTAACATCAGGTCAAACTTACAGCATCATAGATCCCAATCCTGGTATTAGTTTGGATTATTAGACCCGTGGTTGGGCTGGGACTAGTGGCGGTAATATGGAGGCTAAAATCTAGTCTCATTAAGTGTGTCTTACACAAAAAAGCCAGAATGAGATAAAATAGATATAATCAGCTATCACATTACTTCTGTTATCAAATAAATCAGTCTGATGGAGCTCTTCTCTGAAAATATTAACTGACAGAACACACAATGCACTTTGCTAAAAGAGCAACAAACTGTTTTGTCTGTCAAATTAAAATGTAACTGTCATTCATTTTTTTTTTTTTGTAGTGAGTAGGGGCAGTGATTTTGACCATTTGTTTTATACTTTACTGAAATTGTAAATTTCTATTAGAAAATGGCTTTGAAGGCAGTCATTGGGGAGCATGGCCAGGGGGCATCTATGCTGGACGAAAGACCATTGGGTCTCATTGCTGTTCACTGATAAAAGTCAATTCACAGGGGCGTGGCCTGAAGCTAGTGGAGAGCAGACGTGTGCTCGCTCAGCTCCTGCTTCACTTCTCCTGAAACGCTGCCAAAAGGAGCCATTCCAGGCACAAACCTGCTGAAACTTCGTAGGGTGACCCCCAGAATCGGTGTGGGCTCCCCCTGGGATCTCGGGTGAGCTCCAGCCCGAATTTACCGCTGCGGCCTACTACACCACACTGTCTTGCCGCGCCCGCGGGCTCCACTCCAGGCAGCAGGCCTGATCACTCCTTCCTCAGCGCAGCTCCGAGGGATCCGGACACGAGGGAGACCCGGCTCCCGCATCGATACTCACCCTCTGCAAGGTCCGGTGGGTCCCAACAGCGCATCGGCACCATCGGGACCAAATACAGAGTCGACCCGCCGGGCGAGCAGACCCGCCATTACTGCTCTGACCTTGTAGGCAGACATCACGCGGTCACCCGGTGTCTTCTCTCCCTGCAATCCTGTGCTACTGGTGAGCTGCTTTTTTGTTCATCCTCTCTGAGCAAAGCCTACTCAGGTATGTGGGATTCACGAGACATAAACGATTCATATAGGACTAATTCTGACAAATTTTCCAAGTGTCCGTGTATAGCTAAGAATCCTTGTCTAACATCAGGTCAAACTTACAGCATCATAGATCCCAATCCTGGTATTAGTTTGGATTATTAGACCCGTGGTTGGGCTGGGACTAGTGGCGGTAATATGGAGGCTAAAAATCTAGTCTCATTAAGTGTGTCTTACACAAAAAGCCAGAATGAGATAAAAATAGATATAATCAGCTATCACGTACTTCTGTTATCAAATAAATCAGTCTGTGGGCTCTTCTCTGAAAATATTAACTGACAGAACACACAATGCACTTTGCTAAAGAGCAACAAACTGTTTTGTCTGTCAAATTAAAATGTAACTGTCATTCATTTCTGTAGTAGTAGAGGCAGTCGATTTTGACCATTTGTTTTATAGCTTTACTGAAATTGTAAATTTCTATTAGAAAATGGCTTTGAAAGGCAGTCATTGGGGAGCATGGCCAGAGGGCATCTATGCTGGGCGAAGACTTCATTGGGTCTCATTGCTGTTCACTGATAAAAGTGGCCTGAAGCTAGTGGAGAGCAGACGTGTGCTCGCTCAGCTCCTGCTTCACCTCTCCTGAAACGCTGCCAAAAGGAGCCATACCAGGCACAACCCTGCTGAAACTACGTGGGGTGACCCCCAGAATCGGTGTGGGCTCCCCCTGGGATCTCCGGTGAGCTCCAGCCCGAATTTACCGCTGCGGCCTACTACACCACGCTGTCTTACCGCGCCCGCGGGCTCCACTCCAGGCAGCAGGCCAGATTACTCCTTCCTCAGCGCAGCTCCGAGGGCTCCGGACACGAGGGAGACCCGGCTCCCGCATCGATACTCACCCTCTGCAAGGTCCGGTGGGTCCCAACAGCGCATCGGCACCTCGGGACCAAATACAGAGCCGACCCGCCGGGCGAGCAGATCCGCCATTACTGCTCTGACCTTGTAGGCAGACATCACGCGGTCACCCGGTGTCTTCTCTCCCCTGCAATTCTGTGCTACTGGTGAGCTGCTTCGGCATCTTCAATTTTGGTTCAACCTCTCTGAGCAAAGCCTACTCAGGTCAACTAACCCCCCCCTGTCCAGGTCTCCTTGAAGGACAACATTTCTGGGTGCCACATGCCCCAATTTTTATAAGGACTGGTTCAGGACTGGTCTGCTACTCATCATATATATACGATTTTTAGCTGGGAGAGATCGTTCTCCAATTTTTCTCAAGTGGACTGGTTGTACTGATCCACACCCCCTTCATAGTTGCCCATAGCAACACGTCGGTGAAACACTGGTGACTCTAGCATACCTGATATAAGGTTTTTTGCTTTGCTCTTCAGTGAAAGACATATATATGTAGCCTTTTAGGTGTGGGTGAAGGAGGACCCTCATATTCTACTCCAATGTGTGCTGGCACGACCACCGTTTCCAACAATATGGTTAAAATTGGGAAGCCAGAGGTCTTCTCCACTCCCAAACAAAAGAAGACACAAAGGGACATGGAAAAATTCCTACGCAAAAAATCGCCCCATGCTAAGCATGACCCTGTACCCCTTCCCCTGGTATCCCGCTCGCACGAACCGTCTGAACAATCGGATGCTGAAAGTGAAACTCTAGACCGTACGCAATCAAAAGATGCTCAGCTGGTGACTTCCCAAAGGTCCTTCCAAAGGATTATTGAAAATGCTCTTCAACCTGTCCTGTCAGAACTCTCAGATATTAAGAGTGACCTTAGGGAGCTGGGGGAAGGGTGGAAAAGTTAGAGGAAAATCAAGCCTCTTTAATTGCCTATGGGGAAGCATCCACAGAAACATTCCACACCATCCAAGCTAGAATGAACAATCTCCTAGCATATGTGGAGGATCAAGACAATCGGGGCAGAAGAAACAACCTCCGTATCAAAGGCGTCCCAGAATCTTCCTCAGAATCTTCGGTCGTTGACCTCACTTACTCCATCTTGAGACCGCTACTCAATCCTGACATCGCGCCTAACTTGACCTTGGAAAGAGCTCACAGGGCCTTAAGGAATAGGCCTAAAGAAGGCGAACCCCCAGAGATATCATTTGCAAAATTTTGCTCTCTTCCCATAGGGACGCCATACTTAAAGCAGCCAGAGAAAAGGGGAGGTAATTTTTGAAGGAGCTAAACTATCCTTTTTCCAAGACCTATCACCAGTCACTTTGAATAAAAGACGTCAGATGAAACCGGTCACAGAAGCCCTGAAATCTAAGGGAATCAGATATCGCTGGTTGTTCCCCTTTGGACTTTCCTTCACCGTGCAAGGCTCCACAAAAATCATACGCCGACCGGATGACCTTGTGCCCCTGTGTGATGATATTGGCCTTCTCCCGTCTGCGATTCCTTCCTGGCTCCAGATCACAGACATGACAGATCTTCCTGCTATCCCTGAGGTTGCTCCGTGGAAACCTGTAAGAAGTCGCCAATCCAGACGCAGATTACATGATGCGGCGGATTAATCTTTTTCTCTTTTCTTTGAGTAGCATTTCTACAAATGTTTAGTCTGCTGGTTCATATATAACAATGTTTCTTTCATGTTAGGTTTATATGCTTACACTATGCCTTTGTGCCCGGTCATACTTAATCCTGAGTCATCATGAGGCGTCCCAGAGGATAATCAGCCAACTAGGCTCTCTGACGCAATTCCCTCCTCCTGACTCTGGGGCCTGAGACACAGTACAAAAGGTGTATGTTGTGGCAGCACTTTGTCACTTTTGTTACCAACTCTAGGGTTCTCCTTATACTCTCTACCGCTCTTGTGCTTAATTTTGTACTAGAATAATATTCTTCTCTCCCAAGTCTGCCATTCTTGTTATAGTATTTGTATTGACAGTTTGTTATTTCTCTTTGTAATGGCTGAGATTGTTGTTACCTCCTGGAACGTCCGGGGACTGAACTCACCACAGAAGAGGTCGCGCGTGTTTCAACACCTCAGATCGCTGCATTCAGACATTTCAATTTTTCAAGAGACACATTTCAAAAGGGGTAAGACTCCCAATCTCCCTCTTACATACTTTTCACACTGGTTCCATTCCCCTCACGCATCCTCTAAATCCAAAGGGGTCAGTGTTGCCATTCGGAAGTCCATACCTTTCACGCTGCAGAATAGCATGACTGACCCAGGAGGTAGATACCTTTTCCTGAAGGGGCTGCTAGCAAACACTATGGTAACTATCGCGGGTGTTTACGCCCCAATTCTGGGCAGATACCTTGGCTTATGGATACCCTAACTAAGCTGCACTCTTTCAGGGAAGGTCTCCTTATTGTGGGCGGTGATTTGAACGTGGCACTGGAACCCCTCCTAGACTCTACGGCCAAATCATCTTCCATATCACATAGACAACTTAGGGCTTTTAGGAAGAAACTGAAAGATATGCACTTGATCGATGTCTGGAGAATTTCCCATCCACACGATAGGGACTATACACATTATTCGGAAGTACATAGGTCCTATCACAGGATAGATTACCTCTTTATGCAGTCCTCTGCTCTACCCCTGCTCCGAAATACGTATATTGGCAATATCGGTATCTCTGATCACTCTCCTGTCTCTCTCTCTGTCATTATTGAATCAATGCCTAAAAGAATGTATACGTGGCGATTCAATGAATCGCTGCTACACTCCCCTCAGCACAAACAGAAGATCTCTGAGATTTTGACACACTATTTCAGAGACAATGTCTCAACAGAAGTCTCCCCTCCAATTATATGGGAAGCCCATAAGTCAGTAGTCAGAGGAGAACTAATAGCCTTGGGCACGCACATTAAGAAACAGAGACAGAGACAGGTAGACGACTTACTGCAACGGATTTCTGATTTAGAGCTTAGACATAAAACTTCCCTCTCTATTGAAGTCCTCGCTGAGTTATCCTCTACCAGGGACAAACTAAACCAATTACTAAATTTCAAAGCTTCTAAGGCATATTTGCACGCCAAACATAAAATATACCTACATGGGAACAGAGGCTCTAGGCTCATGGCAGCCATGGCCAAACGGAGGCGTGAACAATTGTTTATTAGAGAAGTAGCCTTACCAGAGGGGGTGTCTCCACGGACACGAAGGTAATCGCGGCCCAATTTGAGAAATTCTACTCCTCTCTTTACAATCTGAGGGCACATGAAGGATCTCAGGATCGTTTACACAGGATCGGTTTAATAAAGGGCTTCCTAGACTCGGTTCAGCTACCTTCCATGTCAGACGCCCAACAATTACACTTAGCTTCTCCATTTACTATCCAGGAACTCAACCTAGCCTTGAAAAGTTCGCCCCCAAACAAGAGTCCAGGCCCAGACGGGTTACCAATATCTTACTATAGATCCTTTTCGGAAATTCTTCTCCCCATCTCCTTCAATCCTTTAACTCTGCTGCGGTCCACAGGAATTTTCCCTCACAGTCTCTGGAAGCACATATAACTGTCTTGCCTAAAGAAGGGAAGGATCCTAAATTATGCAGTAGTTACAGACCCATCTCTCTGCTGAACGCAGACATTAAACTCTATGCTAAACTGATAGCGAACCGCCTTCAGCCACTTCTCCCATCTGTGATTAATAATGAACAAGTGGGTTTCATTAAAGGCAGAGAGGGCAAAGAAAATACGTTGCGTATTCTGCATTTGATTCAGTATGCGAGGGGAGACGGGTCCCCATGGCTCTTCTTTCTACGGATGCGGAAAAAGCATTCGATAGAATTGACTGGTTATTCATGGAGCAGGTGCTGATTAAGTTTGGCTTCCCAGGCCCTCTTATTTCGGCGATTCTCGCTCTTTACACTAACCCCTCAGCATCCATACGTCTGAATGGCACTCTATCCGCAACGTTTCGCATTGCTAACGGAACGAGGCAGGGTGCCCGCTCTCTCCCTTGCTGTTTGTTTTAACTATGGAAACGCTTGTTCAACGTATTAGACAAGACCCACGGGTTAATGGGATTACCGTTGGCGATACCTGTAACTCAACTGCAGCATATGCTGACGACCTGTTGATCATCACTTCCAATCCAGATGTCTCTTTCCCAGTCCTCTCCGCCATATTTGATGAGTATATGGCGGTGTCCAATTTCAAGATAAATGCTTCAAAGTCAGAGGCCATTAATATATCTTGCCCCAGGAATATGCTTTCTCGTGCGAAAGAGGGCTCCCCTTTTACATGGTCTAGCTCCTCCATTAAGTACCTAGGGATCCTGCTCTCCCCACTCCATCTAACTGGTATTCGTTGAACTATGCCCCACTTATATCTCAACTGCGTGCTATAATTGACTCTTGGAAAATCCCATACATCTCCTGGATAGGTAGGGTAAACCTCTTAAAGATGATAGTGGTCCCTAAAATACTTTATCTACTTCAAACTCTCCCTATACATTTGCCTAAGTCCTTTTTCAAGCAGTTGAGATCGATGTTTCTGAAATACATATGGAGTGGGAAGATGTGCAGGATTGCATACAGAGTAATGGCAAGACCTAAGGATAAAGGCGGAATTGGCCTGCCGGACATTGAGCATTTATATAAAGCCATTCAACTATCTCGAATTATTGATTGGTATCGTCTCCTCTCCCCCAAACGATATGTTACAATAGAAGAAACAACTGCGGGCTTTTCCTTGACACAAGCAGTGGTAGGAATAGGGACGGGCTCCAACCTTCCCTCATCTATCCCGTTACTAACCAAAGCACCCCTCATTGTCTGGGCTGAGGTTCACAAGGCAGCAGACGTTTGGCAACACCCTTCCCCTTACTGACTCTAGGTGACCTACTAGGCCTATCAGAGCCCTTTGGCTCCCACTGGTTAGACAAACAACGTGCCTTCAAAAAATATAAAGTGATCGACATTGTCTTAGATGGGAACTTCCCAGATTTTGACGCCTTAAAGACACGTCTCTCTGACTCCCCCTAGATAGGCTGACTTATCAGACCCTCGCTCAGGGATTTCGAGATGTCGAGTCCCCAAATTATTGGAAAGGGACCTTCTCAGCTTTGAGAAACTGGCTGCCGTCTCCTCCAACCCACCTAAAATTATTTCTGCTCTTAGTAAACTACTGGTTAAGCCATATACCGAAGTTGCCCCACCCTACATAACTGCCTGGGAGAGGGAACTCCAAGTAACCTTTACATCGGATGATGTCTCTGATATACTTGCACAGGCCTGTGGTCCCTCCCGGTGCGTCACGCTCCAAGAAACGTCATACAAACTAGTTAGCCGCTGGTATAAAACCCCGGCTTCCCTTCACCAAATGTTTCCACTTGTTCCTAACTCTTGTTGGAGATGTGGAGCCGCGGAGGGACGTACAGGCATATTTGGATGGATTGTCCGCTGATCACGGACTTCTGGTCGAAGGTATCTGGGGTGTTGTCGCGGGTGTGCCCAAATTCTCCGGTGCTTACCCCCCATGATTTTTCTAAATGTTCTTCCAGAAGCAACGCATGTTTATAATGTAGCGCTTTGGAGATATCTGATTCTTACTGCTAAGAGCATGATTCCTCTATATTGGAAACAGTCAGCTCCTCCTTCACTCTCTCATTGGTTGGCGAAGACACAGCAGGTAGCGGTTCTGGAAGGTATGTGCTCACACACTGTCAAAGCTGAGAGCAAATACAAGACAATTTGGCAGACGTGGCTCACATACTACAATAGCATCGACATGCATCGACTCGCTCATTGCGATTCAGGTTCCTCTGAAGTTGCCCCCGGACGTTGCAGGAGTGATCATATCCTCTGTACTTTGTTGTTGTGTCTCACTTAGGGATGCTGTACACCTGATAGCACTTTCTCTCAGCTCTGCTTAACATTGGAGCAGGCAATCCTTATTGTTCCTAGACTTGCACCTATACTGTAGTTCACTGGCCGTTACCTCCCGATGTTAATACATTTGTGTATGTATTGCCAATTTGTGCATTGGTTGTTGATATCTTTGATTTGTATGTCCATCTCTTACAAATAAAGAATCAAAGGAAGGAAAAACAAGCAAAGGGGTGTCTCCATTAGAGATCACCAAAACCACCATCTTAAGTGGCCCCTATGTCAAAATCCCGCTCTTTTTACAAGCTTTAAGGATGTGACAGGGAAGACCTAAGCAAGTTAACCATCCACAGACAGCTGTTTCGAGGTGCTGCCCCTCATCAGTGTGGAGCAGGATTCAGGCTAACCGGGAGCAATGCTTTGGTGACTACTCAAACAAAGCAATAGCTGATCTTAGAACCAGCTACAAAGATGCCGTGGAGCCTCGCTTAAGAGTCTCAAGCACGGCAGTCCCAGGGTGCAGGGTCACTGCCACTGTGATGAGGCGGCATAACTGCTAGCTCTTCGATCACATGCAAGCTGTAAACTGAGTTGACGCAAAGAGGCCACTGTATGGCGAGGACTGGCGATCTCTGTAATGGAGACGCGCTTTGCTGTTTTCCTTCTTCGAGGATCTGGCACCTGTGCTGTGAGACCCGCCAGCTGAAGAGGCTCCACAATCTTTTGCATTTTATGTTTCCCAGGAGCTTTGCACTTTGATTGCTGTGTTTGAGACTCTAAGTGAGGCTCCACGGTATTTTTGTAGCTGGTCTCCTAAGATCAGCTATTGCTTTGTTTGAGTAGTCACCAAAGCATCGCTCCCGGTTAGCCAGAATCCTACTCCACACTGATGAGGGGCAACACCTCGAAACAGCTGTCTGTGGATGGATAACTTGTTTAGGTCTTCCCCGTCACATCCTTAAAGCTTGTAAAAGAGCGGGATTTTGACATAGGGGCCACTTAATATGGTGGTTTTGGTGATCTCTGTAATGGAGACACCCCTTTGCTTGTTTTTCCTTCCTTTGAGGGATATCTGGCTTTCACTGTGTTGTAGACCCATAACTGGGGCTCCACAATCTTTTTGCATTTTATGTTTCCCAGGGAGCTTTGCACTTTGGATTGCTGTGTTTGAGACTCTTAAGTGAGGCTCCACGGTATTTTTGTAGCTGGTCTCCCTAAGATCAGCTATTGCTTTGTTTGATTCCCCTTTCTAGAGAGGGAGGAGTAAGCTAGTGAAGGTCAGTCTAACCTTCCCCATTCTGGGGAGAGGTGGTGTCTAGTCTACCCCTTCCCAGGGGAAGGCTGTGTGTCTGCTCTGCTGGGCCCGCAGGCCCTGCCTGTGAGTTATACATGATTGCATGTCCCCTCCTGGGCTTGCATTGCCTAAAATCCAAGCCAAGTAAGCATGACGCCAGGAAGAAGTTCCTAGGATTACAGTAATAGACAGACTACAGACTAACAGCTAACTTTCAAGTACAGCAGTAGAGCAAAAGTTTCCTATTTAATCCAGCCAACATAGCAGAGCTGAGAGAGTACAGATGTAGCAGTGCTGAATGTGTTTGCCTGACAGAACTTTATGCCAAAACCTGTTGATAACCAAGATAAAGTTGGAAGATTGATGAAAATTTATGCCAAGTAAAGCTGTGTTTAACGTTAATACAAGTCTGGACTCAAGTTATTCTACAAATCCATTAACTGTTAACCCTTTTTGCACTGCTTCGTCCGACCACGTCTCGGATCCAAGGATATCCAGGTAGGAGGCCTGTGACAAGTGCTAAAGCCACACCCAAGGGACACTATAGGCAACCCTTACACCACTCTGGCAATTATACACCTGCAACACCACTATCATTAAGGGGACTCCAGGTCCTCGTTTCTTCAATGCAACTGGCGTCACGACAACTTGCTCTAACAAAGGGACATATATCGTAAAAACCTCTTAAAGGGTAAGGGATACCCCAGACGCTAGTAATAGGCCGTTTCATATGCAACGTGTGTCTAGTCAACACAGAACTGCCCTATGCTTTGTAAATGGTAAAGTGACAAGCTCATACTACTTAAATAACATCTTTAGTCCAGTCATTGTGCCTCTGCATGAACAACACAGGCCAAATTTAATCTTCATGGACGACAATGCGCCAGCTCATTGAGGTCGCATCATTAGGGAATGGCTGCTGGAGACTGGGATACCTCAAATGGAGTAGCCTGCTCTTTCTCCAGACCTGAATCCCATTGTAAACCTATGGGATCAGCTGAGATGCCATGCAGAAGCTCCTAAATCTGTACCCCAGAACCTCAAAGATCTGACGGCTGCCCTTCATGAAGAGTGGGATGTCATGCTTCAGCAGACAATAAGTCAAGGAGGAAATCACCATTGCACTTAAATGCCCTACTTTCATGATGACATAATATCACTGTAGCATGAACATTTTACCTTTTCCATAAATTTCACCTAAAAGCCAAATATCCCTAACTTTTTGTGAGTAGTTTTATATATATATTTATATATATATATATATATATCAGACTGTAATTGCAGAGGCATCACCCAATGTCCTGTGAATTATAACCCCTCATGTATCTCTGCTCCTAGTGTAGCTTCAGTAGGGAGTCTGACCAATGCTTCTGCAAGTTCTATTTATTTTCTGTTACCATTTTGTTAAAAGTGACCTTTCACATTTCTCCTATTCACAGTTAGTGATGAGCGACAGGTCTGACTACATATTAGTGATTGGTGCACTAAGTATTGTTGTGACATCACAGCACTATGTCTGTAGCATGTAGTATGTATGGACAGCAGAACCTATCACACTACCTAACACCCTTCACTGGAACAGCTACACTATATTACAATCTAACCTACACTGACTATCTCCCACTAACTAACTGTATTTTATATATAAGCTAACTAACTATCTAATGTAATGTGACCGCAAAGCACAGAGCACAGCAATAACACTGCTGTCTCTCTCAGAACTGCAAAAAACTGCAGAAAATGGCTGCTGGAGAGGTTATTATATTGTATAGGGGTAGGCAACTTTCCTATTGGTTGCTAGGGATGTTGCCAAAAAGACATTGCAGCCCTCTCATTGGCCCACAAGCAAGAAGCAGGGAGGGATCTTGTATATTGGTAAAAAAAAAAAAAAATAGAATATTTGCGATTACGAATATATAGCACTATATTCTAAATCTTTGTGAATTTTTGAAGTGGGGATATTCGCAATTAAAATTCGCCCAACATTTTTCACAGTTAGCACCTTAGCACTTGCATTAGGTATATTAGATAAAATAGGACGTATAATTAGACAGTATTTAAATATAAATATTTATATTTAAAAAAAATCTATGTGTAAAAATAAAGGGGGTATCCTGTTATTTACTTTTTTTTTTATCTCATCTCGCCCACAGTGAAAAGTTTTGTATTATCAGGGTTAGGGCTATCCCGTGAACTGGGTCATGTGGGGTCATGATGGCATGACGTAGGTGTGCGTGCTGTGCTCCTCCTCCCTGCTGACCTCTCCCTCCTGCCTCCTGCCTCCCGCGTACTGTGGTGCACTGCCTGCGGGCGCTACCATGCGCGACTGTGACTATGCAGCTCCGGCTGGAGCTTCGGCCCTGCGGTCCTGTTTCCTCTGGGAGCCTCCGTGCTGCTGAGATGCCCGTGCTGGCTGCGCGGTGAGGTGGTGCGGCACGGCTGCCCAGTGAGCGCATTGAGCGCTGGCAAGTATCGGGCGACGGAGATGACCAGATGCTTCTCCCATTAGCTGCTACTGCCACAGGATCCGTTTGACTTCTGAGGGGCTTCTCACTGGATGGTCCAGCCGAATCAGCTGCGGACCCTGCTGCTGAAGTGGATGCGGGAAGGAAGGTTGGTCGACTCTGCATGAGGTCTGGTTGGGCTTGTGAGGGTCTTGACTCACTGGATGGTCCAGCCGAAATAGCCGAGGTCCCTGCTGCTGACTAAAGGTGGATGCGGGAAGGAAGGATGGCCTAGACTGGTGAACCATAGGAGAAAAGACGTCGTCACTGTGGGTAGTGGATGTTTTGGGCCCCTGCCTCCGGTTCTGTATTCATCTATGGGGTTAGCCGTGTGGCGCTTGACCCTCCGATAGCTCTCTGGTCCCTGTTGGGCTGGGGGTCTGGGGGAGATTGGTACCCTTTACCGGTGCCCTGTTTCTGGGCCACCTTATGCATCTTTTCCGGCCTCGGTGCTACTATCTGTAATGGTCGTAGGACATATATGAGCCCATATATGAGCCCACTACGGTGTAAGAACTTTGTTGCATTATTCTCGATTATGAGATGCGGCTCTGTAGTGCGGCCTTCTTTACTCCTTTGAAAGTGGCCAGACTCTATCTCTAGTCTTTCTCTGGACAGCTTGGGAACTTTTTCGCTGAACTCACTGAACTGAACTGAACTGTGTTTTTGTGTCCTTTTTTCCTTTTTTTTTTTTTTTTTTTTTTTTTTTCTTTTCCCTTTCCCCTCGTCGAATTTACTGAACTGTGTTTTTGCGCTCTCTTCTGGGCTCTGCTTTATTTTATTTTCTTTTTTGAGCCTACTCTGTGGTGGTTTATGTGCTCGACTTTGGGGCTTTGTAATATAAGTTTGAAAAAGCTCCCCTCTTTCCCATTAACTGCTGTTGCTTTATTAAGAACTGGTGTAAACTTAGGGTATGGTGGTGCTGCCGTGCTACATCTGCCCTGTTAATTGGAACTTATTTTTTGAGGTTTTTGAGGTTATAGAGCTTGTTTAATTGCTCTGGTAGTAAGGGGTTTTGAACCCAGCTGGCAGTGAGGTTAGAGGCGGGTTAATTTATGAGCTGGGTTAATTCCTATTTTACTTATGTGCAGTTAGTGTGCG
This sequence comes from Bufotes viridis, assembly GCA_033119425.1. Lineage (NCBI taxonomy): Eukaryota > Metazoa > Chordata > Amphibia > Anura > Bufonidae > Bufotes > Bufotes viridis. The sequence goes on along the minus strand of CM065592.1, from coordinate 100,492,933 downwards.
GCCACGCCACCATATGGCAGGTTCACCAGGTATTGGTCGGCAGCTTGGTTGTGTAACTCCTTAACTAGTGTGCGCGTGTTGGTCTAGCCGGCCCTTTTGAGTACTGGTGTGACTATATGTGCTCTTAGTTAATTTACATAACAATCTATGTGTATATCTTACCGGTCTTCAGCTAAGCTGCAATCATTTTTTCACTGGTCTCGCTTTTGCCTTATCTGCAGCATGTTTGCAGTTTGATTGCAGATTTGCGTATCTATGGCACTCACACTGTTACGGAACTTGCCTTTATAGTATAACTGACTGGATGCTCTCAATTATTGTATATGATTGGTCAGCTCCCAACCTCTTGGGATATATATAAGGTGACACCGTGAGTATCTTTCAGGTTCTTGGATTGAGTGTATTTAGTCGCTGCAGTTGAAGGGGGAAAAGGAAAGGGAGAGAGAGAGAAGGTTGAAGGGGTAAGTGGTAGAAGAAGAAAGAGAGTTGAGGGTGTGAAGAAGAGCAATGCCTCCTAAAGGGCGGAGATCTGGGGGCTACCTCGCCGAAAGGGGGGTAGTGCCTGGGGCAGTCCCCAATCCCGGTTAGACAGGTTTTTGAAGATCTCTCCGTCTAAAACCAGAAGTGGGCTTCAAAAGCCTGTGACACAGCAGGTGCCCGGTGAGGGTAACACGGTTCACTCAGAACAGGAGGCTTCCTCAATAAAGGTCCCTCAGATTGAGGGTCTGGACAGTATTAATAATAAACTGGCGGATATATTGAGGGTAACAAACGCTACCAACAACACTGTGGCAGATCTCTCTTCCTCTCTTCAGGCGGTACAAGGAGATGTTACGATAATTAAAGATGAGATCACAAAGCTGAGGGAGAGGGTGAGAGATATGGAAACAGTGGTGTCAACTATCACAGTGGAGAATAAGGCCCTCAAAAAGAGGTTGGAAGAAATTGATCAGGATCAACTCTGGCTGAGAAGAAAGGTTGTAGAAATGGAGGATAGATCCCGTAGATACAATCTGAGGATTGTCGGCTTCCCTGAGGGGGTGGAACAGGATAACCCTGGGGTCTTCATCCAGAAATGGTTAGTTGACAATCTTGGCCCAGATCATGATGTGGCCACGTTCTGTGTGGAAAGGGCCCATAGAATTCCCTTTAAAAAACCTCCTCCAGGGGCCCCTCCTAGGGCTATCTTGGCTAAGTTGCTCTGTTCGAAGGACAGGGACTGGGCTCTGAGACGCAAAAGAGAACTCTCTGAGATTATCTATAATGGCAATTTGATTTCGATATACCCTGATTTTTCGCGGGATACCCAGATCAAAAGACGTGCTTTCTCAGAGGTTAAAAAAGACTTGTGCAGGCCAAAATCAAATATTCAATGCTTTTTCCATCTAAGCTTAGAGTGGTTCACAATGATGTGATCAGGTTTTTTCTGTCCCCGTCTGAGGTTAACCAATGGTTGGACTCATTGGGTTTGCAGTAGTTTATGTTGCGCGGGTGGTGGGTGGCGGAGAGCTTTGGAGGGGAGGTGGGTAGGGGAGGGGTTGTTTGGCTGGGTTTGTAAGAGGTTGGTGGGTAATATGTTTTCTCCATTAACCAGGTGGTGGGGTTTTCAGTGGGGATGGGTGGGGGTGGATAGGGCGGTTGGGGGGGTTTTTGGCTGTCATCGTGGGATCCTCTGCTGCTCGTGTCCCGGCTCCCTCTTTCTATGAGTTTAATTACTGTTTTTGTGGTAGATGTGTAATGTTCTGATCTGGAATGTGAGAGGTTTGGGGGATAGAGTCAAAAGAACGGTGGTTTTTGACCAGGTTACACGTCATTTGCCGGCGATTATAGTATTGCTGGAGACACATGCGACTGTGGAGAAGCTTTGTACCCTAAAAGAAGATGGGCGGCACTGGAGTATCATGCGTGCTTCTCCTCCTATTCACGGGGGTAAGCGTTTTTATCCATCGCGGGATCGACTTTAAACTTCTCGACAATAGTATAGACAGGGAAGGCAGATACATCTTTTTACATGGTTTGTGGAATGGGCAGGAGATCATTTTCGCCTTTATATATATACCACCACCATATAGCTCGGAAGTTTTTCTATACTCTCCAAGTTTTTGTCTAAGAAAAATCACTGTCCTCTTTTCGTTGCCGGGACTTTAATTCAGTATTGGACCAGGAATTGGACAGGGTCTCCGCTTCTGCTGAACGTGCGCATACTTCTTCGCCTTTGAATGCCATATGCCAGGAATTGGCGTTGGTCGATGTCTGGCGCTACCTATATGGCAGTAAAAAATCTTTTCATGCTTTAGTCGGTCTTACAGGGCATTGTCACGTATTGACTTGGTGTTTGTAAGTCGGGATCTTGTGCACCGGATTGTTAAGATGAAGTATGAGCCACATGGAGTGTCTGATCATTCTCCGGTGCTCGTCACGTTCAGGGTCGCGGAGACTTTATGCCCGATTAGACCTTTTAAACTCAACCCGCACTGGTTAGATGTTATATCAGAGCAAGGAGCTATAGAGACCCAGATTGAGGAATTTTGGCAAATTAATGTAGGGACTGCTCATATTCACTTTGTATGGGATGCCTTGAAGGCGTACATCAGGGGCCTTTACTTTGCTAGCATCAGCAGGTTTAGATCTGATCTTCGCCAAGAGGAGGTGGGGTTGAAGCAAAAGATCTCTTCACTTCAGGGTTTGGTGGCATCCCAGTATAATGTCCATAATGCAGAATTGTTAAAGGAGGCAAATTCTCAACTTACTACACTCATGTATAAAAAGGCCCAACATAAATTGTTGTTTCAAGGACAGATCCGTTTCTGCGAGTCGGGTAAAACGGGTAAATTTTTAGCGCGCCTGGTGGCTAATCAGAAAGACACAACAACGATTCGGGAAATAAGGAACTCCATAGGTAAGGGGTGAGTACCCCAGATCAGATCAAGGAGGTATTTGAGAAGTTCTATGCTGATCTCTACCAAGCAGAGGCTATGGGTAATTCATGCCAGATAGATCAATACCTTCAACAACTGGGGTTACCTCAATTGGATAGTCAGGTTAGTGCTCCCTTGAATTCCCCTGTTACTTTGGAGGAACTGCGACTCATTATCCCAAAGCTGAAAAACAACTCTGCGCCAGGCCCGGATGGCCTCCCGTTTGAAGTATATAGGCATCATGCCAAATCGCTTCTCCCTATGTTGCTGCGAGTCCTGAATGAAGCTTTTGTAACCGGCTCTTTGCCTCCCTCATTTAGAGAGGCAGTTATTGTTTTAATACTAAAAAGAATAAGGATGATCGCGAGGCGGGTTCCTATAGACCCATATCCCTTCTTAACACAGACTACAAAATATTTGCTAAAATTCTTGCGAATCGCCTCGGTCGGGTTATTTCTTCCTTAATCCACCCAAATCAGACAGGTTTTATACCTGGGCGACAAATACAGTCAAGTCTGTATAGGGTTCAATTGAACCTATTGTTGGGAGGGGTAGGAGACCGCTCCATCCTGTCCTTAGATGCCGCAAAGGCTTTTGACAGGATGGAGTGGCCTTTCCTATGGTCCGCTATGACCCACTTTGGTCTAGGGGAGGAATTTATTCGCATGACCAAATTACTTTTATGACAAACCTACGGCTTGTGTTAGTATTAATGGAGTAGCTTCTTCACCGATCAGAATGTCTCGTGGGATGAGACAGGGGTGTCCCCTTTCCCCTCTCTTGTTTGCCCTATTTATTGAACCTTTGGCTGCTAAAATTCGTCTGGATCAGGTTATTGAAGGTTTTGGGGTAGCGGGAGTGAGCGATAAAATAAGTCTGTACGCAGACGATGTTATCTTATTTTTGGACCAGGGTTGGAAAATTCTCCCGCATGTGATAGAAACCATAGAGGAGTTTGGCAAGTTGTCAGGCTATTTGATTAACTGGTCTAAGTCATCGCTCCTCCCTCTTAACCGCAAAGCCGTAGATACGGGTAGTGGAGTCTGTGTCCTAGCTGTTAATGACACTTTGGACTACCTGGGGATTAAAATAGGGACCCCGATAAATAGATTCTATGATCTTAATTTGGCCCCATTGCTAAATAAAATTAGGTTGAAAATATCGGCTTGGCAGAAATTTGTCCTGTCCCAGTCTGATCGTTTAGCTCTCATTAAAATGATTATACTGCCTATTGTGTTATTCCCCTCTGTGCTGCCCCTAATTGGATACCGGATGTATTTTTCCATAGACTAGAAATCTTACTTAATGACTTAATATGGGGCAGGAAGAGGGTGCGTATAAAGCAGAGGTATTTATGGCTTGCTGAAGCGGAGGGAGGCTTATCAATCCCCTTTTTCAGGGTTATTATTTGTGTGCTCAAATTCAACGATGTTGTAATTTTAAGGATAGTTCACTGGCGCAGTATTTGTTTGTGGTCACAGGGATGCACATAGAGAATATTTTTTAGTTTTGGAACGTGGCCAGTTGAATCTGGGGAAGGCACTCCTGGTTCCCTGGACTCTCCAGAGGGCATGGAATAAACTCAGGAAGATTCTGAAGGTTTCGTACTCTTTTGAGTTTACTCCTCTGTGGGAGAACAGGAACCTGGAGGAATTCCTCAAAGTCACAGATCACTCTTATTGGTCGCACAAGGATGTGGTTAGGGTGTCTCAGCTTTTTTCTTCAGGACACTTTAAATCTATAATGGAACATAATAGTTCCCCTATTACTACACTAGATGTGATGAATTACTTAAGTTTAAAACACGCATACGACTGCACTAAGGATAAGGCGTGCTTGCTCGTTCGGCAGCACTCATTTTTTGATTTTTGTTTTGGGCAAGGCGATGTGGATGTTAAAATCTCTAAACTTTATTCAAAGTTTCGGGCAGCTTTGGCGAACATAGTGGTATTTAAAAGCCCTAGTAGGTGGGAACAAGAACTGCAATGCCCTCCCTGCAATGGAGGAAGATCTATAGGAACATTAGTAGAATCACTATCTCTAAGGCACATAGATTAATCCAATTTAAGATTACTCATAGACTTTATTACACGCCTAAGACTCAGGCAAAATTTGCGAAGAATAGGGGTGGAGGGTGTTGCTGCCCAAAGTGTGGCTGTATTGAAGCAGACTATGTTCATACTCTCTGGGGCTGCAGTAAATTAAGGAGTTTTTGGGATCAGGTGATCCAGAGTATCCAAAAAGAGGTTTCTTCCCAGTTTGTACCGGATATTCAGACACTTTTACTGGGACACTTAGATCCAGACTCGGCAATCCCAGCTCAGGTTAGACAAGTTTGGATGCATGGGCTGATGGTTGCAAGAGCGGTGCTAGTAAAAAGTGGGGGCGACCTCCTCACCTTCAGTAAATGAATGGGCTATGTATTGGCGACAGGTCAAAATCTTTGAGGATATGTGGGCTGGGAGGTGGGGGGCACGGACACGGGTAGCAGAATGAAATTAAGATGCAGTTACACTGCGTACTTGTCTGTTTATTAAAAGGATTTTTCGCGATGACAGCCAATTTAGTTTGGGGGGGGTTAATTTATAATTATTTATAATTCTAATGTATTGTCATACTTTTGATGTGTGTTTTGTACTGGTATTGTGGATATCTACCATGTATGAATTTGATATGTAAATTTTCATAAGCGTATAATAAAATAAAAAAAAATAAAAAAAAAGAAAAGTTTTGTATTATGATAGATTTTATCCCTTATTGGGTGAGCACTGCCCTCTCTAGTCTAATTATGTTGTGGGCACTTCCGGGATTACGTGCCGTACATTGGGCACATCATCCTTGCCCAGTTTCAACCCAAAATGTTTGCGAATTGCATCTATGCAGTCAGCCAGCATCGAGAGCAGACAGCTCACAGTGCTCAAGAGAAACCCCCATGCATGGTGAGTTGATACTGAGATAAGATCACATGCCTTTCATATGGCATGTGATCCTGGAAATGTCCACACTAAATCACTAAAACAGGAGGGGAACGAGGACGCATTGAAAAACTATATGGAAAAAAATTTAATATGTAAAAGACAAATAAAAGCAGCCAAACTAGAGACCGAGAGATTAATTGCCAAAGTGAGTAAAACTAACCCTAAAATGTTCTTCAATTATATAAATGGTAAAAAGTATAAATCTGAAGGTGTCGGCCCTTTACAGAATAATGAGGGGGGACAGCAATAAGAAGAAAGCAAAGCTATTAAATATTTTTTCTGCACTGTATTTACTGAAGAAAATAAACTGTCAGATGAAATGCAGAATGTAAAAGTAAATTCCCCATTAAAAGTGTCCTAACTGATCCAGGAATAAGTACAGCAGCATCTTGAAAAGATTAAAATACACAAATAGCCAGGACCAGATGGCATACACCCCCTTATCCTAAGATAATTAAGTAATGTCATAGCCAGGCCCTTATTTATGATATTTATGGACTCTATAATGACAGGAAGTGTTCCAAAGGATTGGCGCATAGCAACGTGGTGCCAATATTCAAAAAGGGTCCAAAAACAGAACCCGGAGACTGGCCGGTAAGTTTAACATCTGTGGTGGGTAAACTGTTTGAAAGTTTTCTAAGAGATGCTATGAGATGCTATTTTGGAGTACCTCAATGAAAATAAGCAAATAACGCAATATCAGAACCGCTTCATGAGGGATCGGTCATGTCAAACTAATTTAATCAGTTACTATGTGGAGGTAAGTTAGAGACTTGACCACGGCAATTCAATAGATGCCGTATATCTGGATTCTAAAAAGCATTTGACACTGTACCACATAAAAGGTTGATATATAAAATGAGAATGCTTGGACTGGGAGAAAATGTCTGTATGTGGGAAAGTAACTGGCTCAGTGATAGAAAACAGACGGTGGTTATTAACTGTACACACTCAGATTGGGTCACTGTCACTAGTGGGGTACCCCAGGGGTCAGTATTGGGCCCTTTTCTCTTCAATATATTTTTTATCGATCTTGTAGAAGGCTTGCACAGTAAAATATAAATTTTTGCAGATGTAAAGTAGGTGTAAAGTAACACGGAAGAGGACAGTGTACAGCTGCAGATGGATCTGGATAGATTGGAGGCTTGGGCAGAGAAGTGGCAGATGAGGTTTTACACTGACAAATGTAAGGTTAGGCACATGGCAAGGAATAATGTAAGTCATCAGTACATGCTAAATGGTAAAATGCAGGTTAACAGTGACATGGAAAAGGATCTAGGAATTTTAGTGAATAGCAAACTAAGCTGTAGAAACCAGTGTCAGGCAGCTGCTACCAAGGCCAATAAGATAATGGGTTGCATCAAAGGGGCATAGATGCCTGTGATAAGAACATAGTCCTGACACTTTACAAATCACTAGTCAGACCACACATGGAGTACAGTGTACAGTTCTGGGCTCCTGTGAACAAGGCAGACATAGCAGAGCTGGAGAGGGTTCAGAGGGGGGCAACTAAAGTAATAACTGGAATAGGGCAACTACAGTACCCTGAAAGGTTATCAAAATTAGGGTTATTTACCTTAAAAAAAAAGACGACTGGGGGGAGATCTAATATCTATGTATAAATATATCAGGGGTCAGTACAGAGATCTCTCCCATCATTTATTTATCCCCAGGACTGTGACTGTGACGAGGGGACATCCTCTGCGTCTGAACGAAAGAAGGTTTGTACACAAACATAGAAAAATATTCTTCATGGTAAGAGCAGTGAGACTATGGAACTCTCTGCCTGAGGAGATGGTGATGGTGAGTACAATAAAGGAATTCAAGAGGGGACTGGATGTATTTCTGGAGTGTTACAATATGACAGGCTATAGCTACTAGAGAGGGGTCGTTGATCCAGGGAGTTATTCTGATTGCCTGATTGGAGTCAGGAAGGAATTTTTTCCCCTTAAGTGGAGAAAGAAATCAGCACTGGACAGCTCCTGCTGAATATTTAGTTATTTATGAAAAAGTGTTGCACGCAAGAACTGGCAGTGAGAAAAATCCAGAATGAAATACTATGGCATTAAAATTAACTTTAATTTTAGTGTCCGGAGGTTGTTTGCTATCCTTTGGTAAATCGACATAAAGCATATGCTAAAGTTTAGGTGGAGTTAATGTGTAAAGAAAAGCTGAGTGACTGTAAATATATTACTTTATAACCTTGTACTTATGAGTTGCAGCTGGTATCATAACCCACAGCATTTATAATCACTTTGACTTCAGTTTCAGGATGTTGGCGATCTTCTTATAGCCTAGGCCATCTTTTTGTAGAGCAACAATTCTTTTTTCAGATCCTCAGAGAGTTCTTTGACATGAGGTGCCATGTTGAACTTCCAGTGATCATTATGAGAGAGTAAGAGAGTGATAACACCAAATTTAACACACCTGCTCCCCATTCATACCTGAGACCTTGTAACACTAACGAGTCACATGACACAGGGGAGGGAAAATGGCAAATTGGCCACAATTTTCCCATTTTCACTTAGGGGTGTACTCACTTTTGTTGTCAGCAGTTTACACGTTAATGGCTGTGTGTTGAGTTATTTTGAGGGTACACCAAATTTACAAGTTATACAAGCTGTACACTGACTACTTTACATTTTATATATATACTGTGGCTATATATATGCCTTGCTGCGCTGGGGTACTAGATTCAAATCTGTATGACATCTGCATGGAGTTTGTATGTTCTCCCCACATTTGCATAGGTTTCCTCTGGGTAGTCCAGTTTCCTCAAACACTCCAAAGACATGCTGATAGGGAACTTATATTGTGAGCCTCACTGATGCTGATGTCTGTAAAACACTGCAAAATATAGCAGCGCTATATAAGTGCATAAAATAAATGTTATATATATATATATATATATATATATATATATATATATATATATATATGTATATATATATATTGTGACAGACTCTCTGCCTTTTGGATTTCACCACTATTCATTTGCCCACCTGGTTATTCATTGGATGCCCACTGTTCCCTTTTCTATTTGGCCCGTCTAATGCATTTGGCTTTAAAGCCTTTTTTTCTGCCTGGAGATAATTGGGTCACATACAGTATCTGACCTAATTATCTCCCTGACCTAAATATCTCCCTGACCTATTTATCTCCCAGGCAGAGGGGAGGGATTGTGTGTCCTGTTTCCATTGGTCTTTGTGTTTGTCACCCAGTTTCCCATCAGTTCCAGATGGGAGGTCCCCTTGCATGGGGACTTGCATATATATTCATTTGTATTAACACATAACTTCTTCCTATATAATGGCCGCCTATACCACCAGCTCAGAGGGATGGCCATGGGGAGCATATGTGCCCCCACGTATGCCAACCTCCTTCCGGGCTGGTAGAAGGACACCATTGTTTTTCCTGACGACCATCCATGATGGCAGGATAAAATCGGATTGTGGTCCCGCTACATTGATGATGTTTTCATCGCGTGGGACGGGACCATATCCGAGTTTCACCACTTCGTTCAGGAACTCAACATTAACACATTGGGCCTCGCCTTTACATATGAGATCCATGAGAGGGAGATTACCTTCTTGGATGTAAAGGTTGCAAAACAGGGTGATAGATTGATTACCACCATCTATCGCAAACCTACGGCCACGAACAGTCTGCTGAGATGGGACAGTCACCATCCCATCCCATAAAAGAGAGGAATTCCAAAAGGACAATACCTTCGGGTCAAACTAAACTGTTCTATCTCAGCAGACTTTTACTCTTCGCCAAGCTTTTCAGGAGGCGGAGGGACGAGCCAGGGATGATCTTTTTATCCCAAAACTAATAAAAGATGAGCCACAAATTACACGTCTTTTTTCCACATTCGATAACGCCAATAAAGAGGTCAGAGCCATATTGGGAAAATATTGGCATATTCTCCAGAAAGACCCCGACATTAAGGAGTCTCTCCCAGTATATCCAAGTATTACATATAAGAGGGGTAGAAGTCTGAAGGGACCAGTTGGTCCAGAGCCATTACACTCCTTCACCCTCGGAGGGGAACTGGCTGACCAGGAGACAAACGTGTGATTTTAGGTGTGGAAAATGTAAAGCCTGTAATTACATCAGAACAGGGAGACTTATAACATGCTCTGCAACAGGCCGTACCTTCTCACTTAGGCAATTTGCAAATTGTAGAACAAGGGGTGTATTCTATGTGGTGCAAGGCCCGTGCCCCCTCGATTATATCGGAAAAACGATATGCGAGTTTCGGAGGAGGGTGTGCGAGCATGTAAATGATGTCACCAATGAGAGGGATACGTCATTGGAGCAGCATGTTAACTCTGTGCATGGAGGCGACCCGCGAGTTTTAAAATTTATGGTGCTCGACGTCGTTCAGCAACCACTACGCGGTGGGGACTGGGATTGAAAGGTTCTATGTAAAGAGAAAGAATGGATATATAGCTTTCGATCCCAGTCCCCCACGGGTTTAAATGACAGATTAACGTTCAGCTGTTTTCTGTGAATCTCTTTGTCTGGAATAACACTACCTTCGTCTCAGTGAAGATATGAGCACTATGTACCCCAGCTGACCAGTGACACGAGAAGTGTCCAAAACCTAGTCCACAGCTTATCTGCTGTGGCTATATAGAGTATTTGTTGTTTTGAAGCTATAAAAAATTATCTAGTCTCTGTATCGGATTCTCATTTATCGTACACCAATCTTGGTAATTTTCTCTTTTTCTTTCTTTTTTCTTCATTTCCTTACTCAAACACATGTTTTATTTGTTACCATAAATGAGGGGAACTCGAATGGGTCTTAATTCCCTATTTGAGTATATTACAGTGAGTCAGAATACTATTCACTATGGACATGTTTACTTATATATACCAGGTTGCTCTTTGATTAATATCATCTCTTGTCTATCTTTTGAGCAAGGATCCCCATATATTTGACATATGGAGTAGGGGACCTTATTAATTTTCAGCAACATGTATGGCTATGCGTCCCACATTGGAACGCATCGTCTAACGCCATACCGGAAGTGGCGTCAGGCTGGCGCATATTTGGATGCCTTTGCTGAGTGTATCGCGCTCCCAACATGTCTCCCTGCGATGCGCTCCACTGTGGAACGCATCGTCAGCCTGATGGACAGGAAGTGACGTCCATCACACCCGGATGTGACGTATTGCGCTCCCGACATGTCTCCTTGCGATGCGCTCCTCTGGAACGCATCGTCAGCACGATGAACAGGAAGTGACGTCCATCATACCCAGATGTGACGTCAAACGGGCCCGTACTACGACTCCGGCGTATCTATATGCGATGCGTTCCACCTGGTACGCAAAGGTAGCAATATGGGGCCACCCTGATGTTAAATGATCCCCAGGTGGAGATAATTCTGCCTTATATGTGTACCTTTAAAGAGCACACCGGTAGCAGTCTCCCTAAGGTCCTGGACATCAGAGGATCTCTGAGGGGGCTGGATACCCGGGTGGCTGCCACAATATGTAAGTTCCTACCTATTTCTATTGGCAAATGTAGCATTATGTAGGGAACCGCTATTGATTATATGTTATATCTTAACTTTGTTCATAGATGTGTCATCTGACGAGTGCTGCCTCATATGCATCAGGTATCGCTAGTTATAACCAGCCCCCTCTCTTTTGGTATGGTCATATTTATTTATCTATATTTGTTTTTGCTATTTTGACCCCCTGAGGAACCCTTTGGTAGGGGGAAACTCGTTGGGGTGTTCAGGTGTATTTAGGGACACACAGGGTTTCGGGGGTAGGTACGTGGACGAAGACTTACCACCATCAGGTGAGTTCTTCGGGCTGAGGGATACACAAGGGATATGGTAAGGATACCACACCTGTCTCCCTATAGCCATTCCCTCTATCATTGGTATCTGCCGTCCCTCCCTGGTGTTACTCACATATATAGGATTTTGTGTATTTTGTTGGAGAGATTTTTTCTATATATAGAATTGATTGTATTTGCGTTACTTTTAATGTATATCAATAAAATGTATTGTTTTTAGAGTCTACCACTCATAGGACCTCATTTAATACTTCACATGTGGAGACCTACTACAATGGTTCAGTTATTTGTTGCTATGTTGATGTAGGACTTGCATATAAGGCCAAGTGTGGCACCAATAAAAGCAGTTAATCTTCACCCTCAATACTGAGTTCTGTCTCTTATTAGGGGAAATGCTATATCACAGTTCACTAGCTCTTGTACTGTAAAAGCTGTTCCTGCTTCCCTCACGGATGAATCTGGAGTTCCTGCAGCACCTCTCACCATTGGGAAAAGGACATCTCTGGCGGTGAAACCCTTCTGCTACTAAGTGGTATCGCTAAAATTGGTGGCAAGTGGTGGGATGGTCCTTTCTACCTATAGAGAGTTGCTACCCTGATGGAGAGTCAGTATGACAAGCTGACACTGAATGATCTACTCAAGAGCTCGGGAAGGTCAGCTAGCAACCGCCCACGACGGGAACTGATAGCCAAGCTGATCGAAATGGATGCAGCAGTGATCACCGAAACCAATATAGAGATTGATGAAGATGCCGCTCGCGTTCAAGCTGTCTGGAACAGATTGACAGTTTAGGGCCCGAATCCATCACGGGAACTAATCGACCAAGTCTTCGCCGCAGCTGAAGCAGAGGCCGGTAGGTGCAAGGAAGATCAGTGACTTGCAACCCAGCAACCTATCAGCGTCCCTGTGTCACAAAGCTTGAGTTACACTAAGGGGAAAAAGATTCCATTCGCACCATTTAAGTTCTTCCAGGAAAGTGATGACGAGATAGATGGATTTTTGGCCAATTTTGAACGGCAGTGGGCATTACACTGGGTACCTACGGAGAAATGGGTCACCATATTATCAGGGAAATTATCTGGGAAAGTTTCCGATGCTTTTATTTCCATCCTTGATGTGGACATACCACACTACCATCTGGAAAAGGAGGCTTTGTTAGCTCGGTACACTGTCACCCCAGAAGCCTACTGGCGATGATTTCAGGAGTCCAAAAAGAAGGGGGGGATTCCTACACGGAGTGACCACCGAAGATGTACTACAGTTGTTTTTACCATGTGTGAAACTGTCTGCTGAACTGCTAAGCGGTGTATCTAATAGTTTAATACGTGATAATGTTTGCTGATCTGCTGTATCTAATCCTGTTACATAGTGGAAGCACCAGGGTCCTCCCAACAACACAGATGATTTCAGCAGAGGAGTGTGCTGATCTTGCAAAGGTCAGAGGATGAGAGTTACTTAGTAGAGAAGCAGTGTCCCCAGCAGCACAGAGGATTTCAGAAGAGGAGAGTGCTGATTTTGTGGAGGTCACAGGATGAGAGTTACATAGTGGAAGGACCAGGGTCCTCTCAGCAGCACAGAAGATTTCAGGAGAGGAGTATGCTGATCTTGCGGAGGTCAGAGGATGAGAGTTACATAGCGGAGGAGCAGCATCCCCAGCAGCACTGGGGATTTCAGGAGAGGAGTGTGCTGATCTTTCGGCGGAGGTCAGAGGATGAGAGTTACATAGTGGAAGAGCAGAGTCCCCAGAAGCACAGAGGATAACAGGAGAGGAGTGTGCTGAGCTGTGTATCTAATCCTATCACGTGTGATACAGTTTTCTCAGCTGTGTATCTAATCCTATCAGGTTCGATACTGTCTATGAACCTTTTGTATGTATCTATATAGAGTGTGATACGGATATAGAGATAAGGATCTCTGCTTTGTGTACATACACTCCTGAGCGCCACTGCTGAGACTGAGATAAGAGAGGTGAGGAAGGTGCTGCTATATTTCAGTCCCCCCCCCCCCATCCCCCTTTGTCACAGAAGAGAGTTTTCTGTCCGGATGTGTGTAGTGAATAATAATAGTAAAGTAATAATAATAAGAGGGTTCATGTGCAAAACAAAAGATATTGCAAAGTTACCAGCTAATATACAACTGAAACCCTAGGAGTGAGGCCCCTGCTCGCAAGACCTTACAATCTATGAGGAAGTAGGGGTGGCACAGAAAATGTGTTAATGCGTCACCTTCAGACTGACTCCTGACCATTCTTTTCAATGTGATATATTCATCAGCGCCACTTATCTCTGCATTCAGGAAACTTGCAGCATTGTCTATATTGTGCGTATTTCATGCAGCTCTCACCCCATAGTTTTCTGACAGTATCACACATGATAGGATTAGATACATGCCTCAGAAGACAGTATCACACAGGATAGGATTAGATACAAAGCTCAGCAGGCAGTATCACACATGGTAGAATTAGATACACAGCTCAGCAGACAGTGTCACACAGGATAGGATTAGATACACAGCTGAGAAGACAGTATCACACAGAACATGATTATATACAAAGCTCAGCAGACAGTTTCACACATCATAGGATTATATACAAAGCTCAGCAGACAGTATCACACAGGATAAGATTAGATACACAGCTCAGCAAACAGTATCACACATGATAGGACTAGATACACAGCTGAAATCACATATAATAGGATTAGATACAAATCTCAGCAGACAGTATCACACATGATAGGATTAGATACAAATCTCAGCAGACAGTATCACACATCATAGGTTTAGATACACAGCTCAGAAGACAGTATCACATATGATAGGATTAGATGCACGAATCAGCACGCAGTATCACGCATGATAGGATTAAATACACAGCTCAGCAGACAGTATCACACATGATAGCATTAGATACCCAGCTCAGCAGGCAGTATCACACATAATAGGATTAGGTATGCAGCTCAGCAGACAGGATCACACATAATAGGATTTGATACGCAGCTCAGCAGACAGAATCACACATGATGTTTGGATTCTGGATTTAATGTTCCTTTATTCTCATGTGTTTGACTTTCACACACTTAATATTCTCAATAGATCTCACCAAATTTAGCTGGGTTTGCCGATAATTATCTAATATCTGAGACCAGCTTCTTTGTTCTCTAAACAGAAGGAAAAACTGGTTGAGCAATAATTTAAATGTGGGGCACTCACCGCCAAGTGGTTGTGATGTTTATTACAGTCATTTAGAGTTTAGTTACAGTCTCGCGATATTATGTTGTTTTGCTGTCAGGACAAAATGTGACACCACTTCCAGTTGGGAGATCAGGTTAGAGTGGACACATCTGTATATGCAAACATCTGGATAGGGAGGACGCTGGTGACAGATTCCCTTAAAGGTCTTATATACTATTAGATCTTCTGTAAAGGTGGCCAAAAGGTGTAATAGAGGTTGTGTTAACTTGTTAAAATAAGTACATAATATGACATGGGGTGGGCAGACTTTACTTATGACCAAATGTCAGGTAATATTGAAAAAGGAAGCAAAAAAATGTGTTTGATAATGAGCTGTTTTCTCTATTTGCCTACGTTACACAGAATCAATCCGTCTTTAAAGGCTGCATATGAAATCGCTAATCCTCTACACCTCTGTGCACCATTTTGTCAATGAATAATGTAACTTTGAAACACAGGTTTGTAAGAGGAATATAATTTACTAGCTCACAAAATTACATTTTTACCAAGTCTCATATATTTGACAGAGTGGCATGCATGAAGCCTATTCCTTCACTCTTCCATTCCAGAAGATGAAACTTTACAATGTTTAATTCATGGAGCAGACGTTGCAATGGTAATGAAACAGGTTTTGTAATATTTTATCATACAATTATGATAATCTAAGCCATTTTTTCTGTTATATTACACTGAGATTAGACGTTCTTATTGTAAAGTTTATGTCTCTGATAAATATGGAGCAAATAAAGGATAAAAAGTGCACAACCATTAATGGTTTTTGAAACACTGTATTTGTTACATACAGTTCATGACTGGATTGTCATGTAATTTAAAGTGAACCTGTCAGAATAACTTTTTTGTATAAATAATACCAACTATGAAATTTAATGATTAGTGATGATCGAGCACCAAAGTATTCGGGTGTCCGGGTGTTCGAACCGAACACATTTCTATATTTGGCCGAGCACCCGAGTATAATGGAAGTCAATGGGAGACAACCAGGCACCCCCTGCTCTGAAGACTGGAGGGTGCCTGGTCCGTTGGAAAATGTCCGAAAGTGACAGAAACACCACCGAAATTGATCGGGAACAGCATGGGGACAATATCTTGGACTCCCAGGTCGCTGCTGGGAACCATGTTGTCCGAGTTGTGCGCCACTTTTACAGACTGACAAAAATACACACAAACTCCCCCAAAAAAAAAAAAAAAAAACAATTTCACAGGAAAAATTTTAGGAAACATTTTTTCCTTTATAATCAATTGTATATCAAGTGGGCACGGCGTGATGACGTGAAAGGTCACGTTGCGTTCTCCTCCCCTGCCTTCCCTCCCTCTATGCCTCCTGTGCAGCGTTTTGGGCGCTAAGTTTGAACTGAAGAACTGAGAGTTTGCTCCTACAGCTGACGGAGCTCCGGACTGCTCCTGCCGCCTGCCGACCGCCTCCCGCCTCCTGACCTCCGGCTTCATCTTATCCTCCTCTCTGTCCTGGGGGTTTGCTCCCTTGGTTGGCGCTGCTTCTGGACTGCTCCGGCCGTTTGTCTCCTGCCTCCTGACCCTTGGTGTCCGCTTCTCTGCTCCGTCCGTTTGTCTCCTGCCTCCTCTCCGTGTGTGGTCCGGCGTCTCCCCTCTCCTGCGGTGGCCTCGTCTGGATCTTCCCTGGTCCTCTCCTTTGCCCTCTCTGTTCCTCCTTGCTCCCGGGCTTACCATCTTCCCCCTGGTGGAGTGGTGTTGCGGCGGTGCTGTGCTCGGCTTTTCCTGCTCCCCTGCTGCCGAGCTGAGCTGGCTGCTCTTGCGAGCCTCTGCTCGCTCTCGTCCGGAGCTGCACCTGTGAGTGTCTGCTGAGCGAGGACATCTGGATTTGGGCATCCAACGGACACGTGAGATTAACCTGAGGACTGTGTGTATTGATTTTTTTTTTTTTTTTCTTTTTGCTTTAACCTGTATTCATCTGGGCGCATTGCGGTTTGTGTGAGGCTTCACAGGGTGTTGTTTAACTGGACATTGCCCACCCGGATATTGAAGTAAGGATAAGGGGAAAAAGAGGAAAAGAAGAAGAAGGAAAGCGGAGAAGGAGGGGAAGGGGAAAAAAAAAAAAAAAAAAAAAAAAAAAAAAAAAGGAGGAAGAGAGGAAGGGGAAAGAAAAAGGAAAACTTCTCTAAAGGATTAAAAAAGAAGAGAAAAAAGAAGGAAAAAAAAAAAGGGGCAGTTAAGATAAGGAAGAAAGAAGGAGAGGAGAGGGGAAAAAAAAAAGAGGGGAAAAAAAAAAACCCTTGGGAACCTGGGAAGTAAAAAGAGGAGCGCTACGGAGAAAGAGAGGAGGGTAGAGGGGGAATAAAAGTGCCCAAAGAAAGTGCCTAAGGAAAAAGAAAAAAAAAAGAAAAGGAAAAGGGGGAAAAATTTAAGAAGTGGGGCGAAGAAAAAAGAGAAAGAGGGAAGAGAATAAAAAAGAAAGAGAAAAATATATAGAAGAGGAAAAAGAAATTAAAAAAAAAACAAAAAAACAAAATTGTTTCTCTAAATAAAAGACGGGCATTAAATAGCCGCTATGGCCCCTAAGCGGCGCTCAATTGACTCCTCTGTAATCAAGTCGGGGTCTAAGACCCTAGAGAGCAAAATTGATAAATACCTGAAATCTCCCTCTTTAAATGAAAAAGATCTATTTAAAGGGAAAACTGTTAACCCCAAGAAAATTGTCGGAGGATGGGTCATTGGAGGTGGGTCAGGAAGGAGGGGAGGAAAGTCTGCTGGCGCTAACAGAGATTGAACACGATCCCTTAGCACTGGGAAAAATATTGGCCGCTGTTAGAGATAATGGAACTTTAATGCAGCGGATGTCCGTTCAGCTGGGGTCTATGCAAAGTGATATATCTTTAATAAGAGATGAGCTGGTAAAGATCCGCGAGCGAGTTCTTAATGCTGAAAAAATGGTTGACTCCCTGCAAACTGATACTGTTATGTTGAAAACTAAGACGGCCGTGCTAGCCTCGGAAAACTCCATTTTACAAAATAGGCTGGAGGATCTGGAAAATAGATCAAGGCGTTATAACATCCGTATAGTTGGATTTCCAGAAGGAGTTGAAGGGCCACCGCTAATTGAGCAACTCAAAGACTTGATTGTCGGAAACCTGGGCGGTGAATATTTTTCGTCTATGTTTCAAATAGAAAGAGCCCATCGGATCCCAGGGGGGAAACCCACCCCAGGGAGGCCGCCACGCGCAATTCTAATAAAACTGTTACTATCGACGGATAGAGACATGATGCTGAGAAGAGCTAGAGAGTGCTCACCTATTGACTATCAGGGTTTAAAACTGTCATTCTTTCCTGATTTTGCGCGGCAGACCCAAGAGAAAAGGAGAAGTTTCATTGAGATAAAGAAACGTTTGGCATCTAAGGATATTAAATTTTCTCTTCAGTATCCAGCGAAACTGAGAGTGATCTATAACGGAACTTCCCAATTTTTTGAAAAACCGCAACAAGTGCTGGACTGGATGGAACAACTGGGCATATGAAATATCCTTCTGAAAAGAAATGCACTGAAATTAATTAGCGGGGGCTGGAGGGGAGATGGGATAGGTTGGGGGAGAACGGCCGGAAGATAGAGGTTTGCCGATTAGATCGGGCGGACCAAGAGAGGGGGAGAGGGGATGGGTATTGCCCTGCAGGGTTTTTTTTTTTTTTTATATAACTGATGTCTGTTAGAACTGTCAAAATTGTCTCTTGGAATGTTAGAGGCCTTGGGGAAAGGGTTAAGAGGCAGGCCATTATGGATGCAATAAAGAGACATCTCCCGCTATTATCTGTATAGTGGAAACTCATCTTACTGATGAGTCCGTGACTCGTCTGACGACGGGATGGCATTCTCAATCCTACCATTCAACTTTTAGTAGCGCCTCTAGGGCGTATCGGTCCTGATTCATAACTCTATAGATTTTTCTTTATTTGAATCTTACATAGATGATCAGGGTAGATTTATTTTTTTGTATGGTAGGCTTTATGGTCATAGTTATACTCTCGCCTTCTTCTATATACCTCCGCCATTTTCCATGTATCCACTTATCCAATTACTCTGTTTTTTGGAAAAGAGACCAGAATGTCGGCTTGTGCTGATGGGAGACTTTAATGCTGTTATGGATCCTGAAAAGGACAGATTGTCTTTGGATGCAGAACTGGGAAGTAATATTCGTGGTTCTCCACTACCTCAGTTCTGCTCAGAGGTTGGATTGGTGGATTTATGGGAACATCTTGGCGGAGGTAAGAGAGTATATTCCTGTGTTAGTAGAGGGGGTAGAGCAATGTCTAGGATTGATTTAGCGTTCACTAACGAGAGAAATTTGAATAATATTAGAAAGATAAGATACGGAGTAAGAACAGTTTCAGACCATTCACCCGTTTTTATTGAGGTTAGCACTGGGGAGGATAAAGATAATAGAGGGCCTGGTTTTAGGCTGAACCCATATTGGCTTACCATTATGGATAATTGTCAGTCTATTAAAAGACTTGTATCCTCCTTCTGGGAAGTGAATTTCCCCTCTGCTAAAATCAATTCAGTTTGGGATGCCTTGAAAACCTACTTGAGGGGGGTTCTTATAAGTGATATTGCGGCTGTGAGGAGAACATTTAGAAATAGAGAGGACGAATTGGCTAAAATCTTGGCATCCACAACTGAGCGTTTTGTTGTTCAACCTAGCGAAAATAACAAAGAAAAGATGCAGAAGGCCAGCTGCTCTTTGGAGGATTTTGTCATGGAAAAAGCAAATCACAGATTGTTTTTTAAGGGACAAAAGCACTTTTCAGAGTCTGGACGTCCTGGTAAGCGCCTAGCCAGAATAATTACACAACAGGACAAGAAAAAGAAAGTTATAATTTCGATTCGTAAGTTAGATGACGTAATTACATCAGATCCAGAGGAAATTAGAGAGACCTTTTTCCAATATTTCTCTCAGGTCTATAGAGCTCCCCTGGAGTACCATCCGATCTGGTGAGACAGTTCCTGGAGAGAATCCATCTTCCAATGATAACGGAAGCCCAAAAAAACATTTGGAAAAAGAACTGTCTCTTTTAGAGATTCAGGAGGCTTTAGACTCCATCTCCGGGAATTCGTCTCCAGGGTTAGATGGTCTTCCGTATGAATTCTATCGCAAGTATAAAGATGTTATTCTTCCTCATCTAATGGAGGTGTTCTCTGAAGCCCTACAGGGAGGAAGCCTACCACAGTCCATGATGGAAGCTTTGATAGTCTTGATTCCTAAAAAGATAAAGATCCGCTGGATTTGGGTTCATATAGACCCATCTCCCTATTGAATTCGGATATTAAGATACTATCAAAAATTCTGGCTAGGAGGCTTTCCGGGGTTATGTCCTCTGTTATTCACCCAGACCAAAATGGCTTTATGCCAAATAGGGGCACCCACCATAATTTACATAGGTTTTATACCAACATTCAATCTCCCGGGAGTGGCGCCCGCTCTATTCTGTCATTGGATGCCACTAAGGCGTTTGACAGAGTTGAGTGGGGGTTCCTCTGGGAGCTGATGAAGAGGATGGGCTTCGGCCCCAAGTTTATGACGATGGTGCAGTTGCTATACAAATGCCCAGTAGCTAGGATCAGGGTCAATGACACACTTACAGAGAGCTTTGCACTGGGAAGAGGTACTCGCCAAGGATGTCCCCTTTCTCCTCTTCTATTCAATATCTACATTGAACCTCTCGCAGCTAGTATTAGACAGGACCCGAAAGTAACTGGTTTTGGTGTAATGGGGGAGTTGGATCATATATCTCTTTACGCAGATGATATTTTGTTTTTTATTCAGCAATCAGAAACCTCACTCCCTCGAATTATGGAATTGGTCAACCTGTTTTCTGCTCCTTCTGGACTTGAGGTTAATTGGGAAAAAACTGCTCTTCTCCCTGTAGATGAATTGCGAGAACCGAGGGAAAACTCTATTATTAATCGGTTAATGGTCTCTGACTCAATAAAATACCTGGGGATAACAGTAACTGCCAAAATTCAAGATTATCTACAACTTAATTTGTGTCCCTTATTGACAAAAGTGAGATCTAAAATTAAGGTATGGCAAAAAATTTTGCCCGCAAGAGCAGATAGAATCTCATTAATAAAAATGGTGGTGCTTCCCCAGATATTGTATGTTCTTCGCAATTCGCCTGTATGGATTGAAGAGAAGTACTTTAGGTTGATAGAGCGATTGCTTAATGATCTGCTTTGGGGAGAAAGCGCGTGAGATTAAAGGTGCTATATTTTTCTATGCCCTACAGTCGGGAGGTCTTAACCTCCCCTACTTTAGGGGATACTATATGGCCTCCCAACTTAGCTCTTTTTGTGATTGGGAAAATAGCCATCTTTGTAGAAAATTGGTAAAGGACTCGGGTTTTTCTGATTTTTCACAGTACTAGAGTCCGATTATTTAGTTAACATACAAACCGGATATAAATTTTTCTGCAAGATGGCTATTAAAGCTTGGTTGGTTATAAAGCGCTGGTGTAAAGTGGAGGCCCTACTAATTTGTACTCCACTATGGCACAATCAAAAACTTCTGAACCTAGAGGACTCTAATTGCAGGCAATACTGGAGGATGAAAAATATACAATATGTACACCAGGTGGTTAGAAATGGTCAGATTCCATCGTATATGGAGCTAAAACAAAAGTTAAATGTAGGTGAGGTGGCTTGGTTTGCCTACTTCCAATTGAGGTCGGCACTTCTTAGCACGGTTGTTAATCATTCACTTAATGTAGACACTCCTGAATTTTTGCACAATCTGATTAGTAAGAAAGGATGTACGAAAGTTAAACTTTCACATTGTTATAGGCACTTGATGAAATTTTTTTTTATGGATTGTCTCTCTCCAGGACAGAGATCCTGGTCCGTTTTACTGTCTGAGGTGGGTTCCCCGGATTGGGAGAACATAGGTGAAGGTTTGAGTTTGGTTTCTCACAACTTTAATCACGTTGTTGTTCAATTTAATATTCTACACAAAATATATTTTACACCCTTATGGCTCCATAGGAGAGGATTTAGAACTTCTTCGGATTGTCTTCGCTGTGGGGACCCTGGGGCAGATCACCTTCATTTGCTCTGGGGCTGCCCGATAGTGAACAAGTATTGGAGAAAGATTCAAATAGTTTTGGTCCAGAGACTTGGTGTGAATATCCCTCTATCTCCAAAGATATGGGTCCTTGGTGATCTATCGGAAGTCAACTGTCGGCCCCCCGAGCGCCAATTGCTGACCAAAGTGATGTTTTTGGCCAGGCTTCTCATTGCCAGAGAATGGTGCTCCTCCTCTGCTTTAGAATGCAATCACTGGCTAAATCTAGTTAAGAAGGTGAAAAGCTATGAGAAAGTGTTATACAGACAAAGAGGCTCACTTATTAAATGGAGTATTATTTGGAAGAATTGGGATAACTAAGAGATTCAGTTATTTATTTGGTGTTTTTTTTTTTTTTTTTTTCTATTTCCTCTTTTTTTTTTTTTTCCCTGCGGGGTTGGGAGGGGGGAGGGGGTGGGGTAAGATGGGATAGATAGGTTTAATTTTGTACTGCTGGAATCCTTTTTCTGTATTGTATGTTTTATGAATGTTAAAATAAAAGATATATAAAAAAAAAAAAAAAAAAATTGTATATCAAGTGCAAGTGATGGCAAAAATTACAAGCAAGAGGCACTCCGAATCAACCTGTATATCACATAAAGGAGGGACACATTCACATTGTGTTACAATTATTCAGGTAGTGGGACTCCTACACCGATAAAGCCTATGCACTAAGTGAAAAGGCTGCCAAAAATTACAAGTAACGGGCACTCCAAAACACCCTTTACTACACATAAAGGAGGGCATTATACACACCCTTGAAAAACTATGATTGGGGGCCTGCTGGTGACCCTCAAAAACATTTGGAGCAAGGGCATGCTGATGACCCTCTAAAACATTATGGGCGAGGGCCTGCTGCTGAGCATTGAAAAAAATGATGGGCGAGTGCCTGCTGCTTAGCTGACCATTGAAAAAATGATGGGCGAGTGCCTGCTGCTAAGCTGACCCTGTAAAATATTGTACGTGAGGGCCTGTTGCTGAGCTGACCCTCTCAAATATTGAAGGTGAGGGCCTGCAGGTGAGCTGACCCTCTCAAATATTGTAGGTGAGGGCCTGCAGGTGAGCTGACCCTCTCAAATATTGTAGGTGAGGGCCTGCAGGTGAGCTCAAAAAGGGAAAAGGGACATGAGGAGATCTTGTGCACTGATTCCCAAACTCTTCAGCATCCACAGTCATTAGAAGATGATGGTGGGGAATGGCAATTAGTGGTTCATGAGGTGGATGATGCATATGAGACACAGTTGTCAATAAGTGAGGGTCTGGTTAGGTCAACAACACAAGTCATGAGAATGACCCGAGTGAGGAAGTGGAAGAGGGGGTGGTGGATGAAGACATCACTGACCCAACTTGGGAAGGTGGCAAGCCAAGCGAGGACAGCAGTACAGAGGGGGAGGGATCCACGGCACCGCAACAGGCTGGAAGAGGCTGTGGGATGGAAAAAGGAAGAATGAGGGCCACACCAAATGGGCCTGTGTACAGATGTCCTTAACCCAGGCATATGAACGTAAGCGCAAATACCCAGCCACCCACCCACAGCCCATAGCACTAAATGCACACCTTTAAACATTGCTGGCCCTGGAAATGTTGCCATTTAGGCCTGTGGACACTGAGGCTTTCCTCGGCTTCATGGCGGCGGACGTCTCTCGTTATTCAGTACCCAACTGCCACTATTTTTCTCAGTGTGCCGTCCCCGCATTAAACCAGCAATTGTGTCCCGTAACATCACCTATGCCCTGAACAATGCAGTTATTGGGAAGGTCCACGTAACGACTGACACACGGACAAGTGCAGGGACGCAAAATTTCTGTGACGGCACACTGGGTGAACCTTGTGGAGGCCGGTAGCTAGTCGTACCCCGGGATGGCACAGGTGCTACCAATGCCAAGGATTGTGGACCTCATTCCATCAGGATTTTCACCACTACCTACATTAGTTGCAACAAACCCTCCTTATTTTACTACTTCTCTACTTCCACCCCTGAATTCTCAACTTGCAGCACCAGTCAGTCATGAGTCAGTAGCTGTAAGCAGTGTAGCACGGCAGTGGGGAAGCAGCAACAAGCCGTGCTGAAACTCAATTGCTTAGGTGACAAACAGCACACTGCCGCAGAGCTGTGGCAGGGTATAAGGGACCAGACTGAGCTGTGGCTCTCGCCACACAACCTACAACCAGGCATGGTTGAATGTTGTGTCTGATAATGGACGTAACTTGTTGGCAGCTTTGCAGCTTGGCAAGCTCACACACATGGCAATCATACAGCATACAGTGGATATAAAAAGTCTACACACCCCTGTTAAAATGCCAGGTTTCTGTGCTGTAAATAAATCATACATAGATAAATCATTTCAGAACTTTCTCCACCTTTATTTTGACCTATAAACAGTACAACTCAATTGAAAAACAAACTGACATCTTTTAGGTAGAGGGAAAAAAATATATAAAAATAAAATAATATGGTTGCATAAGTGTGCACACACTTAAACTAATACTTTGTTGAAGCACCTTTTGATTTTATTACAGCACTCAGTCTTTTTGGGTATGAGTCTATCACCATGGCACATTTTGACTTGGCAAGAATTGCCCACTCTTCTTTGCAAAAACACTCTAAATCTGTCAGATTGCGAGGGCATCTCCTGTGCACAGCCCTCTTCAGATCACCCCACAGATTTTCAATCGGATTCAGGTCTGGGCTCTGGCTGGGCCATTCCAAAACTTTAATCTTCTTCTGGTGAAGCCATTCCTTTGTTGATTTGAATGTATGCTTTGGGTCGTTGTCCTCTTCATGTTCAGCTTTCTAGCAGAAGCCTGAAGGTTTTGTGCCAATATTGACTGGTATTTGGAACTGTTCATATAATTCCCTCTATCTTAACTAAGGTCCCAGTTCCAGCTGAAGAAAAACTGCCCCAAAGCATGATGCTGCCACCACCATGCTTCACTGTGGGTATGATGTTCTTTTGGTGATGTGCAGTGCTGTTTTTTCTCCAAACATATCTCTTGGAATTATGGCCAAAAAGTTCAACCTTGGTTTCATCAGAACATAACACCTTTTCCCACATGCTTTTGGGAGACTTCAGATGTGTTTTTGCAAAATGTAGCCTGGCTTGGATGTTTTTCTTTGTAAGAAAAGGATTTCGTCTTGCCACTCTACCCCATAGCCCAGACATATGAAGACCTTTATTTGGGGTTAATCAGAGGCACTTTAAACAATGGCACTTGTATGCTGACTCCTAATTAACATGATTTTTAAATGTTATTGCTTAATTCTGAACACAGCTACATCCCCAGTTAAAAGGGTGTGCACACTTATTGCAACCGCATTATTTTAATTTTTTTGTTGTCTTCCCTCTACCTAAAAGATTTCAGTTTGTTTTTTTATTGAATGGTACAGTTTATAGATCACATTAAAGGGGGAAAAAGTTCTGTAATGATTTATCTTTGTTTCATTTTTTTACAGCACAGAAACCTGGCATTTTAACAGGGGTGTGTAGACTTTTTATATCCACTGTATATGTCCTATGCACAACAAACATCCCAAACGTATACATTAATATACTAAAAACATAACACACGAGAGTGAAGTACAGAATTTGTCACAGAAAGATACACAGTATATGTCACAGAAACCAGCAGAATATGGACACTATATTAGGCTCAGATTATTGGAATTTGTGATATAGACACTGTTTGCAGATGTTCTACAGTATTGGTTACAGAACACCACCGATTATGGACACTAGATAGGGCCCAGATTATTGGAATTTTTAATACAATTCTTGGTAGGGACCACAGCACTCGGTCACACTTTTGACCTATATTGGGTGCAAGTCACGTTGATTTCCTACTCCACCGATTGGAACTATTTAAACTTGTAAAATAGATGAGACTGCACTCCAGTGGTAAATGCTTTTACAGCATTTACCACTGGAGTGCAGTCTCATCTATTTTACTGGAATTTGTAATACAGACACTGTTTGCAGATGTTCTCCAGTATTGGTTACAGAACACCACAGATTATTGACACTAGATGTGGCCCAGATTATCGGAATTTGTAAAAGAGACACTGTTTGCAGATTTTCTACAGTATTGGTTACAGAACACCACAGATTATGGACACTAGATGTGGCCCAGATTATTAAATATAGTAAACACGTAAGGTCCGTGGACCAAAAGGTCCCTTTAGGTATATACAGTGGATAGCCTATATACGGTGATTCAATAATAGTACAGTGGGCTTGTGCACATCCACACTTGTACTGAGCACCATATATAGGCTATCCGCTGTCTATACATTACACACCAAAATAATCCCATAGCTGCCTCCTGATAATTTTTAATTATCTATTGGTTTATAACACATTATGTACATATTATTTTAATTAGTTCTAATAAAGGTTGTAGTTTTATCAGCAATATGTAGGACCCCTAAAGGGACTTTTTGGTCCACGGACCCTACGTATTTACTTGCTTTTGATCCCACGGGTCTTTACTTGGGCAGTATTTGTTCCAGATTATTAAAGACACCGTCTGTGGATGATGTACAGTACATGTCACTTATAGGTATAAAATAAAAATATCTTGATGCTGTCAAACACACACAGTAGTCCTTAAAAGGTCTTTGGGGTCTTTGAAAATCTTTTGGTAGTAAAAACAGCAAATGTCTATCCCTGCACTATCTGTCCCTTCCGAAGGTTTTAATCCCGTGGGTCTTTACTAAGGCAAAATTTGTTCTTGTATTTACAGGGGCTAACCCTCGTTGAGTTTGTCCATTTGGAAAAGTTTTTCCAATACACTGATTTTCAATGGCAGGATTTTTAGCAAAAGGATTGAGCAAAGATTATTTTTCACAGGAAGCGTCACAGGTTTTTTCGAATCAGGCTATCCCCCTAAATAATACGAACATAGAGACAGGATTTAAAAGTTTGTGTAAAACTTACAAACAATACTATAGATCCTGGTGGGAAATAGACAGCTTTGTAACCTATATAGAGCAAGGATTGCTATATAGGGGCCTTAGAAGTCCGCTTAGACCTAATAGTCATACAGACAATCCAGACAACTTTGAGTTTATCAAAGGGTGGGACAGAAATCTAACTGAAAATTCCCTAAAATTGATGCAGTATATCGTGGATTATCAAAAACGGTATCTGGAGGGTATCATTGATCAATCAAATAAAGAGGTGAATGAGATAATTACCCTCAGCCAATATCCTGATTTTAAAAACCAGAATTAAAATTACAGAAAAATCTTGATACCCTGAAAGAAGAAAGAAAAGAGAGAAAACACCGTAAATATATACGTGATAAATTAGATTTTGACACAAATCATGTTTATACTTGGAAAAACAGTAGCAATCTCCCAGTAAAAAAGACCAGATATACTGATCATTCTGAATCTGAAACTTCAGGTACAGATACAAGTGCCACCAGCTCTAATAGGGGTAACACAAAAAGGAAAGTTTGATATAACAGATATCGTAACCCTAAAAGAGTGGGAAATCCTTCAGAATGTGTCCATCCCACGCCATTTGTGGAATGTCCATCATTGGGTGGGTCTACTTTTCTCAGTAGCTCTGTAGTTGGCATACAACCAACACGAGAAACTGGGATGCATATTCCGATTATCACAAAGATGGGAACAGATACACAAGTAATGTCTGTAACAGCAATCCCAATAGTAAATTCAATGGGGATTCCCGCCATAAATATGAATGTCACCTCAGGACATCAAAATATGGGCCCACTGATGGGTGGCCAGTCATTGGCGACACCACCGATAGCTCCCCTTTTTTTGGGACAGAATGGGGTGCAAATAAGGGATCGGAAAAATGGGGGTACAACACAAAATAGATACAAAAGAGGATAATATCCTAAGAATGTACACCAGCAGATCCCCAAGAGAATTAATAACAGAGAATACAGTACTGGTGAACGCAGTGATCATTTGGTGAGAGAGGAACCCATTAAGGCCCAGGTAATAAATTTGTCATCAGCAGTTGACTGCAAATTGTTACAAAAAGGACTCACTTTTACACCAATACCACGGTTTGATAAGTTTAGTTGGGTGAAGGATGTTAATCTGTTTGCACGCAAATTGGCACTGCACAAACAATATGCGAGAAGCACATTTGATATTCACAAGCTTATTCAAAAAGAACAACAAGCACTTGAAGATCTATATGCAGAGAGTGAGGGAGCGGTTCCTAGAGCCGAACCTCCATTAACTAATTTGAAACTGAGGTCGCAATGGACTCCGGCCTTCTCACAGTATAAAAATATAGAAACCTTTGTGGAGTTAGTTACCAGAGATTTAAACAACCTTAAAATAAGGAAGGATAATATTCTACCTAATCTAACATCGGAGGAGATGGGTGCATTGGAACAATTAAAGAGCAATAAGGAGGTTGTTATAAAACCTAGTGATGAGGGAGGCAATATTGTGATTAGTGTTGAGCGCGAATATTCCAATTGCGAATTTTTATCGCGAATATTGCAGCTTAGATAATTCGCGAATATTGCGAATATATTGCTATATATTCGCAATTTCGGATATTCATTTTTTTTTTTTTTTTGTTAATTCTTGTTGCTCTCTGGTTGTCTTCCCACTTTCCAAAAGCTGTTCTTACCTGTCCAGAGGATTCCTGGCTCCCTGCCCGCTTCAGTCAATGCCCGTTGCCGCTTCTGCCGACTTCCCGTGTGCATGGAGCGTCCCCATCCCTATGGAAACGCCTCCATGCTAAAATGTACTGTCGGATGTGAGAATCACGATCTCACAAATTTGACTAAGTTGTAATGGCAATGCGATTAATATAACCTGAATTATTGCAATATTCGTTCTATTATAGCTATACAACCATTAGGAACTTAGCTCTAAGATCAATTCGCAAAGCGAGTATATGTTCACCTCGCGAATGAAACTTAGAGCTAGCTGAGTTCCTAATAGTGGTATTGCTAGAATATAACGAAGATTGAGAATATAGTGCTATATTCGTGAATTCGAGATATTCTCAATCTTCGTTCTATTCTAGCAATACAACCATTAGGAACTTAGCTCTAAGATCAATTCGCAATGCGAGTATATGTTCGCCTCGCGAATGAAACTTAGAGCTGAGTTCCTAATGGTTGTATTGCTGGAAAGAACGAAGATTGAGAATATCTCGAATTCACGAATATAGCACTATATTCTCAATCTTCGTTATATTCTAGCAATACAACCATTAGGAACTCAGCTAGCTCTAAGTTTCATTCGCGAGGCGAACATATACTCGCATTGCGAATTGATCTTAGAGCTAAGTTCCTAATGGTTGTATTGCTAGAATAGAACGAAGATTGAGAATATCTCGAATTCACGAATATAGCACTATATTCTCAATCTTCGTTCTATTCTAGCAATACAACCATTAGGAACTCAACTAGCTCTAAGTTTCATTCGCGAGGCGAACATATACTCGCGTTGCGAATTAATCTTAGAGCTAAGTTCCTAATGGTTGTATTGCTAGAATAGAACGAAGATTGAGAATATCTCGAATTCACGAATATAGCACTATATTCTCAATCTTCGTTATATTCTAGCAATACAACCATTAGGAACTTAGCTCTAAGATCAATTCGCAATGCAAGTATATGTTCGCCTCGCGAATTAAACTTAGAGCTGAGTTGCTAATGGTTGTATTGCTGGAATATAACGAATATGGCACCTCCCGCTCATCACTAATTGTGATTCAAAACAGGGTGGATTATGATCTAATGGTGGCAAGACTATTGAAAGATGATAGCACATATGAGATATTACCGGAAAATCCGACAAGCATATATTCTAGTGAATTACAGAGCATTCTCAAAGAAGCCAAGGATCATAATCAAATATCAAAGGAGGAATTTGATTTTCTGCTTAATAAGAATACAACCATTGCTACATTTTATGCACTCCCCAAAGTCCTCAAGAATAAAACCTCAATACCAGGCCGACTAATTGTCTCGGGCAATGACTCCCTTACTCAACCTGCTAGTGAGTATATAGGTACACTATTAAGACCCTTTGTCACATCCTTACCCTTCTATTTATGGGACACTAGTTATGCTCTCTCTAAAATTAATGATATTGTGTTACCAGCCTCAGCATACCTAGCTAGTCTGGACGTTGAAGCACTATACAGTAATATTGAACATGAACTGGGCATTAAGGCTGTTAAGTCCTTTTTGGACAATAAAAGCACTTCCTTTCACGAACACAATAATTTTGTTCTTCAATTGTTGAGATTCATAATTACGCCCAATTATTTTCTCTGTAGCGGTACCTTTTATCATCAGACAAAGGGTACCGCTATGGAGACGCCTTTTGCACCAACGTTTGCTAATTTATTTTTAGGGTGGTGGGAGGATCACATTGTTTTTTCGGATTCACTTGCATGCTACACTAGTCACATTTTGTTCTGGGGTAGATTTATTGATGATGTTCTGTTATTTTGGGATGGGGAACCACAATTATTCCATGAGTTTGTAGCAAAACTTAATGATCATAACATCAGTATGCATTTCACTTCGGAAATCCACCCAACAGACATTTGCTTTCTGGATCTAAATATTCACAAAGATGTGAGTGGATACATCCTGACGGATATTTTCCATAAGCCTACCTCAACAAATAGCCTCCTCCTTTGGTCCAGCTGGCATCCAACAGCGTTAAAGAACGGAATACCTGTTGGACAGTATTTAAGGGCCAGGAGGAACAGTACCACGCAGGAGGACTTTGAAAAGGGGGCGGATGAACTCTACAAACGTTTCAGAGCGAGGGGATATCCACGCAAATTCCTGAAAAGAGCATACAATAGGGAAAAAAGTCATCAAAGGGAAGACTTATTAAGACATAAAAATGATAGTGATGATGTACAGAAAACCAAAATGATTACGTGTATAGGAACTTATGATAGCCACTACCAACAAGCGATGAGGATTCTTAAAAAGCACTGGAAGATACTCATCTGTGATGCGGACCTGAAACAACTGTTGTCAGCACATGTTGTCAGTGTTACATTTAGAAGGGGGCAAAATTTGAGGGATCAACTGGTCCATAGCTTTCTTCCTAAAATACAAATGGAAAATACATTATGGTTGAAGCCCCAGGTATAGGGTTTGTTCCCATGTGGGAACTGCTCGTTTTGCAAATACCCAGGATAAAAAAGTTTAGAAATCCTGTTGCTGGATGTAGTAGTGGCATTGTGTATGTGG
Organism: Bufotes viridis; assembly: GCA_033119425.1. NCBI lineage: Eukaryota > Metazoa > Chordata > Amphibia > Anura > Bufonidae > Bufotes > Bufotes viridis. Next base: position 100,461,663 of record CM065592.1, on the reverse strand, counting down.
CAACCTGCACTTGCCCGAACCTGTATGTAGGAAAGACAGTACAAGAATTGAGGAGAAGAATTTCTTGGTGTGTTAGTGCTATAAATACGAAAAAGGATACCTCTTTATATAGACACGTCACCTATGTACATAACGACAATCCGGAAGTACTAAAATTGAGGAGTTACAAAAATTTAATTAGGACCGAGAGGTGGTAATTTGGATCTGAAATTGTTGCAGGAAGAGGCTAGATGGATCCATAGATTAGGATCCCTGAGCTCCAAAGGCTTGAATAAAGGCGTTTTGTATTCAGCCTTTATTTAGGGCCTTTATTCTTTTAACTTCTGGACTGCCATTGACCTCTATAGGTCACACTAATCTTCAACAGTTTGTAGAAATACAATAAACGATTAGTCATTGTTACCTGATGTATACACCCCCCTATTGAGGAGAATGTATCCCATTTTCCTCTCTAAATACATTGAACTAGGATGTTTTCATCACTTTTTCAATGGTAATGAGGTGAGGGTTAAAGTATGATGTGGAAGAATATGCGTACCCTTCCTTGTATGTGACAGGAGGATATGTGTGCGAAATAGGGACGGGGTTACAGCACACAGTGACAGAGGAGAGTGTTATTCCTCCCTCTGCCTACTTAGCCCTTCCTAACTGGCTGGTCAGCCTGCCAATCCAGTGAAGATCCGGCGATTGATTGGGGTAAGAGGAAGGGTGGGTGGCCATCAGGTATTTAACAGGGTAGTATTCGGCGCGCCAACGCTGTTACCCCAACCCCCTGACAAAGCCGCATCGCGGCAAAACATGTCGGGTGGGGTAGTGTATGTACGTTAATTTTAGCCAGGAGACAGCAGAGGGCGATATACAATTAGACTGAGGGATAGATAGGTGTCAATGTTACGGTGTGTGTGTGTGGACAGCGAGACCAGTGGCCTCACTTAGAGTCTGTGTGGTACTATAATGGATGTCTGAGATTGAGGGAACACCGCGATTTTGACAACTATATTCTGAGAGCTGGCAGTTCACTGTCAGTTTCTCAGTAAATACTGGATTAAGTGTGCTTCCCTACCAGTAGTAGATACATAACAGTGGGACTAAATGTCCACATGAGCTGTCTTATAAAATCGGACAAGAGGTGCCAGAAAATACACTATTAAGACACTTTTTTACATGCCAAACAGTAGTGTTGCACTCTGAGAAATGGAGATAGGCAGGAAATAGGTCTCCAGTCCCACTTAGTACTTCAATATTTACTGTGACACACTCAAAAGTGGCAGTGAGATTGTGATTCAATATTTGTACAGTCGGCTTCCGTACATCCCCACTTGTACTAAGCACCATATATAGGCTATCCGCTGTATATACATTATACACAAAAATAAGCCCATAGCTGCCTCCTGATAATTTTAAACTATCTATTGGTTTATGACACATTATCTACATAATATTTTAATTAGTTCTAATAAAGGTTGTAGTTTTATCAGCAATATGTAGGACCCCTAAAGGGACTTTTTGGTCAACAGACCTTACGTGCTTACTTGGTTTTGATCCCGCGGGTCTTTACTAGGGATATATTTGTTCCAGATTATTAAAGACACAGTCTGCAGATGATGTACAGTACATGTCACTTATAGGTATAAAATAAAAATATCTTGCTGCTGTCAAACACACACTAGTCATTAAAAGGACTTTGGGGGCTTTGAAAATCTTTTGGTATTAAAAACATCAAATGTCTCTCCCTGCACTATCTGTCCCTTCTGAAGCAATGTCCCTGAGACTGCAAGAGGTAAATAGATTGCTGCTCTAAAACACACACACACACACAGAGTAGTCCATAAAAGGACTTTTGGGTCTTGGAAAAGCTTTCTAAGAATAAAAACTTTGAAAAACGCTCCCTACACTTTTTTTCCCTTCCTACGCTCTGCTCTCCCTGTTTATGTCTGAGCCGAACATGCGTCATTGGGTGCTATATAGCACCTGATGACACATTCCGGCCAGCCAATCACTGTAAGGCCAGCAGCCAACATGGCTACTGGCATTACAGTGAGGGAAGTACTTACCTGCACCTTTATCGGTTGCTTAAAACCCACAAAACATGTGAGACGGCGACTCGAGCCTTGTGCTCGAGCACATGAGATAATCGGTCGAGTACCGTCATGTGTCGAGCATAGCGATGCTCGAGACGAACAGATATTCAGCCTAGCATGCTCGCTCATCACTAGTAATGATATACTGTTTTTTTAGGGCTAAATGGAATCTTCCTAATCTTCAAGCAGTGCAGTGGTCCTTTTCTTTTCCACACAGATGAGAGTTAGTGATGTCGCGAACATAAAATTTTCCGTTCGCGAACGGGCGAACCGCCATAGACTTCAATAGGCAGGCGAATTTTAAAACCCACAGGGACTCTTTCTGGCCACAATAGTGATGGAAAAGTTGTTTCAAGGGGACTAACACCTGGACTGTGGCATGCCGGAGGGGGATCCATGGCAAAACTCCCATGGAAAATTACATAGTTGACGCAGAGTTGGGTTTTAATCCATAAAAGGCATAAATCACCTAACAATCCAATTTTTTTTGAACAACGTGGTTTAAAACATCTAGTGTATGTATACGATCAGGTATGATGTTGTATCGATCAGGGTTACGGGGTTGTATCGATAAGGGTTACGCCCGTTTCACAGACATTGACAGACCAAACTCCCCTTTTAATGCACCGCAAACAACCGCAAACAGTTCATTTGCACAACCGCAAACTCCCCATTTGCACAAGGTTGGATACCAAGCTAGCCATGTCCCGGTGATGTCATTGAAGGTTTCTTCCTCCACCCAGCCACGTACAACACCAAGGGTCCCCAAAAGGTGAATTGAATTGATTTTTCGAACGGGGAGATGGTTAAAAAACGCTGCCTCCCTCCCCTTTGTTTTTATCCACGGTCACTGCGTCTGCGCCGTGCAATTTACTGTCACACCCCATATAAGTGGTATTTTCTGTAGTACTATTCTCATCAGTTTAATCCCTCTAACATCCCCAATCTGGGGTCCATTTATTGAATTGATTTTTCGAGCGGGGAGATGGTTAAAAAAACGCTGGCTCCCCCCAACTCTGTTTTAATCCACGGTGACTGCGTCTGCGCCGTGCAATTTACTGTCACACCAATATGAGTGGTATTTTCTGTAGTACTATTCTCATCAGTTTAATCCCTGTTACGTCCCCAATCTGGGGTCCATTTATTGAATTGAGTTTTCGAACGGGGAGATGGTTAAAACAAAACTGTCTCCCTCCACTCTGTTTTAATCCACGGTCACTGCGTCTGCGCCGTGCAATTTACTGTCCCACCCCATATGAGTGGTATTTTCTGTAGTACTATTCTCATCAGTTTAAGCCCTGTTACATCCCATATCAGGGATTGCCTTTTGTGAAAAAAAATTTAGGACGGTTACCTTCGACTGCCTTCACAGTGACAGACCAAACTCTCATACACCAAACTGAATTGATTTCAGGAACCGGGAGATTGAAAAAGCAGCTTGGTCGGTCCTCTTACTCCCAAATTGGGGCACTGCGCGTGCACAGAGCAATGTGCTGTGGCACCCTATATGAGTGGTGTCTTAACTAGTACTATTCCTATCAGTTTAATCTCTGTTACGGACCCTATCCGGGGACGTGTGTCGAATTGATTAAACATTGTTGAATTAACGAACCATTACGACATCATGAAATAATTTTGTTCTGAGCTCTGTACTTGCTTTGTATTGGAATTGATGGGAATTTTTCTAATTGTCTGCATTATTTCTAATAAACTAATTAAGAGACTTTATTATGATTTTTTATTTTATGTATTAAAAACCCATACAACATAAAAAAAAGGTAAATTAATGTTTTTTCTATGAAATATTATCCAACCGTCCGATCGCTTTTGGTCTGACCATAATGAAGCAACGGCCTTATCATCTGGGGTGTGGCAACATTGCCAACACACTCATAGAGGTGATGATTGCTTCATTGTGATACGCAAGCCCCTTCACCACAACAAGGTAACGATCACGAAGGGGAATTGACATTTGTATGTGCCTTTTTGTTTTGGTTTGTTTTTGCAGCCACAGTGCTGCACCATAGGACAGAAAAATTATGCATGTATACATGCCTGAAAAATAATGGCATTGTTGCAGCCGCTATTGTAGCAGAGGCCGGAAAAATTGATGTTTTCCAGGCAGAAAAGTGACTAAAACATTGCGGCTTGAACCCTAGTTGGTGGTGGAGAATTCACGAAAGTCATCCGGTATGCAGACATTAAATACAGCAGCGTGGGGAACATTTTGAGGCCAAGGCATGCAATCAGGCCTTTTGTTAGTCAAACGTATCCCCCACTGTCAGTCCCTTCGGGATCCATGCCTCATTCATCTTTATGAAGGTGAGGTAATCAACACTTTTTTGACCGAGGCGACTTCTCTTGTCAGTGACAATGCCTCCTGCTGCACTGAAGGTCCTTTCTGACAGGACACTTGAAGCAGGGCAGGCCAGAAGTTCTAACGCAAACTGGGATAGCACAGGCCACAGGTCAAGCCTGCACACCCAGTAGTGAAGGGGTTCATCGCTCCTCAGAGTGTCGATATCTGCTGTTAAGGCGAGGTAGTCATCTACCTGTCGGTCGAGTCGTTCTCTAAGGCTGGATCCCGAAGGGCTGTGGCGATGTGTAGGACTGAAAAAGCTCCGCATGTCCTCCATCAACAACACATCTGTAAATCATCCAGTCCTTGCCGCCGTGGTAGGAGGAGGATTACACTCACCTCTTCCCCTGTTAGATTCCCGTTGTGCTGTGACATCCCCCTTATAAGCTGTGTAAAGCATATTTTTTAGTTTGGTTTTGAACTGCTGCATCCTTTCCGACTTTCGGTAATTTGGTAACATTTCTGCCACTTTCTGCTTATACCGGGGGTCTAGTAGCGTGGCCACCCAGTGCAGGTCGTTTTCCTTCATCCTTTTTATACGAGGGACCCTCAACAGACATGACAGCATGAAAGACCCCATTTGAACAAGGTTGGATGCAGAGCTACTCATTTCCCTTTCCTCGTCCTCACCGATGTCATTGACGGTCTGTTCTTCCCCCCAGCCACGTACAACACCATGGGTCCCAGATAGGTGACAACAACGAGCACCCTGGGGTGCCTGCTGTGGTTGGTCTTCCTCCTCTTCAAAGCCGCCACATTCCTCCTCTGACTCCTCTTCCTCATACTCCTCTATCAGCGTTGCCGCAGGTCCGGCAAGAGATGATGACAAGGCTGTTTCTGGTGGTGATGGTGACCACAACTCTTCCTCTTCACGCTCATCTACAGCCTGATCCAGCACTCTTCGCAGGGCACGCTCCAGAAAGAAAATAAATGGGATGAGGTCGCTGATGGTGCCTTCGGTGCGACTGACTAGGTTTGTCACCTCTTCAAAAGGACGCATGAGCCTACAGGCATTGCACATGAGCGTCCAGTAACGTGGCAAAAAAATTCCCAGCTCCGCAGAGGTTGTCCTAGCACCCCGGTCATACAAATACTCGTTGAAGGCTTTTTCTTGTTGGAGCAGGCGGTCGAACATTAGGAGTGTTGAATTCCAACGTGTCGGGCTGTCAGTCAAGTCAACCCCCAGACAGCGTGACACTGTCGTATCCGGGATGTGGAATAGCCCCTGGGGAGCTGGGGGGATTTAGTTGATGTGCAGCCAGACACCGCAGCAGAAGAGGACTCAGCCGAGGAGGATATCAAAGAGGATGTAGTAGGAGTAGAGGAGGTGGCAGTAGGTCTGCCTGCAAGTCATGGCGGTGTCACCAACTCCGCTGCGGAGCCACGCATTCCATGCTTGTCAGCCGTCAGCAGGTTGACCTAATGCGCAGTGTACGTGATATACCTGCCCTGACCATGCTTTTCAGACCAGGTATTTGTGGTCAAATGGACCCTTGCCCCAACACTGTATGCCAGAGATGCTATGACTTTTCAATGACATTGTAAAGGTTTGGGATTACCTTTTTTTTAAAAAAAATTTCGTCTGGGTACCTTCCACTGTGGTGTCCCAATAGCGACAAATTTTTTGAAGGCCTCAGACTCCACCAGCTGGTATGGTAAAAGCTGGTGGGCTAAGAGTTCCGTCAAGCCAGCTGTCAGTCGCCGGGCAAGGGGGTGATTCTGTGACATTGGCTTCTTACGCTCAAACATGTCCTTGACAGACACCTGACTGTGGGCAGATGAGCAGGAACTGCTGAAGGTGAGAGGAGGAGTGGCGGTTGGTTGAGAGGGGGCAGGGAGGACAGCAGTGATTGACGTGGCTGAAGATGCTGGACCAGGAGCAGCATGGTGGCTTTGAGTTTGTGTGCTGCTTGTACTCATGTGTTGATCCCATAGGCGTTTGTGATGTGAGATCATGTGCCTTCGCAAAGCAGTTGTACCGAGGTGGGTGTTGGACTTCCCATGACTCAGTTTCTTTTGGCACAGGTTGCAAATGGCATTGCTGTTATCAGAGGCAGACACACAAAAAAAATGCCACACTGCTGAGCTTTGCAATGACGGCATTCTGGTGGTGGCAACAGCATGTGTTGACTGGCGTGCTATCTGGCTGACCCCGGGTGCCGATACATGCTGTCTGACTGTGCCACTAACTCCTTGCGACGACCTCCCCCTGCTTCCAACTCGTCTCCTCATTCTCTCCGTCTCCACTTCTGAACTTTCCCCCTCTTCTTCTCTTCGAGCAGGCACCCATGTGGCATCCGTGGACACATAGTCATCATAAACCGCTTCACTTGTATCTAACACCTCAGCGAAGGAAGCAGCAGCGGGTACAACATCATCATCATCATCATCACACTGTACGTCCATGTGTGTAATCCTGCCTGACTGAGACATATCCCTGTAATCTACATCATCTGGCAATAATGGTTGCTCATCACTAATTGCATCCAACTGATGTGTAAATAACTCCTCTGACGGATCAAGTGAAGCGGCTGTGGTGGCTGTAGTGGTAGTGGTGGTGGTGGCGGCGGGCGGGAGCGTGGTAACTTGAGAGTAGGTGACCGAAGCTGAGCTGGAGGAGGATGGTGCGTCTAGGTCAGGCATCAGCAACCTTCGGCTCCCAGCTGTTGTGAAACTACAATTCCCAGCATGCTCCATTCATTTCTATGTAACTTCTTAGAAGAGCAGAGCAACTATGCATGCTGGGAGTTGTAGTTTCACAACAGCTGGGAGCCAAAGGTTGCCTACCCCTGGTCTAAGTTCTTAGCGGAAGCTGTTGAAGATTGGGTGTCCTGTCTAAGCCAGTCAACTATGTCCTCAGAATTTTTCGGGTTCAGGGTACGTGGCCTCTGAACACTTGGCATTATTCCAGGGACAGTGGAAATCACAGCACCACGACCACGTCGGCCTTTGCGGGGTGGCCTGCCTCTGCCTGTCATTTTTTTTTTAGATAAGTGGTACTACGCGTGCTAGGTACTGTGCCAGCCGGTATGAGTGGTGGGCACTGGCAGTGGGCACACTACAGTCTGTGGAAGTGGGCCTGACACACACTGGCAGCAGGCAAGCAACTGAAATTATACTACTGTCTAAAAATTAAATGCCTTATTTATCGACAAGCTACTGTGCCACCCGGTATCAGTGGTTGGCACTGGCAGTGGGCACACTACAGTCTGTGGAAGTGGGCCTGACACACACTGGCAGCAGGCAAGCAACTGAATTTAGACTACTGTCTAAAAATGAAATGCCTTATTTATCGGCAAGCTACTGTGCCACCTGGTATCAGTGGTGGGCACTGGCAGTGGGCACACTACAGTCAGTGAAAGTGGGCCTGACACACACTGGCAGCAGGCAAGCAACTGAATTTAGACTACTGTCTAAAAATGAAATGCCTTATTTATCGGCAAGCTACTGTGCCACCCGGTATCAGTGGTGGGCACTGGCAGTGGGCACACTACAGTCTGTGGAAGTGGGCCTGACACACACTGGCATCAGGCAAGCAACTGAAATTAGACTACTGTCTAAAAATTAAATGCCTTATTTATTGGCAAGCTACTGTGCCACCTGGTATCAGTGGTTGGCACTGGCAGTGGGCACACTACAGTCTGTGAAAGTGGGCCTGACACACACTGGCAGCAGGCAAGCAACTGAAATTAGACTACTGTCTAAAAATTAAATGCCTTATTTATCGGCAAGCTACTGTGCCACCCGGTATCAGTGGTTGGCACTGGCAGTGGGCACACTACAGTCTGTGGAAGTGGGCCTGACACACACTGGCAGCAGGCAAGCAACTGAATTTAGACTACTGTCTAAAAATGAAATGCCTTATTTATCGGCAAGCTACTGTGCCACCTGGTATCAGTGGTGGGCACTGGCAGTGGGCACACTACAGTCAGTGAAAGTGGGCCTGACACACACTGGCAGCAGGCAAGCAACTGAATTTAGACTACTGTCTAAAAATGAAATGCCTTATTTATCGGCAAGCTACTGTGCCACCCGGTATCAGTGGTGGGCACTGGCAGTGGGCACACTACAGTCTGTGGAAGTGGGCCTGACACACACTGGCATCAGGCAAGCAACTGAAATTAGACTACTGTCTAAAAATTAAATGCCTTATTTATTGGCAAGCTACTGTGCCACCTGGTATCAGTGGTTGGCACTGGCAGTAGGCACCCTACAGTCTGTGAAAGTGGGCCTGACACACACTGGCAGCAGGCAAGCAACTGAAATTAGACTACTGTGTAAAAATTAAATGTCTTATTTATCGGCAAGCTACTGTGCCACCCATTATCAGTGGTGGGCACTGGCAGTGGGCACACTACAGTCAGTGGAAGTGGGCCTGACACACACTAGCAGGCAAGCAACTGAAATTACACTAAAGTGTAAAAATTAATTTCTTTTTTTTGATGCAATAAATTTGTGTTTAGAATATTAGCGTTCAACACTATTTGCGAATACAAAGATATAGCACTATATTCTAAATATTCTCAAATTCTCGAAGTGGCGATATTCGTGATTAAAATTCGCAGTTCGAATATTCACGCTCAACACTATTAGTAACTACTTGCATTTTCTATGCAATAACAATTCTGGGGCATTATTTTATATAATTCTATGTTTTGCCATTCCTCTGTTATTCTTACTAGAACTTTATTAATTTATTACCAACAGTCTGCAAAATGGTCCATCTAGGGTTACCAGTTGGATGGCGTTTTTTGCTGCACTGATTTTTTTTCTTTTCTTGCAGCACTGATTGGATCATTTCAGACTCCTCTTCAACTCACCCCCAACAGGTAATAGCCAATTGGAATGTTTTTGCAGTCTACTGGCTCTAACAGACAGTGGATGTGGATCCACATTGCCAACCAACTAGTTTGACTTTGGGCTAGTCCTCAGGGCTCAGGGCTTTAATCTGGTTTTCTAGTTTTCACCCTCTAACCCCTATACAGGGATTTGGACTTTGCTACAGGGGAGCCACCAGACCGCTACCTCTTGGAATAGTCCCAGTGTGGTAGGATTCTGACAAATGGGAATCAGAGACATGTGTTTGTGTGGCACTAATGGATCATAAAACACAAGTAGCTAGGAAACAGGCAGAGGTCATGGGTGGAAGAGCTCATGCAAATCCATGAAACAGTTCAAAAGTCATGGAAGATGGCACAGGATCAGTATGGTGAACAGACATAGATCAGGTCAAGCAGCAGAGGATCAGGTACCAGGCAGGGACAGACTTTCTGTTATATGATCAGGGGGGCCACCAAAGCCCTCCTCATGGTTGCCTGCCAAGTATATGTATATTTTAGTTTTTTCTATGGCATTCAGGTGAGGGGGTGGATCATAGGATATTTTTATAGAGCTGATCGTTACGGATGTGCACCCAATATGTCAGTTTTTTTCAATTTTTTTTTTACAATTTTATGTGTTTTATTTTGGGAAAAGGGCTTTTTTTTAACTTGAAACTTTATTTTTTTTATTATGAAAAACCCTTTTTTAACTTTTTATTTTTTTCCTACACTGGGACTTTAACTTCTGCGATCATATCCCCTCTGCAATCAATGCATTACAATACAACCTGTTTTGTGAGGCATTGGCTGTCAGCTTTTATGCTAACAGCCTGCCTGTGAGACCCATCCTAAGGGCTGGATCTCACAGGCTCCCGTAGAAGACAAGGCCCGATGTATATTGAAGGCATCGGGCTGAATTCTCTGCCATCAAGTCCCCGCCACTGCAGCGCGGGGACCCAATGGAGAAGCGGAGGCCACGCATCCCCTCCGCAAATACTCTGCATGCCGCGGTCAGCTTTGACCGCGGCATACAAGGAGTAATACACTGTCATCTGTGTTTTCTCTGATGCCAGCGTATGCACCAGGGGCCCAGCTGTCAGTGACTGCCAGGTCTGTGCCGCTGATTGAGCTCCTGCACCTGCCCGATCAGCCTGCCGTACATGTACGATGCGGGTCCTTAAGGGGTTAATACCTAGTGCTGGATTTTTCTACAAGTTTGAATTGGTCCCGGTCCAGACCTTCCGAGCACGGTGTGTTCTTGTCTCAGGTGAACTGGAACTTTTTTCAGTACCATATATTATTCTATTAATAAGCTTCGGGTAGTTATGTGATATGTGAGGATATGTGAGACAGTTTGAACACTTTTTTTTAATTTCCTGATTTTTGTTCATTTCAAGTTTTTTTCTTATGTGAAAATATAGTGCATTGTAATAATCTTCTCCTAATAGAGTGATTATTTATTTTATTAAATTATATATATTATTTTTTTTTATTTTTTATTTTTTTATTTTTTTTTATCTATTAGATGACCTATAGATTTATCTCTTGGAATATTCGTGGTATGAGTAATAAAATTAAAAAAATAATGATTTTTGACCGTATTGCTCAGCACTTTCCAGCTATTATTTCCTTGATAGAGACCCATTATTCCAATGAAAATAGTCCAAATATAAAAAAAAAATGGGCCCGATATGAGTTTCATTCACACTTCTCCTCCTTTTCTAGGGGGGTAAGTGTGTATGTACACAATAAAATTGATTATATTCATAAAGAACATGATATAGACAAAGAGGGAAGATACGTTTTTTTGGAAGGTCTATTGGAGGGACGTCCTGTAATAATTGCTTTCGTTTATATTCCCCACCCTTTTCTTTTGTTGTTTTGAATTATCTCGCTAAATTCATTTCTGAAAGGAATGAATGTGAAATAATAGTGATGGGTGACTTTAATAATACGATGGATGCTCGCCTAGATAGAATTTCACCTACTCCCACTAGAGAATCTGGACATGTTAAAAAATCCACCTTGTGGAGCATGTGTCAAGAATTGGGGCTTGAGGATGTATGGAGAAAACTTTACTATGATAGAAAGGCCTATTCATGCTTTGGTACAGCAAGAGGCACAATGTCGCGGATTGACTTGGCTTTAGCCACTCCAGGCATGTTGCTAAAAATCCGGAAAATGACATATGCTCCACAGGGGGTATCAGATCATTCCCCTGTTATCTTAGAGATTCGAGTAAGTGACATGAAACCTAGAACTGTTCCCTTTTTCTCTCTAAATCCGCACTGGTTAAAAATAGTTGGGGTGAAAGAGGTCATTGCAGAGAATATTAAAGAATATTGGGAGTTTAATATTGATACTGCCCATATTCATTATGTTTGGGACTCGATGAAGGCTTTTATTAGAGGTGTATACTTTGAAAAATAAAAAGAACCCGTGCAGAGTTTATTAAAAAGGAGAGACAACTGGAAGAAGAGATTAGGGAGGCGGAGAGGAAATATATTAGTATGCAAGATGATCAAAACAAAAAAAGCTTAAGTGAGGTAAAAGAAAAATATAAGAATTTACTTGAAACTAAAGCCCAGCAAAAGTTATTTTTTATGGGGAAAAAAAAAATTTGTGGTGGTGGAGAATATACTAAATTGCTATTTTCTCTGATAAAAAATCAGAGAGATAGCAATATTATTAGAAGCATTAACACAAAAAAAAATGGAACCACAAAAGACATTGATATTATGTTAAAAGAATTTACCGATTTTTTTTGTGAATTATACAAGACAAAATTAAAAGCAAAAGATCAGGAAATTGGAGGGTATTTGGACAAATTAATGTATCCTAAGTTATCAGATCAAGAAAAAGAAATGTTGGATTCCCCTATTACTAGTGATGAGATGAAAAAAGCTTTGGAAGGAATGGGGGGGAACTCCACACCCGGCACAGATGGTTTGCCGTACGAGATTTACAGGCAACATGGAGAATTGCTAATACCAATGCTGTGTCGGGTGGTGGAGGACTCCATAAAAATGGGTTCCCTTTCCCCCTCCCAGAGGGAGGCCCTGATCGCTTTGATCCTAAAAAAGGGAAAGAGCGATATGGAGGTTGGTTCTTATAGACCGATATCTTTATTAAACACTGACTACAAGATATTGGCAAGGGTCTTAGCTGACAGATTAAAAAGGGTTATTGGTACCTTAATTCACCCCGATCAAACGGGATTTATTCCCGGAAGAAATATCTCATATAACATATTTAGAGCATTTCTGAATATTCAAATGGGCCGGAGGGGGGGAGGCTCCATCCTGTCATTAGATGCTGAAAAAGCGTTTGACAGGGTGGAGTGGCCCTTTCTCTGGCATGTAATGTCTAAGATGAATTTGGGAAAAATTTTTATAAAAATGGTTCAACTATTATATGCCCAGCCCCTTGCCTTTGTCAGAGTTAATGGTCGGCGATCTCGGGGCTTCCCTCTGGGAAGGGGAACTAGACAGGGGTGCCCATTATCCCCTCTACTGTTTGCAATCTTTCTAGAACCCTTTGCAATGAAGATTAGAGCGGATAATCTATTGAAAGGAATTGGGGATCCAGTTACCTCAAATAGATTAGTTTTATATGCGGATGACATCTTAATATTTTTGGGGAAAGAGGAGGATGAACTTCCTTGAATATATTATTTGATAGAGGAATTTGAAAGGGTATCTGGATTAAAGATAAACTGGTCCAAAACGACACTTCTCCCGTTAGGGATTTTACCAAAGATTCCTGATGGTGTTGAGCTTAAAATCCTTTCATCTATAGAATATATGGAGTATCTAGGAATAAAAATGACACAAGATCTGCAGGATTTTAGCGAATTAAATATTACCCCACTGATTAATAAAACCAAAGAGAAGATAAGAGCTTGGCAACACCTCCCATTGTCTCAAGCAGATAAGATGCTTCTAGTGAAAATGGTAATTCTGCCCTCCTTCTTATATGTTCTATCTGCTTCCCCCATTTGGATCAAAGAAAATTTTTTTTTGTTATAGAGCGTCTTATTTGTGATCTTTTATGGGGCAGAGGGAGGGTGAGGATTAAATATAGATATTTATGTTTACCTAGTGATAAAGGAGGTTTAAACTTGCCTTTCTTTCAGGGATATTTTCTTTGTTCTCAAATACAAAAATGTATCTCTGCTTCTAATAACAGTCTTTGTTACTACTTAGAGATGGTCTATAATATTAAGATAGATAATCTATTCAATACATTGGAAACGGGACAGTTAGTTAAAAAAGAAAATAGATGTCCCGTAATTGATGGCCTTCAAAATGTTTGGGAAAAAATTAAAAAATTATTAAGGGTTTATTCCTCATTGATTTTTTCACCACTTTGGGATAATAATAAATTAACGGAGTTCAAAAAAATACTGGATAAACAATTGTGGATCAAAAAGGGTATTACTAAAATTACACACTTATTTGAGGATGGGCACATTAGACCACTTGAGGAGATATTGGGAGGGGACACTACCTTTTTAACTTACTTTAGATATTCTCAACTCATACACGCAATTAATAATACTGATGATGTAAGTTGGTTTAGAGTACACAAGAATTTTTTTTTGGAATATTGCCATGAGACATTTGGGAATAAAGTGAGAATAGCTGGATTGTATTCTCTTTTGATGAATGAGTTAGTTCACATTTGGAAATTTAAAAGTACATTAAAATGGGAAAGAGAAATAGAAGGTATCACAGGGCAATGGGATCAGGTTTATAGAAACGTTAGATTATGTTCTAGATCTAAGGAACACAGATTGATACAATTTAAGATAATACATAGGATATATTATACACCTCTTTTTTTATCCAGAATTTATCCCAATGTGGAGAAAGAATTTTTATGTGGAAAATGTAACAGTGATTATGCAGATTACTTACATATGTTTTGGGGATGTAAAAATATTCAATTAGTGTGGTCAAAGGTGATAGACTATCTAGGTGAAGTGACAAAGATAAAATTTAATCCATCTATTGAATTTATTCTTTTTGGTATTTTCCCTTTGGATCTGAGAATTATGGTACCCAAGAAGTTGTTGTGGTTAAAGGGAATAATGATTATGAGGGTTTTGGTTGTTAAAAAATGGGGAGCCCAAGATACGCCTACTTTTGTGGAATGGATACGATATATGAGTAAAATTCGTAATTATGAATACCTTTGCTGTGAAGGGGGAAAACAACTAGGGAAATGGGAGAAGGTGTGGAGCAATTGGAGTCATTGATTGATGTGGGTTTTTTTTTTTTTTTTTTTTTTTAGGGTTCGACCAGCTTCGGGGGTGGGGAGGGTGATATATTTATGGATTATGTAATATTTATTATGGAGAAAAATCATGTATGTATTTATTTATTTTCATTTTCTTCTTCTTTTTAAAGTGGCTTGAATTACATGTAATTTATTTGTTTAATCATGAAAAAGGAAAAATAAAGATTAATTAAAAAAAAATTATATAAAGCGCCAACACATTCCACAAAATTGTACATAGATTCTCACAGTCCCCATTGGGGCTCACGATCTTAAGGCTGGGGCTGCACAGTGATCTTGGTTATGACACCCAAAGGTTTCTGTGTAGCCGTGCAGCCCCTGAAATAAATGGGGTTGCGGCATGACATGAAGACCCCAGAAATGCAAAAAATCCAGCAGTGTTTGATTTTTGTGCAGTTCTTGGGTTATAGTTGCAGCAACTTGTGAGTTGTACTACAACACCAATCATTTCAATTACTGCAATACTACACAGCTTTCTTTGCTAATATGACAGGTGTAGCAGCCAAAATCGCCATGTAGTCTAAATTTCAAATTAATCTATGCTTTAGACTGTTTGAGGAAACTGGAATAGTCAGAGGAAAACCACACAACAAATGGGAGAATGTACAAATGCCATGTCGATGTTGCCCTTGGTCAAGTTCAAACTCAGGTCCCAGCGCTGCAAGGGACCAGACCAGTGCTAACTACTGAGTCATCGTACTGCCCTGAGCAGTAACTTGGCAAAACCATGCTAGTATTTTCAGCAAAGTTGCAAATGTGCATCTCTTCATAGCAACCATAACAAGAAATTACCATGGCAACAGATTTATAACACATCATGTAATTAAATTATTTGCAGTCCTCTCCAACTTCACGTTTTAATTCCATTGGTGCAAAGTATGCCATTATTCATAGATACGGGTCAGTGTAGTGTTCTCTATTACATTATATCCCCCTAGACGGGCCAACTCTGTATACTAATAGAAGTACCTAAAGTTCATTTATTTAAGAGAAATCAATAACTACAGATATACTATTAAATGTGCTATGAAGATATATTCGTAATTTCTCAATTTGATCCATAAAAAATGATATCTCTATTAAAGTATGCAAAATAACTCTTGTGAAGAGTTAATAAATCTTATTATATTATTCTTGAAGTAAAATAGTATTGAAAGCTTAATGACTTAAATTTTATAGAGTTTAAAAGTAAGAGTAAAGTACATTTTATGGGGAAAAAGTACAGTGGTACAATGGTACAACCTTCAATTAAGAGCTTTTATCTAAATAACACTCATGGGGTCATCACCAACTGCTAAAAAACAACCTGTAGTGACAGCAAAATAGTATTAGGTCATTCATTTTCTCGAAAAAATAAACCAACAAAACATAAATCAGTTAAAGGTGGCAAGGTATAACTAATAGAGATGAGCGAATTTTTCAAAAATTCAATTCAGCCAGTTCGCCGAATTTTTGTGAAAAATTAGCTTCGATACAAATTTATTAAAGGTGAATCGCGTTAAAAAACGGCTTTGTCCGGGATGCAGACAGCTTTTATAGGGGTGTAGAACACTGTGCCTTGCAGTAACACGCATAGGGAGTCTGCTCTGGTAGTGAAATAATACTATGAGTCAGTATGACATGCAGATTACAGGGGTCGCTCTTAGAATCACTGCAGACTTCACTTATTTGGGCAGTTACGAGGCCAAAACTGACCAAATAACTGAAGTATCAACCCAGCCTTACAAGTAGATGTTAGCGTCAAGAAGAAGCGTACTCCTTTTACACCCTCGTCAGGTGATTCCACATTGATGTCTACAGAACCTATTCTATTAAACGCTTATACAAGTAGAGCCCCCCTGACAGAGTGGAGATGGGGTCAGTAGTAAGTTTGTGTTGACGTCACTGATTGATTTTCCCCATTCTCTGATCTGTCAGAACAATATCCCAGAAAAAACGTATCCTATCTGTGGAGCATACATCTTCTCTCGGTCAGCATTTGCTCAATAATCCATCAGTACTGCTAAACTAAATAAAAACAGGAGTAGATCTAAAACAGAGATGGCACATGAATGGAATATTTGCATGTCTTCTGTGTTTTGTACCCACTCCTGCTTTTAGCTACCAAATCGTAAGCCAATAGAGATGGCCCGAACTATTCGCCGGCGAACAGTTCCCGGCAAACATAGCTTGTTCGCGTCCGCCACGGCGGGCGAACATATTCGATGTTCGCGTTCGCCCCTATACTTTATTATTGAGCAAACTTTGACCCTGTACCTCACAGTCAGCAGACACATTCCAGCCAATCAGCATACCCTCCCTCCCAGACCCTCCCACCTCCTATCTAAACGCAAGGACAGCATCCATCTTAGATTCATTCTGAAGCTGCAGTAATAATAATTGTAAATCGCAATGCGATTAATATAACCTGTATTATTCGCATTGCGATTACAACTTAGATATGAGTTCCTAACGGTTGTATTGCTAGGATATAACGAAGATAACAAATATAGCACTATATTTTCAATCTTCGTTATATTCTAGCAATACAACAACCATTAGGAAATCAGATCTAAGATGAATTCTCAATGCGATTAATATAACCTGCATTAATCGCATTGCGAATTCAACCATGTAGATTGTAAGCCCTCACGGGCAGGGCCCTCTATCCTTCTGTACCAGTCTGTAACTTGTCTCGTTCATGCTTAAGGCAATTGCCTGTATTATGTATGTGCACCGCTTATGATATGTACAGCGCTATGGAATGAATGGCGCTCTAAAAATAAATAATAATAATAATAATAATAATAATAATAATAATAATAACTTAGAGCTGAGTTCCTAATGGTTGTATTGCTAGAATATAATGAAGATTGAAAATATAGTGCTATATTCGTTATCTTCGTTATATTCTAGCAATACAACCATTAGGAACTCAGATCTAAGTTGTAATCGCAATGCAAATAATACTTACAATTATTAATCGCTTTGCGAATCCATTTGATGCCTATATTTGATTGTATATGACGGTTGACTATGACTACCACCAACGTTCTGCTGCCTCCAAAGCAAGATATGTGAACCCCCCAGGAGTCATTTGGGCGTTTTTGATAAAAAAAAACGCATCAAAAACACATCTACGTTTTTATAATTTTTTTATTTTTTAGTTTATCTTTTTGTGTATTTTGCCACATTTGGTTGCATATTTACATTTGGTATATGCAAATATGGTAGTCTAGATCATTACTCTGCCCAAATCTATATTCAGCTACATGGCTTAGAAAATATGCTGTCAAACAATGATCCTAGGTTTTGGTATAGACACATGATCTAGACTACCATATTTGCCTATACCAAATGTAAATATGCAACCAAATGTGGCAAAATACACAAAAAAATAAATTAAAAAATAAAACAATTATAAAAACGCAGATGCGTTTTTTATGCATTTTTTATCAAAAACGCCCAAATGGCTCCTGGGGGGTTCAGATATCTTGCTTTGGAGGCAGCAGAACGTTGGTGGTAGTCATAGTCAACCGTCATATACAATCAAATAGAGGCATCAAATGGATTCGGAAAGCGATTAATAATTGTAAGTATTATTCGCATTGCGATTACAACTTACAGCTGAGTTCCTAATGATTGTATTGCTAGAATATAACGTATATTCTAGCAATACAACAACCATTAGGAACTCAGCTCTAAGTTGAATTCGCAATGCGATTAAAGCAGGTTATATTAATCGCATTGAGAATTCAACTTAGATCTGAGTTCCTAATGGTTGTTGTATTGCTAGACTATAACGAAGATTGAGAATATAGCGCTAAATTCTCAATCTTCGTTATATTCTAGCAATACAACCATTAGGAACCCATCTCTAAGTTGAATTCGCAAATAAGATGTCCCAAACTATTCACCGGCGAATAGTTCCCGACGAACATAGCTTGTGCGCGTTCGTCGCGGCGGGCGAACATATGCGATGTTAGATCCACCCCCTATCATTGAGTAAACTTTGACCCTCTACCTCACAGTCAACAGACACATTCCAGCCAATTAGCATACCCTCCCTCCCAGACCTTCCCATCTCCTGGACAGCATCCATTTTAGGTTCATTCGGAAGCTACAGTCTTAGTGAGAGGAGAGAGAGTGTAGTTGCTGCTGATTTAATAGGGAAATCGATAGCTAGGCTAGTGTATTCAGTGTCCACTCCAGTCCTGAAAGACTCATCAGATCTCTGCTGTAAGGACAGCGTCCTGACAGCACCCCAAAAAGCCCTTTTTAGGGCTAGTACATCAGTCTCCCTCCCAGACCCTCCCACCTTCTATCAAAAAGCAAGGACGGCATCCATCTTAGATTAATTCTGAAGCTGCAGTGTTAGTAGTTGTAATCGCAATGCGATTAATACAGGTTATATTAATAGCATTGCAAATTCAACTTAGAGCTGGGTTCCTAATGGTTGTATTGCTAGAATATAACGAAGATTGAGAATATAGAGCTATATTCGCAATCTTCGTTATATTCTAGCAATACAACCATTAGGAACACATCTAAGTTTTAATCCCAATGCGATTAATACAGATTATATTAATCGCATTGCGAATTCAACTTAGAGCTGGGTTCCTAATGGTTGTATTGCTAGAATTTCTACCTGTATTAATCGCATTGCGATTACAACTACCACACTCTGCGTCAACTAGGTATTTTTCCATGGGAGTTTTGCCATGGATCCCCCTCCGGCATGCCCCAGTCCAGGTGTTAGTCCCCTTGAAACAACTTTTCCATCACTATTGTGGCCAGAAGGAGTCCCTTTGGTTTTTAAAATTCGCCTGTCTATTGAAGTCTATGGCGGTTCGCACTGTTCGCATGTTCGCGAACATTTGAGGAAGTTCGCGTTCGCCGTTCGCGAACAGAAAATTTTATGTTCGCGACATCACTATAAGCCAATTCTGATGGGACCATTCAGGCCTTAAGCCCCTTTCAGACGAGCGAGTTTTCCACTCGGGTGCAATGCGTGACGTGAATGCATAGTACCCGCACTGAATCCTAACTCATTCATTTAAATGGGTCTGTGTGCATGAGCATTTCTTTCACGCATCAGTTCTGCGTTGCGTGAAAAACTGCAGCAGGTTTTATATTCTGTGTTTTTCACGCAGCCCTGGCCCCATAGAAGTAAATAGGGCTTCAGTAAAAAATGCATTGCATCCGCAAGCAAGTGCGGATGCAATCCATTTTTTCACAATGGTTGCTAAGTGATAATGTTTGCAAACTTTCCGTTTTTTATCATTCACGTGAAAAACGCATCAAAACGCATTGCACCCGACCGGAAAAAAACTGAACAACTGAACGCAATTGCAGACAAAACTGACTGAACTTGCTTGCAAAATGGTGTGAGTTTCACTGAACGCACCCTGAACTCATCTGGAGCCAATCCGTCATACTTATGTGAAAGAGGCCTTAAAGCTGCTACACAGAGAGGATCCCTTGTGCGTCTCATTTTTCCTTGCTTCTGACAGATCAGATGGAGTGTCAAATAAATGATGATGTCAGCCAGGCCGAAAGCCAAAATAGTGGACCAGTCATGAAGTGGGGAGGCTGGGAACAGCATGAGAAGTCCACAGAGAGGAATTATGACATAGTGGTGAGGTGAAAGCAGCATTAGGAAACCACAGAGTGGCCCAATGACAGGGTCTGGAGGTGGAAGCAGCATGAGGGGACCACAGAGTGGCACAATGACAGAGTCTGTAGGTGGCGACAGCAGCATTACGAGAAGGCCACTTAGTGGAACAATGACAGAGTCTGGAGCTTACGGCAGCATGAGGAAGCCACACAATGGCACAGTGAGTGTGGAGGTGGCCGCAGCATCAGGAGACCACAGAGTGGCAAGGTGCCATAGTGTGGAGGTAGCAGTTGCATGAGTAGGCTACAGAGTGGCACAATGACAGAGTCTGGAGGTATCAGCAGCAGCAGCATCAGGAGGAGGCCACAGAGAGACACAATGACAGAGTCTGGAGTTGGCAGCAGCATGAGGAAGCCACAGAGTGTCACAATGACAGAGTCTAGAGGTGACCGCAGCATGAGTAGGCCACAGAGTAGCACAATGACAGAGTCTTGAGGTGTCGGCAGCAGCAGCATCAGGAGGAGGCCACAGAGTGGCACAATGACAGAGTGTGGAGGTGGCAGCAGCATGAGGAAGCCACAGAATGGCACAATGACCATGAGTCATGATCAACCAAGATACTTCTGGAGGAATCTGCCTGGCATGAACAGGCCTCGAGTAGCTATAGACAATGAGAAGACAAAGCGTCAAGATAGCTTTGAGCCCGGAAGAGTCATGAACTTCATCAAGATACATCACTAAAGATTTTACTGCATATACCCGCAGCGCTGACCACTGAATAAATTTTGTTTTTCGACTAAAATACTACAATAAATATTTTACCGCATATAAGCGCAGCACATACAACTGCAGAGCTGAACGCTGAATAAAATTTGTTTTTCCACTGAAATACATCAATAAAGATTTTACCACAAATAACTGCAGCGCTGAATGCTGAATAAAATGTTTTTCGACCAAAATACGTCACAAATGATTTTACCGCATAAAACTACAGCGCTGAATGCTGAATAAAATTAGTTTTTCGACCGAAACACTTCACAAAAGGTTTTGCCATATGTACCTGCAACAGTGAACGCTGAATAACATTTGTTTTTCAACCGAAATACATGAAAAAAATGTGTTTTTCCAATGAAATACGTCAATAACGATTTAAACACATATAACTGCAGCGCTGAATGCTGAATAAAATTTGTTTTCCGACCAAAATACGTCACAAATGATGTTACCGCATATAACTACAGCGCTGAACGCTGAATAAAATTTTCTTTTTGACTGAAATACGTCAAAAAAGTTTTTGCCACATATACCTGCAACAGTGAATGCTGAATATATTTTGTTTTTCTACCGAAATACGTCACTAAAGGTTTTACCACATATAGCTGCAAAAGTAAACGCTGAATATATTTTGTTTTTGTACTGAAATAATAATCACTACGGAAGTAAAATGCGTATGTATTTTTCGCTTTGTTCTGAAATAGGCCACTAAGCTCTTTCACCACAAATAAATGTAACAGTGAAGTGTGTATATATTATTCCTTTTTGCACTGAAATAGTACACTGAACGCTTTCACTACATATAACTGCAGAAGTGAACGGAGAATATATTTTTCTTTTTGTTCTGAAATAGGCCAGTAAACGTTTTTACCAGAAATAAGTGCACCAGTGAAGTGTGTATATATTCTGACGTCTCTCCCTGCACTCAGATGCTTTGAAATGATTCCTCCCTATCCTTTCCCTGCGCTTATAAATCGATTTTTGAGTTTTTTTTTTGCAATGAGTTTTTTCCAATTGCTGTCCCTAGAGCCTTCTCACGTCTGTCCCTGCACTTAGAATGCTGGAAAATGTCTGATTCTAAGATGGCCACTGTATTTATAGGGCTGTGACATCACAAGACTAGCTGGATGCTGATTGGCTGCGTCATGCATGTCAGTCTGGGTGATCCTGCCTTCTCATACTTCCTTTCTCCATGTCCTCACACGTGCAGCAGCCATTTTAGGAAAAATATGATTCGTTACCACAAAGCGCGAGGAAATTCGCATTTGTTGCGAAGCAAATTTTTCCTGAAATTTGGATTGAATTCCACTTCTTCAGCTTCGATTCACTCATCTATAGTTACTAATCAAATGCAAAATATGAATGATCAAGAGGAGCGATGAATTCTACAAGGGTGAGGCTACACAGTGACATTGACCTCAGTAAATTTAGATACTTGTCCTCACAGAATAATTTAGCAGTTCTCTATTACTGTTGTCTGAAATTTACAGGGACAAAATAAGTGAGCCAATCTACTTTATCTGCAGTGTAATACCAGGCATAAGAATTACCTCCTCTAGCTATGTCTTGGGCCAAATTTCTTTAAAGAGCATCTGTCAGCAATGATAAGCCCCAGTAAACCAGACATACCTCCTGGTAGGGTTAACCATGCTGACTGCAATGACACCACTGTTCCCGCATTCGCTCTTGTTTTCTTCAAGAACTTCCAGAATTTCATGCACACAATCGCGCGCAAGTTTTCAGTCTCGTACGTTTATACATTGACTGTTCCTTTAAATCCTATTATACTGTATGCCTGCTATAGTTATCATTGGCATAGAGTTCTGCTGCTCCAGTGTGGAGAGTGAATTAATATTGACCACATGCCTTGGTGTGGGCATAGAGAGGACAACAAGATTAGTCTGGCATGGCTCATAACACAGAGAGTTACACACATATATCCTACCAGGCTGGTAATTGTAAAGTTTAAATGAGATTAAGAGAAGATTGTTTGCTCATTTCTGGATTCTCATTATAAACATTGTCATGACATTTAATTTATGCTGTTCTCCCTTCCCTGCTTGTCAGAAGTAGCTGAGGCTCTAAAATGTATCACCCGGTGTGTGGGGAGAAATTAGAACAGTTAACTGTAAGTCTTTGACTTTTTCATTATGGAACATGATTGACTGTTTCTCTACTGGTCTTGTTAGCCTTGTTTAGCAGAGGCAATTTCAGATTGGATTTTCTGTGTGTTTATTGGAATTGCAAATAGAATAAAGCAAGATGTAGCAAAAATCAGCACTAAAACATACAATTACGAATATTGTTTGATACATACTGTAACTATGCTCAAAAGAACTATATAACCCCAAATCTACTGATTGTTTCTACCGATAAATAACTTTTTTAGATCTGTAGCAAAATGTGGGTTCTTTTTTAAAAGGGATGGGGCTTATAGAAGGGGTGTGGCCTGTGACTGCCCAATCTATGTACTAAATTTGACTCCAGAAACTACCCAAATAACAGTGAAATTCTATATTTGTTTTTATGGTGTATGGACTGCCAGAAGGTGCACTAACCTAATTAAGAGGATTGCACCACTTAATAAATTTGGTGAATCTTACTCTAGAGCACATCTTTTTAAGACTGAAATGCCAGTTTTAATAAATCTGCCTCACCATTTCACTTGTCTATACCATTCTGTCTTCTGTAATTGTTCCAATGTTGTGCCCTGTAAAGAGCTTGTAGACATGCAGAGGGTGTTTTATTGGTTCAGGGGGTGGTATTGTTGTCAGGTCCACCATCAGGTCATTAATGACTGTATTCCTGTCAGGGGCCCAATGAGAATTCTAATATTGGCGTCCCCGCTAAATAACATCTGATATTACCAGTGATATTTAACCAACAGGTCATTCAAGTGAATTCAACTGTATTACTATTCTCAGGACAGAAAGGGCAAAGGCTCCAAGCCCTGCCCTGCAAAGGTAGTAATGAAGTGATTACATCATCGCGACCACTTGCATCTGGTATCAGGTGGTGTAATGACATCATATGGACCACCTACAAACTGCTCTGAAGATGGCATTGGGGTACTGGACATGGGTGAATATTAGATTTTTGCTTTTCTGCCTGCCCACTTAGGGACCATAGTGAACACTAAAGGGACATGACCATTACTGGCAACACTGTGGGGCATTATTGGGGCACTATGGGGACATGTCTAATAATGGGGGCACTATAGGAGGCATTATTGAAGGCATTATGGGGAAATGTTTTATACTGGTGGTACAATAGGGGTCATTATTATTGATGGAGGCAGTATAGGGGGCATTATTATTGATAGAGGCAGTATAGGGGGCATTATTAACAGCATTTTAGAAAAAAAAATCATGTTTTAGTGTCTCCATAGTCCGAGAGCCATATCTTTTTTTTTGGGGGGGTGATTGTCCTATGCAGGGGCTCATTTTTTGCGGGATGAGATGGTGGTTTGAGTGGTACTATTTTGGGAGGCATACGCCTTTTTGATCATTTTTTTTTAATACATTTTACTTGAGAGTTTAGTTCATGTGATATTTTTAGAGAGCAGGTTTTTATGGACGCGGCGATACCTAATATGTGTAGTGGATTATATTTTTTTTATTTTTATTCAGTGATGTGTTTTTAAATTTTTATTTTTTTTTTCACTTTTTTTGACATTTTTTTGACCCAGACCCACTTGGTTCTTGAAGATCCAGTGGGTCTGATGTCAGTATAATACAGTACAGTACACTATTTAGTGTACTGTACTGTATTTTTTACTTTACATAGTCTGATCAGACTTCTGCCTTTAGATGAAGTAAGATCAGACTTACATTACCATGGCAAGCAGGACCCCTCTGAAAGCATCCTGCTGCCAGGGTAACCATCACCCGCTGCCAGAACAGAGCAGCGGGTGATGGGGAGGGAGGGAAGCTCCCTCCCTCTGCGATCCCATCAAGAATCGGGGGCTGCAAGGGCATAGCAGCCCCCGATGGGAGAGGGAGGGAGCTCCCTCCCTGTTAACTCCTTTCGTACAGCTGTCCATACGGACCGCGGCATGGAAGGGGTTAAACGGAGTTAAAGCACATATGTCAGCCGTTTATAGCAGAGAGTCAGCAATGTGTTGACACTCTGCTATATACCCACTAGACACCAGGGAAACATTAGAGGAGGCACCCGTGCAGCCGGCAATCCCCCCTGCACCCCCGCTGGCACAATATGATTTTGGGCTGCAGGGGGGGTATAATTTAACACTTTGGGGACACTTTAAGTCTCTGATCCCCGCGGTCTGATCAGAGATCGCAGAAAGCGCTGCAAACCGCAGGTCTGAATTGACCTGCGGTTTGCAGCGATCACCGCTACTGAGGGGGTCACAGTCCTTAAGGACTCGGGAATCATGATGTACCGGTACGTAATGTGTCCTTAAGGGGTTAAAGACCTGAAATTCGCAGTACATGTGTAGTGAGCCCTATAGAGCAGGAGTGGAGGATGGGATTGGAAGTGGTTCTAAGAATATGATGTGTTACGGTGGTTTCTCTTATGTCGTTGATCCCCAGAGCCTAATTAATAGAGGGTACACACGTTCTTTTCTATGGGCATACCTTGATGCAGGGGGTTCCAACCTGATGGTCGTTGTGGTGCTCGTGATGTTAATTGTTGATGGGGGTGCAAAGTAGGGCATATAGTGCAATGGCCAGGGTATGATATAATAGGAAAGGCAAGAGGTGGAAGAAAAAATTTCTTGTTTTACTGAGTTAAAAATAGGGGTTATAGTTATGGTTGAGCAAAGCGGATTCAGACTACTCTGTCCGAACCAGATTTTTTCAAAAACATGTTTGACGCCCGGATAAGAGGCGGGTGCGTTGTGGGAAACTGTTGTAACGCGTTTTGCACACGCGTGCGAGAAATCGGCATGTTTGGTACCCAGACCCAAAGCCGGACTTCTTCACTAAAGTCCAGTTTTGGGGTTGAGTATTTTGAATATTTTATTATTTTCCCTTATAACATGGTTATAAGTGAAAATAATAGCATTCTCACTACAGAATGCTCAGTAATATGTGCATTAAGTGGTTAATAATAAAAAAATAAACTCACCTTATCCACCTGATCGCATAGCTGCTGGCTAAAGGACCTGTGATGATGTCACTGCGCTCATCACATGGTCCAATCACATGGTCCTTCACCATGGTGATGGACCATGTGATGTGATGTCACCACAGGTCATTTATCTGGCAGCTAATGCTTGAAGAAGAGAGAAGAGATCGGTAAGTACGCGATCAAGTGGATAAGGTGAGTTTATTTTTTATTTTTTTACCCCCTTTATACACATTATACTACGCATTCTGTAGTGAGAATGCAATTATTTTCCCTTAGAACCATGTTATAAGGGAAAATAATAAAGATAGGGTCCCGTCTCTTAGCAACCTTGTGGGAAAATCGCACTGCATCCGCACTTGCGGATGCTTGCGATTTTCATGCAGCCCCATTGACTTCTAAGGGGCCTGCGTTGCGTAAAAAACGCAGAATAAAGAAAATGCTGCGATTTTCACGCAACGCAGAAGTGATGCGTGAAAATCACAGCTCATGTGCAAAGCCCTATAGAAATGAATGGGTCCGGATTCAGTGCGGGTGCAATGCGTCCACGTCACGCATTGCACCTGTGCAGAAAACTCGCCCGTGTGAAAGGGGCCTTAATGATATGCACACTATAAAGGCTTACAATTTATTTGCTCTGCTGAGGCAATCTTCTTATTACCACCATCAGTGCTTGACTTGTTTAGTCTCCTGTCTTGATACAGAGAGTTTCTGGCCATACATTAATGTTTCAAAATCCAAATCAGAACTTGGGTTTGTGGCTCATTAACAGTACATTGTAATGCTGTATTGAGCACAAATTAGTAAAAAAGTTTTGGAAGGAATCCTGTTCGGACAGAGCAATCCAAAGCCGTTTCTCTCTACCTTAGTTATAGTACATCCAACAACAATCTGGGCACCATGGAAATTATTGCCCTAGAAATTGAGGTATGGAGGTGGGCAAAGTGCCAGATAATGGCACTCTTGGTATGCTATCTTTCTAAAATCACTCTTAATAGAATTTCTGACTGGTAACTGTAATCTGGTAATTATGGTTGTAGTGTCCACTTGCGGGATATAGGTCCTTAAAGGCATGTCTGGCCAGGATGTGGTTAAGTTTAATAGGTGTCTTAACTGTAATCCCTCACAAGCAGAAAAGTCTGATTAGCTGTAATCACAGGTAACCTTGCTGATTCCTATGCTTGGCAAGCAGAAGGTTTTTCTTTCTTTCTCTCTTAGTTGCTGCTGCAGAAAAGCATATCCTGAGACCAAAGGGGTAGGAGCACATGGACTTACTTCTTCCCACCTCTCACACTAGTCTACACTCCCTCTCTTATTCAGGAAGCAGGAACAGACCACTCCTTCCCCTCATGAGAGGAATGGTGATTTGCTCTAACATAGTAACATTGTAACAAAGTATATAAGACCGAAAAAAGACATTTGTCCATCCAGTTCGGCCTGTTTCCTACAAGTTGATCCAGAGGAAGGCAAAAAAACCCTGTGAGGCAGAAGCCAATTTTCCCCACTTAAGGGGAAAAAAATTCCTTCCCGACTCCAATCAGGCAATCAGAATAACTCCCTGGATCAAATAGCTGTAGCTTGTAATATTATTACACTCCAGAAATAAATCCAGTCCCCTTTGAATTCCTTTATTGTACTCACCATCACCACCTCCTCAGGCAGAGAGTTCCATAGTCTCACTGCTCTTACAGTGAAGAATCCTTTTCTATGTTTGTGTACAAACCTTCTTTCCTCCAGACGCAGAGGATGTCCCCTCGTCACAGTTACAGTCCTGGGGATAAATAGATGATGGGACAGATCTCTGTACTGACCCCTGATATATTTATACATAGTTATTAGATCTCCCCTCAGTCGTCTTTTTTCTAAAGTGAATAACCCTCATTTTGATAACCTTTCAGGGTACTGTAGTTGCCCCATTCCAGTTATTACTTTAGTTTCCCTCCTCTGAACCCTCTCTAGCTCTGCTATGTCTGCCTTGTTCACAGGAGCCCAGAACTGTTCACTGTACTCCATGTGTGGTCTGACTAGTGAATTGTAAAGTGGTAGGACTATGTTGTCATCACAGGCATCTATGCCCCTTTTGATGCAAACCACTATCTTATTGGCCTTGGCAGTAGCTGCCTGACACTGTTTTTTGCAGCTTAATTAGCTGTTTATTAAAATTCCTAGATCCTTTTCCATGTCAGTGTTACCGAGTGTTTTACCATTTAATATGTACGGGTGACTTGCATTATTCCTTCCCATGTGCATAACTTTACATTTGTCAGTGTTAAACCTCAATATAGCACTATGTTCCCTATCTTCGTTAATTCTAGCAAGTCAACCAATAGGAAAGTCATAGCCCGTTCAAAGTGTCATTCGCAGTACGCAAATATTACATTATGTAATATTCGCGTACTGCGAATGAAACTTTGAACGGGGTATAACTTTGCTATTGGTTGGCTTGCTAGAATTAAAGAAGATAGAGAATATAGCGCTATATTCATTATCTTCGCTAATTCTAGCAATACAAATAAACTTGCCTATACACAGCTCTAAGTTGGATGTGCAATGCGAGAATATCAAGTAATATTAGTCTCATTGCGCATCCTACTTAGAGCGGGGTATATGCAACTTACTTTACTATTGTTTGGCTGGGTAGAATTAACAAATATGAAGAATACACATATAGCGCTATATTCTCTATATTCGTTAATTCTAGCAAGCCAACCAATAGTAAAGTTGCCTTTATACCCCGTTTAAAGTTCAATTCGCAATACGCGAATAATTAAATCGCATATTATTCACGATAAATAAAATAATGACAAATATTCAATTTCAACGAATATATAACGAATATTCAATTCAATATTCTCTAAATATCGCGAAATCGAATATGGCACCTCCCGCTCATCACTATACTGCACATGTACGGCAGATGTCGGAAGGGGTTAATACTAGTAGCCGACTAGTAGTAAAGGACTTCGATCTGTATTTCATGGAAAATTTGATTTGCCATGAAGCCGAATTTCTTCATACTTCACAGTAACAGATCAATTTTTCCAGAAATGGTGGTAAAAATAAAAAAAATCATACTCACCTCATCCATTTGAGCATGAAGAGACCACAGCAGGCATCTTGCTTGAAGATCCCATGCGAAATCACCTGCGCAGTGACATATGATGTCACTACACCGGCCAGCGCGATGTCGTCATCACACACCCAACGAGTCTTCGCACTGGACCTTCAAGCAAGATGGCCAGGGAGGCCTCTTGACGTTCAAATCGATAAGCTAAGCACAATTGTATTTTTTTTTTCTAACTGACCAACCTCTGATAGGCTTTAATATGCATCGCGATGAGAGATGAATGCTGTATCTGAGGGGTTCAATGAGGGGGGGCGGCGCCGTTCCACGTCATTGCACCAGCTATTTACAACTTATGAACTTTGCTCATCTTTAGTTAATACTATTTGACACCATAAATTTTACATTGTTTCCCACACCCCCTTACAAGCTATTGAGGTTGCTGGTGGCATATAATATAATATAAAACTAACTAACTGCACATTTAGAGATTTAGTCAGAAGCAGCAGTTTCTACAGCTCTGGTTCTTGAGGGGTGCTAAGATTACACTACTGTTAACCCCTTAGTTACCACCGATACATGTTTTTATGGTGGTCATTTAGGGGTCTTAGGCTGGGCTGCTGTTTTTTTTTTACGTCTGCCCAGTCTAAGCACTGCACTGGTCCCCCGTGCAGCAGGGAGCGGGAACCCAGCTCTCACATAAGAGCCGCGGCCCTGCTCTAACAGCCCACACTGGCAGGAGTGCTGATCCGGGCTGTTTAACACTTTACATGCCGCAGGCAATGGCGCCCGCCCCATGTAAAGCGGTGACAGAGGGAGCGGACTCCCTCCGTCTCCCATCAGCACCCCGCAAATGCGATCGCGGGGTGTCTATGTGTTTGAAGGCTACCTGGCATCTGTTGTAGGCCCTGGTCCTGGCTGTAGGAATTTTCAGCAGGATGCGCCTCTCTGACGCAGCCTGCTGGTCAATGTTAAAATAGCATTGCTATTAAAATGCAATGTATTATAGGGATAATACATTGCATTTTAAAAGCAATCAAAATACTGTCTTTTATAGTCTTCTTGTGGGACTATTAAGTGGTAAAAAAAAAGAAAAAAACACATTCATAAAATAAAAAAATACCATTAAAAAATTACACTTTTTTCCATTGAAAATATACTTTTCAATGAAAAAAAAAAGAAAAAAATCTCCCCTGTATATTTGGTATTGCCGCATCTGCAACAACCCAGACTACATAAAAATTACATAAATTATCCCCTAAGGTGAACGCCATAAAAATAATAAAAAATAAAAAAATACAGAATTGCCAATTTATTCTTAGTTGCCATCGAAAAAACTAAATAACAAGTGATCAAAAAGCGCCATTTACTCCAAAATGATACCAATTAAAAATACAAGTCGTCCCGTAAAAATCAAGCTCTCATGCAACTCCATAGAAAGAAAAATAAAAAAGTTATGGGTCTTGGGAAGCGGCAATGTAAAAACATTACTTTTATAAAAAGGTGTTTTATTGCAAAAAAGTAGTAAAACGTAAAACAACTATATGTATTTGGTATCACTGTAATCATACTGACCCAGAAAATAAAGATATTATGTTATTTATACAGAAATATTAACGCCATATAGTTTATAAAATAAAAATGCAGTGGCAGTTTTGCTGTTTTTCCCATCTCCCTCCCAGAAAGAGTTAATAAAAGTTAATCAGAATGTGATTAACATTCTGATTCTATGGACATCATGTTGTATTATTTGAAACGTTTTTAGATGAAAAGTGGCCAGAAAGTGACTTCAATACGAGGTTTTAAAGCAAAGCCATCATTCATACCAGACTTAAAATTTAATCATTCACCAATATTATGCTGTGGCCTATCTTCCAAGATGTAACTAATCTGACAATACTCGATTTAGTTCAACTTACCGTACTCAATTAACCTTCTTGCAAAATTATTCACTTATTAGCCAAAAAAATAATTTGTCTTTGTTCACAAAATAACAGTTAATCTATCAAATTTATATATAGTTTTTTTCTAACACAAATATAAATTTATCTTTATTAAATCATCAGCAAAAATACATAGAAAATGTAAAAAAAGTTCACCACAGGACAGGACAAACACAATGCCGTATGCACCATTGCGCTATAACTGATAATAAATTAATGCTTCAATTGCAACAATATTATATGAACTGTATGTTGTATTACAAGGTAACCTTATTTTGTTTTTATATATAAACTTAAACTGCTGGAATGTGATGGGATGTAAAGAATCCAAAAACCATGGCTTTAGAAGAAGAGCAAAAGCTATGAAGTTCAGATTAAACTACACACTACATTTTTTCATGTGTTACCCCTAGTGTGGAAACCTAGTAACTAGAATTGTTAGTTTCCCAGCTAATAATGTATATTACAGATCCACTGGTTGACGCCAAATATTAGCTCACTGTGGGCTTCAAGACTCATCATCATATTCTCAGGTACAAAGAAGCTACAGTATATTGAGTGGTTTACCTCTCTTAGAGTTGTATAGAGTGGCAGTAAGTTCTGACCGCCGCTCTCCACTCAATACAAGTCATATTAACTATACTGTAGATGGTGAGGAGTAGACAGGGGGAAAATCGATTCTACATAAATTGAAATTCACTTTCTCCCTGACAAAGCCGTTGGTGAAATGCGCTGGTAAGTGGGGAACCTTTATACAGACAGTGTGTACTTGATGTACCTTTTTTCATTGTTTCACCATTTTGTGGTTTTTGGTAACGGGTTCATATGCGGCTTATTGTGGAGTCGCTGTGTGTATTTATGTGCTCTGATGTCAGACATAATCCACATGAATATGATGAAATTTTAATATTCTTTTTCCCAGTGTTTATTATGCATTGTATACGTTTGTAACTGTCTGCATGTGAACTAATTCCTCACTAGTTATTTTATTTCAACTTTACACTACGATCATTTGGATTCCTCTAATTTTAACTTTCTTGTATTTTAATTGAGCTAAATAAAGGAAATATAATTTTATTTCTTTTGTGGATTATTTTGTTTTGGGCTTCAACACCAATAGTGTGTAGGTTTAGATAAATTGAAATCACTACAAATTTTCCCCAAAAAATGTTTTTAGCATATCATGAACTTTTGCAATTGGGTTTGGATGAATTGCTCAAAATGGAATCACAGCAGTGCAGGGAAAATTAAGAAAGAGGATTACATGAATACAGTTAGTTTAGTGCCAGGGAAAGTATAGTGAGACAATAGCTAGTGAGTTTTTAGATTTAATTAGTTGACAGTCAGGGACAGGACAGGAGTTTGTGTTGTATGCCACTTTGTAACTCAATCAGGCTACCAGCCATTTCAGTGAGTGCTTTAGCATCATTTAAAGTTATACCATTCAATTTTCTATTCATATTAATCATTCCAATGTACACATAATGTACAATCACAGATACAAATCTTTTGCAATATTAATCCTAGTGCTAATAGTACACCTGCATCACTTTTTTTTATTCTTTTGCTATAAAGCCAAACGTTTACTTCTCCTCAAGAAGGGGTCATTTTTGGACCATTTTTTTTACTAAAAAATTAAATCTAACAGTGCAATGCATTTTTAAACAGGCTGTCTGTTACCACTGCAAATATTCATTTACCCATAGCCATATATGTTGCTGTCCTTTTGGTATTACTACTACTGCTGTTCTCAGATTTAAAAACTTAAAAGGGGTTGGATACAGTGGTAGGAGACCTTAGAGTATCATACATGACTCTTCAGGGTAATTGAGGCACTTTTGATTTTAGTGTCATTTATTCACGTCTAAACAAAATCTGATGACTTATATGTGCAAATCAGGCCAGAAACAAATTTCAAGAAATTCCCTCATCTCTAGTGAGGGTCGGGAGTATGATGGACTAAGAAAGGATGGTAAATTTTGTTGGTGGCTTACAAAACTGAAGCCTATATTGATGAAATCACTGTTTAATTCCTCCAATATCCTGAAAGCATACCTAAGTTTTCAGAAAAACCTTGCATAATGCACCATAATTGTGAATAAACTGGTCTTTTTTGGCTTCCCTAAAGTCTTTTTCAGCAATATTATTCCCTATTTCAGCTGCAAAGCTAGATACATTTCAATCAGAAGCAGGGGGAATATCCCTTCTGTGAAATCTGCCAGCCCTGTACTGCTGTGACACCCTTTCCCTTACTTCCCACCCCACTATATTTATTTTCAGCTCTGGAGCTCACAGAACATATAAGGAGGGGGAATCAAACTTACAGGCACATAGGAGGCTCCCATAATTTTAAAAAAACGTGTAGAAGCAGTTCTTTTATCAGGCTCAGGATCTCAGCTCTGACACCCCCCCCCCCCCACTTGCTCTTATCCATCTTCTGCATCTCTATTACTTGGAACTGTACTTACCTGACAACAGGCAATGGACTGCAAATTAGTAGGGTTAGTAAAACCCCTAGTGGCCATGACTTTTCATGCTTTTTTTCAGGTGGAAGCAGGCATATATTTTAAATGTCATTTTCAAAGTGATTTAGAAATTTTTAAGATACACTATTCTCTATTAAATGTAATAGAATTGTGTAAAAGTACAATTTGTGTGAATTGTACTAAAGTACAGTGTAATCTAGTTAATTGATGATAGTTTGTACCTTACCTTGCCATATCCACAGCTGGAGAGTCTATAAAATTCATACCTTTCACCAATAAGTGAATTGTTGTTAAGAGCAGATGAAAGATTCCTACTGCTAACTAGGGACGGCACAGTTCAAGCTAGTTAATGTTAAATGATGCATGACTTGTGCATTTCTATTACAATTATACATGTATTTGATTGTTTAAACATACTTATACATGGACAAAGTTTAATGAATAAAAATGAAGGCGTCTCATGAAGTCTCACTACTACCACTCCTTAAGTGTTAATTTCCATTTTTATTCTGATGTCTGCCACTCACCTTTTGCGTTGGAAGTGAAATTGCTGTCAGCTGCTGAAAGGTCCAAGTGACTTCTTTGCCTGGTGTTATATCAATGTGTCACTGTAAACCTTTTTTTATAGCTATTGCCTTATTTCATTAGCTTTGGCACACATAATTCACTCACCTCAGGGGTCAAAGGCCTGTTTTTCAGAGAACAGGAAATGTTTTTCTTCTTTTTATCCTACTAAATCTAATGCTTTAGCTCATAAGATATATATATTTCTGAACACTGAATCCAAAATGGACAGTATGGACACTGTCTATACGGTAGCTATTGGATATATTCCTAGACTACTATTGGTTAATGGCTACAGTATATTGTGGTATGATAAGCTGCTAATTACATGGTTTTGCATGAGCAGGCAATTTAATTTTTATGAAAACAAGAATTACTGTGCAAACAATGTACTAATTGATAAAAATAAAGTGTGTGAATGGGGAGGGGGTCTGAATGATACAATGTTTAGTCCTATTCAGAGAGTGGATGGATGCATTGCACAGACAGGGCACATCCAATACATATTTACACAGAGAAGAATCTACTGCCTGGTATAAGTAAGGTACAGAATATGAGCAGTTGTTTCAATTAAAGGGTTTATCCCAAAATTGATGTAAAAAATGAAAATCAGACAATATATATGACAATCATTTTCTAACAAAGCTAGAGGTAGCATGTCCTTTCTCAGGGGGAATCCTTTCTGCCACATCTAAGTATTTTCTCGAAAGGCGTGTACTTTTTCAGCAAGTGGCACAATGCAGATTCATTTTATTGAATAACTCATTCATATACTAACTTTTTAATTACATGCAGTTAAAAAAGTATATCAATCCAGCAGCTGGATTGATAAATATATAAAATTGTTCCGGGCACAACTCCTTTAATATTTATTTAAATCATTAAGCATTGTTAAGCATAAGCATTGTTTTATTGATTTATATATATATATATATATATATATATATATATATATTTATTAATGTATAGTGGCATGCAAAAGTTTGGGCACCACTTGGTCAAAATAGCTGTTACTGATGGTTTTACCATGATCTTCACAGTCCTCTGATCTGAACTTCATTGAAAATCTGTGGATAGACCTCAAAAAAGCAGTGCATGCAAGACAGCCAGGATTCTTACAGAACTGGAAGACTTTTGCAAGGAAGAATTGATAAAAATCCCTGAAACAAGAATTTAAAGACTCTTGGCTGGCTACAGAAAGCAATTACAAACCGTGATACATGCCAAAGAGGGTGCTACTAGGTACTAACCATGCAAGATGCCCAAACCTTTGCTTCAGACCTTTTAGCTTGTTTGTCATTTTGAAAATCTAATAAAGATGAAAATAACATCACAGTAACAGTAGTTGTAACCAGGGGTGCCCAAACTTTTGCATGTCACTGTGTATATATATATATATATATATATATATATATATATAGAACTTCGTAAAAAGCCACGGCACATCCAGTTAATGAAAAAGAAATGTGATCTTTATTCACCCATCTAGCGACGTTTCGGTCCACTTGCTGGGACCCTTGTCAAGCAATGTGTATACAAGCAATGTGTCCATATATAGTGTACAGCTCATTAGCATACGTAATTGGAAAAAAATCCAGAGTGACATAGAAAGTGCAAAAATGCATACACAAATATAAGTCTAGACATCATAAATATATCTTTCAGTGGAAAACAACATATACATATCATATAATACCATAAATAAATATTTAAAAGTACATAAGTTTGGTCATGTGATCTTCGGAATTACACCGTAATACGTGATGACGTGACAAGTAAAATCTACCTTCACCTATGTGGTGGAAGAGGGCGGAGCACATCGTGTCAAAAAGTAGCAAGTATCTAAGTAGTCTACATCCTCACGGCGTGCCGGAATCACCCCTGCGCATGTCCTGGGGTCTCGGCACGTCACGGGTCATGTGATCGCAACAAATAACATCTACTAAACGATATGCGTCACTTGTGTAATGGCGGAACATACTTCCTCGGCGTGCCGGGATCCCGCCCGCTCATGTCTGGGAATCCCAAGCACGTCACAGGTCACACGGCCGTCATCAAAGTCACATGATCAGTACGTCATAGAATTCTTTGATCCGGTCCAGAGCTTCGGATCAAAGAATAAGCGTAAATAGAATATTTGAGGTAACAGTAAGTAATCATTCACCTAAGAAGCTATTACCATAAATCTGGGTGCTTAAATCCTAGCACTCCAGAAAACCGTCCCCAATTAGCCTTACAAGGGAAGCAGTTCCTACACTGCGGCATATTAAAAATCGCATAATATGTATAGTACTTTACAAGTCAGTTAACCTGACATATATATATCAGGGATAGTTGTGCTCCGTCTTCATCCACCACCAGAACCGTCTAAAAAATAAAAACATATACAAGGAGCCGCCGGGTTCTTGTTCAAGCGGCATCTGTGGGGGGCGGTATTATCTGGTGTGGTGCCCGAATTCAGGCAGTTTGGAGTTGGGAGGTTGGCAAGCTTGGTGTCACCTCAGCATTCGGGCAGGCAGCCCGTCCAGCTGGCAGAACCGTTTTGCTCTGGGGGTGATGGCATGATTGCCTTCTTCCCAGCTCCTCAGTGCAGCATTACGGTTTAAAAAAAATAAATAAATCATTTTTTTTCATTATTTAACTGTGTCCTTTAGTTCCCGTTAGGCCACACTCCTGGTCACGTTCAGCATGTCGGTTGTTGTCACCCATCCCGGTTGGCATGCTTCCCGGGTCGGGGTATGTTCTCTGCATCTGGTGGTGTCACGTCCAGTTCTTGTATGTATCAGGTTCCTCCTTTCTAGTAATGTTTCCGCCTCCCCTGAACATTCAGGTCACGTTCCAGGTGATACTAGGTCCCCGTTTCAGCGCACGTCTTGTTTTTTGCCCTGCTTTGTCACCTGAATCGTTTGGGTGGCCTATCCGACCATTAGCCCGCCTCGTACCCAGTTCAGTTTTGATCAGGGTAGGCAACTTTGCCGTAGTACTCGGGTTATCGGCAGCATCGGGCATAGTTGCCCGCATCACCCAAGCCATGTCTGCTAGCCTGAATCGCTCAGGTCAGGTTTCCCCCACTGCAGTGTTGTTTTGCCAGAGCATATTTCTTTCAGGTGTAATTGCTGAACCGCTCGGTTCATGTCATTATTGTTCAATTGCCTGAATCACTCAGGTTCATGTGTCAATCATGTATAATGGCCTGAATCGCTCAGGTCACGTGTCATTCATGTTTTATTGCCTGAATCGCTCAGGTTCATGTATCATTCATGCATAATTGCCTGAATCGCTCAGGTTCATCTATTATTTATGTATAATTGCCTGAATCGCTCAGGTTCATGTATCGTCCATGTTTAGTTGCTTGAAATCACGTTTCATTCATGTATTTCTGCCGAATCGCTCAGGTTCACGTATCATTCATGTATATCTGCATGAATTGCTCAGGTGAATGTCTCTTGCTTGTGTAATGGCTTGATCCATCCAGGTAATGACACTTTTTGTACTGTCGCCTGAATCGCTCAGGTCCTGTTCCTTCTATGTGTATTGGCCCGATCCTCTCAGGTCATGTTCCATTTGATGTCCGGTCAGTCCTGAATCGCATGTATAATTGCCTGAATCGCTCAGTTAACCTTTAAGCAGTGTAACGTTGGTTCCTAAATCTCTCAGGTCATGTAATATTCATGTAGGATTGCCTGAATCGGGCCATACTTAATGCAGTATAACGTTGGTTCCTGAATCAGTCTGGTCAGGTATCATTCATGTATATTACCTGAATCACTCAGGTTATCCTTCATGCAATGTAACATTGGTTTCTGAATCACTTAGGTCATGTATCAGTCATTTACGATTGCCTGAATCGCTCAGGTCATTCTTCATGCAGTGTAGCGTTGGTTCCTGAATCGCTCAGGTCATGTATCTTTCATTTATAATTGCCTGAATCGCTCAGGTCACCCTTCATGCAGTATAACGTTGGTTCCTGAATCTCTCAGGTCAGCTATCATTCATGTATAATTGCCTGAATCACTCAAGTCTTCCTTCATGCAGTGTAACGTTGGTTCCTGAATCTCTCAGATCAGGTATCATTCATGTAGGATTGCCTGAATCGTGCCATTCTTAATGCAGTATAACGTTTGTTCCTGAATCACTCAGGTCATGTATCTTTCATGTATAAGTGCCTGAATCGCTCAGGTCACCTTTCATGCAGTATAACATTGGTTCCTGAATCGCTCAGGTCATGTGTCTTTCATGTATAAGTGCCTGAATCGCTCAGGTCACACTTCATGCAGTATAACATTGGTTCCTGAATCGCTCAGGTCATGTATTATTCATGTATAATTGCCTGAATCGCTCAGGTTATCCTTCTTAGCAGTGTAACATTGGTTCCTGAATCGCTCAGGTCATGTATTATTCATGTAGGATTGCCTGAATCGGGCCATTCTTCATGCAGTATAACGTTGGTCCCTGAATCACTCTGGTCAGGTATCATTCATGTATATTGCCTGAATCTCTCAGGTTATCCTTCATGCAATGCAACATTGGTTCCTGAATCACTCAGGTCATGTATCAGTCATGTACGATTGCCTGAATCACTCAGGTCTTCCTTCATGCAGTGTAACGTTGGTTCCTGAATCTCTCAGGTCAGGTATCATTCATGTAGGATTGCCTGAATCGTGCCATTCTTCATGCAGTATAACGTTGGTTCCTGAATCGCTCAGGTCAGGTATCATTCATGTACATTGCCAGGTATCATTCATGTATATTGAACATAAACCCTGATGCAATGCCAATTAATCGACACAATAGTGCACCTATAAACACAGCACAGAACCGCTGACACATGCATGCCCATGACATACAATTTATAGATTAAACACACTTACCAGAGCCTCAGAACTCAAATACAGGCACCTTGATCAATCTGCTTGTGCCCCCATATATGGACCACTGACATACATTTACCAACACCTTGCATGTCTGGCGCTAACTGCGGACGTGCGCCCCACATGTAAACCAGGTGACAGTAAACATGCACTTTTTTTTTTTTTTTTTCAGTATCGACTATTGATACATGACCCTTCCAGAGAGATAAACTAAATAATACCATCACTTAATCACTACGTGCGAAGCTTGGAGACATGAGTCCTGTATCAAACAGATGTCAGAAAACATGCGACCATACTTACTCTAGGCGTATGCAACACCAATAACTATATGCAATAGCCCCCAACAAGCCCCTGAACAGCCAGACAAAAATACTAACAACAGTCACTTGACCATTAGCGCCCAACTTTGCTTCTTCCCAGAGTATTGCGAATCGCATACCGCTGTGTGGATCACGTGCCAACAAGTGCAATTCTACAGTGAATGCCAGCACTCGCCTTGCACTTTCTGCCGCTGCCCAGGCGTGAATGAGCCTGCACACGATGCAGCTTCGTTTTTTGTTTTTCTTTCATTGACCATTGATACACAACACTTAAACACAGCATGCTTAGCTTGAGGCAACTGCAGACACGCACTCCACATGTAAACCAGGTATCAGAAACATACAACCATACCTACTCTAAGCGCATGCTACCCCAAAGGCCTCTGAAAAGCCAGACAAACAATACTGACGCCATCACTCGAGCATTAGCGCCCAAACTCTGCTTCATCCCAGAGCGCTACATGTTGCGGACCACAGCATGGGTCCCGTCACCCAGCTGTAAGGAGCCTGTACACCATGCTGCTGTATCCTAGAGCTGACCCTGAGGTAGTGAAATCAGCTGAATCGGCGTCAGCCTGGGCCCACAGGTGCCTATAAATAGCATAACAATCAGCCAGCCTAGGCCCACAGGTGCATGTAAATAGCCTTGTAATCAGCCTCCCCTCCCACAAATACAGCAAATATATCTGCTTATTTTATATATATATATATATATATATATATATATATATACAGTGGATATAAAATGTCAGGTTTCTGCGCTTTAAAAAAATGAGACAAAGATAAATCATTTCAGAACTTTTTCTACCTTTAATGTGACCTATAAACTGTACAACTCAATTGAAAAACAAACTGAAATATTTTTGGTAGATGGAAGAAAAATATAAAATTAATATGGTTGCATAAGTGTGCACACCCTTAAACTAATACTTTGTTGAAGCACCTTTTGATTTTATTACAGCACTCAGTCTTTTTGGGTATGAGTCTATCAGCATGGGCGTAGGAAGCAGGGGGGATGGGGGGGCGGATACCCCCCAGGAAATAATGCGGGGGGCAGCGGGGCAATGTGTGCTGCAGCGGCGGCGGGTGACTAAGATGAGCGCTTGTGGAAGCACTCGGCTCATCTTGATCTGTTTGTATCGCTGTCCTTAGGACAGCAATACAAACAGAAGGCTGTGCAGAGGAGCAGGGGAGAGGTGTGTCCCTTTCCTGTTCCTCTGATAGGCTGCCGGCACTGTCTAGGCCGGCAGCCTATCAGAGGCCGGCGTAGGCGGCGCGATGACATCATCGCACCGCCTGAGCCGTACAGCGCGGGACACAGGCCGGAAGAGGCCTGCATCGCATCGCTTGGCAGAGGTAAGTATAAGGGCCTATTTTTTTTTAATACAATACTTAGTTTTACTGGAACATGATTGGGTGGGCCGGGCCCTGTTATTACTGGCACATGATTGGGGGGGCTGTTATTAGTGGCACATGATTGAGGGGGGACCCTGTTATTAGTGGCACATGATTGGGGGGGGCTGTTATTACTGGCACACAATGGGGGCGACCCTGTTATTACTGGCACACAATGGGGGCGACCCTGTTATTACTGGCACATGATTGGGGGGGCTGCTATTACTGGCACATGATTGAGGGGGCTGTTATTACTGACTGATGAGAGGCGCTGGGGAGGGCTGATGAGAGGCACTAGGGGCTGCTGTAGAGGCACTGGGGGCTGCTATGAGGCATGGGGCTCTTATCCGAGGTCTGATTGGGGGTCATTCATATTGGGGTCGGGCTGAGGTGTGATCTGAGGTATTATTAACATTGGGGACCTTATTAGTAACATAGTAACATAGTATATAAGACCGAATAAAGACATTTGTCCATCCAGTTTGGCCTGTTTCCTACTAGATGATCCAGAGGAAGGCAAAAAAACCCTGTGAGGCAGAAGCCAATTTTCCTCACTTATGGGGAAAAAAATTCCTTCCCGACTCCAATCAGGCAATCAGAATAACTCCCTGGATCAATGACCCCTCTCTAGTAGCTGTAGCCTGTAATATTATTACACTCCAGAAATAAATCCAGTCCCTTCTTGAATTCCTTTATTGTACTTACCATCACCACCTCCTCAGGCAGAGAGTTCCATAGTCTCACTGCTCTTACAGTGAAGAATCCTTTTCTATGTTTGTGTACAAACCTTCTTTCCTCCAGACGCAGAGGATGTCCCCTTGTCACAGTCACAGTCGTGGGGATAAATAGATGATGGGACAGATCTCTGTACTGACCCCTGATATATTTATACATAATTATTAGATCTCCCCTCAGTCGTCTTTTTTCTAAAGTGAATAACCCTAATTTTGATAACCTTTCAGGGTACTGTAGATCCCTCATTCCAATTATTACTTTAGTTGCCCTCCTCTGAACCCTCTCCAGCTCTGCTATGTCTGTCTTGTTCACAGGAGCCCAGAACTGTACACAGTACTCCATGTGTGGTCTGACTAGTGATTTGTAAAGTGGTAAGACTATGTTCTCATCACGGGCGTCTATGCCCCTTTTGATGCAACCCATTTTCTTATTGGCCTTGGCAGTAGCTGCCTGACACTGGTTTTTGCAGCTTAATTTGCTATTTATTAAAATTCTTAGATCCTTTTCCATGTCAGTGTTACCGAGTGTTTTACCATTTAATATGTACGGGTGACTTGCATTATTTCTTCCCATGTGCATAACTTTACATTTGTCAGTGTT
The DNA here is from genome assembly GCA_033119425.1 of Bufotes viridis. Taxonomy (NCBI): domain Eukaryota; kingdom Metazoa; phylum Chordata; class Amphibia; order Anura; family Bufonidae; genus Bufotes; species Bufotes viridis. The sequence goes on along the minus strand of CM065592.1, from coordinate 100,419,660 downwards.
AAACCTCATCTGCCATTTTTCTGCCCAAGCCTCCAATCTATCCAGATCCCTCTGTAGCAGAAAACTGTCCTCTTCAGTGTTAATTACTTTACACAGTTTAGTGTCATCTGCAAAAATAGATATTTTACTGTGCATGCCTTCTACAAGATCATTAATAAATATATTGAAGAGAATAGGGCCCAATATTGACCCCTGAGGTACCCCACTAGTTACAGTGACCCAATCTGAGTATGTACCGTTAATAACCAGTCAGTTACTTACCCACATACAGACATTTTCTCCCAGTCCAAGCATCCTCATTTTATATACTAACCTTTTATGAGGTACGGTGTCAAATGCTTTGGAGAAGTCCAGATATACGATATCCATTGATTCGCCGCTGTCAAGTCTAGAACTTACCTCCTCATAGAAGCTGATTAAATTTGTTTGGCATGACCTTAGAAACCTTTCAAACAGTTTACCAACAATAGATGTTAAACTTACCGGCCTATAATTTCCAGGCTCTGTTTTTGGACCCTTTTTGAATATTGGCACCACATTTGCTATGCGCCAATCCTGTGGAACATTCCCTGTTATTATAGAGTCCGTAAATATCAGAAATAATGGTCTGGCTATGACATCACTAAATCCCCTTAGGATACGGGGGTGTATGCCATCCGGTCCTGGCGATTTGTCTATTTTAATCTTTTAAGTTGCTGTTGTACTTCTTCCTGGGTCAGACAGGGCACTTTTAATGGGGAATTTACTTTTACATTCTGCATTTCATCTGACAGTTTATTTTCCTCAGTGAATATAGTGGAGAAAAAAATATTTAATAGTTTTGCTTTATCCTCGTCGCTCTCTGCAACACCCCCTCATTGCTATGTAGAGGGCCGACTCCTTCAGATTTATATTTTTACTATTTATATAATTGAAGAACATTTTAGGGTTAGTTTTACTCTCTTTGGCAATTAATTTCTCGGTCTCTAGTTTGGCAAATTTTATTAGTTTTTTACATATTCTATTTTTTTCCTTATAGTTTATCAGTGCTTCCTGACTCCTCCTGTTTTAGCGATTTATATGCTTTCTTTTTGTCATTTATTGCCTTCTTTACGGTTCCATTTATCCACATTGGTTTCTTATTGTTCCTTAGCCTTTTATTCCTATAAGGTATGTACCTCTCACAATTAGATGTTACAATGCTTTTAAAAATCTCCCATTTTATGGTTGTATTTTTATTTTTGAGGACTTTGTCCCAGTTAGTTAGGCCTATGGCCTCGCTTAGTTGGCTAAATTTTGCTTTTTTGAAGTTTGGTATTTTTGTTCCTCCCTTTAGAAACTCTCATTTGAAGGATAATTGGAAGGTTATAACTTTATGGTCACTATTTCCCAGGTGTCCCCCAACCTGCACATCTGTTGTTCTATCAGGTCTATTGGTTAATACTAAGTCCAGTATGGCCGTCCCTCTAGTGGGGTCCTGAACCAGTTGGGAAAGGAAATTGTCTTTGGCTATTGCCAAGAACCTGTTTTTGGGATGTACAGCTTTCAGTTTCCCAGTCTATATCTGGGTACTTGAAGTCCCCCATGATAACGACTTCATTATGATTTGCCGCCGCGTCTATCTCTTTTAGTAATAGATTTTCTGTGGACTCTGGTATATTAGGTGGTTTATAATACACTCCTATTAGCATTTTATTATTGTTTTTTGCTCCATGTATTTCTACCCACAGTGACTCCACATGTTCATGTCCCTCAGAGATGTATTCTCGAATTACGGGATTTAGACACGACTTCACGTAGAGGCAGACCCCTCCACCTCTCCGGTTTTGACGATCCTTTCTAAACAGAATGTAACCTTTTATATTAACAGCCCGGTCATAGTTATCATCCAGCCATGTCTCAGTTATTCCCACTACGTCATAGTCCTCCTCACACATCACTAATTCCAGTTCACCAGTCTTGTTAGTCAGGCTTCTGGCATTAGTATACATACATTTGACAGGTTTATGTGTATTTTTTACCCTATATCTTTCATTCTGAGCTGTTCTAGTCCCCCCTTCCATTCCTCCCCCAGACACACTACCTTGCCCCTGGTCTCTATCTGCACTATCTTCCCCTCCTATAACGTAATTACCCTCCCCCCCAGTCCCTAGTTTAAACACTCCTCCAACCTTCTAGCCATCTTTCTCCCCAACACAGCTGCCCCTTCCCCATTGAGGTGCAGCCCGTCCCTACGATTGAGCCTGTAGCCAACAGAAAAGTTGGCCCAGTTCTCCAGGAACCCGAACCCCTCCTTCCTACACCAGTTCTTGAGCCACTTGTTTACCTCCCTAATCTCCCGCTGCCTTTCTTGTGTGGCTCGTGGTACAGGTAGTATTTCAGAAAATACTACTTTTGAGGTCCTTGCCCTAAGCTTTTGACCTAAATCCCTGAAATCATTTTTAAGGACTCTCCACCTTCCTCTAACTTTGTCATTGGTTCCGATATGGACCATGACCGCTGGATCTTCTCCAGCCCCTCCAAGTAATCTGTCAACCCGATCCGCGATGTGTCGAACTCTAGCGCCAGGAAGACAGCACACTGTTCGGCGATCACGATCTTTGTGACAGATTGCCCTATCTGTACCCCTAATAATTGAGTCTCCCACTACCAGCACCTGTCTGGCCTGCCCTGCTCTCCTGGTCCCCTGCTTACTGGAGCTGATATTCACCTGACTGGCAGAGGAAGTGTCTGGCTGTATTGGGGCTGTTAGTTGAGGTCTGATTAACATTGGGGGTCTGATTGGTGGTCTGACCTGAGGTTTAATGAAAATTATTTTTTTCTTATTGTGCCCACTTCCAGCCTGGAGCCCAGCTGCCCAGAGCACTGATCCGGAGCAGCTTGGAGAAAAAGGCCTCAGAGTCTTCCACACTCATTCTGCCCGGCCAAGTCAGCCAGCACCCCTGAGGCCAAGCCAGCCAGCACCCCTGAGTCTTCAGAACTGTAAGTAAATTATATATAAGAGATTTTTGACACACACACACACACACACACTTAAAATTTAACGATGTAAACAACTCGCAGTTTACTGAATAAGAATATACCCGGCAAGCAAAAATGCTGTCCCCCCCCCCGATTTTTGGGGGGTTCCTACACCCATGTCTATCAGCATGGCACATTTTGACTTGGCAAGATTTGCCCACTCTTCTTTGCAAAAACACTCCAAATCTGTCAGATTGCAAGGGCATCTCCTGTGCACAGCCCTCTTCAGATCACTCCACATTGTGCCAATATTGACTGGTATTTGGAACAGTTCCAGCTTTAGAAAAACGGCCCCAAAGCATGATGCTGCCACCACCATGCTTCACTGTGGGTATGTTGTTCTTTTGGTGATGTGCAGTGTTGTTTTTGTGCCAAACATATCTTTTGGAATTATGGCCAAAAAGTTCAACCATGGTTTCATCAGACCATAATACCTTTTCCCACATGCTTTTGGGAGACTTCAGATGTGTTTTTGCAAAATGTAGCTTTGCTTGGATGTTTTTCTTTGTAAGAAAAGGCTTTTATCTTACCACTTTACCCCATAGCCCAGACATGTAAAGAATACAGGAGATTGTTGTCACATGTACCACACAGCCAGTACTTGCCAGATATTCCTGCAGCTCCTTTAATGTTGCTATAGGACTCTTGGTAGCCTCCCAGACCAGTTTTCTTCTCGTCTTTTCATCAATTTTGGAGGGACGTCCAGTTCTTGGTAATGTCAATGTTGTTCCATATTTTCTCCACTTGATGATGACTGTCTTCACTGTGTTTCATGGCATATCTAATGCCTTGGAAATTCTTTTGCACCCTTCTCCTGACTGATACCTTTTAACAATGAGATCCCTCTGATGCTTTGGAAGCTCTCTGTGGACCATGGCTTTTGCTGTGGGATGCGACTAAGAATATGTCAAGAAAGAGCAACTAGAGTAGCTGAACTTTATTTGGGGTTAATCAGAGGCACTGTAAATGATGGCACGTGTATGCTGACTCTTATTTAACATGATTTTGAATGTGATTGCTTAATTCTGAACACAGCTACATCCCCAGCTACATCCCCTCTTATGGGTGTGCACACTTATGCAACAACATTATTTTAGTTTTTTTTGTTTTCTTCCCTCCACCTAAAAGAAAACAGTCTGTTTTTCAATTGAGTGGTACAGTTTATAGGTCACATTAAAGGTAGAAAAAGTTTTTAAAAATTTTTTATCTTTGTCTCATTTTTTCACAGCACAGAAACCTGACATTTTCACAGGGATGTGTAGACTTTTTATATCCACTGTAAGCTAACTATCTAATGAAATGACTCAGCAAAGCACAGAGCTCAGCAAAGAAACTGCTGTCTCTCTCAGAACTGCAAAAGACTGCAGAAAATGGCTGCTTGGGAGGTTCTTATATAGTAAAGGGGTAGATTACTTTCCTATTGGTTGTTAGGGATGTTGCTAAGCTCTGACAAAGATATTTCAGCCTTCTCATTGGCCCACAAGCAAGAAGCAGGGAGGGATCATGGGTTCAGATTTAAAAAAATCTAGAATATTCGCGAATACGAATATATAGCACTATATTCTAAATCTTCAGGAATTCTCGAAGTGGCGATATTCATGCCTAACAGTAGTCATAGATAAAAAATAGCTGCTATATTAAATCACAATTAACTTCAATATCAAGCTAACCATTGAAGGTGCGATATTCTGTTTGACTACTGAGTATATTTCCCACCGCCTGCCCGGACCTTAGCCTCTTTCCCGCCTTGCATCATTGCTGCCTGCTATGACCTCGGACTTGTTTCTTGGATACGTTTGAACTTTGCCTGCCCTGACGTTGGCCTGTCTCATGACTATGTATATTGCCTGTCCCCACCATGCTTTGCACCGGTGTTCCCCCGTGGGTTGAATTCCAACTAATCCGGGACTATCTGAAGAGGTAGTGACCTGGTGGCTCCCCTGAAGCGAAGATAAGCTTGCTGTATAGGAGTTAAAGTGTGAAAAACAGGAGACTGCCAGAATAATGCCCTTAACTCCTTCCCGTCCAGTGCCGTAATAGTACGGTGCTGGCCAGGTCTTTAAAGATGGCACCCGCTCCTGCTCGCTGCGGGCACCATAGCCGCAGGTGGCTGCCGGCTTTTTATAGCAGACACCAGCGGCTCATGTCCGCAACCGACAGTAATGCTGATTGCAGACATTTAACCCCTCCTGACCACGGCATCTGAGAGCGCTGAAAACCAAAAGTGAAATCTTTCGGTGGTGCCCCGGCTCCCCCATATGGTGATCGGAGGAGCCGGAGCATGTATGCAGTAGCCCGTGTCTTTATGAATGACACGAGGCTGCTGCATAGTATTTCCTATGGAGCCCTTGCCTGTAATAGGGCTCCATAGGAAACTAGTAATATTATCATAGATTCCAATGCAAGTGCATTGGAGTCTATGAGAATAGCAATCTAATGATAGCATGTTATAGTTCCCTATGGAAACTATAAAAAAGTGTAAAAAAATAATAAGTTAAAAAAAAAAAAAACATAAAAATTCAAATCACCCCCCTTTTCCAAAAATAAAAGAACCAAAAAAATTAAAATACATATCATGGGTGTCACGTCACAATGTGCAAAAACGCCTATAGTATAAAAAATATATTCCCCATACGTCAAACAGCAAAACGGAAAAAAGCATCCAAATGGCCGATTCGCCGTTTTTGGTCGCTTCATTTTCTACAAAAAATTTAATTAAAAGTTGACACAGAGCCATGTGTCATACACAAAAGTCATACACACCTTAGAATGGTATCAATGAAAAGTTCAGATCACCCCTCAATAAATGAGCCCCAATACAGCTCCATACACATAATTACAAAAAAGTTATAGGGGTCAAAATATGGCGACAAAAAAATAAAACTGATTTTTTTTCCCACATCTTAATTTTTTATCACTATCAAAACAGAAACTAAAAGAAAAACTATACATGTGAGGCATCGTCAGATTCATACCGGATTTGTAGAATAAAAGTAACAGGTCAGTTTAATTGTACATCGAACTGTGAGGGAATTGCTGGTTTTTTTTTGCAATTTCACCACATTTGGAATTTTTTTCCTGCTTCCCAGTGTTCCCACTACATCATATGCAATAATAAATGGTGGGTTTGGAAAGTACAACTTGTCCCTCAAAAAACAAGCCCTTATATGGCTATGTGAACAGACAAATACAAAAGTTATGGCTCTGGGAAGGCAGGGAGCGCAAAACGAAAACATCCGGGGTAGAAAAGGTTAAAATTAGCCCAAAACCCAAAATTATAGTTGGCTGTAGTAGTAGTTAGCAGGCCCAACTCTTTCTCACGCTGCACTGTAGCTGACTTTTGCATGAGTATCCAGCAATATGGGGGCAAACACTTCCAGACCGGGCCATTTGCCCCCTTTCTGACCAGGCCTAATTTTGCAAATCTGATATGTATCACTTTATGTGGTAATAACGTTGGAACGCTTTTACTTATCCAAGCCATTCTGAGATTGTTTTCTTGTGACACATTGTGCATCATGTTTAGAGATGAGCGAATCGAGGAAGTGGAATTCGATACGAATTTCAGGAAAAATTTGATTCGCACCGAATCCGGATTTCCTCACATTTCGTGGTAAGGAATCACATTTTTTCCTAAAATGGCTGTTGCACGTGTTAGGACATGGAGCAAGGAACTCTGGGAACGAGGGATTACTCACAATGCCATGCATGCAGCCAGACAGTCATGTGTCCTATGTCACAGCCCTATAAATAGCCTCAGCCATCTTGTATTCAGCCATTTTCTAGCGGTCGAATCTTGACCAGCAACCCAGCGGTCCTTGAACGGTTGACTTGGTCATCCAATTCATCTCAAGTGACATCAAACACCCCCAGCCAAGATTCGGTGGATTTTTCATACACAACCCTTAGTTGGCATGTGCCCTCACCTGTCCTCAACCTGCCTCTATTCTTTTCTATTCCCACAGCCAGACAAGTATTATATGCTGTGCGCTCAGCTCCACTATACGGATGGATAAGCTACTAGAGGACAGTCAGCAACTACTGGCCAGCCAAAATGTGGAGGAAACATCCGCCGCTTCCTATGGTAGGCGGGCAAGTAGTGATGAGGAGAGTGGCGTGGGAGCACGCGGTCAAGCTCTTGACCCAGAGACCTTTGAGGAGGACATCAGTTACCTGCAGACAGTTCTCAATGATTTTGATGTAGCTGATCACACTTGGGAGCCGGGTGAAGAAGAGGCTTCATCATCATTATCAGGAGAAGAGGCTGGCAGCTTGCACGTGAGGCAGCGGCTGAGCCAGCAAGGTGGTAGCGTGGCCATGAGTCAGCGGGGTGGCAGCAGTGGGAGGTCGGGAGCAAAACATTCCCGGGGTAGACCACCTGCTTTTCAGGAGCCTACCTGCCTGGAAAATAGCAGTGCAGGGGTTCACGGAAGCAGTGGCGGTCACTCAGTGAGGAATGTTGGGGGTAAAATCTCCTACTTGGCAGTGTGGCAGTTCTTTGTAAAGCTACCTAAGAGGTGAACATGGCCATTTTTAGAATCTGCGGGCAGAAGGTGAAACGTGGCCATGGTGCCAATGTTGGCACCATGGCTCTGTGTCAACACATGCAGCATCACCATAAAGTAGCCTGGGAGAACCCTGTTGTGGTGGTTCAGCCGGCTGCAACAACCCATCACCCAGTGGCACGCACCCGATTCCAGGCAGTCAAGGCTCGACCACATCAGCCAAATGGAGCTGTCTGTCCTTCCCATCATCTGTTGGTCCTGATTCTCCTGCTCCTACTCCTCATCAGTAATTCCGTCAGCAATCAATCACAGAAGTGATTGCCAAGAGCCAACAGTATGCGTGCACTTGTCCAACGGTGCAGAAGCTGAATATGCTCCTGGCCAAGTTGCTGGTGCTGCAGTTCCTCCCTTTCCAAGTAGTGGACTCTGCACCTTTCAGAGACCTGATGCCTTGTGGCGAGCCAAGGTCGAGAGTCAAGCCGTCATTTCTTTGCCAAAAAGGCAGTACCAGCCCTCCACACGTATGTTGAACAGAAGGTGGGCCAGTACTTGAGCCTGTTAATGTCTGCCAAAGTGTACGGCAGTGCCGATGTGTGTAGCTGTAACTATGGTCAGGGACAATACATCTTATTTACGGCCACTGGGTGAATGTGGTTCCTGCGCAATCACACCAGCAACTTGGCCAGGTGACGGTGCTTCAGCCTCAACGTTGTCACGCCATGGGTCCTGCGAAAATGTCCGTCTCTGCCTCCTCATCCACCACCGTGTCCTCAGCCTCGACTGCAGGGACAATTCACAGTGCCCCTCTAGCATACCACATTTACAGGGCACGGCGTTGTCATGCTGTTCTGCACCTCATTTGCCTGGACGAAAGGAGTCCCACACTGCTCTGTGTCATTCATCAAGAAATCAAATCCTGGCTTTCTCTGAGACAACTCAAAATCGGAACCATGGTGACCGACAATAGGAAGAACATGGTGTCGGTGCTGCATCAAGGAGGGCTGAGCCATACGCCCTGCATTGCACACATGTTCAATCTGGTTGTCAAGTGGTTCCTGAAGTTTTGAACGAATCAAAGCTGATAAAGTGGAATTCGTTTAGAATTTCAGGAACAATTCAATTTTCAACGAATGTGAATTTCCTAACGCTTTGTGGTAACGAATTGTAATGTTTCCTAACATGGCGGCTACAATTGTGAGGAAATAGGACAAGGAACTCTGGGAAGGTGGGATGACCCATAATTAGAGTTGAGCTAACTTGTATTTTTAGTTCAGCGTCCAAAGTTCGGGTTCGGGTTATCTTAGAATCCCGTTATGGATTCACTACCATGGACCATAACAGAATTTGGAATCCAAATTTGCGCAACTGTCCTTCACTGCTCTACTTCCTTCTTCTCCTCCACACAGAGCACAGGAGCTCCGCCCTTCATGTCACATGATCAGTATACCAGGCCCTTTACCACCTCTTATCCAATCCAGTACTGAGCGACGCCCCCTGCACTGATCACATGACGGTGACGTCACCCCAGGTCCTTAGTGTTGTCTAAGGTTCGGGTTCATCAAAGAATCCCATTATGGATTCAAAATTCCATTATGGTCCATGGTATCGGAATCCATAACGGGACTCTTCAATAACCCCAACCCGAACTTTAGACGCCAAACTTAAAATACAAGTTCGCTCAACTCTACCCATAATGCCATGCATGCAGCCAATCAGCAGCCAGCCAGCCTGGTGATGTCACAGCCCTATAAATACTGCGGCCATCTTAGATTCTGCCATTCACAATCGTACTTTGTTCAGGGACAGACGTGTATGCAGGCACTAGGGAGAGTGAAAGGAAAACTAATTGTTAAAAAAAAAAGGAAAGAAGCGATTTACTAGCGCAGGGAAAGGATATTGAGAGGAATCATTTTACAGGCAGGGAGAGACGTGCTAGGGAAAGTAAAAAAATCCTCTTTGTGATAAAAAAAAAGCGATTTACAAGTGAATGGAAAGGATGGTGAGAAGAATAATTTCACAGGCAGGGAGAGACGTGTGTAGATGCTAGGGAGAGTCAAAGGAAAATCCTCATTGTGAAAAATAGCGATTCACAAGGGCAGGGAAACATTACTTGGGGATCCAGATAGTCTCATAATACAGCTCCCTCATTCCAGCAATTAGATATTGGGGTGCAAGTGCTATGTTGAAAAGCCTTTAGTGGCTTTTATCTGTGGAAAAAGATAAATATATACGCAGGTCACTTTTGTTATTTATGCTAAAATCGTTTGCAGTAATTTCTGGTGAAAGAGTATAGGGCAGTATTTCAGTAATACAGCTATATTGGCGTATAGCAGTAGAAAAAAAATTAATATATATACATATATACAGCATTTACTGTTGCAGTTATATGTGGTAAAGTCTTTAGTGTCATATTTCTGTGGAAAAATAAAGATATATTCAGCGTTCTGCGCTGTAGTCATATGTAGAAAATTCCTTTTTGCGGTATGGACCGAATTACGTTGTGGTGAAATTTCCTACTTATGTTTCATACACTGCGCTCTTACTTGTTGACGTCCATAAGAGCGGTGCATTAATACAGGTGAATACACTATGCACTAACCCAGCACAAAAATGCAAATTAATTCACACCAGCCCGCATCTCTCTGCGGTATTGCTTACTAGACACTACGGGGACTTTTCTGCAGCACAGAAACCGCACGAGGACCTCGTCTCGCTCTTCCAGTGCGGACCAATTTCCTCTGCTACGTCCCGTACACTTCAGATCACTCCGCCTCAGGGACCGTTGTTTTTTTTAAACTGACAGACAGCCTATTACCCTCTGTTGAAAAGCTTTTATTGGCATATATACATGGCAAAAGAAAAATATACTCGGCGTTCACTGTTCCAGTTATATGTGGTAAAACCTTTAGAGGCATATATCAGTAGAAAAAGAAACAGATAGTCGGCGATCAGCGCTGCAGTTATATGCGGTAACATTTTTTTCTAATTATTTAATTGGAAAAAAATCTTGAATTCAGCATGAAGCGCCGCACTTATATGCGGTAAAATATCTTTTGAAATATTTAGGTGGAAATAAAAAAAATTACACCTCCTCCTTTAACTTCCTCATCTCTTCATTAACATCGGGCACACTAACTTTACACCCTCTCCCCCCCCCCAGCTATATATATGAGTGGTGCCAGCACCACCTACGAGCGCATAAAGGTAAATGATACTGCCAGCCTGTTAAAGGGAATTACAGCATGATACCACAATAGATTTGATATGGCATTTAGCAAGAGTTTAAAGTGACAACATATAGCACATAGTGGGACACTGCATCAATATTAATCAGGCGTGGATCAGCCAGGATTTTCACACACCAATGCCTGATGCATCAGACTAGATCATCCATGGTACCACACCAACATTTTGACAGTAGAGTCCGGTTTCTTCTGGCTACCTGCCTCTGCTACTACTCTGATGCTTCCACCCACCTAATGCCACTCATCTGATGCCAAGTGCTGCGTCTTTCACCCACCATCTTCAGCGGGTACTAGTATTGCCACCCACCTCCACAGTATGTCAACTTGCCACTCTGTGGCCTCCCGATGCTGCCGCCACCTCCAGACTCTGTCATTGTGCTACTCTGTGGCCTCCTTCTCATGCTGCTGCCGCCACCTCCACACTCAGTCATTGTGCCACTTTGTGGCCTACTCGTGCTGCTGCCACCTCCAGACTCTGTCGTTGTGCTTCTCTGTGGTCTCCTGAGGCTGCTGCCAACTCCAGACTCTGTCATTGTGCCACTCTGTGGCCTACTCCTGATGATGCTGCCGCCACCTCCACACTCTGTCATTGTGCTGCTCTGTGGTATCCTCATGCTGCTGCCCCCTCAAGACTTTGTCATTGTGCCGCTCTGTGGTCTCCTCATGCTGCCGACCCCCTGAAGACTTGGTCATTGTGCCACTCGGTGGCCTCCTTATACTGCCGCCACCTCAAGACTCTGTCATTGTGCCACTCTGTGGCCTTCTCCTAATGCTGCTGCTGCCGCCACCTACAGACTGGCATTGTGCCACTTGGTAGTCTCCTCATGCTGCTTCCACCTCACCACTATGTCATAGGGCCACTCTGTGGACTTCTCATGCTGTTACCACCCTCCCCACTCTATGACAGGGTCGCTATTGTCCTAGTTTGGCCTACTTGAAATGACCATTTATTTGACCTTTCTTCTGATAGGTCAGAAGGAAGAAAAAATGAGAAGCACAACAGATCCTGTCTGTGTAGCAACTGCGAGTCCTGTATGGTCCCATCAGTATTGGCTTAGGATTTGGTAGCCAAAAGCAGGAGTGGGTACAAAACACCGAAGACATGCAAATATTACCTTCATGTCATCTCTGTGTTTGATCCACTCCTGTTTTTATTGGCATTAGCAATACTCATGGATTACTGAGCAAATGCTGACTGAGTGAACGCATATGCTCCACAGACAGGATCCATTTTTTGTGGGTTATTATTCTGGGCGATCAGAGGAAGGGCAAATTAATGAGTGACGTCAACACAAACTTACTGATAACACCCTCTCCACTCTGTCCGGGGGGCTCTACTTGTATAAGCTTTTAATAGAACAGGCTTCTGTAGACCTCGATGTGGAATCAGATGAGGAGGGTGTAAAAGGAGTGTGCTTCTACTCAGCTGTAAAGCTGAGTTCATACTTAAGTTATTTGATCAGTTTTGGCGAATTTAAGTATGCTTTCTTATAATTTTAATCACATTTTGGTTAAATTTAATATTAAATATTTAATGAATTTACTAATAAACATTACATCTTGCCTTAGACAGGAGAAATTCAGCCAGTCTTCTGTTTTTTCAAAGACGTGGTGTTGCGATGGAGAAAGCATGCAATAAAAACAATTCCTATCCACCTGGAGACAAATCCAGTCAACATTGCTGCAAGTGCGGTATTGGCCGATCATGGAGTCAGATACTTCTGGGGGAACCTGCCTGGCATGAACAAGCCTTTAGTAGCTACAGACAATGAGAAGACAAAGGTTTAATATAGCTTGGAGCTCAGAAGAGTCGCAAAGTTAGTCAAGATTCAAACCACCAAGGCCCTGGTCTCATCATCCTGTGAAAACATCACGGGTTCCCAGTCATCATGGAAATCAAAAGGAGGGCATCCTTATTATATTTAATTAATTTAATTTAATAATAAAATATTTTATACATTTACTAATAAAATTTACATTTTGCCTACAACAGGAGAGAATCGGCCAGTCTTCTGTGTATTCAAGGATGTGGTGTTGCGATGGAGAAAACATGCAAGAAAACAATTCTTCTCCACCTGGAGTTGAAATCCTGTCAAGATTGCGGCAAGTGCGGTATTGGCTGCTCATCGATACTTCTGGGGGCAACCTGCCTGGCATGAACAGGCCTCCAGTAGCTACATACAATGAGAAGACAAATGTTCAAAATAGCTTGGAGCCCGGAAGAGTCTCAAAGTTAGTCAAGATTCAAACCATAATTACCAATCCCTGGTCTCTTCGTCAGGGGAAAAAATCACGAGTTCCCAGGCTCATGGATTGGAAGGAGGGCACACTGTGGTGCAAGGAGATGAAGAGGGTTTTCGGATTCCCCCCGCACTATATGGATGTCTCATAAATAGAGTTGAGCGAACACCTGGATGTTCGGGTTCGACGAGTTCGGCCGAACTTTCGAAAAATGTTCGGGTTCGGGATCCGAACTCGACCCGAACTTCATCCCGAACCCGAACCCCATAGAAGTCAATGGGGACCCGAACTTTTGGGCACTAAAAAGGCTGTAAAACACACCCGGAAAGGGCTAGAGGGCTGCAAAAGGCAGCAAAATGTAGTTAAATCCCCTGCAAACAAATGTAGATAGGGAAATGATGAGTTAACATAAAATAAATAAAAATTAAACAATATTAATTGGAGTGAGGTCCCATAGCACAGAATCAGGCTTCAAGTCACCCACCAATGGAGAAGGTCACTTACTATTATTTTGACCACAGCACCCAGACAAAGGAGAGAGGTCCCACAGCAGAGAACCAGGCATCATATCACCCACCACAGGAGTAGGCCACCATTTAGTTACTTTGACCCCTACACCCAGACGGAGGAGAGAGGTTACACAGCAGAGAATCAGGCATTTAGATCACCCACCACAGGAGTAGGCCCCCATTGAATCAGACCCTGGCAACCATGTCAGATGGCACAACCATCAGCTTTATATCAATCAGCACAGGAGAAGGCGACTTTGAAAGACTTTGACCCCTACACCCAGATGGAGGAGAGAGGTTTCACAGCAGAGAATCAGGCATCATATCAACCACCACAGGAGAAGCCACCATTTAGTTACTTTGACCCCTGCACCCAGGAAGAGGAGAGAGGCCCCACAGCACATATTCTGGCATCATATCAGCCACCACAGGAGAAGCCACCATTGAGTTACTTTGACCCCTGCACCCAGGAAGAGGAGAGAGGCCCCACAGCACATATTCTGGCATCATATCAGCCACCACAGGAGAAGCCACCATTGAGTTACTTTGACCCCTGCACCCAGGAAGAGGAGAGAGGCCCCACAGCACATATTCTGGCATCATATCAGCCACCACAGGAGAAGCCACCATTGAGTTACTTTGACCCCGCACCCAGGAAGAGGAGAGAGGCACCACAGCACATATTCAGGCATCATATCACACACCACAGGAGAAGGCCTCTTTCAGTGATTTAGGCCTTTGGACCCAGACAGAGGAGAGAGGCACCACAGCACATATTCTGGCATCATATCAGCCACCACAGGAGAAGCCACCATTGAGTTACTTTGACCCCTGCACCCAGGAAGAGGAGAGAGGCCCCACAGCACATATTCTGGCATCATATCACCCACCACAGGAGTAGGCCACCATTTAGTTACTTTGACCCCTACACCCAGACGGAGGAGAGAGGTTACACAGCAGAGAATCAGGCATTTAGATCACCCACCACAGGAGTAGGCCACCATTGAATCAGACCCCGGCAACCATGTCAGATGGCACAAGCATAAGCTTTATATCAATCAGCACAGGAGAAGGCGACTTTGACAGACTTTGACCCCTACACCCGGACGGAGGAGAGAGGTTTCAAAGCAGAGAATCAGGCATTTAGATCACCCACCACAGGAGTAGGCCCCAATTTAATGGGACCCCGGCAACCATGTCAGATGGCACAACCATCAGCTTCATATCAATCAGCACAGGAGAAGGCGACTTTGAAAGACTTTGACCCCTACACCCAGACGGAGGAGAGAGGTTTCACAGCAGAGAATCAGGCATTTAGATCACCCACCACAGGAGTAGGCCCCCATTGAATCAGACCCTGGCAACCATGTCAGATGGCACAACCATCAGCTTTATATCAATCAGCACAGGAGAAGGCGACTTTGAAAGACTTTGACCCCTACACCCAGATGGAGGAGAGAGGTTTCACAGCAGAGAATCAGGCATCATATCAACCACCACAGGAGAAGCCACCATTTAGTTACTTTGACCCCTGCACCCAGGAAGAGGAGAGAGGCCCCACAGCACATATTCTGGCATCATATCAGCCACCACAGGAGAAGCCACCATTTAGTTACTTTGACCCCTGCACCCAGGAAGAGGAGAGAGGCCCCACAGCACATATTCTGGCATCATATCAGCCACCACAGGAGAAGCCACCATTGAGTTACTTTGACCCCTGCACCCAGGAAGAGGAGAGAGGCCCCACAGCACATATTCTGGCATCATATCACCCACCACAGGAGTAGGCCACCATTTAGTTACTTTGACCCCTACACCCAGACGGAGGAGAGAGGTTACACAGCAGAGAATCAGGCATTTAGATCACCCACCACAGGAGTAGGCCACCATTGAATCAGACCCCGGCAACCATGTCAGATGGCACAAGCATAAGCTTTATATCAATCAGCACAGGAGAAGGCGACTTTGACAGACTTTGACCCCTACACCCGGACGGAGGAGAGAGGTTTCAAAGCAGAGAATCAGGCATTTAGATCACCCACCACAGGAGTAGGCCCCAATTTAATGGGACCCCGGCAACCATGTCAGATGGCACAACCATCAGCTTCATATCAATCAGCACAGGAGAAGGCGACTTTGAAAGACTTTGACCCCTACACCCAGATGGAGGAGAGAGGTTTCACAGCAGAGAATCAGGCATCATATCAACCACCACAGGAGAAGCCACCATTTAGTTACTTTGACCCCTGCACCCAGGAAGAGGAGAGAGGCTCCACAGCACATATTCTGGCATCATATCAGCCACCACAGGAGAAGCCACCATTGAGTTACTTTGACCCCTGCACCCAGGAAGAGGAGAGAGGCCCCACAGCACATATTCAGGCATCATATCACACACCACAGGAGAAGGCCTCTTTCAGTGATTTAGGCCTTTGGACCCAGACAGAGGAGAGAGGCACCACAGCACATATTCTGGCATCATATCAGCCACCACAGGAGAAGCCACCATTGAGTTACTTTGACCCCTGCACCCAGGAAGAGGAGAGAGGCCCCACAGCACATATTCTGGCATCATATCAGCCACCACAGGAGAAGCCACCATTTAGTTACTTTGACCCCTTCACCCAAACAGAGGAGAGAGGTTCCACATCAGAGAATCAGGCATCATATCAACCACCAAAAAGTGTGGTGATAAGGAAGCAGGATGTGCTCATACCCATATGCAGTTGTGCATTTCTGTAGGGGAGCACATCCTGCACTTGTAGTCCGTTGCTAATGGCAATCACCAGCAAAAAATGCATACAATGGATGATGCCAGCAACGGACTACAAGTACCACAATGGACATCCTACATAAGATGAAATTTATGTGGATGTGGCAAGAATTCAAAACAAACACAGAACCAGAGATAGGTGCACACTGCCGTGACACTAAACCCTCACACTGATGTTAAAAATTGAGAGTTAGTTCGACATATCCTACTAGGAGGACGTGTCTTAAGCCTCGGGCACCAGCGTCAAGGTCTCTCAAGTAGCCCGTGGGCTCTAACACTCACCTACCTGCGCCATATGGGCGATATCAGGGCCAGTGGGCAGTTACAGGAGCATTAGGACGACTCACAAACATCTCCTCTGTTACCTCCAGCATGTGGCCATGCTTGCAATGGGAGGTGGGAGGTGTCTATGAGCCCTACCCAAGACTGACTGATATAGCCAAAGGCCAAGCAGGTGCACCCAATGTGACCTGAAGATGAAAGACAGGCACATTTAAATTGGAGTTTTATACACCTCCATACATATATATATAAACCATCAAAAAGTGTGGTGATAAGGAAGCAGGATGTGCTCATACCCATATGCAGTTGTGCATTTCTGTAGGGGAGCACATCCTGCACTTGTAGTCCGTTGCTAATGGCAATCACCAGCAAAAAATGCATACAATGGATGATGCCAGCAACGGACTACAAGTACCACAATGGACATCCTACATAAGATGGACTACAAGTGCAGGATGTGCTCCCCTACAGAAATGCACAACTGCATATGGGTATGAGCACATCCTGCTTCCTTATCACCACACTTTTTGATGGTTTATATATATATGTATGGAGGTGTATAAAACTCCAATTTAAATGTGCCTGTCTTTCATCTTCAGGTCACATTGGGTGCACCTGCTTGGCCTTTGGCTATATCAGTCAGTCTTGGGTAGGGCTCATAGACACCTCCCACCTCCCATTGCAAGCATGGCCACATGCTGGAGGTAACAGAGGAGATGTTTGTGAGTCGTCCTAATGCTCCTGTAATTGCCCACTGGCCCCTGATATCGCCCATATGGCGCAGGTAGGTGAGTGTTAGGGCCCACGGGCTACTGAGAGACCTTGACGCTGGTGCCCGAGGCTTAAGACACGTCCTCCTAGTAGGATATGTCGAACTAACTCTCAATTTTTAACATCAGTGTGAGGGTTTAGTGTCACGGCAGTGTGCACCTATCTCTGGTTCTGTGTTTGTTTTGAATTCTTGCCACATCCACATAAATTTCATCTTATGTAGGATGTCCATTGTGGTACTTGTAGTCCGTTGCTGGCATCATCCATTGTATGCATTTTTGCTGGTGATTGCCATTAGCAACGGACTACAAGTGCAGGATGTGCTCCCCTACAGAAATGCACAACTGCATATGGGTATGAGCACATCCTGCTTCCTTATCACCACACTTTTTGATGGTTTATATATATATGTATGGAGGTGTATAAAACTCCAATTTAAATGTGCCTGTCTTTCATCTTCAGGTCACATTGGGTGCACCTGCTTGGCCTTTGGCTATATCAGTCAGTCTTGGGTAGGGCTCATAGACACCTCCCACCTCCCATTGCAAGCATGGCCACATGCTGGAGGTAACAGAGGAGATGTTTGTGAGTCGTCCTAATGCTCCTGTAATTGCCCACTGGCCCCTGATATCGCCCATATGGCGCAGGTAGGTGAGTGTTAGGGCCCACGGGCTACTTGAGAGACCTTGACGCTGGTGCCCGAGGCTTAAGACACGTCCTCCTAGTAGGATATGTCGAACTAACTCTCAATTTTTAACATCAGTGTGAGGGTTTAGTGTCACGGCAGTGTGCACCTATCTCTGGTTCTGTGTTTGTTTATCATATCAACCACCACAGGAGTAGGCCACAATTTAGTTTATTTGACCCCTGCACCCAAGAAGAGGAGAGAGGCCCCACAGCACATATTCTGGCATCATATCACACACCACAGGAGAAGGCCTCTTTCAGTGATTTAGGCCTTTGGACCCAGACAGAGGAGAGAGGTCAGAGATTAGCTTCATATCCCCCAGCACAGCAGAAGACCGCTTTATTTGACTTAGGCCTCAGCACCCAGACAGAAGACAGAGGTAGCATGGCAGAGGTTATGGCTTCATGTCACCCGTTAGTTTAACCGGCCACTTTCATCTGGTTAGGCCCCGGCGCCCAGACAGAGAAGAGTTTCATTCAACTGTGGGTTTCATAAAATTTGTATCAAATAAAGAAGTGGCCCGTAGCACAACAAGACATGTTTTAGGCAGTTAATAAGGACTACTCTGCACAAGGGAGGGACAGGTCCTGTGGGATCCATGCCTGGTTCATCTTTATGAAGGTCAGCTTGTCCACGTTGGCTGTGGACAGGCGGCTGCGCTTGTCAGTAATGACGCCCCCTGCCGTGCTGAATACGCGTTCAGATAAAACGCTGGCCGCCGGGCAGGAAAGCACCTCAAGGCATAACATGCTAACTCTGGCCACGTGGACAATTTGAAACCCAGTAGTTGAATGGGGCCGAACCATCCGTCAGGATGTGGAGGGGTGTGCAGACATACTGTTCAACCATGTTAGTGAAATGCTGCCTCCTGCTAACACGTTCCGTATCAGGTGTCGGTGCAGATAGCTGTGGCGTGGAGACAAAACCTTTCCACATTTCTGCCATGCTAACCCTGCCCTCAGATGAGCTGGCCGTGACACAGCTGCGTTGGCGACCTCTTGCCACTCCTCTGCCTTCACCTTCCACCTGTTCCCCTGTGACATGTGGGAATGCTCTCAAGAGCGCCTCTATCAGCGTGCGCTTGTACTCGCGCATCTTACGGTCGCGCTCCAGTTCAGGAATTAAAGTGGGCACATTGTCTTTATACCGGGGATCCAGCAGGGTGGCCGCAGTAGTCTGCCCACGTTAAAGCGTGGGCAACTCTGCTAATCGTTGCGCAGGCATTGGAGCATATATTCGCTGTGAACTTGCGTCATCCTCGTCCCCCTCCACCTCCTCCTCCTCATCCTCCTCGTCCTCCAGTACAGTGCCTTGGCTGGCGACTTGTGAACCTGTCCTCTGCTGCTTAAACAAACCTCCCTCTGAGCCACTTCGAACAGACTGGCCCGAAAGTGTTAGAAACGAGCCCTCATCCTCCTCCTCCTCCTCCACCTGGGCCACCTCCTCTAACATCATTGCCCTAAGTGTTTTCTCAAGGAGACATAGAAGTGGTATTGTAACGCTGATAACAGTGTCATCGCCACTGGCCATGTTGGTGGAGTACTCGAAACAGCGCAGCAGGGCACACAGGTCTCGCATGGAGGCCCAATCATTGGTGGTGAAGTGGTGCTGTTCGGCAGTACGACTGACGCGGCGTGCTGCAGCTGAAACTCCACTATGGCCTGCTGCTGCTCGCACAGTCTCTCCAGCATGTGCAAGGTGGAGTTCCACCGGGTGGGCACGTCGCATATGAGGCGGTGGCGGGAAGGCGAAGTTCCGCTGTAGCGCAGACAGGCGAGCAGCGGCAGGATGTGAGCGGCGGAGCGCGCACAGACGGCCCGCACTTTATGCAGCAGCTCTGACATGTTGGGGTAGTGGTGAATGAACCTCTGCACCACCAAGTTCAGCACATGCGCCAGGCAAGGGATGTGCGTCAAACCGGCTAGTCCCAGAGCTGCCACGAGATTTCGCCCATTATCGCATACCACCAGGCCTGGCTTGAGGCCCACCGGCAGAAACCACTCGTCGGTCTGTTGTTCAATACCCCGCCACAACTCCTTTGCGCTGTGGGGCCTGTCCCCCAAACATATGAGTTTCAGAATGGCCTGCTGACGTTTACCCGGGCTGTGCTGAAGTTGGTGGTGAAGGTGTGTGGCTGACCGGATGAGCTGGTGGAAGCAGTGGAGGAGGAAGCCGAGTAGGAGGAGGAGGCTACAGGAGGCAGAGAATGATGCCCTGCGATCCTAGGGGCGGAAGGACGTGCGCCAAGGAACTGTCCGCCGGGGCCCAGCCGCCACTACATTCATCCAGTGTGCAGTTAGTGAGATATAGCGTCCCTGGCCGTGCTTACTGGTCCACGTATCTGTGGTTAGGTGGACCTTGCCACAAATGGCGTTGCGCAGTGCACACTTGATTTTATCGGACACTTGCATGTGCAGGGAAGGCACGGCTGTCTTGGAGAAGTAGTGGCGGCTGGGAACCACATACTGCGGGACAGCCATGGCCATCAGCTGTTTGAAGCTGTCTGTGTCCACCAGCCGGAATGACAGCATTTCAAAGGCCAGCAGTTTAGAAATGCTGGCGTTCAGGCCAAGGGCTCGAGGGTGACTCGGGGAATTTGCGCTTCCTCTCTAAGGTTTGAGATATTGAGAGCTGAACGCTGCTGTGTGATATAGTGGAGGCGCTAGTTGACGGTGGCGGTGGTGGTGGTGTCGGTGGCACATCCTCTGTTTGCTGCTCGGCAGGTGGCAGCATTCCTCTCGAGGCGGAAGCCGAGGCAGCAGCAGTAGAGGGAGCAGGGGAGCCTCAGCGAGTGCCTGGTTTTTAAGGTGTGTACCCCACTGCAGTTCATGCTTTGCATGTAGATGCCTGGTCATGCAGGTTGTGCTGAGGTTCAGAACGTTAATGCCTCGCCTCAGGCTCTGATGGCAGAGCGTGCAAGTCACTCGGGTCTTGTCGGTAGGACATTGTTTAAAGAAGTGCCATGCCAGGGAACTCTTTGAAGCTGCCTTTGTGGGGCTGGGTCCCTGTTGGCGATGTCCAGTAGCAGGCGAACTCTGGGGCGGCGGCTCGTCTGCTTTGGCCCCCTGCTCCCTCTTTGGCTTCGCTGTTGTCTCGGTCTCACCACTACCTCTTCCTCTGAACTGTGAAAGTCATCGCCACGACCTTCAGTCCATGTGGGGTCTAAGACCTCATCGTCCTCTGCATCGTCTTCCACCCAGTCTCCCTCCCTGACCTCCTCCTGTTCAGTCTGCACACTGCAAAAGACGCGGCAGTGGGCACCTGTGTTTCGTCATCATCAGAGAGTCGGTGACTCTGCTGTGGTGGTATTCCCATGTCCTCTTCATCTGGAGACATAAGTGGTTGTGCGTCAGTGCATGGTATGTCTTCCTCCACTGGGGAAGGGCTAGGTGGACGCCCCTGGGAAACCCTGGAAGCAGAGTCTTCAAACAGAAGAAGAGACTGCTGCATAACTTGTGGCTCAGACCGTTTCCCTGATATGCTTGGGGGTGATGTGACAGACTGATGGGCTTGGTTTTCAGGTGCCACCTGTGCGCTTTCCGCAGAAGACTGGGTGGAAGACCATGTGGTGAACGTGCTGGAAGCACTGTCGGCCACCAATCGATTAATGCCTGTACCTGCTCAGGCCTTACCATCCTAAGAGCGGCATTGGGCCCCACGAGATATTGCGGTACATTCTGCCGGCTAGTTGAGGGAGTTCGTTCCCTACTGTGTGCGCCTGGGGCCGAACGGCCACGTCCTCTACCAGCAACAGAGGCTCCACGGACACCACCACGACCGCGTCCTCGTCCCTTAATAGTATTTTTCTTCATTGTTGCGATTCAACTCGCACCACAATGAAATATATTATTTTTATAAGCAAAATCCCCTCACTGGAATACTTTCAGTCTTTTGACTGTATGGATTACAGATGGAATGACTGTTATATGTGAGTACCGCTTTCTTTGACAGATTCTAGTATGGGTACATATATGTTTTCCCAACCCCAGCACATTAATTTGCTAATTCCAGATGTATGAAACGCAGGCCTAACTGTATCTAGTATATTGAACGCCAGATAAACTAACTTGGCCTTTTTAAATAAAAAAATTCCCTCACTGGAATACTTTCAGTCTTTTGACTGTATGGATTACAGATGGAATGACTGTTATATGTGAGTACCGCTTTCTTTGACAGATTCTAGTATGGGTACATATATGTTTTCCCAACCCCAGCACATTAGTTTGCTAATTCCAGATGTATGAAACGCAGGCCTAACTGTATCTAGTATATTGAACGCCAGATAAACTAACTTGGCCTTTTTAAATAAAAAAAATTCCCTCACTGGAATACTTTCAGTCTTTTGACTGTATGGATTACAGATGGAATGACTGTTATATGTGAGTACCGCTTTCTTTGACAGATTCTAGTATGGGTACATATATGTTTTCCCAACCCCAGCACATTAATTTGCTAATTCCAGATGTATGAAACGCAGGCCTAACTGTATCTAGTATATTGAACGCCAGATAAACTAACTTGGCCTTTTTAAATAAAAAAATTCCCTCACTGGAATACTTTCAGTCTTTTGACTGTATGGATTACAGATGGAATGACTGTTATATGTGAGTACCGCTTTCTTTGACAGATTCTAGTATGGGTACATATATGTTTTCCCAACCCCAGCACATTAGTTTGCTAATTCCAGATGTATGAAACATAGGCCTAACTGTATCTAGTATATTGAACGCCAGATAAACTAACTTGGCCTTTTTTAAATAAAAAAATTCCCTCACTGGAATACTTTCAGTCTTTTGACTGTATGGATTACAGATGGAATGACTGTTATATGTGAGTACCGCTTTCTTTGACAGATTCTAGTATGGGTACATATATGTTTTCCCAACCCCAGCACATTAGTTTGCTAATTCCAGATGTATGAAACGCAGGCCTAACTGTATCTAGTATATTGAACGCCAGATAAACTAACTTGGCCTTTTTAAATAAAAAAATTCCCTCACTGGAATACTTTCAGTCTTTTGACTGTATGGATTACAGATGGAATGACTGTTATATGTGAGTACCGCTTTCTTTGACAGATTCTAGTATGGGTACATATATGTTTTCCCAACCCCAGCACATTAGTTTGCTAATTCCAGATGTATGAAAGCGTAGGCCTAACTGTATCTAGTATATTGAGCGCCAGATAAACTAACTTGGCCTTTTTTAAATAAAAAAATTCCCTCACTGGAATACTTTCAGTCTTTTGACTGTATGGATTACAGATGGAATGACTGTTATATGTGAGTACCGCTTTCTTTGACAGATTCTAGTATGGGTACATATATGTTTTCCCAACCCCAGCACATTAGTTTGCTAATTCCAGATGTATGAAACGCATGAGCCTAACTGTATCTAGTATATTGAACGCCAGATAAACTAACTTGGCCTTTTTAAATAAAAAAATTCCCTCACTGGAATACTTTCAGTCTTTTGACTGTATGGATTACAGATGGAATGACTGTTATATGTGAGTACCGCTTTCTTTGACAGATTCTAGTATGGGTACATATATGTTTTCCCAACCCCAGCACATTAATTTGCTAATTCCAGATGTATGAAACGCAGGCCTAACTGTATCTAGTATATTGAACGCCAGATAAACTAACTTGGCCTTTTTAAATAAAAAAATTCCCTCACTGGAATACTTTCAGTCTTTTGACTGTATGGATTACAGATGGAATGACTGTTATATGTGAGTACCGCTTTCTTTGACAGATTCTAGTATGGGTACATATATGTTTTCCCAACCCCAGCACATTAATTTGCTAATTCCAGATGTATGAAACGCAGGCCTAACTGTATCTAGTATATTGAACGCCAGATAAACTAACTTGGCCTTTTTTAAATAAAAAAATTCCCTCACTGGAATACTTTCAGTCTTTTGACTGTATGGATTACAGATGGAATGACTGTTATATGTGAGTACCGCTTTCTTTGACAGATTCTAGTATGGGTACATATATGTTTTCCCAACCCCAGCACATTAATTTGCTAATTCCAGATGTATGAAACGCAGGCCTAACTGTATCTAGTATATTGAGCGCCAGATAAACTAACTTGGCCTTTTTAAATAAAAAAATTCCCTCACTGGAATACTTTCAGTCTTTTGACTGTATGGATTACAGATGGAATGACTGTTATATGTGAGTACCGCTTTCTTTGACAGATTCTAGTATGGCTACATATATGTTTTCCCAACCCCAGCACATTAATTTGCTAATTCCAGATGTATGAAACGCAGGCCTAACTGTATCTAGTATATTGAACGCCAGATAAACTAACTTGGCCTTTTTAAATAAAAAAAATTCCCTCACTGGAATACTTTCAGTCTTTTGACTGTATGGATTACAGATGGAATGACTGTTATATGTGAGTACCGCTTTCTTTGACAGATTCTAGTATGGGTACATATATGTTTTCCCAACCCCAGCACATTAATTTGCTAATTCCAGATGTATGAAACGCAGGCCTAACTGTATCTAGTATATTGAGCGCCAGATAAACTAACTTGGCCTTTTTTAAATAAAAAAAATTCCCTCACTGGAATACTTTATGGCTTTTCACTGTATGGATTACAGGTGGACTGGTATTAGTAGGGGTGACACAAGCACACCCAAGTCCCTGATGTAGGATTTCTATGGCACAGACCACTATTACAAGTGATTAATGGACGTTGGGAGAGATTGTGCTGCAGCACTAGTCCCAAGATGGCCGCCGCCTATCAGCCCAGTAACATGTGCCACAAAATGGTCTGCACAACCTTTAAAAAAATAGCCTTGGACTGTGCTGCTAAATCGCTATTGGTCTAAATCCCAGGTGTAGATGTCTGACTTGTTTGGAGCTTTGGAATGCACACTGTGGCAGCTTCTGCTGCAGCACTACAAGTCGCAAAATGGCGGCCGGCGGTCAGCCCAGGTACATGTGGATGGAAAAATCACTCTGGCCACTCTAAAAATAGCCAATCCCTATCAAAAAAGCAGCTCAGCTGCAGTTGTTCAGATGAATCACAGGTGGAGGAGAGAAATTTGCTTCCAGTTATTCAATTATCCCTGCCTATTCTCGCCCTAGCATCAGCTGCGTCTATCCCTGTTCTATTCACATCGGGAGTGAGCACGTCCCGACGTGCGCACAAGCTTATAAAGAGGCTGAGTCACATGCTGCACTTGGCCAATCACAGTCTTGCCAATAGTAGGCATGGCTGCGATGGCATCTTAGGGCAAGTAGTATGATGCATGTTGATTGGCTGCTTTGCAGCCTTTCAAAATGCGCCAAAATACATGCCGAACGACGAACCCGAACCCGAACTTTTTTGAAAATGTCCGGGTTCGGGTCCGGGTCCCGGACACCCCAAAATTCGGTACGAACCCGAACGATGCTCGAACTGTTCGCTCAACACTACTCATAAATTAACCACTGCTCCCGACAGAAGCTCCTGGGAAGATCATGGAGCGTCCCGGTCATCCGGTATCTATTCTCTCCGCTGAAGGATTACAGAGCCCCCATGCTGCAGATTTATCTTAGAGACACCGGATTTTATAATATTACACTACTATATAAAGAAAAAAAAAATTAAGCCCCCTTCGTCACCTGGCTCCCAAGTGCGATTAGTTACAATATCATCATCGAGTACTGTCTGCACATCACTGATGTCCTCCTCAAACGTCTCTAGGTCAGGATCCTGACTGCTCGCAACACCAGTTCCCATGCCTCTCTCCTGATCACTACTTGCCCGCCTAGTGGAGGAAGTGGTTGATGTCTCCTCCTCATCTTGGCTTGCCAGTAGCTGCTGACTGTCTTCTAGTAGCTCGTCCTCACTGTATAGTGGAGCAGAGCCCACAGCATACAATACTTCTCTGGCTGAGGGAACAGAAAAGAACAGAACAGAGGCAGGTTGAGGACAGGTGAGGGGGGCAAAGGGCCTGCTCCCGGGCCATGCCAACTAAGGGTTGTGACAAACCCACTGACTCTTGGCTGGTGGTGTCTGATGTCCCTTGCGAGGAAGTCGAAGATCGAGTTAACCATTCAAGAACCACTGGGTTGCTTGTCATGACACGACCACTAGCTGACAATGGGAGCTCAGTCCTCTCGAAGCGACCCCTGTTACCATGGCCCCTTACTCTGCTGCGACCTCTGCCCGCGCCAGAAACATTTAGGCCTCTGCCACTCCCCTGTTCAGGGCCTGGCACTACTCTGTCTGACATACTGTTAGATCAAATAATCAAATGTTAGATCAAATATTTTTATTTTACTATTAATACTTGGCAAACTGGGCTTTAGAACATATTACTGCACCGCAGAAAGACAATGAGACCTTAATTTTTTTCTACTTTTACACAACACAAAAGGCTTTTCAACAGATAAGAGCAACGCAGAACGGCAAATATTTTTTTATTTTGCCACTAATACACTGCAAAATACACTGCAAAATTTATTTTACTGCACAGCTGAACAGCAATTAGGCCCTAATTTGTTTCTAATTGTGCACAACACAAAAGGCTTTTCAACAGATACGCGCAACACTGAACTGCAAATATATTTTTATTTCGCCACTAATACACGTAAAATTGGGCTTTAGAATATATCACTGTACCGCACAAAGGCAAAGATATTTTTCTTTTGCTACTAATACACGGCAAAAAGGGCTTTAGAACATATACCTGCAACCGCACAAGGTCAAATAAGACAGACTGTAGAAAGATTTCCTTGTAATAAACCCTGTTAATGGCTGTATCAAACAGCACTTGCACCCCAATAACAAGAACAGTTTGTTGGAATGAGAGAGCTACATATTGGCAATTTGGATTCCCAGTCAGTGCACCAAGGTGTAATAGAATTGTTCCTATTACCCAGTTTGTAACCTCCCCTACTAAACCCTGTTCTACATAAATGCTGTGGAATGATTCCTCCCTATCTATTTACTGCACTTATAAATAGTTTTGTCACCACAATCAAGTATTTTCTACCACTGTCCCTAGCGCCTGCAGACACGTCTCTCCCTGCACAAAGTACGCTGGTAAATGGCAGAATCTAAGATGGCTGCAGCTATTTATAGGGCTGTTATATCACTGGGCTGGCTGCTGATTGGCTGCATGCATGTCAGTATGGGTGATCCCGCCTTCTCAGAGTTCCTTTCTCCATGTCTTCACAAGTGCAGCAGCCATTTTAGGAAAAAATGCGATTCGTTACCACCTAGCGTGAGGAAATTTGGCTTCTGTACGAATCAAATTTTTCCTGAAAATCGGATCGAATTCCACTTCATCAGTTTTGATTCGCTCATCTCTAGGTGTGACTTAAACATTAGTGTTTCATTGTGATCTTATAGGAAGCTTCAACCCCAAGGTCTTGGCCAGTTCAATGAAGTCTTAAAATTCATAGCTCTGCAAAATGTGCTCATGATTGTTAATCCATAAATGTCTGATTGAGCTATTGCTCTCAGCCTTGTGATATTTTATCTTAATACACTACTTGCCAGTCTATGCCTACAAGCCATGATTTTGTGTAAGTTTTCTTTTTTTTCAACTTATATCTACAGAAAGGCAATTTTGTAGCAGACAATTACTTTTTTCCTCGCCTGCTGTGTAAAATCATTTATATTTTGCATAAGTTTTTATTCGTTCATCTCAACTTACAGTATTCAAAGTTTAGAAATAGTGAAAATACAGAAACTGGCTAATTCATAACTTTTATATTCAGGTTCAAGATAATAAAATGAACATTTTATAGACCCAGCAGCTAATAAAGCTATACACACATCTCTAGTGTTGAAAGAACCATACAACTCATTCATAACCAGGCATATACAGTATGTCAAAGACAATATACTGTATAATAAGATAGACATATGTATTGTATGTAATATAGATAGATAGATCTTTCTTTGTCCTTGGCTTCTTGAACATATGACATACACAATAGTCACAAAAAGTTAGGGATATTTGGCTTGTGGGTGTAATTTCAGGATGCACTCTAACTTTTATAGGTGAACATAACGTGACCTTCTCTAATCTTTTGAATGCAGATGTCCAACTGTTCAGTGTTTTAGTACTTTTTGCACAACTTACTTTTCTTTAACAAGGAGCTTAAAGGCAAAATTCAAAACAAGTGTTTGATCCAATAAGTGTCCTGGTTCAATTAGAATTGGTATTTAAACAGTCCTCCTCATCATGCTGTTCCCATTTTGACATCATAAAACCAAGACGACACCTAACAAGTGATCAACAGTACATTGCCATTGCAAGGCTTCAAGCAGGATGTTCTCAGATGGAAGTGGCCACTGAGCTTAGAGTGTCATCAGCAGGTTGCAACAGAGATACAGAGAGACTGGAAAAGTCACAGACAGGAAGTGGGTGTCCTTTGGCTACATCCAACAAAGATGACCTCTTCACTGTGAACAAGGCCCTGCAGAACCGAATGATGAATTCCACACAAGTCCAGGCACATTTAAGGGAGGTGAGAGGCACCCAAGTGTTACATCAGACCATTGGAATCCTTTTACATCACTATGATCTGCATGCTAGATGACCTGCAAGGGTACCTGACCACACCACCAGGCACAGGCATCATCATCTTGCATGGCCCAGGAAGCATCTACACAGGATGAGAAACCAGTGGGTCCCAGGGCTGTTCACTGAGGAAAGTCAATTCACGCTGAGCAGAAATTTTGATGTTGGAGATGTCAAGGAAAGTGCTATGCATCAGCCACTGTTGTCACCAGACAAGCGTTTGGTGGTGGTGGTGTTACAGTGTGGGCAGGTGTGTCTAGTCAATACAGAACTGCCCTACACTTTGTGAATGACACAGTGACAAGCCCATACTACTTGAATAACATAATTAATCCAGTTATTGTGGAACAACATAGGCCTAATTTCATCTTCATGGACGACAATGCTCCAGCTCATCACGATCACATCATTAGGGAACGGCTGCTGGAGACTGGGGTACCTCAAATGGAGTGGCCTGATCTTTCTCCAAACCTGAATCCCATTGAAAACCTATGGGATCAGCTGAGGTGCTATGTAGAGGCTCATAATCCCAGAACCTCAATCACCTGAGGGCCGTCCTTCAAGAAGAGTGGGATGCCATGTCTCAGCAGACAATATGTCAACTTGTGAACAGCATGGGACATCATTGTCAAGCTGTAATTGATGCTCAAGGCCACATGACCAGTTACTGAGACATTGAAATTTTTTGTGGGGGTATACCCACCACTGTTGTTGGCTTTTGTTTCAATAAATTGTTTGAGATGAGGAAATCAGCATTAAATGCTTCTAATTAAAGGCCATTCTTTCATCATGTAATATCACTGTAGCGTGAACTTTTTATGTTTTCCATAAATTTCACCCTGAAGCCAAATATCCCTGGAGTACGATTCTCAATGTTTGGCTTCCTATTTTTCATATTTTAGTATAATAGTCTATCAGAAGCTTTGAAACTTTAAGGCCACTTTCACACGAGCGTGTCCGGATTGGGTCCGGATGCGTTGCGGATGCATTCAGTGAAATCTATGAGATTTCGCAGGCAAAGCCATTCAGTTTTGCTTGCGATTGCGTTTATTTATTACGTTTTTTCTATGAGGGTGCAATGCGTTTTGATGCGTTTTTCACGCGCGTGATAAAAAACTGAAGGTTTACAAATAACATTTCCTAGCAAACATCAGTGAAAAACGCAACGCACCCGCACTTGCTTGCGGATGCAATGCATTTTTCACGCAGCCCCATTCACTTCTATGGGGCCAGAGCTGCGTGAAAAACGCATAATATAGAACATGCTGCGATTTTTCACGCAACGCAGAAGTGATGCTTGAAAAACAATGCTCATGTATAGAGATGAGCGAACACCTGGAAGTTCGGGTTCGGGAAGTTCGGGATCCGAACTCAACCCGAACTTTATCCCAAACCCGAACCCCATTGAAGTCAATGGGGACCCGAACTTTTAAGCACTAAAAAGGCTGTAAAATAGTCCAGGAACGGGCTAGAGGGCTGCCAAAGGCAGCAAAATGTAGGTAAATCCCCTGCAAACAAATGTGGATAGGGAAATGAATTAAAATAAAATAAATAAAATTTAACCAATATCAATTGGAGAGAGGTCCCACTGCAAGGAATCATGCGTCATATCACCCAACACTGGAGAAGGCCACTTTCAGTTATTTTGGCCCCAGCACCCAGACAGAGGAGAGAGGTCCCACAGCAAGGAATCAGGCGTCATATCACCCACCACTGGAGAAGGCCACTTTCAGTTATTTCAGACCAGCACCCAGACCGAGGATACAGGTCCCACATCAAGGAATCATGCGTCATATCACCCAACACTGGAGAAGGCCACTCAGTTATTTCGGCCCCAGCACCCAGACAGAGGAGAGATGTCCCATAGGAAGGAATCATGCGTCATATCACCCACCACTGGAGAAGGCCACTCAGTTATTTCGGCCCCAGCACCCAGACAGAGGAGAGAGGTCCCACAGCAAGGAATCATGTGTCATATCACCCACCACTGGAGAAGGCCACTTTCAGTTATTTCAGCCCAGCACCCAGACAAAGGATACTGGTCCTACATCAAGGAATCATGCGTCATATCACCCACCACTGGAGAAGGCCACTTTCAGTTATTTCGGCCCCAGCACCCAGACAGAGGAGAGAGGTCCCACAGCAAGGAATCATGCGTCATATCACCCAACACTGGAGAAGGCCACTTTCAGTTATTTTGGCCCCAGCACCCAGACAGAGGAGAGAGTCTCACAGCAAGGAATCATGCGTCATATCAACCACCACCGGAGAAGGCCACTCTCAGTTATTTCGGCCCAGCACCCAGACAGAGGAGAGAGGTCCCACAGCAAGGAATCATGCGTCATATCAACCACCACCGGAGAAGGCCACTCTCAGTTATTTTGGCCCAGCACCCAGACAGAGGATACAGGTCCCACATCAAGGAATCATGCGTCATATCACCCAACACTGGAGAAGGCCACTCAGTTATTTCGGCCCCAGCACCCAGACAGAGGAGAGAGGTCCCATAGGAAGGTATCATGCGTCATATCACCCACCACTGGAGAAGGCCACTCAGTTATTTCGGCCCCAGCACCCAGATAGAGGAGAGAGGTCCCACAGCAAGGAATCATGTGTCATATCACCCACCACTGGAGAAGGCCACTTTCAGTTATTTCAGCCCAGCACACAGACCGAGGATACAGGTCCTACATCAAGGAATCATGCGTCATATCACCCACCACTGGAGAAGGCCACTTTCAGTTATTTCGGCCCAGCACCCAGAACGAGGATACAGGTCCCACATCAAGGAATCATGCGTCATATCACCCACCACTGGAGAAGGCCACTCAGTTATTTCGGCCCCAGCACCCAGACAGAGGAGAGAGGTCCCACAGCAAGGAATCATGCGTCATATCAACCACCACCGGAGAAGGCCACTCTCAGTTATTTCGGCCCAGCACCCAGACAGAGGAGAGAGGTCCTACAGCAAGGAATCATGCGTCATATCAACCACCACCGGAGAAGGCCATTCTCAGTTATTTCGGCCCAGCACCCAGACAGAGGAGAGAGGTCCCACAGCAAGGAATCATGCGTCATATCAACCACCACCGGAGAAGGCCACTTTCAGTTATTTCGGCCCAGCACCCAGACAGAGGTGAGAGGTCCCACAGCAAGGAATAAGGTGTCATATCACCCACCACTGGAGAAGGCCACTGTCAGTTATTTCGGCCCCAGCACCTAGACAGAGGAGAGAGGTCCCACAGCAAGGAATAAGGCGTCATATCACCCACCACTGGAGAAGGCCACTTTCAGTTATTTCGGCCCCAGCACCCAGACAGAGGAGAGAGGTAGCACAGCAAGGAATAAGGCGTCATATCACCCACCACTGGAGAAGGCCACTTTCAGTTATTTAGGCCCCAGCACCCAGACTGAGGAGAGAGGTCCCACAGCAAGGAATAAGGCATCATATCACCCACCACTGGAGAAGGCCACTTTCAGTTATTTAGGCCCCAGCACCCAGACAGAGGAGAGAGGTCCCACAGCAAGGAATAAGGTGTCATATCACCCACCACTGGAGAAGGCCACTTTTAGTTATTTCTGCCCCAGCACCCAGACAGAGGAGAGAGGTCCCACAGCAAGAAATAAGGCGTCATATCACCCACCACTGGAGAAGGTCACTTTCAGTTATTTAGGCCCCGGCGCCCAGATTGAGGAGAGGTTCATTCAACTTTGGGTGGCACCGAAAGATCATGGTAAAGTTTAAAAAATGAGCATTCAATAAAGAAGTGCCCCAAAGTACAAGAATACATGGTTGAGGGGGGAGGCAGTTATAAATGTCTATTCTGCACAAGGGAGGGACAGGTCCTGTAGGATCCATGCCTGGTTCATTTTTATGAATGTCAGCTTGTCCACGTTGGCTGTGGACAGGCGGCTGCATTTGTCAGTAATGACGCCACCTGCCATGCAGAATACACGTTCAGACAAAACGCTGGCCACCAGGCAGGCCAGCACCTCCAAGGCATAAAATTCTAACTTGGCCACGTGGACAATTTGGAGACCCAGAAGTTGAATGGGGCCGAACCATCAGTCACTACATGGAGAGGTGTGCAGACGTACTGTTCAACCATGTTAGTGAATTGCTGTCTCCTGCTAACACATTCAGTATCAGGTGGTGGTGCAGTTAGCTGTGGCGTGGAGACAAAACTTTTCCACATTTCTGCCATGCTAACCCTTCCCTCAGAGGAGCTGGCCGTGACACAGCTGCGTTGGCGACCTCTTGCTCCTCCTCTTCCTTTGCCTTGAGCTTCTAGCTGTTCCCCTATGACATTTAGGAATGCTCTCAGGAGCGCGTCTACCAGCGTGCGCTTGTACTCGCGCATCTTCCTATCACGCTCCAGTGCAGGAAGTACGGTGGGCACATTGTCTCTGTACCAGGGATCCAGCAGGGTGGCAACCCAGTAGACACATGAAAATGTGGGCAACTCTGCTGTCGTTGCGCAGGCACTGCAGCATATATTCGCTGATGTGTGCCAGGCTCCCCAGAGGTAAGGACAAGCTGTCCTCTGTCGAAGCCGTATCATCATCGTCCTCCGTATCCCCCAGCCACGCACCAGTGATGGGCCTGAGCTGTGTCGGGTGCCACTCCGCTGTGAACCTGCTTCATCCTCATCCTCTTCCACCTCCTCCTCATCCTCCTTGTCCTCCAGTAGTAGGCCCTGGCTGGCCACATTTGTACCTGGCCTCTGCTGTTGCAAAAAACCTCCATCTGAGCCACTTCTAACAGACTGGCCTGAAAGTGTTAAAAATGACCCCCCATTCTCCTCCTCCTCCTGGTCCACCTCTTCTTCCATCATCGCCCTAAGCGTTTTCTCAAGGAGACATAGAAGTGGTATTGTAACGCTGATAACGGTGTCATCACCTCTGGCCATGTTGGTGGAGTACTCGAAACAGCGCAACAGGGCACACAGGTCTCGCATGAAGGCCCAATCATTGGTGGTGAAGTGGTGCTGTTCCGCAGAGCGACTGACGCGTGCGTGCTGCAGCTGAAACTCCATTATGGCCTGCTGCTGCTCGCACAGTCTCTCCAGCATGTGCAAGGTGGAGTTCCACCTGGTGGGCACGCCATATATGAGGCGGTGAGCGGGAAGGCCGAAGTTCCGCTGTAGCGCAGACAGGAGAGCAGCGGCAGGATGTGAACGCCGGAAGCACGCACAGACGGCCCGCACTTTATGCAGCAGCTCTGACATGTCGGGGTAGTTGTGAATTAACTTCTGCACCACCAAATTCAGCACATGCGCCAGGCAAGGGATGTGCGTCAAACCTGCTAGTCCCAGAGCTGCGACGAGATTTCGCCCATTATCGCACAACACCAGGCCGGGCTTGAGGCCCACCAGCAGAAACCACTCGTCGATCTGTTGTTCAATACCCTGCCACAACTTCTGCGCGGTGTGGGGCCTGTCCCCTAAACATATGAGTTTCAGAATGGCCTGCTGAAGTTTACCCCGGGCTGTGCTGAAGTTGGTGGTGAAGGTGTGTGGCTGACTGGATCAGCTGGTGGAAGCAGAGGAGGAGGAAGCCGAGTAGGAGGAGGAGGCTACAGGAGGCAAAGAATGATGTCCTGCGATCCTTGGCGGCGGAAGGACGTGCGCCAAGAAACTCTTCGCCTGGGGCCCAGCCGCCACTACATTTACCCATTGTGCAGTTAGGGAGATATAGCGTCCCTGGCCGTGCTTACTGGTCCACGTATCTGTGGTTAGGTGGACCTTGCCACAGATGGCGTTGCGCAGTGCACACTTGATTTTATCGGATACTTGGTTGTGCAGGGAAGGCATGGCTGTCTTGGAGAAGTAGTGGCGGCTGGGAACAACATACTGTGGGACAGCCATGGACATCAGCTGTTTGAAGCTGTCTGTGTCCACCAGCCTTAATGACAGCATTTCAAAGGCCAGTAGTTTAGAAATGCTGGCATTCAGGCCCAGGGTTCGAGGGTGGCTAGTTGGGAATTTACGCTTTCTCTCCAAGATTTGTGAGATGGAGAGCTGAACGCTGCCGTGTGACATGGTGGAGATGCTTGGTGACGCAGGTGGTGGTGTCGGTGACACATCCTCTGTTTGGTGGGCGGCAGGTGCCAACATTCCTCCCGAGGCGGAGGAAGAGGCCGAGGCAGCAGCAGAAGAGGGAGCAGGGGGAGCCTGAGTGAGTTCCTTGCTTTTAAGGTGTTTACTCCACTGCAGTTCATGCTTTGCATGTAGATGCCTGGTCATGCAGGTTGTGATAAGGTTCAGAATGTTAATGCCTCGCTTCAGGCTCTGATGGCACAGCGTGCAAACCACTCGGGTCTTGTCGTCAGCACATTGTTTAAAGAAGTGCCATGCCAGGGAACTCCTTGAAGCTGCCTTTGGGGTGCTTGGTCCCTGGTGGTGGTGGCCAGTAGAAGGCGAACTCTCTTGGCGACGGCTGTTCTGCTTTTGCCCCCTGCTCCCTCTTTTGCTACGCTGTTGGCTCGGTCTCACCGCTGCCTCTTCCTCTGAACTATAAAAGTCAGTGGCACGACCTTCATTCCATGTGGGGTCTAGGACCTCATCGTCCCCTACATCGTCTTCAACACAGTCTTCCTCCCTGACCTCCTGTTCAGTCTGCACACTGCAGAAAGATGCAGCAGTTGGCACCTGTGTTTCGTCATCATCAGAGACGTGAGGACTGCGATGAGGTGGTATTCCCATGTCCTCATCATCAGGAAACATCAGTGGTTGTGCATCAGTGCATTCTATGTCTTCCACCACTGGGGAAGGCTAGGTGCATTCCCTTGGGAAACCCTGCCACCAGAGTTTCAAACAGCATAAGAGACTACTGCATAACTTGAGGGTCAGACAGTTTCCCTGATATGCATGGGGGTGATGTGACAGACTGATGGGCTTGGTTTTCAGGCGCCACCTGTGCGGTTTCTGCAGAAGACTGGGTGGGAGATAATGTTGTGAAAGTGCTGGATCCACTGTCGGCCACCCAATTGACTAGCGCCTGTACCTGCTCAGGCCTTACCATCCTTAGAACGGCACTGGGCCCCACCAAATATCGCTGTAAATTCTGGCGTGTACTGGAACCTGAGGTAGTTGGTTCACTACGACGTGTGGCTGTGGCAGAATGGCCATGTCCTCTCCCAGCACCAGAGGGTACACTAACACCACCACGACCGCGTCCCTTACTGGATGTTTTCCTCATTGAAACCGTTCACCAAGCACCACAATAAGAAAAAAATTATGGTAGCGTTTGAATTTATTGAGGATGACCCTCTCAGCACTTGTATATACACCTTGAGTGTAATATACCCTTTTACGGACGGATTAACACTTGGCCTGCAACAGCTGGAACACCAGATTCATGGTATTGCTATTTTGGCAATTGAATTTCACCCCAGAACAAAATATATGTTTTGTCGGACACTATTATACTTTGCAAGCCACTACTGGAACACCAGATTCAGGGTATTTCTATATTGGCAAGTGAATTTCACCCCAGAACAAAATATACCCTTTTACGGACAGATTACCACTTGGCCTGCAACAGCTGGGACACCAGATATAGGGTATTGCTATTTTGGCAATTGAATTTAACCCCAGAACAAAATATACGTTTTTGGGGACACTATTATACTTTGCAAGCCACTACTTGAACACCAGATTCAGGGTATTGCTATATTGGCAAGTGAATTTAACCCCAGAACAAAATATTCCCTTTTAAGGATAGATTAACACTTGGCCTGCAAAAGCTGGGACACCAGATTCAGGGTATTGCTATTTTGGCAATTGTATTTCACCCCAGAACAAAATATACGTTTTTGGGGACACTATTATACTTTGTAAGCCACTACTGGAACACCAGATTCAGGGTATTGCTATTTTGGCAATTGAATTTCACCCCAGAACAAAATATACATTTTTGGGGACACTATTATACTTTGCAAGCCACTACTTCAACACCAGATTCAGGGTATTGCTATATTGGCAAGTGAATTTAACCCCAGAACAAAATATTCCCTTTTATGGACAGATTAACACTTGGCCTGCAACTGCTGGAACACCAGATTCAGGGTATTGCTATTTTGGCAATTGAATTTCACCCCAGAACAAAATATACCTTTTTACGGACAGATTAACACTTGGCCTGCAACAGCTGGGACACCAGATTCAGGATATTGCTATTTTGGCAATTGAATTTCACCCCAGAACAAAATATATTTTTTGGCGGACACTATTATACTTTGCAAGCCACTACTGGAACACCAGATTCAGGGTATTGCTATTTTGGCAATTGAATTTCACCCCAGAACAAAATATACCCTTTTAAGGACAGATTAACACTTGGCCTGCAACAGCTGGGACACCAGATTCAGGATATTGCTATTTTGGCAATTGAATTTCACCCCAGAACAAAATATACGTTTTTGGGGACACTATTATACTTTGCAAGCCACTACTGGAACACCAGATTCAGGGTATTGCTATTTTGGTAATTGAATTTCACCCCAAAACAAAATATACGTTTATGGGGACACTATTATACTTTGCAAGCCACTACTTGAACACCAGATTCAGGGTATTGCTATATTGGCAAGTGAATTTCACCCCAGAACAAAATATTCCCTTTTATGGACAGATTAACACTTGGCCTGCAACTGCTGGAACACCAGATTCAGGGTATTGCTATTTTGGCAATTGAATTTCACCCCAGAACAAAATATACGTTTTTGGAGACACTATTATACTTGTAAGCCACTACTTGAACACCAGATTCAGGGTATTGCTATATTGGCAAGTGAATTTCACCCCAGAACAAAATATACCCTTTTATGGACAGATTAACACTTGGCCTGCAACTGCTGGAACACCAGATTCAGGGTATTGCTTTTTTGGCAATTGAATTTAACCCCAGAACAAAATATACCCTTTTACGGACAGATTAACACTTGGCCTGCAACAGCTGGGACACCAGATTCAGGGTATTGCTATTTTGGCAATTGAATTTCACCCCAGAACAAAATATACGTTTTTGGGGACACTATTATACTTTGCAAGCCACTACTTGAACACCAGATTCAGTGTATTGCTATTTTGGCAATTGAATTTCACCCCAGAACAAAATATATGTTTTGGCGGACACTATTGTACTTTGCAAGCCACTACTGGAACACCAGATTCAGAGTATTGCTATTTTGGCAATTGAATTTCACCCCAGAACAAAATATATGTTTTGGCGGACACTATTATACTTTGCAAGCCACTACTGGAACAGCAGATTCAGGGTATTGCTATTTTGGCAATTGAATTTCACCCAGAACAAAATATATGTTTTGGTGGACACTATTATACTTTGCAAGCCACTACTGGAACACCAGATTCAGGGTATTGCTCTACTGGCAATTGAATTTCACCCCAGAACAAAATATACGTTTTGGCGGACACTATTATACTTTGCAAGCCACTACTGGAACACTAGATTCAGGGTATTGCTATTTTGGCAAGTGAATTTCACCCCAGAACAAAATATAGCCTTGTACGGACAGATTAACACTTGGCCTGCAACAGCTGGGACACCAAATTCAGTGTATTTCTATTTTGGCAATTGAATTTCACCCCAGAACAAAATATGTGTTTTGGCGGACACTATTATACTTTGCCAGCCAGTGCTGGGACACCAGATTCAGGGTATTGCTATATTGGCAAGTGAATTTCACCCCAGAACAAAATATACCCTTTTACGGACAGATTAACACCTGGCCTGCAACGGCTGGAACACCAGATTTAGGGTATTGCTATTTTGGCAATTGAATTTCACCCCAGAACAAAATATATGTTTTGGCGGATACTATTATACTTTGCCAGCCAGTGCTGGGACACCAGATTTAGGATATTGCTATTTTGGCAATTTAATTTCACCACAGAAAATAATCTATCCTTTGCCAGACAGCAGACAGTATTATACTTGGCTATTCAAAGCTGGAACACCAGATTTGGGGGATTGGTATTTTGGCAATTTAATTTCACCACAGAAAATAATCTATCCTTTGCCAGACAGCAGACAGTATTATACTTGGCTATTCAAAGCTGGAACACCAGATTTGGGGGATTGGTATTTTGGCAATTGTATTTAACCCCTTAATAAAATATAGAAATTGCTATCCTGAGTTTCTAGTGTTGACAATAAGCACAGCCAAGCCCCTGATGTAGGATATAGTAACATAGTAACATAGTATATAAGACCGAAAAAAGACATTTGTCCATCCAGTTCGGCCTGTTTCCTACAAGTTGATCCAGAGGAAGGCAAAAAACCCCTGTGAGGCAGAAGCCAATTTTCCTCACTTAAGGGGAAAAAAAATTCCTTCCCGACTCCAATCAGGCAATCAGAATAAATAGGCAATCAGATATAGCAAAAAAAAAAACTAGTATTGATGGATTGATGGACTGGGTGGCAGCTTGTTCTGTTGCACCACAAGTCACAAAATGTCCGCCGATCACACCAGAAAAAAAGTGACAGAAAATCGTTCTGTTCAGCCTAAAAACCAGTGAGCAATTTACTAGCAGAAGTTGAATCCTTCACAGCTGTAGATCGATCACTTCATTAAGTGCTAATGCTGACTTTTCCCTGCCTAATCTCGCCCTCACAGAAGCTGCGTCCTCTCCCTACACTAATCAGAGCAGTGTGACGTGCGGCGCTATGTGACTCCAGCTTAAATAGAGTCATTAGTAGGCATGGCTGTGATGGGCTCTTAGGGCAAGAAGTAAAACGCTAGCTGATTGGCTGCTGTGCAATCGCCGAACAACGGACCCAAACTCTTTTGAAAATGTTCGGGTTCGGGTCCGTGTCCCGAACACCCCAAAATTCGGTACGAGCCCGAACTATGCTCGAACTGTTCGCTCAACACTACCGGTGAGTCACTTAAGACTGGCTAGTTAGTCCTTTAATGTAAATCCACAGCGATAGCAGTGTAACACAATTCATTTATGTAACCGGCGGCCATTATTTGGTCCCCAGTGTAATGATTCAATCGAGATATTGGTGGAGACTATTTTCTATATACCTTTACAGGTGAATTTTTTGAAACACATTTTGTGTCTATACAACCGGTAGCCAATAGGTTCCCGGTGTAGGATTTGAATCTCTCCCTGTAGCTCTTTGCTAAGGTTCTATTCTCCCGGTAACAGACAATATTGTTTCTTGGTGTGTTATACTATGTTATACTATGTTATGTAATTCTAATTGCAGGGTTGGACAATGTAATTATTATGACTGGATGCCCATGTGTGTCAGCTTTTTCATTGTTGTAACAAAGAATCTTGTTTTTTAACTGCTGTGATTACTCTATGAATTTAATATTATTTTCAATATGTTGAGAATTAATAAACTTTAATAAATTTTGTGATTAATATCTTTATAAAACGTGGATCCCTTTTTTATGGTTATTTTATGTGTTTTCCACGTGTCTCATTGAGGTGCTGCGGTTTTTTGGAGTGGTTTATTTTTTTATGCTGCAAAACTGATCAAACAATTGGTATGAAATAACACACTGTATTGTGCCATGCACCCAAAAGAATCCCCTTCCTTTTTACCAGTGTAAACATGGTCTGTATTCTTTTGTGGGAATGGTGGCAACTAGAAATAAGCAAATTGATTCAAAAACTAATGGATTCAACCCAAATTTTTTAAATTTTTTTGTTGTAGGTGGATAGGAGACAAAGTATACATATAATAGGGGAGGGGTGTTCTCCAATATGTAAAACAGCATAGAACTTGGTCGAACTCAGTTACAAAGACCATCAGG
The DNA here is from genome assembly GCA_033119425.1 of Bufotes viridis. Classification (NCBI taxonomy): domain Eukaryota; kingdom Metazoa; phylum Chordata; class Amphibia; order Anura; family Bufonidae; genus Bufotes; species Bufotes viridis. Next base: position 100,379,305 of record CM065592.1, on the reverse strand, counting down.
GATCTAGGGATGGTCTATCTATCTATTTATCTATCTATCTATCTATCTATCTATCTATCTATCTATCTATCTATCTTATCATCTATCATCTATCATCTATCTATCTATCTATCTATCTATCTATCTATCTATCTATCTATCTATCTATCTATCATCTATCTATCCTAGTTACTGCTGGAGAGTGTACAACATACTTTTATGATTACAAATCTTGTTAAATGATGTTATAGTTTTTGAATCATACAAAACTACAGTATTCAATGCTACTCATTTGTTGTATTCTCAGTAGCACTACATTAAAGAGATCCTAAAGTATTTGAGAGCACAGCTTCTATGACAGCATGTTCAGGTCAGGTCCAAGCTGATATTACACTCACTCAGCAAAGTTGGAACTCAGGATGAAAGTACATAAACAGAAGGAGGCTTTGAATAATGCAGCATCAGAAAACAGCGAATGTAACCTTTCTGGCAAAGGCCAGCTTAAAGACTGCAGAAATACTTCATTATTTACAGGGTGAGAGGATCAAAGCTGTGATAAATGCTTAGTGCCTACCACAAGAACTGGAAAGTAAGTAAGGACCAGAATGAGTACTTCAGGAAATCATAAATCATGTATTGGCAATGGTAAATGGATTGTATAAAGTATATCTGTGTATATCACAGTAGACATTGTACATATTGTCCCTGAATAAAGAAATGCTGATTAAGAATAAAATAAGTCATTTACAAATGATGAGTTACATCATTATTTTATTTTCCGTTGTTCTAATCCATTGAAAAAAAAAAAAAAAAGATTTGTTATTTTGAGCATCAGTTATGCTCAGTTGGCATCAGTTTGCTCTAAAAATAACAGATCTATCTTTTTTTTTAGAATCGGTTATGCTCAGTTTGCATCAGTTTTTTTCACTTTTGTCAGAGATCAGTTATTTTTGATGGGAGAAAAAGTACTGTGTGCATGACTTTATTGCCTCTAATGCAAACTGATCATTAGAGATGAGTGAAGTTTAGAAAAATTTGATTCAGATGATTCGCCGAAGTACTTCAAGAAATTTGTCACAAATTAATTTGTCACGAATTGGGATTCCGTTCCGGGTCCCCGCAAAAAAAGAACATGTGGACAATTGTGGGCAAGAATAGCTATTTTCTATGAAAGTATTCGCCATGTGCGGTCCGCAAATTGCGGAACGTACACAGGCCGGTATCCGTGTTTTGCGGATTCGCAAAAGACAACAGATGTCTGAATGAGCCCTACTGTGCAGGGCACCAAGATTCATAACTAATCCCTTCTGTTAGCTGTAGAATTACTGTGCGTCAATATTACAGGTCAATAAAAGCGCCAGGTCTAATTTATCGCCGTGGACTTAACTGTGCAGTGCCCCAAAATTCAAATAGTGACCCCTTGACAGAAAGGGGACGGTTGTAGCAGCAACGACAGAAGTGGCCCCATGACAGAGTGAGGATGGTGGCGGCAGCAGCAACAATGGCAGTAAGCATGACAATAGTGGCCCCATGACAGAGTGTGCGGAGTGGCAGTAGCAGCGGCGGTAACTATGACAAATGTGGCCCCATAAGTGAGGAGGGGGGGCAGCAGCAGTGGCAGTAGGGCTTTGTTAACATCGCGTCAGAGGAACATAAAACAAAACAAAAAAAACTCTTTCAGATGGTTAGTATTTTGTCAGTATTAAGCATCATTCTTTGCTTAGTAATTGTAAGCCAAAAACAGGAGTGGGTCAAAAACAGGGATAAAATATAATAAAATTATTTGCATCTCATATGTGTCTTGGACCCACTCCTACTTATAGCTTACAAATTCTGATCAAATACTGATGTAAAACACTGACCAAACACTAATTAAAAGAACGTATTAGCTTTAATGAATGTGGGTCCAGTTGGTGGAGTGATTTGTGTGGTTCATTCCAATAACCAATGACACTCCTCCTTTATGGCAACAATCCAACTGCCAGGTTTCTTCCATCCAACAAGTTTGGCTTGTTTGGTTTTAACCCTAATGCAAGGAATTATTTGAAGCCAGGTGTTCCACGTCCAACTTCCTGGAAGGCAAAGTGGTGTTCAGCACTAACTGTTCTGTGATGCCCTTACATGACTGGGGATACATAAGCGATGCACTGAAGGGATCGCCATGTGTTTACACTTAGCCAACAGGTGCGGGTTACCCACTCAACCTTGTTCGTCAGACTAATTTATTTGGTAAAAGATAATTTGTTTGGTAAAAGACTAATTTATTCGCTAAAATACTATTTTCTTTTCATTATAAGACTAATGTTTTCATTAAAAGACTAATTTTTCGGATAAAATAATAAGTTTTATGACCAAAAACGACGATCAACTTATGGTCAACTCTGCTGTGCAAAGAATCAATTTATTTGCACTGCCCAAAGAGTGATAAATAATACCGCTCTGTAACACTAAATCACAGTAACTATTTGGCTATCAGAAGCGTAAAATATCAATGTGGAGATGCCACAAATAGTAGAATGCAAAAGATGTATGACCCCAATTTGTGAGTCATGGCCTAATAGAATTGCTTATCTATTAATCAATATTGACATACCACAAACAGTAGAATGAGACAGGTGTATCACCCCAGTTTGTGAATCGGGGCCTAATAGAATTGCTTGTCAATGTGTCTATCTATAACAGAACAGATTAAGTATTAATGGCGCAGCAAGTGAACTAGATAAATGCGCCTATATATTAGACTGCCTGTTGAGACTGATGCACAGTAAGTCTATGTATAATAGAAGAGATTAAGAAAAAATGGTGCAGTAGATGAACAAGATGAAATGGGCGATTATACTGAGCCTGCACTGTCCCTGAAGTCTCCCTATGCTCTCCTCATGATCTCTCTACACTGTCCTTACACTGTTCCTATCCAAAATTCTACAATTAAAAGCTTTCTAACAGAATGTACCCCAAAAAGGTTCCAAAAAAAAGTACAGCTTGCCCTCATACAGTCCAATCAACAAAAAAAAACAAAAAAAAAAGCTATGGCTCTTAAAAACCAATTCAGCAAATTCTATGTTAGAAAATCCAGATATACTGTAGCTCCTTCCTAATGTAACCCCATAAACTGTAACTGTATTCGCAAGAAAATGGGTAGCAAATGGTGGGGTAATATTCTCCTGTTATCCCTTGTGAAAAAGAAAAAGTGAGCCTAAAACACCCTTTTCTTGTAAATAAATAATAATAATTTTTCCTTTTCACAGCAAAGAGTTATAAATTCTATGAAACGGCTGTTGGTTCAAAGTGTGCCTTATGTAAGCCGTGTACCGGGGTGGGCTCCCCAGCATACAGTGAAGTCAGGAAAGAGGAAAGCAACCCCAACACCAGCTTTTGTCAAAACAGAATTTTACTTAAATGTGGCAATAAACATAACCACAAATGCTGGGAACACAATAAACTTACATACACCAAGCCCGAAGGCTGAGACCCTTGTGCTGCACAGCATGGAGCCCGCAGATGGATGCAGGAGGAAAGTACAGTAATTTACCTACTGGTGGGCACAACTAAACTGCCACACCTTACCTGTTATTACCCTGAAAAAAAACAAGAAACACTGTATAGGTGTGTGGTACGGGCTAGCCTGCGGTGCAGCACAACAGCTTACGATCTTACAAAGTTCTACAGTATTCCCCCTCCCATAACTGGTCCTGTAGCAAGTGCCTAGTTATTCCTTCCGAGCAAAACGCCAGCAAGGCTTGAGTTTGTGGGAATTTTATCAGCTCTCCAATGTGAAATGTCACTTTAAGTTATGGAGTCCTTGCAATGAACAGTAGTAACACTTATGGCCTGACACAAACAGAGACCCTAACTAACTAACTACTGGTCTCAGACTCTAGTAGCCAAACGTGTAATGAGGTGCGTGCACAATCTTACCAACCCGGGTCTGCTCTGCATCAGCTGGTGACTCTGAACGAAACAAATCCCTCTCCAACTCCTCAGCTCTCATCAGTGTTCCTGGAAGCAATCATCATTCCTCTGGACAGGATCAGGGCCTTGAACATGATCAGTTTCACTTAGCTGCAGGTCTGGTATGCAACTGAAGCATGCTCTCACACCTGGATGCTGTCGGATTCTCTGTTCACACAGTTCCTTAGTCTCACCTCCCTCTAAGATGGCTGCTCTCTCTTTCTCTTCCTCCCCAGGCTGTGTGTAATAACACCTCTCTCATGAATATGGGCATATTTGCAGCCTGTATCTGTGTTAGGAAACAGCGGCATCTTGTGGCCAAACAGCAGAATGTCAGTCCAGATCATTTAATTTAATCTACACAAACAGTGTCCAGACAAAGAGAGGTGTTTCCTCATCTCACACATACACCCCTTAAACATTCCTTGGGTGGTGTAGTTTCCAAAATGTTGTCACTTTTTGGGGGTTTCCACTGTTGGGTACCTCAGGGTCTCTTCAAATGAAACATGGCACCCAAAGACCATACATACGGGTGTTTATATAAACTGCAGAATCAGGATGTCACGACTGTAGACAGGAAGACACACTCACATTATGAGTTCTAACTGGAACCCAACCCACTGTTCCTGCCTACTTGTAGAGCAAGCGGAAACAACTGGTCAAACGTCCCTATGCTGGTAAGTGCAGAGAGCCACACCAAGCACCCACGGTAAAAACTGCAGGGACCTGTTCACACAACAGAAACAAAACTGACAAACACAGAGAAGGGTTGTACAGAAATAGGTCAAAGCCGGGAGGTAAATAAAGTACCAAATCACAGAGAGGAGGGTGGTCACAAATAGCCTAGCCAAGTGTCAAACCAGACGGCAAATAGGGTACAAAATCACAGAGCAGGTAGGGGTCCAAGTCAAACTGAAGTCAAATACAAATAGCAACACTCCTAAAACCCACAGTAGCAACAGAAGAACAGCAAGGCAAAACCTGTAACTGGCAAGCATGTATTGCCAGCAGGTGGTTTAAATAGCTCAACAAGTCCCTGGATAAGAACATACTAGGTCCAGGGACTAATTTATGAGATATCACAATCTGTCTTAAAAGTAGAGAAATTCAAATTTAGAAAATTGTGAATTCTTCTAAATGTTTGGTAATTTTTTTTAAGCTACTTTCACTCTTGATGCAGCAGCGTCCGGTAGGCTGTTCCGGTAAGGGAACAGCTTTCCGGATCCATGCTAAGGCTAGCCCACCATGCCGCCGGAAGTCTGCTCCTGCACAATTCACTATAATGGGGGCGGCCGGAGGTCCGGCCGCAGTGCGGGAAGCAAGCCGAAAGGAGGCAGGCAAAAACCGCAGCGTGCTGTAGTTTTTGTCTGGCCGCCACTCGGCATGTTCGCCATGCTGTGGCCACCCCGATTATAGTGAATGGGCATTTGCCATCTCCTGGCCAAGTTGCTGGTGTACCTGGGCCAAAACCACATTTACCCAATGGGCTCCGAAATACATATATTGTCCTTGACCATAGTTACAACTCCATACGTCAGTGTTGGCCTGAACTCCACCAGACACCGAGAGGCCCAGAAACTGGCCCACCTTCTGCTCAATGTACGTGTACAGGGCTGGTACAGCTTTTTTGGAAAAGGGAGGGACTGTTCAGCTACATGTTCAGCTTTTGCACCATTGAATGAGTGCAAGCATACTGTTGTCTTTTTGCAATTGTCTTGGTGATCGACAAGTGATGAGGAGTAGGAGGAGGAGCATCAGGAGCAATAGACGACATTGAAGGTGATGGGAAGGAACAACAGCTTCCTTCTGCTGACATTAACTAGCCCTGACTGATTTAGAATGCGGTGTGGGCCGGTGGGAGATGCAGCAGGCTGTAATATTAAATGAGTGGCATGGTTTTCCGTCACCACTTTATGATGACACTCCATGTGTTGAGGCAGGACCTTCGTGCCAACATTAGCACCTGGGCGCTTCTCACCTGATGCTCATACATCCTGCATACCGCAACACTAAAGTAACCCAGTGACTTGTTAAAAAATTCCCATACTGGCAAGTAAGGTATTTCCCTCTATCACTGCGTGATGCCTACCTGATGCTGCTTTTATGAACCTACGCACTGCTAGTGTGTTCCTAACAGGTAGTTTCCTAGTAGCAGATGTGTACCCCTCCTGTGTTTGGCTCCAGATCTCCTACTGTTTCCACCCTGCTGTCTCTCGGGCACAATGCCACCCTCACCCCCTGATGATGACAATGCCCCCTCTTCACTTTGCTCCCACGTTCAATTGGCTACATTTTCATCTGTTCGCTCGTCACTTGTGTCACCCTCGATTCTCTCTTTCACACATCCATGACCTCTCGCAACATGAATTCCCACCCAACTTTCATCATTGGTAGTTGCACCCCTAAAGGAGCCTGCAGCGGACCTCACCTCCAAGTCTGAGCTGGCCTATAACTGCTGACTGACAGCTCATTGTCACTGAAAAGTGGAGCAGAGCTGGCGCCTATAATTACTTGGTTAGCAGAAGGAGCAGCAAAAGCAACAGGCAGGTTTAGGACAGGAGAGGGCACAGAGGCAGTTCCTGGGCCATGCCAACTAAGCGTGGTGTCAAAGGAACCCACCAATTCTTGGCTGTGTGTATCTGTAGTCCCTTGAGATAATGTTGAAGAGTTAATCCATTCTAATACATTCTAGTACAGCTGGATTGTTGGTCAAAACCTGACCGCTGGATGACAGTGGCAACTTTTGCTACCACCCCCTTCTTCTGCTGCTACTTGTGCCAGGATCCAGGCAACTTTCTGTTGGCCACAGTGTACAGTAACTGTATCACGAAAATAACGGATTAACTCTGAATGTTGGTACAGTAGAACGTGATGTACACTGCAATATGACACCTGCCTTTAATACTGAGGTACAGTAACTGTATCACTAAAATAATGGATTAACTTTGAATGTCAGTGCACTAGAAAGTGAGGCACATGGCAATATATTACACATGCCTTTAATACTGAGGCACACTAACTGTATCACTAAAATAATGGATTAATTCTTAATGTCAATGCACTAGAACGTAATGCACATGGTGATTCACTCTCCCTGCAGTTTTCCTGCACTCACCCTTTCAAGTATTCGTCTATTAATCATTTTCAGCAACACTGTCCCTAGCACATGAGCACTTGTCATGTTTCTCCCTATGCTCAGCTCACAGGACAATGGCGGAGACCGCGCAGGATGACGGTTTTATAGGGCTGTGACATCACAGGACATTGCTGTCAGCAGATTGGCTGCCTGCATGGCCTTATGGGTGATCTAACATTCTCAGGCTTTGTACTTTCACTTTGTCAACATGTGTAGCCGCCATTTCAGGAAAAACTGATTCATTACCATGAAGCGCAAGGAAATCCAAGTTTTCCTAAACTTCTGACCAAATTCTTCTTCAAATGCTTTGTTCAACAATACTGTTAACTAGAGATAAGCAAATTGAAGCTGACGGAGTGGAATTCCATCCGAATTTCAGGAAAAAATTGATTCGCAACAAATGCGAATTTCCTTGCACTTCGAGGTAACGAATCACATTTTTCCTAAAATGGCTGCTGCATGTGTGAGGACATGGAGAAAGGAAGTATGGGAAGGCGGGATCACCCAGACTGACATGCATGATGCAGCCAATCAGCAGCCAGCCAGCCCTGTTATGTCACAGTCCTATAAATACAGCGGCCATCTTATAATCAGACATTTTCCAGCGTTCTGAGTGCAGGGACAGACATGAGAAGGTGCTAGGGACAGCAATTGGAAAAACTCATTGTGAAAAAAAAATTGAAAAAATGATTTATAAGTGCAGGGAAAGGATAGAGAGGAATCATTTCACAGCATGTTAGTGCAGGGAGAGACGTCAGAAGGTGCTAGGGACAGTGCTAGAAAAGCGATTTACAAGTGCAGGGAAAGAATAGGGAGGAATCATTTCACAGCATCTTAGTGCAGGAAGAGACATCAGAAGGCGCTTACTAAATCCAAATAGGGGATCCAAATAGCTATTATACAGCTCTGTCATTCCAGCAATTTGTTCTTGGGGTGCAAGTGCTATGTTAAAAAGCCTTTAGTGGCTTATATCTGTGGAGAAGGAAAATATATACACAGTTTACTGCTGCAGTTATATGTGGTAAAAGTGTTTAGTGGCGTATTTCATTACAAAAAGAAAAATATATTCTCAGTTCACTTCCGGAGCTATATGTGGTGAAAGCGTTCAGTGGCGTATTTCATTACAAAAAGAAAAATATATATGCAGTTCTCTTCTGCAGTAATATGTGTTGAAAGTGTTTAGTGGCCGATGTCAGTACAAAAAGAAAAACGGATATTAACTTCACTGGTGCAGTAATTTGTGGCAAAAGCATTTAGTGGCCTATTTCAGTAAAAAAAAAATATATAAACACTTCACTGGTGCATTTATTTGTGGCAAAAGCTTTTAGTGGCCAATTTCAATACAAAAAGAAAAATATATTCTCAGTTCACTTCTGCAGTTATATGTGTTGAAAGCATTTAGTGGCCCATGTCAGTACAGAAAGAAAAAAATATACGCACTTCACTGGTGCAGTTATATGTGTTGAAAGCATTTAGTGGCCTATGTCGGTGCAGAAAGAAAAATATATAGGCACTTCACTGGTGCATTTGTTTCTGGTAAAAGTGTTTACTGGTCTATTTCAGTACAAAAAATTATATATATTCTCTGCTCACTATTGCAGTCATATGTGGTGAAAGCATTCAGTGTCCTATTTCAGTCCAAAAAGTAAAATAATATATGCACTTCACTGTTGCATTAATTTGTTGTGAAAGATTTTAAGTGGCCAATTTCAGTACAAAACAAAAAATATATACGCATTTCACTTCCGAAGTTATTATTATTTCAGTACAAAAACAAAATATATTCATCGTTCAATTTTGCAGTTATGTGTGGTAAAACCTTTAGTGATGTATTTCGGTAGAAAAACAAAATATATTTAGCGTTCACTGTTGCAAGTATATATGGCAAAACCTTTAGTGATGTATTTCGGTCGAAAAACAAATTTTATTCAGCATTTATCGCTGTAGTTATATGCAGTAAAATCATTTGTGACGTATTTTGGTCAAAAATTTAATTTTATACAGCATTCAGCGCTGCAGTTATTTGTGGTAAAATCTTTATTGATGCATTTTGGTGGAAAAACAAATTTTATGCAGCATTCAGCGCTGCTGTTATATGTGCTAAAAACTTTAGTGAAGTATTTTGGTAGAAAAACTAAATATATTCAGCATTCACTGTTGCAGGTATATGTGGCAAAACCTTTAGTGACTTTTTTGGTTGAAAAACAAATTTTATTCAGCGTTCAGCGCTGCAGTTACATGTGGTAAAATCTTTTGTGACTTATTTTGATCGAAAAACTAAATTTATTCGTTGTTCAGCGCTGTAGTTATATGCGGTAAAATCTCCATGATGTCTCCATGATAAATCTGCAGCGTAGGGGCCCCGTGTCGCTTCTACACACTTTTAAAATAATCCTTCTGTGGGGCGAATAGATGCCAGATGACCGGGAAGCTCCATGACTTTCCCAGGAGCTGCTGTCGGGGGCAGCGGTTTATTTCTGAGACGACTGTATAGTGCGGGGGAAATCCGAAGACCCTCTCTATCTCCGTGCTCTGTTATATGTGGTAAAATCATTATTAAAGTATTTTGGTGGAAAAACAAATTTTATCCAGTGCTGTAGTAATATGCTGTAAAATCTTTTGTAACTTATTTTGGTGGAAAAACAAATTGTATTCAGTGTTCAGCGCTGCAGTTATATGTGGTAAAATCTTTTGTCACGTATTTCGGAGGAAAAACTAATTGTATTCAGCGTTCAACGCTGCAGTATATGTTATAAAATCTTTATTGACGTATTTCGGTGGAAACACTAATTTTATTCCAAGTTCAGCGCTGTAGTAATATGTGTTCAAATCTTTTGTGACGTATTTTGGTGGAAAAACAAATTTTATTCAGTGTTCAGCGCTGTAGTAATGTGTGGTAAAATCTTTTGTGACGTATTTTGGTGGAAAAACAAATTGCATTCAGTGTTCAGTGCTGCAGTTATATGTGGCAAAATCTTTTGTGACGTATTTCGGTGGAAAAACAAATTTTATTCAGCGTTCAGTGATGCAGTTATATGCTGAAAAATATTTATTGACATATTTTGGTGGAAAAAATAATTTTATTCAGTGTTCAGTGCTGCAGTAATATGTGGTACAATCTTTATGGAAGTATTTCAGTCGAAAAACAAAATTAATTCAGTGGTCAGTGCTGCGGTTATCTGCAGTAAAATCTTTATTGAAGTATTGCAGTTGAAAAACAAAATTTAATCTTCCGGACTTAAAGCTATCTTGACGCTTTGTCTTCTCATTGTCTGTAGCTACTAGAGGCCTGTTCATGCCAGGCAGGTTCCCCCAGAAGTATCTTGGTCGATCGTCACTCTGTGATTGTGCCATTCTGTGGCTTCCTCATGCTGCTGCCACCTCCACACTCTGTCAATGTGCCACTCTGTGGCCTACTCATGCTGCTGTCACCTCCACACTCTGTCATTGTGCAATTCTGTGGCTTCCTCATGCTGCTGCCAACTCCAGACTTTGTCACTATGCCATTCTGTGGCTTCCTCCTGATGCTGCTGCTGCTGTCACCTCCAGACTCTGTCATTGTGCAACTCTGTGGCCTACTCGTGTTGCTGTCACCTCCAGACTCTGTTGTTGTGCTACTCTGTGACTTTCTCATGCTGCTGGAAAAAAAAGAGAGACAATGCAGCAGCAGTCTGCAAACACAAATAAAGTACAATAATGCCAAAATTATAGAAAACATTATGGTGCTAATGCTACACTTATTTTGCAAATTTGTCATTTTTGGTAAATACACTTATTTGGGCCCGTCTGCCAAACGTCAAGGTGATCTCTATAAGAAGGAAACCTAACAATAAATCCTACCTGTTATGTGCCATAATGGCCACCATAAAATTCAGGGAGTGCAAGTTCATGAGTGCTACTCGTGTTGCTATCACCTCCACACTCTGTCATTGTGCCACTCTGTGGCCTACTTATGCTGCTGTCACCTCCACACTCTATCATTGTGCCACTCTGTGGCCTACTCATGCTGCTGCCACCTCCAGACTCTGTCATTGTGCCACTCTGTGGCCTACTTATGCTGCTGCCACCTCCATACTCTATCATTGTGCCACTCTGTGGGCTACTCATGCTGCTGCCACCTCCAGACTCTGTCATTGTGCCACTCTGTGGCCTCCTACTGATGCTGCTGCCACCTCTAGGCTCTGTTATTGTGCCACTCTGTGGCCTAATTATGCTGCTGCCAAGTCCAGACTCTGTCATTGTGCCACTCTGTGGCCTCCTCCTGATGCTGCTGCCACCTCTATACTCTGTTATTGTGCCACTCTGTGGCCTAGTCATGCTGCTGTCACCTCCATACTCTGTCATTGTGCCACTCTCTGGCCTCCTACTGATGATGCTGCTGCCGACACATCCAGACTCTGTCATTGTGCCACTCTGTGGTCTCCTCCTGATGAAGCTGCTGTCGACACATCCAGACTCTGTCATTGTGCCACTCTGTGGCCTACTCATGCTGCTGCCACCTCTACACTATGTCACCTTGCCACTCTGTGATCTCCTGATGCTGTGACCACCTCCACCACCTCCACATCACATTACTTTCAGGGGGGTTAATAAGAACATAGCTTAACAAGCATCTGCCACCATGTACCTCAGTAATAAACCAAATAAAATGCAGAGTTGAAATGGCACTGGTTGTGTACAAGACTTCAGAATAGATTTCACCTACAGCCAGGGGCGTAGCTATAGGGGGTGCAGAGGTAGCAGTCGCTACCGGGCCCAGGAGCCTGAAGGGGCCCAAAAACACTTGTGTCACATAAGAAGACACACAAAGCACTGAGGGAAGGGGGCCCAAGCTGAACTCTTGCACCAGGGCCCACGAGCCTTTAGTTACGCCCCTGCCTACAGCAGTATCCTTTTACAAGATATCCACACTGTCTGATAACAGTGGAAGAGGGAAGGAAGCTGGGAATAGAGGTATATCGAAAACCAACACACACAGAACAGTACTGATAGGATGATAATAAAAGATGACTAGATGCATCAGCTTGGATTAAGTCTTTTCTGGCACCAGGAGAGTGAATATGACCATATCAGACACGACACATATGATGATCAAAATCACTCTGTTTATTGATAATAAGGTTCAAGCTTATATTGGACATTATACGCCCTTTCATTATTCAATCATTTTTTTCCAAACAATATAGCCTTCAATCATAATGAGACACATACCGTCATACAACATACTTTCCCCAGTTACATCCTGGCCTTCATGCTCCACGTACTAGCTGACACGGACAAGATAAGGAATTCCGGTTAGATACTCGGCTGCCCAAAACATTTGGTTATGACAAAATGTTCTTACACAAAGTTCAAGACAGCATATTCCTTCAATCCCCTCTTAGAACCTTATATTCATATTATATGGTTCTCCCTGCCCCTCTTTTGCCTATAAGTTCTTAAGTATTCCATATAAGCCTCTGGGGTATATCTTCAGGTCTTGGTGGGGTATTGTTTATCTCACCTGTGAGCACTGGAGTGTAATAAGACGTCGACCGCACCCTCTTTTCAGTGAAACTTTGACATGTGGAAAGAAGCGAGGGTACGCATTGTACACAGCTACATAAGCATATCATTATAGCAATGATAGCAAATACCACTCCTAATACATATCGGATTTGACCAAAGTCAGGTATCCAGCTAAAAAGCCAATCCCACCATCCTTGATTAGCGTCTTGTTTTATGTGTTTTATCATTTCTTCTAATTGGCCTATTTTATCCTTTATCCCATGGGAATGATCTGACAAATTAAAACAGCACATACCTGAAAAAGCAGAGCACCCTATACCATGTTGTAATAGCAGATAATCAATGGTTGCCCTATTCTGCAGAATTGCCTTCTTATATGACTGTATATCTAGAAATGTGTCCTGCAAGATTGCTCTAGTGAGTAGTGACATGTATTTCTTTTACCATAAAGCGAGCAAGCCTTGAGATTGTCTTGTGGTTATATACAGCTAACCCTGGTACTCCTACCATTGATATTGCCAGGCTTAAGTACTCTGTTTCTGAGAGAAGGTTCACATTATAATTACAATCTTCCGGTAACTGCACAGAAGATTCTCGTGTATAACGTGTTCATGTTGCAGGAAGTAATAGTATCATGGCTAATGTTAACCTAGCTATCGTGCAGGGTCCATCTGTAATGTTTGCTGGTATGTACGTGTAACTAAAGTTTCCGCATGCTAACACCCATCCTGTTGGAAGGGGGACATGTTTGTCTAAGGATGGCACTATCTTTGTGATATTACATTGCATATTTCTTCCTGATATCATCTTTTTGCAACTACTTACGCCCCGTTGGCAAATATCTGGTTTGGTCTTATTTTGTTGCTTTGCTTGTATGCAAAGAGGTAGTAATTTTTGCATCACAAGTGAAATTCTAGCATACTTCTGCAGCTGTGACTAGACCTGTAATTATTCTGATCATATTACCTTGTAGATATCTTTGTGTAGAGCAATTATAGCAGACATAATAAGGATTCACATGCCCATATCTAACATCATGTTCTTCTAAATCAGTGTCATTCCACTGGGAACGCAGGAGCCCTGTCCATATAGACACTGGAGTGGGCACTGTTACCAGGCAGGTTTCTAGAATATTGGATGCAAACAAGGTGGTTCGAAGACAGAATTCAGTTAGGTTCAGGGTCTTGGCCAGGTACAGCCACAGATTCTCCTTTGTCTTGCACAGATTGTCCTCCCCTCTGCATCCTGTTGTTAGGTACGTCTGTCTGTCCCATGATCGCAGAACAGTTATAAGGAGGCATAAGGCTGCAATTATCAGAACTGCGCGTCTCAGCCATTTTAGGGAATTCTCTGACTGTGTCATCTCGTCGAGGGTCAAGGCTGTCTGCCTCCGTTAGTACCCCTTCTTGTCGTTCCTTCTCGGTTGCCTTGTTCCTCTCTACCAATTTCGCGTAGCGTGGATCCATGTGGGCGATTGCTCTGTCAGCACTGCTGTCCTGGTTACTGCCACAACAGTGGTGGGGGCGCTGTAGGCAAATTCACCTGGTCTTTTCCTCTTTTTCAGTATCTTCACCAGCACAATATCACCGGACCTGAAAGGGTGCGTGGGCTCCTGTGGAAGAGAGGGAGATTTACAAGCAACTTTTTCCTCAGTTTTGCTAAGGATTCAGATAAGATTAGTAACGTATTCCTCCCTAATCTGGTCAATGTCTCCTTTCTGTGAAGGCTCAATTACCAAGGGGCAACCCCACCTAGGGATAATTTGTTGGGTGAGTATTTTTGCTGTTGTTTTTGCATCCTCTGCCCTGGTGGGGAAAAATTCTGGCCATCTTGAGAACATGTCTACTATTACCAATGCATATTCTTATTTACCCTTTGTTTTGGGGATATGTGTGTAGTCTACCTGCAGATGGGTAAAAGGTGTAGTAGGGTAGTCCAGGCACTGATGTGGGATCTTAAGAGGGTTGTTTGGATTGTTTTTCAAACATGTAAGACATCTCCCTACATAATCAGCTACCAGTTTATTCATGTTGGTGATGTAAAAGTTTTGACCAAGGAGTAAACCTGTAGTTTGTATGCTGTTGTGTTCTACACCATGAAAATGAGCAATGAAGAGGGCAGCACTATGTTGCGGTATACAGGGTTTCCCCTCTTTGCAGATCAATCCAGTTTGTGGATTTTTCTGCAATGCAGGGTACACCCAGTCTTTCTCTTCTTCCTGTGATGCATATCGTTGCAGGTCAGTGATCATTTGGACCGTGTTCAAAGAGGGCGGTTTGAGGCATGCCATTTCCCATGAATCTTTGTGAATCCTAGTGGGGTTTTCTTTCGCAACTTGTTTCGCTATCTTTTCAGCTAAAGCATTGCCCTGGGACACTCTATCCTTGCCCTGCGTGTGTGCTTTGCAATGTACTATGGCCAGACTAGAGGGTAGTTTAAGGACAGCTAAAAGATCATCAATGAGGAGTGAATGAGAGATCTTCTTCCCATCTGCAGCAGTGAACCTCCGCCTTTGCCACATTACTCCATGATCCCACACTACCCCATGTGCATATCTACTGTCTGTGTAGATTGTGACTAGTTTGTCTGTATGTAGAGTACATGCTCTGGTGAGTGCAATTAGTTCGGCAGCCTAGGATGTTTGGACTATGTCGGGTAACATGACTATGGCATAGGCTGCGCAGAAGACAGCATCGAGTGGGTGTGAGCATGAGCCGTCAACAAATACTTCAGGTGCCCCTGTCACAGGCGTCGCTGACAAATCCATTCTAGGGGAAGTCTCATCCTCTAACACTTTGAGGCAGTCATGTGCATCGGTCAGGGCATCTTCTTCTCCTTTTAGCCCTATGAGTGCATTCAATATCGGTGCTGGCCCTGCTGAATGTGGGGCATATTTGATTTGTAAGGAAGGGTCACTTATCAAGAGTATCTCATATCCTGACAGTCGCTGGGCTGACATGTGTTGGGTGTGTATACCTCGTAGTAACCCCACTACATCATGAGTTGTGTGTAGGATGGTGGGGTACCCCAGTGTGAGAGGGGTCGCGAGCTCCACCATCATAGCACAAGCCGCAAGAGTACGCAGACATGCCGGCATACCTTGTACGGATACCGACATTATCTTTGAGAAAAAAACACAAGGACGCAACTTGCCTCCATGTTCTTGTGTTAGCACCAAAAAATAAATCAGTGTGAGACAGCACCATCGGCGGCCGGATGGCCGGTAGTCCAGGATGTGGAGGTGCCCGCGATGTCAGGTCCTGACCTGAAGAACCCCTCCAATGGTAACAGATGAAAGAAGATCGCAGCACTCCAAGGTCTTCTAATTTTCAAAGTTTATTCCACCACATTAGCACCCCCACCATGGTTTTACAATTTTGGCGCGCAAACATGTGAAATGGCAGCTTATAGTCAGGGAGGCCCAATCCTGGGCTACGCATCAGAGAACATTTTAACATATCAAAAGCATTCAACATTTCCTCAGACCATCTTATGAGCTCTGGTTTGTCTTCCAGAGTGGCTTGCCTCAGGATATCATCATAGTAGGAACAGTCAGGGATCCATTGTCTGCAATAATTTATCATACCAAGGAAGGACAACATTTCCTTCTTGGTGTGTGGGGTGACCAGTCCCGCTATAGACTGGACTCGCTCCAGACTGATCCGCCTTTCCCCTTCTGTGAGGACAAAGCCCAAGTACTCAACTTGCTTTTTACACCATTGCATTTTCTTGCGTGACACCTTGTGTCCACATTCTAACAAAGATACACCATCAGTAACATTGGCCTCCTCTGACATACTGCACAGTAACAAATCGTCCACATATTGTATCAGCACCGAACCTAGGGGAGGGTGCCATGGTTTCAAAGTGGCTTGGAGGACAATGCTGTACACTACAGGTGAATCAGCATATCCCTGTGGCATCTGGCCCCAGGTTAGCTGCCGTCCCTCAAAGAAAAAAAAACAAAAAGTAGCCTGCTACTCTTATTAACTGGGATTGAGAAGAAGGCATTCTTCAAATCAATAACACTAAACTAGGTGGCTTCTGTGGGGATGGAGGATAAGAGGGCGGTGATGTCTGGAACTACGGGTGCAATGGGTACAATGAGATTGTTGATTGCCCTAAAATCCTGTAGAGGGGTCCGACTCTCTCAAAGGTCCCTTGTACAAATCTTTGTTTAACACACTAGAGGTGGCACCTCTGTCTACCATAAACCCTGTTTTTCTTCCTGCTACTTTAAGTAAGATGATAGGCGTGTCTTTCCAGTGTGATAGGACCTGTGTGAAAGTTGGGGTGACTCCCTCCGGGCCCCGTCAGTAGGCTTGCTGATTGTTCCAGTCAATAGGGAATCTGGGCTGGTTTTGTGTGTTCTGTCTCGGCTGTGGTTGGTTATGTGCTCCCTGCACTGATGTGTTTCTATGTGGTGCCGTGCACTGCCTTGCCCAGTGTCCTTCCTGCCCACAATTATAACAGCAGGTGTTTGAATATGGATCTACGATTAGTTCTCTGTCTCCTTGCCTGTAGTGTCCACCTCTCCCCCTGCGTCTGCCTCTCTCCCTCCTCCTTGTGCTCGCATACAAGTGTGTAGCTGGGAGTTTCCTCACATCAAAACATCCCGCTGCTTGCTTTTCCTAAAGATGTTTCTCAAAGTTTTCACAGTGAGGATCAGACAGGTTATCAGACAGGTTGTTAATGAATGTGGAAATGATTAAGCTGTCATTCTGGTGCACAGGTAAACCAGCCTCCAGATTCCAGAAATCCATGAATCGTTTCCAGAATTCAGTGACAGTCTCGGCAGATTTTTGTTTACATGCCACTGCTACAGGGAGTGAGGACTTCTGTTTGAACACTTCACTCATGTGTTCCTGTACCTGTGTCCATATCTCTTTTATGCCATCGGGCGTGTTACAGGTGTAATTATCTGCCTCTGAGTTTGGTTGGATTTCTGAGATGGTTTTCACCTTTTTCCAATCCCATTCTGTGTGTGTACCTATAATTCCATCAGCAGCCTCCATTGTCTCGGTCCACCCTGCTAAGTTGCCTACCCATGGGTTTACTAAATAGTAGTTGGTAGGACTAACTCTTGACACATAAATTTTACATGTTTCACCTGGTTCAGGTTTGGGGTAATCAGTCTTGGATCCCCGCCCTCCCATTGTTGTATTCAGAGAATATTTGGAACAATATCTGCCCAGGGCTGGCTGTGATGAATATGAGGAATATTCCTCTGAATCCCTAACGACTAGCGTTGTTTTGAATCGCCACTTGCGTTCGGTATTTCTGGGTTATAACGGATTTCTCCTCGCCAGAGTACCGGGGCGTCTAACGATTCTCACAGCGCATACAAGTTTACTCAACACAATTTCACAGAGTATTACTAACAATGAAGAGCGACTGTGCACTTACCAACCAGTCTGCAGTCCATACAAACAGATAATCTTATACTTCTACAAGATCTTATAACATCTATGCATATTTGACATGTAAGAGTTAATCCAAGCTTTGACTTCCCTGTTCCCTGAACAGCGGTATTTTGGAGTGCACTCCCCTCTTTGTATCTATGCACAACTCCCTGAGTTGTGTTACGTGTGTCCCTGACACAGCTTCTGTAGCTCTCTAGTCTAAAATAAGGTTCATCCGTACTTACTATTGTAGATCGAGACGTGGGCCGGTGCCCTCGGATCGGGCAGGGGACAAAAAATCGATGTCACTTCTCACCAGACCCGAGGACGACCTCTCGATCCCGGATTCGAGCCCCCAAATTGATAGGATGATAATAAAAGATGACTAGATGCATCAGCTTGGATTAAGTCTTTTCTGGCACCAGGAGAGTGAATATGACCATATCAGACACGACACATATGATGATCAAAATCACTCTGTTTATTGATAATAAGGTTCAAGCTTATATAGGACATTATACGCCCTTTCATTATTCAATCATTTTTTTCCAAACAATATAGCCTCCAATCATAATGAGACACATACCGTCATACAACATACTTTCCCCAGTTACATCCTGGCCTTCATGCTTCACGTACTAGCTGACACGGACAAGATAAGGAATTCCGGTTAGATACTCGGCTGCCCAAAACATTTGGTTATGACAAAATGTTCTTACACAAAGTTCAAGACAGCATATTCCTTCAAGTACCTGCTATTTGATTCCCACCATCCTCTAGACCACAAACTGGGAGTCATCAAGACTCTACACCACCGGGCAGAGAAAATCCCCACCAGCACAGAGTCCAAGGCGAAGGAATTAAAACACCTCAGAGGGGCACTTAAAACTTGTGGGTATGCAGATTGGGCCTTTGTCAAAACAGAAAGAAGGAGAAGAAATAACACCAAGACTACCAGTGAGGGCGAGAAGCATGACAGACGTAAAAATATGGTTATCCCATATGTAGCTGGGGTGTCTGAGAAACTCAAAAGGACTTTTAATAAACATAACATTCCTGTCTGCTTTAAACCCAGCAACACACTGAGACAACAACTGGTTCACCCAAAAGACCGAACGCCAAAACACAAGATGGACAACATTGTGTACGCAGTCCAGTGCAATGAGGAATGAGCAGAACTGTATATCGGCGAAACAAAACAACAACTACATCAGCGTATGGCACAGCATAGGAGAGACAAAACCTCTGGTCAAGATTCAGCCGTGTACTTACATCTAAAAAAAACGGGTCACACCTTTGAAGACAAGTACGTGTTTTGGATAAGGAGGCCGATTGGTACAAATGAGGTGTGAAGGAGTCCATCTACGTAAAAATGGAGAAGCCAAGCTTGAATAGAGGCGGGGGGGTTAGACATCTATTGTCTGCCACTTACAATGCTGTCTTGACACCTTTTTCTGGGAGGTCATTATCACCTACTGACTCCAATTAGTACTATGGAATCAACACCTTTGACCCCATGCTGGGTATAATGACCTAATTACCAGATGTTGATTCAGTTACATATTTATTCCCAGAGAATTCTTGTACAGATCACTCAAAATTGAGAAAGCTCGTTGGAAGAACAAGTGAAACATTTTCAAGAAATCTACAGCAAGTCCAGTTGCCTTGATTTATTCTTTACAGATATAAAATATCCACAGGACTTACAGTAGGTATGGACATTCACAAAAGCAACATATATGAAAAATTTATCAAAATTAGCAGAAAACATGACTTTGAAACAATGATACTGAATTATAGGAACTAAATAATGAGGGTCATGAAAAGAGAAGATGATTTAGCAATGCACTGTATGAAATACAGGTAGATAGCTGGTGAATGGCAGTGGACTGAAACAGAGCAATACTGAAGTGGCCCTATCTGAATTCAAGTCTGCAAGTTTGCCAGGCAATACAACAGTTCAGCAGCAAACATCTCAAACACAGCAAGCGACCACGGGACTACAGATCTCGGAATATACAGAAAACATACTATAATAGAACAAGATATGATTGTGTAAGCACACATTCTGCAGTATACGGGCACTTTAATACCCGTTTACTACCAATCTGTTATGTTCCTTTAAGTGTTTCATGTAATTGCCTGCAGCAATGTGAAGGTTGTCATGTAGGTATTAGACCACTGGGGGGAGCTGGTGAGCAGGATATATATATAGCTAGGCCAAGGCAGTCTAGTGTCAGTGCAGACCCTGGAGTCTGTGAAGGCCACATGTCTCAGGCCTAAGCGAGTCAGCAGAAGTCAAGCAGAGGCAATCCCTAGAGCAAGAGGTACTAAATGCCAAGAGGAGGTACACTGTCTACTGGAGATTCAAGGATATAAGCCAGAAGTAGGGCATTGGGGCCTTGAAGCATCAATTCCAGTCAGGACAAGTCAGGAAGAAAGTAAGGTTCACCTGCAATTCTAAGTCCTGTTGTCTTTCCCTCTGTTATTCCTTGCTGGATGTAAGCCTGCTGTAACTGCGACTGTACAAACGCTCTATTCTCTGCAACAAGAACTGTGTTAAGAGGTTGCCTGCTGTATTTTCTACGGTTTTCAGTAAAGTTGGAATTCTGTTTTCAAGTTACAAGTCTGCACCTCTGTTTATTCCTACTATAAATACGGTGTGCCACCGTTTACTGGCACTGGCGTCACGACACCTCAGGGACCCAGCCATAGGCACGTTAAACTACAACACCAAGGGCACCTCACATTCCACCTGGCTGTGTCCCGCAAGAACCCAGAGAGTGCCCCAGAGGAACAGCGTGCCGGCCTCTCCATCACTGGCATTCCCCAGGTTAGTTCCATACATTGCCCTGACTTGGGGATGCTACATTTTGGCGTCACGAACAGGATACGCACGTTTTACGGACTGTGAGCAAAAACGTGAACTTTGTGCCTTAACCAGTTTGCCAAGTGACAAAACGCCTGTTTATTTGAAGTAAACTTTGAGGACTTAAAACGTACAGAAAAGTGTCCCAAAACCTCCAGGAAGCGCTGTGCAGTGTTGCGCTATCAAGAGGAAGAAAATCGCCACTTCAAAGTGCATTTTTGTGGACTTTTATGCTGTTTTACTACCGCTGCTTGCTGTCATTGAATTGATGCATCATGGCGCCCAAGATGGCCGCCTGAACTGTGGACTTATCTACTGCGCCATCACTACTCATTGCTGGCGGGAAAACTTAGCGCCAAACTCTGCAGCGTCACCACTTTATTCAAATTTTCCAAGCTGGACTCCACCTACCTTGGACTTGGAAGAACGCAGACGCTGTTCCCCGCCGGAGCAAGTCCGAAGCTCCGCCCTCCAGCCCGACGTCCTCGCGGGAAGGGACGCTGCGCAAGGGATTCCCGAAGACGCCCTTCCGGATCTCGCGAGATTTGGACCGCCTGCACCGGAGTAAGTACAAACTCCTGGGAGAAATAATCCTACACCGGAGAGGGGTCGCCTGGTTAGTAAGGCCCAAAAAGGGGATACCAGACTCTGTCCATCGATCGCGCTCACCGGCCAGTAACCCCGCCAGCGCGACATCGGACCTATCGCTAACTCTTAAAGGGACCGCTCAACAAATTAATCTGCATCATGTCGGACTCAGAAGTAGCCGAGCAGCCTGCCCCCAGGGAGCCAGTGGCCACCAACGGTATTGCAGCTGCCAACATGATGCCGCTGACGATGCCGTACTACTTTGGGGCTCCATGGTTTCCCGTTATGCCGGGAGGCTCATAATTTAAAAGACTTCCAAGACAAAATCCTGGCTCTGTTCCGGCTCTATCCTATTAACCCGGAGCAGCAAATGGAGATTCTGTTAGCCCAGTTGGAAGGAGCGGCCCGTCGAGAAGTCATGTCCTGGCCCAGTTCTGAGAGGAGTACCATAGAGCAGATCTTTGACCGCCTCAGCACTACCTTTGAAGTCAGGACGGTGTCTGAAATAAAGATGCGCTTCTTCAGTAAGAAACAAAAGCCTGGTGAGTCACTCCGTGATTTTGCTTTATCCCTCCAAGAGGCCTGGAGAGCCGTCATTCATATAGACCCTAGAGAGATTGACACCCAGGATCAAACTCTGAGAGAGCAATTTATTGCGGGTGTGAATAGCGAATCTTTAAAAACACAATTGAAAATGTTGTCGGCTCAGCACCCTAACAGTATTTTCCTGGACTTTAAAGAACTGGCCATCAGTATTCTGGGACAACATCTGCCAACGGAACCAGTGGCCCATCCCGAACCTCCTGTCCGTAATCCTAAGCCAACGGATACCAGCCTGCCAGGGGCCAGCCAAGCCGCCCAGACTCCAGTTCCTGATACAGTAGCTGCTCTGATGGAACAGGTCAATTACCTCACTAAGAGCCTGGAAAAAGTCTGCAGGAAACTGGAAGAGTGGGAGAAACCCTTAATGCTGGAAGATGAACTCCTTTTGCCTCAAAAGCCTGGCCCCCTGCGTATCAAGAAGTTTATCCCAGAGATCCTGGAAGACGCTCAAGTGACCGGTTTAGGAACCGCAAGCTGACCTTCCTGTAATTACTGCAAGAAGTTGGGTCATACTGAATCTACTTGCTGGCAGTTAACGGGTCACCCTCGAGGCTGAGGACCGCCCTCGGGAGGTAGAACAACAGGTCCAAGGGATCCAAACTGGATGCCCTGCTATGTGGGGTCCCGTCCCAAAATAAACGTCCGGATCAATGGAGTGCCTTTGAAGCGTTGCTGGACACTGGATCTCAAGTCACCACTATTCAGCAGTCCACCTTTAATCAGTTCTGGAGTTCCAGCCTGCTTACCCAGCCACCTGAGTCCTGGTTGGAGATAATTGCAAGCAATGGTAAGCCCATAAAGGTCCATGGATACTGGGAACCCACGCTCCAGGTGGGAGAAGCCACTTTACCACAGCAAGGAGTGATCGTGGTACAAACCGGGATAAAGGGGTCACCCTGTGATTGTTGGGACTAATGTTTTCAAAAATTGCTACCCTGAGGTACTTGAAGCTCTCCATCAGTCCCTGCCTGCAGCTTCCTCTGCCTCCAAGAAGGTCCTCCAAAAGACCATCAGCGTACTGTGTGCTCAGCAGAGGTTTGCAAATGAAAAAGGAGAGATCTGCACCGCCAGGATCGGTGATAATAGACCAGTGACTCTACCTCCAAACTCCCAAACTCTCCTGTGGTGCCGTGCTGTCCTGGGAGTCCAGGGCCAAGACTATCCGGCCCTGGTGGAACCTGTCCAGATGGAGAACTACCCATATGTGCGAGCTGCCAAGTGCCTGGCGACCGTCTCCCAAGGTAAAGTACCTGTCCGCCTGATTAACCTCAGCGATCATCCTGCTGTGCTTACTAAGCACTGTCCTGTTGCCCAGCTTTCCCAGGTTTCCTTCCAGGATGTCATCCGCCTGCCTGTCACCGAGAAGCCATCAGCTGCCACTGAGGACCTCTTCCTGCGGACGACTCTCCAGTGCCCTGGTGGAAGGAACTCCATGTCGGGGACGAAGCTACCCCGCAGCATCAACTAGAGGGACTCCTGAACCTAGTAAAGCAACACCATCAAGCCTTCAGTAAGCATGCAACGGACTATGGAGAGGTCAGTGTTATCCAACACACCATACCCACTGGCTCTCATCCTCCCATTAAAGAGAGGTATAGACCCATACCACCAACTTCATACCAAACTGTTAAAGAGATGATCCAAGAAATGAAAGACTCAAACGTAATCCGGGACAGTCGTAGTCCCTGGGCTGCCCCCTGGTTTTAGTAAAAAGAAAGATGGTGGCATCCGGTTTTGTGTAGACTATAGAAAGATAAATCAGATCACTCACAAAGATGCTTACCCATTGCCACGTATTGAGGAGTCTCTAACTGCTCTAGGCTCCTCCGCCTATTTCTCCACCTTAGATTTAACCAGCGGATATTGGCAAGTGCCCATGGCCCCTGAAGATAGGGAAAAGACTGCTTTCACCACCCCTATGGGCCTGTTTGAATTTAATTGCATGCCATTTGACTGTGTAATGCCCCGGGACCTTTCTAAAGATTAATGGAGCGGTGCTTAGGCCATAAGAACTTTGAGACGGTGCTGTTGTACCTGGATGACGTTATCATCTATTCTAAAACGTATGAGGACCATTTAAAACATTTAGCTGAGGTGTTTGAAATCCTTATTAAATACGGCCTCAAGATTAAACCGTCCAAATGTCACTTGCTGAAACCTGCTGTAAAATACTTGGGACATGTTGTAAGCGCAGAGGGGGTCCAGCCTGATCCTGATAAGTTGGCTGCTGTCCGAAATTGGCCGGTTCCCACTACAGTGAAGGAAGTGAGGAGTTTCCTTAGCTTCGCTGGCTACTACCGGCGCTTTATCCCCCACTTCGCTCAAATAGCGGATCCAATCCAGGAACTCCTGAGGGGGCAACCAAAAAAGAGCCCAAAGACTCCTGTCCCCATTGAATGGAATGAAGAGAGGGAGGTTGCATTCCAGTTGTTAAAGAAGAAGTTGACTGAACCTCCTGTGCTGGGGTACCCAGATTACAGTAAGCCATTTCACCTTTACACAGATGCCAGTAAGAAAGGCCTGGGAGCAGTGCTAGCTCAAGTGCAAGAAGGGAAAGAGAGGGTGATAGCTTATGCCAGTCGGTCCTTAAAGGGAGCTGAAAAGAATGATCAGAATTATAGCTCTTTCAAATTAGAGTTTCTGGCCTTAGTGTGGGCGGTAACAGAAAAATTCAAAGACTATTTGGCTGCCACTCCATTTATTGCCTTCACTGATAATAATCCTCTGGCCCACCTGAACACTGCCAAACTGGGGGCCTTAGAACAGAGATGGGCCTCCCGCCTTGCTAATTACGACTTCACCGTAAAATACCGGGCTGGCCGTTCAAACGATAATGCTGATGCACTGTCAAGGCTCCCCACTGAAATAGCACCAGATGACAAACGGGATGCCTGGGAAGATGTAGAGATGCCAGCATTTTACAACAGGTTTGCTCAACAGGACCAAGCTCAAGCTGCCAACAGTGGAACCTCTGACCCTCCATCCTTTGATAAGCCTGCATCCAGAGAAGAAAAGTGGATTAAGTTGCAATCAGAGAGTAGAGTTCTCGGTGAACTGCTGGACTTCTTCATCAGTGGCAGAACCCTGAAAGAATTCGCGAAAGACCGCAGACCCAGAACTCATCAAATTGTGGAAGCAACGTCAACAACTGTTCCTTCGAAAAGGTCTGTTGCTGCGACGAAGCCTGGATCCAGTGTCAAATGACAGAGTGCACCAGATCCTCATCCCACGTCGTGATGCAGGTATGGTTCTAGAAATGTATCATGATAGGTCTGGACATTTTGGGGTTCAAAAGACTGAGGCCACTATCCGTAGGCGGTTCTACTGGGTTGGAATCAGAGAGGACATTGAGAAGTGGTGTCGGGAATGTACAGCCTGTGCCCTAAAGAGAGGTGAATATCATGATCAGAGAGCACCGCTGCACCCTATTATAAGTACCGCCCTCTTGAACTGGTTGCGATTGACCACGTGAAGTTAGAGCCCAGTCACTCAGGGTATGCCTATGCCATGACTATTATTGACCATTTTACTAAGTTTGCCGTAGCAGTGCCTGTGAAGGACCTAACAGCCAAGACGACCGCTGAATTGTTCTGGAAACACTTCCTCCTGCCTTACGGCTGCCCAGAAAAGATCCTCACCGACCAGGGGTCTGCGTTTGAGTCTCATCTGTTCCAGGAGCTGTGCCGACTACACAATTGCCAAAGGTCCGGACCACGGCCTATCATCCACAAGGTAATGGACTCTGTGAAAAGATGAATCAGACCCTGATTGAAATGTTGAGAGCCGTGCCTCCTGAGACCAGAGGAGATTGGCCTAACCTGTTACCACAGCTCATGTATACGTACAATAATACTATCCATTGTTCCACTGGATACACTCCTTTCTACCTGTTGTTTGGGCGTCAGGGTAAATTGCCTGCAGACCATTCCCTGGACGTACAAGTGCTGGACGACATTAATCCCCTGCCTAAAACTGACTGGGTAATGGAACATCAAAGGCGCTTGCTTAATGCCAAAGAAATTGTCCAGGAGCGCATGGAAGGTGCCCGGGAGCGACAACAAAAAGACTATGATTTGGCGGCCCATGCAGAGCCCTTGGCTGTGGGGGACACCGTGTGGTTAAAGAACAATCACCGTACCAGTAAGCTGGACAGTAAATGGGAGAGAACTCCCTATCTTGTGTCTGCCATCCCTAATGCTGAAACTCATACCTATGAGGTCACCAGAGAGGGTAAGGGTCCCCAAATTGTTCACAGAAACCGCCTAAAACTCTGCATGACAAAGGGGCCCATTGCTGGAGACTCCGGACCCCAGTCTCCTGTGCCAGGACTTGCTGCTCAGCCTGTGGAGCCTATGCAGGCTGTGGCAGATCTATTTAATGATGCTGAACCACTCCATTGGTTCCTCACACCCTGGTTAAATTTGTTGGTGCCCGCTCCGGCACCTACTGTGCCTTCACCTCCGGAAGAGCCGGTTCAAAATGTCCCGGATCCAGTCCCCCTTGTAGAGGATCCTCCGGCTCCTGTTGTTCCTGACCAGGGTCTCACTGGTGGAGACCCTCCTGTTGCTCCTCTCCCTTCTACCTCGATTCTAAGGGAGGAGGACACTCCTGTGTTGAGAAGGTCCACCCGGATGAACAGGGGACGTCCGCCAGTCCGTTTAGGGGACTTTGATTATACTGGTGGTGTCTCCTCCCGGGCAGTTACTACTGGAAATAGTTTGCTTGACGTTTGTGCGCAAGAATGGACTCCTCCACGTGAGCCCTTGCCTGTTATACACCCCCAGGACACCTCTGTGTGAGCATCTTCCTTTTTAAGTCTTTGCGCCCAGAGATGGACTCCCTGCGTGCGAGTCTCTGTGATATGTTCTTATTATGGACCCTGGCATTCTCTTATGGACTATCCTGGTGTTAACCATTGATTTGCTGTACCAGGTCAGCATCACAGCTCTGCATTAATAGCCTGCAAGCAGAGGACGTCGCCCTTGTCACCGCACTCCACCTTTCCAAGCTGGACCTGATATGATTACTTATGCAGATGTCATTCATTTGTGTCTATGTATGCCTGCATGTTTTCCTTTTGTCTTTCAGGAGAAGAATCCAGCTGGGTGGACCCCTGTGGGAGTACGAGGTCGTACTCAGTTTAAAGTCGTGGGGTATGCAGTATACGGGCACTTTAATACCCGTTTACTACCAATCTGTTATGTTCCTTTAAGTGTTTCATGTAAATGCCTGCAGCAATGTGAAGGTTGTCATATAGGTATTAGACTACTGGGGGGAGCTGGTGAGCAGGATATATATATAGCTAGGCCAAGGCAGGCTAGTGTTAGTGCAGACCCTGGAGTCTGTGTAGGCCACATGTCTCAGGCCTAAGCGAGTCAGCAGAAGTCAAGCAGAGGCAATCCCTAGAGCAAGAGGTACTAAATGCCAAGAGGAGGTACACTGTCTACTGGAGATTCAAGGATATAAGCCAGAAGTAGGGCATTGGGGCCTTGAAGCATCAATTCCAGTCAGGACAAGTCAGGAAGAAAGTAAGGTTCACCTGCAATTCTAAGTCCTGTTGTCTTTCCCTCTGTTATTCCTTGCTGGATGTAAGCCTGCTGTAACTGCGACTGTACAAACGTCTATTCTCTGCAACAAGAACTGTGTTAAGAGGTTGCCTGCTGTATTTTCTACGGTTTTCAGTAAAGTTGGAATTCTGTTTTCAAGTTACAAGTCTGCACCTCTGTTTATTCCTACTATAAATACGGTGTGCCACCGTTTACTGGCACTGGCGTCACGACACCTCAGGAACCAGCCATAGGCACGTTAAACTACAACACCAAGGGCACCTCACATTCCACCTGGCTGTGTCCCGCAAGAACCCAGAGAGTGCCCCAGAGGAACAGCGTGCCGGCCTCTCCATCACTGGCATTCCCCAGGTTAGTTCCATACATTGCCCTGACTTGGGGATGCTACAATTCTAGAATACAGAACATAGTACCAAATATCTAGAAAGGAATTGGAATGGATCAAAGCCTGGATATATTAAGGCTCAACAATCAGCAATTGTAGTTTCACAACAGCTGGAGGGCCAAAGGTTGCTGACCCCTGAACTATATGAACATGAAGCAACAGACAGACACCTGTTTCTCAAAAGACTGATCCCTTTTGACACACATAAAATACTTGACTTGTAAGCCACCTTGGACAGCGGTTGGACATCTTGCACACAGGCAAACCATTTAACCCTTTAACTCCCGCCATACATGTACAGAAGATTTGTGCATGGAAAAAATGGTACAGGCTCAGAAGCTAATCCTGCTCCATATACAGTAGCTGTTGGCTGTGTAATGCATCTGTCACCTATCCACAATGCCTAGAAGGAGATTAACCCCATCTAGTCATTTAACCCCTCAAATCTAATTATAAACAGGGACAGCGCCATCCAAGCAGTTAGACAGAGAGAGGGAGCTCCCTCTGATGCTGGTTGCTTATTCCTCCACACAACACAATTCGGGGGTGCCAGAGGCAGGGTGTAACAGAAGATTGGTGAAATCTCTAGACACTGCAATACATTATTCAGGTTTACTGACAGCAATCCAGATTTACTCATCCTTCTACTACAGAATCATGACTCCACACCAACCTCATTTGAGTGTTTCCTCCTCTAAAACTGATTACCAGCCATTTTCAAATTAAGGGGGTTGTCCAGGTTTTTACTATTGATGACCTATCTTCGGGATAGGTGACCTCAATATCAAATCGGCAGGGGTCCAACATCTGCAACTTATGCCAATCAGCTATATGAGAACACAGCACACGCAGGGTGCATGTGCTGCCCCTGTCTCTCCTCCTGTTCTCTGATTTAACTGAATTAAACTTGTCATGTTCTCATAGTGCCGATATTGTGAGTGCTTACTCTTTCTAGTTCAAACTCCTACACATTTTTGGGGGTAGGGCACCCCACTCATCTGAGTTTCAAGCACCCAACATAATCCACCTTGTGGTGAGCCAACCCTCTATTTTCCATTTCCCCAAGTCTGCACATAGACATTAAGCATCCAGCAAAAAGCACACAATGCCCGCTAGCCAGGCATCATCATACAGGACCAGGTCACAAGCAAGCTGCTCTAGCAAGTCCTCGATAAAAGAAATGGCTGCTCTCGCCCATGCAGAAGTTGAGGCTTCAAAAGTAAGGTCTTCCTTTGCTGCACAAGAGATACAACTAAAGAAAAAGACAGCATGCCTGCAAGCGTCACTGGAAAAACCTGCCACAGAGAAAGAAGCTGCAGCCGCATTAGCCAAAGCAGAGTTTCTAGAAGCCTTGGACTTCCCCGAATCCCCGAACACAGCAAAGTACTTGGGCTAGATCTAGATAAACAAGATCAAGCACAGCGTGTCTCAGAATATGTCCATCAGCATCCCAAGACAGATGACAACTATGATCCAGTATATCAGCCAGCCTATACAGAGTGTCAAAGCTCCTACTTTGAACCACAGTACCTTGAGCAGGATGGTTTACTACAAAGCGATGCTGACCACAGCTACCGCCCTACAGAACAGAAGCTACAACCTTCACTTCGACTTAAAGGGACAACCTTTGCATCAGAACGGTATTATTCAGTCTTCCCTAAGAAAGAAATGCCTAAAAGGTATGGTGATACACCACACATGCACAATAACAACAACACACCGGGTAGTATTGGCGCTAACAGGGCTGCCATGGACTTCGCTAAGTTCATTGCTAAATTGGAGCTGGTTACCAAAGGACATAAACTTCACAGATTGCCCTAAGAACTACAGGACATGGCGAGCCTCATTCTAGAACGCCATAAGGGACTTAGATCTTTCTTGTAGTGGGCAGTTAGATCTCTTGGTAAAGTGGCTTGAAAGCGAGTCGGCTAAACACGTCAAAAGAATCAGAGATGTTAACATAAACTATCCGGGCAAAGGCTTGATGAGTGTTATGGGTCAATAGAAGTTATAGAAAATGCTTTATATAAGAGAATTGATAATTTTCCCAGAATAGCGGGTAGGAGTTACCAGAAGCTCAGGGAACTCAGTGACTTTTTGATAGAGATACAGGTTGGTCAGGCAGAAGGAGATCTGCCAGGGCTAGCATTCCTGAACACTGCCAGAGGTGTCAATCCAATTGTCCAAAAACTTCCGTTTAAATCTTCTCAAGAAGAAAACATACCCAAAGATCTCACCAAACAATGCCCCCTGCACAAGAAACCACATTGTCTACTAACATGCAGAGCCTTCAGGGAGAAGTCTTTAGAGGACCGCAAAGAATCCTCAAAGAAAACATCTGCTTCAGGTGCTGCCCTACAACATTGCACTTCGCCAGGAACTGTAAGGTCAGTGTGACATGCACAGAATGCAGTAGTACAGAACAAAACACGGCTTTACATCCTGGACCACCCTCTCAGGTATCACCCCAAGCAGAGAAGCATGACGGGAAGCAGATAGACACTGACATAGACACCACAGTAGTCACTTCTCACTGTACAGAGATCTGTAAAGGACTAGCAAAAGGAAAGTTCTGTTCAAAAGTCTGCCTTGTCAGAGTTTATCCGGTTGGCCACCGAGATAAGGCGATCAAGGTATATGCAATCTTAGATGATCAAAGCAACAGGTCTTTAGCTAAATCCACCTTCTTTGACACCTTAAACATCATAGGGCACGTTTCTCCCTCACTCCTTAAGGAAATATGCTGCTACCGTTGAGACGGCGGGGAGGAAAACAACTGGGTACAAGGTAGAGTCCATGGATGGTCAGACCTGCTTGTCCGTGCCAACAACGTTGGAGTGCAATCACATTCCTGAGAACCAGTCTGAGATACCTACACCAGAGGTAGTGGCATACCACCCCCACTGAAGCGTATAGCTCACCTAATACTGAAACTGGACCCAGAAGCTTCGATAGTCTTACTCCTTGGAAGAGACATACTACGAGTTCATAAGAATGGAGGACAGATTAACGGTTCCCAAAACGCTCCATACGCCCAGAGACTTGACCTAGGATGGGCCATCATAGGAGACGTCTGCTTAGGAGGAGCACACAAGCTGACGTAAATCAACAGTATGCTCACCAGCATACTTGAAAATGGATGTCCTTCCCTATTCCAGCCATGTCAGAGCAGTTTCCTGATAAAAGAATTGCCACAAAGAGCTCCTGTGCCTTGTCCTTTCACAGATCCCTGCTATGAAAACCACACCTGCGATGGTGAGCAAGATCACTTAGGGTGCACAGTCTTCCACAGGACAAGAGAAGACAACAGAGTTGAAATTTCCATAGAAGACAGGCTGTTCTTGGATATCATGGATCAAGGAATAGTATAAGACAAGTCAAAAACCTGGGTTGCACCTTTACACTTTAAACCCCGGAGACAACGCTTACATAACAACAAAGAACTTGTCCACAGTCGATTCATCTCCCTCAAGCACAAACTTCAGAGGACACCGGAGACTAAAGAAAATGTCTTTACCTTCATGGAAAGAATATTCCAGAACAACCATACAGAAATGGCACCTGCGCTCAACAACAGACTTCTGGAGGTACTTCTACGCTTCCGCAGAGAGTCCATAGCATTTATGGCCAGCATATAACAGATGTTCCACTGCCTCATCGTCAAGGAAGAGCATAGAAACTACTTGAGGTTCTTCTCATACCACAACGACCCCAATGAAGACTTGTAGAGTAGCGAATGAGAGTGCACATCTTCGGAAACAGTCCTTCCCTACAGTCACTATCTATGGTCTCAGATATATCAGCCCAAAAAGGTGAAGGAAAGTATGGTCAAATGTCTGATCCTTTGTGGAAAAAGATTTCTATGTGGATGACTGTTTGAAATCAACACCCACGAACGAGACCACAATCAGTCTCTTTAAAAGGGCTCAAGAAATGTTTGCTCTATCTAATTTGAGGTTGCACAAAATTGCCTCCTACAGCCGTGAGTTAATGGAGGCCTTCTCACCCCACGACCATTCAAATGATCTAAAGGACTTGGATCTTGGCACCGACTCCCTTCCTATGCAGAGGAGCCTCGGTTTGCTCTGGGAATTAAAGGCAGACAAATTCACCTTCCGAATCAGCAAGGAAGAAAAGCCCTTCACACGCAGAGGAGTCCTGTCTATCATAAATAGCTTATGTGATCCTCTGGGATTTGTAGCACTTGTTACTATCCAAGGCAAAATGATGTTAAGAGACTTCACCACAGAGACATCTGATTGGGATGAACCACTTACCACGGAGAAAAAGGACCTGTGGAAAGGTTAGAAGAAGTCTCTCGAAGCTTTGACCAGCCTTCACGTGGCATGACCCTATGCTTCCTTGCCATCAACTGAAGTCAAGATGCAAAGACTATATATATTCTGCGATGCTTCAGTAAAGGCAACTAATGCCGTAGCATACCTAAAGACTATTGATTTTAAAGAACAATACCATATAGGATTTGTCATGAGCAGGACCAAAACTGGCTCCACTCGGCGAACACACAATTCCCAGACTGGAGCTCTGCACTGCTGTGCTTGCACTGCAGTTGGCTGAACTTATAGCAACAGGAGTGAACCTGGAAAGTCGAGTTTTACACGGACAGCAAGGTAGTCCTAGGATATATTTGCAACGAAACTAGAGTCTACGTCTGCAATCGGGTGCTAAGGATCAGGAGATCCACTTGTCCTAAATAGTGTTGGGCACGAATATTCGAATCGCGAATTTTATTCGCAAATATCGCAACTTCGAGTGTTTGCAATTATTTATAATATAGTGATATATATTCGTATTTTCAAATATTCTACTTTTTTTAATCAGTAACCTCCCTTTTTGCTTGTGGGCCAATGAGAAGGCTGCAATGTCTTTGACTGAGCTTAGCAACATCCCTAGCAACCAATAGGAAAGTTGCATACCCCTTTATTATATAAGAACCTCCCCACAGCCATTTTCTACAGTTTATTACAGTTCTGAGAGAGACAGCAGTGTCATTGCTGTGCTCTCTGCTTTCCTTTGTCACATTACATTAGATAGTTAGTTAGTTAGTTAGTTAGTTAGTTAGTGGGAGATAGTCAGTGTAGGTTAGATTTTGATATAGTGTAGCTGTGCAGGGTGTTAGGTAGGTTCTGCCCAAGTTTCTCAGGAAACTTGTAGCAGCTTGAAAAATGTAGCTATAGTGACCCACGCCTGTATTGCACGCGCATTACGCGCATATTATGTTGCCGATTTTCGCAATCAAAAAAATAACCACGAATTTGTGAATATATGACAAATATTCTACCAAATATTTGCAAAATATCGCAAATTCAAATAGTGCCCATGCTGCTCATCACTGGTCCTAAACAGTGGCACTACGTGCCTACACAGCATAATCCACGCTCACCAAGCCACCTTAAGGACACAACATGCTTTATGGGTCCTGCATTCCTGTACTTCCATGTCTCCCATCATCGGATCTGACACATTTGAATTGGTAGACCCAGATGCAGGTGAAGATGTCCAACCTGAAGTATCTGTTCTACGTACAGTGACTTCGGACCACAAACTAAAATCCCATCATTCCGACAGGTTCTCCAGCTGGATGTTGCTTGTTTGTGCTATAGCCTGTGTAGTTCATATAGCTCAATCTTACAAGTCGGCATTACCTATGAGCCAAAAGCCCTGCAAAAGTTGGTATCACTGAAAACACGCCTGTTCCACTGCTAATCTAGAAAGGTCCAAGAACATAATAATTCACACGATACAACGTGAATGTCATGCTATGAAAATTGACTACCTCAGCAAAGATCAAACAGTCTCCAAGAATAGCGCTTTGATGAAGCTTGATCCCACCATTGACCAAAATGAGTTGCTAAGAAAGGAGGATTCAGTTGTGGTGTCTGTTGACACCAGATGCGGAGTTTTCTGCCCAGCTGAGTTAGAGAATCATTACAG
The DNA here is from genome assembly GCA_033119425.1 of Bufotes viridis. Lineage (NCBI taxonomy): Eukaryota > Metazoa > Chordata > Amphibia > Anura > Bufonidae > Bufotes > Bufotes viridis. The sequence continues at coordinate 100,345,362 of CM065592.1, read as the reverse complement.
ATCATGTGTGCCTCAATTTTGGTATTTCTGTAGTAATTAGTGTGGTTATAGCACCATCTAGAGGTGTTAAGTTGTATTACACTTTGTTTTTCCTATTACAAACACTACTGCATTGTGAGCATTGTGAAACTCAACCATCCTTGTAAAAGCATATTTGTGAGAGATCTACCTTTGTTTCAGGGATATTATGTTATGCAGAGCTGCTCAGTCAGTTGTAAGTGTTACTCAGAGAGTTGTCACTACTGTTAGTTTGACATGTAGTCCTATGTTAGGCAGCCAGTTTACCATGTGCTTCGGTGTTAAGCAAATGTTACAGTACATGCTATTCTATACGTTATACTTATACATGTTATTTGAATTCTTGTAGTTTTACCAAACAATCCTGTTTTGCCAATCAACAATCCTGTTTTACCAATAAACAAGTTAGACTACAAAGAACAGTCCTTTTAGAAGACAGGGATGGTTTATGGTTAATGTCAGACTGCACACTGTGTGAACGTGTATGAAGACATTACAGCTATAGCTGCACAGGAAAGGGATGAACCTCCCTGCATGCAGCCATTCTAGTTGCAGAGAGGTTGTGTGCTTTTCTGTGATTCTTTTACACTTGCTGGGACTTGTGGTGCACCACCACTGCGATTTAACAGTTTCTTGCTGAAAGAAGAAAAGAAGAAGAACATCTGGAATTGCTACACTGATTTTTTTTTTCCTTTGCAGCTGTTCCAGACCCCTAAACCACCCTCCTTCCCTGTCCCTGTCCCTTCCCCACAGCCCGTCTCCCCATCCTTTTGTTTTTAGTTTTTTTTACAATTTTCCAGGTCTGCACCACTTTTTCTGTGTGCGCGTTGTGACTGCCAAGTGCTGTTCAGTGCATATCTGCATTACCTGCAACTGGGGATTATTATTTTTTTCACATCTGTGTTGATTTTTTTTGCCAATTTTAACTTTTTTTGTGGAAAAAGACCCACAGTTAGTGGTAGTTTTATCTATCTATCTATCTATCTATCTATCTATCTATCTATACATATATATATATATATACATTTATACATGTATATATATATATATATATATATATATATATATACATTTATACATGAAAGAAGTTAGACTGCACTCCAAAAAAATCCATGATAGATAAAAATGTATTCACCCATATGGTGTAAATTGCAATGTTTCAGCTCCAATGAGCCTTTCTCAAGCCATTTATACATTTATACATGTATATACATATATATATATATATATATATATATATATATATAGATAAATTTCAGTTAGTGTCAATTTCGAATTTTGCACAAACGCACTCATCTACCATCGTACGTGCATTTTGCAACCACTGAGCACCGATCAGTAGTGTCTATTACTGATCGCGTCTGCTCAGTTTGCATTGCAAGTTTTTTTCTGCAGAAAAGACTTTTTGTGCAGAAAAAAATGTATTTTTGTCCTTTTTATCTTCTACATTTATTTTCAAATTTATTACAAGCCCCATCACGTGTGAAAACATAACATACACACCCCTCACACGAAATAAAGGTTTACACATTTCACACGTTATACCCCAATAAAATAAAAATGGCCCATCCATCCCAACGAGTATGCTCAGCTGAAGAGGCATACGCCATGCTTGCCTCCAATACTGAGTCTGCCAGTGAGGGAGAAGAGGATGCCACTTTCCTCTACTACACGATATTGGAGTTCGGACATTTTCTACCAGACTCTAATTTTCAGTAAGACCATGACCCAGAAACGATTTGAGTCAATTAGGAAATTCCTACACTACAAAGATAATGCACAGTGCCCACCCCAAAATGACCCAATATTTGACCGTCTGTTCAAGGTTAGGCCTGTCATTGACCACTTTAACACCAAGTTTGCTGAGGTGTACAATCCAGATAAAAATGTAAGTGTAGATGAGTCCCTATTACTTTTCAAAGGGAGGATTAGATTCCGCCAGTACCTGCCTAGCAGACAGGCAAGGTATGGCATAAAGAAATACAAACTTTGTGAGAGTAGCTATGGGTACACCCACAAGTTCTGCATTTACGAAGGCAAGGTTTCCCAGATAGAACCCCCAGAATGCCCCCTCATCCTTGGAGTTATGGAAAGATAATGTGGGACTTACTACACCCACTGCTGGATAAGGGTTACCACCTCTATGTGGATAACTATTATACCAGCATACCCCTAATCATGTCCCTAACTGACAGAGGTACTGTGGCTTGTGGCACAGTGTGCAAAAATAAGAGAGGCCTCCCTAGATCCCTGGTAGGGGAACCACTTAGAATGGGTGAAAGTAGGGCTCTCCTCCATGAGAATTTGTTGGTGGTTAAGTACAAGGACAAGAGGGACATCTGATGACCACCATTTACACTAACACCAGCTCTCCTGCTCCTGTACGAGGTACCACAACCACTACCCCCAAATCAGTTTGCATCCTGGACTACAACAGGCACATGGGAGGGGCGGATCTTTCAGATCAACTTCTAAAGCCCTACAGTACCACACGAAAAACTAAAGTGTGGTACAAAAAGCTGGCTGCACATATTGTACAGATGTCAATGTGCAATGCGTACATACTATTTTAATCTGCAGGCCACACAGGAACTTTCCTTCATTTCCAAGCGGTGGTTATTAAAGCCCTAATTTTTCAAAGCCAGGCCGGGAAGGGTCCCAGTTATTCTGGAAGTTAGGCCTTGTTCACACTTCAGTTATTTGATCAGTTATTTCCATCAGTTTTTGTTGAGCCAAAACCAGGAGTGGAGGCTACACAGAGATAAGGTATAATGAAAAGATCTGCAACTGTTCTCTGTTTTTGATCCGCACCTGGTTTTGGCTCACAATAACTGATGGAAATAACTGATCAAATAACTGAAGTGTGAACAAGGCCTTATGGAGCCTGTGTTGTACCAGGGCAACATTTTCCAGGCCAAGTCCCCCAGACAGCAAGGAAGGGAAGGACCCAAAAAATATGCAGGGTGTGTTCCAAAAGGGGGATAAGGATAGACACCATTTACCACTGTGAAACCTGCCCCTGAAAAACCTGGCCTGTGCATACAGGAGAGTTTTAAAATATACCACTCATTCATGGAGTATTAATTTAATTTCATCCATGATGTACCCTGTAGTTTTACCACCTTATATCTCTGATTTAGTCCGCATAGCTTACAGATCAACTTTTCACCAACCACTACATATTCATTTCTGTGAAACAGCTGTTAGGTTGAAAGTGCCATTTCAACCCCTTAAAATGTTCGTACAGGGGTGCTCTTTCCAAAATTGGGTCACTTCTTGGGGTTTTTAATTTCTGGGGATCTCAGGAATTTTTTTTATGTGACATGTCACTTAAAATCTATGTCTGCTAATTCAGGCCAGCCAAATTCACATTTAGCTATTTGCCTGCTGTGCGCCCATACAGCAGGCTACAAACACATATGGGGTGTTTACTGAATGGGGAGAAAATGGGGAACACATACTGGGGTGCATTTTGTATTTTAACCACTTGTGAAAGTGAGAAATTGAGGTCTGCTAGTAATTTTTCATTTTCACAAATGTGTGCTTTGAAATCCTTTAACAAGTGTTTCTGCCTTCTGTGAGACACCTGTTTGCTGAAAAGTACCCTTTCCACCACTTAAAATGCTCATACGGGGTGCTCTTTCCAAAATGGGGTCAATTCTTGGGGTTTTTACTTTCTGGGGACTTCATGGATTTTTTAAATGTGACATGACACCTAAAATCCATGTCTTCCAATTCAAGCCTGCCAGCAAAATCCATATTTTGCTGTTTGCCTGCTGTGTGCCCATGCAGCAGTCTACAAGCACATATGGGATATTTCCTGAATGGGGAGAAAATGGAGAACACATACTGGGCTGCATTGTCTCATTTAACCCCTTGTGAAAGAGAAAAACTGGGGTCTACTAGTAATTTTTTCATTTTTACAAATGTGTGCTTTGAAAAACAAGTGTTTCTGACTTCTGTGAGACACCTGTTTGCTGAAAAGTACAATTTCCACCACTTAAAATGTTCATATGGGGTGCTTTTTCCAAAATGGGGTCACTTCTTGGGGTTTTTAATTTCTGGGGACCTCAGTAATCTTTTAAATGCGACATGGCACCTAAAATCAATGTCTGCCAATTCAGGTCAGCAAGTGCCATATTTTGTTGTTTGACTCTAGAGCCCATACATTATTATTATTTATTATTAAAGCGCCATTCATTCCATAGCGCTGTACATATGGAAAAGAGTATACATACATAATACAGACAATTGCACTAATACAAGCAATACAAGCAATAGCATGAACAAGACTAGTTACAGACTAGTACAAAAGGAGCACATCTTGTTCTGAGCACATATGGGGTGTTGTTATATTCGGGGGAAATGGTGAACAAAATGTGGGGTGCATTTTGTCCTGTTGCCCTTTGGGAAAGTCTAAAATGTGTTTGTAAAGCAACTTTTTTGTGAAAAAAATAAAAAATTTTCGTTTTCACTGCCGTGTTTCCTAATTCTAGGAAACACCTTTGAGATAAAAGTGTTCACTACACACCTTGAAATATCCCTAGAAGGGTGTAGTTTCCAAAATAGGGTCACTTTTTGGGGGTTTCAACTGTAGGGCCACCTCAGGGTGTCTTCATATGCGACATAGCTCCCAATTACCATTCCAGCTAAAACCGCTCTCCAAAAGCAATATGGTGCTCCTTCCACTCTGAAGCCTGCTATGCGCCGATACATCTTTTCTTTACCACATTTGGGGTGTTTCTGTAAACTCCAGATTCAGGATAATAGATTTTGAGTTTTGGTTGGCTGTTAACCCTTGATGTGTGGCAGAAAAAATAGATTAACATTTAAAATCTGCTAAAAAAGTGAAATGTTGAAATTTAATTCCCATGTTCCTTTAATTCTCGTGGGGTTTACAAAGTTTGTAAAATCAGTTTTAAATAGCTTGAGGGGTGTAGTTTCTAAAACTGGGTGATTTATGGGTTGTTTATAATATGTAAGTACCACAAAGTGACTTCATAACTGAACTGGTCCTTCAAAAATTGGGTTTTGGAAATTTTCTTAAAAATTTAAAGATTTGCTTCTAAACTTCTAAGCCTTATAACATCCCCAAAAAATAAAATGTAATTTTCAAAATGATCCAAACATGAAGTAGACATATGGGGGTTGTAAAGTAGTAACTATTTTTTGAGTTATTACTTTCTATTATAAAAGTAGAGAAATTTAAATTTGGAATTTTTTTATAAATAAAAATGAAATATTTTGACTCAATTTTACCACTCTAATGAAGTACAATATGTGACGAGAAAACTATCTAAGAATGGCCTGGATAAGTAAAAGCGTTTTAAAGTTATTTCCACATAAAGGGGCACATGTCATATTTACTAAAAATGGCCTGGTCTTAAGGTGAAAAATGGAAGGGTCTTGAAGGGGTTGAATATGTTGTGGGATTTGTTTATATTTATGGTAATACCAACCAACACAATGTGAATTACTCTGGAAAATGGAATCTACAAAGTCCAGACACAACTATATCCATGAGTTTTATAATACAGAAAGGAAAAAAGCATTGGCCAATTTTTGGAAAGCAGGGCAGATAAAAGGAAAATGCGAAGACTGGCTATAAAATCAGCAATTCAGGCTAGCTGCTTATGTGTCTTTTTTCTACTTTTCCTGATTATCACATTAATATCTATGTAGCTTACCAAATATATACAGTTAGGTCTATATATATTTGGACAGAGACATTTTTCAATTTTTTGTTCTCTACATTACCACAATGAATTTTTAACAAAATAATTCAGATACAGTTGAAGTTCAGACTTTCAGCTTTAATTTAGTGGGTTGAACAAAATGATTGCATAAAAATGTGAGGAACTAAAGCATTTTTTAAACTCAATCCCTTCATTTCAGGGGCTCAAAAATAATTGGACAAATTAAATAATTTTAAATAAAATGTTAATTTCTAATACTTGATTGAAAACCCTTAGTTGGCAATGACTGCCTGAATTCTTGAACTTATAGACATCACCAGACGCTGTGCTTCCTCCTTTTTAATGCTCTGCCAAGCCTTTATTGCAGCGGTTTTCAGTTGCTGTTTGACTGTGTGCTTTTCTCTCTGTAGTTTAGTCTTTAACAAGTGAAATGCATGCTCTATTAGGTTTAGATCAGGTGACTGACTTGGCCATTCAAAAATATTCCACTTCTTTGCTTTAATAAACTCCTGGGTTGCTTTGCCTTCATGTGTTGGGTCATTGTGGATGTGTATTATGAAACGCCGACCAATCAATTTGGCTGCATTTGGCTAGATTTGAGCACACAGTATGTCTCTGAAAACCCCAGAATTCATCCGGCTGCTTCAGTTATGCGTCACATCATCAACAAACACTAGGTACCCAGTGGCAGTGGCAACAATGCATGCCCAAGCCATCACACTGCCATTGTTGCGTTTTACAGATGCTTAGGATCATAAACTGTACCATGCCTCAACCATACTTTTTTCTTTCCATCATTCTGGTAGAGGTTGATCGCGAAATCGAATATGGCAACTCCCGCTCATCACTATTTGAGTTTATTATTTTTCCTTATGTGAGGAGCCTCTGATGCCAGTAAAGATTTGCATATATTTTCCCAGAAACGCAGAAGAATGTTGCCTGGCCTACAATACTCCTCGTGTAAGAGACATATGTCAGAAGGAGAAATAGTATCTCCCGCAACCAAGGGCTTTCAGGTAGCAAAAATAATTTTCTCTGCAGATCTGATAAAGATCTAACACCCAGAAATAGCTGTTTGCTGCTATAAAACACTTTTGGAAGAAAGTCTAGTTTACGTATCTCTTTTGCATATCTGTTTCTGTCTGTTACAATCTGATATATATTTTTTTTAATTGGAAAAATTCCAAATCAGTAGAATCAATCTGCTTATTTCTAGTCTAAATCTACTACATTGGTCCATGATGAGGACCAAACACCCCCATTGGAGTCTGTGGATCAGTAAAAATCACTGACAAAACAGGGATGAGATTCATTTTTTGTGAGTGGTTTTCACTGACCATCAGTAACAATGACACATCGTTGGCAGAAAATGGACATATGGACTCTTCACGGACATCTTCAAAGATAAAACATTTTTTTTGCGGAAGTGTGAATAAAGACTTAAAATGTTATGTCTTTGCTGCCGTTTATTAACTAAATACCTGAGGATTTGGCCACACGTTCAGGTTACCTGATTTACTTCTTTTTTTTAATTCACTCCTAGTTTTTGCCTGCAAAACTGCATCAGGAAACCAGAATGTGTGGCTGTACCCTTAGTTCGGGTTCGAGTTTGGTCATTTAATAAAGCTTGTTGAAAGGCTGCAGGGCAGCCAATCAACAAGCTTTTAAGCTGTGGGCATTTAGAAGCCATCACAGCCATGCCTACTAAGGGCATGGCTGTGATTAGCTGGTGCATCATGTGACCCAGCCTCTATATAAGCTGGATCACGTGTAGCACCGCCTATCATCTCTGAGTAGTGCAGGGACAGGAAGCAGGCAGCTAAAGTGAGGGAGAGTGTTAGGAATATCATGTGGCTGTTAATTCTGTGGTTACCTATAGCGATTTTTTGTGGGTGCAATAGACCATCTTTGCACCCCTGACAGAGAAAGATAATAATAAATCTGGCTGTTAATTCTGTGGGTGACCTACAACAATTTTTTTGTGGGTGCAATGCAACATCTTTGTACCCCTGACACACAAATATAATAGTTAATCCGTCTCTAAGTTTGGTGGGTGACATATACATATTTTTTGTGTGCAGTACACCTGCTCTGCATACTTGACAGGGAAATTAATATAGTTAATATGTCTGTTAGTTAGGTGGGCGACATATACCCATTTATTATGTGAAGTACACCTGCATTGCATATGTGACAGGGAAATAAATATAGTTAATCCGTCTATTAGTTAGGTGGGCGACATATACCCATTTATTGTGTGAAGTACACCTGCACTACATACTAGTGATGAGCGAGCACCAAAGTGTTCGGGTGTTTGGGTACTCGGACCGAACACATAGCGATATAGCCTGGTCTATTGGAAGTGTATACTACAGAGCCGTCCCATTGAAATGAATGGAACGGCTTGGGTGTAATTACACCTGCTCACCGCTGCAGATGCAACGGCCAGCATGTAAACAATGACGAGGAGGCAGCGCTGGCACGGCGTTCGCCTTCTCTTCAAACAGCTGATCGGCGGGGGTGCCGGGTGTCGGACCCCCGCCGATCTGATATTGATGACCTATCCTGAGGATAGGTCATCAATAAATATAACTTGGATAACCCCTTTAAGGTTAGCGAACCTCATTAAACATTGCAGTGATGGCCTACAGTTGAGCAGAGCGTATAAAGCATATAAGGTGAAGGCCTGAAGCCGAGCTAACCCTACAAAACATTGTAGTGGGAGCATATATATTCTGTATGAAAGAGGAGGCGGAGGAGGCGGCGAATGAGAAAATAGGATTCAAACATATAACCTTTTTTTTGTGGTGAAAAGGATGCATCTGAATCTTGTGGATTGTGTACATTATAAAGCATACATTTAAATTGTGTTTTTGTTCCTCATTATCTCAGCTTTCCTCTGGTGGAGTGGAGAAGTCAGGGGCAATCCAGGCCTTGTTCATTTTTATCTGAGTCAACCTGTCAGCATTGTCAGCGGACAAGCTAATACGCTTATCTGTTATAATGCCACCAGCAGCACTAAATACAAGCTCAGATAATACGCTGGCGGCAGGGCAGGCCAGCACCTCCAAGGTGTAGAGTGCAAGTTCGTGCCATGTGTCCAGCTTCCACACCTAGTAGTTGTAAGGCCTGGGGGGTCATTTAGGACGCTGACACGGTCTGCAATGTATTCCTTCACTATCTTACAAAACTTTTACCTCCTTGAAGCACTAGGCCGCGCTTCAGGGTGAGGTTGCTGGCAGGGTGTCATGAAAGTGTCCCATGCCTTGGAAAGTGTTGCCCTGCCTCTGTTGGAACTACAGTGTGTTCCTCTTGTCTCCCTTCCTCGGTTGCCTAAGGAAGTACGGACTTTGGCGGCCGCATTGTCGGATGAATTATTTTGGAGCAATCTGTCAACAAGTACCTTCTGGTATTGCACGGTTTTACTCGTCCTCTCCACCACAGGAATGAGAGATGAGAAGTTCTCTGTATAGTGGGGTCAAGAAGGGTGAACACCCAGTAATTTGTGCTACCTAAAATGCGTATAACGCAAGGGTAGAGGGAAAGGCAGCCTAACATGAAGTCAGCCATGTGTGCCAGAGTACCAACGGGCAAGACGTCGATGTCAACTTCAGGATGTATACTGGCTTTTGATATAACGACTGTCTCAGCATAATTACGTGGCATATCCGCCCAATTTGTAATACATTGTATGCTGTGCAAAAGAGGCATTAGTATACAGTTTGATCAAAGAGCATAGGCCCACTTACTGTGACAAGGAAGCCTCTACAAGTGGGAAACTACTCTAACCTATAAATGGCGCAGCTGTGCGCGGCGACCACTGGCGCCCCAGCACCGCACCGGCAGCAGACAGCGGGACCCAGGAGCCACACAGCAACCCCACTGTGCAGCAAAGCCTCCTTGGCTCTGGGTCCCAACACCCCACCAGCACAGCACTGAGGCAGCAATGGCAGACACGCAGTACTGCACCATGTGAACGAGTGCAAAGAGCTCACCCAGTCACAACCCTCAAGAAGTGCATCTGAGAGATAGTAGGAGTTTATAAACCCCTTGCAGCTAAGGCTAATTAAAAACACCTAGTCCAAATGGGGAATAGTGCTGACTCTGGTGGGCCCCGGGCCAAGGTGGCTTTGCTGCACAGTGGGGTCGCTGTGCGGCTTCTGGGTCCTGCCGTCTGCTGCTGGTGCAGTGCTGGGGCGCCGGTGGTCGCCGCGCACGGCTGCGCCATTATAGATTAGAGTAGTTTCCCACTTGTAGAGGCAACCTTGTCGCGGTAAGTGGGCCTATGCTCTTTGATCAAACTGTATACTAATGCCTCTGATGCACAGCATACTATGTATTACAAATTGGGCGGATATGCCACGTAATTATGCTGAGACAGTTGTTATATCAAAAGCATAGTTTTGAGGATGTGCGATCCAGATTCACTCTCCAGTATATATCAACTTCAGGATGACTCTCCATACCCTCATCCTCCTCTTCTGCCCATCTACGCTGAACAGATGGAATTAAAGTTCCATGGGTACTAGCCTCTATAGCAGAGGCAAGTGTCTCCAGCTCCTCCTCCTCCTCCTCTTCATGGCCCAATTCGCACTGAGAAGACGAATTGGGGGAGGTCTGGCTATCACCCTGTGTCATCTCCTCCCCCATTACCTCATCTGCCACATTCAAAGAATCCTCCTTAATTGTGAGCAGTGATCGTTTGAGTAGACACAGCATTGGGATGGTTACACTAATAATAGCATTGTTGCCACTAACCATATGTGTGGATTCATCATGCCCACTCCTCGCTTGTTAATAGTGGCAGTTGACTGGAAAGGTGATGACCATGTTGCAGCTGGTGTTCCACAACTACCTTCTGCTACTTACAAAGCCTGGCCAACATGTAGAACATAGAGTTCCACCGCGTGCTCACGTCGCACAACAGTCGGTGAGCTTGAAGCCGCAAGCGCTGCTGCAGCTGTGGATGACTTTCGAAAATGGGCACACAAGCGGCGCGCCTTCACTAGTAGCTCCTGCAAATTGGAGTAGATTTTGATAAACCGCTGAACCACTAAAATTAAGACGTGGGCTAGGCACAGAATGTGTGTCAGGTTGCCGAGCTCCAAAGCCGCCACCAAGTTACGGCCATTGTCAGACACAACCATGCCTGTTTGTAGGTTAGTTGCGAGGGCCACAGCCCAGTCTGGTCCCTTATACCCTGCCACAACTCTGCGACGGTATGCTGTTTGTCTCCTAAGCACATCAGCTTCAGCATGGTCTGTTGACATTTACCCAGAGAAGTGCTACACTGCTTCCAGCTAGCAACTGATGGCTGACTGCTGTTGGAGGTGGAAGTGGAGGAGGAGGCAGCAGAGGAGGAGAAGTGGGGGTTGGAGCCAGTAACATAGCTCCTGGCGGAGACCCTGATGGATGTAGGGCCCACAATCCTGGGCGTGGGTAGCACCTGTGCCATCCCAGGGTACAACTCACTCCCGGCCTCCACAACATTCACCCGGTGTGCGGTCAGGGAAGTGTAGCGTCCCTGGCTACCAGCACTTGTCCATGTGTCTGTGGTGAGGTGAACCTTCCCAACAAGTGCGTTGGTCAGGACATGGGTGATGTTCTGGGACACATTCTGGGCACGGCACTCCGTTAAAGATATTGGCGACTGCAGACTGCGTACTGAGAACTGGCCGCCGACATCAGGCCTGTGGAAGGCCTCAGTGTCCACAAGCCTAAATGGCAACATTTCACAGGCCAGTAATTTTGAAAGTTGCGCGTTTAGTGCTATGGCCTGTGGGTGGGTATTTGCACTTGCGTTCAAATGCCTGTGTTATCGACAGGGAAATGGATGTTGTTGCAGATGGTTCATGCAGTGGTCCAGGTGCAGTGCGAGGGGCAGCCAGGCCTGCGCCTTTGACAGGGTATTGGCCAGCAGTGCGTAACACAGTGGAAGAGGAGGCAGTGTTGGGACCCGCAGACCCAGAGTGTGGACCCAGGCATTCAGCCCACTTATTAGGGTGCTTGTATGCCATGTGGTGGATCATGCTGGTGGTGATGAGGTTGCTGGTGTTCACGCCTTGGCTCATTTTGGCAAACTACCACTCTTTTGTCGTCTGCGCTTATCTCAAAAAAGCACCATACTGCGGAACACCTACCCCTTGGCGAGGTAGATTTTCACATGGGGGTGCCTCTTTGGTGTGGGCGGACTTCTCCCTTTTGCAATTCCACTGCCTCTTCCAGACTGTTGCGGTGCTGCGGATCCCTTCCCCTCTGTACTGCTGTCCTCACTCGGATTTTCACCTTGCCATGTTGGGTCAGTGACCTCATCGTCCACCACCGCCTCTTCCACTTCCTCACTCTGCTCATCCTCCTGACTTGACCTAACCACCACCTCAGTGATTGGCAACTACTGTGTCTCTTCATCATCCACCTCGTGAACTAATGATTGCCGTTCACCACTGTCATCTTCTTGAGACTGTGAAGGCTCCAGAGGCTGGGAATCAGGGCACAATATCTCAGGTACCTCTTAAAGTGTGCTTGACAAGAGAGCCAAAACAAGTACTGGCAATGAAAAGAGGTCATGTAAATATACGAATGTTGGATAACTGGTTTGGCCAGACACAACATGGTAGGAGGAAGGAGGATCAGAGTGAGGATTCAGATGACCACACTTTTGGCTACAGAGACTGGACTTCATGGAAGAGAGCGTGGTGCTTAACCAACTGGAAGCATTATCTTCTGCAATCCAACCGACCACCTGTTCGTACTGATCCGACTTGAACAGTGTTGTCCTGCACCGCCCAGCTTAGTTGGACATGAAGCCGGGTGAAGGTGGATTTTTTAGTTTTTTTCTGGTGCACTGGCAGCAGGCACAGTTTAATTGCGCCCAGGGCAATGGCCTCTGCTTGCCTCATCAGCATCACACCCAGGGTCACGGCCTCTGCTTGCACTATCAGCATCACGCCCAGGGCCGCGGCCTCTGCTTGCAGCATCACGCCCACTTCCCCCTCCCCCCTCCCTTTGTGCTCACCTTCTTCATATTAATGGTTTTGTCTGTAGATTTTGCCTGGGATACAATTAATAACCACAATGGGCTCTGCCTCTGATACAAGTAACAAACACAATGGGCTAACTTAATCACTCACAGGCAGAAAACACACATTTTCCCTAAAAAAACTCAAAACCCCACATATCCCCAGCCCTCTAGTCCTTTCTATGACTTTTTTAGAGCCATTTTAGAGCCATTTTAGTGCCCCAAAGTTCGGGTCCCCATTGACTTCGATGGGGTTCAGGTTCGGGGTCAAGTTCGAGTCTCGAACTCGAACTTTGCGGAGAAGTTCGGCCGAACCCGGCAAACCCGAACTTCCAGGTGTTCGCTCAACCCTAATCAAAAAGTATTATTTACCCAAAATGTTACCAATGAAAAGTACAAGAAGTCCAGCATCAATCAAGCAAGGCCTCACACAACTTTGTAAAAAGAAAAAGTCTATGAGTCTTGGGATCCGGCAATGCAAAAACATTTTCTTTTTTAAATAAGGGACTTCACAAAACTTCACAAAATTTACAAACTCAATGACAGAAAGAATTCATAAAAGGTAATTAATGATTTATATGTACCCCAAAATGGTGTTATTAAAAATTGAAAGTTGTCCCTCAAAAACAAACCCTCATATGGCAATATCGAAGGTGGAATAAAAACGTAATAGCTCTTGGAATACAAAAATGAAAAAAAATTATGTTTGGTCACTAAGACCCAAAACAGGCTGGATTAATGAATTTGGTGCAAACTAAACAACAAAATTATGATCCAGCACCATGATAAAAGCAACTGTTTTTATTGAAATATCACAATAAAAGTCCTCTACCGCACTGCCAGTTACGCCTTACACATTTCAGTCATACAGTTGATCTTACTCATGGTTTGCCATGGTATACAGTAAGATCAACAGTGTTATCGAAATGCATTGGTAGTACCTGCGTCTGGATCAATATTTTGTTGCTTGGAGTCAATCACGTTATTGGATCAGGATCTGTGCAGCAGATTTTCCACCCAGATTCGGCCAGCTGGTCTTAAGCTAAACAGACTTAAAACTGCCTTAAAAAATTCCTTGGTCTAATGTGCGTGCGTGTGTGTATGTCTGCATGTATGTAGTAATGTTTTCTTAGCTTTTAAATGAGTTTAAATATTGTGACATACTGCATATACCCAATAACCAGCAAAATAATAACAGTGTTTTGAACTTTTCAAGCTTCATATTTCACCATCCACTACAGCTTCAAACATGAGACTACCATCATTTTATAGACAATCATGTTGGCTATCTCATACATAAATTTGACTTACAACTATTTAGGACTGATTAGCTATTAGTGATGATCGAGCACCAAAGTGTTCTGGTGTTTGGCCTGAACACATTGCTATATTCGTGTGCTTGGCCGAGCACAGAGTATAATGGAAGTCAATGGGAGAGAACCAGGCACCCCCTGCTCTGAAGAGGGGAGGGTGCCTGGTCCATTGGAAAAGGTCAGAAAGTGACAGAAACACCACCGAAATGGATCGGGAACAGCATGGGGACGATGTCTGGATGCATCTCGGACTTCCAGGTCGCTGCTGGGAACCATGTTGTCCGAGTTGTACACCCCCCCCCCTCCCCTCCCCTCCCCTCCCCAGAAAAATCAATTTCACAGAAAAAATTGTTAGGAAACATTCTTTACTGTATATTCACTATATTAGGCCCAGATTATTGGTATTTGTAATACAGACACGGTGTGCAGATATTCTACACTATTGGTTAAAGAACACGACAGATTATGGAGACTAGATGTGGCCGAGATTATTGGAATTTGTAATACAGACACTGTTTGCAGATGTTCTACACTATCGGTTAAAGAACACCACAGATTATGGACACTAAATGTGGCGCAGATTATTGGAATTTGTAATACAGACACTGTTTGCAGATGTTGTTCAGTAATTTTTACACAAAGCCACTCACTATGGACACTAGAAGTGGCGCATATTATTAGAATTTGTAATACAGGCAATGCTTGCAGACATTCTACACTATTGGTTACAGAACACCACAGATTTTGGACACAAGATGTGGCCCAGATTATTGAAATTTGTAATACAGACACTGTTTGCAGATGTTCTACACTATTGGTTACAGAACACCACAGATTTTGGACACCAGATGTGGCCCAGATTATTGGAATTTGTAATACAGACACTGTTTTCAAATATTGTTCAGTATTTTTTACACAAAGCGCCACACTATTGACACTAGATGTGGCCTAGAATATTGGAATTTGTAATACAGACACTGTTTGCAGATGTTTTAACCTATTGGTTACAGAACACCACAGATTATGACCACTAGATGTGGCCCAGATGTTTTGCAATTTGTAATACAGACACTGTTTGCAAATGTTCTACACTATTGGTTACAGAACACCACAGATTATGGCCACTAGATGTGGCCCAGATTATTGGAATTTTTAATGCAGACTCTGTTTGCAGATGTTCTACACTATTGCTTACAGCACACCACAGATTATGGACACTAGATGTGAACCAGATTATTAAAGACACAGTCAGTGGATGATGTACAGTATATGTCACTAATAGGTATAAAAATATCTTGCTGCTGTCAAACACATACAGTAGTACTTAAAAGGACTTTGGGGTATTTGAAAAGCTTTTGGTAGTAAAAACAGCAAATGTCTCTCCCTGCACTATCTGTCCCTTCCGAAGTACTGCCCCCGAGACTGCAGCAGGTAAATAGATTGCTGCTCTAAAACACACACACACACAGTAGTCCTTAAAAGGACTTTTGGGTCTTGGAAAAGCTTTCTCTGAATAAAAACTGTTAAAATCGCTCCCTACACTTCTTTCCGTCTTTCCCTTCCTACGCTCTGCTCTCCCTAACTATGACTGATCCGAGCACTTGTCATCGGGTGCTATATAACCTCCGATGACGTGTTCCGGCCAGCCAATCACTGTAATGCCAGTGAGGGCAGTACTTACCTGCACTGGCTGCTTAAAACCCTCGAAACGTGCGTGGCAGAGACTCAAGCATTGCGCTTGAGCACATGCGGTACTTGGTCGAGTACCGCTATGTGCCGAGCATAGCGATGCTCGAGCCGAACAGATATTCGGCCAAGCATGCTCGCTTATCACTATTAGTTATGCAGATTCTTGTCTTGTAACGGCATTGTTACTAATTTGCTCCTGGTGGTGGAACAATCTTTTTCTTCTTGTATACTACAAATTACAACCTGTTCTCACGTTCTCTAATAGCTCAGTTGATTCCCAAGTTAAAGATCACTGGTTCGAATCTAAGAGCAGCCATAAAGAATATTTTTCCAGAAAAAAGAAACAGCATCATCCAGCTCATTAATAGCGGTATCTTGGCCAAGAATATTGCCAAACTGCATCATGTAAGTGCCATGACAGTTGGATGAATATGAAATTAAGTTAGTCCATTCATTCCAAAGCCAAAAGGTGGACGTCTTGGCAAAATATCACTAGTCAGCTCATCACAAGGTCTATCAGTTCTGGCGCGACAAACATGGCAGTGGAGGTGGCTCGTATGCTTCATATTAGTGAGATCACAGACGTCTATGCAAGCATTGTGTGATGCGCAATGCACAAGTCTGTAATGGTGGCCTGAAAAAAGGCGAAGAAGCCTCAACTTCAATGTCATCATAAGAAGCTTATGAACAGTGAACAGTAGAAGATTGGAAATGGGTGATTTGGAGCAATAAGACAAAAGTCAATATACTGGGCTTTGATGGGTACAAATGTGTCTGGAAGAAACAAGGGAAAGGGAGCTAACGGATCAAGAAATTGAGGGAATTGCCAAGTTCGGTGGAGGAATACTGATGATATGTACAACGTATTATGGGTATGAAGAGGACGTCATAGTGTTCCAGCAGAACAACAAACCGAAGCATACTTCGAGAGTAGAGAAGAAATGGTTCAATGACAATGAAGTAGAGGTTCTGAATTGGCCCCCACAGTCCCCAGACCTCAACTTAATCGAACATTTGTGGGTAGATTTGAAGAAAAAGCTGTGTTTATATCCAAGTGAGTCGACCAGTGTGCACCAACATTAGGAAGGTGTAGAGGAGACCTGGGAACAGATTTCAGTTGAGACATGCTTGAATCTGATCTAGAGAATGCCCAGAAGGATTCAGGCAGTGTTGAAAGCCAAAGTTGGATTTACTAAATACTAACAAAATAACAATGCAGTTACATGACAAGAATCTGCATAACTAATCATATGCTAAAAAGTTGCAAATCCAATTTATGTATGAGATAGCCAAGATGATTGTCTATAAAATAATGGTAGTCTCATGTTCGAAGCTGTGGTAGATGGTGAGATATGGAGCCTGAAAGTCAAAAGTTCAAAACATTGTTACCCTTTTGCTTGTCAGTGTAGTTATTGTGATATCTATTTCAATTTGATTATCATCAGAAATTTTCTGATATTGCCTAACCTATCCATGATTACTGAACAGCATTGGGTTTTTCAGAATATTTATATTAATGGTCTATCCTCACCCCTGCTGATCAGTTGTTTCTGAGTAGATCTGGTGCCGTGTGGTGGATGGAACCGATTACTGTGCTGTTCGTATTGAAGTAAATGGGAGAGCTCCAGTAACCAGTTCCATCTGCTGTGAAGTTCTAGCAACTTGGAAACAAAGATCCATCATCGATCAGATATTGATGGTCTATCAAGAAAAAAAAATACTGTACCGATTTAAACTGTAAAATTTTGTAAAAAGTGCTGTTTTTCTTCAAAACAACATCAGTAGAAAAAGATTGACAATCCACCTTTCAGTAACCAAGTCATACCTGCAGCTTATCAATATTCTGAACAATTACTTACAATTAGTGTTGAGCGAACAGTTCGAGCATAGTTCGGGTTCGTACCAAATTTTGGGGTGTTCGGGACACGGACCCGAACCCGAACAATTTCAAAAAAGTTTGGGTTCGTTGTTCGGCGATAACTTCCCGCTTTCTGAAGGGCTGCACAGCAGCCAATAAGCTAGCGTTTTACTTATTGCCCTAAGAGCCCATCACAGCCATGCCTACTAATGGCATGGCTGTGATTGGCCAAGTGCAGCATGTGACACAGCCTCTATTTAAGCTGGAGTCACGTAGCGCCGCACGTCACACTGCTCTGATTAGTGTAGGGAGAGGATGCAGCTGCTGTGAGGGCGAGATTAGGCAGGAAAAAGTCAGCAAAAGCACTTAATGAAGTGATCGATCTACAGCTGTGAATGATTGAACTTCTGCTAGTTACTTGCTCACTGGTTTTTAGGCTGCACAGAGCGTTTTTCTGTCACTTATTTTCTGGGGTGATAAGCGGCCATTTTGTGACTTGTGGTGCACCAGAACAAGCTGCCACCAAGTCCATCAATCCATCAATACTAGTTTTTTTTTTTTGCTATATTGGATAGCAATTTCTATATTTTATTAAGGGGTTAAATACAATTGCCCAACTACCAATCCCCTAACTCTGGTGTTCCAGCTTTGGCTAACCAAGTATAATACTGTCTGCTGTCTGGCAAAGGATAGATTATTTTCTGTGGTGAAATTCAATTGCCAAAATAGCAATACCATAAATCAGTGGTTTCAGCTGTGGCTGGCCAAGTTTCATAGTGTCCTGCAAATTATATATTTTGTTCTGGGGTGAAATTCAATTGCCAAAATAGCAATACCATAAATCAGTGGTTTCAGCTGTGGCTGGCCAAGTTTCATAGTGTCCGCAAAAACATATATTTTGTTCTGGGGGGAAATTCAATTGCCAAAATAGCAATACCATGAATCTGGGGTTCGAGCTGTTGCAGGCCAAGTGTAAATCTGTCCATAAAAGGATACCTTTCATCCAGGGCCTAAATACTAGCCCTAAAAGAGATATTCCCCTAAATCAGTGGTTACTGCTGTGCCTGGATTAGTGTAATACGCTACATAAATAAATAGGCAGATAGTGTTAGGTGCCTGTAAAAAAAGGCCTGAATTTGAAATCAATACATTGGGCCAAATAATTTTTTTTCTTATTGTGGTGCTTGGTGAACGGTAACAATGAGAAAAACATCTAGTAAGGGAAGCGGACGCGGTCGTGGTGGTGGTAGTGTACCCTCTGGTGCTGGGAGAGGACGTGGCCATTTTGCCACAGCCACACGTCCTAGTGAACTAACTACCTCAGGTTCCAGTACCTGCCAGAATTTACAGCGATATCTGGTGGGGCCCAATGCCGTTCTAAGGATGGTAAGGCCTGAGCAGGTACAGGCGCTAGTCAATTGGGTGGCTGACAGTGGATCCAGCACGTTCACAACATTCACACATCACCCCCCATGCATATCAGGGAAACTGTCTGAGCCTCAAGTTATGCAGCAGTCTCTTATGCTGTTTGAAGACTCTGCTGGCAGGGTTTCCCAAGGGAATCCACCTAGCCCTTCCCCAGTGGTGGTAGACATAGAATGCACTGACGCACAACCACTGATGTTTCCTGATGATGAGGACATGGGAATACCACCTCATCGGAGTCCGCACATCTCTGATGATGACGAAACACAGGTGCCAACTGCTGCGTCTTTCTGCAGTGTGCAGATCGAACAGGAGGTCAGGGAGGAAGACTGTGTGGAAGACGATGCAGGGGACAATGAGATCCTAGACCCCACATGGAATGAAGGTCGTGCCACAGACTTTCATAGTTCAGAGGAAGAGGCAGTGGTGAGACCGAGCCAACAGCGTAGCAAAAGAGGGAGCAGGGGGTAAAAGCAGACCAGCCGTCGCCAAGAGAGTTCGCCTGCTACTGGCCACCGCCACCAGGGACCGAGCACCCCAAAGGCAGCTTCAAGGGGTTCCCTGGCATGGCACTTCTTTAAACAATGTGCTGACGACAAGACCCGAGTGGTTTGCAAGCTGTGCCATCAGATCCTGAAGCGAGGCATTAACGTTCTGAACCTTAGCACAACCTGCATGACCAGGCATCTACATGCAAAGCATGAACTGCAGTGGAGTAAACAGCTTAAAAACAAGGAACTCACTCAGGCTCCCCCTGCTCCCTCTTCTGCTGCTGCCTCGGCCTGTTCCTCCGCCTCTGGAGGAAAGTTGGCACCTGCCGCCCACCAAACAGAGGATGTGCCACCGACACCACCACCTGCGTCACCAAGCATCTCCACCATGTCACACGGCAGCGTTCAGCTCTCCATCTCACAAACCTTGGAGAGAAAGCGTAAATTCCCAACTAGCCACCCTCGAGCCTTGGGCCTGAATGCCAGCATTTCTAAACAACTGGCCTTTGAAATGCTGTCATTCAGGCTGGTGGACACAGACAGCTTCAAACAGCTGATGTCCATGGCTGTCCCACAGTATGTTGTTCCCAGCCGCCACTACTTCTCCAAGACAGCCGTGCCTTCCCTGCGCAACCAAGTATCAGATAAAATCAAGTGTGCACTGCGCAACGCCATCTGTGGCAAGGTCCACCTAACCACAGATACGTGGACCAGTAAGCACGGCCAGGGACGCTATATCTCCCTAACTGTACACTGGGTAAATGTAGTGGCGGCTGGGCCCCAGGCAGAGAGTTCCTTGAGCACGTCCTTCCGCCGCCAAGGATCGCAGGGCATCATTCTTTGCCTCCTGTAGCCTCCTCCTCCTACTCGGCTTCCTCCTCCTCTGCTTCCACCAGCTCATCCAGTCAGCCACACACCTTCACCACCAACTTCAGCACAGCCCGGGATAAACATCAGCAGGCCATTCTGAAACTCATATGTTTGGGGGATAGGCCCCAGATCGCGCAGGAGTTGTGGCGGGGTATTGAACAACAGACCGACGAGTGGTTTCTGCCGGTGGGCCTCAAGCCTGGCCTGGTGGTGTGCGATAATGGGCGAAATCACGTTGCAGCTCTGGGACTAGCCAGTTTGACGCACATCTCTTGCCTTGCGCATGTGCTGAATTTGGTGGTGCAGAAATTCATTCACAACTACACCGACATGTCAGAGCTGCTGCATAAAGTGTGGGCCGTCTGTGCGTGCTTCCAGCGTTCACATCCTGCCGCTGCTCGCCTGTCTGCGCTACAGCGGAACTTCGGCCTTCCCGCTCACCGCCTCATATGCGACGTGCCCACCAGGTGGAACTCCACCTTGCACATGCTGGAGAGACTGTGCGAGCAGCAGCAGGCCATAGTGGAGTTTCAGCTGCAGCACGCACGCGTCAATCGCACTGCGGAACAGCACAACTTCCCCACCAATGATTGGGCCTCCATGCGAGACCTGTGTGCCCTGTTGCGCTGTTTCGAGTACTCCACCAACATGGCCAGTGGCGATGACACCGTTATCAGCATTACAATACCACTTCTATGTCTCCTTGAGAAAACACTTAGGGTGATGATGGAAGAGGAGGTGGACCAGGAGGAGGAGGAGGATGAGGAGTCATTTTTAGCACTTTCAGGCCAGTCTGTTAGAAGTTGCTCAGAGGGAGTTTTTTTGCAACAGCAGAGGCCAGGTACAAATGTGGCCAGCCAGGGCCCACTACTGGAGGACGAGGAGGATGAGGTGGAGGAGGATGAGGATGAAGCAGGTTCACAGCGGGGTGGCACCCGACACAGCTCAGGCTCATCACTGGTGCGTGGCTGGGGGGATACGGAGGACGATGACGATACGCCTCCCACAGAGGACAGCATGTCCTTACCTCTGGGGAGCCTGGCACACATGAGCGACTACAGGCTGCAGTGCCTGCGTAATGACAGCAGAGTTGCCCACATTTTAACGTGTGCGGACTACTGGGTTGCCACTCTGCTGGATCCCCGGTACAAAGACAATGTGCCCACCTTACTTCCTGCACTGGAGCGTGATAGGAAGATGCGCGAGTACAAGTGCACGCTGGTAGAAGCGCTCCTGAGAGCATTCCCAAATGTCACAGGGGAACAGATGGAAGCCCAAGGCGAAGGCAGAGGAGGAGCAAGAGGTCGCCAACGCAGCTGTGTCACGGCCAGCTCCTCTGAGGGCAGGGTTAGCATGGCAGAAATGTGGAAAAGTTTTGTCTCCACGCCACAGCTAACTGCACCACCACCTGACACGGAACGTGTTAGCAGGAGGCAGCATTTCACTAACATGGTTGAACAGTACGTCTGCACACCCCTCCACGTACTGACTGATGGTTCGGCCCCATTCAACTTCTGGGTCTCTAAATTGTCCACGTGGCCAGAGTTAGCATTTTGTGCCTTGGAGGTGCTGGCCTGCCCGGCGGCCAGCGTTTTGTCTGAACTTGTATTCAGCACGGCAGGGGGCGTCATTACTGACAAACGCAGCCGCCTGTCCACAGCCAACGTGGACAAGCTGACGTTCATAAAAATGAACCAGGCATGGATCCCACAGGACCTGTGCCTCCCTTGTGCAGAATAGACATTTATAACTGCCTCCCCCTCAACCATGTATTCTTGTACTCCGGGGCACTTCTTTATTGAATCCTCATTTTTTTAACTTTACCATGATCTTGCGGTGCAACCCAAAGTTGAATGAACCTCTTCTCTGTCTGGGTGCTGGGGCCGAAATAACTGAAAGTGGCCTTCTCTAGTGGTGGTTGATATGACCACGTATTCCTTGCTGTGGGACCTCTCGCCTCTGTGTGGGTGCTGGGCCGAAATAACTGAAAGTGGCCTTCTCCAGTGGTGGGTGATATGACGCATGATTCCTTGCTGTGGGACCTCTCTCCTCTGTCTTGGTGCTGGGCCGAAATAACTAAAAGTGGCCTTCTCCAGTGGTGGGTGATATGACGACGTATTCCTTGCTGTGGGACCTCTCTCCTCTGTCTGGGTGCTGGGGCCGAAATAACTGAAAGTGGCCTTCTCCAGTGGTGGGTGATATGACGCATGATTCCTTGCTGTGGGACCTGTATCCTCGGTCTGGGTGCTGGGCCGAAATAACTGAAAGTGGCCTTCTCCAGTGGTGGGAGATATGACGCATGATTCCTTGCTGTGGGACCTCTCTCCTCTGTCTGGGTGCTGGGGCCGAAATAACTGAAAGTGGCCTTCTCCAGTGGTGGGTGATATGACGCATGATTCCTTGCTGTGGGACCTGTATCCTCGGTCTGGGTGCTGGGCCGAAATAACTGAAAGTGGCCTTCTCCAGTGGTGG
The DNA here is from genome assembly GCA_033119425.1 of Bufotes viridis. Classification (NCBI taxonomy): domain Eukaryota; kingdom Metazoa; phylum Chordata; class Amphibia; order Anura; family Bufonidae; genus Bufotes; species Bufotes viridis. The sequence goes on along the minus strand of CM065592.1, from coordinate 100,322,512 downwards.
GTGATATGACGCATGATTCCTTGCTTTGGGACCTCTCTCCTCTGTCTGGGTGCTGGGGCCGAAATAACTGAAAGTGGCCTTCTCCAGTGGTGGGTGATATGACGCATTATTCCTTGCTGTGGGACCTCTCTCCAATTGATATTGGTTAATTTTTATTTATTTTATTTTATTTTAATTCATTTCCCTATCCACATTTGTTTGCAGGGGATTTACCTACATTTTGCTGCCTTTTGTAACCCTCTAGCCCTTTCCTGGACTATTTTACAGCCTTTTTAGTGCCTAAAAGTTTGGGTCCCCATTGACTTCAATGGGGTTCGGGTTTGGGATAAAGTTCGGGTCGAGTTCGGTTCCCGAACCCCTACATTTTCAGGAAGTTCGGCCGAACTTCCCGAACCCGAACTTCCAGGTGTTCGCTCATCTCTACTTACAATTTATATTTATTACAAATCTAATGCTTCATTTTGCAAGGGCAATCTTTGTACTGCCTATAATTACAAGGCAAGCCTCGACAGAAGGTTTACGAAACAAGCGCTATTAGTTAAATTATCCATATCGCATTACCAGCAGTGATAGACAAATCCCAACAATGTTCAGAGCTGCCTGAATATGTATAACTAAATAAATATACATATGTACAGTATATGTGCTTTTGTATAGAACAATTAGCAGATGAGCCAATAAATTATGCACCACCCAAGGGTGCAATCTGATGGGAAACAAAGAAATCTGGATATTTCCTGCTAGGCACAAAATAGATATGCCGCCATATGGGAAACATCACATCACACAGAAAACACACAGAAACTACCAATCAACAGCTTTCTTTTGAACAAATTGCATCTGGATGTCACAATAAATCTTCATCTCGCCTCAGTAGCTAGGAAAATCATGATGTTTGTATTAAAGAATTGTTTAGTGTCGTTGAAGTGCGGATTATCAGTATGCAGCTAACAAGTATAGAGAAGTAAATGTCATTAGCTCAGCTGCCACTGAACGATCTGGAGGCAATGACTCTGTATTCGTGATTTATAATCAGTAAAGAATGAACATTTAGTACAATGCTGGTCATATACATAAGATAAAGGGGTTGTCCTATTTTGGCCATGAAATAACTCACAGTAAGCGCCGGCCTGGGTAGCCATAAATATGGACATAACACCAGTAGTAGTGAATGGGAGCTACACAAACAGCATAGCAAACCAAGCTACTCTGTTTCCGTAACTCAGGATTACTGTGCCATTCACTGTTAAAGGATTTCCGCAAACAGCAGAGCATCACCATCTCAGCCATATCCATTACTCCACCTACCTTTGCTGGTGCTGTGATTATTTCAATGTCTGCCACGAAAGCTTGAGATAGGACAACCCCTTATGCCATGATTGTTATAAAAAATGATAATCAAATATTGCATGATAATACCTTTATAACAAAGCTAAAACCAGCCCTGTACCTCACATTGGTCCAGAGATCTCCCCATTTACTGCTCTGCTAGATGATCTGCTAGGTGATCTTCAGTCTGGCAGCTCAGGGTGTGTGTCCTTTCTGCTGTAGCTATCTCCATGTAACTGCCACAGCTTCTAACAGAACATATGGATGGCAGCAGTTGAAAATGTAAACTGAGCACGTTCAACCGGCTCATTGAGATGGACAAAAAATAAGGAAAATAATAAACAGCAGGTGGAGCTATACAGATACCTTTTATAGAACAGCTCACTGGCTATGCTAAATGTTTAATTACATGTAATTATATTATATTGAAAAATATAGAACATGTTTTGTGACACAAAATGTACAGTAGACAAAGACACCTATTTCAGCAGAACTGGTCAACCATCTAACTTTCTGTATGAAAGTGTCCTGACTTTTCCCCCGATGGCAGCTGTCGGGGAATAGAAGGATTGGGCTGGTGGATTTCATGCATGATCATTTTTGTTTCAGGGAAGTTAAGCCGCATCAGAGTTGTATGGCAGCAGCTTTTTCCCATTCAAAAGAAATGCATATGCAGCTGAACTGAGCGAGCATGTGTATGGTAAAGAAGTCAGAAGATGGAGCTGTAGGCCGAATATTTGTCACAAGTTTGTCTACAGTGTATGGCCAGCTTTAGAGTATGTAATGTCTTTATTTTAGCATTTCAAAGTGATATTTCAATGGTTTGAAAGTAAGGGGGGAAGTTAAGACATCCAGAGTACCTGCAGCTGCAATTTTCTTTTGGAGAATCGGGTTTTCTTTGGAGAATCGGAAAAAATAAACAGGCCAGAACTTGTTAAAAATAAAAAGAAGCTTTATGAACCTCCACCCAGCTGCTGCTGCTCCAAAGATTCTCTGCACCTCCTGTTCTGACTTAACACATACAGTGCCTTGAAAAAGTATTCATACCGCTTGAACTTTTCCACATTTTTTCATGTTACGCCCACAAACTTAAATGTATTTTATTGGCATTTTATGTGATAGATCAACACACAAGTATGTGTGAAGTGAAAGCTTCTACCAGGTTTTCCTTCAGTATTGCCCTGTATTTAGCTCCATCCATCTTCCCATCAACTCTGACCAGCTTCCCTGTCCCTGCAAAACAAAAGCAATGATGGGAATGGTGTCTTTTTTTCCTGCATCTGTGAAAAAATAATAGATGTGTCAGTGATTTTTTTGAGGCTGGTGTTAATTATCATAATTTTACAGCTCACAGTAAATGCTGGTAATGAGTTCTTGTCAGTATATTGAGCTATTGTATGTATTACTTATAATCATTATCATTCAATATGGTTTTCCAAATTGTCCATAAAAATGTTGTGGAGTGCACGTCTAATAGTTGTTCTGTGGACAGATTCTCCCACCTGAGCTGCGGGTCTCTGCAGCTCTTCCAGAGTGACCATGGGCCTCTTGGCTGCTTCTCTTACTAGTGCTCTCCTTGTCTGGGTTTAGGTGGATGGCCATATCTTGTTAGGTTTGCAGTTGTGCCATGTGTCATGGATTGAATTGTACACTGTGAGATGTTCAGATATTGGTACATGTTTTTAAAACCTAACCCTGCTTTACACTTTTTTACAACTTTCTCCATGACCTGCATTGTGTGTTCCTTGGTTTTCAAGATGCTGTTTGATGACTTATGTTCTCTAACAAAACTCTAGGTGCTGAGGTAGGAGATCTCCACTTTTTGATTTGCCACACGTGAAAAAACTGTTCCATCATATTGTGGAGACTGAACTAGCTGATGCTTCTACTGTGACTTCTGCTGGTTGTGGTGGAGGGAGATGGGTGACTCTGCGGGGGACAGAGGGGGGTCTCCATTTCAGACACGCTGATGGCAGGCGTCTGTAATCCAAGCAAGCTGCATACAGTGTTTTCTGGTAATAATGTAATGTGCCCTCACTTAAGGAGGAAGGAAACATTCACATTTTACCCATTTTGCTTTGATAGTGAGGGTCTAAAAGCATGGCTTATTTCTGGCTTGGCCCCTTTGAGAAAAGTTGATGTCATGGCCAGTGTAACCGTCATCATCTTCATCATCCTCCACCTCCAACTCCTCCTCCTTCAGAGGCAGCTCCTCATCTTCCTCCTCCATGTGCCATTCTCCTTTTTGTTCCCCAACAGCTACAGGGTGAACTGCAAGATACGTTAGCTGTTCTTCTTCTACCATCATCCCCTGCTGCATGAGCGTTGGCATCTGTTCTAAGATAAATATGAGGGGGGGTTCATGCACACAGTTCTTCCTATTGACAGATTTTATGCCTCTTCATGCTCCCTGCTGAGGCAGTCTGGTGCAAGATAAAATACAGATGCTCTAGCAGGTGCAATGTTAATTTCCAGCAAGTTCCATCATGGAATATGTGGTGTAACGGCAGACCATTCTGTGGCTGCAAATCCAGGAAAGTGTTCCTAGACACATCAGAATTGCTGAAATGCAAGGACAGTCTCCTGGACTTTGCCAGCACCCTGCAAAAACCAGCATACTTTTAAAAAAAATAGTTGCATGACAAGGTTAGTCACGTGCGTTATGCAGGGAGCATGTGTTATTTTCCCCAGATTCACTGCGGCTACAATGTATTGGCCATTGTTGCTGACCACCTTGCCCAGGTTGGGTGAATTTGATGAACTGTACTTTAGCAACTGCTTGCCTGTGTGGCTACTCTTGCCCAGGTCGATTAGCTTCAACACCACATGGCAATGCTTGATTTGACACATGTGATAGGAAGAAGTAGGAGTGGGAGGGATGCTGTGCCCTGCTGCTTTTGGGGATGGGAGGGTGTCCATGGTGGAGGAGGTGAACGAGGCGAATAAGTGTCTGATGTGTGAGCCAAACCAAAACAATTGTGGAGGGGTTAAAAGGATCTGTCCTTGTTGTTGGGGTGCTGCCTTGCCACAAAACAAAAAACATTGACCCGTGGGCCTTGAAAGACACACACACCAACATCTGAACTGCCTTCCCTAGTATTTCAAGTGTTTTACTCATGCTTTGTACACTTGTATTGCTGACACCAGACCTGGGGGTATCACAATTGCAAATAGTTGTGCACTATACTTGTGTTTTTTGTATGATATTTGTTTTTTGTATTATATGATATATGTTTTTTGTATGTTTTTTGTATGATATTTTTATGGTCATTGTTACCAGTGAGGTATGGTTGGCATTGATTGGCAAAAACAGAGCTAACCACCCTGCTCCTCCCCTATTATTAGGAGTGGACTTGTCCTGCTTCCTGCCAAGAGATAGAATTCCTATTCAGAGACGGTGATGAGAGGAAGCATACATCCGGAGGTCCTGCTCCTGTTAAAGATTCTACCCATTTATCTGCCTCCAGTGAATTCTTAAGACACTAGACAGCAGAGTGCAAAGCTACAACCAGCATTAAAGACACTGCTACAAGGTGAGGGATTACAGGGTAGACACTCATCACCAAGAACATCACTAGACCAGTACAACCTAAGTGTTAAATTGCTGCCATCCAACCTGCCTCCCTAGTCCTTGCTTGTGTCAGTGAAGATTGCACTTAATCTGCTGCTACTTAATGTATTTGAAGTTCTACACTGGTAAAAAAAAAAAAAAAAAAAAACTTGTCTACGTTTAACTCATTCTTCAATACTACAATTACACTGCACGAATACCCAGATAGCAACTGCCTGAAGAAGTGCACCATGACACAGCACTGCATCCGTGCCATTACTGCTCCCATTCTCTACAAAGGCTCCTCCAGGGCTCGCTGCACAGTAACTGGCACATTGATTGTGACTTTACACTCTCTCTAAGATCATTTTCTGTCACAGACTGCTACACCCATCCACTCTCATTCACAGCCTAAAACAGAATGACATTCTGCTTGTTAGACACCTTCCTGCCTGCTGTCCCACAGACTGGCTCATCCAGGTTGTCTGTCAGCCTGCGAGCCAATCAGGTCACTTCCCCCCACTTTCTCTCAGGGTCATGTGAGCATCTTTCTTCCTCCCTCGTGGTTTCATCCAAAATGAACCTGAAAAGCTTTGGGTTCACTTTTTATGAACTGATTTGCTCATCTCTCGTTCAAACTAGTAATAGTGTCATAAAAGGGGCGAATAATTGTGCTGATAAGGTGTCCACCCATTCAAGAATCTGTCAAGAATCTAATGTGTATAATGGCAACACCATTGTCTGTGGCTAAACCAGGTTCAGAATGTTGAACTTATATTTTCCTTTGTTTAAAAAAAAAAAAAGCAATAAGTAGAACTAGAGAAATATGGCAGCTTAAAAACAAGGCTCAAAAAATACATGCTCAACCTCTGAATTTCTTTTGGTTAGCTGTGCCATCAGGGCAATGGAAGGCTCATAATTTCTGGGCATATAAATGAGTAAAAGTACAATCATCTTTAGAGCTACTTATTAAACTCCCATAGGCGCTAGTACATTATAGGGAACTAGACATTATGCATGTTACAATAACGGGCGCTAGAACATAAGTGCTGGCACTGTTATGGGGGGGGTCTGTGGATGGCACTGTTATGGGGGGATCTGTGGATGGCACTGTTAGGAAGGATCTGTGGATGGCACTGTTATGGGGGGATCTGTGGATGGCACTGTTAGGAAGGATCTGTGGATGGCACTGTTATGGGGGATCTGTGGAGGACACACTGTTAGAGGGGATCTGTGGATAGCACTGTTATAGGGGATCTGTGGATGGCACTGATATGGGGATCTGTAGCTGACACTGTGGTGGAGGGGATCTGTGGCTGACACTGTTATGGGGATCTGTGGATGGCACACTGTTATGGGGGGATCTGTGGATGGCACACTGTTATGGGGGAATCTGTGGAGGACACACTGTTATGGGGGTCTATGGCTGACACTGTTATGGGGGATCAGTGGGTGACACTGTTATGGGGGATCTGTGTATGGCACTGTTATGAGGGATCTGTGGATGGAACTGTTATGGGGGATCTGTGGATGGCACTCTTATGTTGGATCTGTGGATGGCACTGTTATGGGGGATCTGTGGGTGACACTGTTATAGGAGATCTGTGGATGACACTGTCACTGGTGGCTGACATGGCTGGAACTGACTGCTGGCACTGAAATGGCCGGCACTGTGACTGGTGGCTGATCCGACTGGCACTGACTGCTGGCACTGAGACGGCAGGCACTGTGACTGGTGGCTGACACGGCTGGCACTGACTGCTGGCACTGCGATGGCGGGCACTGTGACTGGTAGCTGATACAGCTGCCAATGACTGCTGGCACTGAGATGGTGGGCATTGTCACTAGTGGTTGATAAAGCTGGCACTCACTGCTGGCACTGAGATGGCGGGCACTGTGACTAGTGGATGACACGGCTGGCACTGACTGCTGGCACTGAGACGGCTGGCACTGTCACTGGTGACTGACATGGCTTGCACTGGCTGATGATACTGAGACGGGACTGCTGGCACTGAGACGGCAGGCACTGACTGCTGATACTGAGACGGCGGGCACTGTGACTGGTGGCTGACACAGCTGGCACTGAGACGGCGGGCATTGTGACTGGTGGTTGACACTTACTGCTGGCACTGAGATGACGGGCACTGTCACTGCTGACCTGAGATGGCGGACACTGTCACTGGTGGCTGACACTGACTGCTGGCACTGTCACTGGTGGCTGACACAGCTGGCACTGACTGCTGGCATGGTGACTGGTGGCTGACACTGAGACTGCCGTCACTGTGAGTGATGGTGCTGGCTAATACTAAGCATTCAGCAACAGCGATACCCCGCACTCCCTGTCCAACTGCAACCAAGAGGACCGGCATACAACTTACTGCAGGAGCAGCGATATTCATCATTCCGGCCATACACAAGTAAGCAGACCGGTAAAACATTTATACATATATTGCTGACAACACAGTATATGTTTTTAGTCCTACCATTGGTCTTAAAGCGGTAACACAGACTATTAAGCTCTTTTGAGTCAGGACAATATTCAGATCTATAAACATTTGTCTCTGACATCACAACCTATGTTACAGACTTTATCATTGATTTTATGGCTATATTATAGACTGTAAATATTCTTTTTGATCGGGATAATAATCATCCCTTCAATATATACCTTTACATTCAAAAAAATTAACTCATTTAGATCTTCATGGAAGCAACGCATGTAAAAAAAAGTTGGGACCAGGCCATGTCTACTATTGTGTAGCATCCTCGTTTCTTTTAACAACAATTTGTAAATGCCTGTGAAGTAAGGAGACCAATTGATGGAGTTTTAGGGAAGGAATGTTGTCCCATTCTTGCCTGACGTAGGATTCTAGCTGCTCAACTGTCCTGGGTCTTCTTTGCCAGATGTTTCGTTTCAGAAATTGAAATGTTTTCTATTGGTGAAAGGTCTAGACTGCAGGCAGAAAAATTCATCATCTGGACTTTTCTTCTGGGAAGGCATGCTGTTGTGATAGATGCAGTATGTGGTTTAGCATTGCCTTGCTGAAATATGCAGAGCGTTCACTGAAAGAGATGTTTAGATGGGAAGATATCATGTTTTTAAACGCCTATATTACAGATATGTAAACTGTCCACACCATAGGCACTTATGCGACCCCATACCATCAGAGATGCAAGCTTTTGAACTGCGCACTGATAACAATCTGGATGGTCCCTCTCCTCTTGAGTCCTCTGCACATGGCATCTGCGGTTTCCAAAAAGATTTGTTCAAATTTTGATTAATCTGACCACAGAACAGTTTTCCATTTTGCCTCAGTTGATTTTAAATCAGCTTTGGCCCAGAGAAGAAGTCAACGTTTCTGGATCGTGTTGACATTTGGCATCTTCTTTGCATTTTTGGATTGTCGGTGCTCACAGACAATAATTTCTTGAAATGTTGCTAAACCCATGCAGTGATTTCCATTGCACAATCATGCCTGTTTTTAGTACAGAAAGAAATGCGGCTAAATGTGAGTGCTCTAAGCCACTGATGGCTCGATATCAGGAAAAGTAGGAATAACATTATGGTATTATTGGTTGGCTCTCTCACTTGGCAGCTTACATAAATTATTATTACCATAAATTCATTTGTATTAACTTTTATTGAATAAATCCTGCTAACGTTCTCCCACATACAGATAGTTAATTAAATAAACTGAGGATAAAACATTGCAAATAAACATTAATTACAGTATAATTAAAAGTGGACTGGCATATCAAAAATGATTAAGAAAATACCTGATTAAAAAAGGTCAAAAAAATTAATGAAAAAAATTAATGAAAAATGATTGAGGCTGTTAAAAATGATAATAATATTCAACTTATGGTTTTGCAATAAAGGTAGTTTTACTACTGGAGCATATTTGAGTTTGGAAATTATATTCCTCTTATAGTAAACAAAATATTTATGTACTGTATATACAATTGAAGTTAGTCTATTCCCTGCAGTTATCTATCCAGAAACTCCAGCGTTTTTTTTTTTTTTTAACAAGTTGGTTTCATTACAGTACATCACATGACCTCTTTAGTATGTGTATATAGGCATTATTAAAGGAATCATCCAGGAAATAATAATGATGGCCTATCGTCAGGATAGGTCATCATTATCACATCGACAGGAGTCTGTGTCCTGACACCACCACAATCAGATGTTTCAGGAAGCCACAGCTCTCATGGAGCTCGGGTGAATGCTGTGGGCTCCCGGCAGTTTTTCAAGGACAGCCCTGGACATCATATAGTGACAGTGCTTGGTACTGTAGCTTAGCTCCATTGACTTGAATGGGGCTAAACTACAACTAGGCCATGTGACCAATGTATAGTGACATTACATGGCCTCACGGAGTGGCAGGCTGATCAGAACCCTGCCGATCTGATTTTGATGACCTATCCATTCCTGAGGATAAGTCATCAATATTAATTACCAGGTAACCCCTTTAGGATATGGATACCAGACTTTGTGGTCTAGGTATATTACTATTGTTAAAAAATCATCACTGTCAGGTATGGATATGTTCAGATGGCTGTTTCAATGTTCCTGTTTCATATTAGCTGTGTTGTGTTTAGATATCACAGATCAGGTGTTGACATTTCATAAGAACTGGTAACTTACTATAGATCAGGGATGACCAGTCTGTGGCCCTCCAGCTGTTTAAAAACTGCAACTCCCAGAATGCCTTGGTAGCTCTGGGCTGTCCAGGCATGCTAGGAGTTGTAGTTTTGCAACAGCTGGAGGGCCGTATGTTGGGCATCTCTGTTATAGAAAAATAAATAAATAGGATAAAAATGGTCTCTGCTAAGATTGTGCAAGATGCTCCTTACCACCTACTTGCTTGTAATGCTTCATGGGGGTCTCAGTATGCGTGCGCTGTTATCCTGCTGCTCAGCTTCTTGCTTTTAATGCAGGGCTGCCTGAGGGCCCAAAGGTCAAGAACCTCTAATACTGACCATTGACCTTTTTCCTTGTGCACAAAGATTTATACAGATTCCATAGAGCTTTTTATTAGATTATGTACTGTATATGGTTGGATATTCAAAGTCTTTGCAATTTTATATAAACATTTTTCTTATATTGTTCCAATGTTCTATTTAACATGCTTTTTTTTATACCCAGTCATTAGAATCAGTTACAAATTGCTCTTCCAGCTGTTTCTTATCAGTACCACTTACTTTGCAGACCTTGTGTTGCCCCTGTCTCGACTTTTTTGATACGTGTTGCTTCCTTGAAGTTCTAAACCAGTCTTTTTTTTTTTGTTCATTAAATGGTAAAATGTCTCACTTCTAACATCCATCTGTGTTCTATGCTTTATTGTGATCAAAATATGGGTCTATAACAGGGGTGCGCAACCTAAGGTTTGTGGCCCCCCTCTTGCAGGACAGAAACACAGCTGATTATGCGATCAGCTGTATTTTTGCCGGGAACGCTTCACAGCGCAGGATTACAGCTCCTGCTTCCACACTGTAACAGGAGAAAGTCGGTGACAGACGGGGACCTGAGGAGAAGACAGAAGCGGTCTATCAGCGTTTCTTGCTTATACTCAGATAGGTGAGCGCTATGCAGTTTAAACCCGGCGACCACATGATCGCTGGGTGTCTCGGGTGTAGAGGAGTACAGAGCTGCGGGGTTAGTAGACCCTGATCAGCTCTGTCCATCATCAAAACCCCCACAGGAGGCTGGTATCCCCTGTAACTGTGGCTCCTTTGGTGCTAAATTAAAAAATAAATAAATAAATAAAGGTCTCATTGTCTCCCAAAGATCTTTCAGTGACCTCTTGGGGACACATTATGTGGTGAAAATATATTAAAATAAATAAAAAAAATTCTCTATATAAAAAACTATTTCAAATGCTATAAAATAAAAAATAAAACAAATACAAAAAAAGGAAAAAGTGCCAAAAAAGTTACTCTCCCCAAACGGTCTTTTTATGACCTCTTAGGGGACATTTTTTATCACTTTTAATCGCAAATCCTTTTAAAACCCTATTATGCCTCATTCACACGTCAGTGTCGGATCAGTGGTAACACGGACCATGTTCAATCCGTGTTTCCTCCTGTGACGGATCCCTGTTGGGTCCATGGGTCCGTTTTTTGCTGTCCGAGTGCCATCCATATTTCACTGACACTGAGCAGCTGGAAAATAATTTTCAAAGCAGCTCTTCTTAATGATCCGTAAAACACGGATGCAACACGGATGGCATCACATTTAAATGAATGGGGACGTGTGCTGTCCACGGAGAACACGTACAGCACGGGTACGTGAAACACTGGGGACAAGGTAGTGGGACTGGGGGAGGAATGGAAGGAGGGACTGAAACAGTTCAGAAGGAGAGGTGTAGAGTTAAAAATATACAAAAATCTCTTAATTTTATGTACACTAATGCCAGAAGCCTGACTAACAAAACTGGGGAACTGGAATTAGTGATGTGTGAGGAGGACTATGATATAGTGGGAATAACTGAGACATGGCTGGATGATAGCTATGACTGGGCAGTTAATGTACAGGGTTAGAAAGGATCGTAAAAACCGGAGAGGGGGAGGGGTCTGCCTTTATGTAAAGTCCTATCTAAAGCCCACAGTCCGAGAAGATATAAGTGAGGGACATGAACATGTGGAGTCACTGTGGGTGGAGATATATGGAGCCAAAATCAATAATAAATTGCTAATAGAAGTTTACTATAAACCACCTAATATACCAGAGTTCACAGAAAATCTATTATTAAAAAAGATAGATGAGGTCACAAATCATTATGAGGTGGTTATTATGGGGGACTTCAACTACTCAGATATAGACTGGGAAACTGAAAGCTGTACATCGCACAAAGGAAACAGGTTCTTGGTCATAACCAAAGACAATTACCTTTCCCAACTGGTTGAGGACCCGACTAGAGGGACGGCCATACTGGACTTAGTAATAACCAATAGACCTGACAGAACAACAGATGTGCAGGTTTGGGGGACACCTGCGAAATAGTGACCATAAAGTAATAACCTTCCAATTATCATTAAAAATAGCATTTCTACAGGGAGAAACAAAAATACCAAACTTCAAAAAAGCTAAATTTAGCCAACTAAGAAAGGCCATGGGACTAACTAACTGGGGCAAAGTCCTCAAAAACAAAAATACAGCCACAGAATTGGATATCTTTAAAAGCATCCTAAAATCTCATTGTGAGAGGTACATACCGTATGGTAATAAAAGGTTAAGGAACAAAAAGAAACCAATGTGGATAAACAGAAATGTAAAAAAAGCAATAAATGACAAAAGAAAGCATATAAATCACTAAAACAGGAGGGTAGCAAGGAAGCAATGAAAAACTATAAGGAAAAAAAAAGAACATGTAAAAAACTAATAAAAGTGGCCAAACTAGAGACCGAGAGATTAATTGTCAAAGAGAGTAAAACTAAACCTAAAATTTTCTTCAATTATATAAATGTTAAAAAGTATAAATCTGAAGGTGTCGGCCCTTTAAAGAGTGATGAGGGGGGAGCTGCAGAGAGTGACGAGGAGAAAGCAAAGCTGTTAAATATTTATTTATCCAATGTATTCACTGAGGAAAATAAACTGTCAGATGAACTGCTGAATGTAAAAATAAATCCCCCATTAAAAGTGTCCTGTCTGACCCAAGAAGAAGTACAACAGTGACTTAAAAAGATTGAAATAGATAAATTGCCAGGACTGGAGGGCATAAACAAACATAGAAGAGGATTCTTTACGTTCAGAACAGTGAGACTATGGAACTCTCTGCCTGAGGAGGTGGTGATGGTGAGTACAATAAAGGAATTCAAGAGGGGCCTGGATGTATTTCTGGAGTATAATAATATTACAGGCTATAGCTACTAGAGATGGGTCGTTTATCCAGGGAGTTCTTCTGATTGCCGGATTTGAGCCAGGAAGGAATTTTTATTCCTCTTAAGTGGGGAAAATTGGCTTCTACCTTACAGGTTTTTTTTTTGCCTTCCTCTGGATCACCTTGCAGGATGACAGGCCGAACTGGATGGACAGATGTCTTTTTTCGTCCTTCTGTCCTATGTTACTATGTATGTTACTGACGTGTGAATGAGGCATTACACTGCATGATATTTTGCCAATTACTGGGAACAAGTGTTCATAGGAGCTCTAATTCCTGATAACTGGCCGGTATAAACATGCCGATGGTCAGCTGATAAACAAGCAATCACTCTGTCAGCTGCATTGCATATTTTATCAGGATGAAAGATGCACAGTAACCAACAGCACAGTAACCCTGTTTAAACACAGATGTGGTACCACTTACTTTGCATCGGCCTGTGTAACAGGCTGATGTAAACAAGCGTTGATTGAATTTTTTTGCAGCCTCTTGCCCCCAGACTTAAAATGTTGTGCACCCCGGTCTATAAGATTTTCAGATGATTGCATTCTGTTTTTGTAAACATTTACTCACATTTTACACAGCATCCCAACTTTTATGGAATTGGGGTTGTACATTATCAGGACTGCCATGCATGCACATATGAATCCTCTCTATTATGTAAGCACAGCACAGCAGTCCTGACAATGCATTTCAGTACAACTCTAAGCGATCACAGTGGGGGAATAGGTGGGCAATGGAAAAGTAAAAAAATAGAGATCTAGAGTCCTTATTTGTGGTAGTACTCATGTAGTAATGCACAAAAGAGTCCAAGATCATGATGACCGATTTCCTTTAAGGTGCTTTTAAGGAGGAAGGTAACGGAGAACCACAGATGAAACCTCATTGGCAATTGCTCTACATAAAATCCCTAAATATGCATTTAGTAATTATTACTAAGCAGTCAATTTATTGTGTTGACCACTGATTCACAAATAAGACTTTGTTTACCATGTCAATGCCCCCGTCTTTTGGACAGCAAGAATACTGCTGTCTGCATTGCTGATTGAAACCTCAAGAACTCCTGATTATAAGTGAGTAAGACTGTTAGAATTCATTGGTCTCCAGATATAATCATCTGGAATTAAATACTGAGAAATTTTGCTTCCATAGTGGCTCACTGTGTAATGATAATACCTGAAAAAAGAAAATCAGAAGGTGATGCTATTTGTAAATTATATACTTCAGTCTAGACAGTTGTCAGAGTAGTTTTCAGGTACAAAGTAATTAAAAAAGGAAGTCGGCCTACACAAAGACACATACATAGTTTCTGTTTTTAAGGAGATCTGCAAGACCACCCAAAAAATCTTTATTATTATACATTTATGATAATGGGAGTAACTGGGTGTTTCAGGGTGATTACAATACTATATACAATATACAATATACAAACGTGGCATATAACATAATTGCACGTGGTAACATATTGACAATATCTTGCCGTTCTAAAACTGGGTAAAAGTTAATTTGGACGAGAATCTAGTTAAAAAGTAAATTCTCAAGAACTAAATTCTATTTGGTCATATATACCGACCATGTGGATCCATTATGTAGAAAACATTTCCTAGAATCTCTGAGAACATTGTCATTTATCTGCTCACATTCCATATTTCTCAACTTTCTTCATTGTGTTCCAAAGTGGGTGAAATACACCTTTTCCTTACAAGTATTCGTGTTGCAGCACAATTACAGATGGCCTTCAGAATGTATTCTAAGGCCAAGTTGTTATGAAACAGTGAAATACATGATAAATGTCACCTAAGGATATACATATTATAAAAATAAGGTTAATCTATATAAGTTTATATATATATATATATATATATATATATATATATATGTATTAAACAAATATATTGCTGTATTTGTGGGAGGGGAGGCTGATTACAAGGCTATTTATATGCACCTGTGGGCCTAGGCTGGCTGATAACTAGGCTATTTATAGGCACCTGTGGGCCCAGGCTGATGCCGATTCAGCTGATTTCACTACCTCTGGGTCAGCTCTAGGATACAGCAGCATGGTGTAGAGAGTCCTTACTGCTGGGCGACGGCAGAAAGTCTCAGGAGGGCGCTGGTATTCATGGTAGGATCGGAGTGGTTTGCATGGGACCCACGCTGTGGTCTGCAACATGTAGCGCTCTGGGATGAAGCAGAGTTTGGGTGCTAATGGTCGAGCGATGGTTGTTAGTATTGTTCGTCTGGCTATTCAGAGGCCTGTGGGGGGCGTTGTATACAGTTATTGGGGTAGCATGCGCTTAGAGTAGGTATGGTTGTATGTTTCTGATACCTGGTTTACATATGGGGTGCGTGTCTGCAGTTGGCTTAAGCTATGCACGCTGTGTTTGTGTTGTGTATCAATGGTCGATTAAAGAAAGAAGAAAAAACGCAGCAGCATCGTGTGCAGGCTCATTCACGCCTGGGCATCAGCAGTAAGTGCCAGGCGAATGCTGGCATTCACTGTAGAATCGCACTTGTTGGCACGGGACCCACAGTGAGGTATGCAATTTGCAATACTCTGGGACGAAGCAGAGTTGGGGGCTAATGGTCAAGTGACTGTTGTTAGTATTTTTGTCCGGCTGTTTAGGGGCTTGTTGGGGGCTATTGCATATAGTTATTGGTGTAGCATGTGCCAAGAGTAGGTATGGTCGCATGTTTTCTGATATCTGTTTCATACGGGACGCGTGTCTCCAAGCTACGCACGCTGTGTTTAAGTGATGGTATTATTTAGTTATCTCACTGGAAGGGTCATGTATCAATGGTCGTTAAAAGAAAAAAAAAAAGAAAAAAAAGTGCATGTTTTTCTTGTCATCTGCGTTACATGTGGGGTGCACGTCCGCAGTTAGCGCCAGACATGCAAGGTGTTGGTAAATGTATATCAGTGGTCTGTATATGGGGACACAAGCAGATTGGTCAAGGCGCCTGTATTTGAGTTCTGATGCTCTTGTATGTAAGTGTGTTTAATCTATAAACTGTATGTTATGGACACGCATGTGTCAGCGGTTCTGTGCTAGGTTTATAGGTGCACTATTATGTCGATTAATTGGCATTGCATCAGGGTTTATGTCCAACCATGTTTATGTTTTTCTTAGGGGAACACAAGGTGGTGTTGTGGTGACCATCATTCAAAAAACAAACAAATAAAATAAAAAAATGGTGCCGTTCTTTAGTACTGGTTCGCATTCACTCAGACTGGTCCCCTTTACTTCTGGTTCGCATTCACTCAGATTGGTCTCCTGCCCCATTTCACCATACAGTCCCTCAGCTGTCAGTGGGCCAATAGTAGTAAGTTCCTACTATGTTTCACAAGTTGTTCATTCGTTTGTCACGATAAGGGTCTTCTCTTGGCGAACTGTAATGCCTCTGGCTCTTATTTTTCTCCCATCTGTTCAATTTCATAGTTGGTTTAATGTTTTTATTTATGTACATGGTTCGATTCACTAATGTCTATACATATCCCATCAGGTCTCGCTCACGTTTTAATTACTTATCGTCACTGTAATGTTATCCAGTTCAGTCTTGGCTCCGGGGTCCGATGACCGCTTCAGCCTCATGGCTCTGCGGCGCCTATGACCGTTCTTCATGTTATTCGTTAGGGGTACAATATGGTTGTAGGCTGGTTAGTGTCCTAGATTCACTGTTGGAGGGGGTCATGGTTATGCAAGTCCCCAAGTCATACTGGTGCTGCATAAGTGGTTTATATTTAAAAAAAAAAATCCGCCATTAGTCTCCCATTCATGGCCCCGCCATTAGAGTCTCTCAGGCATGGCCCCGCCATTAAAGTCTCTCACCTCTCATGCATGGCTCCGCCATTAGAGTCTCTAACGAATGGCCCCGCCATTAGTGTCTCTCACGCATGGCTTCTCCGTTTATGTTTACACGCATGGCTCCGCCATTAGAGTCTCTCACGCATGGCTCCGCCATTAGAGTCTCTCATGCATGGCTCCGCCATTAGTGTCTCCCACATATGGCTTCTACATTTATGTTCACACACGGCTCCGCCATTAGTTTCTCTCACCTATGGCCCCACCATTAGTCTCTCTCACGCATGGCCCCGCCATTAGTCTCTCTCACGCATGGCCCTGCATTAGTCTCTCTCACGCATGACTTTGCCATTAGTCTCACACATAGCTCCACAATTAGTCTCTGGCACGCATAGCTCTGCCATTAATCTCTCTCACGCATGGCTCTGCCAGTAGTCTCTCTCACGCATGGCTCCGCCAGTAGTCTCTCTCATTACGCAGTGTGCGCCTTATTGTCTGAGCTGAAACTTCAGTACCCGCATCTGACAAATCTTTTTTCAGTTCCTCAGCAGTCACACGGGGACTTTTCAACACTTTGCGCTTCAGGTAGCACACAGCAGTCGAAGTCAGCATCTTCTTTCTGCCACGACCAGGTAGCGTTTCAACAGTGCCCTTTGCCTTGAATTCGCGAATGATGCTTCCTATGGTGTCTCTTGGTATGTTTAACATCTTTGCAATCTTCTTATAGCCATTGCCCTTCCTGTGAAGAGAAATCACCTCTTCTCTTGTCTTCCTGGACCATTCTCTTGACTTCACCATGTTTGTAAACACACCAGTAAATGTCTAGAAGGAGCTGAGTATCACAGTCATTTTAAATATGCCTAATTGGTGCTTATTATGCTTGATTGCTGCTCATTGACATCCACAGGTGTTTTCAATACCTGATAGAAAACACTTGAATGAACCTCTGTTCTTAGGAGTGGTAGTCTCTAACCCCTTAAGGACCGGGCTCATTTTCACCTTAGGACCAGGCCATTTTTTGCAAATCTGACCAGTGTCACTTTATGTGGTGATAACTTTAAAACGCTTTTTCTTATCCAGGCCATTCTGAGATTGTTTTTTCGTCACATATTGTACTTCATGACACTGGTAAAATTAAGTCGAAAAAATTTCATTTTTATTTATAAAAAAATATCAAATTTACCAAAAATTTGGAAAAATTAGCAATTTTCCAAGTTTCAATTTCTCTACTTCTATAATACATAGTAATACCGCCCAAAAAGTTATTGATTTACATTCCCCATATGTCTACTTCATGTATCGATCATTTTGGGAATGCCATTTTATTTTTGGGGACGTTACAAGGCTTAGAAGTTTAGAAGCAAATCTTGAAATTTTTCAGAAATTTTCAAAAACCCACTTTTTAGGGACCAGTTCAGGTCTGAAGTCACTTTGTGAGGCTTACATAATAGAAACCATCCAAAAATGACCCCATTCTAGAAACTACACCCCTCAAGGTATTCAAAATTGATTTTACAAACGTCATTAACCCTTTAGGTTTTCCACAAGAGTTAATGGCAAATGGAGATAAAATTTCAGAATTTCGATTTTTGGGAAAATTTTCCGTTTGAATCCATTTTTTCCAGTAACAAAGCAAGGGTTAACAGCCAAACAAAACTCAATTTTTATTTCCCCGATTCTGTAGTTTTCAGAAACACCCCATATGTGGGCGTAAACTGCTGTATGGCCAAACGGCAGGGCACAGAAGTAAGGGAACGCCATATGGTTTTTGGAAGGCGGATTTTGCTGGACTGGATTTTTGACACCATGTCCCATTTGAAGCCCCTGATGCACCCCTAGAGTAGAATCTCCAAAAAAGTGACTCCATCTAAGAAACTACACCCCTCAAGGTATTCAAAATTGATTTTACAAACTTTGTTAACCCTTTAGGTGTTCCACAAGAGTTATTGGCAAATGGAGATGAAATTTCGGAATTTCTATTTTTTGTTACCTTGCCTCAAAAAAAGTGTAATATAGAGCAACCAAAAATCATATTTACCCTAAAATAATACAAACAAAACTGCCACCTTATCCCGTACTTTCCAAAATGGGGTCACTTTTTTGGAGTTTACACTGTAGGGGTGCATCAGGGGGGCTTCAAATGGGACATGGTGTCAAATAACCAGTCCAGCAAAATCTGCCTTCCAAAAACCATATGGCGTTCCCTTCCTTCTACGCCCGTTTGGCCATACAGCTGTTTACGACCACATATGGGGTGTTTCTGCAAACTAGAGAATCGGGGCAATATATATTGAGTTTTGTTTGGCTGTTAATCCTTGCTTTGTTACTGGAAAAATTGATTAAAATGGAAAATTTGCAAAAAAATAGCTATTTTCGGACCGTTTTTATTTTTTGTTATTTACATCGTTGAACTGACAGGTTAGATTGTGTGCTATTTCTATAGAGCAGGTTGCTACGGACGCGGCAATACCAAATATGGCTACTTTTTGGGGGTTTTGTTTCAGTTTTACATAATACAGCATTTTTGAAAAAAATGATTTTTTAGTGTCTTCACATTCTGAAAGCCATATATTATTTTTTTAGTTTTTGGGCGACTGTCTTATGTAGGGGCTCATTTTTTGCGGGATGAGATGGCGGTTTGATTGGAACTATCTTGGGGTGCATATGACATTTTGGTCGCCTGCTATTACACTTTTTGTGATGTAGGATGACAAAAATGGCTCTTGACACCGTTTTTTTTTTTGTTTTGTTTTTGTGTTCACCTGAGGGGTTCGGTGATGTGTTATTTTTTTAGAGCAGGTTGCGACGGACGTGCCGATACCAAATATGTATACTTTTTATTTATTTATTTAAGTTTTACACAATATTATCATTTTTACAAAACAAATCATGTTTTAGTGTCTCCATAGTCTGAGAGCCCTATTTTTTTTTTTTTTGGGGGGTGATTGTCCTATGTGGGGTATCATTTTTTGTGGGATGAGATGACGGTTTGATTGGCACTATTTTTGGGTGCATATAACTTTTTGATCGCTTGCTATTGCAGTTTGAGATGTGAGGTGACAAAAATGTTTTTTTTTTTTACATTGTTTTTATTTTATTTTTTTAACAGTATTTACCTAAGGGGTTAGATAATGTGATATTTTTATAGAGCAGGTTATTACGGACGCGGCGATACATAATATGTATACTTTTTATTTATTTATTTTACTTTAACACAATAATAGCATTTTAGAAAAAAAAATTATGTTTTAGTGTCTCCATAGTCTGAGAGCCATATTTTTTTATTTTTTTGGGCGATTGTCCTATATAAGGATTCATTGTTTGCGGGATGAGATGGCGGTTTTATTGGTACTATTTCGGGAGGCATACGCCTTTTTGAACAGTTGGTATTACACTTTTTGTGATGCAAGGTGACAAAAAATGGCCTTTTTTAAACCATTTTTTTGTGTGTTTTTTTACGGTATTTGTGTGAGGGGTAAGGTCACGTGATATTTTTATAGAGGAGATTTTTACGGACGCGGCGATACCAAATATGTGTAGTTTATTTGTTTTTTTTAATTTTTATTCAGTGATATGTATTTTTCTTATTTTTACTTTTTTTTTTCACTTTTTTGACATTTTTTGGACCCAGACCCACTTGGTTCTTGTAGATCCAGTGGATCTGGTGTCTATATAATACAGAACAGTACACTATATAGTGTACTGCACTGTATTTTTTTACTTTTCACAGAAGTCTGACCAGAGTTACTATACCATGGCAAGCAGGACGCTTCTGAAAGCGTCCTGCTGCCATGGTAACCATCACCCGCTGCCATTACAGAGCAGCGGGTGATGGGAAGAGAGGTGAGCTCCTCCCTCTACTTTCCTCTCCTGTCGGGGGCTGCAAAGGTACGGCAGCCCCCGATGGGAGAAGGAGGGAGCTCCCTCCATGTTAACACCTTCTATACCGCGGTCCGTATGGACCGCGGTATAGAAGGGTTAAACTGCTGACATCTGCAGCACAGATGTCAGCAGTTTATAGCAGGGGTCAGCAATTTGCTGACCCCTGCTATACCCACTAGACACCAGGGAAATGGATTGAAAGGAGGCGGGTGGGGATCGCAATTGCGATCCCGCCTGCCGCACCGCCCGCCTCCCGTGCCGCCCACCCGCAGCACCGCCCGCAATCCCCCCTGCACCGCCCGGGGACAATAAGATGGCGGGGTGCAGGGGGGTTAAAATTTAACATTGGGGGCATATTTTAGTCTCTGATCCCGCGGTCACAGACCGCGGGATCAGAGATCGCATAGTGCAGCAAACCGCAGGTCTGAAGTGACCTGCGGTTTGCTGCGATCGCTGACATGGGGGGGTCACAGGACCCCCCTGGGCATTGTACCAAGATGCCTGCTGATTGATTTCAGCAGGCATCTTGTTCCGATCACCGCCACGTGCGCAGCGGTGATCGGAACTTCTCAGGGCGTACATGTACGCCCTTGGTCCTTAAGTACCAGGACGCAAGGGCGTACATGTACGCCCTTCGTCCTTAAGGGGTTAAGGGGTTGAATAATTGTGTCAATGAAGAAATCACAAAAAAAAACATTTAATACTGTATTACAAAAACAATTGATGTCATTTTAGTTGCATTTGGTTCTTTAAAAAGTCCTTGTATGATTTCATTCTGAATACAATTACAAATGTACACTAAATTCCCTAAAACCCTTTACAGCATTGGGGGTTGAATCATTTTGAACACAACTGTATATATATATATATATATGATATAATCATTAATCTTATATGAGTATAATATTAGCAATGACCTCATTACTCACACAGTTAACGCTCAAGTGTTCTAATAACAGGAACATTTTGCAGCTACTGTTAAAGTGGTTAATTGAGTCAAAAATTTTAATAATTATACAGTACGTTCTGAGCACTTCTATCAATAGCTATCAGCATAGGAGGAATGAATGTATGTTTTTCTACCAGCATAATAAATGTAGAAACATAAGAAGTTCTGTAAAAGGCTGGAGCCTTCACTTCTTACAGAAGTACAAAATGTTATCAAGTTCCCTGTACATTTAAAAAAGGATTAAACGAAAGAATTGGTAACCATGCACAAGAAGTAATAGATAATCCTGATGGCTCATGTTTTTATATGACTTACAATGATAATAGACAGACCTATAAATCTTCTGGATGTGAAGTGTCAACTTATGATATTTAGTAATATGAGTTCTTCCAAACTATTTCAGATGTAGCTGCAGTTAACCCCAGTGTCTCCATCCTTCATGTTCTTTTTTCACACCCACAGTGGTCCAGGATGCTGAAAGGTGTGAATTTGTTTTGCGAAGGATAAAGGCTTTCCTTATTTTAAAGGACATGATTAGATCCTGTCTTTGACTCTAAGTATACAGTTCCTGCACACACACACACGTGGACAAAATTGCTTGTACCCTTCATTTAAAGAATGAAAAACCCACAATGATAAGGTAAATAACTAGAAACTGACCAAAGTAATAATATATAAAAAATGCTGAAAATCATCTAATGAAAATCAGACAGTGATTTTGAATTGTGGTTCAATAGAATAATCTCTAAAACAAACTACTTTTGTCAATTTCAAGTTATTTCAGTGACCACTGTGTGTGTTTTTTGTTTTTTGCTTTAACAGAAGGATACCAACAATTTTGTCCACATGTGCATGAGGCCATGGTCATAGAGGTGAGCAGTTATTTTCTTGGTGACCACAAGAAAATCCCTTTGGAGTTAAAGGGGTGGTGCAGCGATTTATATTGATGACTTATCCTCAGGATAGGTCATCAATATCTGATCGGCGGGGGTCCGACATTCGGCACCCTCATTAATCAGTTATTTGATGAGAAGGAAGTGCCCCAAGCGAGCTTCTCTTCCTGGTCATTACATTTTGCGTCATTACCTCTGGATAGGTCATCGGTATCTGTTTGGTGGGGGCCTGACACCTGGCTCTTTGGCTCTAAGTATGCCGTTCCTGCACATACACACGTGGATAACATTTTTGGCAGGGGTTGCGGGTGGATAGGTCATCAGTAGAAATTAGCGAATTTCTCAAAAATTTGATTCGGTCGGTTCGCCGAATTTTCCAAAAAGATTTGGCCCATTAACAGAGTGTTGAGTTGGCAGCAGCATGAGCAGTTATTTTCTTGGTGACCACAAGAAAATCCCTTTGGAGTTAAAGGGGTGGTGCAGCGATTTATATTGATGACTTATCCTCAGGATAGGTCATCAATATCTGACCGGCGGGGGTCCGACATTCAGCACCCTCATTAATCAGTTATTTGATGAGAAGGAAGTGCCCCAAGCGAGCTTCTCTTCCTGGTCATTACATTTTGCGTCATTACCTCTGGATAGGTCATCGGTATCTGTTTGGTGGGGGCCCGACACCTGGCTCTTTGGCTCTAAGTATGCCGTTCCTGCACATACACACGTGGATAACATTTTTGGCAGGGGTTGCGGGTGGATAGGTCATCAGTAGAAATTAGCGAATTTCTCAAAAATTTGATTCGGTCGGTTCGCCGAATTTTCCAAAAAGATTTGGCCCAGTAACAGAGTGTTGAGTTGGCAGCAGCATGAGAAGACGACAGAGTAGCCCAGTGACAGAGCGAGGAGGTGGGGGGCAATACATCCTTTTCACAAAGGTCAGTTTCTCCTCATTTTGGGTGGACAGACGAGTTCTCCTTGGGGTAACTATGGCCCCCGCACTAAACACCCGCTCAGATGCTGCTGGCCGACCAGGAAAGCTTGTCCAGGGCAAACTCGGCCAGTTGCGGCCACAAATCGAGTTTGGCTGCCCAGTAGTCCAGGGGACCTTTGATTTGAGATATTAGGGTACAGTCCAAGTATGCCACAACCTGTTGGTTCAGGTTCTGCCCTATGTCTACCTGCTGCTGCTGGTGAGTAGTTTCTTCAGTAGGCAGGTGAAGAAAACTGCTCACCAGCAACTCTAGATTTAAGTTGCTGCTGATGGAGCCGGCACTGCTCCTGTCTCCCCACCCCCTCCCAGCAGCCATGGCATTCGAACGTGAGTGCAGAGGGACCCCCCAGTCAGACCTGCATGAGGATGGGCGATGGCGCAAAAAGGCAGTAGCCAACTGACTACATAGGATGTTTTGTTAGTAGTCCATTTTGTCCTCCCTCTCACCGTGTGGAAAAAAGGCCCCCATTTTGGACCAGTTGCGAGGGTCTAATATGCTGGAGAGCCAGTAGTCATTTCTCTGCCGAATGGTGACAATTCGGCTGCTACTACACAAGCAACTGAGCATGCATCGGTCATTTGCACAAGTGATTTGGAGGGACTCCCTGCCTCCAACTCCATTGCATATGGCCACTGTGTGTCTGGGTCATCTGCCTCGTCTTCCTCATTGCCCTGTAGCTCCTCCGGCTGCTCCTGCTCCTCCTCTCCTGTCACCTGTGTAGAAAAACAAGACATTTTTCTCTACACATTGTTTATGCTCAAATGTCCTCCTCCTCTTCCCATCTAGTTCAGCCCCCACAGGACTGATGTGGCCATGAGATTTAGCCACCACGTCTCCTGTCCCCTGGCCAGCCAGAATCGGTGGAATGTCATTGTTCATCCCATAGTCCTGGCAACTGACACATAAAGTGGCTTCCTCAAAGGGCCTGAGCAAAAGTCAGGTCTCCTGCATGAGCTGCCACTGGCTAATATCGAAGTTACACAGGGGAGTATCCCTGTCCTCCTGTATCATCAAGGAATTATTAATGCAGGGTGGATGGCTCAGCCCTCCTTGATGAAGCACCAACACCATGTTCTTCCTATTGTCGGTCACCATGGTTCCGATTTTGAGTTGTTGACGAGAAAGCTAGGATTCAATTTCTTGACGAAGGACGCGGAGCAGTTCCTCCGCTGATTTACTCCGTTCGCCCAAGCAAACTAGGTGCAGAACAGTATGACACTGTCTTGCCCTTCACATGTGGGGTGCTGTAGGAGCACTATGAATTGTCCCTGTAGTGAAGGCTGAGGGAATGTTGGAGGAGGAGGCAGACAGGCAGACATTGTTGCAGGACCAACGGCGTGAGAAACTCTAGGAGGAAATGGCGTCATCTGTTGCTGGTGTGGCTGGGCAGGAACCACATTTACCCAGTAAGCTGTAAAGGACATACTGTATATTGTCCTTGACCATAGTTACAGCTCAACACGTCGGTGCTGCTGTGCAGTTTGGCAGACACCGCTCAAGGACTGGCCCACATTCTGTTCTACATATGTGTGCAGGGCTGGTACTGCTTTTTTGGCAAAGAAATGATGGCTTGGGACTCTCCACCTCGGCTTGGCACAAGTTATCAGTTCTCTGAAAGGTGCAGAGTCCACCACTTGGAAAGGGAGGAACTGCAGCACCAGCAACTTGGCCAGGTGCATGTTCAGCTTCTGCGCCGTTGGATGAGTGCACACAAACTGTTGTCTTTTGTCAATCGCTTTCGTGATTGATTGCTGATGAAATGAGTGATGAGGAGTAGGAGTACAAGGAGCAGGAGCATCAGGACCAGTAGATGATGGTAAGGACAGACAGCTCCCTTCGACTGAGGTGGTGGAGCCTTAACTGCATGAAATCGGGTGCGTGCCACTGGGTGTTGTAGCGGTTGCTGCTGCAGGCTGGTCCACCACATCGGAGCCACAATTCTCCCAGGCCACTTTATGGTGATGCTGCATGTGTTGACGCAGGGCTGTGGTGCCAACATTGGCACCCTGGTCACGCTTCACCTTCTGCCCATAAATTCGTCAAATGGTTATGTTCACCTTCTACGGCGGCTTAACAAAAAATTGACACACCAATGAGTATGCCATTTTCCCCCCAACATTCTGTGCTGACTGCCTACTACTACTTTCTCCATGAACCCCTGCACCTCTATTTTCTGGGCAGGTAGGCTTCTGCAAAATGGGTGGTCTACCCCCCCTGGCACGTTTCACTCCCGACCTCCCACTGCTGCCACCCTGCTGACTTACAGCCACGCTACCACCTTGCTGGCTCAGCCACTGCCTCACATGCAAGCTGCCAGCCTCTTTTCTGATAATGATGATAAAGCCCCTTCTTCACCTGGCTCCCAAGTGAGATCCGCTACATCATCATAATCCGCTACTGTCTGCACGTCACTGATGTCCCCCTGCAACGGTCTAAAGGCAAGGAGCCTGACCGCTCGCAACACCAGCTCCCAAGCGATTCTCATCATCACTACTTGCCTGTCTACCGGAGGAAGCGGCGGATGTCTCCTCCAGATCTTGGTTGGGCAGTAGCTGCTGACTGTCCTCTAGTAGCTCGCCCTTGCTGAAAAGTGGAGCTGAGCCTATGGCATATAATAAGGGTTGAGCGAACCCAAACTGTATAGTTCGGGTTCATACCGAATTTTGGGGTGTTTGTGACACGGACCCGAACCCGAACATTTACGTAAAATTTCGGGTTCGGGTTTGGTGTTCGGAGATTTCTATGGCGCATTTTGAAAGCCAGGAAAACAGCCAATCAACAAGCGTCATACTACTTGCCCCATGAGGCCATCACAGCCATGCCTACTATTGGCATGGCTGTGGTTGTCCAAGCGCAGCATGTGACCCAGCCTCTATTTAAGCTAGAGTAACGTAGCGCCGCATGTCACTCTGCTCTGATTAGTGTAGGGATAGGGTGCAGCTGCTGTGAGGGCAAGATTAAGCAGGGAAAACTCAGCAAAAACACCTAACGAAGTGATCGAACTACAGTTGTGAATCATTCAGCTTCTGCTAGTAAATTGCTCACTGGTTTAGGCTGCCCAGAGCGTTTTTCTGTCATTTTTTTCTCGGGTGATCGGCGGCCATTTTGTGTCTTGTGGTGCACCAGCACAAGCTGCCACAAAGTCCATCAATCCATCAATAGTCGTTTTTTTTTTTTTATATATCCTACATCAGGGGCTTGGCTGTGCTTATTGTCACCCCTAGAAACTCAGGATAGAAATTTCTATATTTTATTGAGGGGTGAAATTCATTTGCAAAAATAGCAATCCCCTAAATCTGGTGTTCCAGCTGTGGATGGCCAAGTTTAATAGTATCCAGCAAAGGGTAGATTTTTTTCTGGGGTGAAAGTCAATTGCCAAAATAGCAATACCGTAAATCTGGTGTTCCAGCTGTGGCTAGCCAAGTTTAATAGTGTCCAGCAAAGGATAGATTTTGTTCTGGGGTGAAATTCATTTGCAAAAATAGCAATCCCCTAAATCTGGTGTTCCAGCTGTGGCTGGCCAAGTTTACTAGTGTTTGGCAAAGGATATATTTTGTTCTGGGGTGAAATTCAATTGCCAAAATAGCAATACCGTAAATCTAGTGTTCTAGCTGTGGCTGGGCAAGTTTAATAGTGTCCGACAAAGGATAGATTTTGTTCTGAGGTGAAATTCAATTGCCAAAATAGCAATACCGTAAATCAGTGGTTTCAGCTGTTTACATTACACTCTGTGTGTTAGCGCCTAAATACAAGGCCTGATAAATAAATCCTCTATATTTGCACACGCTACCATGCATCTCCAAGTGTATTGCTTTCTGTAAAAGGGTATATTACATTAAGGCTACATGCACACGACCGTTGGTGTTTTGCGGTCCGCAAATCGCGGATCCGCAAAACACGGAAGCTGATCCGCGTTCCGTTCCGCATTTTACGGAATGGAATGCGGCCCATTATAGAAATGCCTATTCTTGTCCGCGGCCCTATTGAAATGAATGGGTCCGCGGCCGAGCCGCGAAATATGCGGCTCGGACGCGGACCCGAACAACGGTCGTGTGCATGGGGCCTAAGTGTTAAAATACAAGTGCTGAAAGCATAATCCTCGATATTTTTTTACACGCTGCTGTGCACCTCCAAGTGAAATTATGTCCGTAAAAGGATACCTTTCATCCAGGGCCTAAATACTAGGACTACAATTGATATTCCCCTAAATCTGTGGTTACTGCTGTGCCTGTATTAGTGTAATACGGTACACAAATATATAGCCAGATAGTGTTAGGTGCCATGGCCTGAATTTGAACTCAATACATTGGGCCAGATAATTTTTTTCTTATTGTGGTGAACGGTAACAATGAGGAAAACATCTAGTAAGGGACGCGGACATGGTCGTGTTAATGGACCCTCTGGTGCTGGGAGAGGACGTGGCCGTTCTGCCACAGCCACACAAACTAGTGAACCAACTACCTCAGGTCCCAGTACCCGCCAGAATTTACAGCGATATTTGGTGGAGCCCAATGCGTTCTAAGGATGATAAGGTCTGAGCAAGTAGATGTGCCAGTCGATTGGATGGCCGACAGTGGATCCAGCACATTCACAACTTTATATCCCACCCAGTCTTCTGCAGAAAGCGCACAGGTGTAACCTGAAAACCAAGCCCATCAGTCTGTCACATCACCCCCATGCATATCAGGGAAACTGTCTGAGCCTCAAGTTATGCAGCAGTCTCTTATGCTGTTTGAAGACTCTGCTGGCAGAGTTTCCCAAGGGAGTCCACCTAGCCCTAACCCAGTGGTGGAAGACATAGAATGCACTGATGCACAACCACTGATGTTTCCTAATGATGAGGACATGGGAATACCACCTCATCAGAGTCCGCACGTCTCTGATGATGACGAAACACAGGTGCCAACTGCTGCAACTTTCTGCAGTGTGCAAACTGAACAGGAGGTCAGGGAGGAAGACTGTGTGGAAGACGATGCAGGGGATGATGAGGTCCTAGACCCCACATGGAATGAAGGTCATGCCACTGACTTTCATAGTTTAGAGGAAAAGGCAGTGGTGAGACCGAGCCAAAAGCGTAGCAAAAGAGGAAGCAGGGTGCAAAAGCAGAACAGCCATCGCCAAGAGAGTTCGCCTGCTACTGGCCACTGCCTCCAGGGACCGAGCACACCAAAGGCAGCTTCAAGGAGTTCCCTGGCATGGCACTTCTTCAAACAATGTGCTGACGACAAGACCCGAGTGGTTTGCACGCTGTGCCATCAGAGCCTGAAGCGAGGCATTAACGTTCTGAACATTAGCACAACCTGCATGACCAGGCATCTACATGGGAGACACAGACTGCAGTGGAGTAAGCACCTTCAAAATCAAGAAATGGCTCAAGCCCCTCCTGCTCCTCTTCTGCTGCTGCCTTGCCCTCTTCCTCCGCCTCTGGAGGAACGTTGACACCTGCCACCCAGCAAAAAGAGAATGTGCCACCAACACCACCACCTCCGTCACCAAGCATCTCCACCATGTCACATGGCATCGTTCAGCTCTCCATCTTACAAACCTTGGAGAGAAAGCGTAAATTACGACCTAACCACCCTCAATCCCTGGCCCTGAATGCCAGCATTTCTAAACTACTGGCCTTTGAAATGCTGTCATTCAGGCTAGTGGACACGGACAGCTTTAAACAGCTGATGGTGATGGCTGTCCCACAGTACGTTGTTCCCAGCCTCCACTACTTCTCCAAGAGAGCCGTGCCTTCCCTGCACAACCAAGTATCCGATAAAATCAAGTGTGCACTGTGCAACGCCATCTATGGTAAGGTCCACCTAACCACAGATATGTGGACCAGTAAGCACGGCCAGGGACGCTATATCTCCCTAACTGCACATTGGGTAAATGTAGTGGCGGCTGGGCTCCAGGCGGAGAGTTCTTCGGCGCACGTCCTTCCGCCGCCAAGGATCGCAGGGCATCATTCTTTGCCTCCTGTAGCCTCCTCCTCCTACTCAGCTTCCTCCTCCTCTTCTTCCACCTGCTCATCCAGTCAGCCACACACCTTCACCACCAACTTCAGCACAGCCCAGAGTAAACTGCAGGCCATTCTGAAACCCATATGTTTGGGGGACAGGCCCCACACCGCGAAGGAGTTGTGGTGGGGTATACAACAACAGACCGACGAGTGGTTGCTGCCGGTGAACCTCAAGCCTGGCCTGGTGGTGTGCGATAATGGGCGAAATCTTGTTGCAGCTCTGGGACTAGCTGGTTTGACGCACATCCCTTGCCTGGCGCATGTGCTGAATTTGATGGTGCAGAAGTTCATTCACAACTACCCCAACATGTCAGAGCTGCTGCATAAAGTGTGGGCCGTCTGTGCGTTCTTCCGGCATTCACATCCTGCCGCTGATCACCTGTCGCTACAGCGTAACTTCGGCCTTCCTGCTCACCGCCTCATATGCGACGTGCCCACCAGGTGGAACTCCACCTTGCACATGCTGGAGAGACTGTTCGAGCAGCAAAAGGCCATAGTGGAGTTTCATCTGCAGCTCGCATGGGTGAGTAGCACTGTGGAACAGCAGCACTTCACCACCATGACTGGGCCTCCATATGAGACCTGTGTGCCCTGTTTTGAGTACTCCAACAACATGGCTAGTGGCGATGACACCGTTATCAGCATTACAATACCACTTCTATGTCTCCTTGAGAAAACACTTAGGGCGATGATGGAAGAGGATGTGACCCAGGAGGAGGAGGAGGAGGAAGAGGGGTCATTTTTAGCACTTTCAGGCCAGTCTCTTAGAAGTGGCTCAGAGGGAGGTTTTTTGCAACAGCTGACACCAGGTACAAATTTGGCCAGCCAGGGCCCACCACTGGAGGACGAGGAGGACGAGGATGAGGAGGAGGTGGAGGAGGATGAAGATGAAGCATGTCAACAGTGGGGTGGCACCCAACGCAGCTCAGGCCCATCACTGGTGCGTGGCTGGGGGGAAACAGAGGACGATGACCATACGCCTCCCACAGAGGAGCTTGTCCTTACCTCTGGGCAGCCTGGCACACATGAGCGACTACATGCTGCAGTGCCTGCATAATGACAGCAAAGTTGCCCACATTTTAACGTGTGCGGACTACAGGGTTGCCACACTGCTGGATCCCCGGTACAAGAACAATGTGCCCACCTTAATTCCTGCACTGGAGCGTGATAGGAAGATGCGCGAGTACAAGCGCACGCTGGTAGATGTGCTCCTGCGAGCATTACCAAATGTCGCAGGGGAACAAGTGGAAGCCCAAGGTGAAAGCAGAGGAGGAGCAAGAGGTCGCCAACGCAGCTGTGTCACGGCCAGCTCCTCTGAGGTCAGGGTTAGCATGGCAGAGATGTGGAAAAGTTTTGTCACCACGCCACAGCTAACTGCACCACCACCTGATACGGAACGTGTTAGCAGGAAGCAGCATTTCAATAACATGGTGGAACAGTACGTGTGCACACCCCTCCACGTACTGACTGATGGTTCGGCCCCATTCAACTTTTGGGTTTCCAAATTGTCCACATGGCCAGAGTTAGCCTTTTATGCCTTGGAGGTGCTGGCCTGCCGACGGCCAGTGTTTTGTCTGAACGTGTATTCAGCATGGCAGGGGGCGTCATTACTGACAAACGCAGCTGCCTTTCCACAGCCAACGTGGACAAGCTGACATTCATAAAAATGAACCAGGCATGGATCCCACAGGACCTGTCCATCCCTTCTGCAGAATAGACATTTATAACTACCTCCCCTTAACCATATATTATTGTACTCCAGGGCACTTCTTTGTTGAATCCTCTTTTTTTAATTTTACCATTATTTTGCAGGGTAACCAAAAGTTAAATGAACCTCTCCTCCATCTGGGTGCCAGGGGCCTAAATATCTGACCTTCTCCATTGGTGGGTGACATGAAGCCTGATTCTCTGCTATGGGACCTCTCTCCTCTGTCTGGGTGCTGGGGCCTAAATAACTAAAAGTGGCCTTCTTCATTGGGGGGTGACATGATGCCTTTTTTTCTGCTATGGGACCTCTGTCCTGTGTCTGGGTGCCGGGGCCTACATATCTGAAAGTGGCCTGTTCCAGTGGTGGGTAATATGATGCCTCTTTTTCCGCTATGGGACCTTTCTCCTCTGTCTGGGTGTCAGGGGCCTAACTTTCACATACTTGCTTGCTGTCTTGGTGGCAGAAATTTAACTCTTTTTACTGTCTAATGACCGCCCCATTGTCTGGGTGTCAGGGGCCAAAATTTCGTTTAATTGCTTGCTGTCTTGGTGGCAGACATTTAACTCTTTTTGCTGTATAATGACCGCCCCATTGTCTGGGTGTCAGGGGCCTAAATTTCACGTACTTGCTTGCTGTCTTGGTGGCAGACATTTAACTCTTTTTGCTGTCTAAGGACCGCCCCATTGTCTGGGTGTCAGGGGCCTAAATTTCACGTACTTGCTTGCTGTCTTGGTGGCAGACATTTAACTCTTTTTACTGTCTAATGACCGCCCCATTGTGTGGGTGTCAGTGGCCTATATTTCGTTTAATTGCTTGCTGTCTTGGTGGGAGACATTAAACTCTTTTTACTCTCAAATGACCTCTCCTTTGTCTGGGTGTCAGGGGCCTACATAAATGATAATGGCCTGTTCCATTGCAGGTTGACCTGAGGCCTGTGTTGCTGTTACGGGACCGCTCTCCTCTTTGCGGGTGCCATAGCCCTGAGTCTGTAAATGAGGCCTGTGGCATTGCAGGCAGACATGAATCCTTTTTGGCTGTGATGAAAACTTCAACTCCCATAGCATTCCCATCTGACGCCACCCCAACTTCCTATTCCACCTCCTCCAAGTTGCCAATTGATATTGGTTAATTTCTATCTATTTTATTTTAATTTATTTCCCTATCCACATTTGTTTGCAGGGGATTTACCTACATGTTGCTGCCTTTTGCAGCCCTCTAGCCCTTTCCTGGGCTATTTTACAGCCTTTTTAGTGCCCAAAAGTTCGGGGACCAATTTACTTTAATGGGGTTCAGGTTCGGGGTAAAGTTCGGGTCGAGTTCGGATCCCGAACCCGAACATTTTCGTGAAGTTCGGCTGAACTTCTCGAACTCGAATATCCAGGTGTTCGCTCAACTCTACATATAATATTTCTCATGCTGAGGGAACAGAAAATGACAGAGGCAGGTTGAGGACAGTTGGGGGAACAGGGCCTGCTCCTGGGCCATGTCAACTAAGCGTTGTGTCAGAGGAACCCACCGTCTTTTGGCTGGGGTGTCTGTTGTCACTTACGACGAAGTTGAAGACCAAGTCAACCATCCAAGCACCGCTGGCTTGTCGGTTAAGACACGACCGTTAGATGACACTGGGAGCTCAGGCCTCTTGCTGCGACTCCTGCTGCCACCCCCACCTTCTTCTGCTGCTACTTCTGCCTGCGCCAGAAATATTTTGGCCATTGCCTGTTCCTTTTGAAGGGCCTGTCACTTGTCTGTCTGACATACTGTAAAATAAAATAATTTAATTAAAGTAAATTAATACACCCCCAAAAAGGCTGCAGTACAATGTAACTTCACCACAGTACGGCTAATAGGACATACATATTTTTACTCTATGTAAATGGCTGTAGTACAATATAACTTCACCGCAGAACGGCAAATAAGACATCTTTTTTTCCTATTAATACACCCCCCAAAAAAATGTATAACAATGTAAATTCATCCCAGAACAGCTAATAGGACGTACGTATATTTCCTATTAATACACCCCGTAAATCAATGTTGTACAATATAACTTCACCTCAGAACGACAATTAAGACTATTATCCTACTATCCTATTAATACATCTAAAAAAAATGAAGAGCAATGTAAATTCACCACAGAACGGCTAATAGGACGTACGTATATTTCCTATTAATACACCCTGTAACTGGCTGTATAACAATGTAAATTCACCGCAGCACGGCTAATCTGACGTATGTATATTTTCTATTAATACACCCCGTAAATAGTTGTAGTACAATGTAACCTCACCGCAGAATGGCAAATAAGACATATTTTTTTTTTCCTATTAATACGCCCCCCAAAAAACAGTAGAACAATGTAAATTCACCGCATAACAGCTAATAGGATGTAAGTATATGTCCTATTATTACACCCCGTAAACGGCTGTAGTACAATGCAACTTCACCGCAGAATGGCAAATAAGATTTTTTTTCCCAATTAACCACTTCAGCCCCCCAGGGCTTAAACACCATTAATGACCAGGCCACTTTTTACAATTCCGCACTACGCTACTTTCACCGTTTATTGCTCCGTCATACAACTTACCACCCTTTTCTTCTCACTAATAGAGCTTTTATTTGGTGGTATTTCATTGTTGCTGACATTTTTACTTTTTTTGCCATTAATACAAATTTAACAACATTTTTGCAAAAAAATGACATTTTTCACTTTCTGTTGTAAAATTTAAAAAAAAAAACTACATTTCTATATAAATTTTTCTCTAAATTTATTGTTCTACATGTCTTTGATAAAAAAAAAGTCCAATAAGTGTATATTTATTGGTTTGGGTAAAAGTTATAGGGTTTACAAACTATGGTGCAAAAAAGTGAATTTTGGCATTTTGAAGCAGCTCTGACTTTCTGAGCGCCTGTCATGTTTCTTCAGGTGCTAGAATGCCAGGAAAGTATAAATACCCCCCAAATGACACCATTTTAGAAAGAAGACACCCCAATGTATTCGCGGAGGGGCATGGTGAGTTCATGTATCATTTCATTTTTTTCACAAGTTAGCGGAAAATGACACTTTCTGAGAAAAAAAAAAAAGTTTCAATTTCTGCTAACTTCTGGCAAAAAAAAAAAAAAATCTCAGATGGACTCACTATGCCCCTCAGTGAATACCTCGGGGTGTCTACTTTCCGAAATGGGGTCATTTGTGGGGTGTGTTTACTGTTCTGGCATTTTGGGCGGGGCTTAATTGTGAGCCGCCATGTAAAACCTAAAGGTACTCATTGGTTTTAGGGCCTTTGCGCACTCAGGCTGCAAAAAGTGTCACTCATGTGGTATCGCCGTACTCAGGAGAAGTAGGGCAATGTGTTTTGGGGTGTATTTTTACATATACCCATGCTGGGTGAGAGAAATATCTCTGTAAATTGACAACTTTGAATAAAATTTTTTAAAAAGTTGTCGTTTACGGCGATATTTCTCACATACAGTATGGGTATATGTAAAAATACACCCCAAAACACATTGCCCTACTTCTCCTGAGTAGGGCATTACCACATGTGTGCCACTTTTTTGCAGCCTGGGTGCGCAAAGGGGCCCTAAAACCAATGAGTACCTTTAGGATTTCACAGGCCATTTTTACGCATTTGGATTCTCACGCTTTAGGGCCCCTAAAATGCCAGGACAGTATAAAAACCCCACAAGTGACCCCATTGTGGAAAGAAGACACCCCAAGGTATTCTTTGAGGGGTATGGCGAGTTCACAGAAAAAAAAAAATTTGGCACAAGTTAGCGGAAATTTTTTATTTTTTTATTTTTTTATTTTTACAGTCTCATATTCCACTAACTTGTGACAAAAAATAAAATTTAGCATGAACTCACCATACCCCTCACGGAATACCTTGGGGTGTCTTCTTTCTAAAATGGGGTAACATGTGAGGTTTTTGTACTGCTCTGGCATTTTAGGGTCTCTGCAATCATTACACGTATGGCCAGCATTAGGAGTTTCTGCGATTCTCCATATATTGAGCATACGGGTAATGAGATTTTTTTTCCCGTTCAGCCTCTGCGCTGAAAAAAGAAAAAAAAATGAACGTGAACAGCACAGATTTCCTCATTCGCATCGATCAATGTGGATGAAAAAATCTCTGCCCAAAAATGTGCAAAAAAAAAAAAAAATGAACGGCACAGATTTCCTCATTCGCATCGATCAATGTGGATGAATAAATCTCTGCCAAAAAATGTGCAAAAGAAAAAGTAGTAAGGCCCCATTCACACGTCCGCAAAAATGTCCGCATCTATTCCGCAATTCTGCGGAACAGATGCGGACCCATTCAGTGTGAATGGGGCTGGCGGTGATGCGGAGAGCACACTATGCGCTCGCCGCATCAGCATTTACGGAGCCGCAGCTCCGCAAAAGATAGAGCATGTCCTATTCTTGTCCGCAATTGCGGACAAGAAAAGGCATTTTCTATATAGTTCTGGCAATGTGCGGATCCGCAAAATGCAGAAAGCAGATTGCCGGTGTCCGTGTTTTGCGGATCCACGGATCCATGGACCCGCAAAACACATACGGACGTCTGAATGAGCCTTACAGGGGGGTGATTAGTGTCAGGGGGTGACAGGGGGTGACATAGGGTGATCGGGGTTAATCAGGGGTTAATCAGGGGTTAATCAGTGACGGGGTGGGGGATGGATGGGGGTCTGTGTGGTGATTGGTGCACTTATAAAAGTTTCCTTTGGTGGTCCCAAGCAAAAGGGACCACCAAAGGAACGATCAGCAAGCATATCAGACGCTGTTAACAAAACAGCGTCTGATATGTGATTTTTTTTAACTTCTACAGCCTGCCAGCGCACGATCAGCGCTGGCAGGCTGTAGTTTACCTTCTCCCCGACGCGATCCTGTGAACGCGTGCGCGCGTTCACAGGAAATCTCGCGTCTCGCGGGATGACGCGCCCGCGCGTCAAAGAGGAACAAACCGACCGCCCGCAGGACGCAATCCTGCGTTAGGCAGTCAGTAAGCGGTTAATACACCCCTAAACAAACTTTAGAACAATGCAAAATCACCGCAGAACGACTAATAGGACGTACGTATATTTCCTATTAATACACCCTGTAAATGGTTGTAGTACAATGTAACTTCACCGCAGAACGGCAAATAAGACATATGTTTTTTTCCTATTAATACACCCCCCAAAAAACTGTAGAACAATGTAAATTCCCCGCATAATAGCTAATAGGATGTACGTATGTTTCCTATTAATACACCCCGTAAATGGCTGTATCACACAGAACTTGCACCCCAATAATAAGCAAGGTTTGCTGGAATTACTGATGTATCTATAGTGCAAACCTAAAAGCAGTAGTCTAACTACAATTTGGATCCCCAGTTAGTGCAGCAAGGTGTAATAGAATTGCTCCTATTACCCAGGCTGCACTCTCCCCTATTGGACCCTGTTCTCTTTTTATAGTGTAGATAATGCCTCCCTATCCTTTCCCTGCACTATGAATAATCTTGCCCTGAACTTCTAAATCGTTTTTTCAGCACAATAAAGTCTTTCCTAGCATGTCACATCTTTCCCTTCACTAAGTACAGTGGAAAATGGCTGAATCCAAGATGACTGAGGCTATTTATAGGGCCGTGACATCACAGGGGCTGGCTGGCTGCTGATTGGCTGCATGCATGGCATTGTGGGTGATCCCTCGTTCCCAGAGTTCTTTGCTCCATATCCTAACATGTACAGCAGTCATTTTAGGAAAAAATATGATTCGTTACCATGAAGTGTGAGGAGATTCGACTTTGGTGCTAATCAAATTTTTCCTGAAATTCGGATCGAATTACACTTCGTCAACTTCAATTCGCTCATCTCTAGTCATCAGTATAAAAATCCCGGAAAACCTCTTGACTCAGGTGAATCACAACTATGCGTCTATGCAAATAGGGAGGTCACCGTTGACAGATTCCCTTTAAAAGCTACTGACAGAAATTGGATGACTTGCTTCTCAAAGATGATATGTTAAACATGTCTGTTTTGGTAAATACTTGTATTCTCCATGAAATAACAGTTCTAGAGTTTTTTTTTTTTTTTTTACTTTTTAAAATTTTGCTGAACTGGTTTTTAGATGCCATGTCCCATTTAAAGCCCCCCCCCCACCCCCCCTGGTACACCCTTACAGTAGAAACTCCCAAAAGATGACCCCATTTTGTAAACTTGTAGTCCCTGACACCACCTCAGGGGTTCTTTAGGCAATCAATCAAAATTTCAGACAGCACACCAAGTATGGTTTTTGATAAAATTCATTTTATTCATCCGGACATTGCACTTTATGTGAAGTTAGGTGACAAAAAAATAGCTTTTTTGGCACTTTTTTTGTTTTATATTTTACGGTGTTTACCTGAGGGGTTAAGTCATGCGTTATTTTTATAGAGCTGGTTGTTACGGACAGGGCGATACATAATATGTATACTTTTATTGATTTATTTCTCTGTAACACAATAATAGCTTTTTTGAAACAAAAAAATTATGTTTTAGTGTCTCCATGTTCTGAGAGCTATATTTTTTTATTTTTTGAATGATTTTCTTATGTGGGGCTCATTTTGTGCAGGATGAGGTGACGGTTTTATTGGTACCATTTTATGGGACATATGCCTTTTTGATCACTTAGTGTTGCACTTTTTGTGATGTAAGGTGACAAAAATAGTTTTTTTTACAGGTTTTTTTTTTTTTATGGTGTTTATCAGACGGAGTGGATCATTTGACATATTTATAGAGCCGGCCATGGACATGGCAATAACAAATATGTCTATTTAATTTAATTTTTTCTATTTTTAACATTTTTTAAATTACTTAATTGGGGATTTTTTTTACATGTGAAACCTTTTTTATTTATTTTTATAAAACACTTTTTTTTTTCATTTATTATTTTACACTTTTTTTTTCCCCACTATTGATGTCTCCTTTGACATAGTAGCCCCAGTTACAGGGGAAATATCACCCTCAGAGAGGCTGTACAGCATAATAAAGCACTGTACAGCCTCAGTGCAGGGCTGATCGAGGCCTGTGGAAGACCCAACAGCTCCAGCACTCACCAAACCTGTGTATACAGCGATCTAGAAGGCAGGGACACCTGGGAAATGTCCCTGCCTTCTCTCTGGGGTGCCCTGCTTTCACTGACAGTGGGCCCCCCGCTCGCAGGGTCGTAGCGTGGAGGTGGCTGGGGGGGCTGTTGCCCCGGGGCCACACTGCAAGGGGGTGCTGGCCGGCCACTGTGGATTTTTTTTTTTACATAACTAGGGTCGAGGGGGAACGGCGTTCCTGCACTTTTTTCATGGCAGGAACGCCGTTCCCGTTCAGGGCAAAAGGACCAGGAAGCAGTGAAGGCTTTGTACTCACCGCTTCCTGGTCCTCGGCTGTCGGCTATGAAGACTGCGCACAGGAGTGAGTCGCTCTGTGACGTCACGCTGTGCGAAGCCTTCACAGCACAGCCGACAGCAGCAGAAGAGGAGCGGCGTCCAGGAGCAGGAGAGGGTAAGTGTTTTTTTTAATATATATTTTATGGGCTGGTGAGAGGCACTCACTCTGACTGGGGGCTGGTGAGAGGCACTGACTCTGACTGGGGGCTGGTGAGAGGCACTGGGGGCTAATGGAGAGGCACTGGGTGCTAATGAGAGGCACTGGGGGCTAATGGAAATGCACTGGGGGCTAATGAGAGGCACTGGGGGCTAATTGAGAGGCACTGCGGGATAATTGAAAGGCACTGGGGGCTAATTGAGAGGCACTGGGGGCTAATTGAGAGGCACTGGGGGCTAGTGAGAGGCACTGGGGGCTAATGGAGAGGCACTGGGGGCTAATGGAGAGGCACAGGGGGCTGGTGAGAGGCACTGGGGGCTAATGAGAGGCACTGGGGGCTGATCAGGGGGTTTACCTGTTTCTTCAGTATAGTATTGGGGAGCACAGCAGCAAAATATTGGGGGTAGTAGGATGGTTTGTCCAGAAGATGGGAGGATGATGGAAAAGTAGTAAACTGAGATTTTTTTGTTAAACCGCAGAGACGAGAAATGGCTGAAAAATGGCGGTCTGGTCTGAAAGGAGAAGATGAGGAAATAAAACATCTACATCAAAGGAGACGTCACTGGATGTAAGAGGTATGGGGCGCTGTATTACCCTGTATGTTCTGTAGCGATGGGGGGTGTATATAGAATTTGGCCCACACTGTAGCAGCTCGGCACCAGACTTCAGGAGGCTCACACCCATCTACTACATTATCTGTACTCAGAGAGTTATAACTGTTTTATCTGTGGGGTTACGTATGACTGCAGGGGATATCTACTACACTGTCTGTAAAAAAAAGGGGGGGGGGTCGCAATACTTGGTTCGCCCCGGGTGCTGGCAACCCACGCTACGCCACTGCCCGCTCGGCAGCTGCATAATTAGCGTGCAACTGCCATCTCTTAATGAACATTTCAGAACGTCTATTAAGAAATAAACAACTGCGCATACGATGTTTATAGTCTTTGGGTGGTCGTGAAGTGGTTAAAGTATAACAAAAAAATTCCTGGGTGGTGAACGCCGTAAGGGAAAAAAATAGAAAACATACAATTTGCCTGTCACTTATCCCCCAAAAAAATTGAATAACAGTGATCAAACATCGTACATACCACAAAATGACACCAATAAAAACGACTGTTCATCCCACAAAACAAGCACTTATACAGCTTTGCGGACATAAATATAAAAAAAGTTATGGCTGTCAGAAAACGCCAATGCAAAGAAAATGTAGAAAAGTACAATAAAAAAAAACCTATACATTACCATATTCATATTGAGCCATAGAATAACGACATCCTGTCATTTCTAGCACACAGTAAACATCGTAATATCAAAACCCCAAAAACCTTTTGCGGAATTTTTTCCTATTTTCCAATACAAGACATTGGAAATTAAATGGTGCCATTGGACATACAAATGTGGAGAGCAAATTACTGAACAGTATCTGTATGTTTCAGATCTGTGGTTTGCAGACCACAAAATAAATATGGTCATGTGCATAAGGCCTTATGCATCTCTACAGTAATTTATCAATTTATAAATTTTTGCTTTATGTTACATTTATATTTGTTTTGCATTAGGCTAGTTCCCCACTAGCGGCAAGGAAGTCCGCAGTCCAGGGAAACGTGTGCACTAGCGGCAGCACGGATCCGACAGGCTGTTCACCCGCCGGAACAGCCTGCCAGAGTTTCTTGCCGCTAGTTTGAAAGTACCTTTGTATAGGTTTATTCTACATTACAATTATTTTACATTACATTTAACATTTATAGGTATAACAATAAGTTCTAAGTGTAAGATGTTTTGTTTTTCATTTTTCATAATGTGAATGCTAGCTGGTTTATTCCTACTCCTGATGTAAAGGTCACTGACCTGAAAATGCAATAAATACTTTTAATATGTGTCTCTTACGGTTATTTACACCATTGGACATCCATGTCCTGCTGAGGCCCCTGCGAGATGTAAAGACCAGCCACAAACATTAATATCCTGGAGAACCTTTCTAGCACATACAAACCACAGTAGGGCTTCCTAATTGCATTTTTATACATTTGGGCCTTCTCATTTTAACATTAGGCTATCTTAGAAGACATAATAATATAATTCAAAAATGTGCTGCAATCCTCTGTTTAATCCCTTGGTATTGCAAACATTGTTCATTTTCTTGTTTATGTTTTAACCTTTGAAGAGCCGCCCATAACTATATTATTTTTATGTCAATATAGCCACATCTGCACTTGTTTTTTTGCAAAAGAGGTTGTATTTAGAGTTGACCGAACACCTGGAAGTTCGGGTTCGGCCAAACTTCACAAAAAAGTACGGGTTCGGGATCTGAAATTAACCCGAACTTGACCCCAAAACCGAACCCCATTGAAGTCAATGGGGACCCAACTTATGGGCACTAAAATGGCCCTAAAAATGTAATGGAAAGGGCTAGAGGGCTGCAAAAGGCAGCAAAATGTGCTTAAGAGCATGACAAGTGATCTGCAAACAAATGTGGATAGGGAACTTACTGATCACCATCATGGTCGCTTCTCGGACTTCACTGTTATGCCTATTGAGCAAATCCACCCGAAATGTTGAAATGTCGCACAAACCATCACCAGACGCGAGATGTTCTGGATCTATAAACTTAACTGTCTCAGTCCCCACGGCCTGAACGAAGCATTTGAAATTAACTTATGAATTTTATGTATTTTATCAAATTTTTACCATTGTTTTTTAACTTCCATTGTACTGATCCATTATTATTATATTCACTATATTAGTCTCTATTATGTCGTACCTCATGGTCACATCATTATCCCACCACCCCCTGTTTCCCCCCCCTCCCTCCCACCCATTATCATCATAGTTTCCACTTGCCCCTCCACCCACCCAGGACCATTCCCCATCCCCCACTACACACTATATCTTTATTTAATCATGCACCATCCAATTATTCAGCTAACCTGTATAGCCTGTTTCATAGTCCCTCCCCCATTCCGCTTGTGCCGTGCGCTCCCACAGTGGTTGTGCGCGACTCGTGCTCCCACTGCGCGTGCGCATCAGCTCCGGCGACATCTCCTTCTCTCGGCCAGAGCTGTAGCGTCACGCTGCTTAGCAACCTTGGCCTGCGTCCTCACAGCACGTGCGCATCAGCTTCAGCGGCACTTCCGCCTTGGCCCGAACTGTAGCGCCGTGCTGCCTAGCAACTTTGGTCGCGTGACCACCTTTCACGTGACCGCATCTCGCCGCGCCCCAACATTGTATTCCCTTACCGGGGTCAGCTTCTACATATAATAAATAAAAGAGGCGAAAAGAATAATATGATTATTACACATTATTAAAACCACTCATATCACTAACGTTTATATGGATTGCTGAACATTTTATTTTTATGTTTATTAACTACTAAGTATTCCCCATGACCATTACCCCACCCCTTTATGATCTGTAACTCCCCCTTTTTTGGCGTTTTTTTGAGTGTATTTAAACCTCTGTGATTGCCATTAGATTTGTACTGTCATTTTACCTGATGAAGGGGGACTGAATCCCCCGAAACGCGTTGTATGTATGACTGCAATAAATAACTTTGTTTTGTAAGTATCCTGCGGACCCTGACTGGATATTTGCGCCGAGAGAGACCTTTCTACAGTCTGCCTTCGCCTTGTCCTTCCACTTGTCCCCCGGTGTCAGTTAGGAATGCCCTCAGGAGCGCATCTCACAGCATGCGCTTGTAGTCGCACATCTTCCTATCACGCTCCAATGAGGGAATTAAGGACAGCACATTGTCTTTGTAATGGGGATCCAGCAGGGTGGCAACCCAGTAGTCAGCACAAGTTAAAATGTGGGCAACTCTGTGTTCCTTGTGCAGGCACTGCAGCATTTAGTCGCTCATGTGTGCCAGGCTGCCCAGAGGTAAGGATAAGCTGTCCTTTGTAGGTGGTGTATCATCTGTATCCTCAGTATCCCCCTAGCCACGCTCCAGTGATGGCCATGAGCTGAATTGGGTGCCACCCTACTGTGAACCCGGTTACTCCTCCTCTACCTCATCCTCCTCCTTCTCGTCCTCCAGAACTGTGCCCTGGTTGGCCACATGTACACCTTGCCTCTGCTGGCGCAGGAACCAAGTCTCTGAGCCACTTCTGAATGACTGGCCTATAACCCTTTGAAATGCCCCCTCTTCCTCGTCCTCTTCCTCCTGTGCCACATCCTCTTCCATTATCGCCCTAAGTGTTTTTTCAAGGAGACATAGAAGTGGTATAGTAACGCTAAGAACGACATCATTGGCACTGGCCATGTTGGTTGGACAGGTGAGCAGCAGCAGGGTGAGAATGCCGAAAGTGCGCACAGACCAACTGCACTTTCTGCAGCAGCTCTGACATGTCTGGGTAGTTTTTAAGGAATTTCTGCACCACCAAATTCAGCACATGCGCCAGGCAAGGGATGTGCATCAAACCAGCTAGTCCCAGAGCTGCTACTAGATTTCGCCCATTATCGCACACCACGAGGCCGGGCTTGAGGCTGACTGGCAGCAACAAATCATCAGTCTGTTCTTCTATGCCCCTCCATAGCTCCTGTGCGGTGTGGGGTTTATCCCCCAAACACATGAGTTTTAAAACCGCCTGCTGACGTTTACCCCTGGCTGTGCTGAAGTTGGTGGTGAAGGTCTTTCGCTGACCGGATGAGGAGGTGGTAGAAGAGGAGGAGAAGGAAGCGGAGTAGGAGGAGAAGGCAACAGGAGACAAAGAATAATGCCCTGCGATCATCGGTGGTGGAAGAACATGCGCCAAACCGCTATCTGCCTTGGGCCAAACCGCAACTACATTTATTCAGTGTGCAGTTAGGGAGATATAGTGTCCCTGCCCGTGCTTACTGTTCCATGTTACTGTGGACCTTGCCACAGATGGCATTGTGCAGTGCACACTTGATTTTATCCTCCACTTGGTTGTGAAGGGAAGGGACGGCTCATCTGGAAAATTGGTGGTGGCTGGTAACGACGTACTGTGGGACAGCCACCACCATCAGCTGTTTAAAACAGTCCGTCTCCACCAGACAGAAATACAGCATTTCAAAGGCCAGTAATTTTGAAATGCTAGCATTCAGGACCAGGGATCGAGGGTGGGTAGGTGGGTATTTTCTCTTTCTCTCCAGTGTTTGGGAGATAGAGAGCTGAACAATTGCATGTGACATGGTGGAGATGCTTGGTGATGATGACGGAGGTGGTGGTGTTGGTGGCACATCCTCTGTTTGCTGGGTGGCAGGTGCCACTGTGACTCCAGAGGTGGAGGAAGAGGCAGAGACAGCAGTAGAAGAGGGAGCAGAAGGAACCTGAGACCTTTCTTGGTTTTTAAGGTGTTTACTCTATTGCAGTTCGTAGTTTGCATGTAGATGCCTGGTCATGCAGGTTGTGCTCAGGTTTAGAACATTTATGCCTCGCTTAATGCTCTGATGGCAAAACGTGCAAACCACT
This sequence comes from Bufotes viridis, assembly GCA_033119425.1. Lineage (NCBI taxonomy): Eukaryota > Metazoa > Chordata > Amphibia > Anura > Bufonidae > Bufotes > Bufotes viridis. The sequence continues at coordinate 100,278,537 of CM065592.1, read as the reverse complement.
CGTGTCTTGTCGTCAGGACATTGTCTGAAGAACTGCTACGCCAATGAACTCCTTCGAGCTGGCTTTGGTGTGCTAGTTCCCTGTGTGCGGTGGGCAGTAGCAGTCGTACTGTCTCAGGGACGGCCGCTCTGCTTTTGCAGCCTGCTCCCTCATTTTCTGTGCTGTTGCCTCTGTGCGACCACCGCCTCTTCCTCAGAACTGAACACATCACAAGCATGAACTTTAGTCCAGATGGGGTGTAGGACCTCATTATCCTCCACATCATCTTCCACCCATTCTTGACCCCTGCCCTCCTCGTCGGTCTGCACACTGCAGAAAGCCACAGAAGTTGGCATCTGTGTTTTGTCATCATCAGAGACATGCTGTTGTGGTCCTCCCATGTCTTCATCCTGCAACATAAGTGGTTGGGCATCAGTGCATTCAAAGTCTTCCACTTCTGGGGTAGGGCTATGTGGATGGCCCAGGGAAACCCTGCCAGCAGAGTCATCAAAAAGCATAGGAGTCTGCTGCATGACTTGGAGCTCAGGCTGCTTGGCTGCTTTGCAAGGGGGTGAGGTGAAAGACTAATGGGCATGGGCTGCAGGTGCCAACTCTGAGCTTTCTGCAGAGGACTGGGTGGGAGATACTGTGAAGGAACTGGTGCCACTGTCAGCCACCCAATGTATTATCGCCTGTACTTGTTCTGGCCTCACCATCCGTAGAGCTGCATTCGGGCCTACCAAATAACACTGCAGGTTCTGTCGCCTAGTTGCACCTGAGGAAGGTGTTTCACTTGGACTTGTAGTTGACGCTGAACGGCCACGTCCTCTCCCAGCAACAGGAGCTCCACCACCACGACCATGTCCAAGTCCCTTATTTGATGTTCTCCTCATTATTTGTGTTCACTCACCAAACTAACAGATGGTTTATCTGAGGTGTCAATTTAACTGCCAAAAGTCAACAATTAAGTTCATGGTAAGGCAGTGCCCGTGTCATAAACAGAATACATTTCTTTAGGACACACAACAGTGTAACGGAGCAATTTAATACAATTACTTTAATATCAACAAAAATTTGTTTTTCAAACCAACAATGTAACAGCAGAGGTTAACGGTTTAATTTGACTGTCAGAAATGCAGCGTACACAACAAAAGTGCTATCTACCACAAAACCGGTAACTATGTAAATGCGGAGTTCCACAGGTTAGTTAAAATGACTTAAATACAGGGTAGGCCTCAGATCTGTTATGTAGCACAAAACCAGAGTTTATTGCAACAAACTACAGAAATGCAGTATGTCACCCCAAAAATTATAAAACAGTTTTTTCTGCGTTGTATACAAACGTGCTCTGTGGCACAACAGTACAGATTTATTAACCCAGGGATGCCCAACCTGCGGCCCTCCAGCTGTTGCAAAACTACAACTCCCAGCATGCTTGGATAGCCTATAGTTATCAACCTACAACAGGGCATGATGGGAATTGTAGTTTTACAACAGCTGGAGGGCCACAGGTTGGGCATTAACCCAACTACAGAAATGCAGTATGTGACCCCAAAAATTATAAAACAGGTTTTTCAGCATTGTATTCAAACGTGCTCTGTGGCATAACAGTACAGGTTTTTTAACCCAACTACAGAAATGCAGTTTTTCACAGCTAAATTTTAAAACCGTTTTTTCTGCGTTGTATGCAAATGTGCTCTGTGGCACAACAGTACGGGTTTATTAACCCAACTACAGAAATGCAGCATGTGACCCAAAAAATTATAAAACTGTTTTTTCAGCGTTGTATGTAAACGTACTCTGTGGTACGACAGTACGGGTTTATTAAAGCAACTACAGAAATGCACTATGTCACCACAAATTTTTAAAATAGGTTTTTCAGCGGTCTATGCAAACGTGCTCTATGGTACGACAGTACGGGTTTATTACAGCAACTACAGAAATGCACTATGTCACCGCACAATTTTAAAATAGGTTTTTCAGCGGTCTATGCAAACGTGCTCTGTGGTACGACTGTACGGGTTTATTCTCCCAACTATAGAAATGCACTATGTCACCACAAAATTTTAAAATAGGTTTTTCAGCGGTGTTTCAAACGTGCTCTGTGGTACGACTTTACGGGTTTATTACAGCATGTACAGAAATACACTATGTCACCGCACAATTTTAAAATAGGTTTTTAAGCGGTGTATGCAAACGTGCTCTGTGGTACGACTGTACGGGTTTATTCTCCCAACTATAGAAATGCACTATGTCACCACAAAATTTTAAAATAGGTTTTTCAGCGGTGTTTCAAACGTGCTCTGTGGTACGACTGTACGGGTTTCTTACAGCAAGTACAGAAATACACTATGTCACTGTACAATTTTAAAATAGGTTTTTAAGCGGTGTATGCCAACAAGCTCTGTGGTGCGACAGTATGGGTTTATTACAGCAACTACAGAAATGTCCTACGTCACCGCACAATTTTCAAATAGGTTTTTCAGCGGTCTATGCAAACATGCTCTGTGGTACGACAGTACGAGTTTATTTCCCCAACTATAGAAATGCACAATGTCACCGCAAAATTTTACAATAGGTTTTTCAGCGTTGTATGCAAATGTTCTCTGTGGCAAACAGTACAGGTTTATTAACCGAACAGTTTTTCACCGCAAAATTTTAAAATAGGTTTTTCAGCGGTGTATGCAAACGTGCTCTGTGGTACGACAGTACAGGTTTATTACAGCAACTGCAGAAATGCACTTTGTCACCCCAAAATTATAAAATAGATAATGTAGGGGGACTTGACCTTCCAGAAAAAAGGAATTTATCTGAAATATTACAAAACCAGACAAAAGCTTAAGTGAGGTTTATTTTTCTGGACGGTATGCCTGGGAAGAATCATCAGAATTACGAAGGGATGAAGCAGTGTACCACTATGACCACTGAGCTGCAGTGAAAGAGAAGCTTGACGAATATTTCAAATAAAACATAGACCCGACCACAAAGAAGAATGTGATTACTTTACCTTAAAAATATTCTCGCTGACATAATATTCCTATGATAGAATGCTAAACAGTAAAACCTAAATATTCCAATGAAAGCATCCCATGGCTTGTGACATGAAAGCATCTGTACCACCTACAGAAACTAGACTTGTAACATTAATGAATTGTACACTTCTCTCAATACTGAACTGACATCTCTGGAGCTTATGAGAACCTCAACGTACTACATATAGTAATCATTATATAGTTAAATCCCCTATATACAAATAGTGTTAATCAGGAATATTCTAATCGCAAATTTTTATCGCGAATATCGGCACTTCGAGAATTTGCGAAAATCTAGAATATAGTGCTATATATTCGTAATCTCAAATATTCTAGTTTTTTTTTTCATCAGTACTACTGCTCTTTGCTTGTGGGCCAATGAGAAGGCTGCAATATCTTTGTCAGAGCTTAGCAACATCCCTAGCACCCAATAGGAAAGTTGCCTACCCCTTTACTATATAAGAAACTTCCCAGCAGCCAATTTCTGCTGTTTTTTGCAGTTCAGAGAGAGAGAGAAAGAGAGAGAGAGAAAGAGAGAGAGAAAGAGAGCAGTGACATTGCTGTGCTTTCACCTGGATCCTATTCCTTATCAATTACATTAGATCGTTAGTTAGCTCATATATATAATACAGATAGTTAGTGGGAGATAGTCAGTGTAGGTTATAATACAGATAGTTAGTAGGAGATATCAGTCAGTGTAGGTTAGATTGTGATATAGTGTAGCTGATAGCTTCCAGTGCAGGGTGTTAGGTAGTGTCATAGGAATTATTGTGCTGTGATAGGGATTAGTGTCTCTGTTAGACACGGTGCTGTGATGTCACAACAATACTTAGTTCACCAATCAGTAATATCTACTCAAACATGATAAAATGTGAAGCTGCACATGCAAAAAAAAATGCGCATCATTAGTGCCGATTTAGGCAATCGCGAAAATAATGACTGGAGAATTTATTGCGAGTGTTATGTGAAAAATTCGCAAAATATCGCGAAAACGAATATTGCCTATGCAGCTCATCATTATATACAAATATTAACCCCTTCAGGGGTTTTTTACGGATCGAAAACGGAATGAAAATAGACATTGACATCGTTAGTTTTGGTCACATCCCCTTTTCACTCCCCCTATTTAAATTTGGTCATGTGATAATAGTGACTCCATTTTCTTCAGCTTCTTGCAGCATTGAGAGCGTACTTTGAATCCAGTGTTTGGCACACATTGGTTTGGGAGTACAATTTTCTGTTGTATCATGGCTGAGGAGGAAGTGGTTCTCTTGTGCTTGCTGCTTTCTCAGGGACACGAACAGCAGCCAACTATGCTGAGCGTTGAACCGAGGAGGAGAAGGCATTGGGTTCACCCTATTGTCTCTCAGCGGCGCATGAAGGGTCATTTTCACACATTGTACATGGATCTGCGACAGCATCCTAAAAAATTAAATGGGTATTGTCGTATGTCTGTGATGTGAACAGCTTTGACTTGTTAGCGACTCTGCGTCCTGACCTCACCTACCAGGACACAAATATGAGGCGCTACATTTCTCCTGAGGAACAGCTAACCGTTATGTTAAGGTATGTAATGTATTTGTATAGTATATCTTGATGAATGTGCCTAGTATAACGTGTAATAAATGTTCTCATGTAATTATGTGTGATAGTGTTTTAGCAATGGTGTATATTTCCAAAGTAGATTTGTTAGAAATGTTGGATGTTACTGCATATATGTTCTAGAAATGACAGTGTTTTCTCTCTGTTATGTTTTGCAGATGGCAACAGGGAATTCATATGCTTCTCTGCATTTTGAGTTCCTGCTGGGAGTCTCGACTATTTCTCGGATCGTTCGTCAAACATGTGATGTGATTTGGCAGCGACTCTGGGGAGCGGTGATGCCAGAGCCCAAGGCTGAGGATCGGGTCAAAATTGCAGAGGGTTTTCACGAACATGCACAGTTTCCAAACGTTATTGGGGCACTGGATGGCAAACACATACGTGTGAAGAAGCCGCCTCACTCAGGGTCCCGGTATTTTACTTATAAACAGTATTTTTCTCTCGTGCTAATGGCCTTTGCTGACAGTACTTACAAGTTTATAATTGTGGATATTGGGGCCTATGGGAGCACTGCGGATGCGCGCATTTTGAGTTCTTCTAGAATGGGTGAGAGACTTCGGGCCAACCAGCTTGCCCTCCCAGAGCCCAGAATGCTGCTAGGTTCTGCAAGACCACCGGCTCCATTTGTTATTGTGGCTGATGAAGGGTTTGCTTTGACACCCCATGTCATGCGGCCCTTCCCCAGACGCAACCTGGATGACAGTAGACGTATGATTAAGTATCGGCTGAGTTGAGCCCATCAGTATTTTGAATGTGCGTTTGGAATACTCTCTCATACAGTTATCAGCCTACAACAGGCCATGGTGGTAGCTATACTTTTACAACAGCTGGAGAGGCAAAGCTTGACCATCACATACCTAAAGTCTATACCCAGGCATATGTGTATGTATGTATAATCCTACTTTTTATTTTTTTTTAAATTGACAAATTTTATATTTGACTGTACATAAAAATAAAGAAGATGTCTGTAAATAGTTTTGTCAAAAATCAAATGCGAGGCTTTTCTTTTGTTCAATAAATTTTTAAGAAACAAAAACAATATAAAAGTAACAAATGGCTTCATCTTCAGCCAATATACATACAGTTATGTATAAAAATAACTTCAATATTAGAAGTTTAATAGGTCCCGGCCATAAGGACCTGGACCTTGTGGATGAGGGGCAGAGCCTTGACTTTGGTGTGGGTAATTATATGTGGGGCCAGGAACATTTTGGTGGGCCATGAATAGTGGCTCTGGGGAAAACAGTGGCTGAGACCCTGAGCTTGGCCTAGTATGTGGAGGGAACATGCTGGTCCCAGGTTGTGTTTGTGCACGTACCCTAAATGCTCTGTCTTTAAAATTGTCGACACAGCACACCAGCTCATTTGGATCAATATTGGTCTTCAAAATAGTGGCCACTGAAGTCATTATATCAGCAAAAATGCTTTGCTCATATAATGGTAGGTCTTTGATTATATGTGCAAGGCCCCTCAGCATTCGTTCCTCACTGCCTTCATTATGGCGCTTCCTCAAATATTCAAGGACCTCCGTCTGAATGAGTTGCTGATTGTTAGTAGCCACCTCGGGTGGTGGATTGGCCTGCCTTCTCCACCGTGGCGGTCTCCTTCTGGTCTCTGGGCTGGAGACTTGTGGTGCCGAAGGTCCCTCCAGAGCCGATGACTCCTCCCTCACTTGCTGGTCCAGCTGTTGCTGATGTTTCAACTCTGGATCCCTAGGACGAGGGGAGTCCTGACCAGCTGCGGCAGGCTCATATTCAGTGCTGCTGGAGCTAGGATCGCTTGGTAGGTCCAGGCTATCAACTGTCCTGTTGTGAAAAAGATATATATTGTTCATGTCTGAAAATCGCAAGATTCTTAAAAATGTACTTGGTCCATGTTTACAAAAAACCATGTGGTGCATTGAAGAGGGAAATATTTATGTGTTTAGTGTCAGTGATCTACTGTTATAGGCCACACTATGGTACACATTACACACTGACTAATGCCTAGCAATGTGGTGCCCTGTCTATAAAGGGTGCGACACAGATGGCTGTTTCGAAAATCAGGATCAGTTCTGTAGGTCAAGTGTGTACCAACAATGCCATACTGCCACAAGGCCGGTTATAAACCACCATTCAACAAGATGGCCTGTGCAATAAAGGCCAACTTACACGCTACACTGGAAAAATGACATCCATGCTATAATCCAGACAACATATAAGCCAAGAAATATAAGTCTGACTGCCTGATGGCCTGGTTTTATTGCGGGTCTTGGAGGAGCGCAAGACACTAAATTGTGGGTCATGATGATTTGACGTGCCTCGCTCCAAGGGGATCTCCAGAGAGTTAAATAAGTATATGATGTGGAGACTGTGAATGTGGTACCTCACTATCTTGTGACACTTTCTTTATACCTGATTGGTTTCCGGAGGAGTGAAAGAGATGAACCGGTGTCATTTATTGACTTTTCAATGTTTGGAGAGAGGGAAGGTACCTTTCTGTTCATGTGATTGGAAGAACGGTTTATAGCAGCACTATCCCTTCTATATTCATATAAAGAACAAGTTTTTAACCCGTCCAGTATAATCACATACACACGGTTAAATATATTTCATACTCACGGCCTTAGATCCAGCGCAGGTCTGAGGAGTCTCAGTTGGCGCGTATACAAGTGCGGCTTTTTGCGCAGGCCACCATGGCCACTATGTAGCGCTGACTGCACCAGTTCCCGGCGATACTGATCTCGGCAGCTTACAGGCAAAATATAGACATATTTGTACCAATACCCACAATGCAAATACATTCCCGGGAAATAAAGATTAGTATACAACTACAAAAATGCAGTCGGCAGCAATGTTTTATAATACTCACAAAGCATGGTGTAAGAGGGTGCAAGGTGTCATATTTGATGGCAGGTACGTGTCACCGAGGTTGCTGGCCTCGGTGAGGTAAGAGCCGGGTTTTTTGTCTGCAGCAGCTAGTGCTGTTTGACTCTGTTAAATAGCATGGCTGCAAAGCCGATCCGGGCCGGCTCTTACCGGGAGCAGCTAAAGTGTAGGGTGGGTGGCTGCTCCCCACGATCCAGTCCTGGTTTTGGGCTGGGTATAAAACACAGCCAGCAGCTGTGTCTGAGGTGGTGATTATCCTGGGGCCTGCTAACAGGGCTCTGGAGTTCTCTGTCCTGGAGGAAAGAGCTCAGCAAGGAGGTGGCTTTTGTTCCTGGCTACCTGAAGGTGGATTCTCCTGCGGCTGGGCCGACAGCCTGGTGCGAACCTGCACCTACACCTCCCAGGTGACTGAACCTATGTTGGCCTGTTTTGTTTTGCCTCCTTGTTTCTGACATGTGTGAATTACCACCGAAAGACTGTTTGCTGTGTATTTTTGTGTCAGTGTGAATAAAACACTGTTTATTGCACATCCTGGACTCTTTGTTTTGCCTCGGTACTGCACCCGCACCGCTGTCTACCAGAGCGACTCCCCACATTTGGTGTCGGATGCGGGCATGCGCAGTGAGGCTGGCGTGAACGCCGAAGTTTTTGCTAAAGTGCATGATATATATTAAGCCAGCAAAGTTGCAAGCAGGAATTTCTGGCAACATGGAGGCTGCTGTGAAGGCTCTCATAGAGGCTAACGTGCAGCAGCGGGAGACCAACCAGCTACTGCTACAACATGTGATGGCGTTACAGGCGGCAGGAGCGTCCCACCACGTCCATGATGCCCGGAAGCGGTCCGTGCGGCGATCCCAAAGATGACCCCCGCAGGCGGCGTGGAGACCTACCTGGCGGTCTTTGAGAAGGTCGCCGTGAGGGAAAAGTTACCCCGTGACCAGTGGGCCGAGGTGGTTGCTCCGTTCCTGGCATCCGGACCCCAGCAAGTTTTTTGATTTGGCAGATGACCAGGCTGCTGACTATTCCACGGTGAAGGGGAGATCCTGGCCAGACTGGGGGTAAACGTGTTGGTCCGGGCTCAGCGGGTCCACCAGTGGGACTTTAAAGCGGCTGAACCCGCCAGGCCGCAGTACTATGAGTTGCTGCAACGGTTGCAAAAATGGCTGCAGCCTGACATTCTAAGTCCGACTGCTATGCTGGACCGTCTGCTGGCTGACATGTTCTGGAGGGCCTTGCCTTACCCCCTTCAACACTGGATCGGCCAGGTATCCCCCACCAATGCCCTTGAGATGGTCGACCTGGTGGAGCGATATGAGGCCACCAGAAACCTGCAGGGGGTTCTTTTGGGAGGGGCCAGTCAAACCCGGAAATCTCCACCCCAGTCCGGCGGCCGGCCAAACCCGCCCGGGATGTACCCCTTGCAGATCCATCCCCAGTGGTCTGCTGGCAGTGTCGGGAGCCTGGACACATAAGGGCCAACTGTCCCCATCGGGGGAACCCATGGAGACTAATTATGGGTACCGGGCTTCCATGTATGCCCGGAGACTGTGTGCGACCGGCACCCCGAGACAATAGACAATCGTCATCTGTGCCAGGTGCAAGTCGGGGATAACCTGGCAGTGGCGCTGTTGGACTCAGGGAGCCTGGTAACCCTGGTAAGTGCTGCCCTGGTACAGCCCACCCAGTATACGGGCCGGAAAGTGGGTGTGGTGTGCATTCACGGAGACTTAAAGGACTATCCCACTGCTGTAATGTCTCTGTCCACGGCGGCGGCACCTGGACTTGTGAAGTGGCGATCTCCACAAAGCTACCCTATGAACTGATAATTGGGAGAGACTTCCCTGGTTTTCCGTCACTGTGGCCTGAGGTGAAAGTGTCTAATAGCCCTGAGACAGGGGTAACCCTAGCAGAGTGGCCTGATACCACTGGAAGGCCAGAACCCTGGGAGCCCGAGTCTGAAGGGCCAGCGGTAGGGGTGACCACTGCTGCAGCGGTAGTGGGGAGACAACCCCACTGAGTGTAATGGTGGGAGACACGGAGGACTTGCCACCGGGACCTGAGTTGGCAGACCTCAATGTCTCCGGGGAAAATTTTGGGACCGCACAACACGGGACCAAACCCTAACCAGGGCCTGGGAGAATGTGCTGGAAATTGATGGTAAACCCCAGAAACCAGGGGCTGAATTAATGTTCCCACGATTTATTGTTCTGCAGGATATGTTGTATCGGGTGAACCAAATCCGAGGTGAACCTGTTGAACAGTTGGTGGTGCCCACAGCGTATCGCAAGCTCGTCATGGAGCTTGCCCACCAGCTATGTTCTTGGGGGACACCTGGGGTGGCAGAAAACCCAGGACCGCATTCTGCAGCGGTTTTATTGGCCCAGTGTGTTCAAGGAGGTAGAAAACTATTGTAAGTCCTGTCCAACCTGTCAGATAACTAGCCCCCAGCCACATTTCCGTAGTCCTCTGGTACCTCTGCCAATTATTGAAGTACCGTTTGAGCGAATCGCTATGGATTTAATTGGACCTGTACCAAAGTCTGCCAGGGGCCACCAACACATTCTGGTAGTTCTCGACTATGCCACTCGGTATCCGGAGGCGGTGCCTCTGCGACATACCTCAGCTAAGCTCATTGCCAAAGAGTTGTTGGAGATGTTTTCCCGTGTGGGCCTGCCAAAAGAGGTTCTGACAGACCAAGGGACCCCTTTTATGTCCAAAGTAATGAGGAACTGTGTAAGTTGTTGCGTATAAAGCAATTACGGACGTCCGTTTACCATCCGCAAACAGACGGTCTTGTGGAGAGGTTTAACCAAACTCTAAAAAATATGCTAAAGAGGGTGGTGTCTAGAGATGGGAAGGACTGGGACCTGCTTCTGCCCTATCTCATGTTCGCAGTGCGAGAGGTGCCCCAGGCCTCTACTGGGTTCTCGCCCTTCGAACTGCTTTATAGCAGACACCCTCGGGGCCTGTTGGATATCGCCAAGGAAGCATGGGAACAACAGCCTGTCCCCCACAAAAGTGTCATTGAGTATGTCGCCCAGATGCAGGAACGGATGGAAAGGGTGTTGCCTTTGGTCCGGGAGCATATGGAGGCAGCGCAACAGGCCCAGAGTAGGGTGTACAATCGTCAGGCTCGGAGTGCGGGACTTCAATCCGGGAGATCGGGTTTTGGTTCTGGTACCCACCCTTGACAGCAAATTCCTAGCTAGGTGGCAGGGCCCCTATGAGGTGATCGAGAAGGTAGGGAAGTAAATTACAAGGTACACCAGCCAGGGCGGCGCAAGCCGGAGCAGGTGTACCACGTGAATTTACTTAAGCCGTGGAAAGATAGGGGCGGCCGACGACCACAGCCCCGACCAGGGCTTCTAGGTGAAAAGGGTCCAGCCCCACAGTTCGAGGCCTGTGAAGCCGTAACCACGGTAAAATTGCAGACAGCCTGTCTTCCAAACAAGTTCAGGAAGTCAGGGAGTTCCTCAGTCGGAACACGGATGTGTTCTCAGACCTCCTGGCCGCACGTCTCTCATCCGACATGACATCGTCACTGAGCCTCAGGCCAAGGTCGGTTAAAACCATACCGGGTACCCGAGGCTCGGCGGCGGGCCATCGCGGAGGAAGTGCAGTTAATGTTGAAGCTTCGATGTCATTGAGGAGTCGAAAAGTGAGTGGGCCAGTCCCATAGTCCTAATACCCAAGCCGGATGGGACGTTGCGGTTCTGCAGCGACTTTCGCAAGTTAAGCGAAGTATCCAAGTTTGTAGCGTATCCCATGCCCGAGTGGGCGAGCTTGTTGAAAATTTAGGACAAGCCCGTTATTTTTCTGTGCTGGACCTCACTAAAGGGTACTGGCAGGTACCCTTAACGAGTCGGCTAAGGAAAAACCGCGTTTGTTACCCGCAGGGCCTGTATCACTACAAGGTGTTACCCTTTGGCCTGCATGGCGCCCCGCCACTTTCCAAGGTTAATGGACATAGTGCTGCGACCACATCGTCGGTACGCCTCGGCCTACTTAGATGATGTAGTCATCCACAGCACCGACTGGGAAAGCCATTTACCCAAGGTGCAGGCGGTAGTGGATGCCCTGAGGAAAGCTGGACTAACCGCCAATCCAAAAAGTGTGCGATTGGGTTGGAAGAGACCAAATATCTGGGATATGTAATCGGGCGGGAGTCATCAAACCTCAGGTAACTAAGGTAGAGGCCATTCGTAACTGGCCCCGACCGGTCACCACCAGGCAGGTAAAGTCGTTCCTGGGGATTGTAGGATACTACATGAGGTTTGTGCCCCACTTTGCCACAATAGCAGCGCCATTGACAGACCTGTTGAAGGGGCGAAAGTCTGGGAGGGTTAGCTGGAGTGAGAAGGCGGAGGAGGCTTTCTCCGCGTTGAAGTCGGCCCTGTGTGGGTCCCGGTTTTGGTGACACCCGACTTCAACAAGGAGTTTGTCGTACAGACCGATGCCTCGGAGGTAGGCCTCGGTGCGGTACTGTCTCAGGAGGTCAACGGGGAAGAACATCCCGTTGTCTTCCTGAGCCGTAAGCTCAGTCCCGCCGAGTCCAGATATGAGTATAGTGGAGAGGGAGTGCCTGGCTATCAAGTGGGCACTCGAATCTCTCCGCTACTACCTGTTAGGGAGGAGGTTCCGTCTGGTGACCGACCATTCCCCTCTCAAGTGGATGAGTCAGGCCAAGGAGAGGAATGCTCGGGTCACCAGGTGGTTCCTATCCCTTCAAAATTTCAAATTCTCCGTGGAACACAGGGCAGGCCGCTTGCAGGGTAGCGCAGATGCCCTGTCCCGCGTCCACTGCCTCACGTGTGTTCACCCCTCAGGGTTGAACAAAGGGGGTGTGTAAGAGGGTGCAAGGTGTCATATTTGATGGCAGGTACGTGTCACCGAGGTTGCTGGCCTCGGTGAGGTAAGAGCCGGGTTTTTTGTCTGCAGCAGCTAGTGCTGTTTGACTCTGTTAAATAGCATGGCTGCAAAGCCGATCCGGGCCGGCTCTTACCGGGAGCAGCTAAAGTGTAGGGTGGGTGGCTGCTCCCCACGATCCAGTCCTGGTTTTGGGCTGGGTATAAAACACAGCCAGCAGCTGTGTCTGAGGTTGTGATTATCCTGGGGCCTGCTAACAGGGCTCTGGAGTTCTCTGTCCTGGAGGAAAGAGCTCAGCAAGGAGGTGGCTTTTGTTCCTGGCTACCTGAAGGTGGATTCTCCTGCGGCTGGGCCGACAGCCTGGTGCGAACCTGCACCTACACCTCCCAGGTGACTGAACCTATGTTGGCCTGTTTTGTTTTGCCTCCTTGTTTCTGACATGTGTGAATTACCACCGAAAGACTGTTTGCTGTGTATTTTTGTGTCAGTGTGAATAAAACACTGTTTATTGCACATCCTGGACTCTTTGTTTTGCCTCGGTACTGCACCCGCACCGCTGTCTACCAGAGCGACTCCCCACAATGGCTAATACTGCTGCATAGCAGTGTTGGTGTAACTATGACAAAGTGACAGGGGACGAGCATTATGCCAAATACCTTTATTTATATATCGAAACATATGCATGATCAGTAAGGGAGACAAACATATACAATGCAGTTGATGTATAGATTTGCCCGAAAAAAGGCACATTCAAACTTCATTGTACTGCCTTTAACTGCAACCAAACATACACGCTTCCCTTCGATTGGTATACATACACACCACTGCATCATATTTCTTATATGGAATAAACACAAATTTACTACAGCCAATATGCAGACACATGGCTTTGCTTACCTAATTTTTTACGCTTGGCTGCATTTGCCCTCTTCAAGTGTCTAGACAGCATCTGCTGGGTAACCTCCTCCCAGCGACGCTACTTGAGAAATTTGTCATGATATGCTTCTTGACGGGTGTCCCATAGCTGGGGACGCTCTTGGATCAAGCTTAACTCCTTAAGGACACATGACGTATGAGTACGTCATGTGTCCAGTCTCTAAAGATGGCGCCCGCTCCTGGCCGCTGCGGGCACCATCGCTGCGGGGTCCGGCTGATTCCTGTAGCTGACCCCTGCAGCTGATGATCGCGGTCGGCAGCGCTGCCGACCGCAATCATTTAACCCCGCAGATGCCGTGATCAATCCTGATCACGGCATCTGCACGCGCTAAAACCGAAAGTAAAACTTTCGGCAGCGCTCCGGCTCCCCCTAGTGGTGATCGGGAGAATCGGAGCGCTGTAAGGGATAGCCTCAAGCCTTTCATTCAGCTTGAGACTATCACTTACTATTTCCTATGGAGCCCTTGTTAGCAATAGGGCTTCATAGGAAAGTAGTAAATGCTCATAAACTCCAATACAAGTGTATTGGAGTTTATGATAGAAGCAATCAGGTAACTGATTTATATAGGTCCCTATGGGATCTATATAAAAGTGTAAAAAATAAAAAATAAAAATAAAAAAATTAATAAAAAAAACCTAAAAATTTAAATCACCCCCCTTTCCCCAAAATAAAATAAAATAATAAAAAAAATAAAAAAAATACACATCATGGGTGTCGCAATGTGTGAAAACGCCCATAGTATAAAAATATATTTCCCATACGGTAAACAGAAAAACGGAAAAAAGCGCCCAAATGGCCGATTTGCCATTTTTGGATGCTTCATTTCCTCAAAAAAAATTAAATAAAAAGCGATCAAAAAGTCCTACACACCCCATAATGGTATCAACTAAAAGTTAAGATCGCCCCGCAAAAAATAAGCCCACATACAACGCCATACACTTATATACAAATACGTTATAGCGGTCAAAACATGGCGACAAAAAAATAAATAAATTTTTTTTCCCACTTTTGAATTTTTTTTCACTATCAAAACGCAAGAAAAGCTATACATATTGGGTATCGCCGGATTCGTACTGACCTGTAGAATAAAACTAAATGGTCAGTTTTATCGCAAATCAAACGTCGTAATTTAGAAACCCGTAAAACTGTGGTGAAATTGCTTTTTTTTTTGCAATTTCACCCCATTTGGAATTTTTTTCCCGCTTCCCACTACACTGTATGCATTATTAAATGATGGGGTTGGAAAGTACAACTTGTCCCGCAAAAAATAAGCCCTCATATGGCCATGTGAACGGAAAAATAAAAAAGTTATGGCTCTTGGAAGGCATAGAGCGCAAAACGAAAACGCAAAAATGTAAAAACCCTGTGTCCTTAAGGGGTTAACAGCTTCTCTACATCCATGGTGCGGCTTTCCAGAAAAGGCAGATTAGTTTGAGCTGGTTTCAGCACCTGCACATATGCTTGGCTACAAGTTTGGCAACACCAAACACATGGTTAAAGTGGGCTGGCCCTATCATTATTAAAAAACGGATCCGCAAAAAACGGAAGAAAAAATGGAAGGTGTTCCATATGCATTCCGTTTTTGACCTATTGACTTCAATGGAGCCATGGAAGTGATTTGCGGCCAAACATAAAACATGTTCTATATTCAAACGGAACGACAGAACGACGGAAGCGGAATGCATAGGGAACACATTCCGTTCTTTATTTGGACCCATTGAAATGAATGGGTCTGTCCATGGAACGGATCCGGAACGCTAAAAACGGACTGGATCCGTTCCGCAAAATACTGTTGTGTGCAGTATAAAGAACAATTAGTCCTGGAAGTGATCATATGGCTCCCACAGAGCACTGATCTTAACTTCATCCAGTCCTTCTGGGATTACATAAAGAGACAGAAGGATTTGAGCAAGCCTACAGCCACAGAAGATCTGTGGTTACTTCTCCTAGAGGTTTGGAACAACCTACCTGATAAGTTCCTTCAAAAAGTGTGTACGTACCTAGAATTGATGCTGTTTTGAAGGCAAAGGGCAGTCACACCAACTATTGATTTGATTTAGATTTCTCTTTTCCTAATCCACTTTGCATTTTATTAATTGATAAAAAGAAACTATTAATACTTAAAGAGGTTTTCTCACTTCAGAAAATAGCATTTATTATGTAGAGAAAGTTAAAGCAAGTCACTTAAAATGTATTGTGATTGTCCATATTGCCTCCTTTGCTGGCTGGATGAATTTTTAAATTGCATTATACACTGCTTGTTTACATGGTTATGGCCATCCTGCAATTCAGCAGCAGTGGTTGTGCTTGCACACTATAGGAAAAAGCACCAGCCCATGTGCGATCCCATGGCCCCGGCCACCAGAGTGGCCGGTGCTTTTTCCTATAATGTCCAAGCATGACCACTACTGATGGATTGCAGGGTTGTCATAATCATGGAAACGAGCAGTGTACAATGTGATGGAAAAATGAATCCAGCCAGCAAAGGAAGCAATATGGACAATCACAATACATTTGTAAGTGGCTTATACTAACTTCCTCTACATAATAATTGCTATTTGTTGAAGTGAGAAAAACCCTTTAAGCATTCTGACTTTGCAGCATTTTCTCACACCTGCCTAAAACTTTTGCACAGAACTGTATATTTAACCGCTTCAGCCCCCCTAGCTTAAACCCCCTTAATGACCAGGCCACTTTTTACAATTCTGAACTACGCTACTTTCACCGTTTATTGCTCCGTCATGCAACTTACCACCCAAATGAATTTTACCTCCTTTTCTTCTCACTAATAGAGCTTTCATTTGGTGGTATTTCATTGTTGCTGACATTTTTACTTTTTTTGCCATTAATACAAATTTAACGACATTTTTGCAAAAAAATGACATTTTTCACTTTCTGTTGTAAATTTTTTTTAAAAAAACTACATTTCTATATAAATTTTTCTCTAAATTTATTGTTCTACATGTCTTTGAAAAAAAAAGTCCAATAAGTGTATATTTATTGGTTTGGGTAAAAGTTATAGCGTTTACAAACTATGGTGCAAAAAAGTGAATTTCGGCATTTTGAAGCAGCTCTGACTTTCTGAGCACCTGTCATGTTTCTTCAGGTGCTAGAATGTCAGGATAGTATAAATACCACCCAAATCACACCATTTTAGATAGAAGACACCCCAAAGTATTCGCGGAGGGGCAGGGTGAGTTCATGTATCATTTAATTTTTTTTCACAAGTTAGCGGAAAATGACACTTTCTGGGAAAAAAAAAAAAAAAAGTTTCAATTTCTGATAACTTCTGGCAAAAAAAAAAAAAATCTCAGACGGACTCACTATGCCCCTCAGTGAATACCTTGGGGTGTCTACTTTCCGAAATGGGGTCATTTGTGGGGTGTGTTTACTGTTCTGGCATTTTGGGCGGGGCTAAATTGTGAGCCGCCATGTAAAACCTAAAGGTACTCGTTGGAATTTGGGCCCCTTTGCACCCAGGCTGCAAAAAGTGTCACTTATGTGGTATCGCCGTACTCAGGAGAAGTAGGGAAATGTGTTTTGGTGTGTATTTTTACATATACCCATGTTGGGTGAGAGAAATTTTTTAAAAGTTGTCGTTTACAGAGATATTTTTCACACAAAGTATGGATATATATAAAAATACACCCCAAAACACATTGCCCTACTTCTCCTGAGTACGGCGATACCACATGTGTGCCACTTTTTTGCAGCCTGGGTGCGCAAAGGGGCCCTAAAACTAATGAGTACCTTTAGGATTTCACACGGCATTTTTACGCATTTGGATTCCAGACTTCTTCTCACGCTTTAGGGGCCCCTAAAATGCCAGGACAGTATAAATACCGCACATGTGACCCCATTTTGGAAAGAAGACACCCCAAGGTATTCCATGAGGGGTATTGTGAGTTCATGTAAAATTTTATTTTTTGTCACAAGTTAGTGGAATATGAGACTTTGAAAAAAACAAAATAAAAAAAATAAAAATATCAATTTCCGCTAACTTGTGCCAAAAAATAAAAATTCTGTGGACTCGCTATGCCCCTCACGGAATACCTTGGGGTGTCTTCTTTCTAAAATGGGGTCACATGTGGGGTATTTATACTCACCTGGCATTTTAGGGGCCCCTAAAGCGTGAGAATCCAAATGCATAAAAATGGCCTGTGAAATCCTAAAGGTACTCATTGGTTTTAGGCCCTTTGCACTCAGGCTGCAAAGTGTCACTCATGTGGTATCGCCGTACTCAGGAGAAGTAGGGCAATGAGTTTTGGGGTGTATTTTTACATATACCCATGCTGTGTGTGAGAAATATCGCTGTAAACGACAACTTTTTACATTTTTTTATTCAAAGTTGTCAATTTGCAGAGATATTTCTCTCACCCAGCATGGGTATATGTAAAAATACACCCCAAAACACATTGCCCTACTTTTCCTGAGTACCGCGATACCACATGAGTGACACTTTTTTGCAGCCAAGATGCGCAAAGGGACCCAAATTCCAATGAGTACCGTTTAGGAGGGCATTTTTACGCATTTTTCTTCTCACGCTTTAGGGCCCCTAAAATGCCAGGGCAGTATAAATACCCCACATGTGACCCCATTTTAGAAAGAAGACACCCCAAGGTATTCCATGAGGGGCATGACGAGTTCATAGAAGATTTTTTTTTGGCACAAGTTAGTGGAAATAGATTTTTTATTGTTTTTTCTCACAAAGTCTCCCTTTCCGCTAACTTTTGACAAAAAGTTTAATTTTTCATGGACTCATTATGCCCCTCAGCGAATACCTTGGGGTGTCTTCTTTCAAAATGAGGTCACATGTGGGGTATTTATACTGCCCTGGCATTTTAGGGCCCTAAAGCGTGAGAAGAAAATGCGTAAAAATGCCCTCCTAAAAGGTACTCATTAGAATTCGGGCCCTTTGCGCATCTTAGCTGCAAAAAGTGTCACTCATGTGGTATCGCCGTACTCAGGAGAAGTGGGGCAATGTGTTTTGGGGTGTATTTTTACATATACCCATGCTGGGTGAGAGAAATATCTCTGTAAATTGACAACTTTGAATAAAAATTTTTAAAAAGTTGTCGTTTACAGCGATATTTCTCACACACAGTATGGGTATATGTAAAAATTCACCCCAAAACACATTGCTCTACTTCTCCTGAGTACGGGGATACCACATGAGTGACACTTTTTTGCAGCCTGGGTGCGCAAAGGGGCCCTAGAACCAATGAGTACCTTTAGGATTTCACAGGCCATTTTTACGCATTTGGATTCTCACGCTTTAGGACCCCCTAAAATGCCAGGGCAGTATAAATACCCCACAAGTGACCCCATTGTGGAAAGAAGACACCCCAAGGTATTCTGTGAGGGGTATGGCGAGTTCACAGGGGAAAAAAAATTGGCACAAGTTAGCGGAAATTTTTTTTTTTTTTTTTTTTTTTAGTCTCATATTCCACTAACTTGTGACAAAAAATAAAATTTTGCATGAACTCGCCATACCCCTCAGCGAATACCTTGGGGTGTCTTCTTTCTAAAAAGGGGTCACGTGGGGTATTTATACTGTCCTGGCATTTGAGGGTCTCCGCAATAATTACACGTATGGCCAGCATTAGGAGTTTCTGCGATTCTCCTTATATTGAGCCTCTGCGCTGAAAAAAAAAAAAATGAACGGCACAGATTTTTTCATTCGCATCGGTCAATGTGGATGAAAAAATCTCAGCCAAAATCAGTGACTGCGGTGCGGTGGGCTGGGCGCTAGCTACCTAACAAGTAGCTAACTAACTGGCGGTGATAGGGGACCCTTATGCCCCATTCACACGTCCGAAATTCTGTTTGCGGAACGGAATTGCGGACCCATTTATTTCTATGGGGACAGACTTTGTCCCGCTCGGATCCGGAATTACAGATCCGCGCTTCCGGGTCTGCACTTCCGTTCCGCAAAAATAAAGAACATGTCCTATTCTTGTCCGCAATTGCGGACAAGAAAAAGCATTTTCTATATGGTTCTGGCAATTTGCGGATCTGCAAAATGCCGAAAGCACATTGCCGGTGTCCGTGTTTTGAGAATCTGCGGATCGGATCTGCGGATCGGATCCGCGGATCGGATCCGCGGATCCCGTGAATCCACGGATCCGCAAAACACATATGGACGTCTGAATGGAGCCTTGCAAGGGTTGTGATCAATGACAGGGGGGTGATCAGGGGGTCTAGATGGGGTGATCAAGGGGTTAATAGGTGAGGGGGGTGGGAGGGGTTAGTGTAGTGATTGGTGCAACTTTACAGTGTTACCTGGTCCTCTGGTGGTCGATCCCAGCAAATGGGACCACCAGAGGACCAGGTAGCAGCTATATCAGACGCTGTTCACAAAACAGCGTCTGATATAGCTGTTTGATGCGATATAATTCGCATCTACAGCCTGCCAGCGATTGATCATCGCTGGCAGGCTGTAGCCTAACTGCCGAGACGCGCTTCTCTGTGAACGCGCACGCGTTCACAGGAAATCTCGGCTCTCACGAGATGACGCGCCGACGCGTCATCTCAGAGCTACAGGACCGCCCGCAGGACGCATCCCTGCGTTAGGCGGTCCTGTACTGGTTAATGGACGCATTTAATATCTATAATCTATTGTGTAATAAAAAAACATTGTTTTAATAGTTTTCTGATGCAATGATACAAATTAACTTTATATTTATTTTAATATAATGACAAAAGTTTTTTTAATGTTTAATATTTGTGTATTTATTTGTTTTTTAAAGATTATTTTACACTTTTTTTTATTCCCCTGAGGGGACCTGAACATGCAATTCCTCAACCACTTGCATATCCACTCTCAAGGCCCCAAACTGCCATGGCAACTACTTGGATCCACTTGTGGTGGGGCAATTGGAAGACAGAAGGAGCCCCTCAGTCTGTCAAGCCGATCTAATACATCTGAGGGGCTAAACGGAAGTAGTTGTCAATTGTGTAACACCTGAGCCCATTTCATGTACTCCTTGTACACCTGTAATGTATATCAAGTTTGCACCAGGGGGTTAAATGGATACTACTGCACCTACTATAACTATAAAGGCACCCATACACAATGTAACCTGGCCATGGGATCTGCAAGTAGATTACTGCCAAAAAGCAGACAACTGCAGTTCGGCACGTACTGTACGTGTACACATCGACAATGGAAAGTGATCTGAAAACAGATCTTGTGGCTAGCGAGACCATGTATAGGCACTAGGGATGAGCGAAGTGGATCCGTACTGGCCGCCACACGTAACTTTCATGGAACGGCCACACAACGGCTGTGTGCATGAGGCCTAAGGGTGCTTTCACACTTGCGTTTGGAAGATCCGGCATAGAGTTCCGTCGTCGGGGCTCTATGCCGGAAGAATACTGATCAGGATTATTCCCATGCATTCTGCATGGAGAGAAATCTGTTCAGTATGCATCAGGATAACTTCAGTTCAGTCACTGAACGTTTTTTGGACAGAGAAAACACCGCAACATGCTGCAGTATTTTTTCCGTCTTGTGATGCGGAGCAAAACGGATCCGTCATGACCCCCAATGCAAGTCCCCTATATGCGGATCTGGACTTCACTGCAGGAAACCAATCATGTTGCCACATCCTGGAGTAGTTCCAGTGTAATTGGCAGCTGACCCACGGGAATCAGAGACATCGGTATGCAGTGTGCAACACCAAAGGATCTCATAACGCTCATAGTCAGAAAATGGGCCAAGATCAGGGCTGGCAGGGTTCATGTGTATCCAAGAAACAGTTCCAAGGTCGAGACAGTAGGCAATGGGCAATATGGTAATCAGTCAAAGGTCAGGGCTGGAGGCTATGGAATGGAGTTGGTAGTCAAGCAGAAGTTCAGTACACAGGCAATCAGTCAGAATAAATACACCTTCACTTGGTCAACTAGAGACTAGAAACCAAATGCTCAGGCACACTCCCACTGAAAAAGGTGCCTTATGTACCAAGGGTGGCCAGTCATGGGTTGTAGAGGCATTTGGACATATGAGCTGGCCCTTTAAAAGGCCAAAAGTAAGCACATGCGCAGCCTATAGAACAGACCTAAAGGCCTTACTACCAGAGTGCAGGCTGCAGCCTGGATGCTGGCAGCTGTAACAACACCGGCTGAAAAAGGAAAGCAGGCAGTACTGTAGCACTGACTGGGCAGCAGGGCCAGCTGGGTTGGTAGCATGGTGGTGGCACCCATGCCCACAAGGGGAGGAAGGGCAGCAGCAGGCACTAGACACCATTATAACATGGTGGAATGCTGTACCCACAAAGATTGTTAGACTTGGACTTATTTAGGTTGAAAAAAATGTAAGCCGTGTACCGAGGTGGGCTCCCCAGGATACAGCGAAGTGACAAACAAGGAAAGCAACTCCAACACCAGTTTTACAAAGACAGAACTTTTACTGGAATGTAGCAATAAACACAATCCCAACTGCTAGGAACATAAAATGGAGGTACATATACCCAGCCCGAAGGCTGATACCCCAATGCTGCACAGCACAGCGCCCTCTAATGGATGCTGAAGGAAAATCACAGTAATTTACCTACTGGTGTGCTCAAATATAACTATGGTGCAGATGCATTCTTCAGATCATCGGTGATGCAGGGCAGGTCGCAGTGCTTTTCGCTCGCTCAACTCCAAAAAAGCGCGCGCCGCTCCAGCCGGTAGCGGCGCGCACTTTTTTGAGGTTGAGCGAGCGAGAAGCACTGCGCCCTGCCCTGCATCACCGATGATCTGAAGAATCCATCTGCACCATAGTAGCATCGAATAGCCATTCATCTGGGCAGGTATTTATTATAATTTTTTTGTGCGTGACACTCTCCTTAATTCCAGCGCTGGTACCACAAATATCTTTATACACATATGCATGTTTATTTGGATCAGGGCAGCCGTTATCATTTGGGTATCTAGCAGCGGCTCTGTGCACTAGTTGTACACAGAGACAAGATAGTGACCCATTGAAATATAACTGCCTCGCGGTACCCATTATTACCCTAAGGAAAACGCAAATATCTGTTTGGGTACATAGGACGGGTTAGCTTGCGGTGCAACACAAGAGCTTTCAATCTTACAACATTACACAGAATTCCCCCCTTTCCCTTAACTGATAACATAGCACGTGCCTAAGAATCACTCCTAAGCAAACACATTAAACTGGCTGGAGTTGCTGGGAAGTTTATCAGTTGTGCAGTGTCCGTTTAAGTTATGGAGTACTGGGATGAATGATAGTAGCACTTTCGGCCTGACACAAGTTTAGAGGCCATAACTACCTAACTACAGGCCTTAGCTCAGTCTCTAGGAGCCAAAACTTCTATGAGGTGCGTGCACGATTTTACTGACCTGGGTCTGTACTGTATCCGCTGGCGACTCTGGACCGAACAAGTCTCTGCCACAACATGCAATCCTGCTAGGGTTGGGCGATATCAAAAATATTGCCACGATAACGATATTAAGAAATTTATCGCAATAACGATATATATCACGATAAATGCCCATTTAGAAGAAAAAAAACACTTGGAGACTAGTGATTAGCGGCAGGTGCCATATTCGATTTCGACGAAATTCGCGAATATTCGAATGAATATTCGTTTCATATTCGTCGAAATCGAATATTCGTCATTTTTTCTAGTTATCGCGATTAACATGCGATTTAAATAATCGCATATTGCGATTTGTACTTAAGGCTACTTTCCTATTGGTTTCATATCTAGAATTAGCGAGGATGACGAATATGACGAATGTATTCGTCTATTCCTCAAAACGAAGATAACGAAGTATTCTACATCTTCGTTTTAGCTACCTATTCGTCAACTTCACTAATTCTAGCAATCAAATAGGAAGGTTGACTATAGAGACAGCTGTGTTAAATTCGCTATACGATTTTTTTTTTTTAATAAATAGAATACTTATAATAATTTTATCAAGTAATATAATTATTGTATTAAAAAAAAAATCGCATAGCGTAATTTAACACAGCTGTCTGGTAAGTCAACCTTCCTATTTGATTGCTAGAATTAGCGAATAGCGAAGTTAGTTGACGATGACGAGACGAATAGGTAGCTAAAGCGAAGATGTAGAATACTCGTTATCTTCGCTTTGAGGAATATGACGAATACATTCGTCATATTCGCTATTCGCTAATTCTACCAAGCCAACCATAACTTCTGTGCTCATGGAGCGTCCCCATCACCATGGGAACGTCTCCATATACTAAAATGTACTGTCGGATTTGAGTAATTACATTGAAATCGCAATGCGATTAATTCAAGTTAAATTAATCGCATTGCGATTTCAACTTAGAGCTGGGTTTATAATGGGTCAGCTTGCTAGAATTAACGAAGTTAACGATTACGAATATGGAATATAGCAGCAGTGCTAAGTTGAAATCGCAATGCGATTAATTTAACTTAAAGTATTCGCATTGCGATTTCAACTTAGCACTGCTAGTGCATAGCTATACTCCATATTCGTTAATTCTAGCCTATGTAAGATAGCAGTGCTAAGTTGTAATCGCAATGCGATTAATATAACTTGAATTAATCGCATTGCGATTTCAACGTAATTCCTCAAATCCGACAGTACATTTTAGTATATGGAGATTCTCCCATGGATGGGGACGCTCCACATGAGCACGGAAGTCGGCAGAAGCGGCAACGGGCACTGACTAGAGCAGCCAGGAAGCCAGGAATCCTCAGGACAGGTAAGAACTACTTTTGGGAAGTAGGAAAGAAAAAAATATAACTAAAAAAAAACAAAAAAAAAAAAAAACGAATATTCGAAATAGCGAATTTATAGCGCTATATTCGAAATATTCGCGAATTAGCGAAGTGCCGATATTCGCTAAAAAAATTCGCTTTTCGAATATTCGCGCTCAACACTATTGGAGACATTATACTGTATGGGGCAGCCACAAGGAAACGTTATACTGTATGGGGGCAGCCATAAGGAGATGTTATACTGTATGGGTGCCACAAGGAGACGTTATACTGTATGGGAGCAGCTACAAGGAGACGTTATACTGTATGGGGGCAGCCACAAGGAGATGTTATACTGTATGGGGGCAGCCACAAGGAGACGTTATACTATATGGGGGCAGCCACAAGGAGACATTATACTGTATGGGGGCAGATGCAAGGAGACGTTATACTGTATGGGGGCAGCCACAAGGAGACGTTATACTGTATGGGGGTAGCCACAAGGAGACATTATACTGTATGGGGGCAGCCACAAGGAGACATTATACTGTAAGGGGGCAGCCACAAGGAGACGTTATACTGTATGGGGGCAGCCACAAGGAGACATTATACTGAATGGGGGCAAATGCATGAAGACGTTATACTGTATGAGGGCCACAAGGTGACATTATAACCCCTTTCCCATACAGTAATGTCTCCTTATTGCTCCAGTATAGGGGCCACAGGAAGACATTATAGTGGGGGGCTTCTACTGCTGGGACTCCTGACAGGTATATTCCCCATCACCTTCTAGTGTGTAGAGAAGCCCTGTGCAGGGGCTACAGCTGGGGCCTAGGAGAAGAGGGACACTATCTTTTACCTGCTTCTCCCTCCTTGGACAGTGGCAGACCAGGAACTGGAGAACTCCCTGAGAGAGACCTGCATGGCCTCCCTCACTTGCTGCTGTCCCGGCACTTCCTGCCTTTGGTGGTGGGCAGGGCTAGGAGCCAGGAGGCAGCCGCTGCGGGGACAAACACTTACTTTGTGCAGGCGCAGTACATCATGCAGGGGTATGGAAATTTTAAAAAAAACTACTTGTCGAAGGACTAAAGCGGGGGCTCGATCTACTTGTCCTGATAAAAAAAATTATTTAAAATTAAAACCGTATTTAAATAAGGTCTTAAAGACATTGGTGCCGCGTCCCAGTCTAGTGCAATCTGCAGGAATGCTGTGACCACTATTTTAGCAGATGGCACTGGACTGGAACACAGGCAGTAATGTGCCACCACTGCGGACGAGGAGGCGGCTGCCGTGCCATGGACTTCAATGCTCTGCCACGCTTCTTTATGCAGGGAGGTGGCCAGCTTGCGTTTCATTCTTTGTGGCGTGAAATGAATATAAGTTTAGTCCTTGTTCACACCAGATGATTCTGTCCAGAACGCACTACATCACAGCCGGCTCATGCCTGGAGGGGACGTGACGATACATTGAAGTGAATGGCACCGTAGGGGGGCACTGTGGCTGACACACTGTTATGGGGGGGCATTGTGGCTGACACACTGGTATGGGGGGGCACTGTGGCTGACGCACTGTTATGGGGGCACTGTGGCTGACGCACTGTTATGGGGGGGCACTGTGGCTAACGCACTATTATGGGGGGGCACTGTGGCTGACGCACTGTTATGGGGGGCATTGTGGCTGACACACTGTTATAGGGGGGCACTGTGGCTGACGCACTGTTATGGGGGGCACTGTGGCTGACGCACTGTTATGGGGGGATCCTTGGATGACGCACTGTTATGGGGGATCTGTGGATGACACTGTTATGGGGGATCTGTGGCTGACACTGTTATGGGGGATCTGTGGCTGACACTGTTATGGGGGATCTGTGGCTGACACATATATAGCATCTTATGCTATATATGTGTCATCCACATATACCCCATAACAGTGTCAGCCGCAGACCTCCAACACTGCAGGGGGGGGGGGGGGCACTCGCAGAGGCCGCTGCAGTGTGCAGTAATACACCGGCCCCGCAGCTCTTATCCAGTATTTATGTAGTTAATGTCTTTAGAAGTAGCCCGACCTTAATAACTATTGTTGCGCAGGCTCCCCGGGCAGCTGGAGTTTAACATCTCTGTTCCTCCATGCGCCATCTGCCCCTTCATTCATAAAGTGGGAGCCTGCGCAACAATAGTTATTAAGGTCGGCCTACTTCTAAAGAGATTAACTACATAAATACTGGATAGGAGCTGCGGGGCCAGTGCTAAATTCCTGGCAGAGCCCGCACACGTGCGACCGCTCCTATGACGTCATTAAATACTGCGGTTAATAAGAAACTGTGATATCACCATATCGCAGTTTCTTAATACCGCGGTATATCGCAGACACCGGTATATTGCCCAACCCTAGATCCTTCAGGGTTTGTAACTTTGCTCCTCCATTCTCATCAGCTTCCTGAAATCGATGCTCTTTCCTAGGAACAGAATATTTTTCTGGAACAAACAGTGAGATCACTCAGCTGCAGCTCTGATGGCTGAAGAATGCTCCAGACCTGGTTGCAGACAGATCCTCTTTCTCACACACAGTCCTTCTGTCAGCTCACAAAATGGTCGCCTGCTTTTTCTCAAGACTATTCAACTCCACCTCCTATGAATATTTAAATCTGAGCAGACTGTTTAGCTGTTTGGGGAAACAGCAGCCTCTTGTGGTCAAACAGAAAAATAACAGTCCTGTATTTAACTTAAACAGTGTCCATGCAATAAGTTTAATCTCACAAAAAGATGGCTTAAATGGTCACTAAATATTGAATTAACTTTCCATAAATAAAAAATGTGTAATATGTTTTATCACTGAGAAATGTCTAGTTCTCATGTTATCATCTGTTAACCTACCCTGTTGCTAATGGCTTTTCACTTTGAGAAATGCTTTTATTCTGTCACAAGACAGACCAGCTCTACTAAAGTATCATATTACATAGGTCAATACAAGTCCATGGAGATGGTAAGGAGAGGAGTGAGCGGGAACAGAGTAAGATAGGACTTAAAGAGAAACACTAAAGAGACTGCACAGGGATTTTCTATCTTAGCACAAGTGTTAAATTCACAAACACAGATCTGTACGCCTCTGTATTATCCTCCATCATTTTGTGTGTTCAGTGGATGGCATCTAGTCACCACCCACTTGTCTGAGAAAACTGAAAACTACAAATTGACTATGCACAGAGAAAAACTGCTAAAAAATGCAAATATTGATGCTTTAAAGATGGCTTAGTGTTGGACTGGTGCGTCTTGGGCCCACCAGTAAAATTTGTTCTGACTGCCCACTGTAAAGCTACATGCAAATATTATTTGCTTACATGGTGGCAGGGATCAAGACCCTACAGATGATTGACTATGAGGTCCCTTCAGTGACTTTCAAGAAGGCAGGTGCCCAGTTTAAAGATGTTAATTGCTGGCCTGCTACTTTACCTACAAGTCACCTCAACCACTGGATACGTCTATAATAATAAACCGGGTAGTTTGTTAAATAATCTACCATTCTGTATATGAAAATTGACTAATTTATATGCTATCTGCTGCATAGTTATATGTAGCACAGTATCTCTACTGTGCCATGCGTACACATATGCAGGAGGTGGAGGAATAGGGGCCCACCTTTCTCAGGGGGCACAAGTGGGATTCATCTGTTCCCCTCTGGGCCACTCTGAACCTGAAAATACTAATGGACAGAAAAGAGCTGTCCAATGATCTGTTTATACCCAGGATTGCAACTACAACAAGAGGGTATCATCTACTTCTAGAGAAAAAAGGTTCCATTATTACCAACATAAAAAAGGATTCCTTACTGTAAGAGCACTTAAAAATGTTTACAAGGAGCTTCATGTCTTTCTCGAAAGTAAGAATATTAAAAGTTATGGTTAGTAGATTACTAGAGAAGTGTAACTGACCAAGTGATTTATACCCATTGCCATATGTGGAGTCCAGAAGGATTTTTTTTTCCTAAAATGAAAAAAATTGTCTTGTGTCATGTAGGTTTTTTGCCTTTGTCATTTCTTAGCCCCACTACTGTAACTATGGTACTATGGTGTAAGTAATAATGCATATATGCAATCTATATACAGCACTACAGAATAACAAAGTAAAGAATGGGAGCTATTTTAATACTAAAATTAGTTTCAATATACTGTAGAATTGAAGGCTTATCTATGTATTTCCGTGGTTTTTTTTTTAGATAAGACATTAATATCGATCGTGAAATTCTGCTAGTTGAGCACTACAATGTAATGCTGTGAGAATGGCTTAGGTAACATAACACAAGACTAGAGAATTGTCAATACCAATCGAAGCATTAAGTAAGATTGACAAGTGAGTTAAATCACCAGGCTATAAAAAGCAATAAATCTATACAACACACATTGCAGATTGATGCCACACTTAAGTAAGTTATAAATACCTTTCAGACTGAAGCATCATTTTCTAACATGCAAGAGCAAATGATGAGTATACAATTCACTAAACCATATTCACTTCTTGGCATTGATTGCACCCAAATTCTGGTGCTCCTTATTTTAGACACATTTATTATTCAGATGTTCAAAAAAAAAAAAAGGCTTTTTCCAACATCGTTTACATTGCCTGGTTTTAAAACTGGAACGTGGACATCGCCAGCTTTTGTCTACCTTCCAGATACCTTTATAAAGCTAAAATTAACGATCTTGGTGTGTAGAAGTGGCACAGATTAGACCAATTTAGAGTTGGTCTAAAGATTTTGGTGGACATAATTTTGATGCATTTGGGCAGATATTTGTCATGCAGAAAGATTTTTGGTGTGAAAACATATTTTCAGGGCATGTGCGCACATTTTTGGCATACACTAAGCCAGCTAATAAGTGGTATGCACCAGGTTTATCATTCAGCATCAGTCAACATTTCCAGACTGTCTACTTTCACTCTATAGATTAGACAAGATTAATAAATATAGCCACTGTGTGTATATATATATATATAGATCCCAGAGAAGAGGCAGCACTCCTGAGTTACCGTATTTTTCGCCCTATAAGACGCACCGGCCCATAAGACGCACCTAGGTTTTTGGGTTTTGGAACTAATGGTGGTCTGTGGATGGCACTATTACTGGGGATCTGTGGATGTCACTGTTATGGGTGGGATCTGTGAAGGATACTGTTATGGGTGGGATCTGTGAAGGATACTGTTATGGGTGGGATCTGTGAAGGATACTGTTACAGCCCCCCTGTAACAGTATCATTCACAGATCCCCCCCATAACAGGGCTGGCACTGTTATGGGGCATCTGTGGATGGCACTGTATGGGGGCATCTGTGGATGGCATTGTTATGGGGGGATCTGTGAATGGCATTGTTATGGGGGATCTGTGGATGGCACTGTTATATATGTGTGTCATCCACAGACCGTCCCCACCCCATAACAGTGCCATCCACAGATCCCCATCCCATAACAGTGCCATCCTCAGACCCCCTCCCCCCATAAAACTGAGCGAGCTGGGAGGGACTGGGAGGAGGAGCTGGGGGCCGGCAATTGCGGAGGGCCGGTGCAGTGACTGTACTCCGCCCCCCTGCACTATAGAAATACAAAATATTTAATTAAATTAAAAGTTCCTGTCTATGTCCTCCACCTAATATTACCGACACATGGCAGCTTGTTGAAGCAGGCAGTCGGGCGACAGCGCGTCACTCACTGACGTCACGTGCCTGCGCCGCCTACTTCATTCATAAAGTAGGCGGCGCAGGCACGTGACGTCAGTGAGTGACGCGCTGCCGCCCGGACTGCCTGCTTTCAACAAGCTGCCATGTGTCGGTAATATTAGGGGTGGGGGGCATAGACAGGAACTTTTAATCGGATTACATATTTCATTTTTCAATAGTGCAGCACTGGAGCGGGGGGCGGGGCGGAGTACAGTCACTGCACCGGCCCTCCGCAATTGCCGCCCCCAGCTCCTCCTCCCAGTCCCTCCCCGCTTGCGCGTACATCGCAGCTGGCGATGTAAAAATGACAGCATTCGCCCCATAAGACGCAGGGGCACTTTTCCCCCATTTTTGGGGGAAAAAAAGTGCGTTTTATGGGGCGAAAAATACGGTAAATGGTGATGACCCTATTTATTCCAAGGCAACGTTTCAGCCTACTCCATGAGGCCTTTGTCAAGCCTGATGGAGTAGGCTGAAACGTTGCCTTGGAATAAATTGGGTCATCACCATTTAACTCAGGAGTGCTGCCTCTTCTCTGGGATCTATATATGTGTGGAGGATTGTCCGTCCTCCTGAGGATTTTGCACCCGCCAAGCCCTTTGGACGTGCTGCTGCCTATCTCCGGATTTATATATATATATATATATATATATATATATATTATATATATAGTTTAGAAAAAACCATAGACAGCACCATCCAGGGTTAGCACAGCGGGTGTAACGTCCAACTCTGGGCTCCAGGTATTGTCCCAAAATATAAAAAAGAAAAAATATCGGACTGCACTCCAATACGTAATCCAAACTTGTTAGAGCAGACGTAGGATCTAAGAAAGTTAGTATCTAGAAGACGCTGATGCAGCCTGGCTTGGGTTGCTGTCCTTGCCTTGGTTGTGTCAATTGTCGATTTATTCGCAAAACTAAATCCTTTGTACATCCAGGCACGGGAGTGTCTTACCCGATTAGGTTCCATCTCACATGTGAGTCCTCGTTTGTGATCTATATTTTGTCCTGCCTCTGTGACCTTTTATATGTGGGGGAAACCTCCACAGAACTAAAACTGAGATTAAACAACCATCGTAATACCATTAGAAAAAAACGCATGGACCTACCTGTCTCAAGGCATTTTGCAACCTGTAAACACACAGAGAGGGATTTGAGATGTTGGGTGGTTGACCATGTCGCTATGCCAAGAAGGGGTGGCGACCGGGTAGCTATCCTAAAGAAAAAAGAGTTGAAGTGGATATATGACCTGAATTGCTTACAGCCAAATGGCTTCAATGTGGAATTTAGGTAGAAATAGAGGGGTGGCATCGCCCCCACCTCTTGTATTTGGCATTCGTTACCTCTTCCTTGCGTGTAATTTAATGCCATGGATTTGTGAATATTGTTTTAGTAACTTCTTTTCATTTTCTCTTGTCTTTTAGATATTTTTCACTAAATCGAGGGAATGTTCGGGGATCACGCTCTAACTCTTCAAATGACACCCACACTAATTGCACTGTACTATGTTACTGTTTTTGATACATGTCGCCATTAATTATTTCAATACACTGTCCTATGCTGTTTTTAGGGAGGAATAACCCTCCTGGCTGCCGATTTTGACAGACAGCTGTATTGCTGCCTGTTTAAGGCTGGCGTGTCTTTGCAGGTAGGCAGTTACACAAGGGTGTGTGTCTCATTCCGGCAAGTTTGAGACTCACTCCCACCTGTCAGCATAAGAGAGATTCCTCACGGTGCCCATTATATACGGCGGAAGAAGACAGTGGTTACAATATCTATATGGATTATGAAATGTCCAAGTGTTGGGCTATGTGCCCATAATCAAGATGGCGACTGCATACTGTTTTTTATTGAAGCGCATGCTCCAGTTCGTTCGGAGGAAATTCCGGGGCCAGTCTTGGCATGCGTAGTATCATCTGCGGGACGCATTTTTGAGCGTGATGGTATGTGTGGGCGCCATTGAGAAGTGAGCAGCGATCCACTACATTCCTCGCTTCATTTTAATATTTTGATCATGTCTCACCTACAGATATCTTTATTGATATATTATCTGCACAAGTCACTTTATTTATATTATCTCAATCACAGTATTGTTTACCGGCATTTGTCACATGACATTTATTTGAAGTATCACATGATTTGTATTACTTAATTGATCAAATGTTGTGATTTGATGTGTGTTTCCTAAAGATCACTATATTTACTCTGTCATTTCACGTTTGTCCATGCTTGAGGAAGGCTCATGTGAGCCGAAACGTCGCACTTGTGTCACCTTATGGGTCATTAAAAGCTTTTATATTTTTGGATTATGTATTGGAGTGCAGTCCGATCTTTTTTCTTATATATATATATATATATATATATATATTTATATATATATATATATATCTTATAAAATATAAATATAGTGTCTCATCGCTCTAATGCTACAGATTATCAGAGGGTGCACTGTCAATTGGCACTGAAAATACATTTTCGGATTTGTTGTGTTTGGATTTTAAATAAAGCTTGTTGAAAGGCTGTAGTGCAACCAATCAACAAGCTTTGAAGCTGGGGCACTTTGAAGCCATCACAGTCATGGCAAGTATTTGGCATGGCTGTGATTGGACAGCACAGCATGTGACTCTGCATGCATAAATGCTGGATCACATGTTTTTCCTGCTTCTGCTCTAACTAGTGTAGGGACAGGAAGCTGCTACAGTGAGGGACAGTGTTAGGCTTTATTGTGGCTGTGAAGTCTGTGGGTGACCTACAAGCATTTTTTGTGGGTGCAATGTACCTCCTTTGCACCAGTGACACAGAAATACAATAATTAATCTGACGGCTAATTCTGTCAGTGACCTATAGCCAATTTATGGGATGTATAACACCTCATTTGCATCTGCCACACTGTGATACAATAGTTAATTAGTCTGTTAATTTTTTGGTAACATAACCCCATTTTTTTGGGTGCAAAACACCTCCTTTGCATCCGTCACACTGTAATAGTATAGTAAATCAGTCTGTTAATTTTGTAGGTGACATAAACCTATCTTTTCGGGTGTAAAACACTTTTTTTGCACCCGTCACACTGTAATAGTATAGGTAATCAGCCTGTCAATTTTGTGGGTGCCATAAACCAATTTTTTGGTTTGCAAAACACCTCATTTGCATCCGTCACACTGTAATAGTATAGTTAATCAGTCTGTTAATTTTGTGGGTGACATAAACCAATTTTTGGGGCACGAATCCCCTCCTTTGCATCCGTCACACTATAAAAGTTCAGTTAATCAATCAATTGTGTGGGTGCCCTCAAAGAATAAGGAAAGCATCAAAAAAGGGACACGGCCATGGTCATGGTGCTGCTGTTGTTGATGGTCGTGGAGCTCCTTCTGCAGGGAGAGGACGTTGTTGATCTGTGCCAACTACGTACCCACATGAAACACCTTTCTCTGGTGCACGCAGGTGACAGGACGTTCCACATAATTTAGTAGACTCGAATACCGCCCTAAGAATAGTGAGGCCAGAACAAGTAGAGGTGGTAGTAGATTGGATGGCTGACAGTGGTTTCAGTTCCTGCACATTGTCTTCCACCTGGTCCCCTGCTCAAAGGGCAGAGATGGCACAGGTGGCCCACGGAAATCTATCTTCTACTTCAAACCCTTGCACAATAGCCAAGCAGTCTGAGCCCCGTCATTTAGCAGTCACTTATACTTTTTGATGACTCTGCTTGCAGTGGTTCCATGGGCCATCCTCCTAGCCCTGCCCCAGAAGTGGAATCGATTGAGTGCACAGATGCCCAACCACTTATGTTTGAGGTGGAGGATGACCTAGAAACATGATAATTAGTGTTGATCAAGCACCCAAGTGCTCAGGTGCTCGGGCTGAACACATTGGGATGCTCGGGTGCTCTACAGAGCACCCGAGTATAATGGTAGTCCATGGGAGAACCCGAGCATTAAACCAGGCACCCCCTGCTCTGAAGGGGGGGGGGTTGCCTGGTTCATAGGAAAAGGTCAGAAATTGATGGAAACACCACTGAAATGGTCAGGGAACAGCATGGGGAGGATGTCTGGAGGCATCTTGGACTCCCAGGTCGTTGCTGGGAACAATGTTGTCTGAGTAGTATGCCACTTTAACAGACTGACAATAATAGGCACAAAACCAAAAATAAAAACGATTTTAGAGGAAAAATTGTTAGGAAACATTCTTTCCAGTATATTTACTTGTATATAAAGTGCAAGTGCTGCAAAAAATAACAAGCAAGAGGCACTTCGATACAACCTGTATATCACATAGATTGTAGGTGAGGGCCTGCTGGTGATCTGACCCTCTAAAACATTATATGCGAGGGCCTGCAGATGAGCTTACCCTGTAAAACATTATATGCGAGGCCCTGCTGGTGAGCTGACCCTCTAAAAAATGTTATGCGAGGGCCTAAAGGTGAGCTGACCCTTTCAAAAATTATATGCGAGGGCCGGCAGATCAGCTGGCCCTGCAAAAGATTATAGGTGAGGGCCTTCTGGTGAGCTGACCCTCTAAAAGGTTGTAGGTGAGGGCCTGCAGGTGAGCTGACCCTTTAAAACATTATATGTGAGGGCCTGCAGGTGAGCTGACCTTGTAAAACATTATATACGAGGGCCTGCAGGTGAGCTGACCCTGTAATAGATCGTAGGTGAGGGCCTGCTGGTGAGCTGACCCTCTAAAAAATGATATGCGAGGGACTGAAGGTGAGTTGACCCTGTAAAAAAATTATATGAGAGGCCCTGCAGGTGAGCTGATCCTGTAAAAGAGTGTAGATGAGGACCTGCTGTTGAGCTGACTCTCTAAAAGGTTGTAGGTGAGGGTCTGCAGGTGAGCTGACCCTGTAAAACATTATATGCAAGGGCCTGCAGGTGAGGGTCTGCTGGTGAGCTGACCTTCTAAAACATTATATGTGAGGACCTGCTGGTGAGCTTACCCTCTAAAAAATTATATGCGAGGGCTTGCAGGTGAGCTGACCCTGTAAAAAATTATATGTGAGGGCCTACAGGGGAGCTGACCCTCTAAAACATTATATGCGAGGACCTGCTGGTTAGCGGACCCTCTAAAAAATATATGCGAGGTATTGCAGGTGAGCTGACCCTGTCAAAAATTATATGCGAGGGCCTGCAGGTCGGCAGACCCTTTAAAAGATTGTAGGTGAGGGTCAGCTGGTAAGCTGACCCTCTAAAAGATTGTAGGTGAGGGCCTGCTGGTGAGCTGACCATCTAAAACATTATATGCGGGGGCCTGCAGGTCAATTTAAAAAGGTATTTGGGATGTGGAAACTTCACACAGGAGATATCCCGCAGATAATGGCAATGCTGTCACCAGCGGCTAATAAAAAAATATTACAGGAAATTTCACAGGTATTTGGGATGAGGAAACTTTATACAGAAGAGGTACCTCAGCTAATGTCACTGTCCGCAGCGTCTACGGAAAAAGTACCGTACACTGTATTTTAGATAAAAACTTTATGCGCACACATTACACTGCAGATGTGGCACTGGTAATGTCACTGTCAGAAGCGGACACTGTCTATTGAAAAAGTACACTATAGGTCACAGATACATTTTTTAACTGCACACGTTACACTGGAGATGTACCCCTAGTAATTAGTGTTGAGTGCAAATATGCAAATAGCAAATTTTTTTTACAAATATCGGCACTTCGCTAATTTGCGAATATTTAGAATATAGTGCTATATATTTGTAAAAAACTAATATTCATATTTTTTTTCAATCTGAACCCAAGATACCGTTAATGAGGATAGAGAAGATAGCGCTATGTTCTCTATCTTCGTTAGTTCTAGCAAGCCAACCAATAGGAAATTTATACCCCGTTCAAAGTTCCACTTGCAGTACATAACTATTACATTACATAATATTCGCAACTTTGAACGGGGTATAACTTTCCTATTGGTTGGCTTGCTAGAATTAACGAAGATAGAGAATATAGCACCATATTCGTATTCGTCATATTCATTAATTCTACCCAGCCAAACAATAGTAAAGTAAGTTGCTGGGAGAGGACGTGGTCGTTCAGCGCCAAATACAGGTCTAAGTGAAACACCTTCCTCTGGTGCGAGTAGGCGACAGAATCTGCAGCGTTATTTGGTAGGCCTGAATGCCTTTCTACGGATGGTGAGGCAAGAACATGTACAGGCGATAGTAGATTGGGTGGCTGACAGTGCCTCCAGTTCCTTCACAGTGTCTCCCACCCAGTCCTCTGCAGAAAGCTTAGAGTTGGCACCTGCAGCCCATGCCCATCAGTCATTCACCTCACCCCCTTGCAAATCAGCCAAGCAGTCAGAGCTCCAAGTCATGCAGCAAACTCTCATGCTTTTTGATGACTCTGTTGGCAGGGTTTCCCAGGCCCATCCACCTACAGTAGCCCTGCCCCAGAAGTGGAAGACATTGAATGCACTGATGCCCAACCACTTATGTTGCAGCATGAGGACATGGGAAGACCGCTGCAGCACGTCTCTGATGATGACGAAACACAGATGCCAACTGCTGTGGCTCTCTGCAATGTGCAGACAGACGAGGAGGGCAGGGATCATGAATGGGTGGAAGATGATGTGGAGGATGATGAGGTCCTAGACCCAGATTGGTTATAAAATAGAAGACCAGGGTGTCACTCACCGGTATTTGCAGAGATGGCTTTATTCCAACGTGGTAAAAAGTAGCAGACTACATGCATATGTGTATCAGCAGAGCGAGGCGACGGCCGTTTCGCACCTGAGTGCTTCGTCGGGTGTGTGATCAAGCGGTGTGCATGCACCTGCTTTTAAAGGTCTGTTATGATGCGCTTCCTTCTGCGCTGCCCAGGCATTGCGCTCACCTGGCGCCTACCTGCGCATCACCGAGGAAAGCTGCGTCACTACATGAAAGACATATAACATAAAATACAAATTAGTTAGCAACAGTCAAGTCATGGACAGTGAACATTTACAAAAAGACTCCCATATCAATTTTTTCATAGAGTCCCAACGGACCCATCGCGCCTGCGTGCAGGATCCACTTAATCTCTCTCCTTAGTAGTTCTTTGTGTCTATCACCCCCTTGTGGTGGACAACGTATTACTTCAATGCCAGCAAAACTTAATGTTTGATCACGTCCTCCATGTTCCTGTCTTATATGTTCGATGAGACGAGGGCAACCCTTTCCTGTGGCAAGTGAGTTGATGAGTTCCCTGATCCTTTCTTGGAGACATCTAATTGTTTTCCCTATGTAGAACCTACCTCATGTACATTTCAACAGATATACAACATATATGCTCTTACAGGTTATAAGGGTATTAGCCTTGTGTTGGATTCCTCCAAAATTTAGGGTGTCCCACTGAGGATTGAATTTACAGCAGGAGCAATGGCCGCATCTGCGGTTACCCTTAGGGCCCCAGCTCTGAAGCCATGTCTCGGGTTTCTTTTCCTGGAATCTACTGTGGACCAATCTATCCTTTAGAGTGTGACACTTTCTGAATGCAACAATGGGGGAAATGTTTTTTATTCCTTTCAAAGATTCATCTCTCTCTAGTATGTCCCAATTTTCTTTGATGACTTTTTTTAATCTGATGGGCCATAGGTTCATATTTAAAGGAAAACACAAGGGGGTCTGGACTGGATTTTCCTTTGTCAACAGGGGTCACTAGGAAACTTTGGTTGTCTTGGATATGCAGCTTTGTTCATAGCATCATTCAATAGTTTTATGGGGTAGCCTCTTATCAGGAGCCTATTCTTTAGGTCTAAAGCCTGTTTATTATAATCTTCCTCTAACTTGTTGATGCGTTTAAGCCTGACAAATTGTCCATAAGGTACAGCTTTTTTGACACTGGGAGCATGATAGCTGGATAATGGAGCAGGGAGTTGGTGGCCGTGGGCTTGCGATAACCCTCAGTCACCAATTCTCCCTGCCTCATTGAAATGGCCACATCCAAAAGTTCGAGGTGTAAACCTCCGAATTTGTACGTGAATAACATATTCATGTCATTGGATGTATTGAGATACTGTACAAAGCGAATGAAATCAACTTCTGTGCCTGCCCATACTATGAATACATTGTCGATATATCTTAAGTACGTGTGTGTGAAGGGTAAAAAGGGGTTTGAAAGTACATAAATGCATTTGTCCTCAAAGTGCGCCAAATACAAGTTGGCAAAAGTACATGCGACTGGTGTGCCCATTGCTGTTCCACACTTCTGCCTGTACTACGCATCTCCAAATCTAAAGGCATTATTTTTGAGGATAAATTGCAGTGCGTCATGAATGAAGTTAGAAAAAACTGCACTTTTGCCTGTATTGGCCAAAATATCTGTCACCACTTTAATGCCTTTGTCTTGGGGGATGCATGTGTATACATTTTCAACGTCTAAAGATACTAGCTGGAAATTCTCCTGCCACTGTATGGTATCTAGTGCCACCAAGAGGTTCGATGTTTCTTTCAGATATGAGGGAGCAAACCTAACCAGAGGTCTGAGTAACCAGTCGACATATCGGGATAGGGGTTCAGTCACTGACCCAACCCCAGACACAATAGGTCTACCAGGGGGCTGGGACAGTGACTTGTGTATTTTGGGTACGAAGTACCAGGATGGTTTCAAGGGAAATAATGGTAACAGTTTTTCTTCAGTTTTACGCGACAGTAGGTTGAGCTCCGAGTATCTATGGACTAATCTCAGGCCCTGCATTTGATATGTAGGATCTGCCTGTAATATTTCATATACTTCTTTGTTATGGAGTTGTTGGTGGGCCTCTGTCACGTAGTACTCTTTAGTCATTAGGACCAGATTACCTCCCTTGTCTGCCGGCTTTATGACCATATTGTCACGAGTTTGTAGCCATTTCAGGGCCTTTTCTTCTCTGATATCTAGATTTTTGTTTGCAATGGGGTACACTAAGGCTTCTACCCCTCTAGCACTTTCTGTTGAAATATATCAATGGAACTGTCTGCAGGCAAGGGAGGATTAAACGTGGACCTAACGCCTCCCTGGAAATCAGCACCAGTTCATTGCTGGCTAGGGGTGTCTAGTGATGACCCAGTCATCCATTGGAGACATGCTATTTCCATAGGATCAAAATTAGCTGTAACACTAAACCCTAAAGGACCAATATGTACAGGTTTTTCATCTTCATTTTCATCTTTTTCTGTATAGGACTTGGTTCTGTTGAACAACTTATTTAATGTTAATTTCCTAGTAGCCTTGAACAGGTCAATTTAAAACCCGACCGGGTCAAACTGCTCCACCAGGCTGTAGTTGAGCCCCCTATTGAGGACCCTCATACAGTCCGGTGGTACCACGGAGCCGGTCAGGTTGATGACCAAATTGTGTGAGGAGCTTTGCGGAGCACTCTCTGCTAACGTTTCCAGGATACTTGTTTCCTTTTGTATCCCTGTTTTGTATTTGTTTTTCATTTTCCTCCTCCCCCTTCTAATGTGTTTCCTAAAGGGGATGGACTATGCTGATTACTGGGGGTTACTACACTACCCTGAGTCATAGCATCATCGGAAACACTAGAGTCCGAATCGGTAGTCCAGTAATCACTCTTTTTACGCTGCTGTCTGCGTTTCTTCATGCGGTTTCTAGGGTTCCAGTTGAACAGTTTATCTCTATCAAACAATCAAACAGTGATCAGCCGTCACTCCATTCCAAGGCGTGGTGCACGTGTCAGAGTTAGCAATCTCAGCATATAGTATAAGGAAAGACCGGCACTCACTTGATCTTCGTATTCTTATGATGCTTTTAAAATGTATATACAAAGTAACATACAAAATTTAAATAGACCGCCTAAGCGGAAGTGATATCAGGTAGCCTAGGTAACAGGCTAAACAAAATTGAACAAAAAGGAAGTAGAACTACGTGAAGGATCAACCCCATTGTAGCAGCATCAACAAACACAAAAGTAAATAGCTTTTAGGGGGGTTCTCCTGCAGAGAGGCCAGGTTCAAGATCAGTTGATGCCGTTGGGGGTCCGTCACGTCTTCTAAAGTAAAGA
The DNA here is from genome assembly GCA_033119425.1 of Bufotes viridis. Taxonomy (NCBI): domain Eukaryota; kingdom Metazoa; phylum Chordata; class Amphibia; order Anura; family Bufonidae; genus Bufotes; species Bufotes viridis. The sequence goes on along the minus strand of CM065592.1, from coordinate 100,238,855 downwards.
AAATAAAAATAAAAATAAATGAAATAATAATAACTCAAATATTAAAACAATGTGGAGCATGGGAATCACAGGAAGCCACTCAGGTCATACTCCCGGTTCAAAACCCTGGGCTCAAGTGTCTGTAATGTGTGAATCCAATAGGATTCACGTTTTTTTTAATATTTTAATCCTGTTCCCCCCTCTGCGTGGTTGCGGTACATGTTCGATGATCTGAAATCGCAACAGTGAAACATTATGATTGCAACGGTCAAAGTGGTAGGGGATCGGTAGGACCAGGTTCTTTTTTCGTATAGTTGACTTGTGTTTTGAGAAGCAGTCTTTTATTCGCATGGAAGTCTCTCCTATGTATAAGAGACCACACGGACATTTTAGTAGATAGACAACATAATTGCTGTTACATGTGAAGAATCCCTTGACAGGGAATTGCTTTCCTGTGTGGGGGTGTGAGAAATATTCTCCTCTAATCACGCTAGAGCATTGTATGCACCCCAAACAGGGGAATGTACCCTTTCTTGGTGTGGATAAAGTGTGTTGTCTTTTCTTAATCTGACCGCTACCAACGTCAGCCCTTACCACTAGGTCGCGTATATTTTTATTTCGCTTATAACAGATCAGAGGGGGACTTTGAAACTCCTCCACAGAGGGTTATGCCCTGGACAAAATGCTCCAGTGTCTGTTGAAAATGGCTCTACACTTGTTAATCCAGGGGTGATATTTTGCAACAAAAGGTATGCGTGATTTTGTATCTTTATCTCTTCCTTCCAAAGGAATAACCTTATTCCTCTCCTTATGTAGCAGTGAGGTGGGATAACCACGGTTTTTAAATCTGTCAGTCATTTCATCTAGGCTGGTCTCCCTGATCCCCGTGTTGGAGACAATTCTGCGGACCCTCTGGAACTGAGAATAGGGCAGTGCTTTTTTAACTGTACATGGATGATTGCTAGAAAAATGTAGGAGAGAGTTCCTATCCGTACTTTTAATATGTAAATCCGTTTCTACTGACCCATTCTCCCCCTTGATTACAAAGGTGTCCAGGAAACTGATCCCCTGGTGGTTGAAATGCAGGGTAAACTGGAGCTCATGCCATACTGAGTTCAAGTAGTCCGCAAATTCCTGAAGGGTTCGAATGCCGCCCCGCCATATGCAAAAAATGTCATCCACAAATCTACGCCAAATGATGCAATGAGACTTAAATAGCTCGTTATTATAAATATATTGGTCCTCAAACCATGACATATAAGAATTTGCGTACGGCGGTGCGGCAATCCTCTAAAAACTTGAGTCCATTGCAACTTCAGGTACTTGAGAAGGGCTTGTCCTTCTGTCCGACCAGTCCGTTGGACAGTTTTGAACTTTACATGGACTGCCAACGGTTTTTTTGGAACATCAGACTTAGGCCCCATGCACACGACCGTTGTTTGTTTCCGCGTCCGTTCCGTTTTTTTTCACGGATAGGATGCTTCCCCATTCATTTCAATGGGTCCGTCAAAAAATGCGGATGGTCAACCGTTTTCGTTCCGCTTCCGTGATCCGTGTTTTCATTCCGTCAAAAAAATAGTGCATGTCCTATTTTTTTCACGGTCGCGGACAAGGATAGGCATTTTTACAATGGATCTGCCATAAAAATCGGATCCGTCAAAAAAAACGGTCCGTCATCCGTTTTTTTGACGGACGCGAAATTTCAAGGAGGAGCGGACGCGGAGGCAGGCAACAGTCGTGTACATGAGGCCTTAAAGCACATTTTGCAAACTCTGATAAGATGGGCCCAGAAAGGGTCAGAACGGACGATAATGGTCTCACCTTGAAAGACTTTGATTTACGTCTAAAAAGCAATTTTCAGCCACCTAGAAATTATCATCCGGCTGAAACATTTATTTCTTTAGTCCAGCGTGATATGTTGCGAGTTTTGCAGGACCTGAGACATTGTGGGTCTCATTTGACTCACAATCTCTCACGCACTGAAAAACAGGCCTTAGAGGACTTAATGCAGGACAAGTCACTGATTTTAAAGCCAGCTGATAAAGGGGGTGCCCTTGTCCTTTTGGACAAGGAGTATTACATAACTGAGATATTGGAACAATTGGCTAATACTGAGGTATATCGGCCATTGAATGGGGATCCGGTATTTACTATTAAAAACAAGCTCTGTACTTTATTGGAAGCATCCATACATGACAGAATCATTGACCCCAAATTAGGGGAATATTTGATGAATCATTACCCTGTCACGCCAGTGTTTTATACACTTCCTAAAGTGCATAAGTCTCTTACCCAGCCCCCTGGCCGACCAATTGTGGCCTTGACAGATTCTATTTTATCCCCTCCAGCCATCCTCCTTGAAAAAGTTCTGACACCCCTTACGAAAAAGATGCCATCTTTCCTACTAGACACTAATCAATTCCTAAGCGAGATCATGAACTTGACGTTGCAGGATAATGATTTATTGGTTACCTTTGATGTTTGCTCTTTGTATACATCTATTGTTCACTCCAAGGGTTTACTGTCTGTAGAGTGGTAATTGTCCTTTTCCTCTTACACTGAACGTGAGAAAAAAAATTTCTTATGTTTATTGGAGATCATTTTTAATGAGAACTACTTCTTATTTCAAGACACATATTACCAGCAGTGCTGTGGGACCACGATGGGTTCGAATGCCGCACCGCCATACGCAAATTCTTATATGTCATGGTTTGAGGATCAATGTATTTATAATAACGAGCTATTTAAGTCTCATTGCATCATTTGGTGTATATTTGTGGATGACATTTTTTGCGTATGGCGGGGCGGCATTCGAACCCTTCAGGAATTTGCGGACTACTTGAACTCAGTATGGCATGAGCTCCAGTTTACCCTGCATTTCAACCACCAGGGGATCAGTTTCCTGGACGCCTTTGTAATCAAGGGGGAGAATGGGTCAGTAGAAACGGATTTACATATTAAAAATACGGATAGGAACTCTCTCCTACATTTTTCTAGCAATCATCCATGTACAGTTAAAAAAGCACTGCCCCATTCTCAGTTCCAGAGGGTCCGCAGAATTGTCTCCAACACAGGGATCAGGGAGACCAGCCTAGATGAAATGACTGACAGATTTAAAAACCGTGGTTATCCCACCTCACTGCTACATAAGGAGAGGAATAAGGTTATTCCTTTGGAAGGAAGAGATAAAGATACAAAATCACGCATACCTTTTGTTGCAAAATATCACCCCTGGATTAACAAGTGTAGAGCCATTTTCAACAGACACTGGAGCATTTTGTCCAGGGCATACCCCTCTGTGGAGGAGTTTCAAAGTCCCCCTCTTATCTGTTATAAGCGAAATAAAAATATACGCGACCTAGTGGTAAGGGCTGACGTTGGTAGCGGTCAGATTGAGAAAAGACAACACACTTTATCCACACCAAGAAAGGGTACATTCCCCTGTTTGGGGTGCATACAATGCTCTAGCGTGATTAGAGGAGAATATTTCTCACACCCCCACACAGGAAAGCAATTCCCTGTCAAAGGTTTCTTCACATGTAACAGCAACTATGTTGTCTATGTACTAAAATGTCCGTGTGGTTTCCTATACATAGGAGAGACTTCCATGCGAATGATCCCCATCCCCATTTTGGAAAGAAGACAGCCCAAGGTATTCCATGAGGGGCATGGCGAGTTCATAGAAGATTTTTTTTTTGGCACAAGTTAGTGGAAATTGATTTTTTATTGTTTTTTCTCACAAAGTCTCCGTTTCCGCTAACTTTTGATAAAAAATTAAATTTTTCATGGACTCACTATGCCCCTCAGCGAATACCTTGGGGTGTTCTCTTTCCAAAATGGGGTCACATGTGGGATATTTATACTGCCCTGTCATTTTAGGGGCCCTAAAGCGTGAGAAGAAAAATGCATAAAAATGCCCTCCTAAAAGGTACTCATTGGAATTTGGGCCCATTTGCGCATCATTACACGTATGGCCAGCATTAGGAGTTTCTGCGATTCTCCTTATATTGAGCATACGGGTAATGAGTTTTTTTTTTCTGTTCAGCTTCTGGGCTGAAAAAAAAAAAAAAATGAACGGCACAGATTTTTTCATTCGCATCGTTCAATGTGGATGAAAAAATCTCTGCCAAAATCAGTGACTGCGGTGCGGTGGGCTGGGCGCTAGCTACCTAACAAGTAGCTAACTAACTGGTGGTGATAAGGGACCCTTATGCCCCATTCACACGTCCGAAATTCTGTTTGCGGAACGGAATTGCGGACCCATTCATTTCTATGGGGACAGACTTTGTCCCGCTCGGATCCGGAATTACGGATCCGCGCTTCCGGGTCTGCACTTCCGTTCCGCAAGAATATAGAACATGTCCTATTCTTGTCCGCAATTGCGGACAAGAAAAAGCATTTTCTATATGGTTCTGGCAATGTGCGGATCTGCAAAATGCGGAAAGCATATTGCCGGTGTCCGTGTTTTGAGGATCTGCGGATCTGCGAATCCGCAGATCCGTGAATCCACGGATCCATAAAACACATATGAACGTCTGAATGTAGCCTTACAAGGGGTGTGATCAATGACAGGGGGGTGATCAGGGGGTCTAGATGGGGTGATCAAGGGGTTAACAAGGGGTTAATAGGTGAGGGGGGGTGGGGGGGTTAGTGTAGTGTTTGGTGCAACTTTACATAGTTACCTGGTCCTCTGGTGGTCGATCCCAGCAAATGGGACCACCAGAGGACCAGGTAGCAGCTATATCAGACGCTGTTCACAAAACAGCGTCTGATATAGCTCTTTGATGCGATTTAATTCGCATCTACAGCCTGCCAGCGATTGATCATCACGCGCGCGTTCACAGGAAGTCTCGCGATCTCGCGAGATGACGCGCCGATGCGTCGTATCAGAACTACAGGACCGCCCGCTGGACGCATCCCTGCGTTAGGCGGTCCTGTAGTGGTTAAAATATAAAAAAAACGTGAATCCTATTGGATCCACACATTACAGACACTTGAGCCCAGGGGTTTGAACCGGGAGTATGACCTGAGTGGCTTCCTGTGATTCCCATGCTCCACATTGTCGTAATATTTGAGTTATTATTATTTCATTTATTTTTATTGTTATTTTCTTTACTTTAGAAGACGTGACGTACCCCCAATGGCATCAACTGATCTTGAACCTGGCCTCTCTGCAGGAGAACCCCCCTAAAAGCTATTTACTTTTGTGTTTGTTGATGCTGCTGCAATGGGGTTGATCCTTCACGTAGTTCTACTTCCTTTTTGTTCAATTTTGTTTAGCCTGTTACCTAGGCTACCTGATGTCACTTCCGCTTAGGCAGTCTATTTAAACCTTGTATGTTACTTTGTATATACATTTATCTCTATCAAAGTCTTGTTGATCCCTGAGGAATTTGTCTCTCTTTTTTTCTTTTATATCTCCCTGGTTTACAATTAATCTTGATTCGAGACGTTTGTTGAAAGTAAGAAACTGTTTATCTGCTAAACGTGTTTGTAGTTCTATTTTCATTTTTTCCAGATCTTCTTTTATGATTAAATATTCTTTTTCGTTTCTTTTTAACACCTTCTCCAAGATTTTTAGTGAGAAGTCCAAATTCATTTGTTGCCATTCATGGGAGAAATCCACATTATCTTGTTACTGCAGTGCCACACCGACTAACTCTACAACCTTCCTAGACCCAGATTGGACTGAAGGTCGTGCTAGTGATGTGTGCAGTTCTGAGGAAGAGGCGAAGGTCGCACAAAGGCAACAGCACAAGAAAAAAGGGAGCAGGGTAAAAAAGCGCAGCGGCCGTTCCAGAGACAGTACGCCTGCTACTGCCCTCCACACCCAGGCACCAAGCGAACCAAGGCCTGCTCCAAGGAGCTCATTGGCATGGAAGTTCTTTGCGCAATGTCCTGACGTCAAGACAGGAGTGGTTTGCACATTGTGCCATCAGAGTCTGAAGCGAGGCATAAACGTTCTTAACCTGAGCACAACCTGCATGACCAGGCATCTACAGGCAAAGCATGAACTGCAGTGGAGTAAACACCTTATAAACAAGGAACGGTCTCAGGCTCCTCCTGCTTCCTCTTCTGCTGCTGGCTCGGCCTCTCCCTCCACCTCTGGCTTCATAAACGTTCTTAACCTGAGCACAACCTGCATGACCAGGCATCTACAGGCAAAGCATGAACTGCAGTGGAGTGAACACCTTATAAACAAGGAACGGTCTCAGGCTCCTCCTGCTTCCTCTTCTGCTGCTGGCTCGGCCTCTCCCTCCACCTCTGGCGTCACCGTGGCACCTTGAGACCAGCAAACAGAGGATGTCCCACCAACACCACCACTTACGTCACCATCACGAAGCATCTCCACCATGTCACACGGCAGCGTTCAGCTGTCCATCTCCCAAACATTGGAGAGGAAGAGGAAATACCCACCTACCCACCCTCGAACCCTGGCCCTGAATGACTAAGCATTTCAAAATTACTGGCTTTTGAAATGTTGTCATTCCGTCTGGTGGAGACTAACTGTATCAAACAGCTGATGGCAGTGGATGTCCCAAAGTACGTAGTTCCCAGGTGCCACTACTTTTCCAGGTGAGCCCTTCCCTCCCTGCACAACCAAGTGGAGGATAAAATCAAGTGTGCGATTTTGGCAAGGTCCACATAACCACAGATACATGGACCAGTAAGCACGGCCAGGGCCGGTATATCTCCCTAACTGGGTAAACGTAGTGGCGGCTGGGCCAGAGGCGGATAGCGGTTTGGTGCATGTCCTTCCACCACCAAGGATCGCAGGGCATTATTCTTTGCCTCCAGTTGCCTCCTACTCCGCATGCTCCTCCTCTTCTACCACCCCCACATTCGGTCATCAAAAGTACCTCACCCCAACTTCAGCACAGTCTGGGGTAAACATCAGCAGGCGATTTTAAAACTCATGTGTTTGGGGGACAAACCCCACACCGCACAGGAGCTTTGGAGGGGCACAGAACAGCAGTTCGATGAGTGGTTGCTGCCAGTGAGCCTCAAGCCCGGCTTGGTGTTGTGCGATAATGGGGGAAATCTCGTTGCAGCTCTGGGACTAACCGGTTTGATGCACATCCCTTGCCTGGAGCATGTGCTGAATCTGGTGGTGCAGAAGTTTCTTAAAAACTACCCAGACATGTCAGAGCTGCTGAAAGTGGCATCCGTCTGTGCACGCATTCGCCGTTCTCACCCTGCTGCTGCTCGACTGTCTTCGCTGCAGCTTAACTTCGGCCTTCCTGCTCACCGTCTCATACGCGACGTGCCCACCAGGTCGAACTCCATCTTGCATATGCTGGAGAAACTGTGCGAGCAGCAGCAGGCGATAGTGGAGTTTAAGTTGCAGCACGCACGGCTCAGTCGCTCTGCGGATCAGCACCACTTCACCACCAGTGACTGGGTCTGCATGCGAGACCTGTGTACCTTGTTGCGATCTTTTGAGTACTCAACCAACATGGCCAGTGCTGATGACGCTAAGGTTAGCATGACTGTACCACTTCTATGCCTCCTTGAAAAATCAATTACGTGGATGATTGAAGAGGATGTGACAGAGGAGGAGAAAGAGGGGGCATTTCACAGGGTTTCAGGCCGGTCATTACGAAGTGGCTCCGAGGGTGGGTTCCTGCACCAGCAGAGGCCAGGTACACATGTGTCCAGCCAGGGCACAGTTCTGGAAAACGAGGAGGAAGTAGAGGAGGAGGAGGAACCGGGTTCATTGCAGGGTGGCACCCAACACAGCTCAGGCTCATCACTGGAGCATGGCTGGGGGATACGGAGGACACAGACGATACATCACCTACAGAGCACAGCTTATCCTTACCTCTGGGCAGCCTGGCACACGTGAGCGACTACATGCTGCAGTGCCTGTGCAATGACAGCAGACTTAACCACATTGTAACTTGTGCTGACTACTGGGTTTCCACCCTGATGGATCCTCGTTACAAAGACAACATGCCCACCTTAATTCCCGCACTGGAGCGTGATAGGAAGATGCACGAGTACAAGCGCACGCTGGTAGATGCGCTCCTGAGGGCATTCCCAACTGACACGGGGGACAAGTGGAAGCACAAGGCGAAGGCAGAAGAGGAGAAAGCGGTCACCAACCCAGCTGTGTCACGGCCAGCTCCTCAGAAGGCAGGGTTAGCATGGCCGAGATGTGAAAAAGTTTTGTCACTGCGCCACAGCAACCTGCACCACTAGCTGATACGGAACGTCTTAGCAGGAGGCAGCATTTGAACAACATGGTCGAACAGTACTTGTGCACACGCCTCCAGGTACTGACTGATGGGTATGGCCCATTCAACTTCTGGGTCACCAAGTTGTCCACATGGTCTGAGCTTGCCCTTTATGCCTTGGAGGTGCTGGCCAGTGTATTGTTTGAATGTGTATTTAGCATGGCAGGGGGCGTCATTACAGACAAACACAGCTGCCTGTCCACAGCCAACGTGGACAAGCTCACGTTCATTAAAATGAACCAGGCATGGATCCCACAGGACTTGTCCGTACCTTGTGCTGAATAGACATTTATAACTGCCTCAACCATACATTCTTGTACTCCAGTGCACTTATTCATTGAACCCTATTTTTTTATTTGTACCATTTTTTAAGGGCGACCCCAATTTGAATGAACCTCTCATCTGTCTGGGTGCCTGTGGCCTAAATTACTGAAAATGGTTTGTTGCTTTGGTGGGTGACATGAAGCTTGTTCTGCCGTGCATTGACTGCTCTCCTATGTCTGGGTGGCTGCGGCCTACATTTATGATAATCGACTGCTGCATTGCTGGGTGACATGATGCCTGTTTTGCTGTTACGTGACCTCTCTCCTCTGTCTTGGTGCCAATGGGCCTAAATTACTGAAAATGGCCTGTTGCTTTGGTGGGTGACATGAAGCTTGTTTTGCCATGCATTGACCTCTCTCCACTGTCTGGGTGGCTGCGTTCTACATTAATGATAATCGCCTGTTCCATTGCTGGGTGACATGAAGCCTGTTTTGCTGTTACAGGACCTCTCTCCTCTGTCAGGGTGCTAGGGTCTAAATTACTGAAATTGGCCTGTTCCATTGCTGGTTGACATAAAGCCTCTTTTGCCATGCATTGACCTCTCCTCTGTCTGGGTGCCTGTGGCCTACATTAATGATGATCGCCTGTTCCATTGCTGGGTGACATGAAGCCTGTTTTGCTGTTATGGGTGCTAGGGCCTAAATTACTGAAAGTGGCCTGCTGCATTAGTGGGTGACATGAAGCCTCTTTTGCCGTGCATTGCCCCCTCCTCTGGGTGCCAGGGCTCTACATTTCAGATAATTGCCTGTTGCTTTGTTGGGTGATATTAACCTCTTTTTGCCGTGCATTGACCTCTCCTCTGTCTGGGTGCCTGCGTTCTACATTAATGATAATCGCCGGATCCATTGCTAGGTGACATGAAGTCTGTTTTGCTGTTACGGGACCTCTCTTCTCTGTCAGGGTGCTAGGGCCTAAATTACTGAAAGTGGCCTGTTCCATTGCTGGGAGACATGAAGCCTGTTTTGCTGTTACAGGACCTATCTCCTCTGTCTTGGTGCCTGCGGTCTAATTTGCTGAAATTGGCCTGTTGCTTTGGTGGGTGACATAAAGCTTGTTTTTCCGTGCATTAACCTCTCTCCACTGTCTGGGTGCCTGCGGCCTACATTAATGATAATTACCTGTTCCGTTGCTGGGTGACATGAAGCCTGTTTTGACCTGCATTGACCTCTCTCCTCTGTCTGGGTGGCTGCGTCCTATATTTATGATAATTGCCTGTTGCTTTGGTGGGTGACATTAACCTCTTTTTGCCGTGCATTGACCTCTCCTCTGTCTGGGTGCCAGGGGCCTACATTTATAATAATGGATTGCTGCATTGCTGGGTGACATGATGCCTGTTTTGCTGTTACGCGAGCTCTCTCCTCTGTCTGGGTGCCAGGGGCCTAAATTACTGAAAATTGCCTGTTCCATTGCTGGGTGATATGAAGCCTCTTTTGCCGTGCATTGACCTCTCCTCTGTGTGGGTGCCAGGGGCCTACATTTCAGATAATCGACTGTTGCTTTGGTGGGTGACATTAACCTCTTTTTGCCGTCCAATGACCTCTCCTCTGTCTGGGTGCCAGGGACCTACATTTATGATAATCGACTGCTGCATTGCTGAGTGACATGATGCCTGTTTTTCTGTTATGTGACCTCTCTCCTCTGCCTGGGTGCCAGGGGCCTAAATTACTGAAAATGGCCTGTTCCATTGTTGGGTGACATGAAGCCTCTTTTGCCATGCATTGCCCTCTCCTATATGTGGGTTCCAGGGGCCTACATTTCTGATAATCGCCTGCTGCATTGGTGGGTGATATGAAGCCTGTTTTGCCGAGCATTGACCTCTTCTCTGTCTGGGTGTCAGGGGCCTAACATTTCTGAATATCACCTGTTCCATTGGTGGGTGACATTAACCCATTTTTGCCAGTGATAAGCCACAGCTGTGCATTGCTGGCAGGAAACCAAATTTTGTAAAAACGTATGTTACTGATCAAAATATGTTTGACTACTGACTACAAAACACACGCTGGTAGATGCTGCTGATGGCATTCCTACCTGACGCCTCCCGAACCTCCTATTCCACCTCCTCCTCCGAGTTGCCAATTAATATTGTTTAACTTTTAGTTATTTTATTTAAAGTTATTTCCCTATCCACATTTGTTTGCAGGGCACTTATCCACATTTTGCTGCCTTTTGCAGCCCTCTAGCCGTTTCCAGGTATATTTTACAGCCATTTTAGTGCCCAAAAGTTCGGGTCCCCATTGACTTCAATGGGGTTCGGGTTCGGGGTCAAGTTCGGATCACGAACATTTCTGTGAAGTTCGGCTGAACTTATCGAACCCGAACATGCAGGTGCCCGTGCAACTCTAGCTATGACTAAACCAAGCACAAGTTTAAAAAACTCAAGCCAGCTATGGGACTAACAGGATAAGTAGTTGAATGGGGGTGTTGGAATAAAAAAATGCTCATGATGGAAGGGGTGGTGACTTGCCTTGACCTTCATAGAGAGAGCTGAGAGAGAAGAAAGCCAGAGGCAGATGTGCTGAGATTCTGGTCTGATACTGAAAGTTATATTCATATGTTGTGCTGTTATTTCTGAGTAAAGCCATGTTGTTCATCATGCTACCCTTGATGGAGACCTGATTAATCTGCTGCCTACAGCTCTTCCGTATCATAGTTAAAGGGATTGCCCTACAATCAGTACAGATGTAGCCAGCCTTGTTCCTAGCATGTCTAAAAGTGCCATCAATCACCTGATGAATGAGCAAAACCAAGCTCATTAGGTGAAAGCATCCTTGATGACCCACAGATCATCCTGTGTAAACAACAATATGCTGCCCAGAAACAATGAATTTGTATGGGGTCAAACAATTGCAGTAGTGATCGCTTGACCCCATAAAGAGGAGATGATTGCTGCATACAAATGCAACTTTCACCTCCTCCGACAAGCAGGCAATTATTGAGAATGAACAAAGTTGGCCTTGTACAGGGGCCTTTACAGTAAGAGATTGTGTACTATATTAATTGAGATATAAACATAATCATTTTAATTATTAACAGAAATCAGAAGACACTGAAAGAACCCCTTAAAGCCATTTGTTTTATGTATTACAAGACAATTTCAGCAGTCTCTCATCTTCTGCTGTGGTTTTCTATTGTCTTTATTTTTATGATTGTTGCATGAAAATCAATTAGTTTGTCCAACTATATTTTATGGTTTCATATAATTCAAAGCTGCAAAACGTATTGGAGAGGAAACTCGGCACACAACCTGGCAGCACTATTAATCTCCAGATTCAAAGTGACTTATGTTGCCCTGGGGATGCATTAGAAGACAACTGAATGAGAACAAGTCATCAAAAATACCTTTTCAGACGATTCTTATGTGTAATATAATGTGTTTCTGATGTGCAGTGAGAGAAGTTTTATGTCAGCATACTGCATTATTAGGTGACCTTTAACAGAATGTATGGGGTTACAGATGGTTGATTTCAGTGATTGTCTCTAAAACCTTAGAAATTGTGTTTTATCTTGATGACCAGTTATGGTTCATAAACTCATCTGTGTAAAGGAGTGTAGCCTAATCTGCTTACCTTTCAGATACCTTAACAGGTCAGTACAGCCATGCTTGAATATGTATTCACTATAGCATATATACTAGTCACAAAAAGTTATGGATATTTGGATTTCGGTTGAAAGTTCACGCTACAGTGATATTATATCATGAAAGTAGGGCATTTAAGTAGAAGCATGTAATGGTGATTTCCTCATCTTAAACAATTTATTGAAACAAAAGCCAACAACAGTCTTGGGTATACCCCCACAAAAAAATTCAATGTCTCAATAACTTGTCATATGGCCTTATGCATTAAATACAGCTTGAAAATGATGTCTCATGCTGATCACAAGTCGACTTATTGCCTGCTGAGGCATAGCATCTCACTCTTCTTGAAGGGCTGCCCTCAGGTCATTAAGGTTCTGGGGTACTTTGGTACAAGCCTCTACATGGTGAATCAGCTGATCCCATAGGTTTTATAATGGGATTCAACTCTGAAGAAAGTGCAGGCCACTCCATTTGAGGTACCATAGTCTCCAGCAGCCATTCCCTTATGATGCGACCTCAAAGAGCTTGTGCACGAAGCTCCATGAAGTCCATGAAGATGAAATTAGGCTAGATTTGTTCGTGTAGAGGCACAATTACTGAATTAATTATGTTTTTCAAGAAGTATGGGCTCGTTACTGTATCATTCACAAAGTGTAGGGCAGTTCTGTATTGATTAGACACACTGCCCACACTGTAAAACCACGGCCACCAATGGCTCATCTGGTGACAACAGTGGCTGATGCATAGTGCCCTCCTTGACGTCTCCAACATTGTTGGCAGCCATCGTTGATTAGTGTGAATCTAGTTTCATCAGTGAACAGCACACTGGTCCCTTGTCCAGTGTATATGCTCCCTGGCCCATGCAAGACAATGACGTCTGTGCCTGGTGGTGTGGTCATTTACCCTTGCAGGTAGTATAGCACACAGACCATGCTGATGTAAACAGTTTTGAATGGTCTGTTATGACACTTGGGTGCCTCTCACCTAAATTAAATGTTCATGGAGTTCTGTGGCGTTCATCATCCGCATTGTTCACAATGAAGAATTTATCAGTGTAGGATGTTGTCGAAGGATGTCCACTTCTATGCCTTTCTGTGACTCTTCTATTCTCTCAGTATCTCTGTTGCAACCTGCTGATGACACTGTAACACTTGAAGTTCAGTGGTCACTTCCATCTTAGAACATTCTGCTTGAAGCTTCACAATAGCGAGGTACTATTGATCACTTGTGTCGTCTTAGTTCCATGATGTCAAAATATGTGCATGATGAGAAATGCCAATTCCAATTGAATGAGGAAATTTATTGGGCAATTCATGGATCAAACACCTGTAGGGAATTTTGCCATTAAGCTCCTTGCTAGAAAACAGTAAGTTGTGCAAAAAGTACTGAAACACTGAAAAGTTGGACATGTGTGCATTCAAGATTTTGGAGAAGATCACATTAAGTTAACCTGAAAAGGTTAGAGTGCATTTTAGGTTCATCCTGAAATCTCACCCACAAGCCAAATATAACTAACTTTTTGTGAGCAGTGTACTTAATGCTTATTCTTAGGAGAATGCAGTCATAGCTAGGTTTTCCAAGAAAACATTTAGTACCAAGACCTAATCCTGCATCTAAATGCCCTGGAACCTGTCAGGTATCTTATACTGTCCTATATAAATATGAAGTCGTTCTTTAGAACTCACATGATAAACAGTATTCATGAGACTTTTCCCCTTCCTTTAGCTGCTGATTGACAAGTTTCTCCATATTACAGTGCATATAGAGAAACCTGCCAATCAATGATTGGGGCTAGTTGACATCTCATAAAAACATTGGACTAGAGATGAGCGAATCGAACTAGTCAAACTGGACTAGAGATGAGCGAATGCAGCTATTCAGCAGCCAGCCAGCCCTGTGATGTCACAACTCTATAAATAGCCTCAGCTATCTTGGATTTTGCCATTTTCCAGCATACTTAGTGCAGCGAGAGACGTCAGCAGGTGCTAGGGACAGTGACAGAAAAGACTTTAAAAATTTTTTTTTGCTGTATAGAAGTTTAGGGAAAGGATAGGAAGGAAATATTCCACAGTATTGAAGCAGAACAGGGTTCAGTAGGGGAGTTTACAGCCTGGGTAATAGGAACAATCCTATGCTGCATTGACTGCAGATCCAAATTGCCATTATACAGCTCTGTAATTACAGCAAACCGTTCTTGTTATTGGGGTGCAAGTGCTGATACAGCCATTAACAGGGTTTATTACAAGGAAATATTTCTATGTCTTATTTGCCCATGTGCAGTGCAGTTATATGTTCTAAAGAATTTTTGGGCTTGTATTAGTGGGAAAAAGGGCTTATTAGCCATCGTGTGGTGAAGTGAGAAAATTACAGCCCTTTTTGGCGTGTATTAGTGACAAAGAAAAATAAATATTATTTGCCGTTCAGCGGTGCAGTTATATATTCTAAAGCCCTTTTTGGTGTGTATAAGTGGCAAAAAAATATATAATATTTGCTGTTCAGTGGTGCAGTTATATATTCTAAAGCCCTTTTTGGTATGTATTAGTGGCAAAAAAAATATGTGTAAACGCTGATTTATTGGCGTGCATTTGTGGGAGGTGTGTAACTGCCTTTATATCCGGCATACACCCCTCCCTCAATGAATGTCTCGTCTTCGATTCTACCTACCACACGTGGAGGCAGGTGTCGGCGGCGTTCCTGGCCCTCGAGTCTACGGCCGAAGGTGAGTATGCTGCCTCATCCAGCAGCCTTGTCCACGTAGTCCGGCCGGCGGTGTCTCGGCTCCCCAAGGTTAGGGGGAGCGCCACCGCACCGGAACGATCGGCAAGGGAGCTACATGCGGCTCCCCACGCGGCCATCATCGTAGGGTTGCAGGGGACAGCGTGTTCCCAACTCCGGCACAGCGGTAAAGTCTTGCATGGGCCGCTGTGCAGTTAGAGAGGAAGGCAGATGGGCAGAGCTGTAGCAGGCTCGGTGGTCTATTAGTCAGGTCTGCCTGCTCCAGCTCAGTGCACAGGTCAGATCCCTGCTTTGCTGTTGAAGATTAAATGAATAATTTATGTTAAAGGGGGGAGGGGGTACATATGTGGTTTAGGCTATTGTGCTTGGCACCCACTTTGTAGGTTGTCAGCAGGCTTCTATTTTTTAAGTTGTAGCATATTTTGTCATATTTTCCAGGGAAAAAAAAAGGGAGAGAAGCTGAGGGTGTTTGTGTAGGTTAATCAGGTTTTACTCAGTTTGCTTCAGTGTTATAGTACTACTACAGAGCATGGTTTACGCCGGTTGGCTCTTTGTGCTAGGCTTAGTTGTACGCGCAGCGCAGCGTTCGTTCCGCTCAGTTTAGTCACTTTTGTTTTTCTGCAATACTATTGTTACGTTTTAATTCCTGTTTACGCTTGTACAATGGTGTTTCATGATTTGACGTTCATTTCTAGGTCCGTGCTTCCCTTTTCTCAAGTATCGCCAGAGTTTTGCTTTCAGATCAGGTAGTAGGGGAGAAGATGGGGGTGGGGGTTCAGTCAGGTGCAGGTCGTTTTCTTATCATTGTCTTCTGTCCAGAGTGTGCTATTTGTCTTCCTATTGCAGTTGTCAGTCTTTAAGGCTAATCCAGTTTGGGTAAGCATTTGGTGTCCATGTGTGTACGATAGTTACAGGGTGGCGGTTCCTTGTTCTGTCCTGATGTCTTCTTTTATCCGTCTCACCCTCGGTTCACACGTAATGTCCACCTGGGTCAATCAGCACGGGGGGTTACACAAGTTTACAGTCCCAAGACCATGACTCTGTTGTATGCTGTTTTCCGTAGTTGTGATGTTGCGTGCTTCAGACATCGTTGAAGCTTCCGTGGACAAAATGTCACCGGCATGTCGGAAGGGGGCAGTATACCATCTTTGCGCTCTTGGACTATCTCTAGACTAAAGTCAGAGCTTTCTAGGAGGGGTATCCCTTTCCCAGCTACCGCCAGAAAGGCTGAGTTGTACCGATTACTTACAGGGTCAGTGGGCCCACGTCAAGATGAGGTTCCAGTGGCTACAGTGCAGACGTCTCTTGATCAATTGCACGTCATGTTAAATAATCTCACGTCAGCCGTTAATAGTTTCCAGGCTAGGTTGGAAGCTATAGAATCCCGCAGCTCTGTCGTCCAGGTTTCACCTCCAGACGTGCCTGTGGCTTCGACGTCAGCAGCAGATCCCCCTCGTGCAACGACGTCTGTGCCTGTACTCACTCCCGCCCATTTTGTCCCGACGAACATCAAAAAGGACATTCTTGAGGGTAGGGATGTTAATCTCGCTTCTCTGTTAATTGCCACCAGGGATATTTCTGACAATAAGGTTATTGCCTGTGGTGAGGTATCTGTTGTATTGAGGGGTCGCGATCAGAGACTGAACCGCAAATTGACAATACCTGAATTTGTTATGGCCTTCAGTCTGTACAGAAATGTTGTTTGTTCTGTCAGACCCGATAGAAGGGAGGAGCTTGACTCATATCTGTTTAGAGTCACGGAGTTGGGGTATAAGTATGGTGGTAATTCTTTTTATGATTACCACTGTTCTTTTTCGGCCAAGGCCACCGCGACTCTCTCGCAGTTTCAGTTTGTAACAAACTGGGCAAGCTTAGATACCGAGCTGTTTTGTAGACACTTCGCTGGTCTTAAAGCACCATCCTGTACTTTGTGTCAATCGATTTTCCACTCCGGAGAGTGGTGTCACAAGTCCGCTGTTGGTTTTCAGACTAGCCCCTCTAGTTCACTGTCTGGACCGGACGCCCTCAGGCCTTCAGGGTCAGTAGATAAGTTAGGTCGGCCTGTTGTATACCTGGGTAAGGCTCAGATTTGCAACAACTATAATTTTTCTGCATGTAATTTCAGCCAATGTCGTTTGTTGCACATCTGTACTAACTGTTTCAGGGCACATCCTAAGATTTCCTGTACATTAAAATCAATCAAAGCCTATATGAGTGTCATCAATATTGATTGCCTTCGGTGGTATCTGCTAGGGCATCCCGATCCCAATTTTGTGGAGTTTTTGTCATCAGGTTTTTCCATAGGTTTTCACACCGGGTTGGTTTCATTGCCAGAATCTACTTACGAGTGTAAAAACCTGCAGTCAGCTGCTAGAAAGCCCAGCGCAGTAGACATGTTGATTAAAGCTGAGTTAGACAAAGGTTTCCTCATCGGTCCCTTTAAAAAACCCCTTTTTAGCAGTGGCGAGTCAGCCCGGTTGGGGTAGTCACAGGCAAATTCAGCAAGAAAGAAAGACTCATCATCAATTTGTCAGCCCCGCATGGGTCCCATGTTGCTAGTCTCAACTCCCTCATCCCATCCGAGGAGGTTAGCATGAAGTATTCCTCCATTGACCAACCCATAGCTATTATCATGCACTTAGGTCCTGGAGCAGCTTTATCTAAGGCGGATATATCCGACGCCTTTAAGCTTCTCCCGATCATGCCGGCCCTCTGGCAGTGTTATGGTATTAAGTGGCGAGACCAGTATTACTTCTCTTCGAAGCTCACGTTTGGCTCTAAAAGCAGTCTGTGGCAATTCGATCAGTTGGCACACGCCCTCCACTGGGTGTTAGAGAAAAAGGTACAGTGTGAGCATGTCATCCATTATTTAGCCGACTTCTTGCTGAAAGAAAGGCCAGGAGTTGCCCCAGTAGGTCTCAAGAAGCTGCTGGATTGTTTTCTCGGTTAGGCGTCCCAGTGTCCCCTAAAAAGGTTGAGGGTCCGTCCACTGTCATCACCTTCCTGGGCATTGTTTTAGACTCTCAGAACATGCTAACGAAGTTACCCACAGATAAACTGGTCAGGATCAGGAAAGTGATACACAGGTTCACGGTTACTACTGTAACCACTAAGGCCGAATTACAATCGCTGTTGGACATGCTGAACTTTGCCATGCGTATAATCCCACAAGGCAGGTCATTTGTTTCTTATCTGTTGACACTCCTCCCCTTAGCACCTTGTCAGGACAGCCTGGTGCACTTAGACAGTCTGGCTCTAGCAGATCTTCACATGTGGGATCACTTTGTCCACCAGTGGAATGGAATTTCCCTTTTCATTCCTGCAATATGTAGTAGTTCTCCTGTAATATTTTCTGACGCAGCTGCAAGTTCAGGGTTTGCAGTCATTTTTGGCACCCATTGGTTGGCAGGCGAGTGGCCAATCGAGGTCAGACGTATCCCGGGTTTCTTGCAGACCTCAGCACTATTTGAGTTGTATCCGACTGTCGCTGCCGCCCGTGTTTGGGGTAGCAATTGGTCTAATTGCTCAGTTTTGTTTGTAACAGATAACGCAGCTGTTATCGATATTTTAACTAGCGGTTTGTCTAAGTCCTTACATATTATGAGTCTCCTGAGGCGTCTAGTACATCATTCGTTGGTACATCATTTCCGGTTCAGTTGTGCAAACTTGCCTGGTACACAAAACATGGCAGCGGATGCCTTGTCACGAGCTAATACCTCCCTTTTCTTTCAGATCATGCCAGAAGCGGACATCACAGGTGCCATGATTCCTCCGCACTAGTCACTAGTCCTGGTCTAACTGAACACCTAGCTACCGCTCACATGTTGCTTGCTAAATCTCTTTCACCTAATACGGCCAGGGCATACCACACAGGGTGGAACGCATATTGTAGGTTCCAGGAGCGGTTCCCTCAGGGGCAGTCCAGCTTTGTAGAATATATTCCAGCTTTCATAGGGTTTTGTCACTCTGAGTTGAAGTTATCCCATAATACGGTTAGGTCCTACCTAGCAGGGGTTCAGCACTTTCTGGCTGTGAGCTACCCGGATCGGGGTTCTTTATTCTCTGTCCACGCTGTTAAGGCCGCTTTGAGGGGTGTGGGTAAATGTAGTGTGAAAGGACGGGTCCGTAGACAAGCCATTTCAGGTCAGGTTTTCTGTGATCTCTCTGACGCCTTAGACAAGGGTCCTTATGGTTTCCTCCTTAGCCTAGTGCTCAAAGCTGCTATTTAGCCTTTTATGGATTCTTGAGACCTGGTGAGTTCACAAGCTACTCCAACAGCAGTAAGTTTGTATCCATTAGCCAACTGGTCCCGAGTGTTGAGGGTTTCTCTTCACTATTGCCAGTGTCGAAAACGTCACAGGTGGGTCCTCTGGCTCAGGTGTCGTTCTTCCCCACAGTACACCGTTGGTGTCCCGTCCGTGTACTCCATCAGTTACTGGTGACATTAGATGGCCTTGGGCCGAATAGTCCTTTGTTGCCTTTCGGCCAGTCGCCTTTCACTACCCACCAGCTTGTGTCCTATATACGCCCTCTGTTGTCCGGTTTAGGTGTGGATCCAGCTTCGGTGTTGGGTCATTACTTCCGCATCGGGGCTGCATCCGCAGCTTCAAAACATCAGGTGTCGGCGCACGTCATCCAAAAGTTAGGTCGCTGGCGGTCATCATGTTTAAGCAGGTATATTCCTCATCCTAAGGTCGAAATGTTGCTTGCCTTTCAGAATCTGGTTCTGTAATTTTGTGATGTAATAAAGAAAATCCTGCCTTTCAGTTTGCTGTTTTTGCCCTCTATTCAGGCGTCCCTACATCGCCGCGGTTACAGCATAATTCTAGCCGCTTTAGAGTTAAAGGGATTCTGTCACCATGTTGCAGCATATATAGATGCGGATATGCATGGCTAGATCGCCGCTAGCATGTCCGCACTATATGTGTGCCATAGCGCTGCGCTTCTTTATTGACTGTAAAAAATGATTTTATTAATATGTAAATTAGGGAGTCAAGGTGCCCAGGGGGTGGTACGAACCTTTCCTGTGCCCAGCCATGCCCCCTGTGAAGGAGCCCAGCACCGCCTCCGTTGTATCATTCTCATCCGTGCTGACAGTTAGAGCGCTGTAAGTCTCGCGATGCGCGAGATCGCGCATGCCCAGTTCTGACATAGTGTTCCTTCCCTGTGCTGGCATCAGCCCAAATTTCAGCCCTTTTTGGCGTGTATTACTGGCAAAAATATATATATATCTGCCGTTCAGCGGTGAAGTTATATGTCCTAAAGACTTTTGTGGCATGTATAAGTGGAAAAAAGTAAGGGCCTATTTGTCGTTCAGCGGTGTAGTTATATGTTCTAAAGCCTTTTGTGGCGTGTATAAGTGGAAAAAAGTAAGGGCTTCTTTGTCATTCAGCGGTGCAGTTATATGTTCTAAAGCCTTTTTTGGTGTCTACTAGAGGGGAAAAAAAAGGCTTATTAGTAGGGTTGAGCGAACACCTGGAAGTTCGGGTTCGCCGGGTTCAGGCGAATTTTGCTGCAAAGTTCGGGTTTGGGACCCGAACTTGACCCCAAACCCCATTTAAGTCAATAGGGACCCTAACTTTGGGGCACTAAAACGTCTCTAAAAAAGTCATAGAAAGGGCTGGAGGGCTGCAAAAGGAAGCAAAATAGGCGTAAGAGCAGGACAATTGCCCTGCAAACAAATGTGGATAGGGAAATGAATTAAAATAACATAAAATTTAAGAAAAAAGGAAAAAATAATGATCTTGGGCTAGGATGTGGAGGTCAAAATGGAGTAGGAGGTTGTGGAGGCGGTGGACATGGTGGTGTAGGTGGAATCCGTAGTGGAGGAGAAGGTAGCCAACACTATTTCGGTAGTTCTTTTTATTTATTATTTATTTATTTTTTGAAATTTGACAATACTCCACATTGGCTGTGGACAGGCGGCTGTGCTTGTCAGTAATCACTCCCCCTGCTGTGCTGAACACACGTTCGGACAATACACTGGCTGCAGGGCATGCCAGCCACCTTAAGGCCCCTTTCACACGGGCGAGTTTTCTGCGCGGGTGCAATGCGTGAGGAGGACGCATTGCACCCGCACTGAATCCGGACCCATTCATTTCTATGGGGCTGTGCACATGAGCGGTGATTTTCACGCATCACTTCTGCGTTGCGTGAAAATCGCAGCATGCTCCAGTTTCTGCGTTTTCCACGCAACGCAGGCCCCATAGAAGTGAATGGGGCTGCGGGAAAATCGCAAGCATCTGCAAGCAAGTGCTGATGCATTGCGATTTTCCCGCATGGTTGCTTAGCAACGGGACCCGATCTCTATTATTTCCCCTTATAACATGGTTATAAGGGGAAATAATAGCATTCTTAATAAAGAATGCATTGTTAAATGAAGAGGAAGGGGTTAAAAATAATAAAAGTTAACTTACCTTAGCCACTTGATCGCGTAGTCGCGATCTCTCCTCTCTTTCCCTGCAGCATCTAAGATCTAAAGGACCTGTGATGACGTCACATCACATGGTCCAATCACATGGTCCATCTTACCATGGTGATGGACCATGTGATTGGACCATGTGATGTGACGTCATCACAAAAGATATTTTAAAACAGTATAGAAAACAAATACATAAAACACTTGGATTCCTTGATAAACAATCAATATGGGTAGCTTGATTTCGATTAACTTGTTGTCTCCATGATTGTACGACCAGACTGCAATGTTAAAATGTTATAAAATATTCCTTGAATGTATATCTCCACTTCCAAGGGTAAGTGATAGTGCCCTCACTATCAATGGTAAGTCCAGATAATTTAACGATAGGCTTATATAACTCTGGCACAATTGGCCTAAAGTCCCAATAATATGGGCATTTCTTAAAGGTATGTACTCACTATACGACTTGATCAGCTGTTATCCACGGGCGGCGTGTGTGGCTTCCCACACTTTTTTTGTTCTGCACCGCTGGTTTTCTCGTAGTGTTGCGAGAACACCGTCAATCCCGTCAGAAACAGACAAGCAATTCAATATTGGCTTCCTTAACGTAGTCCATACATGGCTATCGGCAAACCACCTTACATCTGTTGGGTACTGTACACTCCACTGTCTTGTCCCTTCCTCAGTGGCAATACGTGGAAGTGTTTTGTACCCTTTTTATACTCATTTGGCTCCCCCCATAATGGCTTCTCATAATCTCTGCGATGGATCCACTTAATTTGTTCCAATCAAGCTATTTAAACAGTTCCCTCTTGATTATAAATGGGGACTCTCGTGGATTTCATTGTTCGCCATATAAGTCACAAGTATTATCATATACATCAAGGTATCCTGATATAGAATCCTTTACTTTCAAATTTTTAACATTAAACCATGCTACCACATTTATGCATACTTCATACCATTCTGTTGACAACATATTTAAAAAAATAAAAAATAAATAAACGCATATGCGTTTGTTATGCATTTTTCATGCATTTTTTTCATTTGATGCATTTTTTTGTGTTTTGTGTGCAATACATTCTCTTTAATCTTTCTAATGTCTTCAATATATTGCCAGAACTACAAAACATTCACAAAAAATGTTCTTCTATCTATTGCGAGTCTGAATTAGGAATGGGGCGGGGGTCTTCGCTGGAGAAGGACCCCCGAGGGTACTAAACACTCGGGGGTCCTCTGTCCACCGAAGAACCACGTCCTCTACTCACAAAAAGCCAAATATCTCAAGTCAGCATTTAGGCCGAATGGCACCAGTGTATTCAATTCAAAAATGCGTCTTGATTCCAATCTCGACATTTGTTTAATTATATCGCCCCCCCTCCAATGTATATTAACTTTATCTATTGCAGCGAACCTCAACCCTGTGGGGTCTCTATTATGATAATCTATAAAATGCTGAGAAAGGGTATGTTTTTTATATCCATTCCATTAGTAACATGTTCAGAAATACGTTTTTTCAGCATTCGTTTGGTACGAACCATATTGTTTACCGCATGGGCATACAATGATATACACCACTCTTTCTGATTTGCAGGTCAAACATTCTTTTATCACATGTCTTGTACCATTACTGTGGGAAATTATTTCTTTAGTAGTCTTAGGGAATGAAGTTAACGTACACACACTACATTTCCCACATTTGTGGAAACCTTCCAACCCCACCCATTTAGATAGTGTTGTGTGCGATTTCTTTGGAGGTCTAACAGAGGGGGCTATTTTGAGTGCTAAACTTGGGGCTCTTAAAAAGGTTAATAATGGTTATGTTGAAATTATTTTACCTATTCAGCAGGGTGGCCACCCAGTAATCAGCACTGGTTAGAATGTGGGCAACTCGGTGGTTGTTGTGCAGGTACTGCAGCATGTAGTCGCTCATGTGTGCCAGGCTGCCCAGAGGCAATGACAACATATTCTCTGTGGGAGGTGTATCGTCTATGTCCTCTGTATTGCCCAAGCCACATTTCAGTGATGCCCATGAGCTGCTTTGGGTGCCACCCTGCTGTGAACACAGTTCCTCCTACTCATCCTCCTTCTATTCATCATCCTAGAGAACTGTTCCGTGGCTGTTCAACTGTGTACCTGGCCTCTGTTGGTGCAGGAACCCACCCTCCGAGCCACTTGTGAATGACTGGCCTGACAACCGTGAAAATTATTCCTCTTCCTCCTCCACTTCCTCCTGTGCCACATCCTCTTCCATCATTGCCCGAAGTGTTTTTTCAAGGAGACATAGAAGTGGGATATTAATGCTGAGGACTGTGTCATCGGCACTCGCCATGTTGGTGAAGTACTCGAAACAGCGCAACACGGCACACACATCCTGCATGGAGGCTCACTCATTGGTGGTGAAGTGGTGCTGCTCCGCAGAACGACCCACCCCTACGTGCTGTAGCTGAAACTCCACTATCGCCTGCTGCTGCTCGAACAGTCTCTCCAACATGTGCAGGGTGGAGTTCCACCTTGTGGGCACGTCGCATATGAGGCGGTGCGCGGGAAGGCCGAAGTTTCGCTACAGCGCAGGCAGGCGAGCAGCAGCAGGGTGAGAATGACGAAAACGCAGACAGACATATCAAGGTAATTTTTCAGGAAGCTCTGCACCACCAAATTCAGCACATGCACCAGGCAAGGGATGTGCGTCAAACCGGCTAAGCCCAGAGTTGCTACCAGATTTTACCCATTATCGCACACCACCAGGCCGGGCTTTAGGCTCAGTGGCACCAACCACTCGTCGGTCTGTTGTTCCATGCCCGACTATAGCTCCTGCGCATTTTTACCCCAAACAGATGAGTTTCAAAACAGACTGCTGCCATTTCCCCCTGGCTGTGATGAAGTTGGTGGTGAAGGTGTTACGCTGACCAGATGAGGAGGTGTTAGAGGAGGAAGTGGAGTAGGAGGAGGAGGCAACAGAAGGCAAAGAGAAACGTCCTGCAATCCTCGGTGCAGGAAGAACATGTGCCAAACTGCTATCCGCCTCAGGCCCAGCCGCCACTGCATTTACCCAGTGTGCAGTTAGGGAGATATAAAGTCCCTGCCCGTGCTTACTGGTCCATGTATCGGTGGTTATGTGACACAGATATGGTTGCGCAGTGCACACCTAATTTTGCCCGCCACTTGGTTGTGCAGGGTGGGGATGGCTCACCTTGAAAAGTAGCAGCAGATGGGAACCAATTACTGTGGGACAGCCACCGCTATATGTTTTTTTAAAATTCTCCATCTCCACCAGACGGAATGACAGCATTTCAAAGGCCAGGAATTTTGAAATAAATTGAATGAATTTTTGGCAATAAGGGCCAGGGATCACGGGTGAGTAGGGGGGTACTTCCTCTTTCTCTCCAGTGTTTGGGAGATTGACAGCTGTAAGCTTTCATGGGACATTGTGGAGATGCTTGGTGATGGTGACGGACGTGGTGGCATTGCTGCCACATCCTCTGTTTGCTGGGTGGCAGGTGCCACTTTCACTCCAGAGGGGGAGGAAGAGGCCGAGATGTCTAGAACCACATCATCCTCCACATCATCTTCCAGCCATTCTTCACCCCTGCAGTCCTTGCCGGTCTGCACACTTCAGAAAGCCGCAGCAGTTGGCACCTGTGTTTTGTCATCATCAGAGATGTGCTGCGGTGGTCCTTCTATGTCCACATCTTGAAACATAAGTGGTTGAGCATCAGTGCACTCAATCTCTTCCACTTTTGGAGCAGGGCTATGAGGATTAGTTTTGATCACGAATTTTCGAATTGCAAATTTTAATCGCGAATATCGGCACTTCGAGAATTTGCGAATATTTAGAATATCGCGAAATATATTCGCAAACGCGAATATTCGTTTTTTTTTTAAATACCAGTTTATGTGAATTTTTATGCGAATTTTCGCAATCAAGAAAATAATGACTAGAGATTACGAATTTGCGAATTTTCGAATATATGGCGAATGTTCGCCCAAATGTTCGTGAATTATCACAAATTCGAATATTGCCCCTGCCGCTCATCACTAAACCCTGCCAGCAGAGTCATCAAAAAGCATAAGAGACTGCTGCATGACTTGGCTCAGACTGCTTGGCTGATTTGCGGAGGAGGTGGGTTGAAAGACAGATGCCCATGGGCTGCAGGTGCCAATTCTGCGCTTTCAGCAGGGGACCGGGTGGGGGACAATGTGAAGGAACTGGAGGCACTGTCAGCCACCTAATCTACTACCGCCTCTACTTGTTCTGGCCTCACCATTCGTACACCGGTATTCGGACCTACAAAATAACACTGAATGTTCTGTCATCGACGTACACCTGAGGAAGGAGTTTCATTTGGGCGTGTAGCTGGCACAGATCGACCACGTCCTCTCCCTGAAACAGGAGCTCCACCAACCCCAGCAGCACCACAACCAGGGCCACATCCCTTATTTGATGCTCTCCTCATTCTTTGAGGTCACCCACTGAATAATAGACAGATTAAATATATTATTTTCCCTGTCACGTATGCAGTGCAGGTGTACTTCACGCAATAAATGGATATATGACGTGCACCTAACTAACAGACGGATTAACTATATTATTTTCCCTGTCACGTATGTGGTGAAGGTGTACTTCACGCAATAAATGGGTATATGACATGCACCTAACTAACAGACGGATTAACTATATCAATTTCCTTGTCGCTTATGCAGTGCAGGTGTACTACATGCAATAAATGGGTATATGATATGCACCTAACTAACAGACAGATTAACTATGTCAATTTTCCTGTCGTGTATGCAGTGCAGGTGTACTTCACGCAATAAATGGGTATATGACGTGCACATAACTAACAGACGGATTAACTATTACATTTGTGTGTCAGGGGTACAAAGTACAATGTTGCATTGCACCCACAAAAATAATCGCTGTAGGTCACCCATAGAATTAACAGCCAGATTGATGATTAGCTTTCTGTGTCAGGGGTGCAAAGATAGTGTATTGCACCCACAAAAAAATCGCTGTAGGTCACCCATAGAATTAACAGCAAAATTTATGATTATCTTTCTGTGTCAGGAGTACAAGAATGGTGTATTGCAGCCACAAAAAATCGGACGAACACTGTCCCTCACTTAAGCTGCCTGCTTTCTATCTCTTCACTACTGAGAACTGGTGGGCCTGTGATACACGTGATCCAGCTTATATAGAGACTGGGTCACATGATGCACCAGCCAATCTCAGCCATGCCCTTAGTAGGCATGGCTATGACGGCTTCTAAGTAGGGTTGAGCGAACCCGAACTGTAAAGTTGGTGGCGTTAAGTCATCAAACTACAGCAATTATTGAGGGTGCTATGCTATATATTTGTACCCAACCCTGAGCCCAGTGATACTGCAAAACATTTTTTAATCCATCTATTACTGAGGTGGGGGTCGTGGCCATTTTAGCAACTGCAGTGTCCTTGGAACTGCATGTGACCTGCATGTGCGCCAGCCTGCCAGGGACATCAGTCTAATAATTTTTTGGTAGCCCAGTGGAGGAAAAATTCATTTTTTCTGACAGGTCAAGTCCTTCTTATCTATTTTATAATTTTGGGGTGACATTTCTGTAGTTGGGGGAATAAACCCGTACTGTCGTACCACAGAGCACGTTTGCATATACCGCTGAAAAACCTATTTAAAAATTTTGCAGTGACATAGTACATTTCTGTAGTTGCTGTAATAAACCCGTACTGTCGTACCACAGAGCACGTTTGCATACACCGTGGAAAAAACTATTTTAAAATTTTGCGGTGACATAGTACATTTCTGTAGTTGGTGGAATAAACCCGTACTGTCGAACTACAGATCACGTTTGCATACAACACTGAAAAACTATAACTATAATTTTTGGGGTGACAAATGCATTTCTGTAGTTGGATTAATAAAGCCGTACTGTTGTGCCACAGAGCACGTTTGCATACAGTGCTGAAAAACCTGCTTTATAATTTTGGGGGTGACATACTGCATTTCTGTAGCTGGGTTAATAAACCTGTACTGTTGTGCCACAGAGCACGTTTGAATACAACGCTGAAAAAGCTATTTAAAAATGTTGCAGTGACATACAGCATTTGTGTATTTGGGGGAAATAAACCCGTATTGTTGTTCCACAGAGCAGTTTTGCATACAACGCACAGAAATGTATATTAAAATTTAGCAGTGACATACTACATTCCTGTATTTGGGGGAAATAAATCCGTATTGTTGTTCCACAGAGCACTTTGCATAGAACGCTGAAAAACCTATTTTAAAATTTAGCAGTGACATACTGCATTCCTGTATTTGGGGGAAATAAACCCGTATTATTGTTCCACAGAGCCGTTTGGCATTCAACGCACAAAAACTTATTTTAAAATTTAGCAGTGACATACTGCATTTCTGTAGTTTGTTGCAATAAACACTGGTTTTGTGCTAAATAGCAGATCTGAGGCCTACCCTGTATTTGAGTCATTTTAAGTAACTTTTTGAACTCCGCATATAGTTGGTTGCAAACACACAGGTTTTGTGGTAGATAGCCCATTAGTGGTGTATGCTGCATTTCTGACAGTCAAATTAAACCGTTAACTTCTGCTTTTACATTGTTAGTTTGAAAAATCTAATTTTTGGTGATAGTGAAGTAATTGTATTGAATTGCTCCGTTACACTATTGTGTAACCTAAAAAAAAGGATTTTGTTTATGACACGGGCACTGCCTTACTGTTAGTTAAATTAGTTGTTGACTATTGGCAGTTAAAATGACACCTGAGATAAACCATCTGTTAGTTTGGTGGGTGAACTCAAATAATGAGGAGAACATCAAATAAGGGACGTGGACATGGTCGTGGTGGCGTTGGTGAAGCTAATGTTGCTGGGAGAGGACGTGGCATTTCAAAGGGTTTCAGGGGGCATTTCAAAGGGTTTCAGGCCATTCATTCAGAAGTGGCTCAGAGGGTGGGTTCCTGCACCAGCAGAGGCCAAATACACATTTGGCCAGCCAGGGCACAGTTCTTGAGGACGAGGAGGAGGACGATGAGGTAGAGGAGGAGGAGGAGGAGGAACTGGGTTCACAGCAGGGTGGCACCCAACGCAGCTCATGGCCATCACTGGAGTGTGGCTGGGGGATACGAAGAACGAAGATGATACACCACCCAATAAAACGGTTAACTACTGCATTTACATAGTTGTTTGCAAAAAAACACTGTTTTTGTGCTAGATTGCACATTTGCGGCCTAAGCTGGGTTTCTGACAGTCAAATTAAACTGTTAACTTCTGCTGTTACATTGTGGGTAGGAAAAGTCTAATTTTTGGTGATAGTGAAGTAATTGTATTGAATTGCTCCGTTACACTGTTGTGTGACCTAAAGAAATTTATTCTGTTTATGACACGGGCACTGCCTTATTGTTAGTGAACTTAATTGTTGACTATTGGCAGGTAAATTGACACCAGAGATAAACCATCTGTTAGTTTGGTGGGTGAACGCAAATAATGAGGAGAACATCAAATAAGGGTCGTGGACATGGTCGTGGTAGTGTTGGTGGAGCTCCTGTTGCTGGGAGAGGACGTGGCTGTTCAGCGCCAACTTCAGGTCCAAGTGAAACACCTTCCTCAGGTGTGAGTAGGCGACAGAATCTGCAGCGTTATTTGATAGGCCCGAATTCTGCTCTATGAATGGTGAGGCCAGAACAAGTACAGGCGCTAGTAGATTGGGTGGCTGACAGTGCCTTCAGTACCTTAACATTGTCTCCACTGCTGAAAGCTCAGAGTTAGCACCTGCAGCCCATGCCCATCAGTCTTTCACCTCACCCCCTTGCAAATCAGCCAAGCAATCTAAGGCCCCAAGTCATGCAGCAGTCTTTTATGCTTTTTCATGACTCTGCTGGAAGGGTTTCCCAGGGCCATAACCATAGCCCTGGCCCAGAAGTGGAAGAGACTGAGTGCACGGATGCCCAACCACTTAGGTTTGAGTATGAGGACATGGGAAGACCACCGCGGCACGTCTCTGATGATGACAAAACACTGGTGCAAACTGCTGCCACTTTCTGCGGTGTGCAGACCAGCAAAGAAGGCAGTGGTGAAGACTGGGTAGAAGATGATGTTTAGAACGATGAGGTCCTACACCCCAAAATATGCCACTTAAATCCATGTTATTCATGAATGGTGGAAAAATCATATTATTTAATGCTAGGAATTACCTTTTCGGCCTGCGCTGCATATGTGTCGGGGACAATAATATAGTTAATCCATCTGGGAGTTCAAGGGTTGACATATTCCAATTTTTTGCTGTCAAGTAACCCTGCACTGCATAGGTGACAGGGACCGAAAATTTGAAAAATCTTCTTTTAAATTGTTGGGTTCAAAATTACCATTTTATCCAGGTACAAACCCCCGCTCTGCATAGGTGATAGTGACCGAAAATGCTGAAAATCTTCTGTTAAATTGTTGGGTGAAATATTACCATTTTTGCCGGGTGCAAACCCCTGCTCTGCATAGGTGACAGGGACTGAAAATTTCAAAAATCTTCTTTTAAACTGTTGGGTGCAAAATTACCATTTTTGCCGAGTACAAACCCCTGCTCTGCATAGGTGACAGTGACCGGAAAAGCCGAAAATCTTCTTTTAAATTGTTGGGTAATATTACCATTTTTGCTTCGGTATAAACCCTTGCTCTGCATAGGTGACAGGGATAGAAAATTAGAAAATTCTTCTTTTAAATTGTTGGGTGCAATATTACCATGTTTGCCATTAATAAACCCCTCCTCTGCCTGGCTGCCAGGGGTCTACATTTTTAAAATTCGTCTGTTATATTGGTGGGTGACATGAACCCCATTTTGCCTTGAATTAACCCCTCCTCTGCCTAGGTGCCATGAGCCTACATTATTAAAAATCGTCTGTTCCATTGGTGGGTGACATCCACGCAGTTTTGGCGGTGAAAAATCCCTGCTCTGCCTGGATGCCAGGGGACTACATTTTTAAAAATCGTCTGTTCCATTGGTGGGTGACATCAACCCAGTTTTGCCAGTGAAAAGTAACTGCTCTGCATAGGTGACAGTGACCTAAATTTCTAAAAATCGCTTGTTCCGTTGGTGGGTGACATTAACCCCGTTTTGCTGTGAATCAACCCCTCCACTCGCTGGGTGCCAGGGGCTTACATTTCTAAAAATCGCCTGTTCCATTGGTGGGTGACATGAACCCTGTTTTGCCGTGAATAAACCTCTGCTCTGCATAAGTGACAGGGACCTAATTTTTTTTTAAATCGTCTGGTCCATTGGTGGGTGACATGAACCCTGTTTTTCCGTGAATTAACCCCTCCTGCCTGTGTGCCAAGGACCTACATTTTTAAAAATTGTCTGTTCCATTGGTGGGTTTTATGAACCCCTTTTTGCCGCGGAAAAGCCCCTGCTGTGCATTGCTGACAGGGAACCAAATTTGGTAAAAATGTCTGCTAATGACCGAAAGATGCGTGACTACAAACGCACGCTGGTAGACGCCCTGCTGATGGCATTTCCACCTGACGCCTCCTCAACCTCCTACTCCACATCCATTTCCTCCTCCTAGATCAAGATTTTAATTTTGATTTATTATATTTTAACTCATTTCCCTATCCATATTTGTTTGCAGGGCACTTACCCACATTTTGCTGCCTTTTGCAGCCCTCTAGCCCTTTCCTTTCTAGCCCTTTCCTTTACAGCCATTTTAGTGGCCAAAAGTTCGGGTCCCTATTGACTTCAATGGGGTTCGGGGTCAAGTTCGGGTTAAGTTCACTTTTTTGTGAAGTTCGGCCGAACCCGTCGAACCCGAACTTCCAGGTGTCCGCTCAACTCTACTTTTAAGCTTTTAAGCACACAGCTAAAAAGCATGTTGATTGGTTGCCCTGCAGTCTTTCAACAAGCTTCACTAAATGCCTGAACACCGAACTCGAACTTTCGTATCCTGGTACCAAAAATCGTAAAGTTCGGTACGGACATTGGATATTGCTTAACACTATTTATTACCCATTGTGTGGTGAAGTGAGAAAATTACAGACTTTTTTGGGGTGTTTTAATCTTCTATTTATTTATTTGTGCTAACAGTATGTCATACAGAGCAGTGCCATGCCCTGCACAGCGAAATGGCAGAGGCCTAAATGTTTCTGGCGCAGGCAGTTAGAAGCCTGAGCTCCAGGTGTCATCTAGCGGTCGTGTCTTGTCCAGCAACCCAGCGGTTCTTGAATCGTTGACTCGGTCATCCACTTTGTCCCAAGTGACAACAGACACCCCCAGCCAAGAGTCGGTGGATTTGTCAGACACAACCATTAGTTGGCATGGCCTGGGAGCAGGCCCTGTGCCCTCACCTGTTCTAAACCTGCCTCTGTCCTTTTCTGTTCCCTCAGCCAGACAAGTATTATATGCTGTTGGCTTAACTCCACTATACAGCGAGGATGATCTACTAGAGGACAGTCAGCAGCTACTGGCAAGCCAAGATGTGGAGAAGACATCCTCTGCTTCCTCTGGTAGGGGGGTAAGTAATAATTAGGAGAGTTGCATAAAAGCTGGTGTTGAGCGCGCTCAGGCTCCTGACCCAGAGACCGTTGAGGAGGACATCAGTGACATGCAGACAGTACTCGATGATGATGATGTAGCTGATCGCACTTGGGAGCCGGGTGAATTAGGGGCGTTATCATAATCGGGAGAAGAGGGTGACAGCTTGCCCGTGAGGCAGCAGTGGAGCCATCAAGTCGCTAGCATGGCCGGAAGTCAGCAGTGTGGCAGCAGTGGGAGGTCAGGAGCCAAATGTGCCCGAGGTACACCACCCGCTTTGCAGGAGCCTACCTGCCCGGAAAGTAGTAGTGCAGGAGTTCACGGAAGCAGCTGTGGTAGCAGTCAGTCAGTTCGGAGTGTTGGGGGTAAAATCACCTTTTCTGCACTCTGCAGTGTGGCAGTTTTTTGTTAAGACGCCAGAGGAGGTGAACATGGCCATTTGTAGAATCTGTGGGCAGAAGGTGAAGCGTGGTCGGGGTGCCAATGATGACACCATGACCCTGCATCAACATATGCAGCGTCACCGTAAAGTGGCCCAGGAGACCCGTGGCTCCGATGTGGTGGTCCAGCCTGCCGCAGAAACCGCTGCCCCACCCAGTGGCACGCAGTCGATATCAGGCAGTCAAGGCTCCACCACCTCAGCCGAAGGGAACTGTCTGTCCTTCCCATCATCTGCCTGGTCCTGATGCTCCTGCTCGTCCTACTCCTCATCAGTCATTCCATCAGCAATCGATCACCGAAACGGCGCAGAAGCTGAACGTGCTCCTGGCCAAGTTGCTGGTGCTGCAGTCAGTCCCATTCCAAGTGGAGGACTCTGCACCTTTCAGAGAACTGATGGCTTGCGCCAAGCCGAAGTGGAAAGTCCCAAGCCATAATTTTTTTGACAAAAAGGCAGCCCTGTACACATATGTAGAACAGAAGGTGGGCCAGTCCTTGAGCCTGTCGGTGTCTGCCAAAGAATCTTGGCTTTCTCCGCAGCAACTGAAAATCGGAACCAAGGTGACCGACAACGGGAAGAACCTGGTGTCGGTGCTGCATCAATGAGGGCTGAGCCATGCGCCCTGCACGGCACACTTGTTGAATCTAGTTGTCAAGCAGTTCCTGAAGTCTTCCACCCATCTGCAAGACATCCTGAAAATGGTCAGGAAACTTTGTATGCACTTCAGCCACTCGTACACTGCAAAGCACACCCTCCTTGAGCTAAAGAGGCAGAGCAGCATCCCCCAACATAGGATGATATCTGATGTTTCCACCCATTAGAATTCCACCCTCCATATGTTGGACTGACAATATGAACAGAGAAAGGCCATAAAACGATTTCTTGATGATCCAAGAGGACAGGAGTATTCACTTGTGTAACTTCGATGTCAGCGAGTGGCAGCTCAAGCGCGACACCTGGCGTTTGCTCAGGCCCTTTGAGGAGGCCATGTTATTTGTCAGTTGCCAGGACTACGGGACAAACAACGTCATTCCACTGCTTCATGTCCTGGAACAGATACTGCTAAATCTGGCTGGTCAGGGGACTAGAGATGCGGTGCTTATATCTCACGGCCACATGATCCCTGTGGGGGCTGAACTGGAGGAGGAGGAGGACATTGGAGCATAAGCAATGTGTAGCGAAGTGGGTGGTTTTTATACACAGGTAACAGGGAGAAAAAGCAGGAGCAGCCCGAGTAGCTACAGGGCGATGAGGAAGATGAGGCAGAGGACCCAGAAATACTGGGGCAGTATGCAGTGGAGATGGAGGCAGGGAATCCCTCTGAGTCACTTGCACAAATGTCCCGATAGTGACAGACGAATTGTCACCATTCGGCAGACGGATAACTTCTGGCTCTCCACCTTGTTGGACCCTCTCTACCCGTCCAAAATGGGGGCTTTTTTTACACCTGATTAGAGGGAGGACAATTTGAATTACTATAGAGACATCCTATGTAGTCAGTTGGCTGCTACCTATCTGTACCATCGTCCATCCCATCGCAGGTCTGACCGGGGTGCCCTTTGCATTCACATTCCTCTGTCATGGCTGCTGTGAGCAGTTCCAGCTCCATCAGCAGCAACTTGAGTATAGAGTTGCTGATGAGCAGCTTTCTTCACCCGCCTAGTAAAGAAACTACTCTCCAGCAGCAGCAGCAGCTAGACCTGGAGCAGGACCTGAACAAGCAGGTGGTGGCATAATTTGACAGCATCCTGCCACCCCACATTGAAGATCTGATGGACTACTGGGAAGCCAAACTGGATTTGTGGCCGCACCTGGCAGAGTTTGCCCTGGAAAAGCTGTCCTGCCAAGCCAGTAGTGTGGCATCAGAGCGGGTGTTTAGTGCGGTGGGGGCCATAGTTACCCCAAGAAGAACTCGTCTGTCCACCCAAAATGTGGAGAGACTGACCTTTTTAAAGATGAATCAGGCGTGGATCAGCCAGGATTTCCATCCTCCAATGCCTGATGCATCAGTCTAGATTATCCATGGTGACACACCAACACTTTGACAAAAGAGACCCTTTTCTTCTTGCTACATGCCTTAGCTACTATTCTGATGCTGCCACTCGCCTCACACATCTGATGCCAAGTGCTCCATCTTTCACCCACCATCTTCAGCTAGTACTGGCATTGCCACCCACCTCCCTACTCTGTCACCCGGTCACTCTGTGGTCTCCTGATGCCTCTGCCACCTCCACACTATGTCACCTTGCCACTCTGTGGTCTCCTGATGCCACCTCCACACTATGTCACCTTGCAACTCTGTGGTCTCCTGATGCTGCTGCCACCTCCACATTTTGTCACCTTGCCACTCTGTGGTGCCCTGATACTGCTGCCACCTTCACACTATGTTACCTTGCCACTCCGTGGTCTCCTGATGCTGCTGCCACCTCCACACTATGTCACCTTGCCACTCTGTGGTCTCCTGATGCTGCTACTAACTCAACACTATGTCACCTTGCCACTCTGTGGCCTCCTGAAGCTGCTGCTGCCACCTCCACACTGTCATTGTGCCACCCTGTGGCCTCCTTCTGATGCTGCTGCTGCCACTTCCACACTCTGTCATTGTGCCACTCTGTGGCCTACTGATGCTGCTTCTGCTACCTCCACAATGTCATTGTGCCGCTCTATGGCCTCCTCCTGATGCTTCTGCCACCTCCAGACTATTATTGCGCGACTGTGGTCTCCTCATGCTGCTTCCACCTCACTACTATGTCATAGGGCCACTATGTGAACTTCTCATTGTTCTGTCTTCATACACGTTTACACAGTGCACAGTCTGACATGAAGCATAAACCATTCAGCATAAACCAATATGAGCACTGTTCTTCGTAGTCTAACTTATTTATTGGTCAACAGGTTGTACTCTCTGCGCGGTGCACGTGAGTGAGAGATTGCTCAAGTGTGTGGTAAAACGACAAGAATACAAATAACATGTATAAGTTTAAAGTATAGAATAGCATGTACTTTAACATTTGCAGAACACTGAAGCACATGGTATTATGGCTGCCCAACATAGGACTACATGTCTAACTAACAGTAGTAACAACTCCCAGAGTAATAATTACAACTGACTGAAAAGCTCTGCATAACATAATATCCCTGAAATAAAGGTAGATATCTCACCAGATATGATTTTACAAGAATGGTGGAGTTTGAGAAGGAGATATGTAGAAGGGCAGCTCTGCTGATGTGTCCTGGTGACTGGAGACTTCTCGTTTCCAGGATGCTTTGCACACTCACAATGCAGTGCACCGCCCACAATGCAGTAGCCTTTGTGACAGAAAAAACAAAGTGTATTGCAACTTAACACCGTTAGATGGTGCCACACTACTCACTACAGAAATACCAAAACTGAGGCAGACGTGCTCTGTAATGATTTTCAAACTCTGTTGGGCAGAACACTCATGCTGTTCCCACCCTCCCCACTTCATGACTGGGCCACTATTTTACCTTTCGGCCTGGCAGACATCATCATTTATTTAACCCTTCTTCTGTTCTGTCAGAAGGAAGCAAAAATGAGATGCACAACCGATCCTGTCTATGTAACAGCTGTTAGGCCTGCATGACATGTTCCCTATTTTGCACCGGAATTGGCTTATGATTTAGTAGCCAAAAGCAGGAGTGGGTACAAAACACAGAAGACACGCAAATATTCCAATTACGTGTCATCTCTGTTTTGGATTCACTCCTGCTTTTTGGGGGGGCTTTAGCAATACTGATGGATTACTGACCAAATGCTGACAGAGTAGAAGCGGATGCTCCACAGACAGGATCCGTTTTTTGGGGGTTATTGTTCTGACAGAGCAGAGGAAGGGCAAAATAATCAGTGATGTCAACACAAACTTACTGCTGACACCCTCTCCACTCTGTTGCATAAGCGTTTACTAGAACAGGTTCTGTTGACATCTATGTAGAATCACCTGCCGACAGTGTAAAAGGAGTGAGCTTCTTCTTGATGCTAACATTGACCTGTAAGACTGAGTTCACACTTATTTAGTCAGTTATTTGGTCAGTTTTGGCCCCATAACTGCCCAAATAAGTGAAGTGTGCAGTGATTCTAAGAGTGATGCCTGTCATCTGCATGTCATAATGACTCACAGTATTGTTTCACTACTAAAGCAGACTCCCTGTGCGTGTTACTGCAAAGCACAGTGTTCTATACCACTGTAAAGGCTCTCTGCAGCCAGGAAATAGCAGTTTTTTAACATGATTCGCCACAAGTAAATTCGGATTGAACCGAGGCGAACCGGCCGAATCGAATTTTTGAGAAATTTGCTCATCTCTAATCTCTATGTGCTTTCAGTGGTATATAAAAATTTGTCTAAAGGTGTGTGTTCCACATCTCAATTAAAACTGTCTTTATTTACTTTGACTCCAATATAATGTGTCGGAAAAACTCTGTGCTGGGTAATAGTTTTTTCTCACTTCATTCACTTGGCTGCTGAACAGTGAACATGCTCCAACCAATTAGTACAGCATTAGCATCATTGCAGCAATGAAAGTGCCTTTTAAATGAATGCATTTGTTCCAGATCATGCCAGACAGAGATCTGTATTTATTTCATAAATTCCCACAGAGTGCAGGGCATAATTACGACTGTATCATAATTATCATGGCCAAATGCTTCCATGGAAAAAAGAGGTCAAACATTTCTGTTATAAATTCATCCTACAAACTAAGGTCAATAAAAAGGAAAATGAATGGGTTGATACTGAGCTGGTTAATGTAGGGCTGCATTCTGTATAGATTCTTTTTTATATATATTTTTTAAACTGCACAAGGAGAACAAAGGGTACTTCATCTTATGTTTTAAAACTGCAGGACTGTGATATGCATTAACCCTTTTATGCTCAGTGACATACTATTATGTCACAGAGCACTGGCATTTAATGCTTTGTGCCATAATAGTATGTCATAGCGATGGTGCGGGTTCTGGAGCCGTGTCTGTGTCACTGCTTGCAGGGGCCAGCTATATTATGCACTTGGCACTCGAACAGGGGTGGACTGACCATAGACCCTGCAGGGAAATTTTCCGGTGGGCCGATGCCCAGGGGAACACCTGAGCCCTCCCTAAGCTGCAGGGCAGGTAGCGATCTGACACTCCCAGCGTTAATTAACAATGGGAGCATCAGGTACCGGCTTGGTACCCCAGCTGCCCTCCTCAATTCAACTCTATTACCATTATC
Source organism: Bufotes viridis (assembly GCA_033119425.1). Lineage (NCBI taxonomy): Eukaryota > Metazoa > Chordata > Amphibia > Anura > Bufonidae > Bufotes > Bufotes viridis. Next base: position 100,201,393 of record CM065592.1, on the reverse strand, counting down.
AAGATTGTGATACAGAAGAATACAGTGGCAGAAAAGAAGCCCATGGCTTCCTGCTCTGTCATTTACTCTCATCGGAAATAGAGACTAGGTTTAAAGCCTATGAGGCAGTGTACAGTTGATACAGGGATGCAGGCATCTAAGGCCTCTGACTGGAAGAGGAATGTGGCCTACACTGCAGATGATATGGCTGACCCTGCCTACATGTGTTGCCCCACTTTCATTCAACTTGGTGGGGCCACTTTTAGGTTTTTTACAGAGTCACTTTAAGTTGCCAGTATGCCCCTGCACCCGGAACTCTTATCCAGGCATTTTAACCTCTCACAGACGCAGGGCGTACAGGTATGCCCTGGCATTCTGGTACTTATGGATCGAAGGCGTACCTGTACGCCCTGACTTCTTCCGATCACTGCTGCCCAGCCGGCGGTGATCGGAACAAGGTACCTGCTGAAATCACTCAGCAGGTACATTGGCCCAATGCCTAGGGGGGTCCTGTGACCCTATCCCCCCGCCCCCCGTATCGGCGATCGCTGCAAACCGCAGGTCAATTCAGAACTGCGGTTTGCAGCGCTTTCTTCGGTCTCTGATCAGAGAGTTAAAAATGCCTAAATTGTTGAATTTTAAGCCCCCCCCCCTGCATCCCGCAATCATATTGTGGCCGGGGGCGGTGTGGCAGGCAGGATTGCAATTGCGATCCCCCGCCCGCCTCCTCTGTAACATCGTTGGTGGCATAGTGGTTTTAGAAGAGTGTCAGCACATTGCTGACACTCTGCTAAAAATGGCTGGCATCTGTGCTTTTTTAACCCCTTCCATACCGCAGTCCGTACAGACAACTGTATGGAAGGGGTTAACAGGGAGAGAGCTCCCTCCCTCTCCCATCGGGGGCTGCTGTGCCCTTGCATTACTTGGGGGGAAACCCTCCTAATAGCAGAGGTGACAATATATTACTTTAAACTTGGCTTTAAACACCTACTCTTGGCTAAAGGACTAACTAGACTCAGCTATAAATAAAACTTAACTTTTATTCTATCATTGCCTATGGTTAAAACCTTTACCCTATTTCCTTTATTGATCCTATATATGATCCGATTAGTATCTAATGACGGGGGATAATGCGCACTTCTCCCCACTATCTGTCTATAAGGTATAGTATTCACTAATGCAGCAGAAATAGGGTTATGCGTAAAAATCAATGACCGCTACCCCCCGACATGTTTCGCCGTGAGGCGTCTTCAGGGGTTGCGGGTAGCGTCTAAGTTTGCAACGAGGTCACCGAAGCTTTTAAAGACTCTGATCCCCTCCTCTTTATGACGTCACTCCAAATTAACCTATCAACACCTCTCTAACAAAGCAGTTTATGTGTTCTTAAAGATAACTGGAGGATGGTTGTCACTCCCCCACGAATGACGTTGCAGTGACGTATTCGCGCAGGTCAATGGTCTTAGATTATTTTGTGATTTATGTTCTAGCGCAATTGCGCATGTTTACTAGCTTTGACTCGCGTTACTACTCGAGTGTTTCTGCGCAGGTTTCAAAACTTAGAGTTTGCATCGCATCTTAGAGTTTATCTGCGCATGTTCCTACACTTAGTTTCTTTTTCACTCATTTTGCACCATATATAAAGAGTGTGTTGTTTCTGGATATATTCTATCAGGATTATATGTGGACTATGATTCCAAAATTTCATAACTATGAAATTTTGGAATCATAGTCCACATATATCCTGATAGAATATATCCAGAAACAACACACTCTTTATATATGGTGCAAAATGAGTGAAAAAGAAACTAAGTGAGAACATGCGCAGATAAACTCTAAGATGCGATGCAAACTCTAAGTTTGAAACCTGCGCAGAAACTACTCGGTAGTAGCAGCGAGTCAAAGCTAGTAAACATGCGCAATTAGCTAGAACATAAATCACAAAATAATCTAAGACCATTGACCTGCGCGAATACGTCACTGCAACGTCATTCGTGGGGAAGTGACAACCATCCTCCAGTTATCTTTAAGAACACATAAACTGCTTTGTTAGAAGGTGTTGATAGGTTAATTTGGAGTGACGTCATAAAGAGGAGGATCAGAGTCTTCAAAGCTTGTGACCTCGTTGCAAACTTAGACGCTACCCGCAACCCTGAGAGCGCCTCACGGCGAAGCATGTCAGGGGGTAGCGGATCATTGATTTTACGCATAACCCTATTTCTGCTGCATTAGTGAATACTATGCCTTATAGACGGATAGTGGAGAAGTAGCGTATCCCCCGTCATTAGATACTAATCGGATCATATATAGGATCAATAAAGGAAATAGGGTAAAGGTTTTAACCATAGGCAATGATAGAATAAAAGTTAAGTTTTATTTATAGCTGAGTCTAGTTAGTCCTTTAGCCAAGAGTAGGTGTTTAAAGCCAAGTTTAAAGTAATATGCTGTGCCCTTGCAGCCCACAATTCTTGATAGGAGCACAGAGGGAGGGAGTTCTTGCCATGGTAATGGCAAGTCTGATCTGACTTCTGCTAAAGGCTGACTTCTGCTAAAGGCTGATCAGACTAAGTCTAAAGTAAAAAATACAGTACAGTACACTATATAGTGTACTGTACTGTATTATACAGACATCAGACCCACTGGATCTTCAAGAACCAAGTGGGTCTTGGTCAAATTTTTTTTAAAAAAGTGAAAAAAAATAAAAAAATAAAAAACACATCTCTTAATAAAAATTAAAAAAATAAAATACAGTACACATATTACGTATTGTTACGTCCGGAAAAACCTGCTCTATAAAACTATCACATGACCTAACCCCTCAGATGAACACTGTAAAAAACAAACATAAAAAAGTTGTAAAAAAAGCCATATTTTGTCACCTTACATCACAAAAAGTGTAATACTAAGCGATCGAAAAGGCGTATGCCTCCAAAAATAGTACAAATAAAACCTACATCTCATCCCGCAAAAAATGAGCCTCTATATGGCACAATCGCCCAAAAAAATAAAAAAAATATGGCTCTCAGACTATGGAGACCCTAAAACATGATTTTATTTTCTAAAATGCTATTATTGTAAAATAAATAAAAAAAGTATACATATTATGTATTTCCACATCCGTAAAAACCTGTTCTATAAAACTATCACATGATCTAACCCCTAAGGTTAATAATGTAAAAAAAATTAATAAAAACAATGTTAAAAAAATTTTTGTACCCTCACAATCACAAAAAGTGTAATAGCAAGCGATCAAAAATTTATATGCACCCCAAAATAGTGCCAATCAAACCTTCATCTCATCCCACAAAAAATGATACCCTATATAGGACAAAAGCCCTAAAAAATAAAAAGAAATGATTTTTTTTAATTTAAAAAATATTATTGTGTAAAACTTAAATAAATAAATAAAAAGTATGAATATTAGGTATCCCCACATCTGTAACAACCTGCTCTATAAAAATAACACATGAACTAACCCCTCAGGTGAACACAGCAAAAAAATATATATATAAATACGGTATCAAAAGCCATTTTTGTCACCTTACATAACAAAAAGTGTAATAGCAAGCGACCAAAATGTCATATGCACCCCAATATAGTGCCAATCAAACCACCATCTCATCCTGCAAAAAATGAGCCCCTATATAAGACTGTTGCCAAAAAAAAAAAAAAATTATATGGCTTTCAGAATGTGGAGACACTAAAAAAGATATTTTTTTTCAAAAATTCTTTATTATGAAAAACTGAAACAAAAATTCCCAAAAAGTAGTCATATTTGGTATTGTCGCGTCTGTAACAGCCTTCTCTATAGAAATAGCACACGATCTAACCTGTCAGATCAACTATGTAAATAACAAAAAATAAAAACGTTCCCAAAAAAGCTATTTTTTTTTTCCATTTTTATCCATTTTTCCAGTAACAAAGCATGGATTAACAGCCAAACAAAACTCAGTATTTATTGCCCTGATTCTGTAGTTTACAGAAACACCCCATATGTGATCATAAACTTCTGTATGGCCAGACGGCAAGGCGTAGAAGGAAAGGAACGCCATATGGTTTTTGAAGGCGGATTTTGCTGGACTGTTTTTTTGATACCATGTCCCATTTGAAGCCCCCCTGATGTACCCCTAGAGTAGAAACTCCAAAAAAGTGACTCCATCTAAGAAACTACACCCCTCAAGGTATTCAAAACTGAATATATAATCTTTGTTAACCCTTTGGGTGTTTCACAACAGTTATTGGTAAATGGAGATGAAAGTTTCGATTTTCGATTTTTTGGCAAATTTTCCATTTCTACTCTAGGGGTACATTAGGGAGGCTTCAAATGGGACATAGTATCTAAAAACCAGTCCGGCAAAATCTGCTTTACAAAAACCACATAGCGCTCCTTTCCCTCTGCGCCCTGCTGTGTGCCTGAACAGTAGTTTAGGACCACACATGGGGTGTTTCTATAAACTACAGAATCAGGGCAATAAATATTTAGTTTTGTTTGGTTGTTAACCCTTGCCTGGTGACTTGAAAAAATGGATTAAAATGGAAAATTTTCCAAAAAATTGAAATTCTGAAATTTGATCTCTATTTGCCATTAACTCTTGTGGAACACCTAAAGGGTTAACAATGTTTGTAAAATCAGTTTTGAATATCTTGAGGGGTGTAGTTTCTAGAATGTCATTATTTTTGGGTGTAATCCTCACAAAGTGTCTTCAGACCTGAACTGGTCCCTAAAAAGTGGATTTTTGAAAATTTCTGAAAATTTTTAAGATTTGCTTCTAAACTTCTAAGCCTTGTAACGTCCCCAAAAAATAAAATGGCATTCCCAAAATGATCCAAACATGAAGTAGACATATGGGGAATGTAAATTAATAACTTTTTTTGGCAATATTATTTTCTATTACAGAAATAGAGGAATTGAAACTTGGAAAATTGCAAATGTTTCAACATTTTTGGTAAATTTGGTATTTGTTTTATAAATAAAAATATTTTTTACTCCATTTTACCAGTGTCATGAAGTACAAGTTTTCTCCGTTTCTCTCTAGGAGAGAACTGCCAATCTTCAGCAGATGGGTGGGAAGAGCAGGAGATTATGTATAATTATGATTCTTCTCAAATAGATTTGACTCTTTTCAAGGCCTGTGCTGCAATGATTATGATGCTGGTTCTCGGCAACCACTTACTTTCAATTCATGAGTGACACCCCGCTGAAATCAACATTTCTGTCACTATTTTATGCTGCTCTCAGTGAGGTCAGCATAGAGTTGATGACAGGTTCCCTTTGGCCCCTTTCACACGGGCGAGATTTCCGCGCAGGTGCAATGCGTGAGGTGAACGCATTGCACCCGCACTGAATCCGGACCCATTCATTTCTATGGGGCTGTGCATATGAGCGGTGATTTTCACGCATCACTTCTGCGTTCCGTGAAAATCGCAGCATGCTCCAGTTTCTGCGTTTTTCACGCAACGCAGGCCCCATAGAAGTAAATGGGGCTGCGGGAAAATCGCAAGCATCCGCAAGCAAGTGCGGATGCGTTGCGATTTTTCCGCATGGTTGCTTAGCAACGGGACCCGATCTCTATTATTTTCCCTTATAACATGGTTATAAGGGGAAATAATAGCATTCTTAATAAAGAATGCATTGTTAAATGAAGAGGAAGGGGTTAAAAATAATAAAAGTTAACTTACCTTAGCCACTTGATCGCGTAGCTGCGAACTCTCCTTCTTTCTCTGCAGCATCTAAGATCTACAGACCTGTGATGACGTCACATCACATGGTCCAATCACATGGTCCATCTTACCATGGTGATGGACCATGTGATTGGACCATGTGATGTGACGTCATCACAGGTCCTTTAGATCTTAGATGATGCAGGGAAAGAGAGGAGAGATCGCAACTACGCGATCAAGTGGCTAAGGTAAGTTAACTTTTATTATTTTTAACCCCTTCCTCTTCATTTAACAATGCATTCTTTATTAAGAATGCTATTATTTCCCCTTATAACCATGTTATAAGGGAAAATAATCAGTTCTCCAGTAGACCCGAAACCGGACTTCAGTGATGAAGTCCGGCTTCGGGTTGGGTACCAAACATGGCGTTTTTTCTCACGCGCGTGCAAAACGCGTTGCAAACGTTTGCACCCGCGCGGGAAAAACACGCATATTCCCGCAACGCACCCGCCTCTTATCCGGGTGTCAAACATGACGCCCGTGTAAAAGAGGCCTTTAACTCCCTCTGTCCTCTAATTGGCACCCTGCAAACACAATTGTGGAATGCTAAATAGTTGCCTCACAAAAAATGATCAAAAGGCAACAATGGTACCAATAAAATCTACAGATTGACCCACAAAAAAATAGATAAATGATAAAAATGATAGGTGTCAGAATATGGCAAGACAAGGCAATCTTGTTTTCTTGAAAAAAGGAGCCTTTTATTTTTTTTTTAAGTGGTAAAGCATAAAAAAAAACATATAAATGTGGTATCTCCATAATTGTACTGACTCACAAAATAAAGTTAACATGTCGTTTTTAACACCTTCAACAACTTCACCCCGGAGAGTTTTTAATTTTTGTGTTGTCATTTTTCACTCCCTGCTTTTTCACTTTTCCTGTTCACATAGCCATATGAGGGATTTATTTTTTTTTTCAGGACAAGTTTTATGTTCTAATGACACCATTTAAGATTGCATATGATGTAGAGGGGAGCTGGAAAAAAAATTCCAAATGGGGTGGAATTGGAAAAACGAAATTCCACTACAGTTTTATGTGTTTTGTTTTTAGGGTGTTTTCACACTTGCGTTCTGAGGATCCGGCAGGCACTCCTGTCCCGCCGGATCCGTCAGAACGCAAGTCGCCTGAAAGCATTTGGCCCCTTTCACACGCATTGCACCCGCACTGAATCCGGACCCATTCATGTCTATGGGGCTGTGTACCTGAGCGGTGATTTTCCCATGATGGAAGCAGGTGATTGGACCATGTGACCCAGTGACATCACTGAAGGTCCTTTAACCCCCGCCCAGCTGAAGACAGAACAGGAGACCAGCAGCTACGCGATCAAATGGAGTAGGTAAGTTTGTTTTTTTATTATTTTTAACCCTCTATTGCCCATTTTACTTTGCATTCTCTATTGAGAATGCTATTATTTTCCTTTATAACTATACAATACTCAACTCGAAACCGGTCTTCAGTGATGAAGTCCGGCTTCGGGTCTGGGTACCAAAAATGCAGATTTTCCACACGGAAAAATCGCGCATTTTCCCACAACACACCCTCCTCTTATCCAGACGTCAAACGTGACGCCTGTGTGAAAGAGGCCTTTGAAGACTGATCAGGATCCTGATCAGTCTTTGAAATGCTTTCAGGTTACCATGGCAGCCAGGACGCTACTTAAGTCCTGGCTTCCATGGTACTCCACAGCAGTGTACTTAACCGCGCTGCGGCCGCCAGCATTAATTCTAGATCCGGCGTTACAGCAAGTCTTCCGGATTTTTGGACGGAGACAAATCCGCACCATGCTGCGGTTTTGTCAACGTCCAAAAAATGTGCACATACTGAACGGAAGACATCCTGATGCATCTTGAACGGATTTCTCTCCATTCAGAATACATTAGGATAATCCTGATCAGTTTTGTTCCGGCGTAGAGACCCAACGAAGGATTTCTATGCCAGAAAGTAAAAACGCAAGTGTGAAAGCACCCTTAGGTTGTTTCCAATGCGGTAAAACTTAACTCTGTTACTTACATTTTCCTGGTCAGTACGATTATGGATATAACACATTTGTATACATTTTCTTGCATTTTATTCCACAAAAAAAAATTAAAACCTTGAAAAAATAATATTATTTTTTCTTTTCATCGCCATATTCTGACCCCTATAACATTTTTGTACTTGTGTACAGAGCTATGTGAGGGCATAATTTTGAGGGGCGATCTGCACTTTTTGTTGATACCATTTTGGCTTGTGTATGACCGTTTCATCACCTTTTATTCAATTTTTTTGTGGGTGTTGAAGCGACCAAAAAAGGCAAATGTGCTATTTTGACTTTTTTTCCATTTCATTGTTTGACCTATGGGATAAATATTTTTATATTTTAAAAGTATGGGTGTTTCGACACTCGGTGATGCCCATGATGAAGAAGGTGATTTGAATTTTTATATATTCTCTTTTTTATATTTTTAAAAGCATCTTTTTTTTACCCTTTTTCATAGTTTCCCTAGGGAACTTAAACAAGCAATCATCAGATTGCTTGTCTCATAGACTTAGGCCTCATGCACATGGCCGTTGCCCGGCCATGGCCATATTGTGGCCCGCTGTCGGGGATATAAAGCGAATGCTTTATGTAAAAAAATGAATCAAAAGATTTTTTTTTTTAAAGAGAATTGATTCTAAAGGTGGACAAATGAAACACCTCAAAAAGAGTTTGATTGGTTATTTTAATTATATTGTGCAATCAATAAAACATGGTACAAGCGTATATGCAAAAATATAAATTATTTATTATATAATAACCTACAATACAATCAAAGATTAATCAATATAAAAGTCAATGATATGCAATAACACACGGTGATATGTAGTACCCTAAATTCGCACTAACACAAATACCAGGGTATCCACCATACCTCTCAAACATAAAATGTAATACCACACTTATGAGATACACTTATCAGTTGATATAAAAACCCAATAATGATAAGGATGGATACGAACCCTTGCTCTGCTCAATCTATGACAAATCTCAGGTATATCGGGTACTATTGCTACACAACTTATAAATTATCAAGCCTGGTATTGACTATAGAATTGTATATTCCACTCAGAGAGTTTTCTCCTGATATCAGTATTAGATGTTTTATTCAGTAATATGCATCTTTAATGAATAGTGATAATATTGATGTAGCACTGTGAAACACTATACATCCGCCCTACAGCAGGGAGTTTTCTAAATATCACACTAATTAATTTATATCAATACTACACATAATAAAATTATACATTACCCGAGAATGCATATGATATGCAGAGTTTAAGGTAAGTCAGCTCAAAAGTCTGTTCTGGTCATTGGGATTTTTCTTCTGGGGTGCCTTTCTTTCTTACTCCTTTTGCTTGTTCTTCTCTTTCTCTTTATTTTTCTTCTTTTTCTTTTCCTTCTTCCTCTACCCCTTGTGTGTCATTTATTATCCACGTACTTATCAGTTAGACACACCTCCCTAGATTGGATGTTCCAATCACTGTTGGTTAGGCGTGTACATATAATAACGAATGTGATGTCACTGTATTACCCAGAATGCATTTCTGCTGCTTGTTTAATGTTACTTATGCATCCCTAGGTGGCACTATTACATAAGCTATTAACATCATACTAGTAAGGGTTAAATGATTAGGTCTGATTTCATCCTAGATTCCATACACATAACATAAGGAATCCTAAATCAGAGCTAAGATAATATCTTTGACACATATACCATTAAAGCATACACTTTTAGATACCAGTTGAAACATTTTCCCACTTTCAGATTTATGATACCGATAAGAATACAACAGGCCTATGTACTCTCAGAGATGTTTCTCCTTTGTTACTCCAACGGTTGATTGATTGTTGGCTAAAATAACACTATCTTTCCCTGAACCGACTCTATACTAATATTCTTCTCATTATATTTTAGGAGTACATGCATTCCTAGGGAGAAATATATAAGATAATAGATGCATTGACGTCCTTCATAATATTCAACAATATAAAAACAATACATACATCCTATTGATTATCTTATACAAACAAAAACTAAGGTTGATTATACGTGTATATACTGTAGATATTACAGATTATTTGCTTCATTAATAGATACCAAACTGTAGAGGTAATTAGCACCAGCTGTGTCTAAAAAGTATCCTTATCCTACTAATAAATCTATAAGGAGACAAGAATTACTCTTCTCAGACTGGTACATCTGTAGAAAAGAAATTAATGAACCGTGTCCTTCCCATGAACTTCTTTCGGCCAACTTTAAAATACATACAACAAATAACAATATGGCCTCTTATAGGTATAATCAAATCCACTATTATTAGGGTATTTAGATATCAACGTTATATAGTTATGAAAAAGCACAACACTGCAAACACCCATTGACTTGAATGGGTCCACAATCCGGAGCTGCGGTGCGGAATGGAGGAACCCCACGGAAGCACTACGGAGTGCTATCGTGCTGTTTTTCTCTGTGCCTCCTCATCACAAAAAAATAGAACATGTTCAATTTTCTTACGGTGCGGATGGATCACTGACCCAATCAAGTTGAATGGGTCTCGATCCGTCCCGTCTGCCGCACAGATGTTGCCCGTGTATTGGGGACTGCAAATTGCGGTCCCCAATGCATGGAACGGCCGTACAACAGCCATGTACATAAGGCCTTAGGCTATATTTCTGTGTTTAGGAACCTATAGATGTAGCAGGGGTAAGACTCAAACCCTTAACTCAAATTTCATTATCTCATCGAGTTATCTTGAAACAAAAGCCATTGAGAAGCAATTGCTTAACGCGTTTAGTTAACTTTAGTTTAGTTACCACATCTCATAAAACATGAGTGTTAACCCTACTACATCCGTATGTGCAGCAGCCTTGGATTATTTAGGAGGAATAAGGCTGCCACACACACTATCTGGCTTCCCTGATCCCCCCTTGGAGAAGCCAGTGCACAGCAGTTTTTTTTTCTTTCTTTGGGGCGACTGTCTTATGTAGGGGCTTATTTTTTTTCAGGATGAGATGACAGTTTGATTGTTATGAATATTGTGTGCGTATCACTTTTTGATCACTTGGTATTACACTTTATATGATGTAAGGTGACAAAAAATGGCTTTTTTTACACCTTTCTTTTTTTTTTTACAGTGTTTATCTGAGGGGTTAGTTCACGTGATATGCTTATACACCAGGTTCTTATGGATACGGCGATACCAAATACTGTATGTATACTTATTTTTATTTATTTAAGGTTACACAATAATGGCATTTTTGAAACAAAAAAAATCATGTTTTAGTGTCTCCATATTCTGAGAGCCATAGTTTTTTATATTTTTTGGGCGATTGTCTTAGGTAGGGTCTCATTTTTTGTGGTATGAGATGTTTGATTTGTATGACTTTGGGGTACTTATGTCTTTTTGATCGCTTGTTATTACACTTTTTGTGATGAAAGGTGACAAAATATGCAAGTTTTTTTTTTTTTTACGGTGTTCAGCTGAGGGGTTAGTTTATGTCATATTTTCATACATCAGATTCTTACGGATGTGGTGATAGCTAATATGTATCCTTTTTTTTATTCATGTAAGTTTTACACAATAACAGCATTTTTGAAACAAAAAAAATCAGGGTTTCAGTGTCTCCATATTCTGAGAGCCATAGTTTTTTGTTTTTTGGCGATTGTCTTAGGTAGGATCCCATTTTTTGCGGGATGAGAAGACGTTTTGATTGGTATGATTTTGGAGTGCGTATGACTTTTTGATCGCTTGGAATTAAACTTTTTGTCATGTAAGGTGACAAAAAAAATAGCATTTTTTGCTCAGTTTTATTTTTTTTATGGCGTTCACCTGAGGTGGTACATTATGTGCCATTTTTATAGAGCACATCGTTTCAGACGCAGCAATACCTAATATGTCTGTTTTTTCTTTATTTATTTTTTTAAACAGCATTTTATGGTGAGGGGGCTTTTTTTTAACTTGAAACGTTAATATTTTTAGTATAAAAAAAAAACATTTTTTTTCACTTTTTTACTTCTTATATTTGTCCCACTGTGGGACATTCTGTATTGTACTGAATTGAACTGTCAGTTGCCTAGTAGACCCAGCCTTCAGGATGGATATCCTGGGCTTCCATAGCTGGTAGGCCCCGAAGCCTGTGGAAGGCCTCAGGGCTGCCATGGCAACCATTGGTCCCCTGTCAGCACAGCGCGGTGGGCCGATGGAGTCAGAGGGAGCCCCCAACCATGTTAACCCCGCATGCCACAGTCAGCGCTGACTGCGGCATGTAAAAGGGTTAATCCACCAGCATCACCGCATACAGCAATGCCGGTGGATGCAACAGGGGCCTGGCTATCAGTAACAGCCAGGCCCGTGCTGTGGATCGGGCGGGTGCAGTTCTTGCACCCGCCCGATCACATCACGTACATGTAAGTGAGGATGCGGTAAGGCTCCACATTCCCTCACGTACATGTACGTGAAAATGCGGGAAGGCGTTAATAATCGTTATAATTAACCTTTTTCATACTTTTTTTTCCTGTAAACTCTCAAAGCATAAGTACGCAGTAAACATCATGAATACAGATGAGTGAAGTTTTCAAAAATTCGATTCAAAGGCATTTTTCACTAAAATGTGCTTCATTTGTAATTAATTCGTCAAGGAGCACAATAAATCAACTATAAACCAGCCTGCAGCAACATGCATAGCTAGTCCGTTCTGGTAGTGAAACAGTTACTGTGTGTCAGTATGACAGGCAGGTTTCATACAGTATATGAACATGTGTATCATCGTGCAGGCCACCAACAGTCCTAGCTAACCTCTAGCTAAACCAAAACAAAAGCAAACAGCATTATTTAGTAAAAGAAAACAAAACAAACAAAACACTGTGCGCTGTCTTATTTTACACCCTCTACTGTCGACATAGATTGATAGGTAGCCTGTTCTAATAGCCACAGATTCTACTAAAGTGGGAAAAAACTGTCTCATTTCAATGTTTGTGGGTATCCACATTGATTGCTAGATAACCTGTTCTGTTAGCCACTGATTTTACTAAAGTGCAAAAGAGCTTTCTCATTTTACACCATTTGCTGTTTCCACATAGATTGATAGATAACCTATTTTGTTAGCCACTGATACAAGTGGTGGCCCAGTCACAGAGTGGGGAGGGTGTCGGCAGTAAGTTTGTGTTGACGTCACTGTTTTTTTTCCCCTTCTGATCTGTCAGAGAACAACCTAAAAAAAAACAGATCCTGTCTTTTCAGCATCCGCTTTCACACAGTCAGTATTTGTAAGGCAAAAACAGGAGTGGGTCCAAAACAGAGATGACATATGATGAAAATATTTGCATGTCTTCTGTGTTTCAGATCCAGTTCTGATTTTGTCTTCCAAATCAAGATCATATGCAGATGCAAAATACTGAACGTGTGATTGAGGCATTATGGATGCTCCAAAGACAGGATCTATTGAGTTTTTCATTTTTCAGTTTGATCTTCTGATGGATCAGAGGAAGGGTAAACTAAACGGTGATGTCTACAAGACCAAACAGGGACACTAGTAACACTGAACAGAATGGTAAGAGTGGCAACAGCATGAGGATTCAACATAGTGGCCCATCTCACAGTGGTGAGGGTTGGAACAGCATTTATGTCGTAGTCCTGGCATCTGACACATAAAGTGGCCTCCTTAAAGGGCCTGAGCAAACGGCAGGTGTCACGCATGAGCTACCATTGGCTAAGTGGAAGTTACACATGGGAGTACTTCTGTCTGGCTGCATTATAAAGAAATCATTCACGGCCTTCCTCTGCTCATATAGTCGGTCCAACATGTGAAGGGTGGACTTCCAACATGTGGAAATGTCACATATAAGACGATGTTGGGGAATACCATTCTGCCTTTACAGCTTAAAGAGGGGGTGTTTTGCACATTAAGAGTGGCTGAGGTGCATGCTTACTGTAGTTTCCTGGCCATTTTCAAGATGTCTTGAAGTTGGGTGGAAGACTTCAGGAACCAGGTTACAACCAGATTAAAAACGTGTACCATGCAGGGTGCATCGGTCAGACCTCCTTGATGCAGCATCTACACAATGTTTTTCCATTATCGGTGACCATGGTTCCGATCTTCAGTGGGTGAGGAGACAGCCATGATTTGATTTCTTGATGAAGGACGCGGAGCAGTTCCTCCCCAGTGTGACTCAGTTCGTTCAGGCTGACCAGGTGCTAAACAGTGTGATACTGCCATGCTCTGCATAGACAACTTCGCACCACTCCAAACTGTGCCTACAGTAGAAGCTGAGGACAAGATGGAAGATGAAAAGGCAGAAAAGTACATTGGCACCAGAATCTCAGCATGAGAACACGGAGGAGGCATTGCCATCACCTGGCCAAGCTGCTGGTGTGCCTGGGCAGGAACCACATTTACCCAGTGGGCAAATGGTCCTTTACCATAGTTACAGCTCCACATGTTGGCGCTGCCATGAACTGTAACAGACACCAACAGGCTCAATAACTGGCCCACCTTCTGCTTTACCTATGTATGTAGGGCTGGTACAGCTTTTTTAGAGAAGTAGTGACTGCTTGGGACTCTCCACCTTGGCTCTGCACAAGCCATCAGTTCTCAGTCAACTACTTGGAAAGGGAATTACTGTAGTACCAATCACTTGGTCAGGAGCACATTCATCTTCTGCAACATACTGTTGTTTCTTTGCAATTTCCTTGGTAATCGGTTGCTGGCAAAATGTGTAATCAGGAGGAGGAGGAGCATCAAGACCAGTAGACAATGGGAAGAAAACACAGATCCCTTCTGCTGAAGTGATGGAGCCTTCTCTGCTGGATAAGCGGTGTGGGCCACATTAGTGCCACGGTTGTCCAGGCCACTTTATGGTGACGCTCCATGTGCTGATGGAGGGTCACGATGCCAAAATTTATACCCTGGCCACGCTTTACCTTCTGCCCACAGATCCTACATATGGCCACGTTGACATCCCTGGGCAACTTGATGAAAAATTCCCACATCAACAAGTATGGTATTTTACTCCCAGCACTGCATGATGACTGCCAGCTGCTGCCTCTATGAAGCCGTGTATCCACAGTTGTTTCTGGACAGGTAGGCTCCTGAATAGCAGACGTGTACCCCGGGCATGTTTGGTTCCAGATCTCACACTGCTACCACCCTACTGGCTCATGGCAATGCTTCCACCCTGCTGGCTCAGCCGTATGCTGCCATCCTGCCCCTGTCTCATGGGCAAACTGCCATCCTCACTCCCTGATGATGATGATGAAGCTCCCTCTTCACCCGGCTCCCACATGCGATCGGCTAAATCATTATCAACTACTGTCTGAACAGAAGTGTTGGGAGTGAATATTTGAATTGCGAATTTTAATTGCGAATATCACAACTTTGAGAATTCGCAAATATTTAGAATATACTGATATATATTCTTATTTTCGAAAATTCTATATTTTTTTTCATCACTTACCTCCCTTTTTGCTTGTGAGCCAATGAGAAGGCTGCAATGTCTTTGTCTGAGCTTAGCAACATCCCTATCAAACAACAAGAAAGTTGCCTACCCCTTTAGTATATAAGAACCTTCCCACAGCCATTTTCTACAGTTTATTACAGTTATGAGAGAGAGTGTCATTGCTGTGCTGACTGCTTTCCACTGCTGTCATTACTTTAGATAGTTAGATAGCTTATATATATAATACAGATAGTTACTGGGAGATAGTGTAGGTTAGATTGTGATATAGTGTTCCAGTGCAGGGTGTTAGATAGTGTTAGGTTCTGCTGTCCATACATACATGCTACATACATAGTGCTGTATGTATGTATGTATGTATCTATGTATGCTACATACATACATACATAGTGCTGGGATGTCACAAGTTCACAACAATTCTTAGTGCACAAATCACTAATATGTAGTCAGACCTGCTAAAAAGTGAAGTTGCCCGTATTGCGCAAAAATATGCGCATCATTAATTGCCGATTTGCGCAATCGCGAATATATCGGAGCACTCCATCTGCATATAGAGCTATTGTAATGTTCTGCCGTGCCAACCATTTTCTCTAGTCTCAGGAAACTTCTAGCAGCTTTAAAAATGTAATTATAGTGACCCAAGCCTGTATTGTGCGTGCATTATGCGCATATTACATTGCCGATTTTCACAATCAAGATAATAACCATGATGAATATTCTACAAAATATTAGCGAAATATCGCAAATTGGAATATTGCCCCTGCTGCTTATCACTACTGATCATCACTTATGTCACCCTCACCAGTCTTATGACCACGTCCCTTACTGCTGGCAACACCTGCTCCCACGTGACTGCCATTGTTGCTGTCATCGTCGCTACTTGCTCGCCTAGAGGAGGACACAGCGGACCTCTCCTCCAAATCTGGGCTGGCCAGTAGCTGCTGACTGTCCTCAATAATACCTTCCCTGCTGAAAAGTGGAGCAGAGCTGGCGGCATACATTACTTGCCTGGCAGAAGGAGCAGCAAAGGAAAGAGGCAGGTTCAGGGCACAGAGCTTGTTCCTGGGTCATGCCAACTAAGTGTGGTGTCAGAGGAAACAACCAGCTCCTGGCTCGGGGTGTCTGAGTTCTGTTGAGATGATGTTGAAGAGTGAGGAAACTGTTCCAGGACAGCGGGATTGATCACGACCCCTTGATGATAGTGGCAGCTCTGGCCTGTTGCTGCAGCTGCTGCTACCACCCACCCTCCTCTTCTGCTGATGCTACTTCTTCCAGCATCAGCAACATTTTTTCCACTGCCCGTTTATTTGGAAGGTCCTGGCAACTGTTTTTTTTACATATTGTACCTTAATACTAACTGCATATGTAAAATAACTTATTTATGTGAATGTGGACCCCTGACTAACAGTAGAACTAGACAGCTTATTCACTCCATTTTGAGAATCGAAGCCTAACAGTATTGCTTATCTAGCAAAAAATGTGGACACCCTAAGAGCAGTAAAATTAGAAAGCCTCTTCACCCCAATTTGAGAACCTAGTTCTAATTAAATTGTTGATCTACAAGGTGGACACCCCAATAACAGTAGAACTAGTCAGCTTATTCACTCCAACGTAATAGAATTGCTTATTTATTAGACATGGTGGACACCCTAATAAGAGTAAAATTAGAAAGCTTTTTCACCCCAATTTGAGCATCATGGTATAATAAAATTTCTTATCTATTAAACAAGGTGGACACCCCAATAATAGTAGAACTAGACAGATTATTCACTTCAATTTGAGAATCAAGGCCTAATTGAATTGCTTAGCTATTAATAAAGGTGGACACCCCAATAACAGTAAAATTAGACAGCTTATTCATTCCAATTTGAGAATCAAGGCCTAATTGAATTGCTTATCTACAGTATTAAACAAGGTGGACACCCCAATAACAGTAAAATTAGAAAGCTTATTCACCCCAATTTGAAAATTAAGACATAATATTATTGCTTATCTATTAAAAAAGGTGGACACCCCAATAACAGTAAAACTAGACAGCCTATTCACTCCAATTTAAGAATCAAGGCTTAATTGAATTGCTTATCTATTAAACAAGGAGGACAAGTAGCTCTGTGCCCTACACATGGATTGATGCAAACTGCATTGTCTCCTATGGATCCCTTCAGCTTCAGATTACAGTCCCTGCACTGTCCTTGCAGTCTCCCTATGCTCACTCTATGTTCTTCCTACAGTGTGTAACAAGTCTTCCTATGATCTCGATACACTATCCCAGGACTGTCCCTATCCAAAATTACACAATAAAAAGCTTTTAGCAACACTGTACCTAGTGCACGTCATGTCTCTCCCTATGCTCAGCTCACAGTTAAATAGACCACACGGGATAATGCTTTTAAAAAGCGGTGACATCACAGGGGCTGGCTAGGTGCTAACTGGCTATCTGTATGGCATTATGGGTGATCTTGTGTTCCCAGGTTTCTTACTTTCACTTTAGGAAAAAAAAACAATTCTTTACCACGAAGTGTGAGGAAATTTTGATTAGTTGCGAATCAAATTTTTCCTAAACTTCGGATTGAATTCCACTTCAGATGCTTCAATTTGCTCAACACTAATCATGAACATATTTAATACTTTAAAGCAATTTCACTAGAATGCCAGGGAGAGTGTTATCCAGTCCTTTCTAAACATCTTGTGGAGTTTAAAGAAATGCATTTGTAAGTAAGGGAAACATGTCGAAAGTCCTGTTGTATTCTACAGTTGTGCATGCAAGTTAATGTTCTGCAAGTGTTGCATATTTTCCAATGCACTACAGGCTGCTTTTAAAATTTTACCCTCAAAGTAAGAATATTGCAGTCCAAACCCTGAAGCTGAAGCTTCTCACACAACTCATCAACAGGACGACTATCTTAAGTATCTTCCATAGCACATGGAGCCATAAGAAGGAGAAGCAGGAGTATTGCGCTGACCCCTGGCTCAAAGGCACAGTGTCAGATTTAGAAGTGACATTGACAACATCCTGATGTGACTGAAGAGGAACGAGCCATCCGGTCCACAATGTCTTCAACAGGACAACTGTCTTAAGTATCTTCCATAGCACGTGGAGCCATAAGAAGGAGAAGCAGGAGTATTGCGCTGACCCCTGGCTCAAAGGCACTGTGTCAGACTTAAAAGTGACATTGACAACATCCTGATGTGACTGAGAGAAGGAATGAGCCATTCTGTCCACAATGTCTTCAATAATATTCAATAATAATCTGGCACCTACCGGAAGAGAGGGAGAGCTGTGGCGTGATGCCACTACTGGTCAGACATGTGGTGCCTACTATGCTGCTACTGCTGTTTATGCTACTATAGCCACCAACATTTTTAATCATGGATGATGAGGCACAGGTCTTTTGGTTCCCACTCTGCAATTGATCTTATCTTATGAGGTCTATAAATGAAAAGACACAATTTTGGCACACAGATTATTAAGTGATAGCTATATATATATGTATATATATATATATATATATATATATATATATATATATTTTTTTTTTTTGAACAAACAGAGGCACAATTAAATGTGTCCTGAACATATTGGTAAAATGAGATGAGCTGCTTAATTATACATGGTAGCCAAATTTCAGGTAATTAAAAAATGCACAATTAAATGTCTCCCTCTACAAATACACAGGTATTGATGCACTGAAATGCGTACCAAAACAAAACTTCTTTTTAGAAAGAAAAAGGGGGAGATTGTGCAGCGTTTGCAGCAAAATGTATGCCACTGACAGGGGGGGGGGGGGGAGAGTCTATAAAACACTTTAGAAACACTTTCTTGCCGCCAACACCTGCCCTCAGCTTGAAACACACAGAACTTTGAGTGACCCATCTCTTCTTTCCTTACCTAACTAAATATGTCCCTAACCTGTCCCTACAACCCTCTATGGTTGCTAGCCTGTGTCTGTGATTGCTTTCTGCCAAACACAACCAAGACACGCTCTCAGATTGCATGCTATGTCTATCATTTGTAATCAAGCCCAGAGACTAAACGACCTGCCAAAATTCTGCACCCTGATTGGCTCAAAGACTGTCTGTCAGACTGTGAACCCATCAGCCCAGGATTATTTCCATCCTCCTTGCCATTTCTCCCACCAATTTTTACAGTAAAATGACACTTGATCCACTTTGCATGATTAGTCCAAAGTGAAGATGAGCGAACCAGTTCGGACCGAACTGAGATTGGGGTAGGACTTGTTGTGATTTTCTCCCAGGTTGACAAACAGCCTGGGTGAGAAAATTAGTGCTGCAGCAGGCAGAGAGGTGCCCTAGCAGAACGAATAGAATGCCATTCTGTGCTAGGCTGTGAGAAAGGGGGGTTGGGTGTTACAATGTCTGCCAGGAAAACAATCTTAGGGAGTCAGGGACAGTGAAAAATCAATCAGGGTCAGTCATAAATCAATCTATCAAGGTTATTGCCAGGAAAGTGAAAGGCTATGATTCCAAGATGAATTGTGTGTGTTGTGTACAATAGAGAGAAGCATGGCAGCTGACAGACAGGAAAAAAGGAGAAAAGACCTGTGGCGGTGCACCTCAAAGGCAGCTACCTGAGAGCAAATACTTTCATTTTGTTTCCCCATTTTCACAGAAATCCATTTTTTTGTGTGGTTTAATATAATTAAGCAGCATACCTACAGTATGTATATATACAGTTGAAATCAGAAGTTTACATATACTATATAAAAAGACACATATACATGTTTTTCTCAATATCTAACATGAAATCAGAA
This sequence comes from Bufotes viridis, assembly GCA_033119425.1. Lineage (NCBI taxonomy): Eukaryota > Metazoa > Chordata > Amphibia > Anura > Bufonidae > Bufotes > Bufotes viridis. The sequence continues at coordinate 100,181,451 of CM065592.1, read as the reverse complement.
TAAACTTTTCCTGTGTTTGGTCAATTAGGATTACCAAAATTGTTATTATTTGCCAAATGCCAGACTAATGAGAGAGAGAATGTTTTAAGGCATTTTTTACTTTCTGCAATGTCAAAAATTTACATAGACTAAAATTAATATGCCTTTAAACATTTCTGGACTGCCCATATGATGTCATGTGTTTGGAAACCTCTGTTAGGTTTGTTGGCAACATCTGAGCTAATTAGAGACACACCTGTGGATTTATTAGGTGTGTCTCTAATTATCTAATTAGAGACACACCTGTGCTGATCAGCTGCAGGGGACTGGCTGTTCCTGTTAGCTGGACCTCTGCTATATGCGCTAGCATCCGTGAAAACATCAATGCTGGCGCATTAACCTCTTCTATGCCGCGGTCAGCTCTGACTACGACATAGAAGGTATTTGCTACGGGAGAGGGAGCCCATCGAGTCCCCGCGCTGCTGTGGAGGGGACCCGATGGTTGTGAAGGAAGCCCGATGCCATGCAAAGGCTGCCCAATTCCTTGCACGGCATCAGCACCTGCCTTCTACGGGTGCCCAGGAGATCCAGTTTCCGGCTGGGTCTCCTAGGCAATCAGATGTATTGTAATGCATTGCAGAGGGGATCAGACCCTCAAACATTAAAGTCAGAAATAAAGTTAAAAAAAAGCAAAAAAAAGTGTTTTTAAGGCGACATCATTTTTTTTGTTTCAAATATGCTATTATTGTGTTAAAGTGAAATAAATTGAAAAAGTATACATATTAGGTATTGCTGCGTCCGTAACAACCAGCTCTATGTAAATATCACATGATCTAACCCCTCGGGTGAACACCGTAAAAAATAAAAAATAAAAACTGTGTAAAAAAAGTTCTTTTTGTCACCTTACATCACAAAAATTGCAACACTAAGGCCTCTTTCACACGGGCGTCATGTTTGACGCCCGGATAAGAGGCGGGTGCGTTGCAGGAATATGCGCGTTTTTCCCGCGCGGGTGCAAACGTTTGTAACGCGTTTTGCACGCGCGTGAGAAAAAACGTCATGTTTGGTACCCAACCCGAAGCCGGACTTCATCACTGAAGTCCGGTTTCGGGTCTTCTGGAGAATTGATTATTTTCCATTATAACATGGTTATAAGGGGAAATAATAGCATTCTTAATAAAGAATGCATTGTTAAATGAAGTGGAAGGGGTTAAAATTAATAAAAGTTAACTTACCTTAGCCACTTGATCGCTTAGTCGCGATCTCTCCTCTCTTTCCTGCATCATCTAAGATCTACAGGACCTGTGATGACGTCACATCACATGGTCCAATCACATGGTCCATCTTACCATGGTGATGGACCATGTGATTGGACCATGTGATGTGACGTCATCACAGGTCCTGTAGATCTTAGATGATGCAGGGAAAGAGAGGAGAGATCGCGACTACGCAATCAAGTGGCTAAGGTAAGTTAACTTTTATGTTTTTTAACCCCTTCCTCTTCATTTAACAATGCATTCTTTATTAACAATGCTATTATTTCCCCTTATAACCATGTTATAATAATAGAGATCGGGTCCCGTTGCTAAGCAACCATGCAGGAAAATCGCAACGCATCCGCACTTGCTTGCGGATGCTTGCGATTTTCCCGCAGCCCCATTCACTTCTATGGGGCCTGCGTTGCGTGAGAAACGCAGAAACTGGAGCATGCTGCGATTTTCACGTAACGCAGAAGTGATGCGTGAAAATCACCGCTCATGTGCACAGCCCCATAGAAATGAATGGGTCCAGATTCAGTGCGGGTGCAATGCGTCCTCCTCACGCATTGCACCCGCGCGGAAAACTCGCCTGTGTGAAAGGGGCCTAAGCGTTTAAAAAGGCATATACCCCCAAAATAGTATCACTCAAGCCATCACCTCATCCCGCAAAAAATGAGACCCTACCTAAGACAATCTGTCAAAAAATTAAAAAGCTATCACTCTCAGACAATGGAGACACTAACATATGATTTTTTTTCTTCAAAGCTTTAAAACTGCTATTATTGTGATAACGTCAAATAAATAAAAAACAGTAGATATATTAGGTATTGCTGCATCCATAACAACCTGCTCTATAAAAATACCACATGACCTAACCCCTTAGGTGAACACCGTAAAAAAAAAAAAACACCAAGCAATCAAAAAGGCCTATGCCCCCCAAAATAGTACCAAACAAACCGTCACCTCATCCCGCAAAAAATGAGATCCTACGTAAGACAATCGGTCAAAAAATAAAAAAAGCTATGGCTCTCAGACTATTGAGATACTAAAACATCATTTTTTGGGGTTTCAGAAATGCTATTATTGTGTAAAACTTAAATACATAAGAAAAAGTACACATATTAGGTATTGCCACGTCCGTAACTATCTGCTCTATAAAAATATCACATGACCTAACTCCTCAGGTGAACTCTGGAAAAATAAATAAATAAAAACTGTGCCAAAATTACAAAATTTTTTGTCACCTTGCCCCTGAAGTTTAATAATGAATGATCAAAAAATCATATGTACCCAAAAATGGTACCAATAAAAATGTCAACTCTTCCTGCAAAAAACAAGCCCCTGCACAAGACGATCAGCAGAAAAATAAAAAAATAAGGCGTTCAGAAAATAGACACAAAAACATAATTTTTTTTCAAAAATCTTTATAATGTAAAACTGAAACAAACAAAGAAGGCAGACAAGTTTGATATCATTGCATTCATAACAACCTATTCTATGAAAATAGCTAATAGCTAATGATTTACCTTGTCAGATGAATGTTGTAAAAAATTAAAAAATAAAAGCTGGGCCAAAACAGCCATTTTTTGGTTACCTTGCCTCACAAAAAATGTAATATGGAGCAATTAAAAAAAGTACCCCAAAATAGTACCAATAAAACTGGCACCTTTTTGGGAGTTCCTACTTTAAGGGTGCATCGGGGGGCTTCAAATGGGATATTGCATCTAAAAACCAGTCCAGCAAAATCTGCCTTCCAAAAACCATATGGCGTTCCTTTCCTTCTGGGCTCTGCCGTGTGCCCTTACAACAGTTTACGACCACATGTGGAGTGCTTATGTAAACCGGAGGATCAGGGTAACAAATATTGAGTTTTGTTTGGCTTTTAACCCTCAATGTGTTAAAGAAAAAAATTGATTAAAGTGAAAAATCTGCCAAAAAAGTGAAATTTAGACATTGTATCTCCATTTTCCTTTAATTGTTGTGGAACACCTAAAGGGTTAACAAAGTTTGTAACTTGAGGGGTATAGTTTCTACAATGGGGTTATTTACGGGGGGTTTCCACTATGTAAGCCCCACAAAGTGACTTCAGACCTGAACTGGTCTAAAAAATTTGGGTTTTGGAAATTTTCTTAAAAATTTTAAGAATTGCTAAATTGCTAAAATTCTAAGCCTTCTAACCTCCTAAAAAAATAAAATGACATTTAAAAAATGATGCCAATATAAAGTAGACATATGGGGAATGTTAAGTAAAAGTTAAATATTTTATGAGGTATCACTTTCCGTTTTAAAAGCAGAGAAATAGAAATTTATAAAATTACGAATTTTTCAAAATTTGTGGTAAATTTGGGATTTTTTCATAAAGGTGAAAAATATTGACTTACATTTATGAGTATCATGATGTAAAATGTGTCACGAGAAAACAATCTCAGAATGGATTGGATAAATAAAAATGTTCCAAAGTTATTACCACATAAAGTGACACATGTCGGATTTGCAAAAAATGGCCTGGGCAGGAAGGTGAAAACTGGCCTGGGGGTGAAAGGGTTAAATGCACAACTGAAACACACTGCTTCTTTGTGTAGCATCATTGAAAATTCTAAAGCAGTATTGCCCAACCATCTTTCGTCTGAGTGCCGCACTAGACATGGCATAAATTTTGCGGGCCAGAACCAGGTAGCTTTGCCATAAAGAAATGCAAACACTGTGAGGGGGCACATGTGAGCATTACTAAAATATATAACACGTAGGCTTTCAAATCTGTGTTGGAGGCTGCGTTTGGAGCCTCTGTTGCAGATTCTGTCAAAAGACCAGACAAAAAAGCCTTCTATGCAGCACTTTTGTGTCCAGTAAAAAGTCAGGATCCCGAATGGAAACTGAACGGATCCCATCATAGTTGGTGGAGTCTGTTCAGGGTGACAGGAAGAGGGGGGAGCGAGGTCACTAGTGGGGTGACAGCAGAAGGGGGGAGCAGGGTCACTAGTGGGGTGACAGGAGGATGGGGGAGCAGGGTCACTAGTGGGGTAACAGGAGGAGGGGGAAGCAGGGTCACTAGTGGGATGACAGGAGGAAGGGGAAGCAGGGTCACTAGTGGGGTGACAGGAGGAGGGGGAAGTAGGGTCACGAGTCAGGTGACAAGAGGAGGGGGAAGCAGAGTCACTAGTCAGGTGACAGGAGGAAGGGGGAGCAGGGTCACTAGTGGGGTAACAGTATATATATTGTCTAAAAATAGAGCAGCACTCCGAAGTAAAATGAAAAAACAAGGTGTTTATTTACCTTGTTTTTTCATTTTACACCTTGTTTTTTCATTTTACTGCTCTATTTTTTGATTACATTATTGGAACTGGCTATTCCTGTGAGCCTGCACTCACTTTATCTGCAAAGCCAGTGCTGTTACTTTTTTTCATTATATATATATACACCGTATATACACAGTATGGTAGCAATCTACCTCTCTGTGTGTTAAGTTGAAATTGAGCATCAAGCCTCAGTCATCCATTCACTTATTTTCAGTTTCCACATGGTCACAATTAGAGTTGAGCGAACCCGAAGTGCATAGTTCGGGTTCGTACCGAACTTTACGGTTTTCGACACCCGGACCCGAACATTTCTGTAAAAGTTCGGGTTCAGGTTCGTGTTCCTTGTTCGGCGATTTCTTCCCGCTTGTTGAAAGGCTGCAGGGCAGCCAATCAACAAGCATTTCCTTACTTTGCCCTAAGAAGCCATTACACTACTATTGGCATAGCTGTGATCGGCTGAGTACAGCATGTGACCCAGCGTCTATTTAAGCTGGAGTCACATAGCGCCACACGTCAATCTGCTGCTCTTAGTGTAGGGGCAGGTTTCTGCTGGTGCTCTCAGGGAGAGATTAGGGAAAAAATCTGTTGAACTTGGTGGTGTTAACTCTTGAAACTACAGCAATTATTGAGGGTGCTGTGCTACATATTTGTACCCAGCCCTGAGCCCAGTGATACTGCAAAATAATTTTTAATCCATCTGTTAATAAGGTGGGGGTCGGCGGCCATTTTAGCAACTGCAGTGTCCTTGGAACTGCATGTGACCTGTATGTGTGCCAGCCTGCCAGGGACATCAGTCTAATTATTTTTTGGTAGCTCGGTGCAAAAAAAAAATTCTTTTTCTGGCAGGTCAAATTTTTGGGGTGAAAAAGTGCATTTCTGTAGTTGGTGGAATAAACACGTACTGTCGTACCACAGATCACGTTTGCATACACCGCTGAAAAACCTATTTTAACATTTTGCTGTTAAAAACTGCATTTCTGTATTTGTGGCAGGTCAAATTTTTGGGGTGAAAAAGTGCATTTCTGTAGTTGGTGGAATAAACACGTACTGTCGTACCACAGATCACGTTTGCATACACCGCTGAAAAACCTATTTTAACATTTTGCTGTTAAAAACTGCATTTCTGTATTTGGGTGAATAAACCTGCACTGTTGTGCCACAGATCATGTTTGCATACAATGCTGAAAAACCTATGTTAAAAATTTTGCGGTGAAAAACTGCATTCCTGTACTTGGGTGAATAAACCTGTACTGTTGTGCCACAGAGCACGTTTGCATACAACGCTGAAAAATGTTTTTTTAAATTTTGCAGTGAAAAACAGCATTACTGTAGTTGGGTGAATAAACCCATACTGTTGTGCCACAGAGCACGTTTGCATACAATGCTGTAAAAACTTTTTTTAAATTTTGCGGTGAAAAACTGCATTTCTGTAGTTGGGTGAATAAACCCGAACTGTTGTGCCACAGATCACGTTTGCAAACACTGCTGAAAAAACTGTTTTAAAATTTTGCAGTTAAAAACTGAATTTCTGTATTTGGGTAAATAAACCTGCACTGTTGTGCCACAGATCACGTTTGCATACAACGCTGAAAAACCTGTTTTATAATTTTTGGGGTGACATACTGCATTTCTGTATTTGAGGGAATAATCCTGTACTGTTGTGTCACAGAAACGTTTGCATACAACGCTGAAAAAACTATTTAAAAATTTTGCGGTTAAAACCGGCATTTCTGTAGTTGGGTGAATAAACCCGTACTGTTGTGCCACAGAGCACGTTTGCATACAATGCTGAAAAACCTGTTTTATAATTTTTGGGGTGACATACTGCATTTATGTAGGTTGTTGCAATAAACACTGGTTTAGGGCTACATAGCAGATCTGAGGCCTACCCTGTATTTCAGTCATTTTAAGTAACCTGTGGAACTCTGCTTTTACCTAGTTGGTTGCAAAAACACCGGTTTTGTGGTAGATAGCACATTTGCGGTGTACTCTGCATTTCTGACAGTCAAATTATTATTATTATTACATTATTGATTAGAAAAATCTAATTTTTGTTAATAGTGAAGTATTTATATTGAATTGCTCCGTTACACTGTTGTGTGACCTAAAGAAATTTATTCTGTTTATAACACGGGCACTGCCTTACTGTTAGTGAACTTAATTGTTGAGTTTTGGCAGTAAAATTGACACCTGAGATAAACCATCTGTTAGTTTGGTGGGTGAACGCAAATAACGAGGAGAACATCAAATAAGGGACGTGGACATGGTCGTGGTGTTCTGCGCCAGCTACAGGTCCACGTGAAACAACTTCCTCAGGTGCGAGTAAGCGACAGAACCTGCAGCATTATTTGGTAGGCCCGAATGTCGCTTTACGGATGGTGAGGCCAGAACAAGTCCAGGTGATAGTAGATTGGGTGGCAGAGAATGGCGCCAGTTCCTTCACAGTATCTCCCACCCAGTCCTCTGCAGAAATTTCAGAGTTGGCACCTGCAGCCCATGCCCGTCAGTCTTTCACCAAACCCCCTTGCAAAGCAGCCAAGCAGTCTGAGCTCCAAATCATGCAGCAGACTCTTATGCTTTTTGATGACTCTGCTGGCCGGGTTTCCCCGGGCCATCCACATAGCCCTGCCCCAGAAGTGGAAGACATTGAATGCACTGATGCCCAACCACTTATTTTGCAGGATGAGGACATGGGAATACAATCACAGCACGTCTCTGATGATGACGAATCACAGGTGCCAACTGCTGCAGCTTTCTGCAGTGTGCAGACCGACAAGGTGGGCAGGGTTCAAGAATGGGTGGAAGATGATGTGGAGGACAACGAGGTCCTCGACCCCGACTGGACTCAAGTTCATGCTAGTGGCATGTGCAGTTCTGAGGAAAAGGCGGTGGTCGCACAGAGGCAAGAGCACAGCAAAAGAGGGAGCAGGATGAAAAAGCGGAGCAGCCATCCCCGAGACAGTACGCCTGCTACTGCCCACCGCACACAAGGACCTAGCACACCAAAGCCAGCTCCAAGGAGTTCATTGGCGCGGCAGTTCTTCAGACAATGTCCTGACGACAAGACACGGGTAGTTTGCAGGTTGTGCCATCAGAGCCTGAAGCGAGGCATAAACGTTCTAAACCTGAGCACAACCTGCATGAACAGGCATTTATATGCAAAGCACGAACTGCAGTGGCGTAAACACCTTAAAAACCAAGAAAGGTCTCAGGCTCCTTCTGCTTCCTTTTCTACTGCTTTCTCTGCCTCTTCCTCCACCTCTGGAGTCACAGTGGCACCTGCCACCCAGCAAACAGACAACGTGCCATCAACACCACCACCTCCATCATCACCAAACATCTCCACCATGTCACACGCAAGCATTCAGCTGTCCATCTCCAAAAGAAAAAATACCCACCCTCGATCCCTGGCCCTGAATGCCAGCATTTCAAAATTACTGGCCTTTGAAATACTGTCATTCCATCTGGTGGAGGTGGACTGTTTTAAACAGCTTATGGCGGTGGCTGTCCCACAGTACATCATTCCCAGCCGCCACTACATTTCCAGGCAGGCCGTCCCTTTCCTGCACAACCAAGTGGAGGATAAAATCAAGTGTGCACTGCGCAACGCCATCTGTGGCAAGATCCACATAACCACAGATACATGGACCAGTAAGCACAGACAGGGACACTATATCTCCTTAACTGTACACTGGGTAAATGTAGTGGCGGCTAGGCCTGAGGCGGATAGCGGTTTGGTGCTTGTCCTTCCACCACCAAGAATTACAGGGCATTATTCTTTGCCTCCTGTTGCCTCCTCCTTCTACTCCGCTCCCTCCTCCTCTTCTACTACCTTCTTATCCGGTCAGTGAAAGACCTTCACCACCAACTTCAGCACAGCCAGGGGTAAACGTCAGCAGGGGTTTTAAAACTCATGTGTTTGGGGGACAAACCTCACACCACACAGGAGCTGTGGAGGGGCATACAATAATAGACCGATAAGTGGATGCTGCCAGTGAGCCTCAAGCCCGGCCTGGTGATGTGCGATAATGGGCGAAATCTCTTAGCAGCTCTGGGACTAGTCGGTTTGACGCACATCCCTTGCCTGGCCTATGTGCTGAATTTGGTGGTGCAGAAATTCCTTAAAACCTACCCAGACAAGTCAGAGCTGCTGCAGAAAGTGCAGTCCGTCTGTGCGCACTTTTGGTGTTCTCACCCTGCCGCTGCTCGCCTGTCTGCGCTGCAGCATAACTTCGGTCTTCCCGCGCACTACCTCATATGCGACGTGCCCACCAGGTGGAACTCCAGCTTGCATATGTTGGAGAGACCGTGCGAGCAGCAGTAGTTGATAGTGGAGTTTCAGCTGCAGCATGCACGGGTTAGTCGCTCTGCGGAACAGCACCACTTTACCACCAATGAGCGGGCTTCGATGCGAGACCTGTGTGCCTTGTTGCGGTGTTTCGAGTACTTAACCAACATGGACAGTGCCGATGACGCCGTTCTTAGCGTTACAATACCACTTCTATGTCTCCTTGAAAAAACACTAATATTGGTTTACATATATGTTTTATTCTGCTAGTTTGTATTGGATTGCTTATATCCCTTAACATAGTGGACTATCACTACATTTTGAGCTGACCTTTCTGATTTTACTCTGTACTACTAGATAATTTTGATATTGGCTCTATCACCGCTGGTGTTGTCTGTAATCTTAATTCTTTAACATTTTGTATATATCTGTTGTCTTTAGGCCCTGAAAAAGGTCTTGGTTAGACCGAAACGTCGGCCATTTACTATTATGTAACCCTAATGGTGGCAAAGTGCAAGAGACTGTCCAAGCACTTCAGACTCTCTTACGTCATGAGTAGTGTTGAGCGAACAGTTCGAGAATAGTTCGGGTTCGTACCGAATTTTGGGGTGTCCGTGACACAGACCCGAACCCGGAAATTTTCAAAAAAGTTCGGGTTCGAGTTCGGAGTTCGGCATGTTCTCTCGGCGCATTTTGAAAGTACTATATAGCAGAATAGTACAGGCTTAAAGCTGAAATCGCATTGCGATTACAACTTTGAGCTACCGATCACCATGGGAACGCCTCCTCCAGTAGAATGTACTGTAGGATGTTTGAATTACGTTGAAATCGCAATGCGATTCTTATATATTTGCTTAATCGCATTGCGATTTCAACTTCTCAAATCCGACAGTACATTCTAGCATTTTTCCCATGGTGATGTAGACGCTCCATTAGCACGGAATCCGGCTGAAGCAGAAATCGCAATGCGATTCTTAGAACTCAAATAAATCGCATCACACTACACGTTCTAATTGCATTCGATTTTAACTTTACTGTTTGGTTTTGTATCGCGATAATACAAAAATTTGAATAATCGTGTGCGTGCTGTTCTAGCACGCAGTGCTATTCGTATCCCACTATTAAGTTCTAATCGCATTCGATGTTAACTTATGCATTTTTTTTTTTGCCAGGCATCAAATAGAATGCGATGCCTGTCAAAAAAGCATAAGTTAAAATCGAATGCGATTAGAACTTAAGAGTGGGATACGAATAGCACTAGTGTTGTTGTTGAGCGCACATTTCGAGAATAGTTCCGGTCCGTACAGAATTTTGGGGTGTTCATGACACGACCCGAACCCGAACATTTTCATAAAAATTCGGGTTCGGTTTTGTAGTTCGTCATTTTTGTGGCGCATTTTGAAAGGCTGCAAAGCAGCCAATCAACATGCATCATACTACTTGCCCTAAGATGCCATCGCAGCCATGCCTACTATTGGCAAGGCTGTGATTGGCCAAGTGCAGCATGTGACTCAGCCTCTTTATAAGCTTGTGCGCACGTCGCGATGTGCTCACTCCCGCTGTGATTAGACCAGGGATAGATGCAGCTGCTGTGAGGGCGAGATAGGCAGGGATAATTGAGGAAGAAAACCTGATAAGAAGTGAATGATCTAAACCTGTGCATCAGAACAACTCAGCTGAGCTGTTCACTGAAAGTTTATTTTTTTACACTGGCCAGATCGATTTTTACCGGCACATGTAACTGGGCTGACCGGCGGCGGCCATTTTGGGACCTGTGGTGCGCCAGCTCAAGCTGCCACAGAGTCCAAAGAAAAGCTCCAAAGAATTGAAAAATCTACTCCTGTGACACAGAACAACAGCGATTCAGCTGCTCAGTCAAAGTCAATTTTTTTTCTGGCTGGGCAGACCATTTTCTGGCACATGTTACTGGGCTGATAGGCGGCCATTTTGGGACTTGTGGTGCTACAGCAAAAGCAGCCACAGTGTCCATTAATCTCATGTAATAGTCAATTTTTTCATAGATATACTACATCGGGGTTTGGCTGTGCTTGTGTCACCCCTACTAACTGCCAATATATTTAATATATCAATATCAGTGGTGAAACTGAAAGTAACCCACTTGGATAGCAAATCCCATGAATGTGCTGTTCCAGCTAGGCTAGCCAGTGTCACTACAGCCAGGTCCAATACTGTCAGCCAGAAATTAAATTTTTTTTTTTTTGCCAGAAATATAAATTAAAAAAATCTTTCCCTGTAACAAACATAATTCTGGTGTTAGACCAGAAGAAGCACTCCTTCAGTAAATAATACTGTAAAAAGGTTTAGGCAATAATTCTCCCAGTGTGGGCAATTTATGTACCAAAACGAGCATTTTAAAAATTCCGGTGTTCTGAAATACCAGCAGTCCTCTTGTAATTAATACCAGAAAAAGGCATTGTAGTGTCCAGTGTTGTCATTTTGGTTCCAAAAAGGCCAATTTAATCAATCTGGTGTTGGTGACACCCGAAATAGTAGGCCGCACGTTGTTACTCCTTTGAAAAGGAAATAGTTCTCCCACTGTGGGAATTCATTTAACATAAGTAGCATTTAAAAAATTCTGGTGTCCAATTTGCAGCAGTCCTCTTGTAATTAATACCAGAAAAAGGCATTATAGTGTCCAGTGTTGTCATTTTGGTTCCAAAAGGCCAATTTAATCAATCTGGTGTTGGTGACACCCGAAATAGTAGGCCGCACGTTGTTACTCCTGTAAAAAGGAAATAGTTCTCCCACTGTGGGAATTCATTTAACATAAGTAGCATTTAAAAATTCTGGTGTCCAATTTGCAGCAGTCCTCTTGTAATTAATACCAGAAAAAGGCATTATAGTTTCCAGTGTTGTCATTTTGGTTCCAAAAGGCCAATTTAATCAATCTGGTGTTGGTGACACCGAAATAGTAGGCCGCACGTTGTTACTCCTTTAACCGCTTCAGCCCCCCTAGCTTAAACACCCTTAATGACCAGGCCACTTTTTACAATTCCGCACTACACTACTTTCACCGTTTATTGCTCCTTCATGCAACTTACCGCCCAAATGAATTTTACCTCCTTTCTTCTCACTAATAGAGCTTTCATTTGGTGGTATTTCATTGCTGCTGACATTTTTACTTTTTTGCTATTAATCAAAAATTACCGAAATTTTTGCAAAAATGACATTTTTCACTTTCTGTTGTAAAATTTTTCAAAAAAACTACATTTCTATATAAATTTTCTCTAAATTTATTGTTCTACATGTCTTTGATAAAAAAATCCAATAAGTGTATATTTATTGGTTTGGGTAAAAGTTATAGCGTTTACAAACTATGGTGCAAAAAGTGAATTTCGGCATTTTGAAGCAGCTCTGACTTTCTGAGCGCCTGTCATGTTTCTTCAGGTGCTAGAATGCCAGGATAGTATAAATATCCCCAAATTACACCATTTTAGAAAGAAGACACCCCAAAGTATTCGCGGAGGGGCTTGGTGAGTTCATGTATCATTTCATTTTTTTCACAAGTTAGCGGAAATTGACACTTTCTGAGAAAAAAAAAAAAAAAAGTTTCAATTTCTGATAACTTCTGGCAAAAAAAAAAAAAATCTCAGACGGACTCACTATGCCCCTCAGTGAATACCTTGGGGTGTCTACTTTCCGAAATGGAGTCATTTGTGGGGTGTGTTTACTGTTCTGGCATTTTGGGCGGGGCTAATTAGAGCCGCCATGAAAACCTAAAGGTACTCGTTGAATTTGGGTCTTTAGCACTCAGGCTGCAAAAGCGGCACTATGTGGTATCGCCGACTCAGGAGAAGTAGGGCAATGTGTTTTGGGGTGTATTTTTACATATACCCATGTTGGGTGAGAGAAATATCTCTGTAAATTGTCAACTTTGTATAAAAAAATTTAAAAGTTGTCGCTTACAGAGATATTTTTCACACAAAGTATGGGTATATATAAAAATACACCCCAAAACACATTGCCCTACTTCTCCTGAGTACGGCGATACCACATGTGTGCCACTTTTTGCAGCCTGGGTGCAAAAGGGCCCTAAAACCAAAGAGTACCTTTAGGATTTCACAGGGCATTTTTACGCATTTGGATTCCAGACTTCTTCTCACCCTTTAGGGCCCCTAAAATGCCAGGACAGTATAAATACCCCACATGTGACCCCATTTTGGAAAGAAGACACCCCAAGGTATTCTGTGAGGGGTATGGTGAGTTCATGCAAAATTTTATTTTTGTCACAAGTTAGTGGAATATGAGACTTTGTAAAAACAAAATTAAAAAAAAAAAAAAAAACAATTTCCGCTGACTTGTGCCAAAAATAAAAATTCTGTGGACTCACCATGCCCCTCACGGAATACCTTGGGGTGTCTTCTTTCCAAAATGGGGTCACATGTGGGGTATTTATACTCACCTGGCATTTTAGGGCCCTAAAGTGTGAGAATCCAAATGCATAAAAATGGCCTGTGAAATCTAAAGGTACTCATTGGTTTTAGGGCCCTTTGCGCATCTTGGCTGCAAAGTGTCACCATGTGGTATCGCCGCACTCAGAGAAGTGGGGCAATGTGGTTTGGGGTGTATTTTTACATATACCCATGCTGAGTGAGAGAAATATCGCTGTAAACGACAACTTTTTACATTTTTTTATTCAAAGTTGTCAATATACAGAGATATTTCTCTCACCCAGCATGGGTATATGTAAAAATACACCCCAAAACACATTGCCCTACTTCTCCTGAGTACGGCGATACCACATGAGTGACACTTTTTTGCAGGCAAGATGCGCAAAGGGCCCAAATTCCAATGAGTACCTTTTAGGAGGGCATTTTTACGCATTTTCTTCTCACGCTTTAGGGCCCCTAAAATGCCAGGGCAGTAGAAATACCCCACGTGTGACCCCATTTTTGAAAGAAGACACCCTAAGGTATTCCATGAGGGGCATGGCGAGTTCATAGAATATTTTTTTTTTGGCACAAGTTAGTGGAAATTGATTTTTATTGTTTTTCTCACAAAGTCTCCCTTTCCGCTAACTTTTGACAAAAAGTTTAATTTTTCATGAACTCATTATGCCCTCAGCGAATACCTTGGGGTGTCTTCTTTCCAAAATGGGGTCACATGTGGGGTATTTATACTGCCCTGGCATTTTAGGGTCCCAAAGCGTGAGAAGAAAATGCGTAAAAATGCCCTCCTAAAAGGTACTCATTGATTTGGCCCTTTGCGCATTTGCCTGCAAAAGTGTCACTATGGTAGTCGCAGCATCAGGAGAAGTAGGGCGATGTGTTTGGGTGTATTTTACATATACCCATGCTAGGTGAGAGAAATATCTCTGTATATTGACAACTTTGAATAAAAATGTAAAAAGTTGTCGCTACAGCGATATTTCTCACACCCAGTATGGGTATATGTAAAAATACACCCCAAACCACATTGCCCTACTTCTCCTGAGTACGGCGATACCACATGAGTGACACTTTTTGCAGCCAAGATGCGCAAAGGGGCCCTAAAACCAATGAGTACCTTTAGGATTTCACAGGGCATTTTTACGCATTTGGATTCTCACGCTTTAGGACCCCTAAAATGCCAGGGCAGTATAAATACCTCACAAGTGACCCCATTGTGGAAAGAAGACACCCTAAGGTATTCTGTGAGGGGCATGGCGAGTTCACAGAAAAAAAAATTTGGCACAAGTTAGCGGAAATTGTTTTTTTTTTTTTTTTTTTTACAGTCTCATATTCCACTAACTTGTGACAAAAATAAAATTTTCCATGAACTCGCCATGCCCCTCACAGAATACCTTGGGGTGTCTTCTTTCTAAAATGGGGTCACATGTGGGGTTTTTGTACTGCCCTGGCATTTGAGGGTCTCCGCAGTCATTACACGTATGGCCAGCATTAGGAGTTTCTGCGATTCTCCGTATATTGAGCATACGGGTAATGAGATTTTTTTTCCGTTCAGCCTCTGCGCTGAAAAAAAATGAACGGCACAGATTTTTTCATTCGCATCGATCAATGTGGATGAAAAATCTCTGCCAAAATCAGTGACTGCGGTGCGGTGGGCTGGGCGCTAGCTACCTAACAAGTAGCTAACTAACTGGCGGTGATAAGGGACCCTTATGCCCCATTCATACGTCCGAAATTCTGTTTATGGAACGGAATTGCGGACCCATTCATTTCTATGGGGACAGACTTTGTCCCGCTCGGATCCGGAATTACGGATCCGCGCTCCGGGTCTGCACTTCCGTCTCCGCAAAAATATAGAACATGTCCTATTCTTGTCCGCACTGCGGACAAGAAAAAGCATTTTCTATATAGTTCTGGCAATGTGCGGATCTGCAAAATGCGGAAAGCACATTGCCGGTGTCCGTGTTTTGAGGATCCGCGGATCGGATCCGCGGATCGGATCCGCGGATCGGATCCGTGAATCCACGGATCCGTGAATCCACGGATCCGCAAAACACATATGGACGTCCGAATGGAGCCTTACAAGGGGTGTGATCAATGACAGGGGGTGATCAGGGGTCTAGATGGAGTGATCAAGGGGTTAATAGGTGAGGGGTGGGGTGGGGGTTAGTGTAGTGTTTGGTGCAACTTTTACTGTAGTTACCTGGTCCTCTGGTGGTCGATCCCAGAAAATGGGACCACCAGAGGACCAGGTAGCAGCTATATCAGACGCTGTTCATAAAACAGCGTCTGATATAGCTGTTTGATGCGATTTATATCGCATTTACAGCCTGCCAGCGATTGATCATCGCTGGCAGGCTGTAGTCCAACTCTCGAGTCAGCGCTTCACTGTGAACGCGCGCGCACGCGCGCTGCTCACAGGAACTCTCGCCTCGCGAGATGACGCCCGGCGCGCCCAAACAGAAGATCCCGGCCGCCGCTTGGGACGCAACTCCATGCACGGCGGTCGGGAACTGGTTAAAAGGAAATAGTTCTCCCACTGTGGGAATTCATTTAACATAAGTAGCATTTAAAAATTCTGGTGTCCAATTTGCAGCAGTCCTCTTGTAATTAATACCAGAAAAAGGCATTATAGTGTCCAGTGTTGTCATTTTGGTTCCAAAAGGCCAATTTAATCAATCTGGTGTTGGTGACACCGAAATAGTAGGCCGCACGTTGTTACTCCTTTGAAAAGGAAATAGTTCTCCCACTGTGGGAATTCATTTAACATAAGTAGCATTTAAAAAATTCTGGTGTCCAATTTGCAGCAGTCCTCTTGTAATTAATACCAGAAAAAGGCATTATAGTGTCCAGTGTTGTCATTTTGGTTCCAAAAAGGCCAATTTAATCAATCTGGTGTTGGTGACACCAGAAATAGTAGGCCGCACGTTGTTACTCCTGTAAAAGGAAATAGTTCTCCCACTGTGGGAATTCATTTAACATAAGTAGCATTTAAAAATTCTGGTGTCCAATTTGCAGCAGTCCTCTTGTAATTAATACCAGAAAAAGGCATTATAGTTTCCAGTGTTGTCATTTTGGTTCCAAAAGGCCAATTTAATCAATCTGGTGTTGGTGACACCCGAAATAGTAGGCCGCACGTTGTTACTCCTTTAAAAAGGAAATAGTTCTCCCACTGTGGGAATTCATTTAACATAAGTAGCATTTAAAAATTCTGGTGTCCAATTTGCAGCAGTCCTCTTGTAATTAATACCAGAAAAAGGCATTATAGTGTCCAGTGTTGTCATTTTGGTTCCAAAAGGCCAATTTAATCAATCTGGTGTTGGTGACACCCGAAATAGTAGGCCGCACGTTGTTACTCCTTTGAAAGGAAATAGTTCTCCCACTGTGGGAATTCATTTAACATAAGTAGCATTTAAAAAATTCTGGTGTCCAATTTGCAGCAGTCCTCTTGTAATTAATACCAGAAAAAGGCATTATAGTGTCCAGTGTTGTCATTTTGGTTCCAAAAGGCCAATTTAATCAATCTGGTGTTGGTGACACCCGAAATAGTAGGCCATACGTTGTTACTCCTTTAAAAGGAAATAGTTCTCCCACTGTGGGAATTCATTTAACATAAGTAGCATTTAAAAAATTCTGGTGTCCAATTTGCAGCAGTCCTCTTGTAATTAATACCAGAAAAAGGCATTATAGTGTCCAGTGTTGTCATTTTGGTTCCAAAAGGCCAATTTAATCAATCTGGTGTTGGTGACACCCGAAATAGTAGGCCGCACGTTGTTACTCCTTTGAAAAGGAAATAGTTCTCCCACTGTGGGAATTCATTTAACATAAGTAGCATTTAAAAAATTCTGGTGTCCAATTTGCAGCAGTCCTCTTGTAATTAATACCAGAAAAAGGCATTATAGTGTCCAGTGTTGTCATTTTGGTTCCAAAAGGCCAATTTAATCAATCTGGTGTTGGTGACACCCGAAATAGTAGGCCGCACGTTGTTACTCCTTTAAAAAGGAAATAGTTCTCCCACTGTGGGAATTCATTTAACATAAGTAGCATTTAAAAAATTCTGGTGTCCAATTTGCAGCAGTCCTCTTGTAATTAATACCAGAAAAAGGCATTATAGTGTCCAGTGTTGTCATTTTGGTTCCAAAAGGCCAATTTAATCAATCTGGTGTTGGTGACACCCGAAATAGTAGGCCGCACGTTGTTACTCCTTTGAAAAGGAAATAGTTCTCCCACTGTGGGAATTCATTTAACATAAGTAGCATTTAAAAAATTCTGGTGTCCAATTTGCAGCAGTCCTCTTGTAATTAATACCAGAAAAAGGCATTATAGTGTCCAGTGTTGTCATTTTGGTTCCAAAAGGCCAATTTAATCAATCTGGTGTTGGTGACACCCGAAATAGTAGGCCGCACGTTGTTACTCCTGTAAAAGGAAATAGTTCTCCCACTGTGGGAATTCATTTAACATAAGTAGCATTTAAAAAATTCTGGTGTCCAATTTGCAGCAGTCTTCTTGTAATTAATACCAGAAAAAGGCATTATAGTGTCCAGTGTTGTCATTTTGGTTCCAAAAGGCCAATTTAATCAATCTGGTGTTGGTGACACCCGAAATAGTAGGCCACACGTTGTTACTCCTGTTAAAAGGAAATAGTTCTCCCACTGTGGGAATTCATTTAACATAAGTAGCATTTAAAAAATTCTGGTGTCCAATTTGCAGCAGTCCTCTTGTAATTAATACCAGAAAAAGGCATTATAGTGTCCAGTGTTGTCATTTTGGTTCCAAAAAGGCCAATTTAATCAATCTGGTGTTGGTGACACCCGAAATAGTAGGCCGCACGTTGTTACTCCTTTGAAAAGGAAATAGTTCTCCCACTGTGGGAATTCATTTAACATAAGTAGCATTTAAAAAATTCTGGTGTCCAATTTGCAGCAGTCCTCTTGTAATTAATACCAGAAAAAGGCATTATAGTGTCCAGTGTTGTCATTTTGGTTCCAAAAGGCCAATTTAATCAATCTGGTGTTGGTGACACCCGAAATAGTAGGCCGCACGTTGTTACTCCTTTAAAAAGGAAATAGTTCTCCCACTGTGGGAATTCATTTAACATAAGTAGCATTTAAAAATTCTGGTGTCCAATTTGCAGCAGTCTTCTTGTAATTAATACCAGAAAAAGGCATTATAGTGTCCAGTGTTGTCATTTTGGTTCCAAAAAGGCCAATTTAATCAATCTGGTGTTGGTGACACCCGAAATAGTAGGCCGCACGTTGTTACTCCTTTGAAAAGGAAATAGTTCTCCCACTGTGGGAATTCATTTAACATAAGTAGCATTTAAAAAATTCTGGTGTCCAATTTGCAGCAGTCTTCTTGTAATTAATACCAGAAAAAGGCATTATAGTGTCCAGTGTTGTCATTTTGGTTCCAAAAAGGCCAATTTAATCAATCTGGTGTTGGTGACACCCGAAATAGTAGGCCGCACGTTGTTACTCCTTTGAAAAGGAAATAGTTCTCCCACTGTGGGAATTCATTTAACATAAGTAGCATTTAAAAATTCTGGTGTCCAATTTGCAGCAGTTTTCTTGTAATTAATACCGGAAAAAGGAATTACGGTATATCTTCCAGTGTGTGAATTTTGGGGCTAAAAATAATATATTTTATTGTGGTGCGAGTTGAATCGCAACAATGAGAAAACATTCTATTAAGGGACGAGGACGCGGTCGTGGTGGGGTCCGTGGAGTCTCTGTTGCTGGCAGAGGACGTGGCCGTTCGGCCTCAGGCGCACAAAGTAGTGAACCAACTCCCTCAAGTAGCCGGCAGAATTTACAGCGATATTTGGTGGGGCCCAATGCCGTTATGAGGATGGTAAGGCCTGAGCAGGTACAGGCATTAGTCGATTGGGTGGCCGACAGTGCTTCCAGCACGTTCACCACATTGTCTTCCGCCCAGTCTTCTGCGGAAGCGCACAGGTGGCACCGGAAAACCAAGCCCATCAGTCTGTCACATCACCCCCATGCATATCAGGGAAACTGTCCGAGCCTCAAGTTATGCAGCAGTCTCTTCTTCTGTTTGAAGACTCTGCTGGCAGGGGTTCCCAGGGGCGTCCACCTAGCCCTTCCCTAGCGGTGGAAGACATACCATGCACTGACGCACAACCACTTATGTATCCAGATGATGAGGACATGGGAATACCACCACAGCAGAGTGACCGAGTGTCTGATGATGACGAAACACAGGTGCCCACTGCCGCGTCTTATTGCAGTGTGCAGACTGAACAGGAGGAGGTCAGGGAGGAAGACTGGGTGGAAGACGATGCAGAGGACGATGAGGTCTTAGACCCCACATGGACTGAAGGTCGTGCCGCTGACTTAAATAGTTCAGAGGAAGAGGCAGTGGTGAGACCGAGACAACAGCGAAGCCAAAGAGGGAGCAGGGGGCAAAAGCAGAACACCCGCCGTCCCGAGAGTTCGCCTGCTATTGGCCAGTGCCAACAGGGACCCAGCACCCCAAAGGCATCTTCAAGGAGTTCCCTGGCATGGCACTTCTTCAAACAATGTGCTGAGGACAAGACCAGAGTGGTTTGCACGCTGTGCCATCAGACCCTGAGGCGAGGCATTAACGTTCTTAACCTGAGCACCACCTGCATGATCAGGCATCTACATGCAAAGCATGAACTGCAGTGGAGTGCACACCTCAAAAACAAGGAACCCGCTCAGGCTCCCCCTGCTCCCTCTACCGCTGCTGCCTCGGCTTCCGCCTCGAGAGGAATGTTGCCACCTGCCGAGCAGCAAACAGAGGATGTGCCACCGACACCACCACCACCACCGCCACCGTCACCTTGCGTCTCCACTATTTCACACAGCAGCGTTCAGCTCTCCATCTCTCAAACCTTTGAGAGGAAGCGCAAATTCCCACCTAGTCACCCTCGAGCCCTTGGCCTGAATGCCAGCATTTCTAAACTACTGGCCTTTGAAATGCTGTCATTCCGGCTGGTGGACACAGACAGCTTCAAACAGCTGATGGCCATGGCTGTCCCCCAGTATGTGGTTCCCAGCCGCCACTACTTCTCCAAGACAGCCGTGCCTTCCCTGCACATGCAAGTGTCTGATAAAATCAAGTGTGCACTGCGCAACGCCATTTGTGCCAAGGTCCACCTAACCACAGATACGTGGACCAGTAAGCACGGCCAAGGACGCTATATCTCACTAACTGCACACTGGGTGAATGTAGTGGCGGCTGGGCCCCAGGCGGAGAGTTCCTTGGCGCACGTCCTTCCGCCACCTAGGATCGCAGGGCATCATTCTCTGCCTCCTGTAGCCTCCTCCTCCTACTCGGCTTCCTCCTGCACTGCTTCCACCAGCTCCTCCTGTCAGCCACACACCTTCACCACCAACTTCAGCACAGCCCGGGTAAACGTCAGCAGGCCATTCTGAAACTCTTATGTTTGGGGACAGGCCCCACACCGCGCAGGAGTTGTGGCGGGGTATTGAACAACAGACGGACGAGTGGTTGCTGCCGGTGGGCCTCAAGCCAGGCCTGGTGGTATGCGATAATGGGCGAAATCTCGTGGCAGCTCTGGGACTAGCCGGTTTGACGCACATCCCTTGCCTGGCGCATGTGCTGAATTTGGTGGTGCAGAGGTTCATTCACCACTACCCCAACATGTCAGAGCTGCTGCATAAAGTGCGGGCCGTCTGTGCGCGCTTCCGGCGTTCACATCCTGCCGCTGCTCGCCTGTCTGCGCTACAGCGGAACTTCGGCCTTCCCGCTCACCGCCTCATATGCGACGTGCCCACCCGGTGGAACTCCACCTTGCACATGCTGGAGAGACTGTGCGAGCAGCAGCAGGCCATAGTGGAGTTTCAGCTGCAGCACGCTCGCGTCAGTCGTACTGCGGAACGGCACCACTTCACCACCAATGATTGGGCCTCCATGCGAGACCTGTGTGCCCTGCTGCACTGCTTTGAGTACTCCACCAAAATGGCCAGTGGCGATGACACTGTTATCAGCGTTACAATACCAATTCTATGTCTCCTAGAGAAAACGCTTAGGGCAATGATGGAAGAGGAGGTGGCCCAGGTGGAGGAGGAGGAGGAGGAGGAGGGCTCGTTTCTAAGACTTTCAGGCCAGTCTGTTAGAAGTAGCTCAGAGGGAGGTTTTTGAAGCAGCAGAGGGCAGGTTCACAAGTCGCCAGCCAAGGCACTCTAATGGAGGACGAGGAGGATGAGGAGGAGGTGGAGGAGGACGAGGATGAAGCAGGTTCACAGCAGGGTGGCAGCCCACACAGCTCAGGCCCATCACTAGTGCGTGGCTGGGGGATACGGTGGACGATGACGATACGCCTCCCACAGAGGACAGCTTGTCCTTACCTCTGGGGAGCCTGGCACACATGAGCGATTACATGCTGCAGTGCCTGCGCAACGACAGCAGAGTTGCCCACATTTTAACGTGTGCTGACTACTGGGTGGCCACCCTGCTGGATCCCCGGTACAAAGACAATGTGCCCACTTTACTTCCTGCACTGGAGCGTGATAGGAAGATGCGCGAGTACAAGCGCACGCTGGTAGACGCGCTCCTGAGAGCATTCCCAACTGTCACAGGGGAACAGGTGGAAGGCCAAGGCCAAGGCAGAGGAGGAGCTAGAGGTCGCCCACGCAGCAGTATCACGGCCAGCTCCTCTGAGGGCAGGGTTAGCATGGCAGAAATGTGGACAAGTTTTGTCTCCACGCCACAGCTAACTGCCCCACCACCTGATACGGAACGTGTTAGCAGGAGGCAGCATTTCACTAACATGGTTGAACAGTATGTCTGCACACCCTCCACGTACTGACGGACGGTTCGGCCCCATTCAACTTCTGGGTTTCAAAATTGTCCACGTGGCCAGAGTTAGCATGTTATGCCTTGGAGGTGCTTTCCTGCCCGGCGGCCAGCGTTTATCAGAACGCGTATTCAGCACGGCGGGGGCGCCATTACTGACAAGCGCAGCCGCCTGTCCACAGCCAATGTGGACAAGCTGACGTTCATAAAGATGAACCAGGCATGGATCCCACAGGACCTGTCCCTCCCTTGTGCAGAGTAGTCCTTAATAACTGCCTAAAACATGTCTTGTTGTACTACGGGCCACTTCTTTATTTAATACAAATTTTATGTAACCCACAGTTGAATGAAACTCTCCTCTGTCTGGGCGCCGGGGCCTAACTAGATGAAAGTGGCCTGTTAAACTATCGGGTGACATAAAGCCATAACCTCTGCCATGCTACCTCTGTCCTCTGTCTGGGTGCTGAGGCCTAAGTCAAATAAAGCGGTCTTCTGCTGTGCTGGGGGATATGAAGCTAATCTCTGACCTCTCTCCTCTGTCTGGGTCCAAAGGCCTAAGTCACTGAAAGAGGCCTTCTCCTGTGGTGTGTGATATGATGCCTGAATATGTGCTGTGTGGCCTCTCTCCTCTGTCTGGGTGAAGGGGTCAAAGTAACTAAATGGTGGCCTACTCCTGTGGTGGTTGATATGATGCCTGAATATGTGCTGTGTGGCCTCTCTCCTCTGTCTGGGTGAAGGGGTCAAAGTAACTAAATGGTGGCCTACTCCTGTGGTGGTTGATATGATGCCTGAATATGTGCTGTGGGGCCTCTCTCCTCTGTTTGGGTGAAGGGGTCAAAGTAACTTTATGGTGGCTTCTCCTGTGGTGGTTGATATTATGCCTGATTCTCTGCTGTGGAACCTCTCTCCTCTTCCTGGGTGCAGGGGTCAAAGTATCTAAAATTGTCCTTCTCTTGCGGTGGTTGATATGATGCCTGAATATGTGCTGTGTGGCCTCTCTCCTCTGTCTGGGTGAAGGGGTCAAAGTAACTAAATGGTGGCCTACTCCTGTGGTGGTTGATATGATGCCTGAATATGTGCTGTGGGGCCTCTCTCCTCTGTCTGGGTGAAGGGGTCAAAGTAACTTTATGGTGGCTTCTCCTGTGGTGGTTGATATTATGCCTGATTCTCTGCTGTGGAACCTCTCTCCTCTTCCTGGGTGCAGGGGTCAAAGTATCTAAAAGTGTCCTTCTCTTGCGGTGGTTGATATGATGCCTGAATATGTGCTGTGTGGCCTCTCTCTTCTGTCTGGGTGAAGGGGTCAAAGTAACTAAATGGTGGCCTACTCCTGTGGTGGTTGATATGATGCCTGATTCTCTGCTGTGGGACCCTCTCCTTTGTCTGGGTGCTGGGGTCGAAATAATAGTAAGTGACCTTCTCCATTGGTGGGTGACTTGAAGCCTGATTCTGTGCTATGGGACCTCACTCCAATTAATATTGTTTAATTTTTATTTATTTTATGTTAACTCATCATTTCCCTATCTACATTTGTTTGCAGGGGATTTACCTACATTTTGCTGCCTTTTGCAGCCCTCTAGCCCTTTCCGGGTGTGTTTTACAGCCTTACCAAAAACCTTACCAGATCTAGCACATAAACCAGTTGAACTTGAAACCCTTGAAAGATTACAGTAATGAAAAATAATTATTAATATGGGCAACACTATCTGTACCCTTTGTTTCCAATCAAACAAAACGCAATAAATTTGATTTAACATTATAGTTTTATAAAATAATCTTTAACAAAATAGAATTATTTTTTAACATAAATATATAAATAACCAAAAAAATTAGGGTAATTTTTTAAATTTTCTCTGCTCCTCCAGCAGATCATCGATGTCCTTAAGATGAGCCTCCTCCATGGCTCGCATTTGGTGGGAGAACTGCATCTTGAGCTGCCTCATCTTCCTGGTTTGCTGCTCCCTGAACTGCTGCATTCGCAGCTGGTGCTTCCTTCGCATTGTTTTTATTTTTTTAACATGATGTTGTCAGCTGTAAAATAAATGAAATAAAATTTGGAAATGTACATTAAAATACAATCATTAATTGTTATATAAAGCTGAGATGATATTTTTTTCTTGAAAATCACTGGTTAGACCACACATGGAGTACTGTGTACAGTTCTGGGCTCCTGTGAACAAGACAGACATAGCAGAGCTGGAGAGGGTTCAGAGGAGGGCAACTAAAGTAATAACTGGAATGAGGGATCTACAGTACCGTGAAAGGTTATCAAAATTAGGGTTATTCACTTTAGAAAAAGACGACTGAGGGGAGATCTAATAACTATGTATAAATATATCAGGGGTCAGTACAGAGATCTGTCCCATCATCTATTTATCCCCAGGACTGTGACTGTGACAAGGGGACATCCTCTGCGTCTGGAGGAAAGAAGGTTTGTACACAAACATAGAAAAGGATTCTTCACTGTAAGAGCAGTGAGACTATGGAACTCTCTGCCTGAGGAGGTGGTGATGGTGAGTACAATAAAGGAATTCAAGAGGGGACTGGATTTATTTCTGGAGTGTAATAATATTACAGGCTATAGCTACTAGAGAGGGGTCGTTGATCCAGGGAGTTATTCTGATTGCCTGATTGGAGTCGGGAAGGAATTTTTTTCCCTTATGTGAGGAAAATTGGCTTCTGCCTCACAGGGGTTTTTTGCCTTCCTCTGGATCAACTTGTAGGAAACAGGCCGAACTGGATGGACAAATGTCTTTTTTCGGTCTTATATACTATGTTACTATGTTACTATGTAAATCTGTTATATATTGGTTTAGGTAGGATTAATAATAGTTCCTTTTAGTTTTGGGTTATTGACTTAGTAGTTACGTTAATGGTTTTGATGTTGATCAATTACTTTTTAGTGTTTATTTTTTATATTACTGTTATGTGTTGTACTTTATTTGTTGCCTGTTTTATTATATTTTCTTCATTTAAAAAAATAATATAGTTTGTTAAAATATATTCTTAGAAAAATTTATATATTGCATGCTTGTTATATCGTACTTCCAAAAATGGATGTGGCAGTTAGATACGTTATGGAAATCAGTACTCCCACCCGTAACATTAGCTTTCTGGGACACTGAATAAATAAAAATATCCACATCATCCATTTACCTTCTTGTCGGGGGTAGTGACCATCTCCTCTTCTGCCTCCTCAGAGTCATCACCCTCCTCCACTGCAGCAGGTGGGCTATGGGCCCGATAGCCTGATGGCCCTGCCTCTTCCTGCTCCTCCTCGTCCGAGTGGTCTGTCTCCTCCTCCACCTCCACCGCCTTCTTCTTTTTAGAGAGCTTGGCTCTCACTTTGGGAAGCGGAGCATCTGTAATGATGATGACCAAATTTTTAAAAATGCCAAGATAAACAAGTAAAGCCAAATTACAGTTAAAGGTACACAAATTAATCTATGGTAGTGTCTGGATGGCATAATAATTAACTACACCTATCTTTCTTCTCCTTTTGGCTTAGATCAAGTGTAGTATCATCAGTGTCTGCCTTGACCTGCCGGACCAGGACCCTGTGGGTACCCCTGCACTCTGCCTTTGAGCATCGTTGATTAAGTTCAGCTTCAACTCACTGCTGCTATTGGGTGTTGGGCCACTCCCCAGGGAACAAGAGTGATTCGAGTCTATGACTTCATTTGGGCATGTGGCCTAATTGTCCTGATCGATGCTTGTTGTCTACACTCGTCCAGACGTGCGAGGAGTTTGGACAAGCTTCAGGGGCCAAAGTCAACTGTGTAAAGTCAAAAACATATGTGGCCCAGAAAGAGGTCTCATATTGCCACCTTTAGCACCCTTTCCCATCAGTTCAACACCACTGTACTAAGTGATTTATTGTAAAGGGTTAAAAATACTTATTTCTCTCACCAACATATTGTTATCTATCTGCTCAGTTATGCAAATAAGTATTGTACCTGGAAGAGATTTATCTCGGATCTTAGTGATCAGATCCATCCTGTGGCGCTTCAGATCTGACCACTTTTTAGAATCGCATCCTTCCGATGAGTGCACCCATGCTTCTGCCACAGATGGAAAGCAATTCTCCGCACTATGGCCTGCTTTTCGCCCCTTGACCTTCTGCGGTCGCACTCTTCTCCAACATTTCCTGCAAGATAACAATTAAATCATGTAATCCCACAGTTCTAAAATACAATTATTAGTTATCATAGTCATAAGAACCATCAAAAATAACATTTAATATCAAAACAGTCAAAGAGTAGAACATCGCCATCCCTTTAAAAGTGACTTGAACATTGCCGCCCTTTAAAAGTGACTTGAACACTGCAGCCCCTTTAAAAGTGACTTGAACATCGCCATCCCTTTAAAACTGACTTGAACATCGCCACTTCTCCATCCCTTTAAAAGTGACTTGAACATTGCCGCCCTTTAAAAGTGACTTGAACACTGCAGCCCCTTTAAAAGTGACTTGAACATCGCCATCCCTTTAAAACTGACTTGAACATCGCCATCCCTTTAAAAGTGACTTGAACATTGCGATCCCTTTAAAAGTGACTTGAATATTGCCGCCCCTTTAAAAGTCACTTGAACATCGCCATCCCTTTAAAAGTGACTTGAACATTGCGATCCCTTTAAAAGTGACTTGAACATCGCCATCCCTTTAAAAGTGACTTGAACATCGTCATCCCTTTAAAAGTGACTTGAACATTGCCACCCCTTTAACAGTGTCTTTCACTAATCACTCATGTAGTTGTGCAGTCTGCTAAAGCCTGTGATGAGTTTATGTCACCAAGCAGTAGGACATGTGACAGTGTAAGGCAGTTATGAGATCAGTGAAGGCCTGCAGGCTTCTTGGCTAATAAAAATCATTAATAAATAAGTTTAAATCACATTACTGAATTACACACTAACTAAGTTCAATTACTTACAGTTATTAAGAAATCCAGCTCTTCTTTAGAGAAATTACTTTTCGCCATAATCGCTGGGACAGTCACCAATCTCCACTCTCGCTCTCTCGATCCGATCCGAGGTAACGCACACACGTACAGACGCACGTACACGATTCTTGAATAGTTGTATTATCGCGATAATAAAACTAACAGTGTAAAGTTGACTGTATTGCTCTAAGTTATATTCGCGTACGAATGTAACTTCTATTACAGCACACCAATACTAAAACTGACTAAGTGACAGCTTTAAGTTCTATTCGAACGCGATTATGCGATTATTATATATCTGCTTAATCGCATTGCCGTTTCAACTTAGCATTGCTAATTCTAAATAATTCCATCCATATTCGCTAACTTACTGACTCAGTAAGTTAACGATATGGATGGAATTATTTAGCAATGCTAAGTTGAAATCGCAATGCGATTAAGCAAATATATAAGAATCGCATTGCGATTTCAACTTAATTCTCAGATCCGACAGTACATTCTACTGGAGGAGGCGTTCCCATGGTGATCGTTAGCTCAAAGTTGTAATCGCAATGCGTTTATTGCGGTATATTATCCCTCTGGGTGTCTTTTACAGGTTAATTTTTATTTATTTTATTTTATTTTAATTCATTTCCCTATCTACATTTGTTTGCAGGGGATTTACCTACATTTTGCTGCCTTTTGCAGCCCTCTAGCCCTTTCCAGGAGTCTTTTACAGGCTTTTTAGTGCCCAAAAGTTCGGGTCCCCATTGACTTCTATGAGGTTCGGGTTCGGGATGAAGTTCGGGTTGAGTTCGGATCACGAACCCGGACATTTTCCAGAAGTTCGGCCGAACCTCTCGAACCCGAACATTCAGGTGTTCGCTCATCTCTAGTGATGAGGAATGCTCTCCTGGACCTATAGCGACAGAACAGCCTGCCACGACACAGCTTAATCCTTGACATGCCAACTCGCCTAAATTTGACATTTCACATGTTCGAGCATCTGTACGAGCAGTGGAAAGCTTTAAACGATTTGTCATGCACCAGACAGACTCAGCTCATCCGAGACGCCTGTTGGGTGCTGAAGCCCCTCGAAGAGGCCACAAAGCTTGTCAGCAGGGTCAACTGAGGCATGAACAATGTCATCCCTCTCATATTCATCTTAGAACAGACACGGATGCAGAAGGGGACCATGGCGGAAAAAGTGCAGCTGTCTGCCCTATAGCTGTTGGTTACACTCAAAGGGAATTTGCCATGGAGGAGGAGGAGGGTGAAGATGAGGAGGGTGAAGATGAGGATGAGGAGCTGCCACTGCAAGAGGAGGATTTGAAGGTGGAGGAGCAAGTGAACGATAATGAGGATGGCACAAGCCCAGACACCCAATCAACTCAGTGGGGGGTGTAGACGGAAAGAAATGGCTTCTCGGGCACAGTGGCCAGAATGGACACCTGTATGCTTGCTTGCTTACATAGTGACAGGTGTACTATTGACATTAAGCAGTCTGATGATTACTGAATAGCCATGCTTTTATACCCTCGCTACCAAGGCAAAATGGGGGAATGTTTTCCTCTGGCAGAAAGGGAGGACAAATTAAGTTACTACCAGGAAACACTGTGTACGCAGCTTGCCAGTGTGTCTGAAATTAAGGCCCCCTGCAGATTCACACCCTTCCTGCCATCAGGAGCAGCAGAAACTACAGCAGCAGTAGCAGCAGCAGCCATTTCAGTCTCCTCAACATGATGATGGATCAGTTTTTCTATGTGCTGAGGCCAGTCAGCAAGCCTACAGCTCTTGCCTCAACGCCTAGGTTCAGGCCTAACTACACAATGGCCAGTCTGTTGCATACACAGTGGCAGTGGAATAGTGGCACAAACTAGCACAGTTCGCTCTCTAGCTTTTTTCTTGCCCTGCATCCAGTGTAATCTCGGAAAGAGAGATGAGCGAGTCGAAGCTGACGAAGTGGAATTCGATCCAAATTTCAGGAAAAATTTTGTTCGCACTGAAGCCGAATTTCCTCACGCTTCGTGGTAATGTATGAGGACATGGAGCCAGGAAAACTGGGAAGGCGGGATCACCCATAATGCCATGCATGCAGCCAATCAGCAGCCAGCAGCCAGCCCTGTGATGTCACAGCCCTTGTGCGCTTGCAGGTATATGTTCTAAAGCCATTTTTAATGTGTATTAGTACTGCAAAAGAAAAATATATTTGCCCTTGTGCCGTGCAGTGATATATTCTAAAGCCCTGTTTGCTGTGTATTAGTGGTGAAATAAAAATATATTTACCGTTCAGCGTTGCACTTATCTGTTGAAAAGCCTTTTGTGTTGTGCAAAAGTAGAAAAAAATTAGGGCCTAATTGCCATTCAGCGGTGCAGTGATATATTCTACAGCCCAGTTTGCCGTGTATTAGTGGCAAAATAAATATATATTCGCCGTTCATTGTTGCACTTATCTGTTGAAAAGCCTTTTGTGTTGTGTAAAAGTTGAAAACATTTAGGGCCTAATTGCCGGTCAGCGGTGCAGTGATATATTCTAAAGCCCAGTTTGCCGTGTATTAGTGGTGAAGTAAAAAATATTTGATCTAACATTTGCTCATTTTATCTAACAGTATGTCAGACAGAGAAGTGCCAAGCCCTGCACAGGGGAGTGGCAGAGGCTTAAATGTTTCTGGCACAGGCAGAAGTCACAGCAGAGTAAGAGGGCATGACAGCAGGGGTTGCAGCAAGAGGCCTGAGCTCCCGGTGTCATCTAGCGGTCGTGTCTTGACCAGCAAGCCAGCAGTTCTTGAATGGTTGACTCAGTCATCCACTTCATCCCAAGTGACATCAGACACCCTCAGGTAAGATTCGGTGGGTTCCTCTGACATGACACTTAGTTGGCATGGCCCGGGAGCAGGCCCTGTGCCCCCACCAGTCCTAAACCTTGGTCTGTCATTTTCAGTTCCCTCAGCGTGAGAAGTATTATACTCCCTCAGCTCGGCTCCACTTTTCAGTGAGGACAAGCTACTAGAGGACAGTCAGCAGCTACTGCCCAGCCAAGATCTGGAGGAGACATTCACCGCTTTCTCAACTAGTCGGGCAAGTAGTGATGAGGAGAGTGGTGTGGAAGATAGTGTTGCGAGTGGTCAGGCTCCTAACCCAGAGACCGTTGAGGAGCACATCAGTGACGTGCAGACAGTACTCGATGATGATGTAGCTGATTGCACTTGGGAGCTGGATGATGTGGGGGCTTCATCATCAATGGGAGAGGAGGGTGGCAGCTTGCCCGTGAGCCAGTGGCAGAGCCAGCAAGTCGCTAGCGTGGCCAGGAGTCAGCAGGGTGGCAGCAGTAGGAGGTCAGGACTCAGGAGCCAAACGTGCCCAGTGTAGAACACCCGCTTCGCAGGAGCCTACCTGCCCGGGAAGTAGCAGTGCATGGGTTCACAGAGGCAGCGGCTGTAGCAGTCAGTCAGTGCATAGTGTTGAGCATAAAATCACCTACTCGGCGGTGTGGCAGTTTTTTGTTAAGCTGCTGGAGGAGGTGAACATGGCCATATGTACAATCTGTGGGCAGAAGGTGAAGCGTGGCCAGGGTGCCAATAAGTCAACATATGCAGCGTCACCAAAAAGTGGCCTAGGAGAACCGTGGCTCCCATCTGAACCGTAGCAACCGCTGCATCACCCAGTGGCACACACCCGGTTTCAGGCAGTAAAGGCTCCACCACCTTAGCCGAAGGGAGAAGTCTGTCCTTCCCATCATCTGCTGGTCCTGAAGCTCCTGATCCTCACCCTCCTACTCCTCGTCAGTTATTCAGTAAGCAATTGATTACCAAGAGTGATTTCCAAGAGAAAACAGTATGCGTGCACTCATCCAATGGCGCAAAAGCTGAAAGTTCTCCTGTCCAAGTTACTGTTGATGCTGCAGTCTCTCCATTTCCAAGTAGTGGACTTCCAAGCTGTCATTTCTTTTGCAAAAAGCAGTACCAGCCCTGCACACACATGTAGAACAGAAGGTGGGCCAGTCATTGAGCCTGTCGGTGCCTGCCAAAGTGAGCTGCAGCAGCAGAATGGCACAACATAGGCTGATATGCGACGTTTCCACCCGTTGGAATACCATCCTCCATATGTTGGACCAACTATACGAACAGAGAAAGGCCATAAACGATTTCTTGATGATCGAAGCAGACAGGAGTACTCCCCTATGGAACTTCCAGGTCAGCCAGTGGCAGCTCATGCGTGACACCTGCCGTTTGCTCAGGCCCTTTGAGGATGCCGCGCTATTTTTCAGTCGCCAGGACTACGTGATGAACAACATCCACTGCTTCATGTCCGGGAACAGATGCTGGAAAATCTGGCTGGTCAGGTGACAGGAGACGTGGCGCCTAGATCTCATGTCCACATGAGCCCTGTGGGGGCTAAACTGGAGTAGGAGGAGGAGATTGGAGCACAAGCAATGTGTTGCGAAATGGGTAATTTTTCTACACAGGTGACAGGAGAGGAGGAGCAGGAGGAGCAGGACCAGCCAGAGGAGCTACAGGGCATTGAGAAAGATGGGGCAGAGGACCCAGACACAATGGGCAGTATGCAGTGGAGATGGAGTCGCATGTACAAATGGCCCGATGCATGCTCACTTGCTTGCGTAACAGCTGAATTGTCACCATTCAGCAAAGGGATGACTTCTGGATCTCCACCTTTTTGGACCCTCGCTAACAGTCCAAAATGGGGGCCTTTTTAACACCCATCGAGAGTGAGGACAAACTGATCTACTATAGACATCATATATAGTCAGTTGGCCGCTGCTTTTCTGTGCCATCGTCCATCCTCTCGCAAGTTTGACTGGGGGGGTCCCTCTGCGCTCACGTTCCATTGCTATGGCTGCTGGGGAGGGGTGGGGTGGCAGGAGCAGTACCAGCTCCATTAACAGAAGCCTGAGTCTCTAGAGTCGCCCAATGAGCAGCTTTCTTCACCCGCCTAGTAAAGAAACTACTCACCAGCAGCTAGACATAGAGCAGAACCTGAACCAGCAGGTGGTGGCATACTTGGAGTGCACCCTGCCAGCCGCCATTGAAGATCCGCTGGACTACTGGGCAGCCACACTGGATTTATGGCCGCAACTGGCTGAGTTTGCCCTGGAAAAGCTGTCCTGCCCATTCAGTAGTGTGGCATCAGAGCGGGTGTTTAGTGCAGCAGGGGCTATAATTACCCCAAGGAGAACTCGCCTGTCCACCCTAAATGTGGAGAGACTGACCCTTGTCAAGATGAATCAGGTGTGGATCAGCCAGGATTTCCACCCACCAATGCCTGATGCATCAGATTACATCATCCATGCTGCCTCACCCAA
Source organism: Bufotes viridis (assembly GCA_033119425.1). Classification (NCBI taxonomy): domain Eukaryota; kingdom Metazoa; phylum Chordata; class Amphibia; order Anura; family Bufonidae; genus Bufotes; species Bufotes viridis. Next base: position 100,149,185 of record CM065592.1, on the reverse strand, counting down.
ACCTTGACAAAAGAGACCATTTTTTTCTGGCTACCTTCCTCCAACTACTTTTCTAATGATACCACCCGCCTGATGCCACACATCTGATGACAAGTGCTGCTTCTTACACCCACCATCATCAGCAGATACTGTTATTGCCACCCACCTCTACTCTGTCGTCGTGCCACTCTGTGGCCTCCGCATGCTGCTGCCACCTCCACACTCTGTCGTCTTGCCACTCTGTGGCCTCTTTATGCTGCTACCACCTCACACTCTGTCGTCGTGCCACTCTGTGGCCTCCTCATGTTGCTGCTACCTCCAGACTCTGTCATTGGGCCACTCTGTGGTCTCCTCAAGCTGCTTCCACCTCACCACTATGTCATAGGGCCACTCTGTGGACTTTTCATGCTGTTCCCACCCTCCCCACTTCATGACTGGGCCACTATTTTGCCTTTTTGGCTTGGCAGACGTCATCATTTATTTGACCCTTCTTCTGATCTGTCAGAAGAAAGGAAAAATGAGAGGCACAACGGATCCTATCTGTGTAGCAGCTGTAAGGCCTGTATGGCCCCATCGAATTGGAAGCCAAAAGCAGGAATGGGTACAAAACACCAGAAGACATGCAAATATTCTGTTCACGTGTCATCTCTGTTTTGGATCCACTCCTGGGTTTTTCGGCATCAGCAATACTGATGGATTACTGCCAAATGCTGACCGAGAGAATGCTGATGCTCCACAGACAGGATCCATTTTTAGGGGGCTATTGGGGGTTATTGTTCTGACGGATCAGAGGAAGGGAAAAATAATCAGTGACGTCAACACAAACTTACTGCTGACACCCTCTCCACTCTGTCGGGATGGGGGTGGGGGGGCTCTACTTGTTTAAGCATTTAATAGAACAGGTTTTGTAGACATCTATGTGGAATCAGCTGATGACGGTGTAAAAGGAGTGCACTTCTTCTTGGAGCTAACAGCGACCTGTAAGGCTGAGTTCACACTTGAGTTATTTGGTCAGTTTTGGCTCTGTGACTGCCCAAATAAGTGAAGTGTGAAGTTATTCTAAGGCCTCTTTTACATGGGCGTCAAGTTTGACACCCGGCTAACATGCGGGTGCGTTGCGGGAAAATGCGCTATTTTTCTGCGCGAGTGCAAACTGTTTTAATGCGTTTTGCACGCGCGTGAGAAAAATCGGCATGTTTGGTACCCAGACCCGAACCCGGACTTCATCACTGAAGTTCGGGTTTGGGTAAGGTGTTATGTCGATTTTATTTAACCCTCAATTGTCCTTTTACTAAGCATTCTGTATTAAAGAATGATACTATTTTCCCTTACAACCATGTTATAAGGGAAAATAATAAAGATCGGGTCCCAATCTCCTAGCAACCATGCGGGAAAATCGCACCGCATCCGCACTTGCTTGCAGATGCTTGCAATTTTTCCGCAGCCCCATTCACTTCTATGAGGCCTGCGTTGCGTGAAAAACGCAAAAACTAGAGCATGCTGCGATTTACACGCAATGCAGAAATGATGCGTGAAAATCACTGCTCATGTGCACAGCCCCATATAAATGAATAAGTCCGGATTCAGTGCAGGTGCAATGCGTCCACATCACGCATTGCACCCGCGCGGAAAACTCGCCCATGTGAAAGTGACACCTGTCATCTGGATGTCATACGGACTCACAGTATTATTTCACTACCAATGCAGACTCCCTATGCGTGTTACTGCAAGGCACAGTGTTCTACACCACTATATAGGCTCTCTGCAGCCAGAAAATAGAAGTTTTTTAACTAAATTTGCCTCGAATATATTGGGATCGAAACAAATTTTTCCCAAAAAATTCAGCAAACCAGCGAATCGAAAAATTTGCTTATCTCTAATAGTGAGCTTTCGAGACATCACCAGTTCCTTCATCAGGTATACTACAAGAATTTATAAATAAACAGCAATATATATACAATAAGAACAGAGATGTGGTGTAATGAATGGACATTTGAAGAACAACAGAATATCAAATATCTTGAGATTAAATCCTTAATTATCTTACAGGATGTAAAAGTTTTATGGTCTCTAAATTGATGTTATCTCAGAGACCTGGTGCCCCCACTATGTCTATAGAAGACACTTTAGATCTTATATGGTGTTACATTCGAATAGCGAATATTTTTTACAAATATTGACACTTTGCTAATTCGCGAATATTTAGAATATAGTGCCATATATTTATAAAAACGAATATTCGTTTTCTTTTTTCTTTTTTTTTTTCTTTTTTTTTCAATCAGAACCCAAGAATTAGATACTATTAATGAAGATAGAGAATATAGCGCTATGTTCTCTGTCTTCGTTAATTCTAGCAAGTCAACCAATAGGAAAGTCATAGCCCATTCAAAGTGTCATTTGCAGTACGCGAATATTACTTTATGTAACGGGGTTTAACTATTCTACTGGTTGGCTTGCTAGAATTAACGAAGATAGAGAATATAGCGCTATATTAGTATTCGTTATCTTCACTAATTCTAGCAGTACAAGTAAATTTGCTGATACACAGCTCTAAGTTGGATGCGCAATGCTAGAATATTAGGTAATATTAGTCGGATTACGCATCTAACTTAGAGTGGGGTATATGGAACTTATTTACTATTGTTTGGCTGGGTAGAATTAACGAATATGACGAATATGCATATAGTGCTATATCTCTTATATATATAAAAATGAATTTCTGTCTGTCTAGACGTCTGGACGTTCTTTATGCGCGGCCAAACGACTGGACCGATCTTCACCAAATTTGAAACACGGGTACATCAGGTGTCCGGGAAGGTTTTAGACCGGGTCTCAGCTCTCTAGGACTTACCGTTCCTGAGATATTCCCCAAAAATGACCTGCTTATAAACAATACAAGGCAGCAAAGCCTTTAACTTGAATTCAAACTGTCACTTACTGCTCCCTGACAGTTTATCTCCACACACACAGTTTTACTCCAGGTAACCATAACAACTCAGTCAAGTCTCATCACTGCTCTAGATGACGTTTAAAGGAAATCTGTCACCAGGATAATCGCTATTGAGCCTAATAGCACTAAGTACCTTATTTCCTGAGGTTTCCATAACAACTCAGCCATTTCTCTTCACTGCTGCAGGTTAGCTTTAAAGGGGCAGAGCGCTGTGGATGATACTGTTAAGGGGGCAGAGTGCTCGGGAGGTCACAGTTCAGGGGGAAAGTAGGGTGGCCATTCAAGTCACCCTTAAAACCCTGCCCCCAGGTCCAGATAAGCCACACCTCTGATTTGGTTAGGCCACACCCCCTCCAGAGGTGGGACAGTGATTTTCTCCCTGCAGCTCACATCCAGACAAAACAGTGCTGCTGTCTTACAGTGAACTGTTTAAAAGGACACGCCCCAGATCCTGTTAGGCCACCCCCCTCCCACTAAGCAAACAGTGAAAAATAAAGTTAAAAATCAACTTCTGTCAGCTGCAGAGGTGGGAGGGACGGTGACTTTCTCTTTGCAGCTCACACTCAGAGAGGACAGTGCTGCTTTCTTAGATTGAGATGTTCAAAAGGACACGCCCTAATCCAGTTAGGCCACGCCCCCTCCCAGTCAGCCAACCGCTATGCGGTTTATGATTGTGTGTATTGCATGGTTATGTGGCGTCAATTTTTGAGGTTAACCTTGACCTCTAGCCCTACCGTTGGCTAAATTACTTAGCTCTTATTCATTTGCATGGGGGCTATCTAGCATCAGTGGTTGGTTTCTGGGTTCTGTTCCTGCGGTTCTCTATTGCACAAATCTTGTGTATATTTGTCATTTACTTGTTAATAAACATTTATATTTTTGTACAATTTTTGGTTGTGCTTTTTTCTGCTCTTTTGGGGCGTTAAATAGAATAATGAGTCAGTATTCTATTTATTGAAAAAAATTAGAGCTGGGTACAGTCAACTTTCCTATTGGCTTGCTAGAATTAGGGAATATAGAGAATATAGTGCTATATTCGTATTCGTCATATTCGTCAATTCTTCGCAGCCAAGTAAACTTGCCTATACACAGCTCTAAGTTGGATGCGCAATGTGAGAATTTTTTGGCAATATTATTCGCATTGCGCATCTAACTTAGAGCTGTGTATAGGCAAGTTTACTTGGCTGGGAAGAATTAACGAATATGACGAATTCGAATATAGCACTATATTCTCTATATTCGCTAATTCTAAAACGCCAATAGGAAAGTTGACTGTACCCAGCTCTAAGTTGGAATACGCAATGCGAGAATATTAAGTAATATTACTCACATTGCGCATCCAACTTAGAGCTGTCTATAGGCAACTTTCCTATTGGCTTGCTAGAATTAGCGAAGATAACGAATATAGCGCTATATTCTCTATATTCGATAATTCTAGCAAGCCAACCAATAGTAAAGTTGCCTTTATACCCCGTTCAAAGTTCAATTGCAATACGCAAATAATTAAATCGCATATTATTCGCTATAAATAGAATAATGATGAATATTCGATTTTGACGAATATATGACAAATATTCAATCGAATATTTGCTAAATATTGCGAAATCGAATATGGCACCTCCCACTCATCACTAATCTTATAGTGTGTATCACTAAATGGTCGGCACTGCTCTCAGGATTCGGCGGTGCACGTGTCAGAGGGCGGGCCTCCCATTAAGTAGCTCAGAAGGTAGAGACTGGCACTTGCACAAATAGATTTTCTGGATGCAGGTTTATTTTGTCACATATTACATCATAGTGACGTGTTTCAGCACAGAAAGTGCTTTCCTCAGACTATGTACAACCGTCCTACCTATTGTACCTTATATAGATTAATGCAGATACAAAAGAAACTGACGTCATGAAAGAGACTCCTCCCATAGAGAGGAAGATACAGAACCTAGGTAGTTAGTTACTGGTCCATAGTGGCCTATGTATAGCGGTGAATGTTCAAGTCCACTGTAGGAGAAATAGAAAGATATTAGAATTCACATCACATGAAGCCAGACACATTATATTCTCTGTTTAGACCTTTTGACTCCATCATTTGTAGTCGGTGGATCCAATATGCCTCTCTTTTTAACAACAATTTATTTCTATATACTCCGTGGCGGAGTAATGAAGCACCTTCAATGACCTGATTGCATGCTTGTGTTGGTGAAAGTGCTGTGGTAGTGGGAGTAATAGATTCCACTTTCTGATAGTAGACTTGTGCTTGCTAAGTCTATCTTTGATTCTCATTGAGGTTTCCCCCACATATAATAGTCCACATGGGCTCGTAAGAATATATACCACAAATTTACTATCACATGTAAATACACCCCTTATTGGGATTCGTTCACCATAGTGTGGATGGGAAAAATGGGTGCCCTTGATGACGCTAGAGCAATTCAAGCATGAGAATGTGCCTTGTCTAGGGAGGTCAGGGTGGTTTGTCTGAGACTTGGTTTGTTGTTACTGCCTATGTCCGCTCTGACAATTCTATCACGGATGTTGTACGCTCTTTTAAAGTACATCATAGGGGGTCTTTGGAATTCCTCTACCTGAGGATATGATCTGGAGATAATGTGGCAATGTTTTTTGACAATACCCTTTAATCTCTGGAATTTGTGGTGGTTTATCATTTTTTTCCTCTCCCTGTGGGTCCTCTAATTTGTCCCTCTGTTCCTGCAGTAATTGTCCGGGGTAACCCCTTTCTAAACATTTTCTTGTCATCTCATCTGTACTTTTTCTGCAGGTGTCTGGGTCACTTACAATCTTTTTGACTCGCTGGTACTGAGATCCAGGTGGAATTAAGGTAAGTAGAAAATTCCGTGAGGGATAGAACGACGCCACGCCAAAGGCAGAAAATGTCGTTGATAAATCGATGCCAAAATATGCAATGCTGCAAATATAGTGGGTTGGAGTAGATGAAATGGCTTTCAAAAAAGGACATGTAGCAGTTTGTTCGATCCCATCGCGGTCCCGCGGCACTGCTGATAAAAGGAGTCCTGGAATAGAAAATTGTTGCATTCGAAAACAATTTTCAAAAGTGACAAAAAAAACTTTTAATGTAATTGCTGGTATTCAATAGTTCTGATGCTGCTTCCAGGCCCTTTTCATGAGTTATGGAGGTGTAGAGTCTGCATACTTCAAAAGTGATTAGTATGCAGCCTCTATCCATCTCCCGGGGACGGATCTCAGACAGAAAATGTCCTATGTCACGTATATATGAAGGACATTTCTGAGTTAATGGTGTTAAGATTCTGTCAAGAAAGATGGTCGGAGGGGAGAGGATGGAGTCAGTTGAGGCTACAATAGGCCGACCCGGTGGCTTTGTCATCGACTTATGAACTTTAGGAAGGGTATAAAATACCGGAGTAATGGGGTGTTGATTGATTAAAAATTCACTTAATTTGTTGTCAATGACTCCATCCTCTCTAGCCTCTTTGATCACCTTCTGTAAAATTTCCTAAATCTGATAAACTGGATCAGTTCACAATATTTTGTATGTGTCAATGTCACTTAATTGACTCAAGATCTCTCTTCCTTATCAAGGACCACTAAGCCCCCCCTTGTCTGCTGGCTTAAAAATAAGGGATTCATCATCAAGTAGATGGTTGAGGGCATGTTTCTCCAATAATCTTGTAGTGTGTAGAGATGTCCCGAACTATTCACCGGCGAACAGTTCCCGGACATCGCATGTTCGCGTTTGCCGTGGTGGGCAAACATATGGGATGTTCGGTCCGCCTCCTATACGTCATCATTGAGCAAACTTTGACCCTGTACCCCACAGTCAGCAGACACATTCCAGCCAATCAGCATACCCTCCCTCCCAGACCCTCCCACCTCCTATCAAAAAGCAAGGACAGCATCCATCTTAGATTCATTCTAAAGCTGCAGTGTAAGGCCCCATTCGCACGTTCGCAATTTTGTCCGCATCCATTCCTCAGTTCTGCGGAATGGATGCGGACCCATTCATTGTGAATGGGGCCGGACGTGATGCGGAGAGCACACTATGTGCTCTCCGCTTCCGCATTTGCAAAACCCGCAAAAGATAGAGCATGTCCTATTCTTGTCCTCAACCTGCGGACAAGAATAGGCATCTCTATGGGGAGTGCCGACATGGTGTGTTGCGGATCCGCAACACACTACGGACATCTGAATGGGGCCTTAGTTAGAGCAGAGGAGAGTGCTGCTGCTGCTGAATTAATAGGGAAAGCGTTAGCTAGGCCAGTGCTCTGTGTCCGCTCCAGTCCTCAAAGACTCATCTGCTGTAAGGACAGCATCCTGACAGCACCCTAAAAAGCCCTTTTTAGGGCTGGTACATCAGTCTGCTTTTTTTTTTATATACATATATATTGCAGTTGCCTGCCCGTGTGTGAGAGGCCGCAGGCCCACAGACTGTACTTTAATATAATGGCAGTTGCCTGCCAGTGTGTGTCAGGCCCACAGACTGTACTGTGCCCACTGCCTGTGCCCACCACTCATACCGGGTGGCACAGTACCTTGCAGATAAAAAAGTCATTTAATTAGTACTCTTTAATATAATTGCAGTTGCCTGCCAGTGTGTGTCAGGCCCACATACTGAACTGTGCCCACTGCCCACCACTCATATAGGGGGGCACAGTACCTTGCAGATAAAAAAGTAATTACATTTTTACCCTTTAATATAATTGCAGTTGCCTGCCAGTGTGCATCAGGCCCACAGACTGTACTGTGACCACTACCTACCACTCATATAGGGTGGCATAGTACCTTGCAGATAAAAAAGTGATTTTATTTTTAATCTTTAATATAATTGCAGTTGCCTGCCAGTGTGTGTCAGGCCCACAGACTGTACTGTGCCCACTGCCCACCACTCATATAGGGTGGCACAGTACCTTGCAGATAAAAAAGTCATTTCATTTTTACCCTTTTATATAATTGCCGTTGCCTGCCAGTGTGTGTCAGGCCCACAGACTGTACTGTGCCCACTTCCCACCAGTCATATAGCTTGGCACAGTACCTTGCAGATAAAAAAGTCATTTAATTTTTACCCTTTAATATAATTGCAGTTTCCTGCCAGTGTGTGTCAGGCCCACAGACTGTACTATGCCCACTGCCCACCACTCATATAGGGTGGCACAGTACCTTGCAGATAAAAAAAGTCATTTCATTTTTACCCTTTAATATAATTGCAGTTAGCTGCCAGTGTGTGTCAGGCCCACAGACTGTACTGTGCCCACTGCCTGTACCCACCACTCATATCGGGTGGCACAGTACCTTGCAGATAAAAAAGTAATTTCATTTTTACCCTTTAATATAATTGCAGTTGCCTGCCAGTGTGTGTCAGGCCCACAGACTGTACTGTGCCCACTGCCCACCACTCATATAGGGTGGCACAGTACATTGCACTGCACACGCGCAGTGCCCCAAATTGGAAGGAAGAGGACCGACCAACCATCTTTTTCCATCTCCCAGTTCCTAAAATCTATTCCATACACCGGCCCCTGATAGGGGACAAAACAGAGATTAAACTGGTAAGAACAGATTTTTTTTAATAAAAAAAAAAGAGGGCAGCCTCTGCAGAGCTGGGTATTTTTTGGCCGCGTTACTGAACGCTCACGCACAATGGCTGTAGACTCATGCGTGCTTTTGCGGGGGTGACAAACCTGGTCAGTCAAACCCAAGGCAACATCATCGACCTCATCCCTTATGCGTTTTTTCTAGGGAGTGCCCTGAGAAGAGTGCTAGATCAGGCCGTAGATGAGCATGAAGAGGAAGAGTTGTGGTCACCATCACCACCAGAAGCAGCCTTGTCGTCGTCGATTGCTGGACCTGTGGCAACGTAGAGAGAGGAACCTGAAGATGAGGAGTCAGGAGGAAGGTGGCTTTGAGGAGGTGAAAAACCAACCACAGCAGGCATCTACAGGGGACTTGCGTTTTTTTTGCGATGCGTTAAATGGGGAGTTTGGTCTGTCAGAGTTTGGTCTGTCACTGTGAAGCGGGCGTAACCCTTACACTACCTGATCGATACAACATCATACCTGATCGTATACACACACTGGATGTTTTAAAGCATGTTATTCCAAACAATTTAGGAATGTTAGGTGATTTATGCCCTTTATGGATTAAAACCCGACTCTGTGTCAACTACGTAATTTTCCATGGGAGTTTTGCCATGGATCCCCCTCCGGCATGCCACAGTCCAGGTGTTAGTCCCCTTGAAACAACTTTTCCATCGCTATTGTGGCCAGAAAGAGTCCCTGTGGGTTTCTAAAATTCGCCTGCCTTTTGAAGTCTATGGCGGTTCGTCCCGTTCGTCCCGTTCGCGAACATTTGTGGAAGTTCGCATTCGCCGTTCACGAATGGAAAATTTTATGTTCGCGACATCTCTAATAGTGTCATAAATACCGGGGACAAATTTAGTCCGGTATTTAAAGTGTCATGCTCTTTGAGATTTGAAATTTCCTTTTAATATATAAACTTTCATGTATTCTTCATTGTGTCATTGTGTCTTATATTACAGGGATGGGTTTCTTTTTCTATGGCCATCAGGGGCGTAGCTAAAGGCTCATTGTGCAAGAGTTCAGCTTGGGCCCTCTTCCCTTGGTGCTTTGTGGGCAGGAGAAGGGAAGTACATAGCCTTTGTGCTGTCTGAGGCAAAAATTGAAACAGCAACCCCCCATGCCAAATTCTTGACCTTACCCTTCCCTCCTGCCAGAGGTGTAACAGCATGCACTTTCTTTAATACCAGTGTATTCTTATGTGCCACAAGGGTCTTTGGGCCTTCTCAGGCTCCTGGGCTCGATAGTGACTGCTACCTCTGCATCCCCTATAGCTATGCCCCTGATGGCCATGAACTTCTGATCAGAATATTCCTCAAATTTTAAGGTTGTCCGTAAGCAAAAAAGGGGGGGTCTGGGAAAAATGTTTTTGTCAGTTTGGCGGGTATAATTTTTGGGCAGTTTTCCTCAGTACCTCTAGTTGTGGGTTGTAGGTCACAACTAGAGGTAAACACTGGTCACACAATAACACACACCTATACTTAAAGGGATTTTCTGAGACAATTGCTGACCTATCCTCTGGAAAAATTTATAAAATATGGTTGCTTAAAATGTGGCAACTCAAACAAGTTATGGTTCTTTGAACGCAACATAAAAGGTTGTCCAGGAATACTTAACTTTTAACTGATGCCTATGCCCATGAGGCAGGCTGCTGGCATCAGTATAGGGGTCAGAAGCTTCATGTTATGCAGTATGTGGGTAAGGAACACAACATAGTGTGTGCTATGCTCCTTTATTCATTTAAAAGTTTTCACACAAACTGATATTCACAGAGTTTTAGGATGGTGAAATGTTTCAGTATGAAAAAAACTAAACTTTTTATTCATGCTAATTTTCCATGCTTCATAGTTTGGAGTACTATATTGTTACAGGATGTAGCAATCCCGTATATATGCCCTATTTATATTATACTTTTTACATTTTATTAGTGGGTGACAAAACTAATATCACCCTGTCCTGAAGATCACCCAGGACAAGATACCCTAGGTCATTTCAGTGGAGGTTAAATTTGCTACAGGAACATTGGTGCATGCAAGAGCATGTATCTGAGTGTTGTAGAATTTAATGAAACTAGTATTTTAAAAGCTTCTACATCATTTTCAGGTTAATCATTCCTATTTTAACCACCGTACCCTTTAAGCATGACAAACTGATTTAAACTAAATGATAACCCTTTTTAAAGGACACACATAATGTGATAATCTTTGATTGATACAGTCATGTGTAGAAAGAGACATCATTGTTTCTGTTATAGGTCAAAAGTGTTAGTAACTGTCTTTTTTTTAATGCTTACCCTTTACAACTGATTATAACATACTTTTACATCATTTGGAATCTTTAAATGTCTGTTTAATCAACAGTCTTTCTAAAATAAAATGTAAAAAATAACCAAATAAAAAAAGTATCTGGAAGGAACTGGTGTCCCTTGCCCGCAGCTAACCTGCTCCTCTTTCGGGCACGGTCGCTGTCTGTTGCCTTGCTCCTGCTCCTCTTTTTCCATGGCCTATGTGCTCTCCTGAAGGCCTCCAGACCTTTCCTTAAGGGGTGCACACTTTCACTTTTGTCTTCTTAAAGAGCCAGTTTGCACATCCAAATTCTTTCCAGGCCTATTGCAGGCCACCCAAGAGTATTTAAGGCACCTTCCCCAGTGGGAGGGGTGCCTGAGCTTTAGGTTTCCAAGTCTCTAGTAACCATCAAAGATGTATTCTCTGTCTGACTACCCATGTACTATAGTGTATGTACATTTGGAATAGCACACCAATTTGCAGCTGCAGTGCAACTAGAAGGGTTCTTCAGCTCAACATTTGAAGAAAGTTTAGTGCACATGCAAAGAAATGAGTTTTCAGGTTTAATGATTGGTCCAGTGTTTACACATAAATCTCCATTTATACCAGCAGTGTGGGATTGTACATTCAGATGAATAGAGTGACAACGTCTCTGTCTAAATGACCTTTGTCAAATCTCATCTCATATACCCGTCCCTAGGAAGATGATAGTCATTTAATCTTTGGGCTACTGTCTTCTTCCAAACTGGATCAGTTGGTCCTTAAACATAGTGCTTTACTATTGCTGGTGTTGTTTGACCACTTGGGTTGCTCCCAAGTCAGTTCTACTGTGCAATAAGGGAATCCCTCTAATGTGTAGCATCATCAAGGCCTGGAAAGCAAGTTAAGAGGTCAGTGGCTGTGACAATCCCGGTTGCTGGAGTTTCCAGAAGCAAGTTGTAGTCTGTTCAGTAACAGATGAATGGCAATAGTTGTTGCATGAGGCAGAGGTGTAGTCAGGTAACAGTCCAAGTTTGGTAACAGATAAGCACAACAGTTTGCAGGAAGCTCAGGAGCAGTAGCGAGACTAGAGGCAGGCGCACAATAATCTTCCCATTGAGGTGTGAGACATAAGCATTAAGGGCACCTTAGTCATTGTAGGGTTGTTATCCAGCTCTAAATCAGCTGTCGCCCTTTACAAGACAGTTGCTTCTCTCTAATCTGGCTTAGGCTAGTCTTGCATGCTACCAAGCTAAAACAGGGTGATATAGGAACCCTACCCGGGTTGTTGAGAAGGGCCATACCAAAAAGGATTGAAAATGTATGATTATAGACCAAGTACCCATGCCGAGACGTGGAGGGGACCGTACAGTGATCTTAAAACAGAGAGAATTACAGTGGATTCACCAGTTACAATCTCTAAAACCACAGGGACTTAATGTGGAGTTCCGATGGAGTCTAATGTGAGGTGGTGATTTTATTGACCTTTTTTTGGCAGGACTCATCCCCTCTTTTGCTCTGATATTGTGACTATCTATGGTGTCATTCATTTAACTATTAACTCTTACTCTCTTTTTTCTTTTTAGAACATATCAAGCTCTGCACCTCAAGTGGAAATGATCACGCCTTAATAAAAAATCTCTACTTATGTCCTTTTACGTGGGTGCATGATCAGAACAGTGTTAATCCATATGCTTTATTGTAATGTATAATGGTGTGATCTATAATGTACTAGCATGCCTCCAGAGAGAGGTGATTTTGGCTTCAGGTGTGTGACACTGACATGCCGCGCCCCCCGTTGCCATATTAGGGATGTGGTGATGATTACTTATGGTGATACAACCACATGACCCCCCTCTGTGTTACCCTCCGTACATAAAATATCCTTCTGAGTGTATGAAGGCCATGTCACCATTAACAAGATGTCAATAAAATGCTAGGACATATGGAACTAATCTTGTGGTTCAATTTAGCCACGCTAATTACGCTGTTTACTCATCATGCTTAACCTCTAGTTCTCCTTACAATAATCTTAATAATTCCCCCGATCCATGTGTGGCATTGCCTGATGTCCTGAGGCTGACTGCGGTACGTCTTTTGGGGGCCCTGCGGGTAGCCCAGGTAACGGCACACGTGACCTTGTCATGTGATCCCGTGATGGACTGACGCGGTGGTCCCTCCCATCGTACTGCTGACGTCTCCGGCGTTTGCCCGGACTGCATGCTCGCCCATTTCCGGTCATGTGAGTTCTCATGTGACTGGATGAGCGTGGGTTGTAGTCTGGGTAACGGAACATGCGCAGTGCTGGATATGGAACGCGGAGGATGGCGACTTCTTTTTCCACTTGCGGCTGTAAGTTTTTATGTCTAGATGCACCTTATTGGCTGTTTTTTAATTAGTATGGATACACACAGGTGATCACGATCACATACTTATGCACTATGGCACTTTATTTGAATATGATAAAATTGGGAAGAATCCCCTTATATGTATTCACTTCCTATATAATGTACGATGTATCACTTCTTTTTTGATGTCTCACACACTGATTTTGTATATGCTATTTGTGAAAATATGTTAATGATCACTAATTAACCCACTATGAATTGTGGGTATATAACACTGGTTTGGACACCATTTGGTATGCTTGATAATGACTGCAAGGAGCAGTTGAAACGTTGCAATGGGAAAATAAAGTGGGTCCGCTATTTGCACTGAACATTGGAGTGCTGCCTCGTCTTATGTAATTCTGAAAAAAAAAAAAGCTCACCAAACTACATACCCTGAAGTTCTCGTAGAGATTAGAAGTACAATACTGTTGCAGTCTTCGAGATTGACAGGCTCCTGATTAATCCATGCTGCAGGTAACGCGTAATAGGTGGTTTAACCATAATTCAATTTTTCTTGATCAGATTTTGTGCCGTTATGCTGTTGGGGCTTTATCTTATATTCGGTATACCTCTGACTTCTTGTTAAAACTCAGGGACATTAAACTTACTGAACATGACAATGTGGTTCTGGCATCTTTTGATGTCACAAGCTTGAATACTTCTAAAGACCGTGAAAGGGGTATCAAGGCTATATGCGACAAATTGACTGACACTTTTTGAGACTTGTAGATTCATATTTTATTGGGCATTGTTCTTTAATGCAATTATTTAAAGATCCAGGATGATTTGTATCTTAGCTGAAGGGCATGGTGATGGGGGTCACATGTGGCCTCTACGTATGCAAATATCTACATAAGACACCTTGAGAAGGATATCATCCTTACCTCCCACCAGATTGATGACATTGTCTTCATCTGGACAGGTTCAGTTGAAGGTTTACAGAGCTTTCATGATTTTATTATTCTGATTGATCCAGTGGTCAAATTTACACTGGTGTACTCGACTGTGGAGGTCCAGTTTTTGGACATATTGGTACGAGTATCTTGTGGTGCAAACTTCAAACTTTGCAAATTCGTTAAATTCTCTTTCGAGATTCAACAGTTAGGCTACTTTCACACTTTCGTCAGGACGGATCCGACAGGCTGTTCAGCCTGTCAGATCCATCCTGCCGCTATTTCGCCGTGCCATCGGACTGCCGCTCCGTCCCCATTGACTCTAATGGGGGCAGAGTCTGAGCTACGGCGCAGCACGACAGTGCACAGCAGAGGCCACCGGAGTAAAAAGTCGGACATGTCATAGTTTTAGTCCGGCATCCTCTCTCCGTGCACTGCCGTGCTGCGCCAGAACTCCGCCCCCACCCCATTATAGTCAATGCAGGACGGATCCGACAGGGTGAACAGCCGGTCCGATCCGTCCTGCCCCAAGTCTGAAATTAGCCTTACCATCCAAGGAACTTGGTGAGGCATCTCCCGTTTAGCCGTTTTAAGCATATAGTGTCTGATGAATCCACTTTGGAAAAGAACACTTGACAATATGAAAATAAAAATCCAACAAAGGGGGGTACCCTAAACATTAAATACCACAACATAGGATTAAAGTTAAGGAGGCTGATAGGGAACTTGCACTTGCAGAGAAAGTGTCACACAAAGGATTCTCTTTGTATCTATGTACAATGAGTGCAGTCCACGTATTATTGCTATTAAACACAGACATTAGTCTACTGTATGTTAAAAAGTTGTTAGGTAATATTCCCAAGTTTGCATCACAACCTCTATTCTCTTATCGCAGATCCATAAATCTTAGGGACCAATTGGTCTCTGCCGATGTTAAGATTAATAGGAGGCTGCACCAAATGTTCTTATCTAGACCTAGAATGGGCTGTTTCCCCTGCCTGAATTGTGTAAACTGCCGCCTCAAGGTTAAGGATATTCAAGCATTCAGGCAATGGAGAGCAATTCCACATTAAATATTTTCTGACTTGTAATTCTGATTTAGTTATTTATATATTATCTTGTACATGTTGACTGGTATATGTGGGGGAGACGGATTGTTAACCATCGCTTTACTATACATAAAAAACTTTAGATTTGCCAGTGCCTAAGACTTTACTGAAATGAAACACATAAAATAGCCTATGTGTTTGGGTGATAGACCGTGTCCCCATGCCCAGGAGGGGTGGTAATAGAATACTGTTGTTACAGAAAAAGGAGTTACCATGGATACATAAGTTGAATACCATTAGACCAAATGGTCTGAATGTGGATTTTCAAATGAATACACTACTTTGAGGGGTTCCTTTGCTTTATATGGGGGACTAAGGTGTTTGTCCCATGCTCCAGGACCTATAATAATTATTTATATTCATTTATCCTATTGTATGTCATTATATGTATTCACAATATTTTTTCTTTTCTTTTAGAGTATGCTCGGAAAATATCTGCACACAGACTTGCCCTTGAACCATTAATCTGATTGTAATTGTTTTAATTTGCTGCTGCATATGTTGGGGAGCCAAGATGGAGCATTGATCTGCCACTTTCTTTTGATGTTTTCCCTTTTAATAATACTGTTTTTATGATACTCTTTTGAATATATTTATTAATGATCTTGTAGAAGGCTTGCATAGTAAAATATCAATTTTTGCTGATGACACTAAACTGTGTAAAGTAATTAACACTGAAGAGGACAATATACTGCTACAGAGGGATGTAAAGTTATGCTCAGGGGAAGGAATAATGCAAGTCACCCGTACATACTAAATGGTAAAACACTCGGTAACACTGACATGGAAAAGGATCTAGGAATTTAAATAAACAGCAAATTAAGCTGCAAAAACCAGTGTCAGGCAGCTGCTACCAAGGCCAATAAGATAATGGGTTCAAAAGATAATGCATCAAAAGGGGCATAGACGCCTGTGATGAGAACATAGTCCTACCACTTTATAAATCACTAGTCAGACCACACATGGAGTAATGTGTACAGTTCTGGGCTCTCGTGAACAAGGCAGACATAGCAGAGCTGGAGAGGGTTCAGAGGAGGGCAACTAAAGTAATGACTGGAATGGGGCAACTACAGTACCCTGAAAGATTATCAAAATTAGGGTTATTCACTTTAGAAAAAAGATGACTGAGGGAAGATCCAATTACTATGTATAAATATATCAGGGGGCAATACAGAGATCTATCCCATCATCTATTTATCCCCAGGACTGTGACTGTGACGAGGGGACATCCTCTGCGTCTGGAGAAAAGAAGGTTTGTACACAAACACAGACGAGGATTCTTTACGGTAAGAGCAGTGAGACTATGGTACTCTCTGCCTGAGGAGGTGGTGATAGTGAGTACAATAAAGGAATTCAAGAGAGGCCTGGATGTATTTCTGGAGTGTAATAATATTACAGGTTATAGCTACTAGAGAGGGGTCGTTGATCCAGGGACTTATTCTGATTGCCTGATTGGAGGCAGGAAGGAATTTTTATTCCCCTTAAGTGGGAAAACTGGCTTCAACCTCTCAGAGTTTTTTTGCCTTCCTCTGGATCAACTTGCAGGATGACAGGCTGAACTGGATGGACAAATATATTTTATCGTCCTTATGTTCTATGTTACTATGTTACTAGGCCCAGATTAAAGGATAACTGTCAATTATTTTTTTTTTACTATTGGATTTTGGTGATTAATATCACCTTGTTGGCCCTGTTTTAATTTCTAGATTATTTAATAAATAACCCCTAAAAGCCACCTAAAAGTCCCCAGTATTGGCTATTGTTACCTGAGATAAAATCAGGTTGCTATGCTCCTTCCGTCTACCAGATGAGGACGGAGCACGCTGCGTGCACTGGGAACTGATAGTGAGTCAACATTGTAAGGGAATGTATAAAAAGCCAGGTTCTTCCTGACAGGAGATAACAGTGCTGGGCTGTGTGTGTGAACTTCTCCACATGCCTGTGCTTGGCAGACACTCCCTTAGCAGTGCTGGACAATGTACAGCCCAGGGAGATATGGCGGCTGCTCAGTGTATAAATGAAAGCCTTATCTGGTAAGAGGAGAGCTTGTAGGAGGACTATAGGCTTCAGCCAGACCTGGAAATTTAACTGCAAGACCCCCTATACAGAGCTGGTCTTCACTAACTTCACTGCAGGCGTCCTATGGATTAGCCTCAGGGCTGAGGGCAGCCATCTTAACAGAATAGTGAAATTGCAGTTTTATGCAGACTGGTTGCTAAGGGCTGAATCTTATTAAATATGGGGTAAGTAAGTCTAATAGTTATTGATTCAGGAATATTATCATATTAGTAACTACATATATGAAAACTGAACTTAGGGTCTAAATGTGACAGTTATCCTTTAATGGAAGTTGAAATATACACACTGTTTTCAGATTCAGTTCAGTATTGGATACAAAAACCCACAGATTGTGGACACTATACTAGGCACAGATTAATAGAGGTTGTAATATACACACTTTTTTCAGATGCAGTTCAGTATTAGATGCAAAACCCAAAGATTCTGGACACTTTACTAGGCCCAGATTAATGGAAGTTGTAATATACAGACTTTTTTCAGATGCTGTTCAGTATTGGATACAAAAGTCCATAGGTTTTTGACACTTTACTAGGCCCAGATAAATGGAAGTTGCAATGTACACAATTTTTTCAGATGCAGTTTAGTATTGGATACAAAAACCCACATATTTTGGACACTTTACTAGGCCCAGATTAATGGAAGTTGTAATATACGGTACATACTTTTTTTTCCGATGCAGTTCAGTATTGGATACAAAAATCCACAGATTTCGGACACTTTACTATGCCCAGATTAATGGAAGTTGCAATATAGACAGTGTTTTTATATAATACAAGAGAGTGAATCTGGATCGCACATCCTCAACACTATGCTTTTGATATAATGGCTGTCCTTCAGCATAATTACATGGCATCTCAGCCCAATTTGTAATACATTCTATGCTGTGCATGAGAGGCATTAGTATACAGTTTGATCAAAGAGCATAGGCCCACTTACCGCAACAAGGTTGTTTCTACAAGTAAGGACCTATTCTAACCTCAATGGCGCAGCAGTGCGTGGCGACCACAGGCGCCCCAGCACCGCACCAGCAGCAGACAGCGGGACCCAGAAGCCACACAGCATCCCCACTGTGCAGCAAAGCCTCCTTGGCTCTGGGCCCCACCACCCCACCAGCACAGCACTGAGGCAGCAATGGCAGACACGCAGTACTGCACCATGTGAACGAGTGCAATGAGTTCACCCAGTGACAACCCTCAGGAAATACATGTGAGAGGTAGTAGGAATTTATAAACCCTTTGCAGACTAAGGCTAATTAAAAACACCTGGTCCAAAAGGGGAGGAGTGCTGATACCAGAGGGGGGAAAAAGAAAGTAGATTCTTATATAATACAAAAGAGTGAATCTGGATCGAACATCCTCAGCACTATGCTTTTGATATAATGACTGTCCTTTAGCATAATTACGTGGCATATCCGCCCAATTTGTAATAGATTCTATGCTGTGCATAAGAGGCATTAGTATACAGTTTGATCAAAGAGCATAGGCCCACTTACCGCAACAAGGTAGCCTCTACAAGTGGGGACCTACTCGAACCTCAATGGCGCAGCAGTGCGCGGCGACCACCGGCGCCCCAGCACCGCACCAGCAGCAGACGGCAGGACCCAGAAGCCACACAGCATCCCCACTGTGCAGCAAAGCCTCCTTGGCTCTGGGCCCCACCGCCCCACCACCCCACCAGCACAGCACTGAGGCAGCAATGGCAGACACGCAGTACTGCACCATGTGAACGAGTGCAAAGGGTTCACCCAGTAACAACCCTCAGGAAATGCATCTGAGAGGTAGTAGGAATTTATAAACCCTTTGCAAACTAAGGCTAATTAAAAATACCTGGTCCAAATGGGGAGGAGTGCTGACACCAGAGGGGGGAGAAAATAGATTCTAACAATATATAATACAAGAGAGTGAATCTGGATCGCACATCCTCAGCACTATGCTTTTGATATAACGACTGTCCTTCAGCATAATTACATGGCATCTCAGCCCAATTTGTAATACATTCTATGCTGTGCATAAGAGGCATTAGTATACAGTTTGATCAAAGAGCATAGGCCCACTTACCGCGACAAGGTTGCCTCTACAAGTGGGGACCTACTCTAACCTCAATGGCGCAGCAGTGTGCAGACAGTGTTTTTAGCTGCTGTTCAGTATTTGATACAAAAACCCACAGATTTTGGACACTTTACTAGGCCCAGAATAATTTAAGTTGTAATATACACACTTTTTTCAGATGCTGTTCAGTATTGGATACAAAAAAACACAGATTTTGGACACTTTACTAGGCCCAGATTAATGCAATTTATAATATACACACTTTTTTTCAGATGCAGTTCAGTATTGGATACAAAAACCCACAGATTTTGAACATTATACTAGGCCCAGATTATTGGAATTTGTAATACTGACAGTGTTTTCTAAGGCAGGACAGTATTTGTTATAGAACACCACAGATTACGGACACTATATGAGGACCAGATTATTGGAATTTGTAATACTGACAGTATTTTCTGAGGTAGGACATTATTGGTTGTAGAACACCACAGATTTTGGACACTATATTATGCCCAGATTATTGGAATTTGTAATACTGACAGTGTTTTATGATGCAGGACAGTATTGGTTACAAAAAACACCACAGATTATGGACACTAGATGTGGCCGAGATTATTAAAGAGTCTGTCTGAGGATGATGTACAGTATATGTCACTAATAGTTATAAAAAAAAATATCTTGCGTGAAATACCCACAGTAGCCCTTCAATGGAATTTGGGTTCTTTGAAAAGCTTTTGGTATCAAATACAGCAAATTTCTCTCCCTGCACTATCTGCCTCTTCCTTAGCATGGGTGTCCCTGACACTGCTGTTAAATACAGAGTGATGCGAAAGTTTGGGCAACCTTATTAATCGTCATGATTTTCCTGTATAAATCGTTGGTTGTTACGATAAAAAATGTCAGTTAAATATATCATATAGGAGACACACACAGTGATATTTGAGAAGTGAAATAAAGTTTATTGGATTTACAGAAAGTGTGCTATAATTGTTTAAAATTGTATTGATTCCAAAACCTTTAGAACTAATTATTGGAATTCAAATTGGCTTGGTAAGCTCAGTGACCCCTGATCTACATACACAGGTGAATCCAATTATGAGAAAGAGTATTTAAGGGGGTCAATTGTAAGTTCCCTTCCTCTTTTAATTTTCTCTGAAGAGTAGCAACATGGGGGTCTCAAAACAACTCTCAAATGATCTGAAGACAAAGATTGTTCACCATCATGGTTTAGGGGAAGGATACAGAAAGCTGTCTCAGAGAGTTTAGCTGTCTGATTCCACAGTTAGGAACATATTGAGGAAATGGAAGACCACAGGCTTAGTTCAAGTTAAGGCTCGAAGTGGCAGACCAAGAAAAATCTCGGATAGACAGAAGCGACAAATGGTGAGAACAGTCAGTCAACCCACAGACCAGCACCAAAGAACTACAACATCATCTTGCTACAGATGGAGTCACTGTGCATCGGTGCTCCATTGTGCTGGAAAATGCATTGTTCTTCACCAAACTGTTGTTGGATTGTTGGAAAAAGTTGCTGTTGGAGGGTGTTTTAGTACCATTCTTTATTCATGGCCGCGTTTTTGGGCAAAATTGTGAGTGAGCCCACTCCCTTGGATGAGAAGCAACCCCACACATGAATGGTCTCAGGATGCTTTACTGTTGGCATGACACAGGACTGATGGTAGCGCTCACCTTTTCTTCTCCGGACAAGCCTTTTTCCTGATGCCCCAAACAAACGGAAAGAGGCTTCATCGGAGAATATGACTTTGCCCTAGTCCTCAGCAGTCCATTCACCACACTTTCTGCAGAAGATCAATCTGTCCCTGATGTTTTTTTTGGAGAGAAGTGGCTTCTTTGCTGCCCTTCTTGACACCAGGCCATCTTCCAAAAGTCTTCGCCTCACTGTGCTCACACCTGCCTGCTGCCATTCCTGAGCAAGCTTTGCACTGGTGGCACTCCGATCCCGCAGCTGAATCCTCTTTAGGAGACGATCCTGGGGCTTGCTGGACTTTCTTGGACACCCTGAAGCCTTCTCAACAAGAATTGAACCTCTTTCCTTGAAGTTCTTGATGATCCTATAAATTGTTGATTGAGGTGAAATCTTAGTAGCCACAATATCTTTGCCTGTGAAGGCATTTTTATGCAACGCAATGATGGCTGCACGCGTTTCTTTGCAGGTCACCATGGTTAACAATGGAAGGACAATGATTTCAAGCATCACCCTCCTTTTAACATGTCAAGTCTGCCATTTTAACCCAATCAGCCTGACATAATGATCTCCAGCCTTGTGCTCGTCAACATTCTCACCTGAGTTAACAAGACAATTACTGAAATTATCTCAGCAGGTCCTTTAATGACAGCAATGAAATGCAGGGCAAAGGTTTTTTTGGGATTAAGTTGATTTTCATGGCAAAGAAGGACTATGCAATTCATCTGATCACTCTTCATAACATTCTGGAGTATATGCAAATTGCTATTATACAAACTTAAGCAGCAACTTTTCCAATTTCCAATATTTATGTAATTCTCAAAATATGGTGGTGGTACCATCATGCTGTGGGGCTGTGTGGCCAGTGCAGGGACTGGGAATCTTGTCAAAGTTGAGGGATGCATGGATTCCACTCAGTATCAGCAGATTCTGAAGACCAATGTCCAGGAATCAGTGACAAAGCTGAAGCTGCGCCGCGGATCTTTCAACAAGACAACAACCCTAAACACTGCTCAAAATCCACTAAGGCATTTATGCAGAGGAACAAGTACAACGTTCTGGAATGGCCATCTCAGTCCCCAGACCTGAATATAATTGAAAATCTGTGGTGTGACTTAAAGAGAGCTGTCCATGCTCGGAAGCCATCAAACCTGAATGAACTAAAGATGTTTTGTAAAGAAGAATGGTCCAAAATACCTTCATCCAGAATCCAGATTCGCATTGGAACCTACAGAGGCTGTAATTTATGCAAAAGGGGAATCTACTAAATATTGATTTAATTTTTTTTTTGTGGTGCCCAAATTTATGCACCTGCCTAATTTTGTTTAAACAATTATAGCACACTTTCTGTAAATCCAATAAACTTCAATTCACTTCTCAAATATCACTGTGTGTGTCTCCTATATGATATATTTAACTGACATTTTTTATCATAACAACCGACGATTTATACAGGAAAATAATGACGATTAACATGGTTGCCCAAACTTTCGTATCCCACTGTATATTGTTGATCTAAAACACACACACACAGTAGTCCTTAAAAGGACTTTTGGATCATTGAAAAGCTTTCTCTAACTAAAATTGCTAAAATTCACTCCCTGCTCTGTCTTTCCCTTCCTACCCGATGCTCTCCCTGACTATGACTGATCCGAGCACGTCATCGGGTGCTATATACCCTCCGATGATGCGTTTCCGATTTCAGGAAAAATTCAATTTGCACTAAATCCAAATTTCCTAGCGATTCGTGGTAACAAATCACATTTTTCTCCTAAAGTGGCTGCTACACATGTGAGGACATGGGGCAAGGAACTCTGGGAAATAGGGATCACCTAAACTGACATGCATGCAGCCAATCAGCAGCCAGCAAGCCCTGTGATGTCACGGCCATCCTAGATTCTGCCATTCACCAGCGTGCTTAATGCAGGGAGAGACGTGTCTGCAGGCGCTAGGGACAGTAATAGGAAAGACTTGATTGTGGTGAAAAAAAATCGAAATACAAGTGCAGGAAAAAATTACTCATGGTTTAGGTAAAGGATACACTCCGATTACACCTTGCTGCACCGACTAGGGATCTAAATTGCCATTATACAGCTCTGTAATTCCAGCAAACCTGTCTTATTAGGGTGCAAGTGCTGTTTGATACAGGCATTAACAGGGTTTATTACAATAAAATATTTAAATGTTCTATTTGCCCTTGTGCAGTGCAGTTATATGTTCTAAAGCATTTTTGGCTTGTATTAGTGGGAAAAAGGGCTTATCAGCAATTGTGTGGCGAAGGGTGAAAATTACAGCCTTTTTCGTCATGTACTGTATTAGTTGAAATAGGAAAAATATCTTTGCCACTCAGCAGTGCAGTTATTTGTTTTAAGGCCCTTTTTTGCATATATTAGTGGAAAAAGTTAAAAAATATTTGCCGCTCAGCAGCGCAGTTATCTGTTTTAAAGCTCTTTTTTGCGTGTATTAGCGGAAAAAGAAAAAACAATATTTGCCGCTCAGCGGTGCAGTTATATGTTCTAAATCCCTTTTTCTGTGTATTAGTGGAAAAAGAAAAAATATCTTTGCTACTCAGCGGAGCAGTGATATATTCGGAAGCCCTGTATGCCGTATATTAGTGGCGATATAAAAATATACAAAAAGACAAATGATGAGGCTCGACCAGTCCAGCTGAAATGGTTTGGTGCAACCAGCCAGTAATCCCCCTGATTACCAAGGTACAATAATGAATGAACAATAACGGTTGGGCACTCAGATACCGGATCACCTGACAAAGTGAAGACTTGCTAGTATACAAAAGATTTATTAAAACAGCATATAAAACAAATACATAAAACACTTGGATTCCTTGATAAACCATCAATATGGGTAGCTTGATTTTGATTAACTTGTTGTCTCCATGATTGTAGGACCAGACTGCAATGTTAAAATGTTATAAAATATTCCTTGAATGTATATCTCCACTTCCAAGGGTGGAAGTGGAGATATAAGGGGGTGTCCTCACTATCAATGGTAAGTCCAGATAGGTCAACGATAGGCTTATAAAGTCCCAATTATATGGGCATTTCTTAAAGGTATGTATTACTGTCCGACTGGATCAGCTGTTATCCGAGGGCGGCGTGCGTGGCGTCCCACACTTTCTTCGCTCTGCACCGCTGGTTTTCTCGTAGTGTCGCGAGAACACCATCGATCCCGATAAAAAAATATATTCGCTGTCCAGCATTGCATATATCTGTTGAAAAGCCTGTTGTGTAAAAGTAGAAAAAAATGTGGGCCTAATTGACATTCTGCGGTGCAGTGATATATTCTGAAGAACTGTCTGCAGTGTATTGCTGGCGAAATAAAAATATATTCGCCATCCAGGGATGTACTTCTCTGTTACAAAGCCTTTTGTGTAAAAGCAGAAAAAAATTAGGGCCTAATTGCCGTTCTGCGGTGCAGTGAAATATTCTAAAGCCCTGTTTGCCGTATATTGCTGGCGAAATAAAAATATATTCGCTGTTCAGCATTGCACTTATCTATTGAAAAGCCTTTTGTGTTGTGTAAAAGTAGAAAAAAATTAGGGCCTAATTGCCGCTCAGTGGTGCAGTTATATATTTTAAAGCCCTTTTTATGGTATGGACCGAATTATGAAGTGGTGAAATTTTTTATGTGAAACAGGCTTTTTTTGGTAAAATTTATGGGTGAATGTAGACTTTCTTCTGTATGAACCGATGTTATACGTTGAAAAGCCACCTAGTGTAGTGTAGCCTTTAGTGTGACTCCATTCACCCAGGCAAACCAGGTGCACAACAGCGTGAGAGTGATGAGAGGGGTCGCACATGACCTGCATACACTATATGCCTCCAACATAATTCTGGGATCTCTACATGAAAATAATGTATTTGCTGTAAATCGCAAGAGGGGCATAGTTGGAGACATTAACTTGACAAGAGATACAGAGCAGGGGAGTTCAGCCACCTATATTTGCTTCCCGTTGTTTACTGCTCCTGAATTAAAATTGGGGCAACCAGCTTCAGCTTCCTCTGATGTGTATGCCTACAGAGTCCTTTTGTTATAGCTTTGCACAGGGAGCAAGAATGTTACGCACACTTGGATGGAACTCCTGATCTTAAGAAACTGGACTTGGACTCCAAAGCAGAGACTCTCTTGTCATGTCTTGTGTGCTGTGGAGTTCGAATGCAGACGGAGCAGATAAAAACACATGAATATTTTCAACTTACTGAAGCCGCTTGACTTAACCCCTTAAGGACCAGAGCCGTACATGTACGGTGGGATGATCGGGCGGATGCAGGAGCTGTACTCGCCCGATCAGCGCAGGGGTCTGGCAGTCACTGATAACATGAATATGTTCAACTTACTAAAGCTGCTTGATTTAATTGTAAATAGATGGTAAAGGCCAAGTCTGCTGGAATGTTGTCATCAGCGTCTTCATTATGTTTGCTGCTGGGACCACGACGACGTAATTCGGTCCATACAGCAAAAGGAGCTCTACAATCACCCATCAATTTTCCAGAAAAGAAGCCTATTTCACATGAAAAAAAATTCAACAATGAAAGGATAATGGAATTCGGTTCATTTGGTTATTGTTTTGATGGATCAGAAGAAGGGCAAAATAATCAGTGACCTCAACACAAACTTACTGCTGACACCCTCTCCACTCTGTCGGGGGGTTCTACTTGTATAAGCATTTAATAGAAAAGGTTCTTTTTATATGTATGTGGAATCAGCTGACGACTGTGTAAAAGGAGTGCGCTTATTCTTGACGCTAACATCGACCTATAAGGCTGAGTTCACACTTGAGTGATTTGGTCAGTTTTGGCCCCATGACTGCCTAAAAAAGTGAAGTGTGCAGTGATTCTAAGAGCGGTGCCTGTCATCTGCATGTCATACGGACTCACAGTATTATTTCACTATCAGAGCAGACTCCCTATGCGTGTTACTGAAAGGCAGTGTTGTACACCACTATAAAAGATCTCTGCAGCCAGGAAATAGTAGTGTTTTAATGAAATTCGGCGCAAATTTATTCATATTGAACCAAATTTTTCCCAAATGATTCGACAAACGGCAAATCGAATTTTTAAAAAATTCACGCATCTCTAGACAGTAGTGTTCAGCAAGCCCGAACTGTAAAAATCAAGTCCTTACCGAACTTTACGTTTTTTGTACCCGAACCCGAACTTTGCCGGAAAAGTTTGGGTTCCAAGTTCAGTGTTTGGGCATTTAATAAAGCTTGTTGAAAGACTGCAGGGCAGACAAATTAACAACCTTTTAAGCTGTGTGCACTTCGAATCGAACACAGCCATGCCTACTAATGGCATGGTTGTGATTGCCCAGTGCATCATGTGACCCAGCCTCTATATGAGCTGGATCACGTGTAGCACCGCACATAATCTCTGAGTAGTGCAGGGACAGGAAGCAGGCAGCTGAAGTGAGGGAGAGTGTTAGGAATCTCATCTGGCTGTTAATTCTGTAGGTGACCTATAGCGAATGTTTGTGGGTGCAAGACACCATCTTTGCACCCCTGACACAGAAAGATAATAATAAATATGGCTGTTAATTCTGTGGGTGACCTATATCGATTTTGTGGGTGCAATACACCATCTTTTTACCCCTAACACAGAATTATAACAGTTAATCCGTCTGTTAGTTCGGTGACATATACCCTTGTATTGTGAGATATACACCTGCATTTCATACTTGCCAGGGAAAATAATATAGTTAATCTGTCTATTAATTTGGTGGATGACATATACCCATTTATTGTGTGAAGTACAGGAGCACTGCATACGGGACAGAGAAAATAATATAGTTATTCCATCTATTAGTTAGGTGGGTGGGTGAAATATACCCATTTATTGTGTGAAGTACACCTGCACTGCATACATGCCAGGAAAAATAATATAGTTAATCCGTCTGTTAGTTTGGTGGGTGACATATACCCATTTATTGTGTGAAGTACACCTGCACTGCATACCTAACAGGGAAATAAATATAGTTAATCCGTCTTTTAGATATGTGGGCGACATATACCTATTTATTGTGTCAAGTACACCTGCACTGCATACGTGACAGGGAAATTATTATAGTTAATCCATCTGTTAGTTTGGTGGGAGACATATACCCATTTTTTGTGTGAAGTATACCTGCTCTGCATACGGGGCCGGGTGCTGCTAGAGCTCCTGTTGCAGGACGTGGTCGATATAAGCCAGCTACATGCCCAAATGAATCACTTTTCTCAGGTGAACATAGGCGACAAGAAGGTTCAGCGTTATTTTGTAGGCCCAAATACGGGTGTGCGAATGGTAAGGCCAGAAGAAGTAGAGGCAGTAGTAGATTGGGAAGCTGACAGTGCCTCCAGTTCCTTCACATTGTCTCCCACTAGGTCCCCAGTTGGCACCTGCAGTCCATGGGCATCTGTCTTTCACCTCACCCTTTTGCAAATCAGCCAAGCAGTCTGAGCCCCAAGTCATTCAGCAGTCTCTTATGCTTTTTGATGACTCTGCTGGCAGGGTTTCCATGGGCTGTCCACATAGCCCTGCCCCAGAAGTGGAAGAGTGCACAGATGCCCAACCACTTATGTTTCAGGATGTGGACATGGGAGGACCACCGCAGCACGTCTCTGATGGCGACGAAACACAGGTGCCAACTGCTGCGGCTTTCTGCAGTGTGTCGACTGGCAAGGAGGGCAGGGGTGAAGAGTGGGTGGAAGATGATGTGGAGGATGATGAGGTCCTAGACCCCACATGGAATCAAGGTCATGCGAGTGATGTGTGCGGTTCGGAGGAAGAGGTGGTGGTCACACAGCGCCGAGCACACAAAGCAAAAAAGGGAGCAGTGTGCAAAAGCAGAGTACCCGTCCCTTAGCCAGTACGCCTGCTACTGCCCACCCCACCCAGGGACTGAGCACACCAAAGCCAGCTCCAAGGAGTTCCCTGGCGTGGCAGTTCTTCAGACAATGTGCTGACGACGAGACGCAAGTGGTTTGAACGCTGTGCAATCAGAACCTGAAGGAAGGCATAAATGTTCTAAACCTGAACAACACCTGCATCACCATGCATCTAAATGCAAAGCACGAGCTGCAGTGGAGTAAACACCTCAAAAATTATGAAAGATCTGTACTGTACTGTACTGACTGTACTGTGCCCACTGCCCACCACTCATATGGCACAGTACCTTGCAGATGAAAAAGTCATTTAATTTTTTCTCTGTAATATAATTGCAGTTGCCTGCCAATGTGTGTCAGGCCCACAGACTGTACTGTGCCCACTGCCCACCACTCATATAGGGTGGCACAGTACCTTGCACGCATAGTACCACTAATTTTAAAAAAAATGACAGGCAGAGGCAGGCCACCCTGCAGGGGCCGTCTTGGTCATGGTGCTGTGATTTCCTTTGGCCCTAGAATAATGCCCAGTGTTCAGAGGCCACGTATCCTGAACTCGAAAAATTCTGAGGACATAGTTGACTAGCTTATACAGGACACCCAATCTTCTACAGCTTCTGCTCGGAACCTTGACGCACCATCCTCCTCCAGCTCAGCTTCGGGCACCTCTTAAGCTACCATTCGCTTGCCCGCCACCACCACCAACACTAGCACCACAGCCGCTTCACTTGATCTGTCAGAGGAGTTATTTACACATCAGTTGGAAGAAACGAGTGATGCGCAACCATTATTTCCAGAGGATGTAGATAACAGGGATATGTCTCAGTTAGGCAGCATTACACACATGGACGTACGGTGAGATGATGATGATGTTGTACCCGCTGCTGCTTCCTTTGCTGAGTAGTCAGATACAAGTGAAGCGGTTGATGATGACAATGTGTCCGTGCATGTCACGTGGGTGCCCACTCAAAGAGAAGAAGAAAAGGGGGAAAGTTCAGATGGGGAGACAGAGAGGAGGAGGAGATGAGTTGGAAGCAGGGGGAGGTTGTCGCAAGAAGCTAGTGGCACAGTCAGACAGCATGTATGGGCACCCGGGGTCAGCCAGACAGCACGCCAATCAACGCATGCTGTTGCAGCCACCAGAATGCCATCATTGCAAAGCTCAGCATTGTGGCATTTTTTTGTGTGTCTGCCTCTGATAACAGTAATGCCATTTGCAACCGTCGTGGGAAGTCCAACACCTACCTAGGTACAACTGCTTTGCGAAGACACAAGATCTCACATTTTTTTCGGGATGAGATGACCGTTGGATTGGTACTATTTTAGGGTGCATATGACTTTTTGATCTCTTGGTATTACACTTTTTATGATGTATGGTGACAAAAAATGGCTTTTTAAAAGTTTTTTTTTAATGGTGTTCACCTGAGTGGTTAGGTCATGTGATATTTTTGTGCAGCAGGTTCTTCCAGATGCAGCGATACCTAATATCTATATTTTTATCATTTATTTAAATTTTACCCAATGCCAGCAAAAATCATGTTTTACGGTCTCCATATTCTGAGAGCCATAGTTCTTGTTTTTTTTGGGCGATTGTCTTAGGTTGGGTCTCATTTTTTGTCGGATGAGATGACCGTTTGATTGATACTATTTTAGGGTGAGTATCACTTTTTGATCGCCTGGTATTACACTTTTTGTGATGTAAGGTGACAAAAAATAGCTTTTTTTACACCGTTTTTATTTTATTATTTTACAGTGTTCACCTGAGGGGTTAGTTCATGTGATATTTTTATACAGCAGGTTCTTTCGGACGCGGCGATACCTAATATATATGCTTTTTTCTTTATTTAAGTTTCACACAATAACATGTTTTAGCGTCTCAATATTCTGAGAGCCATAGTTTTTTTAATGTTTCGGGCGATTGTCTTAAGTAGGATCTCATTTTTTGCGGGATGAGATGACAGCCTGATTGGTATCATTTTGGGGTGTGTATGACTTTTTGATCACATGAAATTACACTTTTTGTGATGTAAGGTGACAAATAAATTGCATTATTTGCTACGTTTTTTTTTTCTAGCGTTCACCTGAGGTGGTAGATTATGTGACAGTTTTATAGAGCATGGCGATACCTAATATGTCTGTTTTTATTTATTTATTTTTTAAACACTATTTTGTGGTGAGGGGGCCTTTTTTTTTACTTAAAACTCTAATTTTTTTACTTCTTATATTTGTCCCACTGTGGGACTTCACCTTTTCAGGATTTGATCCCTGTTTCAATTCAGTACAATACATTCTGTATTGTACTGAATTTAACTGTCACAGTAAGACGCTGACAGTTGCCTAGGAGAGCCAGCCCTTAAGCTGGATCTCCTGGGCTTTCATAGCTGGCAGGCCCCAATGCATGTGTAAGACATCGGGGCAGCCATGGCAACAATCGGCCCCCTGTGAGCGCAGCGCGGTGGGCCGATTGAGTCAGAGAGAGCCCCCTCCCTCTGCAAACCCTGTACATTACGCAGTCAGCGCTGACCGCTGCATGTGAAAAGGTTAATCTGCCACATACAGCGATGCCGTCAGATGCCGCAGGGGCCCGGCTATCAGTAACAGCCGGGCCTGTGCTGCAAGAGCTGCACCCGCCCGATCACCCGCCCGAGGATGCGGTAAGGCACCTCATTCCCCCACGTACATGTACGTGATATTGCGGGAAGGGGTTAAGGGGTTAAAGAATTTTTGAGGTATAAGGGTGCAACAAAAAACCTACATAAACAAGTAGAGGAGCAGCAACATAACTCATAGTATAGGAGAAACAAGGTGAATATAACAATCACAGATTGCACCTCAATATGTGGAGAACTTCCAATTATATTGGGACACTAATCTGAATACATTCTAGGCTCCAAAATAGAATACAATAAATGATGGAAAAACAGAAGCCATTATATATTTTTTTTTATTTTTTTTTCAAAAACTTGAAGTTTCCAGGTGAAGACAATTTGTAGTCTAAGAGCACCTAACACATCAACTGTTTAAAATAGATTGAGAATGACATGAATTCTTTATCATTTCAAAGAGTTGAGGCTAGCTTTTTGTAATGACCCTATTCCCGGCTCCCTTTGCTTTTATTACAGCGAGCTTCAGCTGAAGGCTCTTATTCATTTCAATGAATATGAAATAGTTTCACTCCTGCAAGCTGCTATCCCAGAACATGCAAAATGCTTTACTAAAATGCACAGAGCTCTGTGCTTCCCTGCTGTCCCGGATAATGAAATGTTCCAGTTAGCCTCACTTCACAGATACCACAAATGCATGTTGTCAGAAGTCTGGAAGATGCATATGACTTTGTAGCTGTCAAGGTACAGATCACATAGTGGACACAAGCTGAAGCTTTCGACCTGGCTCGGCTAAAAGTACACTAGATATTAGAATACAACTGATAAGCAGTCTACATACACAGAAAAAAAGATTGCGTGGTTAAATCTACCTTGGCCAGTATACTAAATGTTCACAACAAGCAGAATATTGTATAAAATAAGTTGATTTAAAGTACGTAAGAATGTAAAGTGTATTACATTTCTTAACTTAAGTGTATACAGTATAAGCCAGCATTCGCATGACCATGGGACAGCAGTGCCGCTCTGCAGACCACAAAACGCGGATCCACAAAACTCTGGAATCGGCTGGATGAACTCTGCATCATGATGCAGATCCATTGACTTCAATGGATGTATGATCCACAAAATGCAGCAAAAGAATGGACATGTTCTATCTTTTGCGGCATGGGGGCACAGACTCAAAGCCCACGGAAGAGCTTCTGTGTATTTCTGGGTCTGTGCCTCCACACCTGAAAACATAGGACATGTCCTATCTTTCACCACTTCTTGCATATCGCAGACCCATTGAAGTCAACAGGTTCAAACCGCGATGCGGAGTGCCCATAGTCAGTGCCTGTGTTTTGCGGATCCACTGACCCGTCCGTGCCAAAGTCATGTGAATGCTGGCTTACACTGGATATACTGAACTTTAATAAACTTTACATTCATACAGCTGTTCCAAAGTCATGTGAATGTGGCCTAATACAGCATCATTGCTAGTGTTTTGGCCTAAAACAGGGATATAAATATAGGCAGTGCAGAAGTGGCAGGGGCATCTAGAACCTGGAGCCCGTGGGGCCAGTGTCGGACTGATGCTCCTCAGAGGAAATTATTCCTATTTCTGTTAATGGATACCCAGATTTCCTGCCTCCTGCCATATCCTTGAATTTGCGGTATGCTATGTATAGAAACCCTTGTCGTTCAACTGTAATGTGAGCAACAAGGGCAAAGCTTCAGTTTCACTCCCTAAATTACTCCAGCACACCAGCCACATGTGGTCAATTAAAGAAGTATTTTGAGTTTGTTTGTTTTTAATGTCATGTCTAGTGGTTGGTATTCTATGCTCCACCACTAGCGATAGATTCATTCTCAGAGGCAGGCCATGAACGCGTCATCAGTAATGACTTATATGTTCATTGTGGGTTATAACCAGGATAAGATAAGCATAACGTGTGGCACGTGCTTCATGAAGTGCAAAGAGCATATTAATTGACCAGGGGGCACAGCGCTGGCCCGGTAGGCAACTCTTAATAAGTATCAATGAAAAACTCGCTACCCTTAACAAAGGGGGGGGGGGGGTTATAAAATAAAATAAAAAACTCAGAAAACCCTTTCAAACATTTACTGTTTATCTGCTAAGTGAGGCATATATGCATACACAGTTACAAGTCTGCCCCACAGTAGGTTCAGTGGTTTACAGTACTCACAAGGAGGCACATGCTTAGTGGTGCAGACAAGTGCATTGGCAGTGTCAAATGGAGACTTAACTCTCAGCATGAAGCTGCAAGAAATGGGATCAGAAAGCCCTACTACTCCACTTCGACTTTACGGTCCCAGCTCTCTGGACTCTCACCAAGTTCTGGTATATACTTTGTTACTACCTATCACTTCTACTCCCAGTTGGGTTGGACCATGTGCCATTGTGCCACACACACACACACACACAGTTGTCCCTCTCTTACTGTCTTCACTGTGCTGACCCCTTCTAGAAGTTCCTGCAGTTACTTGTCCCGCTTAAAGGGGAAGCACCTACCTCACTGTAATTGTCTGTTAATAGGTGTCATAAATAACAGAATCATATAACCCACACAAGAATCATATGTACACCAACATTTTCTAAGAGACGTTTTCCACATCTTACACAACCATTCTTTATATTTGTGCAGTGCATACTTACATTCTGCGACCTTCAGAGAACCTTGCATTTGGAATCTTTTAATGTTGTGTATTCTAGAAAACTCTGAAACCTTCATAATTTCTGAGAAGATAAAAGCATTATTTGCCTTAAAAGCATCCATAATAGAATGCCAAGCATCCATATTTTCAGGCTTGATGTGTTACTTAAGTAATTGGCTTAAAAAAATGAATGAATAGACCAAGGTCGACCATTTGTGAAGAGCCTTTCTTTACCATGGTTTCATGTCATAGAATTGTTAAATGTGTCATACTACTGTTTTAATTTTCTATTAGGCAGCAATTATGGAAATTATGCTGAATGTAAAGGTTCAGAGTTTGGAAAGGTAAAGTAGTATTTAACATTTTAATACACTTTACAGAGGAAAGCACATCACTTCGGAAAAGTAGCAGAATTGTGAATTAGCAGGAAGTCAAGGGCACATATATTTGCAACATCCAAGTTAAAAAGGCTGACCCCGACTGAGTCTGAGGACATACGGTATTGTGTATAATGAAAAGGTTTATATTAGTAGCACTTAAATGTGTATTCCCATGCTATAAAATATTGGATAGGTGAATAGAGGTTTCTATTAGTGTTGATCGAGCACCCAAGTGTTCGGGTGCTCGGGCCGAACACATCGGGATGCTCGGGTGCTCTACAGAGCACCCGAGTACAATGTAAGTCAATGGGAGAACCAAAGCTATACACCAGGCACCCCCTGCTCTGAAGAGGGGAGGGTGTCTGGTTCACAGAAAAAGGACAGAAATTGATGGAAACACCACTGAAATGGTTCGGTAACAGCATGGGGAGGATGTCTGGATGCATCTTGGACTCCCAGGTCGTATACAAGGAGATATATAACTGATACCAGATGTACATATATAATTATATACAGGAGATACCCAGGTTATACCAGCATGGTCCATATCCCTATATACAAGAAGATGTCTAACTTCTACGAGCTGTACATATATTATTATATACAGGAGAGGCCCAGGTTATACCAGCATGGTCCATATCACTATATACAAGAAGATGTCTAACTTATACCAGCCATAAATATATAAGTATATACAGGAGATAGCCAGGTTATACCAGCATGGTCCATAAAAAAAGATATTATGTAAAAAGGCTGAGATATACTTTTTTTTCAGAATGTTATTCAGATACAAAGAATGCATTTCAACTTATGCTTTGCTGCTTGGACGGACAGTTGGCTACATGTGATTTCTAGTTGGCCCGAAGACCACCGAGTGCCGAGCATCACGATGCTTGAGCAGAACCGGTGTTCGGCCGAGCATGCTCGCTCAACACTAGTTTCTACCTCTGAGACCCGCAGGAATTGAAAGAGCAAGGGTTCCTTGACCAAGCCAACACCTTACCAGTTGGCCATATCCAGATGCAGAATGGATGGAGAGTTGGCCATGCAACTGCATAGATCTCTCCATTCAAGTCTATTTGAGTTATGTAGAGAGCTTTGCTTGCTCTACTCTCAGTCACTCCCATAGACATAAATGAGGAGAGACATTAAATGGGTTTTTGAGATTTTACTACGATGACCTATCCTCAGGACCCCCATCGATCAGCTGTTTAAGAAGGCACCGACGCTCTTGTGAGTGCCTCTGCCTTCTCACAGTTTTTCCTAGACCAGTGAGGACACGTTCATCGGTCACATGGCCTAAGAGCAGCTCAGCCCCATACAAGTGAATGGGGCTGAGCCGTGATACCAAGCACAGCCGCTATACAATGCACGCCACTGTGCTTGGTGAGCACAGAGAAGGCTGAGGCACTCACAGGAGCACTGGTGCCTTCTCAAACAGCTGATTAGCTGGGGTCCTGGGTTTGTTACCCCCACCGATTAGATACTGATGACTTATCCTGACTTATCTCGAAAAATCCCCAGTGGTTGCTGCTAGCCACGGTGTTAGTGGAATGCAGGCTAGTGGAATGGAATGGAAATCCCAGAGCTGGTGCCATTGTCCCATTAGACATTTATCACAGATCTATAGATATAAATATATATATATATATATATATATATATATATATATATATATGATAAATATATAGAAAATATTCGAGATGGGGCAATCCTTTTAATTTATTCTAAACATCAATTACTCACAAACATTAACTGCTTCAGGACCATGTTAATTTTCAGTCTTCAGGACCAGACACAGTTTAGCTATCTTTCGGATGCATTCGTTTAAAAATCATGGCGTTTTAGTGGCAGAGGCCTCTACATAACTTCGGCGTATCCAGCGCCAGTCTAAATGTAAGCCAGGTTCCTTGCTGTCTTACATTTAGACCATTTCCTAACCGTACTAATCACTGCGCCGCAATCTGCGCCAGACATATGCCTAATATATGAGTATTTCGGGATAAAAAATGACCCCCTATAACTGTTATTAAAATTATATTTTTGTTGGGCTAGCTACATGATTTTTGCAGAATTTTTGTAAACAATGATTTTTTTTATATTTTATACACATTATTCTTTTTTTAAGAAATGTTAAGCTATATATATATATATATATATATATTTTTTTTTTTTTTTTTTTTTTTTTTTATTTAATCATTGTATACCATAAATTTAATATACACTAAATACTCACATTCGGGGCATTGGGTCTTTGGTAATGTCATGAGAATTAGCAATTAGCACAGGGAACATTATTTTGGAGGGTGGGCTATTTTTTGTATAACTTTTATTTAATTCTTTTTTACGTCTACTGTACTTTTTTATGTTTACACTCTTTACTTCAAAGATCAGATATATGGGAATACTTAATTATTTTTATAATAATAATTATTATTTTACACTATACTGCTTCCTCTAATTGTCACTGTTATGGCTGTTCTAGGTCTACTTACACCCACAGTAATCTCCTAAAACCAACATCCCAGGGATCATGGACCTGTCCCATGACCACTGGAAGAAATAGCAATGCTGCCTCTACGATATACTGAGCTTTCATTGAGCACTGTGTATTTGAAAATAGAAGCAATTTCCACAGCTTCAGTCTTCTCTGTCTTTCTTCCAGGGTCCCCAACTGTCTTTCACCCTATATTGGCTGCCCGAACAATCTAAACCCCAGTCCATAAATCTGCTATGGCTGGTCTGCTCTCTGTAAGTATACGGTTGACAGTCTTTAGGCTATTTTCACACTAGCGTTTTTGCTGGATCAGGCAGGGTTCAGCAAAAACACTTCCGTTACTGATAATACAACCGCCTGCATCCATTATGAACAGATCCGGTTGTATTATCTCTAACATAGCCAAGACAGATCCATCATAAACTCCATTGAAAGTCAATAGGGACGGATCCGTTTTCTATTGTGTCAGAGAAAATGGATCCGTCCCCATTGACTTGCATTGTGAGTCAAGATGGATCCGTTTTGCTCCGCATCCCAGGACGGAAAACAAACTTCAGCATGCAGTTACATTTTGTCCCCATTGACAATGAATAAGGACATAACGGAAGCGTTTTTTTTTAATAGTCTTCATTCTAAACCCAGAAATAAACCTAGCAAATTATCCCCTCATTAGAAACCCAAATGAATTAAACAAAGACAGCAAGCAGCAGTTCCAGTTGTGATCTTTGCTTTCTATAGAGTGAGGTTTGTTTAATCCAGTCCCTATGTCTTATCCTTGTTCTTTAGCAGGAATGAGTTTGTTCTGCAAATACAGATTTATCACTAGTCTTTAAATGTCCTGTGTACATATAACTTAACTTGATTACTGTGACATTCTTTGAGCAATTTATAAGTCAGGGATTTAATTTATGAGTATGAAAACTAATCTGGAAAGTCTCACACAAAATTTATAAGCTATCCAGAATAATCAATAGGTTCATTATTTCATTAATTTTACACTTTGGCAACTAATCTCTTACTCTTTGCAGAGCAGAGTGAACAGAAAAAAAGTTTCATTAACCTCGATCACTACTTTAGAAACATCTAGAACTTTTCATATGACAAGGGCATGAGCATAAAGAAAATTGTGCAAAAACATTATTTTC
The DNA here is from genome assembly GCA_033119425.1 of Bufotes viridis. NCBI lineage: Eukaryota > Metazoa > Chordata > Amphibia > Anura > Bufonidae > Bufotes > Bufotes viridis. The sequence continues at coordinate 100,112,035 of CM065592.1, read as the reverse complement.
AGAAGCTTTGGAGTGTTGGCAACAGTGGATGTGAAAGCTGAGCTTCTGGATACTAACCTTGTCAAACCTTGCATATACATCACCAATAAAATGACAGGTGCATCTTAATTAGAATATCATCAGAAAGTTAAAGACTGTTCACCTTTGGGGCAATTTTTATTTTATTATTACATTGTACTCAGTTTGAGCTAAAATCATTTTTTTCAATTGGTCTTTATTAAAAATATTGAATGCTTTTCCCTGCACAGCTTTAAGTTTATCTAGTAGCAGGCTCCAAATTTTCACTCTGTTCCATCAGACAGCTCACCTGATGGCTTCTTATCTTTGATCTCTGACCGCCTAAACACTCATTATAGCCTATCTCTTATCTCACTAATAAGAAAGTGGCTTAAATAAAGCCTGTATTAGATGGGCAGATTATCTGCCAGATGATTACTAACAAACATTCATAGTAACGCTCATTAATGGACATCTGGCAATGTAATACCGCCGCCGATTACCCAATAAACAAGCCTAAGCTTTTTCATTCGGCAACTCACATCTTTTGACGTGGTGTCTAATCACGATCTGCTGCCGGCAATTATTCAGTATTGGGAAGAGCAATGGAATAACGATTCTCTCCTCCCTATACTGAAGTGGAAATCGTTGCATATAATAGGTCTCCTACGCTAGCAAGAAGGCAATTGCTAGGAAGGAAAGCTTCCTTCCTGACAATCGTCGGCAAAATCGGGCTGTCTAATACAGCCTTAAGTGTTTTGACCTTTTAGTAATTTAGAGATAAGGGGCACAAAGTGAAAGTGAAAGTACCATTCACACAGCTAGACAAAGAGTTAAGATTTTGTGATACAATGTCTTAATAAGACCAATTGAAATTTTTTTATATTTTAGCCCCGAATGAGTAAAATGCTATCATAACCCCCCCAATTACACAGCCTTTCATTTATTTCAGTAATTCAGTTCAAAAAGTAAAACTCATATTATATAGATTCATTACACACAGAGTGATCTATTTCAAGTGTTCATTTCTTTTAATGTTGATGATTATGGTTTACAGCTAATAAGCCAGTATCTAAAAAAAATGTAATATTGTGAAAAAGTTCAATATGGTAGACTCATGGTATCACACTCTAATCAACTAATCAACGCAAAACACCCACAAAGGTTTCCTAAGCCTTGTGGCGATGTGTACAGTATAAGTGCTGGGAGGCGTGTATATCCTACCCAGATACCTCAGTTGGGTGAGATAACTGAAATCCAGAAAGCTGCTGTGGTTTCAACAAAGTGTAGTTTGCTGAGACAGTTTTGTCTAGATGTTGTTCTGGGCTGGATTTCATGTGGACTGGGGGATAGATTTAGTAATGGGATCTCCTAGTCCACACCTTTCCACTACATGTATTGTCTTTTGCCAGAGGTGATCGCAGGTGAGGCCTGCTGCTGTAATCAAGGAGGGATAAAACAACCCTCTGTGTATGACTTGAAGGGAGAAAGACTGAGGAAGCCTGAGAGAGAGGGGAGCCTGAGAGGCTCTGTGTGGTCTCAGCCAGGAGGCCTGAGGGGCCACAAGGCTTTGTAAAGCCGGAAGTTTGGGGGGCCCAGTGATGCCTATGGAAAAAGGGTCGCACAGTCAGGGTCAGGAGGACTTCTAGACCATCTCCTCCCAAGAGTGCTGGTGTGGTCACAGCCTGGAGGCTGCTGGACCGTATATGGCGGAGAAAGTCGGATCTAATCAAGTGTGCGCTCTATAGGTCAGGTAGAGACAACACGTGTATTAGGGAGAGACCATATGGCAGGTGTCTATTTTCGATGTTTATGTGTGTGATGGTGCTGAAGTGCCAAAATAAACCTTTTGGACCTAAACCTCTTTGTCAGTGGAGGAGTCTGTGATTGCGACCCCCTGAGAAAGAGCGATCCCTTTCAGCCTTTAAATGGTTTCTCAGTCTGGTTCAGTAGGCTACACAATCATGGAGAAGACTGCTAACTTGATAGTTATTCAGAAGATATTGACATCCTCCACAAAAAGGGTAAGTCACGAAATGTCATTGCTAAAGAAGCTGGTTGTTCACAGAGTGCTGTTGTAACACCTGTAGGTAGAGAAAGACACAGACAGTGAGCCCTGACCGAGTAGCCAGCCCCCTGGGTAGTCAGACTGCAACTGGTTGACATGCTCCTTACATGCAGCGACAGACAAACACCAAGAGTTAAAACAATAGAAAAACAGGGTCCTTCATAAATGGGTCACAACCAGACAGGCTATGCAGTGCTAAACGAAAGACAGAGAGTGGCTAGAAGACAAGCCAAGGTTAGAGGAATGAGCAATCCAATAAGCACATGAACCAGGAACACAGCTAGTGAGTCAGAAACTACCACTGGCACTGATGTATGGCCAGGAAGGGATTTAAATAGAGCACCGAGTTGCAGGGTCAAAACCTGATCATTACTCAGTGCACCATTAGTCAGAAACACTAGCACATAGGAAGAGAGCAGCTGAGCAATCAGCCCACTGCTAATCTCCTCCAGCACACGCCTGCTGTGAGGAGAAACAGAGCATTGCATCCTGTTGCTAAGGATGCTGTCGCATCACTCGGGGGCATGGCTTGGCAGCGCATCTCTCCCGCAACGACCATGCTGAAGCCATAGATCGCACTGCTGGAGCCCGGACAGGTGAGTTTATGGCAGTTGTATCTAAGTATATTAATGGAGAGTTGAGTGGATGGAAAAAGTGCAGTAGAAAAAGTTGCACAAACAACAGGGATAACCACAGCCTTAAAATAATTTTAAGAAAGGACCATTCAAGAATTTTGGAGAGATTCACAAGAAGTGGACAGCAGCTGGAGTCAGTGCATCAAGAGCCACTACACAAAGACGTATCCAGGGCATTGGCTGTAATTTTTTCAGATGAAATTTAATTTTGCATTTAATTTAGAAATAAAGGTCCCAGAGATTGGAGGAAGAGTGGAGAGGCACACCATTTTGTGTTGCTTAAGATCCAGTGTAAAGTTTCCACAGTCATGTCAAGAGAAGAAAGTAAGCAGCACTACAAGTCCCATCATTTTGGTGAACATACCATTGAAGAGTGAATTAGTATTGGTGCTCACGGATAGAGATCCTGGCTCGGGGTCCCAATTACAGCAGAAGTATAGAAAATCCACAGCACTCTGCGATTCAGTGAAGAAAATCAGTTTTTTTTTAATTCAACCAGCAGCATGATAACAGCAACTGTACATATAAGGTTCGGACCGCACGTGTGTAAGTAGGTGATATAAAACAGTTTTTTTCTCCCTTCAGAAAAGTTTCAAGGTCTGCAGATGTCCTATTAGTGGATATCCTGCAAATTGGTGGAAGAATGCAATAGTGTAAATCCGTATGATTATACCGCCCCGTAGTGCACAGATTGTACTTACACGGCACTTTACTGACAAGAGGCGTATCAGAGGAGTCCTCCGCAGTTTGTTGGATTCCTCGTGGCGTAGGTCCACGTTCACACGCCGGCACACAGGGCTCAACGGCGGACTTAACTGCAACCAACACCCGGTGGGTCTGCTAGTGTTCCCAACTTCTTTTCATTCAAATAATTCCTGTGGATACAAGTGGCTCCCACCGTAGTAAAGCTCCGATAACTGTTTAAATTTTTTTAATCAGTACATACTTACAAACATGCACTTTAAAATCGCAATGTAAAATCCCAGTGAAAAAGACAATGGGATCCGAACATCCCCATTAATTTGGCTATCCATTTGGCTATCCATTATTCAACTCTTTATACAAGTAACTGGGTGGGACCAAATACATAGTAACATAGTATATAAGACCAAAAAAAGACATTTGTCCATCCAGTTCGGCCTGTTTCCTACAAGTTTATCCAGAGGAAGGCAAAAAACCCCTGTGAGGCAGAAGCCAATTTTCCTCACTTAAGGGGAAAAAATTCCTTCCTGACTCCAATCAGGCAATCAGAATAACTTCCTGGATTAACGACCCATCTCTAGTAGCTATAGCCTGTAATATTATTGCACTCCAGAAATACATCCAGTCCTCTCTTGATTTCCTTTATTGTACTCACCATCACCACCTCCTCAGGCAGAGAGTTCCATAGTCTCACTGCTCTTACAGTGAAGAATCCTTTTCTATGTTTGTGTACAAACCTTCTTTCCTCCAGACGCAGAGGATGTCCCCTGGTCACAGTCACAGTCCTGGGGATAAATAGATGATGGGACAGATCTATGTACTGACACCCTGATATATTTATACATAGAAATTAGATCTCCCCTCAGTCGTCTTTTTTCTAAAGTGAATAACCCTAATTTTGATAACCTTTTAGGGTACTGTAGTTGCCCACTTCCAATTATTACTTTAGTTGCCCTCCTCTGAACCCTCTCCAGCTCTGCTATGTCTGCCTTGTTCACAGGAGCCCAGAACTGTACACAGTACTCCATGTGTGGTCTGACTAGTGATTTGTAAAGTGGTAGGATTATGTTCTCATCACAGGCATCTATGCCCCTTTTGATGCAACCCATTATCTTATTGGCTTTGGCAGTAGCTGCCTGACACTGGTTTTTACAGCTTAGTTTGCTGTTTATTAAAATTCCTAGATCCTTTTCCATGTCAGTGTTACTGAGTGTTTTACCTTTTAGTATGTACTGGTGACTTGCATTATTCCTTCCTATATGCATAACTTTACATTTGTCAGTGTTAAACCTCATCTGCCATTTCTCTGCCCAAGCCTCCAATCTATCCAGATCCCTCTGTAGCAGAAAACTGTCCTTTTCAGTGTTAATTACTTTACACAGTTTAGTGTCATCACCCCAATTATCCATTTAAATGGATACCACACTCCCACCACATACAAGAACAACAGTAGGACATCAAAACAGCAGTATGTCCACCTTCTAGTACAGAATGAATAAATCTCTTTCAAAATGGAGGAGGTATCTCATGAATAAATTTGCTTGGTTAGTGATAGATAACTATATAAACAGAGGTTTCAATACAAATTAATAGTCTGATTATGCTTGATAGAAAGAATAATATTATCAGATTCAATCATATGAATACGCCCTCTTCTCTGCATTCCTTTCACCGTTAATATTTTTTGGCAGATGTATAACTGTCCATTCTCATGGTGAGAATCCCTTTGGCATTCAACCAATTTGCCTCTTATTGTATTAGGAAATATATCATCTGCATTGATGGACCAATTGTTAATATATGTTCATTTTTTCCCCTTTGCTTTTAATATTTTTGTGTTGCAATTAATATTTTGAAAATTGATTCCTCGAAATAGAAGCAGGATACTGTATTCATAAAGTCTTTAAAATATTTTATAAAATATCCTTTAAAAATATTGTTCTACCACTATCTTTAGTCACAAAGAATATAAATGCATATGATGACTGACCTTTATGATGTATGGAAGATGATACAGGCACGCGGTATGTTATCGAAATGCAATTAGTGAATCAATAAAGGTATACACTGTGTGCACAATTATTAGGTATGTGAGTATTATGACCATATCATGATTTTTATGCATAGTTTCGAACTCCAAGCTGTATAAACTTATTTGATTAAAGCATATCAGGTGACGTGTATTTGTTTAATGAGGGAAGGTGTGGCCTAAGGTGATTAAGACTCTTCTGTGTGCAGAATTATTAGGCAGCTTGTTTTCCTCTGACAAAATGGACCAAAAAATATATTTAACTGACTCTGAAAAGTCATAAAAGATGAAAACAACAAGTGAGATGGAAACAATTTCCTATTTCATTTAGTTACATAATAATTTTACGCACTACCCAATAATTTTGCAGACATAGATATCCTCTGCAGAAAGCCAAAACCCCACTTATAATTTCTTAAATATTCAGGCCTGAGGTGTATTAACATTTTGGACTGACCGACAGTACTGTAGTTCAAAACAGCAGCCTCATATTACAATATTTTCATCATACAGTGCAATGGTCTTTGCTGGGGCATTGTAACTCAACACCAGATTCAACACAAAATGCCATACACAGTTTGGATCTGTAGCACCTGTGATTAGCTGGAATATCCAACCAATCACTGTGGGAATTTCACTAGTAAAACACCTGCATTGCTGCAGTGCATGCACTGTTTGGCTTTATAGTAGTGCAGTACTAAATGTTCTGTACTCTGCACCTTAGGACATCAAATGAGAGCAGGTCCATTTTATTTTACTAATACAGTTTGAACTATGAGGGACCTTGAAAAATTCCCTGCATATAATACAAAATGATTTACACATTCTGGCAGGTATTTTGACTTTTATACAGTAGGTAAGAACTTGCCTTATCTATATTAGCAATGTGCTTTTTTTTCTTTGACCTTCATTTTAATTTATTGGGCTTCTGGAACCACATCCTAGTTTTCCATAGCAATATCATCTAAAAATGTTCAACTCACAATGGTAACTTAAGGGGCCACTTACATTCCATAAGCACACAACAATAAGCTAACAATAATTCAACATATTGCAGCAGGAGAAAAATCAACAGAAGCAACCACCAGCTATTCATTAGGTAGAAAAAGCCAACAAGAATTCCCTTTAGGTTATGGGCAGGGCAGACGCCAAGCATAAAGACTCCCCCTGCTTAGGGACAGTCTGTTCCTATGTCAGACTCATGACAAGATCAGTGAATAGAAAGAACAGGAAGCGAAACCCTTAGTTTTCGGCCTCCTGGTACAGCCATAACATCACTAAAGCCTAAAGGGGTGAGTAAACCAGTGGATTCCAGGTACGAAGTAATACACTCTACACTTCCCTAAGCAACCAGTGATGTGGACAATAACCCTTTCTTTAAACTAGTCCACTAGGCATACTGATATCAATGCCTTTACTTCCCCAGCCACCAGGGGTTTGACATTAGTCGTTTCACTGCCCTATATCATCAGGAGTAATTTAACTTACATTTTCACTGCTTAGACCACCAGGGAAGAAAACATTACCCTTTACTATCCTGAACACCTGTGATTACTACTGAGTGTAACCATGCAATACACCATATGGATATATCACAATTAGAGATGAGTAAATCAAAGTTGACTAAGTGAAATTCGATCCGAATTTCAGGAAATATTTGATTTGCACCGAAGCCAAATTTTCTCATGCTTCGTGGTAATGAATCACATTTTTTCCTAAAATGGCTGCTGCACATGTTAGAACATAGAGCAAAGAACTCCATGCATGAGACCCATGCATGCACCCAATCAGCAGCCAGCCAGCCCCTGTGATGTCACAGACATATAAATAGCCTCAGCCATCTTGGATTCTGCCATTTTCCAGTGTACAGCCTGGGTAATAGGAGCGATTCTATTGCACCTTGCAGCACTAACTGGGGATCAAAATCTAAATGATAGCTCAGTAATTCAAGCAAATCTTGCTTGTTATTGGGGCGCAAGTTCTGTGTGATACAGCCATTTATGGGGTGTATTAATAGGAAATATATGCACGTCCTATTTGCCGTTCTACGTTGATTTTACTTTGTTTTATATTTTTTTGGGGGTTGTATTAATAGGGGAAAAAAAAGGAAAAAATATATGTCATAATTGTTGTTCTGTGGTGAAGTTACATTGTACTACACCCATTTACAGGGTGTATTAATAGGAAAGATACGTACATCCTATTAGCCTTCTGCGGTGAATTGTGATTGTTATATACATTTTTTTTTTGGGGGGGGGGGGGTTATTAATAGGAAAAACAATGTGACTGAATTGCCGTTCTGCGGTGAAGATACATTGTACTACAGCCATTTATGGGGTGTATTAATAAGAAATATACGTATGTCCTATTAGCCATTCTGTGGTGAATTGTGACTGTTATTTTTTTTTTGAGGGGTGTATTAATAGGGAAAAAACACAGCGGTGTTTGAATGGTTGACTCGGTCTTCGACTTCGTCGCAAGTGACCTCAGACACCCCCAGCCAAGAGTCTGTGGGTTCATCTCACACGACGCTTAGTTGGCATGGCCCAGGAGCAGGTCGTGTGCCCTCACCTGTCCTGAACATGCCTCTGTCATTTTCTGTTCCCTCAGCGCAAAAAGTATTAAATGCCGTAGGCTCGGCTCCACTTTTCAGCGAGGACGAGCTACTAGAGGGCAGTCAGTAGCTACTGCCCAGCCAAGATCTGGAGAAGACATCCGTCGCTTCCCTCGGTAGGCAGGCAAGTAGTAATGATGAGAGTCGTGTGGGAGCAGGTGTTGCGAAAGGTCAAGCACCTGGTCCTGAGACTTTTGAGGGGGACATCAGTGAAGTGCATACAGTAGCGGATGATGATGATGTAGCCAATCGCATTTGGGAGCTGGGTGAAGAAGGGGCTTCATCATCATAATCAGGAGAAGAGGGTGGCAGATTGCGCGTGAGGCACCGGCAGAGCCAGTAAGGTGGTAGCGTGGCTGGAAGTCAGCAGGGTGGCAGCAGTGGGAGGTCGGGAGCCAAATGTTCCCGGGGAAGACCACCCACTTCGCAGGAGCCTACTTGCCTGGAAAGTAGTGATGCAGGGGTTTACAGAGGCAGCGCTGGCAGGCAGTCAGAGTGTTGGGGGGAAAATGTGGCAATTTTTTGTTAAGCCATCAGAGGAGGTGAACATAGCCATTTGACGAATTTGTGGCCCTGCATCAACACATGCAGCATCACCATAAACTGGTCTGGGAGAACCGTGGCTCCGATGTGGTGGTCCAGCCTGCAGCAGCAACTGCTGCATCACCCAGTGGCACGCACCCGATTTCATGCAGTCAAGGCTCCACCACCTTAGCCAAATGAAGCTGTCTGTCCTTCTCATCATCTGCTGGTCCTGATGCTCCTGCTACTCGTCTTCCTATTCCTCATAAGTCATTCCGTCAAAAATCGATCACCCAAGCAATTGCCAAGAGACAACAGCATGAGTACAATCATCCAACAGTGCAGAAGCTGAACGTGCTTCAGTCCCTCCCTGCTGTTGCTTCAGTTCCTCGCATTCCAAGTGGTGGACTCTCAGAGAACTGATGGATTGTGCCGAGCTGAGGTGGAGAGTCCCAAGCCGTCATTTCTTTGTGAAAAAGGAAGTACCAGCCCTGCACACATATGTAGAACAGAAGGTGGGCCAGTCCTTGAGCCTGTCGGTGTCTGTCAAAGTTCACGGCAGCACCTACCAGTAACTATGGTCAAGGGCAACATATGTCCTTTACGGCCCACTGGGTAAATGTGGTTCCTGCCCAGCCACACCAGCAACTTGGGCAGGTGACACCGCCTCCGCCTTCATATTGTCACGCCATTGGTCCTGTGACAATGTCCGTCTCTGCCTCCTCATCCTCCACCGTGTCCTTAGCCTCCACTGCAGGGACAATTCACAGTGCCCCTCCAGCATACCACATGTGCAGGGCACGGCTGTGTCACGCTGTTCTGCACCTAGTTTGCCTGGGCAAACGGAGTCACACAGGGGAGGAACTACTCGGTGTCCATCATCAAGAAATCGAATCCTGGCTTTCTCCTCGACAACTCAAAATCAGAACCATGGTAATCCACAAGAGGAATAACGTTGTGTCTGCGCTGCATCAAGGAGGGCTGAGCCATCTGCCCTACATGGAGCATGTGTTCAATCTGGTTGTAAAGCGGTTCCTCAAGTCTTTACCCCATCTGCAAGACATCCTGAAAATGGCCATGAAACTTTGCATGCACTTCAGCCACAAGTACACCACATAGCACACCGTCCTTGAGCTGCAGCAGCAGAATTGTATCCCCAACATAGGCTGATATGCAATGTTTCCACCCGTTGGAATGCCACCCTCCATATGTTAGACCGATTATATGAACAGAGAAAAGCTATAAACAATTTCTGCCATTTGCTCAGGCCCTTTGAGGAGGCCACTTTATTTGTCATTCACCAGGACTGCGGGATGAACATCATTCCACTGATTCATGTCCTGTAACAGATGCTGCTAAATCTGGCTAGCCAGGGGACAGGAGACGTGGCAACTATATCTCACAGCCACATGGTGCCTGTGGGGGCTGAACTAGAGGAGCAGGACCTTTGGGCACAAGCAATGCGTATAGAAATGGCTGTTTTTTCTGCACAGGAAACAGGAGAGGAGGAGCAGGAGCTATAGAGCGATAAGGAAGACAAGGCAGTTGACCCAGACACACCGTGCAGTATGCAGTGGAGATGGAGGCAGGGAGTCCCTCCGAGTCACTTGCACAAATGGCCCGATGCATGCTCAGTTGCTTGCTTTAGGACAGCTAAATTATCACCATTCGGCAGAGGGATGACTATTGGCTCTCCACCATGTTAGACCCTGGCTACCGGTCCAAAATGGGGGCCTGTTTTACACCTGCTGAGAGGCAGGACATACTGAACTACTATCAAAACATCCTATGCAGTCAGTTGGCCGCTGTTTATCTGCCCCATCGCACATCCTCATGCAGGTCTGACCGGGGGGGGGGGGCCTTTGCGTTCACATTACACTGCCATGGCTGCTGTGAGGGGGGGGCAGGAGCAGTACCATCTCTATCAGCAGCAACTAAAGTCTAGAGTCATTGATAAGCAGATTTCTTCACCCGCCTACTGAAGAAACTACTTCCCAGCATAAGCAGCTAGACATAGAGCAAAACCTGAACCAGCAGTGGAGTGCACCCTGCTGCATGCATTAGCGGGCTCCAATCTTAAATGCCCGGCTGACAACATAAATTGACTGTCAGCAGCTGGTAAAGGGTTAGCTTCCAAGCCTTTACACTGAGATTTGCCCTTCTTCTGATTGTCATAAGAACTACCATCAAAAAATGGATCCTGTCTTTTGAACATCTGCCTTCACATGGTCAGCATTTGGTCAGTAAACCATCAGGCCCCAAAAAATAATAACAGGAGTGGATCCAAAACAGAAATTAAAAATTGCATGTTTTGTACCCACTCCTGCTTTTGGTTTCCAAATGAACAGCAAATCCTGATGCAAAATAGGGATAGCATAATACAGGCCTTACGACTGCTCCAAAGACAGGATCCATTGTGTTTCTAATTTTTCTGTCCTTCTGACAGATCAGAAGAAGGGTAAAATAAATAGTGATGTCAACAAGGACAAACAGGGACAATAGTGGCCATAGAGTGGTAAGGTGGCAAACACATGAGGAGTCAACACAGTGGCCCAGTCACAGAGTGGTGAATTTGGCAACAGCATAAGGAGTCAACACAGTGGCCCAGTCACAAAGTAGTGAGGGTGGCAACAGCATGAAGAGTAAACACAGTGGCCCAGTCACAGAGTGGTGAGGTGGCAACATCATGAGGAGTTAACACAGTGGTCCAGTAACAGAGTGGTGAGGGTGGCAACAGCATGAGGAGTCAACACACTGGCCCAGTGAAAGAGTAGGGAGGTGGGGGGCGAAAGCAGTGGCAGTAACAGCACAAGATTGTGGGTGGCAGTAGGAGCACATGGCAGCAGATGTGTGGCATCAGGTGGGTGGCTGCATCCAAATGGCTGAGGCTATTTGTATCAGACAGCACTTTAACTATCAGAAGCAAGGATGAATAGAGGTACTTATAAATCAACTAAATACACCCCGAAACTCGTTGTATCAGACTGCAATTTCACCCCAGAACCAAGAATGAATGGAAGTACTTGTATATCAACTAAATACACCCCAAAACTCTTTGTATCAGACTGAAATTTCACCCCAGAAGCAAAGATGAATAAAAGTACTTATATATCAATTAAATACACCCCAAAACTGGTTGTATCAGACTGCAGTTTCACCCTAATAACAGAAGCAAGGATTACTGGAATTACTGATGTATCAAAGAATGCAAACAACAAAAACTCAGTAGTATTAGAGCACTTAATTCCCTTATTAGTGCAGCAAGTTGTAATAGAATATCCCCTATTACCTAGGCTTTACATTTTTCTATTGATCCCTGCTCTCTCCCTATAGTGTGGATAATGCCTCCCTAATATATCTCTAGACTTTGAATACTCTTTCCCTGAACTGCTCAATAGTTTTTTTTTTGGGGTGAATAAATTGTTTCCTAAATACTGTCCCTAGTGCCTTTCATGTCTCTCCCTGCACTAAGTTCACTGGAAAATGGCAGAGACTGAGCTAAAAGATATATAAACTTGGTATAAAACACAGGTACATATAATATATAGCTGCCTTTAGGTTAAGCCCACATTTCATAAAGATGTAAATGTATTACCGACCAGGCAGGAAGAAACCTCCAAAGTACATTTTGCCTTCTGGGATAAATTCTTCTGGGAGACAGATAACGTACACACACATTAACACATTTTTTCCCCCTTTTTTATAAAAAAAATAAAAATGTACACACATTTTTTTACCTTTTCGTTTTCTTAAAAAATGTAAAAAATTTTGAAATGTTTTGTAAGGAAGAAGGATAAACTCCAGTAATTAAGTGGTGAACAAAAAAATGTATATAACACAACATATATGAGTCAAAAACATCATGCCTTCACCAAGAATGACTGTTTCGAAGCATCTAAATACATGTCTGTGGGCTGAAAACCAAACAAATTTATGAAATTGTGTGTTAATTCTTTTGTACATAAACCTTTCACTGAGTCTATAATGGGATGTAAACCTTTTAAAATACCATTGATCTTGATAAACGTACATGATACATCATCATAACTAATTAGATTTTCCAGGCAGATTATTACATATTAGATTTAATTAGTCTAATTAATGGAAGAGACTCAATGTGCCTAGTTTTTCAACTACTATTCATGCAATCTATGCTAGTTTTTCTGTCTCCTTTACTAATGTTAATATTCATGCAGGCATCTACACTACACAGAACAATTGTCTCTACAAATACAGAGGTGTTCTAGAGGCGAGAATTTATGGGTGCTAAGACTGCAAAGAAATTATCACAGTTTCCACGGCACAAGAGAAAACAAGATACTGAAGTATCTCAGAGCAGCACAAGAATATGAAATAGGTGACATATCACAGATGGTAAGATCTATGGGGGCTCAGACAGATTTAAATCACCAGTCAAGGAGACTTGAATTTAATCAATGTTTTCCATAGAAAGTGCATTTTCATTTTTTAAATTAATGCTGTAACTCCTTTAGACATGGACGGGCTTGCAGGAGCTCTATTCTGAATCCCAATGTTAGTTATATGCAGAAAAATAAGTTTTTTGATATTGGTATTAAATAATGTTTTTTTTTCATCACAAAACTTGAAAGGATATATTCTATATCGTCTACCAGATATCAGTATATATATATACTATATGTAATTTTTGTTATATACATTGGTGGAGAGTTTTCTGGATATTATTTTTTGAAATTACTCTTACAGTTCAACTGGCTCTTACAGTTCAACTTTGTTTGGACTTTTAGCAAGGCACACAGTCTAGCAGAAAGGCCAAAGAGGGAAGGTTGGTAAGTGACTCAAATAGAGCAGAATACATTACACCAATCATCTGTGAGCATCTTTATCAAGGCCTATTAAGAGAAAAATACAACTGTTATACTGTTAACCCTATTCTATAGCTGGTGATGACGTGACATGTGTTGCGTCACGCTCCCTCCTCCTCCTCCGATCTAACCTCTCCTAGCTGGGCTGCCTGATCGCGCTCCCCATGCTCCCCACGCCAGATGCCGGATGCCGGCTGCTGCCTTACTGTGGTATGGCCGCTCCCTGACAATCTTGACTGCGCTTCCTTGCTCGATGTCGGAGCCATGCACTGCACGGTCGCAGCTGACAGACTGATGTTTTGCTGGTGATGAGCCGGTCACTGGAGGAAGCTTCCTTTTCCTGCTATATTGTGGGGCCCATACTCCATACTCCACTGCATTATTGCATTACTGGAGGACGGAACGCCTGGACTGATCGGCTGTTGGATAAAGTTTTCAAGACAAGTGTTTTCCTGCTTCCTCCTTCAAGATAAGTGTTTCCCTGCCTCCCTCCCCGCCTCCCTCCCTCCCCGTCTCAAGATAAGTGTTTCCCTGATCTATTTTTCTACAGTTTGTCTTTTTGAACTTTTTTGAACGTTGAACTGTTTGAGCGTTGTTTTCAGGCTGCTTTTGCGCCTCCTGCACTCCTTGTGTTCATTGTATCTGGATTCAGGCTGCTCCTTATCCCCCCTTCTTCTATATAACTATTGGTTTGTTTCCCCCCTGCTGTTTTAACCACATTATGGTGGGTTATATATGTGAACTTGTATAGCGCAAAGAGCAAATTTAACCAATAACTGCTGGAATTTCAAAGGGGTGAGAGGAGAAAAGAAAAAAGCAGGGGGAAAAATATATAAAAGTGCAAAAAAAAAAAGAGAACTTTAAAAAAAAAAAATGGTAAAATAAAAGGTAAATCCGCAGACCTGTTGACACAAAAAAATATATATAAACCTGGCTAAGCTGGAAAAATGTCACAATATTTAAAGTCGCCTAATATATATACAAGATCAGGTCCGAAAAAAGCTGTTTCTGCTCCTAGCCCAGTAGATGTATTGGCGGATGGGGACAGTGCAAATATGGATGATAATGAATGCACTTGAGTTGAAACCACCTTAAGTGAGGAGATCTTGGTGGCAGCGAAAAAAAACCCGATGATGCAGGAAATAGCAGTCCAGCTTGTAATTGTTCAAACAGAGGTGTCTCTAATAAGAAACGATCTTAAAAAAATACGGGACAGAGTTACTGATATAGACAAAACAGTGGGCTCCTTGGAAGTTGATGTTAAAATATTAAAAACAGAAATCCCTATCTTGAAAAGAGAACAAAGTATGCTGCAAAAGAAGTTGATAGACATGGAGGACAGATCGAGAAGGTGTAATGTAAAAATATTGTGGCTCCCTGAAGAGGCAGAGAAAAATAATCCAGAAGAAATGATTCAACCCTATTCTATACCGATTATTATGCTTTGGATTCTCCAAATTAACTTTGAAAATTAACACTTCACCAGACTTCTAAAAGATCCAGAATAACTGCACCGAGTTAGTTTTACGTATAAACAAATTATCTCCAAAATCAGCTGTGGTATGAGTGAAAGAGACAGCTTTAAGACATATAATTCCCAGGAAATATCTAGTCTTTTATATGATGGTCGCCATTACCAAACTACACAAGGATAGCGAGAGTGGTCATCCCTGATGGGTACCATTCCTAATGTGGTCCAACAGAGTACTATTCATTCCTAATTCTAGCTTGTGGTATAAAGAGAGAACTGTATTAGAGGGAACTTACACCAGCCAGTACTTGCAGATGGTCTCACTCTGGGGCAAAGATTTAGAGCCCCATAGGCATGAGCAAATGTAGTGATTGTAGTCCAGCACTCTGCAAGTTAACATCTAGAATTCTTTGTTGTTCAACATTAAAGGCTCCAGTGGTGTGAAGGCGGTATACAGTCAATACATTTTGGTTATATAATCTTAATCATGACAAACATTTAATGGAATGGCATCCCCTACTTAAAAAGTATAGCAGCTGACTCTAAATCGGCCTAATTGGCAACAGCTGGTGCGGGCAACATTCACTAAACACCGCTAAAGAATGAAAAACGTATGTGAAATAAAATTGTACATGTCAAAATAAACCAAAACAAACTTCCGGCACCCCTGGAAGAAGGCATAGCCGAAACGTGCATTGGGGCGTACGGCTCTCCTGAGAATCTCTTTCTTACATCGTTTATGGGTATGTGTTGTCCTCCATTGCTATTCTCTTCTGTCACTGTTAATGTGAGCACTTGCACTTTATTAGCAGAGGTATGTTACCATCATGAGTAGCCAGTAATCCTTATGTATTTGTGGATACCATTGCACAGCACACATAAACTTTGGTTGGCAACCATTTATGCACTCTTCGATTGGAGGGGCGAGTCACTTAATTACATGCACCTGTGCTGCCTGTGCTGTGCCTTTGTTCCCACACTATTGGTTACCAATATTTCCCTAAAGGGTCTTTTTTTGGACAACCCCCCGATATTTATACTTGTTATACATCTGTTCCTCAGGAGAGTCTTGTACACATTTTACCTCTCTTTTCAGTTGTCGTCTGTAATACTTGTACCAACATTTTTAATCAACAAATTATTTGTCATATTGGGTCCAGTGATCTCAGTTTGTTTTATCTATTTGGAGCAGCACGGTCCAAGTGACTTTACACCACTGGAGCCTACTTTTAATGTTGAACAATAAAGAATTCAAAGTTTTAACTTGCCGTGTGGTGGACTTCAATCACTACATAAAGATAGAACTGTCTGTATGAATACTGAGGGAAATTTAAAAATGCAAGCACTTTCTGTAAATACATTCAATCCTCTTTATCAAATGCATTTTTGGTGCCAGTTCTAAGAAAAACCAAGGGCATTTGTACTGCTTAACGTAATAGATGACCCTAGGGCAGGCATCCTCAAACTGCGGCCCTCCAGATGTTGTAAAACTACAACTCCCAGCATGTCCAGACAACCTATAGCTATCAGGCTACAGCAGGGCATGGTGGGAATTGTAGTTTTACAACATCTGGAGGGCCGCAGTTTGAGGATGCCTGCCCTAGGGATATTGAATTTGCCTTTTCTACCAGGGACAAACCCTGTTTGCTTTGGCCCGGTCTCTTCACAAATCAGAAAAATACACAGATGAAATAAAAAAATATGACTGTTACACTTTAAGTCATTTCCTCTATTATTATCATTTGCTAGATTTTTAGAGCTAGGCATGTGTTAGTCTGTGAAGGGCTACCAAAAGATATGTAATTTCCTTACAATAACAGCTTTCATTAATGTCCCCTGTCTCTTTCCACTGGTCCCTTAAAAGACAGTTGCTTTGGCTTGTCTGTCTCCGACTAATTGAAAAAAGAAAGCAGAGGAGCAGTTATTCACACTGCAGCCCTGCATTAGGCTTCAGAGTACAGAGGCGTGTCTCTCAGTAATCTAATCTGATTGGCTGGAAGGAAGCTTCTGGCTACAGCAAATGTGTATGTTGAGGTAGGGGAGGTAGTTTTGGCCTCAGAGAACTGGAAGAGGAGCAATCTTGAAAAGATCCTCATATGATAGGGGTTAAAACAGCCATAACTAAGGTATAAGCTTGAGGAAAATAGTGGTATGTGAAGAAACTAAAGATTGCTTTATGCATAATTCTGCAGCAGGAGTAACATATGCTAAAAATGTATTTTATTTTTTTTTATGAAAACTAGTGTTAAGCGAGCATGTTCTGCCCGAGCATTGCTATGCTCAGCCGAATACCGCGTGTGCTCAAGCGCGATGCTCAAGTCAGAGTATTTAAATCTAATTTAGCCTCTATTTCTGAAACGTTTCTGCCGGGATTTGAACTCACAACCTTGTACAATAGAGGCAAGGACCTTATCCACTCAGCTATAAAGCTGAATGCTAAACTGTGTCAGAAAAACCTGTAGAGCACCCGAGCATCGCAAAGTGTTCTACTCAAGCACCAGAGCACACGAGCACTTTGGTGCTCGATCAACACTAATGAAAACATGACAGTTACACAAAGTGAAATGAGAAGCTTTGCTTAAGCATTCTGACAATTGTAGCAAATTAATGGAGTTTTTAAAGGATTCTTTTATAATTTGGTCATTGCATTTGGCACTGCTTTTGGACCTCAAGATTATAGAGTTAAATTCATTGAGAATTTCTGGGGTACTAGTAGCCTTCAATCCTAATTTGGTTATAAAATAAATGAAGGAGTTCTCTTTCTCTCTCTGCTTTTAAGGCTAGGGCTACATGGCGAAATGTTGCAGAAAAGTCGTGCAACATATTTTATTATTATAGTCAATAGTGTGGCTCTGCAACATGACAGTCTCAAAATTTCCATCCAACTTGGATATTTGTGTAACTATTGTGTCTAAATCATAGCATGTCACAGTGCAACACGATTGACTATCATTACAAAAAATACGAGCACCATTGGTGCGACATGAATGTCATGTGACAAGTGTCCCAATGTATATGTACCCTCTTATTGTCGCGCAACACATGTTGCCGTGTAGCCCTAGCCTAGTCTCATCTCAGACAATGGGGCATATCTCTAGGATATCCACCCACTGTCTGATAGGTGTGGTTCCCACCGCTGGGACCTGAACCTATCTCCCAAATGGAGCTCCCCAAAGTGGAGGCTGGAGGACTCCGGTCCACCCACCACCACGCGCCCTCCCCATAGAAGTGAATAGGAGCACACGCCGCATGACCAGCCACCGCTCCCATAGCCAGCACTTGTTTTTTTCGGCTGCGATATAGAAATGAATGGAGGATGGCAGCGCATGCGCAGTGCACCCTCCACAACTTTTGGAGCCCTGTTCTCAATATAGGTGCAGGTCCCAGGGGTGGAAATATCTTTTAATTTGTCCCCGAGACCTTCTGTCACCTTATTTTCAGAAATAAAAGCGGTTAGTTTCCTCTGTTTTTGTAGTTTAGCGACCCTAGAGAGCTATGAATTTATTCTGGTGTCTTGCTGTTTTTTCAATCTGCTACCACAATTTTTTTCCCTTTTCATCGACTTATGATCTTGCCAAAGCAAAGGTCAAGAGATATCTGGCATAGAATTAAACTGAAAGAATCCAGCTAATGCTTTTGATATCTGTTTGGCTTGTGCATCACCTGCTATTAATGCCTCATTGAGAATCTAAAAATCAATAAGCAGATGGAGAAAGCACTTCCAATGATAACCTTAGTGATCCTTTATTCCAGATAAAACTCCAGATGCGACATTTTTGCTGAGCAGCCTTTATTAAGCATAAGTCGACATGTCACATCTGGAATTGTACCTGGAATAAAGGATCACTATCTGCAAATTGATTTGGATTACCTTTTCGTTTGAGGAATTAGACCTTATCCTGGAAGATGTGCACCCACTTTGTCCATCATCTGGAGTACTGTCCACAATGGAATTTAGCTATCAATCAGAACCCAAGTCCATGCTCTACCTAGAAGAGATTCAATGGACAATGTCAAAGATATTGTAGTATGATGAGATGCAATTGTTCATATTTCAGAATTAGCAACCATATCCATTTGTCTATCTGAGAAAAATAGATAACTCAGTATATGGCGTGAATTATGTAAAGGAGAGGAAAAGAGTGACATGTTTAACCAAGAGGTTTAAGAGCCTCCAGACATCATTAAATGTGCTGAAGATAGCGCAGCTCTAAGTCTCCTCAGAGAATGATGCAATAGAGCATTGGTTTGTCTAGAGGTGTCCATAAGAGGTGCAAAGATCTGAGGTTGTGGATCGTATTAATCACCTAGGCACAATAACAGTGCACCTGTATTTATTCTTTCATCCACAGTTATACAGAAAATGCAGGTAGATGGCCTGGACAAGCTGCACCCCTGGACACTTGGGCGGACACTCTCCGAGACCTAGTCTATGATATACCAAGCTGGGATCTATAGTTCCACTGCCCCGTACCAAGCTTTACCCACTGTCTCCCAACATTTATGGTTGGCCCACAGCTTTAATATTACTCACCAGGATATTTTACAGTCACAGCCAATGCTTATCCAGACCATAGACACCACAAACAAAGTGCATGGATCCAAGTCCAACCAGCAACAATGCCCTCATCCCCTAGTTAGCGTCCTATGTAGCACAACGCTGCCCAAATGTTTCAGCTCGTCCCCCTGGGGACACCTCCTCCAATGCTAACCGTGCACTGATAAATATATTTCCCTGAGACCGAGCCCCTCACCTCAGCCTACATGTGAAACCACCTGTGGGGACAGCACCACTTGGTCTACCCATCATCATTTACATAATGGAAGTAGTGGCTGGGAGAACAATGGCTTAATTGAGGCCCCCAAGACAATAACAAGGCTACTGTAATGATTGCTTTACTCTAATTACCAATCTTGTGCCTTACCTGATGTGGACATAAGGGCCAATCATCATATCTCACATTATGGCTCCAGGGTCTGGATGCGCATGGCATGTGTATGTATGGACTGTGGTTCCCACGTTACCCCTCTCTATCCAATAAGAAAGTTTATTATGCACCTTAAATTACCAGAAAAGGAATAAACCTGAGAAATCACAATAAAAAAAAAACTCAATGTAACCAGCGCTTAATTCTGGAAAAAGTTTGCATCACTTAGAACTACCACTCTAAGTGCATTGTTCCACTAACCTTTAGACTGGGAACACACCTAGGCGTTTCTGAATCGCGCGTATGACGCGCGTTTTATGCGCGTTTTTGATGCGCGTTTTTGCAACTAAGAAACGCGCATCATACGCGCGATTCAGTGATTCACCCCTATTTCAGCATGGCCCATAGGCGCGTTAAAACGCCCCAAAGAAGCTCATGCTGAAGCGACAGCGTTTGGCGTTTTTCAGCGCGTTCAAACGCGCTGTAAAACGCCCAAATGTGAACCATGCCCATAGGGAAGCATGGCTCTTCACATGTTGTGCGTTTTACAGCGCGTTTGAACGCGCTGTAAAACGCTTAGGTGTGTACCTAGGGTCAGTCCACAGCCAGCTCTTCACAAGAAGGTTAATGGCCCCATTAAAATCCCCACCCAAGAGAACCAGGCCACCAGCCAGTGGGAGCAATTTATTTATTGTTGACAACAGTCATGCGATCTGCAAGAAGTTGGGAGAATAAATATTAAAGGGGTTGTGTAGTGACACGTGGCAGTGGAGCTGCCAGAGGCCATATGAGGGCCATTAAAATGGCGTATCTCACCCAGAGGAAGCTGGGGGAGAACAAGAAAGGCTGGGAAAATAGTGTTTCTCCTTTGTGTGTATCAGCCAGGCTGTTAATGAGAAGTAATTAGCAGCCAGCTGAGGAGCTCAGGTAAAGGTGGGCTGGGCTCCTCAATCAGGGCTCCCAGTCTGGGGAAGGAGCAGGCTGTGACAAGGCCTGTGGGATCCAGGACCCTCTAAACCTGTGTGGGGTAAGCATTGAGTGGTGTTTTGGGGAGCTGGGCGGTAGACCCAGATCCCGATAGATAGGGAAAACTACTGTGCGGATAGTGGCCAGACGGCCAAGGATTTATGTTTGGACTGTGAAAATGACAATAAAGCTGGTCGTGGCCAGTTTTCACCCAAATCTGCAGCGTTGGAGTGCCTTCTTGAGGTGTGCCAACAGTCTCTAACCTGAGAAGAGGGTGATTCTGGAGCGCTAAATGACCTCGAGTTGTCAAATTCCATGATAGGTCGTCAATAACAGACCAGAGGGGCCTGACTCCTGACACCCTCACTAATCAGCTGGTTGAAGTGGCCACAGCATTTGTGCAAGAGCTGCATCCTCTAAATTGTAGCAGCAATGCAGTATTATCCCAACTTCTTCTCCTTAACAGTGCACTACCCCTTTAATCAGTGCAAATTGTGAATTTGCATTAAAGCCTTTTAAAAAGATATCTCCCCTCAACACAAACCCTACAAGTAAATGGAAACCTGTAGAGCAGGCATGCTCAACCTGCAGCCCTCCAGCTGCTTGTAAAACTACAACTCCCACAATGCCCTGCTGTAGGCTGATAGCTGTAGGCTGTTCAGGCATGCTGGGAGTTGTAGTTTTGCAACAGCTGGAGGGCCGCAGCTTGAGCATGGCTGCTGTAGAGGGTCAAAATGTCCACTAATAAGATAGAAATAAACTGCATTCTACATAGAATGTACTAACCTTTAATATACAATAAACAAGCACAATAACACATCATTAAATGCAGCTTTGCCCAAGCAAGCAAGATCAACATAGAGTCTAGTGAGATAAGAAGACAGAAAATGCTTGCATAAAAACAATAAACAGTCATCAATAATGTTTTGTAAAATGTTGAATGATATATTTGAAACAATCAATTTTTCTGCTGATAATTCTGATGAGTATACTTTTTTGATTCAAATTCAGCTCAAGTTTTTTTTTCACAGACCCTAATTAAGAAGATTATTACCAGTACAAAAAGCGTAACTTGACAGTGGTGTAATGGTTTCTGACAATGGTGTAACAAGTAAACCTGGGGTCTCACTCCACCATTAGCACCTTCTGCAGCAGCTGTAGGAAATTAACTAATAAATTGATCTCCATGCTGTGACATATGTTATCCGTAATGAACAAAGGATACACAAAGTTATGCCACAGAACAAAGTTAATATATTAGTGATGTGATGGTAAATATGAATAAATTAACACAATGAAGATACAGCATGCAAATCATGTCCATGTCCACCTCCGAAATCATCTGTTTGAAGAGAAGGCGGCGCTAGTGCTACCTCCTCTTCAAGATTACACTGCATGCCGTCCCTGAATTCTTGGTGGCGCAGTGTAAATACAAGTTCTCGTTGCATTCACTTAAATGGGACGAGCACTTGTAATTACACTGTGCCACTGCTGCAAGCGAGATGACATGCAGTCTGATCTTGAAGAGGACCAGTGCTCTTAAGAGCACCACCTCCTCTTCCAACAGCTGATCGGCGGGGGTGCCGGATGTTGGACCCCCATTGATCAGATATTGATGACCTATCCTGAGGACAGGTAAGTAATATGTACTGGATGCACAACCCCTTTAAAACTGCAGCTCCCCTTTTGTACATGCTAATTCTGCTTCCTACATCTTTCAGCTATCCCACTATTTTCATGGTGATTGGTCAGTGTTTACTTTAGGAATCGAGGAGTGCTCTCTAGGACACAATAATTAATTATGCTCTGTGCCTCAGTCTAATTTTAACCAATCTGATTGTAGGATAGTCTTTGCTATTACTGGCTTGTAGGAACGTCTAGCTGCTAGAATAGAAAAAAAATACTAATAATTAAAATAGTTTACAAAAGGTGCCTTATAAAGGTAAACTTAGCTCACCACACTCCTGTGCTGCTTCTCACCACCAGCCCCTGCTACAGCATACTTCACACCAGCTCTGGTGGAAATACCAGGTGGAAAATTTGCAGAACATATGTCCAATCAATCAGCAGACTTAGGGCAATTTCACACAAGTGTTTTAAGTGCAGGAGATACAGTATGCTGACTTTCGTACTATTTGTACTTTCGGAAAGGAACACAGAGCATTATGAATCATTATAGCGCTGTGAGTTCGTTTCACAGGAGCAGTGTTCAGTCTGGTAAATACTGCGGTCACACGGAGCATATTTCTCGCTCTGAATACTCTCATGTGAAATCGCCCTTAGGCAGTCAATCAGTGAGTCTGGCTGACTGGCCACTTAGGAAATTTTACCACCTAGCAAATCAGGAGACCCATCCAGCCTGCTAATCTGTGGTTTCAGTTGACCAATCAGAAAACCCAGCTGTCCACCCAATCAGAGGGATTAAGCCTTAGCATCTGAGCAAGTCATTAGTTTACCTTCAGCTTACTATCTACTGTTCTTAGACTTGTAGTTGTATGCCTGACTTGACCCTTGTTCTGCACCTGATCAAGCTTCCTGATTATCCTCTGGTTTGACATATCCTCCTGACTCTTTTCACTTTCATATGCTGCCCCTTTGCTATTTGGCTACTCTTCTGAAGTTGCAACCTGGGGGTCTCCAGCCACGAAATTTAGATCTTTTTATTAGAGTTAAAGGGTGAAAACCTGAGAATCTCCACTCCTTAGTTCAACCAGCGCCAAGCTGACAGTTGCATTCAAATAGATGTGGCCTTGTCTATCATAAAGATTGCATCATTTGTACTGTATTAAGTTATTTCTGATTATTCATATTCATGTACAGTGTATGATCCAGAGTCCTTATTACATAGAAAATAATTCACATTCAGTTTTATACATGGAGACTACAAGAACAGCTAAGGTATATTACAAGTACAGATTTTTGCTGATATCTGAGGAGGAGGCAACTGCAAAAGACAGTAATAGAAAACCCAAAAATTGTTTTTCAACAGGCAAAAAATATAGAGCCTCGGTAGACTCGCCATAGGTGTCTGAAAGTAAAGGATGTTTGGCAAGACTGCCGATGACATTCTACTTTAATCACTAATGTTACAAACCTAAGTATGTGCTAGCCTATGCTACGTCTCTCCATTATATCCAGTATAATAAAGTGGAATGAAGTAGCCGTGTGACATATTTCATAGCAGTGGGGGCCTTGCATGCCTGGCAGTGATAAGCAGAAAGAAGTGATAACAGAATGCCAGTATTGAAAATGCTTGTATAATTTAATATTATTTTTTTTTCAAAAAAATAATTTAACATCAGAAGGAGTGCTCTTCAAAGGCAAAATGACTGATTATTCTTTATGAATAGTAATTTCTGTGAAACTCTTAATGGAAAGACAGAAGATGATTGAGAACCATTGCTATAAAATTTACTATATTTAAAAACTGGAAATAACTGCTTTTAAAAAGATTTTCCATCAAAGTCTCCAGGCTCACCTTGATTATAGACTGTATATGCATGCTCTTAAAATCTGTATTATATTAATGGAAAAAAATCACTGAGTTAGTGAAACACAATATCTATGAGACCCAAACCAAAGAAGCAAAATTTCATTTTATTGTCCCTCTGTCCCTATTTGTTATGAATGCAAAATTCGACAGGCGAAATGTATTAATCCCAGCATTTCATACATGAAGTCCACTAGCGTAAAATGTGGTTAAATAATTAAGATGTAAGATGTAGATACCAGAAGCTGAAATCTACCCTCGCTAGGATCTGGTGAAAATCCGAGGCGTAACTTACACTAGTTTTCTGATAAAAAATTTCCTTTAATCTATCTGGCATGTAGGCCCTAGCCCATCTGCCCATTTTCTGGCATGACATAAATGGGTAAAAAAAAATTGAACATTTTTGGGTAAAAAGCAGCTTGGGAGAATATAGAACTTATATATGGCAATATACAGTAGATATAGCAAGGGGTCTGTGATAGCGTGAAAAGGAAATGTACCCTTACAAACTATTAAAATCCAGCTACAATTCATTCAGATTCATTATGAAGTACTTCGTCACAAACCGCATTCCATTGCATGTAGCGGGGGACAATGACGGGGGAAGGGAATCGTGCCGACAACCCCCCTGTCATTGAATCCTTCAGATGCCATGTTCAAAGCTGATTGCACCATGTGAAAGTTCCATTAAGGCCTTTCAGGGGTTAATCAGGGTTTAAAAAAAAACATACCTCATCCATTTGATCACAGAGAGGCTGTCGTGGCCATCTTGATTGAAGAAAATGCGTCAAATCTCACTCCCGCTGCCATGTGACATCACCACTTCAGCGAGCTGGCTGGGCATGAGTCTTTTCTTTAATCAAGATAGTCGTGACAGCCTCTCCGCAATCAAATGAATGAGGTATGTTTTGTTTTGATTTTTTTTTTTTTTTTTTACTGCCATTTCAGGAAAAATGGATCAGTTCCACTTTGTTAACTTTATGCCCTTCATTAACTATACTGACCCTGTGCTGCCTGTCCTGACCCCTTCCTGATCTCTACATTGACCCTGTGCTACCTGCCCTGACTTATTGCCTATCGTACTGCTCAAATTCTGCCTGCCCTAACCTCGACATGACCACACTTTTGCCTGTCTTCTTGGTGCCACATACCATTGTACCCTGATCCACCGGGATCAGCCGCCTCTTAACACAGACTACCCCTAGATTTGGCAGTTTCATGGACCCTGCAGCGAAGTCCATATCCCTGTACTGGGGTAAAATAATGGACTCATCTGCGGTTTTAGTGCATATTAATATATACGTTTTAGTCATTAATGTGACAGTTGGTTACATTCATACAACACTGCTGATATAAGGTATTTTGTACCATATGCAGACATTACGGTTAAGTGTGTACACACACAATGCCTATCTGCGATGGTTTGTTGGAAATGCAGCCAGTGGCATCTACAAAGTTAATATAAAGGTGTAAGACACCTGTTAAAACTATTCGCTTCAGAATAATTTAGATGTGCCCTGCAGGGATGCATTGTGGAGTGAACATGGCAGTGCCTGCCTCTTCTATCTGTTTGGAAAGATGGTGGAATCATTTTCTTCTGCCATAGTAATTAATTTCTTATCAGGATTATATGGTTCCTTCTGTGCTCATTGTCGCTATAGTTTTTTTCTGTGCTCCTGTCTGCTGCTGTCTAGTCAAAATTCACTTTCTGAAGTTTACTGACCTGCAGATCTTTCTTATTCTCCCTCATGACAACTAATTAGGAACCCCGTGGTTGGCAGCTGTTAATATGTTCACTGTTCCTTCAGCTCTTGTTTTCTGTTTGACGGTATTAAATAGAGATTGATTTGTCACACAGGAGAATTCTGCATTATCACAACTGAGCCAAAGGCTCTAGCTATGTTTTCTTTTACACTGAATTCTATAACACAATTTAAGACATGCTATTCATTTAATGCATCCAAAGACAAAAGTGTCCTACCACTAACTAAGCTGAGGATTGAGTCACTCCAGCACCACCACTCTGATGGTCCCTGCTTGTCTTTGTTGACTTGACCTGCAGTGACATGCACATGACCACTGCAGCTAATCAATGGCCTCGGTGGTCTTGTGCTAGACATACAAGCATCACCATGAGGCCAAATATTGGCTGAAGTGGTAAAGTGCATGCATGGTACGTCAGAGACTGGGAGGAACCACCAAAGTGGCAGAGATTGAACTATTTTTTTTTTAATCATCTTTTTTTTTCTTTGAAATTTTTGAAAAAACCAACAACCCAGATAACTCCTTTGAAGGTTATAAATAACTATGTGGCAATTTTTTAATTGGTTGTATAATGGGATTTAAAAACACACATATTTGCCTTTTGTTAAAAATTGTCACTTTGTCACAGTATGTTGCCCCTGTCTCCACTCTCTTGAAAGTTCACAAAGCTTTTAGCTTGTTTTATTTGGCTGTAAAAACGTCAGTGCAGATTTGACCTCAGGAGAGCAGAGAGGGGCCAGAGACCAAGCCACCAGAGAACTTGTCTGACACTGAGCAAAGTTGTGGACAAACTGAGCTAATTTTTTTTTTATAAAATCAATAGAAAATATGTTTTATCTCATAATATTGCCAGTGTATTAATTAAAGCTAAGCCAACAATGTCCATAGCTTTTAAACTGACCTTGAGGATCAGTAGATCCTGAGATGTACTGATGTGTTCTTGTAACCTACAAACGTGCTTAGATCACATGAAGTGGTTGTCAAGACTTGCACAGTGTAGGCAAGAAAATCTTTGAAGTTTCATCTTAATATGATTTATTTTAGACATGGAAAACTGACTGATGGGCCAGCCGTAGCATTTTTCCAAACACAGAACCCTTTCACTCATTTAGAATCTAAAACTTAATTGAAATATGTATGGATTAAAATAATTTCAGCTGCCAGTATTATGCCAAAATGAGAAATGAGTAAAGTTCAGCTTGTGTGTGTTGAAGGGGCATTGTCATTTGGCCTGCAGGAAAACAAAGCAGATAAACTGTTCTCTTATTCTGTTTTCTAACTTTCATCTCCTTGGTACAATTGATTTTATAAATTGTCTTTTTTTTTCTCATTTTTTGAAAGTGCCTTGGTTTTAAATAAGATCTATGATTGAATGCAATATTTACTTAGACACTTTTGCGTCGGGCACAAAGAAAATTGCATTTAAAGTGAACAGCGTACTCCAAAACCAGGCAATGCTTTGGTTAAAGCATGGAATTATGTATTAGAAGATTTCTATGTAGACTTTCATTTGATTCATTTTAATGTTACATTTAAGATTTGTTTTTATACACAGGCCAATTACATTCTTACATTAGAGTTTCATGTCCATGCTTTCTCTTCCCATTAGCTTATTTTTCATCAAAGTGCCAATGTGAATACTTTGTGTGGGTTTTATTATATCTTACTCATTTTATGGAACAATTTCATTTTATGGGCATAGTTTTGTCTTTTGCCTTTTTACCTTTTTCCCATACTAGGCTATAACATTTCTCCCACAATAAAATATCTATATGCAACAGACTTGTTTTGCTCATGGAAACCTGGAAACTAGTAACATTTAAATTAAATAGCATCTATTTCACAGTTAAAGTAGGAATACAAGAGATGGAAATCCCTTAAATCATGCCAATATGATATATACGATAATAATGCTGTAAAGTTATTTTTACCTTGTGTAAATGGTAGAAAGGTCATTTTTCGTTTTCTCTCTTAAATTGTAAAGAAATATTTTCACTCTTTGGGCTTATGCATAGGTGTGTATTGAGGGTTTGGACAAAGATGTAGCTGTATGGAGCCATAATATGACACTCTATGGAGACAAACCCTACTCTGTATGCCTCAGAATTCTTATGTGAACATGCAAAGCTTTTTTGTTTTTTATTAGGATTCATTAGTATATGTGTATGCCATATTATGGAGGAATGCTTTTAGGAGAGAATAACTACAGAATATATGACTTTGTGCATATAGGCTTAATAGGAATTTCTATACAACACATCCTCTTTCCATATACCTACTAGGGCATTTGGTTCTAATAATGGTGACTCTCCCTATAGGATTATGAGCAGAGATCTACTAACATAAAATGATTGTAGTTCTGGTGAACCAGATTCGTCTGAGTATTACAAATGGAAAGAATGGCATCTAAAGAGTGAGAGAAACTTTCCATGGCAACTCAACTGATTGGTAAGAGTTTCAGAAGCTAGACCTGCAGAGATCTGCAGATTGCATTTGAGTGAATTTACCAAAATCAAATCCGCCTAAATAAATTTGGTCAGAATTGTAAATGCCCCAATTGCCCTGAATAGTTGTGTATGACAGTCTGAGGACAGTATCCAACCAACTTTCAAACTCTCTAAAACCAAGACAGCATTAGTAATTGTCAAAGTGACCGTGACTTATATGACTATGGGTAAACAGATGTCAGTTGGTCATAACAAACAGCGTGTTTAATAACATACTGCACTGCTGGACTTTGTTTAAAAAAAAAAAAACTAAAATTATCCCCTTTTGGTGGAAGATATCTTCTTCTCTGTCTTCTGAACTGTAAAATATCCAACATTTTGAATCTAAAAAAATCCCCCAAAATTTGGATTTGTTTGAAACCAAAGTTTTTAGAAAATTTGTAACAAATTTGATTCATTTAGAATCAATTCTCTTATCTCTACTGCAGATCAAACTCACTTTATTTCAAGAAGTTCAAACTTCTTTTTATTATTTTTTAAAAACTAACATAGCAAAATAATAACTCGTATATCTAGCAGTAAGTCATAAGGCTACACAGGCCTACTAAGAGTGAATAAGAAGATTGTTAAAGGGGTTGTCTCATCTCTCCAACAGTCGAGACTTACAAGATTTGATTTATGACAAAAAAAAAAAACCTTTTCGAGCGAGCGCTCTGCTCTCTGGCCTTAACCTGTCGTGAGCACTTCCGTAATCACATGTCATGGATCGTGATCCTAACCCAGTTTCAAGACACAATGTTTGTTTGTTGCACCTGCGCAGTCAGCACGGTTGCCAACCGTCCAGAAGTTTCTGGACAGTCTAAAAAAATAAGCGACTTTTTGCTTGTGTCTGTGAAAAAAAAATAGATGTGTCTGTGATTTTTTTGAGGTTTGTAGTACAGGACTAGATTATTTTGGTGATAATTATCATCATTTTACAGTCCACAGTAAATGCTGGTAATTAATTATTATCAGTATATTGAACTGATTACTATAATCTTTATGTCACTGCCTGTCCTGTGAGAGGCCTGAGAAGATCTGATAGACTTGCTGCACCACTTGCTGTTTGTTGTTGTGTGCAGGATCCCACCTCTCAACAGGTTCTGCTCATTAGCTGTTTAGTGGCTCTATTTATACCCGCCTCTCACTGCAGCCCTTGCAGTTTATATTTCCTCCTTGAGGTCTCAGCTAGTGTTTGGTGGATCTCCTGCTCTCCGTCTGTCTAAAGCTAAGGGTACTTTCACACTTGCGTTGGTGCGGATCCATCTGTTTATTTGCACAGACGGATCCGCACCTATAATGCAAACGTTTGTATCCGTTCAGAACGGATCCGTTTGCATTCGTTTTTTGAAAGTCAATGGGGAACGGATCTGTTTTCAAATGCACCATATTGTGTCATTAAAAACGGATCCGTCCCCATTGACTTACATTGTAATTAAAAACTGATCCGTTAGGCCCACCTCTTCAGACGGACACCAAAATGCTGCATGCTGCGTTTTGGTGTCCGCCTCCAAAACGGAATAGAGGCGGAACGGAGCCTAACTGATGCATTCTGAACGGATCCTTATCCATTCAGAATGCATTGGGGCTTAACTGATCCGTTTTGGACCATTTGTGAGAGCCCTGAAACGGATCTCACAAACGGAATCCAAAACGCTAGTGTGAAAGTACCCTAAGTCTTCCTTCCTTCCCTTTTGTTGTGTGTTCTGACCTTTAGGATTTGCTCATGCTGTCAGCAGTCAGGGAAAGGCTCAGGGATTGTCAGGTGGTGACTAGAGTTATAGTTGTATACAGTTGTATACTGTATAGTTCGGGCTCCTACCGAAATTCGGGGTGTTCAGGACACGGACACGAACATTTTCAAAAATGTTTGAGTTCGGGTCTGTTGTTCGGCGATTTCTTCCCGCTTTCTAAAGGGCTGCACAGCAGCCAATCAGCAAGCGTTTTACTTCTTGCCCTAAGAAGCCATCACAGCCATGCCTACTAATGGCATGGCTGTGATTGGCTTAGTGAAGCATGTGACCCAGCCTCTTTAACAGATGGAGTCACCTATTGCCACACGTCACTCTGATGAATTGAGCCTAGGGAGAGGATGCTGGTGCTGCGATCAGGGACAGAATAGGGCAAAAATCAGAAGAACCTGTGCTACTTTAATCCACAAGATACAGCAAATAGAGAGGGAGGGAGCTTCAGCAATCCAACATTTCTGTACCCAGCCACTGCAAGGGAAATCTTTTTTTGTAATACATCTGTTACTGAGGTGGTGCTCAGTGGCCATATTAGCCACTGCAGTGTACTGCATGTGTGCCAGCCAGCCAGGGACATCAACATAATCCTATTTTGTAGCTCAGTGAAGGAAAAAAAAACTTTTTTTTCTGGCTGCTTAAGTCCCCTATATTGCCTTTTGTATGTTGAAGGGGTGACATAGTCCATTTGTCTAGTCTGGGATCTGTGGTGCCACAGAGCACTTGTGTATACAATGCACAAAACCGTATATTCCATTTCAACTGTCAAATAGTGCATCAGTGTATTTTAGTTAAAAAAAAGTGGTCATCCTGACCCACCAAGCCTATTTTACACTGCCAAAATATATATTTGACATTTCTGCAGTGAAATAGAGAATCCGTGTAATTTTGGGGGAAAAACCGTATTCCTTGTCCACAAAACAGTTCTGCATACACCGTCCAACGACATATTTTATATTTCTGCAGGGAAATAGTGCTTCTTTGTTTTTTATAGAAGAAAAACTTTATATAAGGTCCACCAAAGTCTGAAATACCCATTCTAACCACCAATTTTACATTGCTACTGTGAAATACAGCATAGGTGTATGTTTTTTGACAAAAAAAGTGGTAATCCTGATCCACAGATATCTACTTTTAATGTACAGCATTTAAAAACTGCATTTTGGGGTTTTATTGAAAAAAGCCGTGTTTTAGGCCGAAAAAACTGTTGTGCATCAGGCATATAAATGATTAATTTTAAATTACAGCAGTGAAATACTAATTTTCTGTATTTTATTACAAAAATACTTGTCTTTGTTCAACAAACCACTTGTGCATACAGCGTACCAAAACATTTTTTACATTTCCGCATAGAAATTGAGAATCAGTGTATTTTGGGCCCAAAAACATTATTCTGGGTCCATAGACACATAGAAACATAGAATGTGTCGGCAGATAAGAACCATTTGGCCCATCTAGTCTGCCCAATGAGCATCTTTATGACACGGGCACTGCCTTAGCGAACGTAATTGTCGACTAGTGGCACCGGAGAGAGACCAATCTTTCAGCTTGGTGCGTGAACGCAAATAATGAGGAGAACATCAAATAAGGGACATGGGCATGGTCGTGGTGGTGTTGGTGGAGCTCCTGTTGCTGGGAGAGGACGTGGCCGTTCAGCGCAAACTACCGCTCCAAGTCAAACACCTTCCTCTGGTGCGAGTAGGCGACAGAATCTGCAGCGTTATTTAATAGGCTCAAATGCTGCTCTACGGATGGTGAAGCTAGAACATGTACAGGCGATAGTAGATTGGGTGGCTGACAGTGCCTCCAGTTCCTTAACAGTATCTAACACCCAGTCCTCTGCAGAAAGCTCAGAGTTGGAACCTGCAGCCCATGCCCATCAGTCTACTACCACCTCACCCCCTTGCAAATCAGCCAAGCAGTCAAAGCCCCAAATCATGCAGGAAAGTCTCATGCTTTTTGATGACTCTGGTTTCCCGGCCCATCCACCTAGCCCTGCCCCAGAAAAGGAAGAACTTGAATGCACTGATGCTCAACCACTTTTGTCACAGGATGAAGACATGGGAATACCACCAGGGCCGCCATCAGGGGGGTACAGCCATCAGGGGGGTACAGGGTACGGCCAGTCCTGAGCCTTTTTTTTTTTTTGTGGCCTTGAGCTGGCTCTGCTGGGAGGGGGCCCGCGGCGGTTGCAGGTCACAAGGAGATGAATGCTTCCATTGTGGTCTGTATCGCCGTCCTCAGGACAGCGATAAAGATGGCTGTGCTGTGCTGCAGCAGGGGAGGGAGAGGCGTCTCCCTTCCCTGTTCCTCTGATAGGCTACGGGCCTTGCGCCGGCATCCTATCAGAGGCCAATGCAGGTGGAGCGATGACATCATCGCGCTGCCTGAGCTGTACAGCGCGGGACACAGGCCGGAAGAGGCCTGCATCGCTTCGCAGTCTGGAGTAGAGGTAAGTATGAGTGTTTTTTTTTTTTTTAAATACAGCCGCACATGGGGGATTGGGGGGAGCAGGAGGCACTTTATACTGCTCCTGTGTCCATAATCCAGTCCTGCTCCTGTGTCCATGTTCTAGTCTTGCTCCAATGGTATAGCTAAAGGCTATTGGCTTCTGGTTTAAATTACTGTTTGGGGGGAACATGGGGGGAGCAGGAGGCACTTGATACTGGCACATGGAAGGTTTGCACTTGATACTGGCATGTGGGGGGGAGGCACTTGATTCTGGCACATGGGGGTGTTTGGCACTTTATACTGGCACATGGAGGGTTGGCACTTGATACTGGCCCATGGGGGAAAGAGAGGCACTTGTTACATGTTACTTGGCACATAATTGGGGGCATCTTTGGGGGGCAATTGTTACTGGCACAATATTATGGGGCACTAAGGGGCCTTTCACCGAGGCCACAAAAAAGGGGTATTTTATATGGGGGGCTCTGTGTGTTACTAGTATTATCAGGGGTATTATCTGCTGTATAGTATTGGGGACCACAGGAGCACAGTATTGGGAGTAGTAGGATGATTTGTCCAGAAGATGGGAGGATGATGGAAAAGTAGTAAACTAAGATTTTTTTTTATTGTCAAGCGGTAGAGACGGAAAATGGTGACAAAATGGTTGTCTGGTCTGAAGGTTTGAAACGAGAAGGCGAGGACAGAGAACATCTACATCAAATGAGACGTCACTGGATGTAAGAAGTATGTCGGGCTGTAGTGATGGGATCAGGGGCATAACGATCGCGGTGTGACTGGAGGGATGGAAGTGGTATATGGGTAGGGCCTGCAAGGGGGCCCTTGATTTATTTTGCCCGGGGGGCCCTGAGGGTTCTCTGTCCGCCCCCGACTTGTGTTGCTGATCTGAACCTGTACTCACAGGCTGAGCGGGCATGAGTTCAGTCACTTTGGCGCGCTAGAGGTCACAGGACTCGCGGGATCATGTGCCGCAGGACACAGGGGCCCCGTGATCCCCTATTGCCCTTCCCGAGACTAGAATCTGGATCCGCCACTGGGAAGGGGGTGGGGGGCCCAGGCCCTGAGCTGTGTAAGAGGCCCTAAAATTTCTGATGGCAGCCCTGAATACCGCCACAAAACGTCTCTGATGATGACAAAACACAGGTGCCAACTGCTGCAGCTTTCTGCAATGTGCAGACCGACGAGACGGGCAGGGGTCATGAATGGGTGGAAGATGATGTGGAGGATGATGAAGTCCTAGACCCAGACTGGACTGAAGGTTGTGCTAGTGAGGCGTGCAGTTCTGAGGAAGAGGCAGTGGCCGCACAGAGGCAACAGTACAGTAAAAGAGGCAGCAGGGTGCAAAAGCGAAGCGGCCGTTCCAGAGACAGTACACCTGCTACTGTCCGCTGCACCCAGACACCGAGCACACCAAGGCCTGCTCCAAGGAGTTAATTGGCATAGCAGTTCTTCCCACAATGTCCTGACAACAAGTCACGAGTGGTTTGCATGTTGTGTCATCAGAGTCTGAAGCGACGCATAAATGTTCTTAACCTGAGCACAACCTGCATGACCAGGCATCTACATGCAAAGCATGAACTGCAGTGGAGTAAACACCTTAAAAACAAGGAACTCTCTCATGCTCCTCCTGCTCCCTCTTCTGCTGCTGGCTCAGCCTCTCCCTCCACCTCTGGCGTCACCGTGGCACCTGGCGACCAACAAACAGAGGATGTTCCACCAACACCACCACAAACGACACCATCACCAAGCATCTCCACCATGTCACACGGCAGCATTCAGCTGTCCATCTCCCAAACATTGGAGACAAGGAGGAAATACCCACCTACCCACACTCGAGCCCTGGCCCTGAATGCCAGCATTTCAAAATTACTGGCCTTTGAAATGCTGTTATTCCGTCTGGTGGAGACGGACTGTTTCAAACAGCTGATGGAGGTGGTTGTCCCCCAGTATGATGTTCCCAGCCACCACTACTTTTCTAGGTGAGCTGTCCTTTCCCTGTACAACCAAGTTGAGGATAAAATCAGGTGTGTGCAGCGCAACGCCATCTGTGGCAAGGTCCACATAACAACAGATACATGGACCAGTAAGCACAGCCAGGGTCGCTATATCTCCCTAACTGCACACTGGGTAAACATAGTAGCGGCTGGGCCCGAGGCAGATAACAGTTTGGCGCATGTCCTTCCACCACCGAGGATCGCAGGGCATTATTCATTGCCTCCTATTGCTTCTGCTTCCTACTTCGCATCATCATCGTCCTCCTTCTCCTACTTCTCTTCTACCACCCCCACATCCGGTCATCGAAAGAACCTTACCCCCAACTTCAGCATAGCCCAGGTAAAACGTCAGCAGGGGATTTTAAAACTCATGTGTTTGGCTGACAAACCCCACATGGCACAGGAGCTTTGGAGGAGCATAGAACAGCAGACTGATGAGTGGTTGCTGCCGGTGAGCCTCAAGCCCGGCCTGGTGGTGTGCGATAATGGCCGAAATCTCGTTGCAGCTCTAGGACTAGCTGATTTGACGCACATCCCTTGCCTGGCGCATGTGCTGAATCTGGTGGTGCAGAATTTTATTAAAAACTACCCAGACATGTCAGAGCTACTGCTGGAAGTGCGGTCCGTATGTGACCGCTTTCGGCGTTCTCACCCTGCTGCTGCTCGCCTGTATGCGCTGAAGCGTAACTTCGGCTTTCCTGCTCACCGCCTCATATGCGACATGCCCACCAGGTGGAACTCCACCTGACATATGCTGGAGAGACTGTGCAATCAGCAGCGGGTGATAGTGGAGTTTCAGATGCAGTATGCATGGGTCAGTCGGTCTGTGGATCAGCACCACTTCACCACCAGTAACTGGGCCTGCATGCGAGACCTGTGTACCTTGTTGCGGTTTTTGGAGTACTCAACCAACATGCCCAGTGCTGATGCCGTTGTTAGCATTACAATACCCCTTCTATGTCTCCTTGAAAAACATATTACTGCGATGATGGAAGAGGATGCGGCACAGGAGGAGGAGGAAGAGGGGGCATTGCACAGGGTTTTAGGCAGGTCATACAGAATTGGCTCAGAGGGTGGGTTGCTGCACCAGCAGCGGCCAGGTACACATGTGCACAGCCAGAGCACACTTCTGGAGGACGAGGAGGAGGAGGATAAGGTAGAGGAGGAGGAACCGGTTTAACTGCAGGATGGCACCCTACGCAGCTCAGGGCCATCTCTGAAGCGTGGCTGGGGGGATATGGAGGATACAGACGATACCCCACCTACAGAGGACAGCTTATCGTTACCTTTGGGCAGCCTGGCACACATGAGTGACTACATGCTGCAGTGCCTGTGCAACGACAGCAGAGTTGCCCACATTTTAACTTGTGCTGACTACTGGGTTTCCACCCTGCTGGATCCCCGGTACAAGGACAACATGCCCACTAGTGATGAGCGCAAAGACCCATATTCAATTTCGCGATATTTGACAAATAATTTGCATCATATTCGTCATATATTCGCGATTTCGCAATATTCATTATTTTGCATTTAATATCATGACTTGTGATTAATTTTTTAAGTTATATTCACGTGCGCATAGAATCTATTCGTTATTAAACAGCTTTACATGTATTGAAAGCTTGAAATGGCGGGACTCATTTGTGGGAATGGAAAGGTGCGAAAAAGACATATACAAATTTTCGCAATACATGCAGCGTACTGGAGTCTGACACAATCTGTTAACGCTTGGTAGGAAAGGGAATACAAACTGCGAATAGATTAACACGAATATTCAAGTGACGAACATTTGCAGGACAGTTTTTACCTATTAAATCTTTACTCTGACAGAAATAGTGGAAATTGTTATAGAAAGCAATTAAGGTTGGGGGAATTATGTCTGAATCTTTTATTTTCAAGATACAGTTTCCCTATCACTCACAATCCATCTTAGGAAGAGCGAATATTCGTAATTGCGAACATGGGGGTCATGTATTCGACATATTTGCGAAATCACGATATTCAAGATTAAAATTTGCTTTGCAAATATTTGCGCCCAACAATCGTGCCCACCTTAATTCCCGCACTGGAGCGTGATAGGAAGATGAGCGACTACAAGCGCATGCTGGTAGACGCGCTTCTGAGGGCATTCTCAACTGACACGGGTGGACAAGTGGAAGCACAAGTGTGTCCTCTCAACTCTAGTGGTGACCTTTCCCTCTTTCCTGGCTTTGGGGCCTAGTTTGGTGTTTTGTTACTGTTGTTGTATTTGGCTTTCTTCCCTTCCCTCACCTACCGTGACACTTTATTATTTATTACGGTTTTCCAATTTGTCCGTATAAAATGTTGTCTGTTATTTCCATGATTTTCATATAAGTTGTCCAGAAAAAAGAAAAATTCTGGTTGGCAACCCTGGCAGTCAGGCAGCTTTGGGAGCAGACAGCTTACATTGTTCTTTTAAGACAGTGGGCGAAATAAGATAGATCGTTTTTATAGAGATAAATTTTATCTAATAAAAGATAATACTAAATGGATAACCCTTTAGGAATCACTTTGCCCAATAATAAATGAAATAATAAGAAGGAAACAACAAAAAAAGCCCCCAAAAAAGGACAGTTACATAGGAGATGGCGATTTTGAAAAAAGTTACAGAGCAACTCTGTAGAAATACCAGGAACCTTAGTAAACTGAAATAAATTGACTTCTTGATATGACCGGTTGACATGCCATAATATAATTTCTGGAAAATTGGCAGCCTACTATATTTTTGTAATTGGTAGCCTACTACAGAAAACGACATGTAGAAATGTAAGTATTATGTCTAAGTGTGCTAGATCACAACAGATTTGTACAAAAGAATCACAATGAAGTGCTGAAGTATTTCTACAGTTAAAACTGAGAAATGCTAAAAAAAATGTTTATCAGCTTAAAATGTGTTCTGAAATATTCCATTAAATGCAATCATCATCTGTAAAATGGAAAGCCATTTGTAGAATATGTACTGGACATGTTTACAGCACAAGCGACGTTGATTCAAACACTATAAAAAAAACAATAAAATGTGCCAACCCTTGGCAGCGACCTAGTTAGTTACTAAAGACTCCCTGCATGGAAGAACAATGATTAATTCAATGTTTTTACAGATTTGACGGCATTGCAAATAAAGTTTGGTTTGATAAGAAAAAATAGAAGAAAGAAATTCTATATTTATATATGTACTTTGAGGCTCTATTAATTACATATACTGCTGCAGAGCCTGCAAAGGGTTATTTATGGAAGGAATAACTTTAAGCGACTGGAAGCAGTTTTTAAGCTTTCTCTTCCAGATCGTAAAATAAAATTAGCTTGCCAAGCAATGTATTTTTCACCCAGTAGTGGAAGGTTTACATCTCCTCAATACTTAGTGGGCAGTATCAATCACTAGTGATTAGCGGCATAGAAAATATTCATTTTCACAATATTTCGTGAATTTTTCGCATTTTATTCGCAATAAATTCAAGAATTCTAGAATCCGCGATATCCAGTCATTATTTTCGCAATTGCGCAAATCGCTACTAATGATGCGCATTTTTTTTCACACTAACAGAGATACTAATCCGTATCACAGCACAGTAATTCCTATCACACTATCTAACACCCTGCACTGGAAGCCATCAGCTACACTATATCCCTATCTAACCTACACTGACTATCTCTCACTAACTATCTGTAATATATATATATATATATATATATATATATATATATATATATATAAAGAAAATAAGGCTTGGGCAGCACAGCAGTTCAGGAATGATGACGGAGTGCCAGCGGCTGAGGGAACGATCCACCTCCAAAAATATATATAGAAAATAATTCCAAGGCACCTCCAAATAAAAATCAAGTGGTAGTTTATTTACCAAGCAGCGACGTTTCGGTCCATTTGCTGGGACCTTTCTCAAGCAACTGCTTGAGAAAGGTCCCAGCAAGCGGACCGAAAGAAGTGCATTAATCCGGATCCGGCCTTAAGCTAAACGTCGTTTCGGCGCATCCCCGGATCTGACGTTTAGCTTTTTCTCAATTGTTACCATGGCAGCCAGGACGCTAATGTCCTGGTTGCCATGGTAAAATGTAGTGGGGAGCAGGGGAGCAGTATACTTACCATCCGTGCGGCTCCCGGGGCACTCCAGAGTGACGTCAGGGCGCCCCAGACGCATGGATCACGTGATCGCATGGATAACGTCATTCAGCAGCGCCCCGGGAGACCCACGGCCGGTAAGTATACCGCTCCACCGCCCCCCACTACTACTATGGCAACCAGGACTTTAATAGCATCCTGGCTGCCATAGTAACCTGAAAGCATTTCGAAGACTGATCAGGATCCTGATCAGTCTTCTAATGCTTTCAGGCGACTTGCGTTCTGACGGATCCGGCGGGACGGAAGTGCCCGCCGGATCCTCAGAACGCAAGTGTGAAAGAGGCCTAACAAGAGTCTGAATGGGTCAGCAATCCACAAGATACAGCCGAACATAGGACATGTCCTATCTTTTGCGGAATGGAGGCACCGATTTGAAGCCCGCGGAAACACTACAAAGTGCTTCCTTGGGCTTTCGGGTCCGTTTCTCCGCACCGCAAAAGATAGGACATGTCTTATCTTTTGCCGTATCTTGCAGATAGCGGACCCGTTTAAGTCAATGGTTCCGCATCCACACCACAGAGTGCACACAGCTCTTATGTTTGTTTGAATGATCCCTTAGTCTGGACTCCTCTTTTAGAAAGCAAGGCATCCAAATACTTTGATTTTGAATGGCATCATGAATATCTTTCATAACTAAATAATTTTATTTGTATATATGTAAATATGGTTATGATTTACACTATACGAATAAGGTCTAGTTGAATGGGTATGTTGGTGCTATGGACTATTAGTGCCATCATGCTAAGGAAAGATAAAAACTAAGTTGCTTCTCATATGCATATCTTCCAACTTTTTGGATGGTCAAAGAGGGACACATGGTTCATAGTTTAAAAGATACATTTTTTCCTGATTAACTATACACTTTAATATTTTATTCTTAGCGCACAATAGCACAAAAATTATCTGAATATAGAAATTTCTACAATTTGGGTCAAAAATAGGGACTCTCCCTCCAAAAGAGGGACATTTGGGAGGTATGCTCATGTGTAGTCCCAGAACAAGAAGATTTCATAAGGCAATACTTAATCTGACCTGGCTATGCTGGAACCAGTAGTGTTCCAGCTTCACCCAATCCTGCTGCAAATGCAATTTGTGCCATTCTCTGATCTTGCTAAAAGAGTTCTGTTCCCTTATCTATGATACCTATTAGGGATGAGCAAAGTTTTAAAAAAGTTGATTTGGTCTCTTTGACAAATTTTTCCAAAAAAGGCTTTGTAATGAATTAATTTGTCACAAAGCACGTTAAATCAGGTCTCACTTGGCCTGCAGTTGAACTTTAGGGAGAATATATCCTTGTGTACATCGCTGTGCAGCAACATGCATAGCTAGTCCTTTCTAGTAGCAAAAGAGTTACTGTGTGTCAGAATGACAGGCAGGTCCCATATATGGACACGCACTTCATTATACAGGCCACCAACATTGCTAGCTAACCCCTAGCTAAACAAAAAAAAACATACAGCATCCTTCAGTAAAGAAAAAAAATGCTGTGGGCCCCTGCCAGTGTCTAAATGACTCTTTAGTGAAACAAAATAAGGACATGGAGGCAGTGCCAATAAAGTAGTGGAGAAAAAACATGGTTCTTTTAATCCAATTTCTGGCAGTGCAAACATATGCGTTTGAATCCCGTCTGTTAGCTGTAGAATAACTGTGCTTCACTATTAGGCTTATTACACCCTTGACTTATTTGGTCAGTTGTTCTTATCAGTTATTGTCAAGCCAAAGCAAGTGTGGGTCAAAACCACAGAACAGGTGCAGAGGTATTCATGATAATCCGAGAGTAGGCTTGGCTCCTGAATTTGCCCTTACAATTAGTAATGGAAAGAACTGACCAAATAACAGACGTGTGAACCTAGCCTTACAGGTCAGTGTTAGTACCAGATGTCATTAATCAGCATCGACTTAACTGTGCAGTGGCCCAAGATTCAAGAAGTGGCCCCAACGACCATTCTTCTGATCCATCAGAAGAACAGCCCAAAAAAGGCGAATCTTGTAGTCTGAACATCCGCCTTCAAACCGTCAGTATTTGGTCAGCATATGATCAGTATTAGTAAGGCAAAAACAGGAGTGAGTCCAAAGCAGAGATAACATGTGATGGAAATATTTGCATGTCTTCTGTGTTTTGGACCCACTCCTGCTTTTGGCTTCCAAATCATGATCAAATCCTGATGAACAACTGATCGTGTGATAGAGGCCTCATACTCAATTTGCACGAGCTTTGGTAATTTGCATCTGAAATCATTTTTTTTTCAGATGGAAAAAAAGTCATATGTGCAGGACTTTTATGGCCTCTATCACACGGTCAGTTTTTTACATCAGTATTTGATCAGTATTGGTAAGGCAAAAACAAGTGGGTCCAAAACTGAGATAACATGTGATGAGGAAAGTTGTATGTTCTGTGTTTTGGACCCACTCCTGCTGTTGGCTTCCAAATCATGATCAAATCCTGATGCAAAATACTGACCGTGTGATAGAGGCCATAAAAGTCCTGCACATATGACTTTTTTTCCATCTGAATAAAAATGATTTCAGATGCAAATTATCAAAGCTCGTGCAAATTGAGACGAATCAGAAGAACGGAACAATAAATGGTGATGTCAACATGGCCAAACAGGGATGCTAGTGGCTTTGCAACAGACTGGTGAGGGTGGCAACAGCATGAAGAGTCACAATAGTGGCTGGAACAGACTGATGAGGGTGGCAACAGCATGATGGAAAGAGGGGGGGCAGGAGCAGTGGTGGCGGATCACAGTAGGAGGGGATGGCATTAGAAGCAGCGGGCATGTGGCATCAAGCAGATGACAGCATCAGAATAGTGGCAGCAGCACGGGGCAGAAGTAACAAGTCATTTGTCACAATGTTCTGGTGTGACAGCACATTACAGTCAGATCATTACTGCCAGAATGATCTTTTCTGTTGAATCAAACACAAGTGTCTGAAAATATTTATTGACCAAGGCCTGATTAATCTTTATAAAGGTTAGTCTCTAAACATTTGTGTTGAAATGTGAGTTCTGTTTGGAATAACTATGCCACCTGCTGCACTAAACACTCGCTCTGATGCCACACTACTGGCTGGGCAGGAAAGCTTGCCCAGGGCAAACTCGACCAGTTGTGGCCACAAGTTAGGCTCCAGTAGTCCATGGGATCTTGGATCTGGGTCGACAGGGTGCAGTTTAATTATGCCCCCACGTGCTGATTCAGGTTTTGCTCCATGTCCTGCTGCTGGGTGGTTTCTGCAGTAAGTGGGTGTAGAAAAGTGCTCATTACATATTAAAGACTTACGTTGTTGCTGATGGAGCTGGTGCTGCTCCTGCCCCCCCCCCCCCTCCTTCAGCAGTCATGCCAGTGGAGCATGAGCTCAGAGGGTCCCCCTGGTTAGACCTTCGTGAGGATGGACGATGGGCCTCCTAGGCAGCCACCAACCGACTATGTGTCAATAGTAGTTGAGTTTTTCATCCCTCTCTAAAGGTGTAAAAAAGGCCCCCATTTTGGACTGGTAGCAAGGGTCTAACATTGTGGAGAGCCAGTAGTCATGACTCTGCTGAATGGTGATAATGCAGATGTCACTTCACAAGTAACTCAGGATGCATATGGCCATTTGCAGAAGGGACTCGGAGGGA
This sequence comes from Bufotes viridis, assembly GCA_033119425.1. Classification (NCBI taxonomy): domain Eukaryota; kingdom Metazoa; phylum Chordata; class Amphibia; order Anura; family Bufonidae; genus Bufotes; species Bufotes viridis. Next base: position 100,069,539 of record CM065592.1, on the reverse strand, counting down.
CTCCCTGCCTCTATCTCCACTGCATACTGTCACGGTCTGTGAGGGTCATCTGCGTTGTCTTCATCGTTACCCTCTAGCTGTTCTTGCTTCTCTCCTGTTGCTTGGGCAGAAAAACCACCTAGGTCTGTATAGAATTCCTGGGCATTTATGTCCTTCACTACATCCTACTCCCCCTTCTTTTGCCAGTTCAGCTTCCACCGTGCTTAAGTGGACATGAAATGTAGGCGTCATGCCTTCTGTCCCCTCGCCAGTAAGATTTATCGGCATCCCCTCCAGGACCTGAAGGAGTGGAATGATATCATTCATCCTGTAGTTCTGATGACTGACAAATAAAGTAGCCTTCTCAAAAGGGCCTGAGCAAACAGCAGGTGTCACGAATGAGCCACCACAGGCTCACACCGAGAATTAGTCCAACGTGTGGTTGCATTTGAGGCGATGTAGGGGAACACCACACTGCCTTTGCAGCTGAAGGACAGCTGTTTTTCACGGTAGGAGTGGCTGAGGTGCATGCACAGTTTCCTTTACATTTACAAGACATCTTGCAGTTGGGTTGAAGACTTCAGGAACTGGGTGATAACCAGATTGAAAACGTGGGCCATGCAGGGTGCATGGATCAGCCCCTCCTGACGTAGCGCAGACGGAATGTTCTTCCCATTATCAGTGACCATGGTTCCTATCAAGTTGGCAAGGAGACAGCTAGGATTCGATTTCTTAGTTGATGGCCATGAACAGTTCCTCCTCGGTGTGAATCGGTTCACCCAGACTGACCAGATGCAGAACAGCATGACAACACATGATGGTATGCTAGAGACCACTGTGAACAGTGCCTACAGTGGAGGCTGAGAAGAAGGTGGAGGATGAGGAGGCAGGAGGACATTGCCACAGAATTCCCACGTTTACAACACGGAGGCGGCATTGCCATCAGCAGGCCAACTTACTGGTGTGTCTGGGCAGGAGCCACATTTACCCAGTGGGCTGTAAAGGACATATATTGTCCTTGAGCATAGTTACAGCTCCACACGTCAGAACTGCCCCAGACACTGACGGGTTCAAGGACTGGTCCACCTTCTGATCAACATACATTTGGAGGGCTTGTAAGTAATGGAGAAGTAATGACGACTTGGGATTCTATTTTTTTGGTGGGCAGAAGCCATCAGTTCACTATATGGAAAGGGAGGGACTGTAGTACCATCAACTTGGCCAGGTGCACATTCAGATTCTGCGCCGTTGGATGAGTGCACATATACTGTTATCTCTTTGCAATCTCCTCTGTGTTCAATTGCTAGCGAAAAACGTGATGAGGAGCAGAAGGAGCATCAGGAGCAATAGATGATATATAGTACATATGAAAGGGAAATTTTGAGGCTTCCTTCTGCTGGGGTTGAGGAGCCCTGACTGCTGGAAAAGGCATGTGGGCCATTGGGAAATGCAGCAGTTGCTGAGTCAGGCTGTACGACTACATTAGTGCCATAGTTTTCCCAGGCCACTTTATGGTGATGCTCCATGTGTAGACGCAGCGCTGTGGTGACAACATTACCCTGGACTGCGCTTCACCTTCTGCCCACATATCCTACAAAGCGCCATGCTATCGTCCACCCACAACTTGTCAAAAAATGTCTACACTATGTATAGCATTTTACCCCCAACACTCCATGTTGACTGCCTGCCACTGGTTTTATAAATGTGCACCTCTAGTTGTTTCCTGACAGGTAGGCTCCTGAGTAGAAGATGGTCTACCCCGGGTGCATTTGCCTCCAGATCTACTACTGCTTCCACCCTGCTGGTTCATCGGCACGCTGTCACTAGTGTTGAGCGTGAATATTTGAAATGCGAATTATAATCGCGAATATCGTCACTTCGTGATTTCGCGGATATCTCGAATATGTGACAATATATTCATCAAAACGAATAATCGTTTATTCAGAAGCCTAACTATACGCTAGTAGCATGTCTTCTTTCTTCGTTCAATCATACCCAGTCATTTCTGATCGCTTCTAGCCCTAATGCGATTAGATTAGCGCGCATATTATATTGCGTTTTTTTGGAGACTATAAATTTCATAAAAGATGCATATTTTCTCTAATTCCCGCTTTTTTTTTCTGCCTAGTTTTGGTCCCTTGCATTTGTGAATACTTACTATTAAATATGCGCGTCCATCGCTTCGCGTTAGCCCACAGTATAGTTGATTGTGCACAATTGTATAATATGACGAAGATAGCGCTTTATTTGACAATTTCGAATATAGCACCATATTCGCCATATTCGTAAATTCTACCTATCTTCCAGGCCGTTATGCTGAATCTGTGAATGCATTACAAACGTCTTATACGAATCGATTCAAGCGCATACTTTTATTAACAATTTTCGCATACAATTTATAATAATTTATATGGAAGAATCCTCAAAATTTCCCTTTCATATGTACTATATTTTTGGTTTGAGAAGGTAAAAAAAAAATTCCTCAAGTGTGAGCTGAAATATATTAGAATAGCTATCCCAAAGGTCTCGCTTTGTTTCGGTCGTTCATTGTGCTATATTTTCTACATATTCGTAAACTAGCAAGTCAGCTAAATGCTTCAAGCTTCCGACCGTGTGATCCGATTTAAGCGCTTTTTAAAAATACAATAAATCGCAGAAGCTAAGTTATGTTCCAAGACCATTAACTGTGCCTAGAATTTACATGACATATGCAATAAAAGTATTCAGTATTCATATGAAATTTAAGACAGTACATTAAAGTTACTGCGAAAATTAGTTACTTTCACATTCGCATATATCTATTCGTGCAATGTTTTTTTTTGTATTGGAAGCTTTAACTGCTTGTGTGAGTGACTGCACCTTAAAGATAGTGCATGTTCTGGGAAAATTTGTATATGTAATTTTCGCAGAAATCTAATCGTTTCCAGACTGTTGTCTGTCATTTCATGTAGACTTTTCCAGTTAAGATCATGTAATGCGAAAAATCGTTACCCTCAAAGTCACTGAAATTTATGCGCGATAGGGCGTTTGGCTGTTTTGCTATTCATTCAGTATGCTTGGACGAATAGCCGAATATGAAGAATATAGCTATATATTCGCAAATCGAATATTCGTATTTTTTTTTCCTTTCCATGTGAGGTGATTCATAACCCCTCCAGTCCCTAGTCTACCCTGAGTAGCCAATGAGAAGGCTTAGCAATATACTTAGCAACCAATCAGAAAGTAGCCTACCCTTCACTATATAAATGAAGGCACACCCGGCAGCCATTTTGTGGTGTTGTATTTGTGGCAGGAGCTGTTCGGTGATTGTGCTTGTTTCTTGCTAATATATTCCAGAGCTCATATATCAAATTAATTTTATCTAGTTAGTGTTAGATAGGGATTAGGGATTAGCTTTTAGGGATAAAATAATTAGTGATAGGTTAGATTTGTTAGGTGAAAGACAAAGTTAGTTAGGGCTGATAGATTTAGAGCAGGCAGCAGTGTAGGGCTTTAGGGCGATGGGATTATAAAATATAGAGATAGAATATTAGTTTAGGTTATTGTTTAGGGCTAGTAATTTCTCAGTTTAGCTTAGTCTAGGTAGTGTTAGGTTAGTCAGGGATTTAGGGTCTGATGTTGTGTCTGTCTGTTGGTGTTAGTTATTTTCCCTTAGAATTATTTGGGTTTAGTGTGACGTGTGGATTGTCTGTGTCTTTGTGTTAGTGTAAAAAAAAAAAGAAAAAAAAAGTGTTTTCTGGTTAGTTTTATCTGTCTTGTCTGTGTCTTACTGTCTGCATATTTCCGTGTTAGTTTAACTTTATTGTAAAAAAAAAAAAAAAATTTAGTTTTGCTTTTTTGTTTAGTGTAGGGTTTTTTGTATAGTTTGTGCATCTGATTGTCTTCGTGTTTTGGTCTTCGTTTATAACCCCCCCCCCCCCCCCCCCAAGTTTTCTCCTTGTAGTTCAGGATTATCTGTCTTGTCTTTACGTCTGATCGTCTTTGTCTTTTTGTGTTAGTTTTAGTTTAACAAAAAAAACTTGTGATTTAGTGTTTTCCGTTTTGTGTTAGAATTATCTGTCTTGTCTGCGTCTGATTGTCTGCGTCTTTTAGTGTTTTTCTCAATCTCTAGTTGTAAAAAAAGTAATGTTTTTTTTCTTTTTCGTTACATTTCAGTAGGGTTTAATGATTTATTTTCCTGCACACCGTCCTCACCCCAATAAAGTTTTCCCCATGACACACCTTTTATTTTTTTATTTAATTGTATTATTTTACATAAACTCTTTAGGTAGGGTCATATCTAAAATGAGTGGCACAGGCCGTCCAGGCAGCCATGGTAGGGCCAATACAGGAGTCGGTTCCGGAGCTGGACCACTGCTAGCACTGGGCCACTCCTCCAGTCACGGACAGGCCGGCGCAGGTGGCAGTGGCGTCCGCTTGATCCGTGACTTTTTTTAGTTTGGGCAGTCGTCCCAGGGCCATAACATCCCAGGATTCCGAGGTTGTGGTGGCTCTCGTGGCCAACTCTAGTGCCACAGAGTCCTCAGCCCCGGTTCACAACAGCAGCAGATCTCCGCCGCCTGTTGAAGCAACCCCCACTCCCTCAGAATTGTCCCCGGACATGTTCGAACATGGGGACAGTGGCCAGGACATTCTGGGGGAGGCTTTGCAGGAGGCGGAGTTAGAGTTCAGCCCACCAGATGGGCAGGACTTGTTGGAAGGGATGGCGGATAATGAGGAGGAGGGGGTAACGCCATTACATACCCCTTCAAAATCCCTTCCAACAGGTGTGGGTGGTGTAGGCCACACAACCCCCGCATCTAGTCAGACCCAGGCATCATCGAGTGGGCAGCGGAGCCCGGTCAGGGGCTCCATGTTAGCTGTTCCCCTCACTCAACCACTTTTTGACACTGGGTCTGACATAGAAGAGGAGGGTGCTGCCGAACGGGTGCCACCTACTTTGGCAGGTCATAGCAGCACTGAAGAAGGTAGGCACCTGAGGCAAACGATGCGCCAGGTCACCAGAGAGCCCATTGGCAGGAGTTCTACTGGTGACAGCAGCAGGAGCCGGCAGCAGCAGACGCTGCAGCAGCAGACAGCTCCACCTGAGCGCACCAAGCACCAACAGGCGCAAGCCAGCACCAACCCATCAGACAGGAGGTTGGTGTGGAAGTCGCCTGTTTGGGCTTACTTCACCCCGGCAGCAGATGATGTTACAGTTGCCATTTGTAACCTCTGTCATGCCATGGTGAGGAGAGGAGGTCAGTGGCTCAGATGGGTACTACAGCCCCCATCCAGCACATGCTACTGAATCACTGGCGGGAGTGGGATAAGATCAAGGGTGGTCGTAGCAGCAGTGCTACCAGCAGTGTGCAGGGGACAGCAGTTCCTGCCACTGTACAGCTGCCAAGACATCCTCTGGCAGCAACTGGGTCCCACTGCCCAGCTCCCTCAAGTAGAGGTACTGGGACCGGCAGCCATACCTCTGCAACCAGTGCACCCTCCTCAATTTCCTCCTCCTCCTCTTCTGCCGTCCGGCGCCAGCAGCCATCAGTGGCTGATGCATTTGAACACACTGCGCCCTACGCCCACGGGGACCAACGCGTGCGTTCACTAAATGAGCTCCTGGCAAGGGTTATTGTCCAACATCTGCTGCCTTACAATCTGGTTGACAGCAACCCAATTAGGCAGATGTTGGAGCAGGCACAACCCAGTTGACGTGTCCCCAGCCACCATTACTTTGCCAGGACTGGTGTCCCTGCCCTACACCAGCACCTTGTGCAGAATGTATGCCTGTCAGTGGATCATGCTGTCAGCGACAGGGTGCATCTCACAATGGATGCTTGGACCAGTAGGCATGGGCAGGGAAGATACATTAGCTTCACAGCCCATTGGGTTCCCCTCCAAGGTTCCGGGGAGGGATCAGTGGCATCTGAGTTTGTGGTGCTCTCCCTCAAGCCACTGTCCCCACTGCTGGTGAGCCCCCCAGCAAGCGTCCCCGTAACTGCACAAGTGTGGGGTACGTCTGTTGCCAGGCCGTGCTCCAGCTTATGAGCTTAGGAGAACGGAGACACACTGGACCTGATGTTCTGGCTGCACTACAGAATCAGGTCCAGAAGTGTCTGACACCCCAAAGGCTCCAGGCAGGTGTGGTTGTCTGTGACAATGGCAGCAACCTCCTCACCGACCTTCAGGCTGGCAGTCTGACCCAACAGGTCCTCAACCTTGTGGTACAGAAATTCCTCCGTACATACCCAAGGTTGAGTGACATTGTGCTTAGGGTACGTAAGATTGCCAGCCACTTACGATGCTCCCCAACCACCGCCGCATCCCTGTCCAAACTGCAACGGGACAACAGCCTGCCTTGAATTTAGGACCTTATTTAATGTAATTTATTTTTTTGATAATATCCTCTGTCAAAAAATATCTTTTACGCACATCAACTGTAACACAGACCAAAGCGTTCACGCACCATTAAGCGCCATGAGTTGATTCCTCCTAGCCAGACGGACTTTGTCTGTGCGGAGTCATGTGTACCTCTGCTCGTACCACCCATACACGATTGGCGATGCACACTCTCTGGGCTAAAGACACGGGCACAACCACGTCCTCCTCTAATCGTCCCAGAAGGCAGTAGAGAAGTTGGTTGCTATGTGCCGGGTGTGTTAGTTTCCCCGGTTCTGCTGCTGAGGTTAGTTCCTCTCCCCTGGGTCATGACTCTGTCATGTTTCCCGTCCACTGGTGTGATCCTCAACGGCTGGCTGAAGTGGCCAGCCTGGTTATGCTATCGCCGATCACGTGGCTGAATAAGTATTCCGTTGCGATACTTGACAACACATGGGGAATTGTGTCACACAGCCAGGGGCTTTTTTTGTTAACTTGAGATCAAAATTACTATCCTGTTTGCTCATTATCTTACAGTAATCCAGTTCTATACACTGATGATATCGTTTTTTATATATGATGTCTTTTTAATTTTATAGAGATGGGGTATGTAGATATCTTATTACATGATGGATCACTTGAAAATATCTACCTACATCATCTCTAGAAGTGAATGGGGCTGCTGGAAAATCATCCGCAAGCAACTGTGGATGCGGTGCGATTTTCCCGCATGGTTGCTAGGAGACGATCAGGATGGGGACCCAATCTTGATTATTATCCCTTATAACATGGTTATAAGGGCAAATAATAGCATTCTAATCACAGAATTTTATGTAAAAAGGGGAAGAGAGGGTTAAAAATAAAAAAAACTTTAACTCACTTCCTCCTCTTGATCACGTAGGTGCCGGGTTCATTCTTCTTTCTTCATTCTGCTGGGTAAAGGACCTTCCGTGACGTCACTAGGTCACATGGGTCACATGATCCAATCAAAAGCTTCTATGATTGGACCATGTAACCCAGTGACGTCACCGAAGGTCCTTCAACCAACAGATATGAAGATAGAAGATGTTCCTTGCACCTACGCGATCAATGGGAGGAGGCGAGTTGAATTTTTTTTATTTTTAACCCTCTATTGCCCTGTTAACATAGCATTCTGTATTTAGAATGCTATTATTTTCCCATATAACCATGTTATAAGGGAAAATAATAAAATATAAAGAATACTGAACCCGAAACCGGACTTGAGTGATGAAGTCTGGCTTCGGGTCTGGGTACCAAACATGCGGATTTTTCACAGGCGCGTGCAAAACGCATTACAAAAGTTTGCACACGCGCAGAAAAATCGCGCATTTTCCCGCAACGCTCCCGCCTCTTATCCGGGCATCAAACGTGACGCCCGTGTGAAAGAGGCCTAACAGGAAGGACTGCAATATTCTTCCCCTTTTGGATATCAGCTTTATATAGGCCTAGATTACTGTATTAAATTACAATTTTTAAAATGAGAAATGTCTTATAAAGGTTAACACACACAAAAAAAGGATACCAATTTCTGACGCTTTTATTTAACGGCACTTCATTGTAACTACAACACACATGGTGGCTTACAATCAAAGGATACTATTTCCTCTGCTGGATTACAATAGAGGTGCTCCACTGTGCCTGTCAGCCCCTCCGTGATGATGGAGAAGTCTGCCCCGGGCTGTGTGACACTAATCCTCGTTTGTAGTCAAGTCTCGCAGCTGAATGCGTATTCAGGCGCATGTTTGGCGATAGCTGAACTAGGCTGCACATTACAAGCCAGCCGCCGAAGACCCCAACAGTAGATGGGTACCATGGCAGAACCATGACCGACGGGGAGAGGAAATAACCTCAACAGCAGAATCGGATACACTAACACACCCGGCACATGGCAAAGCACTTTTCCACTGCCTTCCGGGCTTTGACAATCTAAGAACGACGTGGTTGTTTCCATGTCCTTAGCTCTGAGAGTGTACATTGCCGATTGTGTTTGGGTGGGGCGACCGGCGGTACACATGACTCCTCACAGATAAACGGAGGACAACAGACCTGCTGCTTAACCTTTCCAGTCCTAATGCTGTCTGTCTCAGAGGAATTAGTGCACGGTGCTTAATGCTGCGTTACCGTTGTTGTCTGCGCCAGAGTTGATGTGTCTATTGTGGATAATTATCTATGTACACATTCTCTGTGTACTCACGAGCTTAGCGTTACTTAACACAATGTATTAAAAATGTAAAGTTGTTTTCATTTTAAAAATTATAACAAAAATAATATTACCACATCACCACTTTACAATTTTAAACATCAACTATACATTGACATTAATTTATTTTATTATTTATTTTTGTGTGGGGTCGTGATTTTATATAAGGGGTTCATTAATGAATAATCACTCCTACTGCAAAGTTTTATCCTGATGTGTTATGCGTTATATTTTTGTAATTGAGTCCTTGCAACGGTTTGTTGGTGTTGAATATTCCAGGGAACATAAAACTTCAGCGTTAATCTGCAGCTACAGCTCCAGATGCTGTTGCTGCTGTGTGTTATCATGTTGGTTTAACTTTGGGCCTTTTTTTATATCCAAATCTTGCTGCTGCTATTATTGCTCCTGCTTGTTATGACCCTGTTGAGTTACATTAGGCCCTTATAACATTACATCTACTGCTGCTCCTGCTGATTTGGGGACACGATCATGTGGCCCTCATACTACACCTCTTATGACTTTCTGATGCTGCTAGTTATGACCATTTTGAGTTACATTTGGCCCTTATTACATCACATCTACTGCTGCTGCTGCTGAAATGAGGCAAGGGCAATGCGGCCCTCATACTACACCTCTTATGAATTCCTGCTGCTAATTGTTATGACCATGTTGACTTACATTTACATTTTGACTTAATAATAATACTACTGCAGCTGAATTGGGACCACCTCTATGTGACCATTATACTACACCTCTTATGAATTCCTTCATTCAAAAGTTATTAACTTTTACAGTTACATTTGGCTCGAAATAACACTATATCTACTTGTGCTGCTGCTGATTTGGGGACAACATCTTGAATCCCTCATACTACACCTCTTATGACTTATTGCTGCTGCTAGTTATTATGACCATTTTGAATTACATTTGGCCCTTATTACATTACATCTACTGTCGCTGCTGCTGAATTGGGACTACCTCCATGCGGCCCTCATACTACACCTCTTATGAATTAATGCTGTCAATGGTTATGACTGTGTTGAGTTATATTTGTCCTTTCTAACAGTACATCTACTACTGCTGCTACTTTGGGGACATCATCTTGTGCCACTCATACTACACCTCATATGAATTCCTGGTCTCAATAGTTATGACCCTGTTGAATTACATTTGGCCTTTATGACATGACATCTACTGCTGCTGCTGATGATTTGAGGACAACATCTTATGGCCCTTATAGTACACCGCTTATGAGGAATTCTGGCTGCTAATAGTTATGACAGTTTTGTGTTACCATTACTACATTACATCGACTGCTGCTGATCATGAATTGTGGCTACCTCCATGTGGCCCTCATACTACACCTCTTATAAATTACTGCTGCTAATTGTTATTAGCAGGTTCAGTTAACTTTGGCCTTAGAAAATTGATTTTACTGCTACTGGTGCTGAATTGGGGCTATCTCCATGTGGCCCACTGGCCCTTATACTACCCCTCTTAAGAATTTCCGCTGCCAATAGTTATGACCATGTTGAGTTACATTTTGGCCTGATAACTGTACTAATCTTGCTAATGCTGCTGAATTGGGGGTACCTCCATGTTTCCCTAATACTATACCTCCTATTACTTCCTGCTGCTTATAGTTTTTAAAATTTTGAGTTGCATTGGGCCCTTATTACAGTACATCTACAGCTGCTGCTGCTGCTTTAATGGGGCAATGAACACGTGGTCCTCATAATAATCCTCTAAATTGATCATGTTGAGTTATGTTTGGGGCTATCCACATTACAAATGCTGCTGCTGCCTGTGCTGCTAATTTGGGGCTATCTACACGAGGTCCTCATACTACACCTCTTAAGAAATCCTGCTGCTGCTGATTATGATCATGTTGAGTTATATTTGGGGCTATCCACATTACAAATGCTGCTGTTGCTGCTGCCTGTGCTGCTGATTTAGGGCTATCTACATGAGGTCCTTATACTACTCCTCTTAAGAAATCCTGCTGCTGATTACAATCATTTTGAGTTATATTTGGGCCTATCCACATTACAAATGCTGCTGCCTGTGCTGCTGATTTGGGGCTATCTACACAAGGTCCTTATACTACTCCTCTTAAGAAATCCTGCCACTGCCGATTACGATCATGTTGAGTTATATTCAGGCCTAATAACTTTACTAATGCTGCAGACTGTGCAGCTGAATTGGGGCAATGAACACGTGGTCCTCATACAACTACTCCTTGGAAATCCTGCTGCTACGGATTAGGCTCATGTTGATTTTTATTAGGGCCTATTGACGTTATAAATTCTCTGCCTGTTGCTGCTTGTGCTGCTGAATTTGGGCTTACAGCACGTGACCCCAATACTACAACAGTAATCAAATCCTGCTAGTGCTGCCCGTTTTGATCTTGATCAACATTATTTTACATGCTTGGTTTTGTTTATCAAATTCATGGTCTTTCATTATATCTCTAAACCTACAATGTTGAGGTGTGACAGCATACTTGCTAGGTCGGGTTCTGTTAGAAAAATTGCTGTTTCAATACACTTACATTTGCCTAAATGTTGCAAAATCACTACTTAATGTGTATAAGATATCAGTTACAATTTAACTTTTGGAGACTTAATGCAGGGAAGTGTAAAGTAAAAGAAACAAATAAACACAAAGACAATCATACGCAAAGACAATAGACAAATAGCCCTGAATCCCAAAATAAAAACAGAAAATTTTTAAAATTAAAAATAATTTTTTTTTATCACCAGGCTTCATACTTTACGGTTCATGTGTGTCGTAATTCCATCCGAGTTAGTAATTAGTGATGAGCGGCAGGTGCCATATTAGATTTCGACGAAATTCGCGAATATTCGAAAGAATATTCGTTTCATATTCGTTGAAATCGAATATTCGGGATTATTCTAGTTATCGCGATTAATATGCGATTTAAATAATCGCGTATTGCGATTTTAACTTAAGGCTACTTTCCTATTGGTTTTATATCTAGAATTATAGCGAAGATGACGGATATGATGAATGTATTCGTCATATTCCTCAAAACGAAGATAACGAAGTATTCTACATCTTCGTTTTAGCAACCTATTCGTCAACTTCGCTAATTCTAGCAATCATATAGGAAGGTTGACTATAGAGACAACTGTGTTTAATTCGCTATGCGATTATATATATTTTTTTAATAAATAGAATAATTATAATAATTATATCAAGTAATATAATTATTCTATTAAAAAATAAAAATAAAATCGCATAGCGAATTTAACACAGCCTTCCTATTTGATTGCTAGAATTAGCGAAGTTGACGAATAGGTTGCTAAAACGAAGATGTAGAATACATTCGTCATATTCTCTATTCGCTAATTCTACCAAGCCAACCATAAACTTCCTTGCTCATGGAGCGTCCCCATCACCATGGGAACGTCTCCATATACTAAAATGTACTGTCGGATTTGAGGAATTACGTTGAAATCGCAATGCGATTAATTTAACTTGAAGTAATCGCATTGCGATTTCAACTTAGCACTGCTAGTGCTATATTCCATATTCGTTAATTCTAGCCTATGTAAGATAGCAGTGCTAAGTTGTAATCGCAATGCGATTAATATAACTTGAATTAATCGCATTGCGATTTCAACGTAATTCCTCAAATCCGACAGTACATTTTAGTATATGGAGACGTTCCCATGGTTGGGGACGCTCCATGAGCACGGAAGTCGGCAGAAGCGGCAACGGGCACTGACTAGAGCAGCCAGGAAGCCAGGAATCCTCAGGACAGGTAAGAACTACTTTTGGGAAGTGGCAAAGAAAAAAATATAACTAAAAAAAAAACAAAAAAAAACACGAATATTCGAAATAACGAATTTATAGCGCTATATTCGAAATATTCGTGAATTAGCGAAGTGCCGATATTCGCTAAAAAAATTCGCTATTCGAATATTCGCGCTCAACACTATTAGTAATGTGACATTATGAATCGTCATTCAAATTACGTATAACCTGCAGCTGATGTCTGGCTGAATTATGGGGAGTTAACCAGCATGGATCTGGTTTTCTCCATTTAACATTATCTATTATATAATTCTGGATTCTCAAAATTTGGTTTTCATTTGTTTTATTCTAGCATTTTCAATGCTATTTTTTTGTTGCCAATATTTTGATATTTAACTATATTTACGTAAAAATTTTAATATTGTCACTCGTACTTCGGCTTCAATCACAAAATCCCTTTTTTTATTTTTTTAAAGTGTGGTTTGGGGCATGCCTGTAGTGGTACATGCCCTAGCAAGGTGTGTACCGCATATGGGCATCCCTGTTTCAAACGGTCTGGTGCAGTTAACACTGTGCAGGACTGAATGATGAACCTACTTAATTTTATTTTGGTTTATTTTATTTATTAATATTTAGTTTAAATACTGATTTAGGTTCGAACACGGTGTCATCTGTTGTCCTGGGAGGGATGGCTGACTTCTGTGTTGACCTCTCTACATGGTTGGCTGTAACTGGCGTTATACACATCCGGTTTTGTGAATGGAGCCGTATTATAACCTGCAAATAAGCCTAGATACTTTTATAGTTTTTTTTTAATTATTGGTGAGAATGTAATGAGAATTTGCACATGCATGCAATATTTAACCAATCTATTAAAAAGTTGAACCTAAAATTTTGACTGTAGCATGTTCTCAAGGACATGTGATCAAATAGAGAATTCATATACGCAGAGCAATCTCTTTCCTTATTTCTGGTTAAAAAGCAGAAGCAATTCAACTTTATTCTATGTTGAAAAAAATTATATTATATTTAAGATCCATGCGGGTTTGTTCCTTACCTCTATCGGTATAATTTTTCTACATAGTTAAATTTTCTTACATTTTTTTCTTGAGTTATAAAATTTTTTTTATTGTTGGTTTTGTTATTTAATACTAAATGTCCCTATGTTTCACCATTTATTTAAGTAAAGATAGTTTTACGGTGGTTTGTAGATTAGTAGACTGAATTATTATTATAGTGAATTTTGGGGTTTGGGTGTTATTAGCCTGTTTAACAATTTTTTTTTTTTTATGGTGTAGGGTTTTGAATGTACTGTCGGGGCAAATGTCAGGGCAAATGCTGTATAATTATTATTTTTTGTTTACTAAATAAAAACATGAGACAAATTTAAATAACAATAAATACTTTATAAATAAAGTAATAATAAAAATATTATAAACTATTAACATTAACAAAATTCCTTTTAATGTAGGGCTTTTAGTTTGTCATGGATGCTTAGAAGCACCTCCACGGCCTTATGATTTTTCTCTTCTATTTAGCACAGGCGGTGTGCAAACTGGAGCTTCAATACTTAATTTCAATACTGTAAAGGAAAAAAATATATTATTAATTTTTCCTTAATAAGATCCTTTTTTGGCATTATTGTATACATAAATAAAATTAAGCCGATTGTGGGAGAAACATTGACTAGTATAAAAGCACTTCGTCTGAAGTGGGGTCGTCTGAAAATCGTTTTCTAGAAGATATAATCCCCATTGTGGTCTGAATAGTGTTTGGAGTAGTTTATAATTATCCTGGGCTATGACTGCTGTTACTGAAATTTTAAAAATTTGCAATTAATGATAGGGATCGTGTTATTTTGTTCATGTAGATAGCGACATAAACAACAATAGAAAATAAATAATTAATCGAGAACATAACCGTTACATTTACACATAAGGATAGGAACTGTCGACAACCTGATCAATTATTTCCGAACAATTAACTACCTGTATAGTAAGCGTTTAGATGTCAAAATTATTCAATCGTATTCAAGAAAACCACCCAATCTTAATGGTAACCATCAACAGTGCTCACAGTCGATTCGGATATAGAAGTCAATACTATATAGTGCACGCTGGGTAACTCTAAATGAACCAGCAAATACAGAATGTCAAACATTACTTCTGACCTCAAGGACAGTTGTTAGAATGTATGGACTAGGAATCATCAAAATGTGTCCTTCCAGCAAACTGAGGCCCTCCAGCTGTTGCAAACATAAAACTCCCATCATTCTATCACAGGCTACAGCGATCATCTTTATCCAAGAAATTTGCATGATGGTAGTGGTAGATTGACAACAGCTGATGGGCCGGCTTTTGAGAATGACTACCATAGACTGTGTATGTGTCTGTGTGTTGTGTTGTGTTAGGGGTAGATGGTGGTCTAAGGGGGTGTGGGTTTGACGTGGGTTATGGTGGTATTTAGCGGTGGGTATATAGTGTAGGTAGATTGGGTAAGGAGGGAAATCAGATATGCAATTTGCATCTGATATATATTTGTCTGCTCTCCATTCATATGGACTAGGGATGAGCGAACCCGAACTGGATAGTCAGGTTCGTACCGAATTTTGGGGTGTCCAGGACACGGACCCAGACCTGAACATTTTCAAAAAAGTTCGGGTTCGGGTCCGTTGTTCGGCGATTTCTTCCAGCTTTCTGAAGGACTGCACAGCAGCCAATCAGCTAGCGTTTTACTTCTTGCCCTAAGAAGCCATCACAGCCATGCCTACTAATGGCATGGCAATGATTGGCCAAGTGCAGCATGTGACCCAGCCTTTATTTAAGCTGGAATCACGTAGCGCCGCACGTCACACTGCTCTGATTAGTGTGGGGAGAGGACGCAGCTTCTGTGAGGGCGAGATTAGGAAGGGAAAAGTCAGCAAAAACACCTAATGAAGTGATCGATCTATAGCTGTGAATCATTCAACTTCTGCTAGTTAATTGCTCACTGGTTTTTAGGCTGCACAGAGCGGTTTTCTGTCACTTTTTTCTGGGGTGATCGGCGGCCATTTTGTGTCTTGTGGTGCACCAGCACAAGCTGCCACCAAGTCCATCAATCCATCAATACTAGTTTTTTTTTTTTTTGCTATATCCTACATCATGGGCTTGGCTGTGCTTATTGTCACCCCTAGAAACTAAGAATAGAAATTTCTATATTTTATTAAGGGGTGAAATTCAATTGCCAAAATAGCAATACCCTAAATCTGGTGTTCCAGCTGTGGCTAACCAAGTGTAATACTGTCTGCTGTCTGGCAAAGGATAGATAATTTTCTGGGGTGAAATTCAATTGCCAAAATAGTAATACCGTAAATCTGATATTCCAGCTGTGACTGGACAAGTTTCATAGTGTCCGTCATGGGATATAATATTTTCTGGGGTGAAATACGGTTGCAAAAATAGAAATACCGTAAATCTGATGTTACAGCTGTGGCTGGGCAAGTTTAATAGTGTCCGGCAAAGGATATATTTTTTTTTTAGGTGAAATTCAATTGCCAAAATAGCAATACCATAAATCAGTGGTTTCAGCAGTGGCTGGCCAAGTTTAATAGTGTCCGTCACAGGATAGATTTTGTTCTGGGGTGAAATTGCCAAAATAGCAATACCCTGAATCTGGTGTTCCAGCTGTGACTGGACAATTTTCCTAGTGTTCGTCAAAGGATATATTTTTTTCTGGGGTGAAAGTCAGTAGCAAAAATAAAAATACAGTAAATCTGGTGTTCCAGCTGTTGCAGGCCTAGTTTAAATCTGTCCATAAAAGGGTATATTTTTTTCTGGGGTGAAATTTTATTGCCAAAATAGCAATACCCTGAATCTGGTGTTCCAGCTGTTGCAGGTCTAGTTTAAATTGGTCCGTAAAAGGGTATATTTTTTCTGGTGTGAAATTCTATTGCCAAAATAGCAATACCATAAATCAGTGGTTTTAGCTGTGGCTGGCCAAGTTTAATAGTGTCCGTCACAGGATAGATTTTGTTCTGGGGTGAAATTCAATTGCCAAAATAGCAATACCATAAATCAGTGGTTTCAGCTGTGGCTGGCCAAGTTTAATAGTGTCCGTCACAGGAAAGATGTTGTTCTGGGGTGAAATTCAATTGCCAAAATAGCAATACCATAAATCAGTGGTTTCAGCTGTGGCTGGCCAAGTTTAATAGTGTCCGTCACAGGAAAGTTTTTGTTCTGGGGTGAAATTTTATTGCCAAAATAGCAATACCCTGAGTCTGGTGTTCCAGCTGTGACTGGACAATTTCCCTAGTGTCCGTCAAAGGATATATTATTTTCTGGGGTGAAAGTCAGTAGCAAAAATAGCAATACCATAAATCAGTGGTTCCAGCTGTTGCAGGCCTAGTTTAAATCTGTCCGTAAAAGGGTATATTTTTTTCTGGGGTTAAATTCAATTGCCAAAATAGCAATACCCTAAATCTGGTGTCCCAGCAGTGGCTGGAAAAGTTTAATAGTATCCGTCAAAGGATAGATTTTGTTCTGGGGTGAAATTCACTTGCCAATATAGCAATACCATGAATCTGGAGTGCCAGCTGCTGCAGGCCAATTGTTAATCTTTCCATAAAAGGGTAAATTTCAAAACGTGTTGCATTACAATTGCTGAAAGCATAATCCTGTAAATCTGCACGCACTATTGTGCATCTCATAGTGTATTTCTGTCCGTAAAAGGGTATATTACACTCAAGGTGTATATACAAGTGCTGAGAGGGTCATCCTCAATAACTTCACACGCTACCGTGCATCTCTAAGTGTATTTCTGTCCATTAAAGGGTATATTTCACAAAGTGTTAAAATACAATTGCTGAAGGCATAATCCTACATATTTTTTCACACGCTACTGTGCATCTCCAAGGGGCCTAAATACTAGGCCTACAATTGATATTCCCCTAAATCAGTGGTTAATGTTGTGTCTGGATTAGTGCAAAACGGTACATAAATAAATAGGCAGATAGTGTTAGGTGCCTGTAAAAAAAGGCCTGAATTTGAAATCAATACATTGGGCCAAATCTTTTTTTTTCTTATTGTGGTGCTTGGTGAACGGTAACAATGAGGAAAACATCTAGTAAGGGACGCGGTCGTGGTGGTGTTAGTGGACCCTCTGGTGCTGGGAGAGGACGTGGTCATTCTGCCACAGCCACACGTCCTAGTCCTATACTTGATGGGGCCCAATGCCGTTCTAAGGATGGTAAGGCCTGAGCAGGTACAGGCGCTAGTCAATTGGATGGCTGACAGTAGATCCAGCAGGTTCACAATATTATCTCCCACCCAGTGTTCTGCAGAAAGCGCACAGATGGCGCCTGAAAACCAAGCCCATCAGTCTGTCACATCACCCCCATGCATATCAGGGAAACTGTCAGAGCCTCAAGTTATGCAGCAGTCTCTTATGCTGTTTGAAGACTCTGCTGGCAGGGTTTCCCAAGGAAATCCACCTAGCCCTTACCCAGTTGTGGAAGACATAGAATGCACTGATGCACAACCACTTATGTTTCCTGATGATGAGGACATGGGAATACCACTTCATGGGAGTCCGCACGTCTCTGATGATGACGAAACACAGGTGCCAACTGCTGCGTCTTTCTGCAGTGCGCAGACCAAGGAGGTCAGGGAGGAAGACTGTGTGGAAGATGATGCAGGGGACGATAAGGTCCTAGACCCCACATGGAATGAAGGTCGTGCCACTGACTTTCATAGTTCAGAGGAAGAGGCAGTGGTGAGACCGAGCCAACAGCGTAGCAAAAGAGGGACCAGGGGGCAAAAGCAGAACAGCCGCCAAGAGAGTTCGCCTGCTACTGGCCACCGCCACCAGGGACCAAGCACCCTAAAGGCAGCTTCAAGGAGTTCCCTGGCATGGCACTTCTTTAAACAATGTGCTGACGACAAGACCCGAGTGGTTTGCACGCTGTGCCATCAGAGCCTGAAGCGAGGCATTAACGTTCTGAACCTTAGCACAACCTGCATGACCAGGCATCTACATGCAAAGCATGAACTGCAGTGGAGTAAACACCTTAAAAGCAAGGAACTCACTCAGGCTCCCCTGCTCCCTCTTCTGCTGCTGCCTCGGCCTCTTCCTCTGCCTCGGGAGGAATGTTGGCACCTGCCGCCCACCAAACAGAGGATGTTCCACCGACACCACCACCTGCGTCACCAAGCATCTCCACCATGTCACACGGCAGCGTTCAGCTCTCCATCTCACAAACCTTGGAGAGAAAGTGTAAATTCCCACCTAGCCACCCTCGAGCCCTGGGCCTGAATGCCAGCATTTCTAAACTACTGGCCTTTGAAATGCTGTCATTCAGGCTGGTGGACACAGACAGCTTCAAACAGCTGATGGTCGATGGCTGTCCCACAGTATGTTGTTCCCAGCCGCCACTACTTCTCCAAGAGAGCCGTGCCTTCCCTGCACAACCAAGTATCCGATAAAATCAAGTGTGTACTGCGCAACGCCATCTGTGGCAAGGTCCACCCAACCACAGATACATGGATCAGTAAGCACGGCCAGGGACGCTATATCTCCCTAACTGCACACTGGGTAAATGTAGTGGCGGCTGGGCCCCATGCGGAGAGTTCCTTGGCGCACGTCCTTCCGCTGCCAAGGATCGCAGGGCATCATTCTTTGCCTCTGTAGCCTCCTCCTCCTACTCGCCTTCCCCCTCCTCTTCTTCCACCTGCTCATCCAGTCAGCCACACACCTTTAACACCAACTTCAGCACAGCCCGGGGTAAACGTCAGCAGGCCGTTCTGAAACTCATATGTTTGGGGGACAGGCCCCACACCGCGCAGGAGTTGTGGCGGGGTATTGAACAACAGACCGACGGGTGGTTGCTGCCGGTGGGCCTCCAGCCCGGCCTGGTGTTCTGCGATAATGGGCGAAATCTCGTCGCAGCTCTGGGACTAGCCGGTTTGACGCACATCCCTTGCCTGGCGCATGTGCTGAATTTGGTGCTACAGAAGTTCATTCACAACTACCCCAACATGTCAGAGCTGCTGCATAAAGTGCAGGCCGTCTGTCCTCGCTTCCGGCGTTCACATACTGCCGCTGCTCGCCTGTCTGCGCTACAGCGGAACTTCGGCCTTCCCGCTCACCGCCTCATATGCGACGTACCCACCAGGTGGAACTCCACCTTGCACATGCTGGAGAGACAGTGCGAGCAGCAGCAGGCCATAGTGGAGTTTCAGCTGCAGCACGCACGGATCAGTCACACTGCGGAACAGCACCACTTCACCACCAATGACTGGGCCTCCATGCGAGACATGTGTGCCCTGTTTCGAGTACTCCACCAACATGGCTATTGGTGATGACGCCGTGATCAGTGTAACAATACCACTTCTATGTCTCCTTGAGAAAACAGGGCGATGATAGAAGAGGAGGTGGCCCAGGAGGAGGAGGAGGGGTCATTTTTAGCATTTTTAGGCCAGTCTCTTAGAAGTGGCTCAGAGGGAGGTTTTTTTGCAAAAGCAGAGGCCAGGTACAAATTTGGCCAGCCAGGGCCCACTACTGGAGGACGAGGAGGATGAGGAGCAGGTGGAGGAGGATGAGGATGAAGCATGTTCACAGCGGGATGGCACCCAACGCAGCTTTGGCCCATCACAGGTGCGTGGCTGGGGGAAACGGAGGACGATGACGATACACCTCCCACAGAGGACAGCTTGTCCTTACCTTGCGCATCTTCCTCACCACCAGCATGTAAATATATATCTGATGCAAGTGACATAATGGGATGATGTCAGAACAACCGTTTATTAATTGCAAAAATTTTAATTTAATTTTTAGCAAAGTATAATAAATAAAATACTCATTTAAATTAAAAGTTCATAAATAATTAGTAGAAATAAATGGTTTTTTTAAGGTAACAATGTTTTTTTTCAAGAAAGTACATATAATGTTTTACAGGGTCAGCTCACCTGCAGTCCCTCGCATATAATGTTTTACAGGGTGAGCTCACCTGCAGGCCCTTGCCCCTAATGTTTTAGGTGGTCAGATCAGGAGGCCCTTGCTCCAAATGTTTTTGAGGGTCACCAGCAGGCCATCAATCATAATTTTTCAAAAGTGTGTATGATGCCCTCCTTTATGTGTAACAAAGGGTGTATTGGATGCTAGTTCCTTGGAATTTTTGGTAGCCCTTTCACTTAGTGCATAGGCTTTTTGACTGTAGGAGCCCCAATACATGAACAATTGTACCACAATGTGAATGAAGCCGTCCTTTATGTGATATACAGGTTGTATCGGAGTGCCTCTTGCTTGTAATTTTTGGCAGCACTTGCACTTTATATACAAGTAAATATACAGGAAATAAGGTTTCCTAACAATTTTTCCTCTAAAATCGATTTTATCTTTGGTTTTGTGCGTATTACTGTCAGTCTGTAAAAGTGGCGTACTACTCGGACAACATCCTTCCTAGCAGCGACCTGGGAGTCAAAGATGCATCCAGACATCCTCCTGATGCTGTTCCCGAATCATTTTGGTGGTGTTTCCATCAATTTCTAAACTTTTCCTATGAACCAGGCACCCTCCCCTCTTCAGAGCATGGGGTGCCTGGTTTAATGCTTGGATTCTCCCATTGACTTCCATTATACCGAGCACACGAGCATCCCGATGTGTTCAGCCCAAGCACCCGTGCACTTCGGTGCTCGATCAACACTACTGGCTTCAGCAACTTCTTTCCCACTGCCCGTTCCTTTTAAGGGCCCAGGCAACTGTCTATTGGCCATAGTGTACAGTAACTGAATCAGTAATGTAAAAGATCGAGTATGAATGGCGCAGCAGATGAACTACATAAATGTGTATATATATTAGACCCTCTGTTGACAATGAGTCTGACGCACAGTAACTCTATGTATAACAGAACAGATTTTTAATTATGCAGCAGATTAAATAGTTCAACATGCCTATATATTAGACCACCTGTTAACAATGATTTTGATATGCACTAAGTGTATGTATAACAAATTAAGTATAAATTATGCAGCAGATGAACTAGGCAAACGTACCAATTAGAGATGAGCGAACTGAAGCTGAATTTCCTCGCGCTTCGTGGTAACGAATTGAAATTTTCCTAAAATGGCGGGTACACATGTAAGGACTGAGGACATGGGGCAAGGAACTCTGGGAAGGCGAGATCACGAGATCATGCCTGCATGCAGCCAATCAGCAGCCAGCCAGCCTTGTGATGTCACAGCCCTATAAATACGTCGGCCATCATACAGTCAGACATTTTCCATTGTTCAGAGTGCAGGGACAGACGTGAGAAGGCACTAGGGACAGCAAGTGGAACAACGATTGTGGGGGGAAAAAAAAGACAGAAAAAACTATTTATAAGTGCAGGGAAAGGATAGAGAGGAATCATTTCACAGCATCTTAGTGCAGGCGCTAGGGACATCAGAAGGCGCTAGGGACAATGATAGTTATGTAATTTACAAGTGCAGAGAAAGATTATTTTGGGATCCAAATAGTCATTAGACAGCTCTGTCATTCCAGCTTTTTGTTATTGGGCTGCAAGTGTTATGTTGAGAATCCTTTAGTTGCTTATATCTTAGTATCTTATTCAGAACTACAAGAAAAATATATTCTCAGTTCACTTCAATAGGGGCGTATTTCAATACAACAAGAAAAATATATACGCACTGCACTTCTGCAGTTATTTCTGGTAAAAGCATATAGGGGCGTATTTCAGTGCAACAAGAAAAATATATACACACTGCACTGTTGCAGTTATTTCTGGTGAAAGCGTATAGGGGCATATTTCAGTCCAACAAGAAAAATATATTCTCAAGTCCCTTCTGCAGTTATTTCTGGGGAAAGCATATAGGGGCATATTTCAACACTATTCAGTACTACAAGAAAAATATATACGCACTGCACTGTTGCAGTTATTTCTGGTGAAATCGTATAGGGGCGTATTTCAGTGAAACAAGAAAAATATATACGCACTGCACTGTTGCAGTTATTTCTGGTGAAATCGTATAGGGGCGTATTTCAGTGAAACAAGAAAAATATATACACACTGCACTGTTGCAGCTATTTCTGTTGAAAGTGTATAGGGGCGTATTACAGTAAAAAAAGAAATATATACTGTATATACGCACTGCCGCAGTCATTTCTAGTGAAAGCGTATAGGGGAGTATTTCAGTCAAACAAGAAATATATATTCTCTGGTCACTTCTGCGGTTATTTTGTTGAAAGCGTATAGTGGCCTATTTCAGTCCTACAAGAAAAATATATTCTTAGGTCACAGTCTGCAGTTATTTCTGGTTAAAGAGTATAGGGGCATATTTCAGTACTACAAGAAAAATATATACACACTTCAAACTTTAATAGTTTTCTGGTGAAAGCGAATAGTGGCCTATTTCAGTCCAACAAGAAAAATATATTCTCAGGTCACTTCTGAAGTTATTTCTGGTGAAAGCGTATAGGGGCGTATTTCAGTACTACAAAAAATATATATTCTTAGTTCACTTTTGCAGTTATATCTGGTGAAGCATTTACTGGCATATTGCAGTAAAAAAAAGAAATATACATTCGCCATTCGCTACTGCACTCACATCTTGAAAAACCTTTATTGAAGTATATCAGTAGAAAAATATGAATATATTCAGCGTTCACTGTTGCAGTTATGTGTGGTAAAGCCTTTATTGGCATATTTGTGTAGAAAAAGCAAGATATATTTAGCGTTCAGCGCTGCAGTTATATGTGGGAAAGTCCTTTTTGTGGTATGGACCGAATTACATTGTGGTGAAATTTTGTATTTATGTTTCACACACTGCGCGCTTACGACGTCCATAAGAGCGGCACATTAATACAGGTGAATACACTATTCACTAACCCTTTACAAAAATGTGAATTAATTCACACCAGCTCGCACCTATCTGCGGTATTGCTTACTGGACACTACGGGGACTTTTCTGCAGCACAGAAACCGCACGAGCACCAAGTCTCGCTCTTACAGCGCGGACGTATTTCCTACGCTACGTCTCGTTCACTTCAGATCATTCCGACTCAGGCACTGTTGTTTTTTTTAAACTGACAGCCTATAACCCTCTGTTGAAAAGCATTTAGTGGCATACAGTTGTGTTCAAAATTATTCAACCCCCAATGCTGTAGAGGGTTTTAGGGAATTTAGTGTACATTTGTAATTGTGTTCAGAATGAAATCTTACAATGACTTTTTAAAGAACCAAATGCAACTAAAATGACATCAATTGTTTTTGTAATACAGTATTAAATGTTTTTTTTGTGATTTCTTCATTGACACAATTATTCAACCCCTTAAAGACTACCACTCTTAAGAACAGAGGTTCATTCAAGTGTTTTCGATCAGGTATTAAAAACACCTGTGGATGTCAAGGAGCAGCAATCAAGAATAATAAGCACCAATTAGGCAGATTTAAAATGACTGTGATACTTAGCTCCTTCTAGACATTTACTGGTGTGTTTACAAACATGGTGAAGTCAAGAGAATGGCCCAGGAAGACAAGAGAAGAGGTGATTTCTCTTCACAGGAAGGGCAATGGCTATAAGAAGATTGCAAAGATGTTAAACATACCAAGAGACACCATAGGAAGCATCATTCGCAAATTCAAGGCAAAGGGCACTGTTGAAACGCTACCTGGTCGTGGCAGAAAGAAGATGCTGACTTCGACTGCTGTGCGCTACCTGAAGCGCAAAGTGGAGAAAAGTCCCCGTGTGACTGCTGAGGAACTGAAAAAGATTTGTCAGATGCGGGTACTGAAGTTTCAGCTCAGACAATAAGGCGCACACTGCGTAATGAAGGCCTCCATGCCAGAACTCCCAGGCGCACCCCTTGCTGTCTCCAAAGAATAAGAAGAGTCGACTGCAGTATGCCAAAAGTCATGTGGACAAACCACAAAAGTTTTGGGATAGTGTTCTGTGGACTGATGAAACAAAATTAGAACTGTTTGGGCCCATGGATCAACGCTATGTTTGGAGGAGGAAGAACAAGGCCTATGAAGAAAAGAACACCTTGCCTACTGTGAAGCATGGCGGGGGTCAATCATGCTTTGGGGCTGTTTTGCTTCTACAGGTACAGGAAGCTTCAGCGTGTGCAAGGTACCATGAATTCTCTTCAGTACCAGGAGATATTGGATGAAAATGTGATGCAGTCCGTCACAAACCTGAGGCTTGGGAGGCGTTGGACCTTTCAACAGGACAATGATCCCAAGCATACCTCCAAGTCCACTAGAGCATGGTTGCAGATTAAAGGCTGGAACATTTTGAAGTGGCCATCGCAGTCACCAGACTTAAATCCGATTGAGAACCTCTGGTGGGACTTAAAGAAAGCAGTTGCAGCGCGCAAGCCTAAGAATGTGACTGAACTGGAGGCTTTTGCCCATGAAGAATGGGCGAAGATACCCGTAGATCGCTGCAAGACACTTGTGTCAAGCTATGCTTCACGTTTAAAAGCTGTTATAACTGGAAAAGGATGTTGTACTAAGTACTAAGATTGAATGTCACTTGGGGTTGAATAAAACTGATAATGATGTGAGCACAGAAAAAGACATTTGTGGTTATTTCATTATAAATGTTATGTTATATTTGTCTGACTTACAAGTGCCTCTTTGATTTAATTGTAAACAAGATGACTAAAATGATCAAATTGAATGTCAAACTGGCCAAAACCCTCAATTTCAGTGGGGGTTGAATAATTTTGAACACAACTGTATATACTGTGGGGAGTCGCTCTGGTAGACAGCGGTGCGGGTGCAGTTTAGAGGCAAAACAAGGAGTCCAGATTGTGCAACAAACAGTGTTTTATTCACACTTGCACACCATAAATGAAAAACAGTCTCTTTGGTGACAGTTCACACACAACGGAAATAACGTGGCAAAACAAAAACAGGCCAACACAGGTTCAGTCACCTGGGAGGTGTAGGTGCAGGTTCGCACCACGCTGTCGGCCCAGCCGCAGGAGAATCTAGCTTCAGGTAGCCAGGAACAAAACACCTCCTTGCTGAGCTCTTTCCTCCAGGACAGAGAACTCCTCAGCCCTGTTAGCAGCTCAGGATAATCACCAGCCTCCAGCTGCTGAGCTGGCTGAGCTTTAAACCCAGCCCAAAACCAGGACTGGGTCGTGGGGAGCAGCCACCCACCCTACACTTTAGCTGCTCCCGGTAGAGCCGGCCCGGATCGGCTTTGCAGCCATGCTATTTAAACTCTGTCAGTAGCACTAGCTGCTGCTGACATCAACAAAAACGGGCTCTTACCTCACCGAGGCTATGAACCTCGGTGACACATACCTGCCATCCACGACGGCACCCTGCACCTTACCACCCCCTTTGTTCAACCCTGGGGTGGACACATGTGAGGCAGTGGGCCGGGAAGGGCATCTGCATTTCCTGCAAGCGACCTGCCCTATGTTCCACGGAGAACTTGAAATTTTGAAGGGATAGGAACCACCTGGTGACCCGAGCATTCCTCTCCTTGGCCTGACTCATCCATTTGAGGGGAATGGTCGGTCACCAGACGGAACCTCCTCCCTAACAGGTAGTAGCGGAGAGATTCGAGTGCCCACTTGATAGCCAGGCACTCCCTCTCCACTATACTATATCTGGACTCGGCGGGACTGAGCTTACGGCTCAGGAAGACAACGGGATGTTCTTCCCCGTTGACCTCCTGCGACAGTACCGCACCGAGGCCTACCTCCGAGGCGTCGGTCTGTACGACAAACTCCTTGTTGAAGTCGGGTGTCACCAAAACCGGGGACCCACACAGGGCCGACTTCAACGCGGAGAAAGCCTCCTCCGCCTTCTCACTCCAGCTAACCCTCCCAGACTTTCGTCCCTTCAACAGGTCTGTCAATGGCGCTGCTATTGTGGCAAAGTGGGGCACAAACCTCATGTAGTATCCTACAATCCCCAGGAACGACTTTACCTGCCTGGTGGTGACCGGTCGGGGCCAGCTACGAATGGCCTCTACCTTAGTTACCTGAGGTTTGATGACTCCCGCCCAATTACATATCCCAGATATTTGGTCTCTTCCAACCCAATCGCACACTTTTTTGGATTGGCGGTTAGTCCAGCTTTCCTCAGGGCATCCACTACCGCCTGCACCTTGGGTAAATGGCTTTCCCAGTCGGTGCTGTGGATGACTACATCATCTAAGTAGGCCGAGGCGTACCGACGATGTGGTCGCAGCACTATGTCCATTAACCTTTGGAAAGTGGCGGGCGCCATGCAGGCCAAAGGGTAACACCTTGTAGTGATACAGGCCCTGCGAGGTAACAAATGCGGTTTTTCCTTAGCCGACTCCGTTAAGGGTACCTGCCAGTACCCTTTAGTGAGGTCCAGCACAGAAAAATAACGGGCTTGTCCTAAACTTTCAACAAGCTCGTCTACTCGGGGCATGGGATACGCGTCAAACTTGGATACTTCATTTAACTTGCGAAAGTCGTTGCAGAACCATAGCGTCCCATCCGGCTTGGGTATTAGGACTATGGGACTGGCCCACTCACTTTTCGACTCCTCAATGACATCGAGCTTCAACATTAACTGCACTTCCTCCGCGATGGCCCGCCGCCGAGCCTCGGGTACCCGGTATGGTTTTAACCGGACCTTGGCCTGAGGCTCAGTGGCGATGTCATGTCGGATGAGAGACGTGCGGCCAGGGAGGTCCGAGAACACATCCGTGTTCCGACTGAGGAACTCCCTGACTTCCTGAACTTGTGTGGAAGACAGGCTGTCTGCAAGTTTTACCGTGGTTACGGCTTCACAGGCCTCGAACTGTGGGGCTGGACCCTTTTCACCTAGAAGCCCTGGCCGGGGCTGTGGTCGTCGGCCGTGTCCCTATCTTTCCACGGCTTTAGTAAATTCACGTGGTACACCTGCTCCGGCTTGCGCCGCCTGGCTGGTGTACTTTGTAATTACTTCCCTACCTTCTCGACCACCTCATAGGGGCCCTGCCACCTAGCTAGGAATTTGCTGTCAAGGGTGGGTACCAGAACCAACACTCGATCTCCCGGATTGAAGCCCCGTACCCGAGCCTGGCGATTATACACCCTACTCTGGGCTTGTTGCGCTGCCTCCATATGCTCCCGGACCAACGGCAACACCCTTTCTATCCGTTCCTGCATCTGGGTGACATACTCAATGACACTTTTGTGGGGGACAGGCTGTTGTTCCCATGCTTCCTTGGCGATATCCAACAGGCCCGAGGGTGTCTGCCATAAAGCAGTTCGAAGGGCGAGAACCCAGTAGAGGCCTGGGGTACCTCTCGCACTGCGAACATGAGATAGGGCAGAAGCAGGTCCCAGTCCTTCCCATCTCTAGACACCACCCTTTTTAACATATTCTTTAGAGTTTGGTTAAACCTCTCAACAAGACCGTCTGTTTGCGGATGGTAAGCGGACGTCCGTAACTGCTTTATACGCAACAATTTACACAGTTCCTTCATTACTTTGGACATAAAAGGGGTCCCTTGGTCTGTCAGAACCTCTTTTGGCAGGCCCACACGGGAAAACATCTCCATTAACTCTTTGGCAATGAGCTTAGCTGAGGTATGTCGCAGAGGCACCGCCTCCGGATACCGAGTGGCATAGTCGAGAACTACCAGAATGTGTTGGTGGCCCCTAGCAGACTTTGGTACAGGCCCAATTAAATCCATAGCAATTCGCTCAAGCGGTACTTCAATAATTGGCAGAGGTACCAGAGGACTACGGAAATGTGGCTGGGGGCTAGTTACCTGACAGGTTGGACAGGACTTACAATAATTTTCTACTTCCTTGAACACACTGGGCCAATAAAACCGCTGCAGTATGCGGTCCTGGGTTTTCTGCCACCCCAGGTGTCCCCCAAGAACATGTTGGTGGGCAAGCTCCATGACAAGCTTGCGATACGCTGTGGGCACCACCAACTGTTCAACAGGTTCGCCTCGGATTTGGTTCACCCGATACAACATATCCTGCAGAACAATAAATCGTGGGAACATTAATTCAGCCCCTGGTTTCTGGGGTTTACCATCAATTTCCAGCACATTCTCCCAGGCCCTGGTTAGGGTTTGGTCCCGGTGTTGTGCGGTCCCAAAATTTTCCCGGAGACATTGAGGTCTGCCAACTCAGGTCCCGGTGGCAAGTCCTCCGTGTCTCCCACCATTACACTCAGTGGGGTTGTCTCCCCCACTACCGCTGCAGCAGTGGTCACCCCTACCGCTGGCCCTTCAGACTCGGGCTCCCAGGGTTCTGGCCTTCCAGGGGTATCAGGCCACTCTGCTAGGGTTACCCCTGTCTCAGGGCTATTAGTCACTTTCATCTCAGGCCACAGTGACGGAAAACCAGGGAAGTCTCTCCCAATTATTAGTTCATAGGGCAGCTTTGTGGAGATCGCCACTTCACAAGTCCAGGTGCCGACCGCCGTGGACAGAGACATTACAGCAGTGGGATAGTCCTTTAAGTCTCCGTGTATGCACACCACACCCACTGTCCGGCCCGTATACTGGGTGGGCTGTACCAGGGCAGCACTTACCAGGGTTACCTGGCACAGATGACGATTGTCTATTGTCCCGGGGATGCCGGTCGCAAACAGTCTCCGGGCATACATGGAAGCCCGGTACCCATAATTAGTCTCCATGGGTTCCCCCCACTGTGGACAGTTGGCCCTTATGTGTCCAGGCTCCTGACACTGCCAGCAGACCACTGGGGACGGATCTGCAAGAGGTACATCCCGGGCGGGTTTGGCCGGCCGCCGGGACTGGGGTGGAGATTTCCGGGGTTTGACTGGCCCCCTCCCAAAAGAACCCCCCTGCAGGTTTCTGGTGGCCTCATATCGCTCCACCAGGTCGACCAACTCAAGGGCATTGGTGGGGGATACCTGGCCGATCCAGTGTTGAAGGGGGTAAGGCAAGGCCCTCCAAAACATGTCAGCCAGCAGCCGGTCCAGCATAGCAGTCGGACTTAGAACCTCAGGCTGCAGCCATTTTGCAACCTGTGCAGCAACTCATAGTACTGCGGCCTGGCGGGTTCAGCCACTTTGAAGTCCCACTGGTGGACCCGCTGAGCCCGGACCAACACGTTTACCCCCAGTCTGGCCAGGATCTCCCCCTTCACCGTGGAATAGTCAGCAGCCTGGTCGTCTGCCAAATCAAAAAAACTTGCTGGGGTCCGGATGCCAGGAGCAGAGCAACCACCTCGGCCCACTGGTCACGGGGTAACTTTTCCCTCACGGCGACCTTCTCAAAAACCGCCAGGTACGTCTCAACGTCGTCTGCGGGGGTCATTTTGGGATCGCCGCACGGACCGCTTTCCGGGCATCATGGGCGTGGTGGGACGCTCCTGCCGCCTGTAACGCCATCACATGTTGTAGCAGTAGTTGGTTGGTCTCCCGCTGCTGCACGTTAGCCTCTATGAGCCTTCACAGCAGCCTCCATGTTGCCAGAAACTCCTGCTTGCAGCTTTGCTGGCTTAATATATTCCATGCACTTTAGAAAAACAAAACTTCGGCGTTCACGCCAGCCTCACTGCGCATGCCCGCATCCGACACCAAATGTGGGAGTCGCTCTGGTAGACAGCGGTGCGGGTGCAGTTTAGAGGCAAAACAAGGAGTCCAGATTGTGCAACAAACAGTGTTTTATTCACACTTGCACACCATAAATGAAAAACAGTCTCTTTGGTGACAGTTCACACACAACGGAAATAACGTGGCAAAACAAAAACAGGCCAACACAGGTTCAGTCACCTGGGAGGTGTAGGTGCAGGTTCGCACCACGCTGTCGGCCCAGCCGCAGGAGAATCCAGCTTCAGGTAGCCAGGAACAAAACACCTCCTTGCTGAGCTCTTTCCTCCAGGACAGAGAACTCCTCAGCCCTGTTAGCAGCTCCAGGATAATCACCACTTCCAGCTGCTGAGCTGGCTGAGCTTTTAAACCCAGCCCAAAACCAGGACTGGGTCGTGGGGAGCAGCCACCCACCCTACACTTTAGCTGCTCCCGGTAAGAGCCGGCCCGGATCGGCTTTGCAGCCATGCTATTTAAACTCTGTCAGTAGCACTAGCTGCTGCTGACATCAACAAAAACGGGCTCTTACCTCACCGAGGCTATGAACCTCGGTGACACATACCTGCCATCCACGACGGCACCCTGCACCTTACCACAATACGTGGAAAAAGAAAAATATACTTTGCATTAACTGTTCCAGTTATATGTGGTAAAGCCTTTAGTGGTGTATATCAGTAGAAAAAGAAAAAGATATTCGGCATTCAGCCCTGCAGTTATATGCAGTAAAATCTTTTGTGACTTATTTCGGTGGAAAAAAAATGCTATTCAGTGCTGCAGTTATATGTGGTAAAATCTTTTGTAACTTATTTCGGTGAAAAAAAAACTTGTATTCAGCATTCAGCGCTGCACTTATAAGAGGAAAAATCTTTTTTGAATTGTTTCGGTCGAAAAAAAAACTTGTGGAAAAAAAACATTAAGTGCTGCACTTTTATGCACATTAAGCTAGATCATCCATGGTGCCACACCAACAATTTGACAAAAGAGACCGGTTTCTTCTGGTTACCTGCCTCAGCTACTATTCTTATGCCGTTTACCGCCTGATGCCACACATCTGATGCCAAGTGGTCCTTCTTTCACCCACCATCTTCAGCAGGTACTGTATTGCCACACACCTCCACAGTGTGTCACCTTGCCACTCTGTGGCCTCCTGATGCTGCCGCCACCTCCAGACTCTGTCATTGTGCCACTCTATGATCAACTCCTGATTATGCTGCTGCTGCCGCCACCTCCAGGCTCTGTCATTGTGCCACTCTGTGGCCTCCTCATGCTGCTGCCACCTCCAAACTCTGTCATTGTGCCACTGTGTGACCTCCTCCTAATGCTGCTGTTGCTGCCGCCACCTCCAGTCTCTGTCATTTTGCTTCTCTGTGGCCTCCTCATGCTGTTGCTGTTGCTGCCGCCACCTCCAAACTCTGTTATTGTGCAGTTCTGTGGTCTTCTCATGCTGCTGCCACCTCCAGACTCTGCCATTGTGCCACTCTGTGGCCTCTTCCTGATGTTGCTGCTAGTGCCGCCACCTCCAAACTTTGTTATTGTGCCGCTCTGTGGTCTCCTCATGCTGCCGCCACAGCAGACTCGTCAGTGTGCCACTCGGTGGGCTCCTCATACTGCCGCCATCTCCAGACTCTGTCATTGTTCCACACGGTGGCCTTCTCTTAATGCTGCTGCTGCCGCCACCTGCAAACTCTGTTATTGTGACACTCTGTGGTCTCCTCATGCTGCTTCCACCTCACCACTATGTCATAGGGCCACTCTGTGGACTTCTCATGCTGTTTCCACCCTCCCCACTTCATGACTGGTCTACTATTTTGACTTTCGGCCTGACTGACATCATCATTTATTTGACACTTCTTCTGAGCTGTCAGAAGGAAGGAAAAATGAGACGCACAACAGATCCTGTCTAGAGTTGAGCGAACTTCCTTTTTAAGTTTGGCGTCCAAAGTTCGGGTTATCCAAGCATCCCGTTATGGATTCCGCTACCACGGACCATAACAGCATTTGGAATCCGAGGTGAAGGACCTGGGGTGACGTCACCATCATGTGATCAGTGCAGGGGGCGTGGCTCAGTACTGGATTGGATAAGAGGTCGTAGGCTACCACCTCTTATCTAATCCAGTACTGAGCCATGCCCCCTGCACTGATCACATGACGGTGATGTCACCCCAGGTCCTCCGTGTTGTCCAAGGTTCGGGTTCATTGAAGAATCCCCTTAAGGATTCCAAATGCGGTTATGGTCCGTGGTAGCGGAATCCATAACGGGATGCTTGGATAACCCGAACCCGAACTTTGGACGCCAAACTTAAAACAGAAGTTCGCTCAACTCTAATCCTGTCTGTATAGCAGCTTTAAGGTCTGTATGGTCCCATCAGAATTGGCTTATGATTTTGTAGGAGTGGGTATAAAACACAGAAGACATGCAAATATTCAATTCACGTGTCATCTCTGTTTTAGATCTACTCCATTTTTTTTTGCCTTTGGCAATACTGATGGATTATTGAGCAAATGCTGACCGAGTGAAGGTGTGTCCAGACAGGATCTGTCTTTTCTGGGTAATTGTTCTGACGGATCAGAGAATGGGGAAAATTGATCAGTGACGTCAACACAAACTTACTGCTGACATCCTCCCCACTATCCCCATCCTCCCCACTATGTAGACATCTATGTGTAATCAGCTGACGAGGGTATAAAAGGAGTGCGCTTCTTCTTGATGATAACATCTACCTGTAAGGCTGAGTTGAACCTTGAGTTATTTGGTCAGTTTTGGCTCCGTGACCGCCCAAATAAGTGAAGTATGCAGTGATTATAAGAGCGACGCTTGTCATCTGCATGTCATACAGACTCACAGTATTATTTATTTACCAAAGCAGACTTCCTATGCGTGTTACTGCAAGGCACAGTAAAGGCTCTCAGTAGCCAGGAAAGAGCCATTTTTTTATGTAATTCGCCATGAATATATTCGGATCGAAAAAAATAATAAAAATTCGGCGAACTGGTAATTCGAATTTTTTTAAAATTTGCTCATCTCTAGTACCAATATATTAAACCGCTTGTTGACAATGAGTCCGATGCACAGTAAGTCTACATATAACAGAACAGATTAAGAATAAATGGTGCATCAGATAAACAAGATGCACAGGGCGATTACATTGAGCTTGCACTGTCACTGCAGTCTCCTTATACTCTCCATGCGGTGTCTGAAAACTCTTCCCATACTGTCCCTGCACTGTCCCTGTCCAATATTCTACAATTAAAAGATTGCTAAAACACTGTCCCTTGCACTTGCCTAGTCTCTCCCTATGCTCAGTTCACAGTAAAATGGCTAGCTTTTATAGTGCTGTGACATCATAGGGGATGGCTAATTGACTGGCCGCATGGCATTATGGGTCATATTTCATTGCCAGGCTTCTCACTTTCACATTGTAACATGTGTAGCCACCATTTTAGGAAAAAAACGATTTGTTATAACAAAATGAGAGTAAATTCGGATTCTTGGCAAATCAAATTCAATTTCTGTACATTATAGACCAGCAAGCATGTTATTAAGTTTGGGGAAAAAATACCAGCCCAGTGAGGCAAAATTGTAATACTATAATAATAATGTAATTGTAATACTAAACACAGCAGACAAAATTGGAGTGCTCACTGGACTAGAGATGAGCAAATTGATACTAATTGAATCAGTTTCATCATTAATTTCACAAAATTTTTTACAAATGAATCTGAAGTTCAAGTGATTCACTTTGAAAGAGTCGTTCAAAACTGCGCTGGACATTTTACATTTAAGATTCAGTAAACTAGTGACGAAACAGGGCAGGGAAGATGAAGATGTAGGATCGCATGACCCCAGAATTGGGCCATGTTGTGGCCCTGCCCACAGTACTTTGAAGTCAGCCTAAGAGCCAATCAGGAGGGAGGATATTTGCTGGTCTATCAGGCTCTGTGTCATCTCTTAAGCACAGAAGCCATTGTGAGCTCAACCACTGATGTGATAAGATATGTCTGTCATGTCTCACAGATCTTCGGTCCAAAAACCTGTTGGAAACTTCAACAGTTTATAAGTGAGCACTAAAATAAGCATATTTTAGTGCTTTAACAGCAGTGTACTATATAATTTGGGCACAGCTAGGGGATGTCCATTTGTACCTGTTTTTTTTTCCCAAAGATAACTCTTGCAATTTTTTTGAATTTATAAGTGAGCACTTCAAAAAGTGTATTTTAGTGTGTCAACAGCACCGTGTATTTTGGTTGGAGCCTGGGTACATCTAATTGCACTTATGTTTTTACTCAAAAACATATTACAATTTTTCTACAGATTATACGTGACCATTGTAATAAGTGTATTTTAGTGCATCAGTTGCAGTGTATTGTATAATTTGTTTAGTGCTCTCATTAAGTGAAACACAGTACCAGACTTTTTTTTTTGGGCTAACACAGTACCATACTTTTTTATTTTTATTATGTATAATTTGGCATGACTAATGGGCATGATCCCTAAAAACAATTCCTTCATTATCAATCCTTTAAAAAGTATTCAAAAAATAACTGTAACTGTAAATAACTGTAGAGATTAAGACATTTCACAGTCAGAATGTATCCATACATGAGCTAAAATGCTCTTAGGAGCCTTGAACTGGATAGTGAAATTATCATAAAACCATCTGATAAGGGTGGAAACTTGGTGAATAGGGATAACGGGAGATGTCAGATACTTCCTTCCGATACAACTACAAAGTTCTTGGTGGATTTAAAATCTATCCTTAGACAAGGATTGGAGAATGGCTTAATTAGTGAAGCTGAATTTAGTTTCCTACTCTCTAAATTACCACAAATTGCAACCCTGTATGGGTTACCAAAAATCCCATTGTGTCAGGTGACACACAAACTGTCCCATTGTGTCATCGTGACACAAAACTGTGGTATTTTCCTCGAAAGTGTGTTTAGACAGTTTGTATCATCTCTTCCATCATTTAAAAGAGACACAATGGACTTCTTTGAGAAGATTGAGACCCCTAATGTAGACCCTACCTGTTTTCTTGTGAGTATAGATGTAAAATCCCTCTATACCTCAATCAAACATGATAAAGGTCTGGCAGCAATCACCTACTACTTAAGTACTCGGGGTATGCAGTATGACAAGTATAATCAATTTATTCTTAGCCTTCTTGAATTCACCCTTACCCATAACTTTTTTCAGTTTCAAGTTTGCGGATCCGCAAAACATCTTGCCAACAGCCCTATAGAGATGCCTATACTTGCCCGCAATTGCGGGCAAGAATAGGACATGCTCTATATTTTTGCGGAGCCGCCGTCCGGAAGATCGGCGGAGCGCTCCGCAAATGCGGATGCGGAGAGCACAGTGTGTGCTCTCCGCATCCATCACGTCCCCATTCAAAATGAATGGGTCCGCATCCGTTCCGCAAATTTGAGGAACGGATGCGGACGTAAATTGCGGACGTGTAACTTAGGCCTTAATGCACTTTTTTACCATCAGTTCAGGGGACAGCTATGGGAGCCCTTGTGCCCCAACATATGCAAATCTCTTCCTGGGCTGGTGGGAGGATAAAAGTGTATTTCTTGATCAACAAGAGTGGTGGAATGAGAAAAGTCTCTTCTGGACTCATTATATAGATGATATCTTTTTGATCTGGAATGGTAGCAAGGATGAATTCTGCAGACTTATTCAGACTTTGAACACCAATGAGATAGGGCTCACCTTTACATTTGAAATATAAACAGAATCTATAACTTTCCTTGATGTAGTAGTGATCATATAGCAGGATGACAAGTTAGTGAAAACCGTATTTAGGAAACCTACAGCTACCAACAATATTTTTCATTGGGACAGTCACCATCCACCTGCTCTTAAAAAAGGCATCCCAAAGGGGCAATACCTGTGTATGCGCATGAATTGCTTTAATCGTGAACATTTCTATCTTAAATCTAAGAATATATTTAAGAGACTTTCACAAAGGGGCTATCCCCAATCAACCCTTAGGGATGCCTTTAAACAAGCACAGATGCGAAAGAGAAGTGACCTTCTCATCCCTTAGACCAGTGTTTAGAAGGATAAGGGTTTGATTCGTCTTATTTCACTAATATTTGGGCGAATATTAATCATATATTCGCGAATACGCGAATTCGCCATCTTCGCTCATAATTTTTTTTAATGCGAAGATTGCAATGTAAAATTCACTTACTGCACATGCGAAAAAGGGGTGTGGTCCAGTTTTCAAACTACCCGAAGTTTGAGGAGATTGGAAAACATGGTTGTCAGCAATTTTCGCAACAGTATGGAAGAACTCCTGATTACTGTAAGTAATTTGACATTACAGCACTGTATTTAATTACATGTCACATGCATGTCAGAACAATTGCTTTATATACAGAGTGTTATAAAATATTTGCGATTGTGAAAATCGCCACTTACTGTATGATGCGAATGTTTTTCGCAATACATACAACTTTACATTTTATCAGGTCTAAGTAGATTTTACTGATTGATGCACTAAGTATTGTTGTGACATCACAGCACTATGTCTGTAGCATGTATGTATGGACAGCATAGAAATATCTCTCACATGCCCATTGCACATCCATTTTCCTGCCACACACTATATACCCCCCCCCCCACACACACACACACACAAACACAGTCTATAGATTAGAGTTTGTGTCCTGTTGATCAGGACTCAGGAGAAGCTTTCTTTGTCGTACCGCCAGTATTTGCTGGTTCATTTAGAGTTACCCAGGGTGCACCACGGGGAGGCGAACCAGTTTTACACCCCATACTGTACCGTCACTTCACTAGACAGGTACATCTCTGCTCAGCTGGTCACACCCCACACACAAATAATCTCAATACAATACAATCTTATAACGGTAACATTAAATCTAATATTTCCACTTCAAAGACTTAAATACTTTTTGATGTTTTGTTGAGGACATTATTTTCAATAGTTGCATTAAAAAACATTAGGATTATATGCTTGCGTCTTTATCCTGCAGCGCATGTTGGAGAGGGGCTATGACCGGACCCAGGTCCAGACTGAGAAGCAGAGGATCGTGAGGGAGATCCGTTTCAAGCTCCTAAGGAAGTTCAATGGCAGGCACCCTAAGATGGCCATATTAAAGAAATGGTCCGATTTGAAGAGGAGGAACTCAGAGCGGATCAGAGAGATCTGTGACAGAATATGCACAGGTACAATGCTTACATTACTTTTGTATCTCCACAACACTCTAATGTACATATACAGTTTTGAAAATAAGTATTTAATCCCTTTACAAATGATTACTTAGTACCTGATGTGACAAATTGCAAATCAGCAGGTTACATCATACATCTCTACCTCGCCATGAGTATATATATATTTATACAAACAGAGAGGTACAGATATATGATGTAACCGGCTTATTTCTTGCGATTTACACACACACATATATATATATACATAAACTGCAATAATCATTCTGTATTCCAGTAAAAGGCCCCGTCCATCATTACATTACATACATCCCATGCTTAATTTGCATTTGTTATGAGTTCTGAGTAGTGTTGAGCGAGCATGCTCGGCCGAGTACCGGTTCGGCTCGAGAACGCTATGCTCGGCAGATCCGAGCACTCGGCACAAGTGCTCAAGCGCCATGCTCGAGTCTCCTCCCCGCATGTTTGGTGCTTGCTAAGCAGCCAATAAACGTGCAGGTAAGTATTGCCATCACTGTAATGCCATTAGACATGTTTTCTACTGGCATTACAGTGATTGGCTGGCCGGAACGCGTCATCGGGTGCTTTTAAGGACTATTGTTAGAGATGGCAGACAGCCAAAATTGTTTTGGGGTAATTATTTTTATTTTTTTGGGCAGGAGACTGTTAGTGACATTTTCTGTATTCCACAAACTCTGCTTGCTGTGAGCAGTGAGACGCAAATCTACACCTATATCTAGACTGTGTGCGACCTATATTTAATTCAAATACCAGTGACAGTCATTTTCTGTATTCCACAAACTCTGCTTGCTGTGAGCAGTGAGACGCAAATCTACACTTATATCTAGACTGTGTGCGGCCTATATTTAATTCAGACAGTCATTTTCTGTATTTCACAAACTGTGCTTGCTGTGAGCAGTCAGACGCATATCTATACTTATTTAGAGACCGTGTCAGCGTCCTCAGTGATCCCTCAGTGCTTTACAACTACTGGGTGTCCAAGCTGGACATGTGGCACGAACTGGCGCTCTACACCTTGGAGATGCTGGCCTGCCCTGCCGCCAGCGTTTTGTATGAGTGGATATTTAGTGCTGCTGGTGGCAATATAAGCGTATCCGACTGTCAACTGAAAATGCTGACAGGTTGACTCAGATAAAAATTAACAAGGTCTGGATTGCCCCTGACTTCTCAACTCGACCAGAGGAGAGCTGAGCAGGTTGACTTCCTCCACAAAAAAAGGGTATATGGTTGAATCTTCCTTTTCTCATCCTCCTCGTCCAACATATCTACATGCTTAATTGTCGCATATAATGCCATCGCTTACATGCCTTCTTATATAATTTTTCGGATGGTTAGCTCACCCGCAGGCCCTCACATAAATAATGTTTTCGATGGTAAGCTCATCCACAGGCCCTCGCATATAATTTTTCAGATGGTCAGCTCACCCGCAGGCCTTCATCCATAATGTTTTAGATGGTCAGCTCAGCTGAAGACCTTCACCCCTAATGTTTTAGTGGGTCACCAGCAGGCCATCAATCATACTTTACCTCTCCTCCTGTATAACATTTGCTCATCCTAAATACCCATGACATTCCCTGTAATTTTTTTGTACTCGTTATAATGACAGGCTCTCTTAAGAGTCCTGTATTGTTATTTATCGTCACTACCTCACTGAGGCGGTACTGGGAAATTGGAGCCCCCCCGCCTGCCTTTCTTGGAAGTGGTAGCCGTGGCCATCCCTCAGGCTCCCTCTCCGTAAGCGAACCCTGATTCCCCATTACTCGTGGTCACCATGGTAGGCGCATAAAAGAACATCAAAAGTTGAAAGAGCAGACATCGATAGATCATCAACATCACAGGGACATGCGATCAGCTTAGAAGTTATCTAGAGTTAACAAAGCAGAAGTAGACCCTCACCTACAATTTTATATACACTGTCACTGGTCAGCTCAATGTCCACTCTATTCCTCTTACAAGTTTATTGTCATCAGATGATAGTCCGGTCAACACAATCAAAGCTACCGGCCATCCCTCTTAGTCATGGCCCTAGTTCCGAAAATCATGAAAATTTTTGTCTGAACTTGCTATTTATATAAAAGCAAATATACAGGAAAGAATGTTTCCTAACAATTTTTCATCTAAAATCGCTCTTATCTTCGGTTTTGTGAGTTTTATGGTCAGTCTGTAAACGTGACGTACAACTTGGGCAACATCGTTCCCAGCAGCGACATTGTAGTCCAAGATGCATCCAGACATCCTCCCCATGCTTTCCCCGACCCATTTCGGTGGTGTTTCCATCAATTTATGACTTTTTCCTATGAGCCAGGCACCCTCCCCTCTTCAGAGCAGGGGGTGCCTAGTTTAATACTCGGGTTCTCTCACTGACTTCTATAGGGCTCGGGTGCTCGGTAGAGCACCTGAGCATCCCGATGTGCTCGGGCAGAGCACCCGAGCACCAGAGCATCGTGGGGCTCGATCATCAGTAGTTCTTTGTCTAGTTGTTTGTCTAAATTCTGAACATTGTGTGATTACAGGGGTTCCCGTTCCCTCTGTCCACCGCAGGCCTTCGACAAAGGATCTGGAGGTGGTCGAGTTGTCCGCCGAGGAGGAGGAGAGAGAGGAGGGAGAGCAGGCTGGACCCTCCCAGCAGCAGCAGCATGAGGTGCCAGCCCCGTCCTGATGTGGGCGAAGAGGTGTAAGTGGAAGAGGCTGGATCCTCCCAGCAGCCAGATCCCCCCCCCCCAGCTCCTGATGACGATGAAGAAGAGGAGGACGTCACCTGCCCCCGCCAGGAGGGTAAATATTTGCACGTAGCAATATAATTCTGTATTCATGCCACTTAATCTGAATTGCAAGTAATTTTTTTTTTTTTTATCCTAATTAATAAATAATTAAATGTGGCAGATGCAGCAGGAGCACGAAGTCGCCATGCATGAGATGCAGAGTCTGATGTCCAAGCAGATCCAGAAGATGGAGGCACTGCACCTCAAACGGATGAAGGAGATGTTGGAACTTTATGACCAACTGAAAAAGTTGCCAAAGAGGCTTGTTTGTAAACAAATATTTTTGCGGTTGCTTCTGTTTTTTTTTATTGTTTTGTTTTCACGTAAGTTTGAACGATAATGTTGCAGTAAGGCCCCTTTAGTCCAGGGTCAAACTCATCAGGATCAGGACAGACAGTAGCTGCAGCAGGTAAATGGTAACGGTGTAGTATAAGGCCTATACATAGCTGGGCCAAAATCATCAGGACAGACAGCAGCATGTAAAAGGGAACAGGGTAGTATAAGGCCTACACATACCTCAGCCAAAATTATCAGGACAGACAGCAGCAGCATGTAAATGGTAATGGGGTAGTATAATGCCTACACATAGCTCGGCCTAAAGAATCAGGACAGACCGTAGCAGCATCATGTAAATGGTAATGGTGTAGTATAAGGCCTACACATACCTCGACCAAACTCATCAGGACAGACAGCAGCAGCATGTAAATGGTAACGGGGTAGTATAGGCCTACACATAGCTGGGCTAAACTTAGTCAGAACAGACAGGAGCCGATTCTTTGTTTGTAGCAGGAATGGGCCCTCGCCAGCCCGGGGCAACACCAAAAATAAACTTATACAGCAGCAGGTTTTTTGTCTACAGCAGGAATGTGTTCCCATGCAAACAAATTGCAATACATTGCTTTTACCATTTTTTTTTCAAAGGATTTTGAAAGCCCACAATTTTTTTTTTTTAATATATATATATATATATATATATATATTTATATTTATATATATATACACACATACATAACTATTAATAATTGAATTACAATTAATGTGTTTGATTAGTATTGTGTCCCAAAAAAAGTTGGTAAAATTTTTTTTTTTTTACATAATATACAAGTATACATAATGTGAAGAGACCATTAACGTCATGTAAATTCATAATATGTGCTTAATTTAGCAAAATTACATTTTTAAAAATTATGTCCAAAACCAATTGTATCATTACAATATCAGGTGTCATAATAGAGGGGGCCAAAAAGTAACCAGTATAGATCCAATATAGTGTCCCGTTTCTTTAACAGCGCATTTTGGTGCATTGCTTCAGCATTACATAAAGAAACATGTGATCGCATCGAAGAAGGAACACACACACAGGCCGCAAGTGTCCATAGACAGGTCGTTTACATGATAACAGATCACGTGTTCGCACCTGAAATTGAACGCAAGCTGAGCCACAAACGTATCCTGTCTATGCGGTCACATGATAGCACCTATGGAAATGAGAAGAATAACTCTCAAAATAATGACATGGCTTCAAGAATATTATATATACCACAGTTTATATTGCAAAGTTAAAAGCTGTGATTATATAAAATCGCATGTGCAAATTATCATTTCATATTTGTCAAGAAGTCATATAAAATGTAAAAATGTTTCCATTCCCAAAACCGGATTACCACACTGATGAGTATAACGCTAGTCACATCCACCCATGTGGAGAGGTCAACATGGAAGTCAGGCATCCTGTTCAGGACGACAGACAACACCATGTTCGAACCTAAATTCTGATTAAAACAAACAAGAAAATAATAAAATGTAATTAGGTTCCTCAATCAGTCCTGTACAATGTTAATTGCACAAGACCTTTTGCCAAGGGAAGCCCACATGCGGTCCCCGCCTAGTTTTAGTAAGAACCACACCAGGGCCGCCCGGAACCCAAGTAAAGCAAAATTATAACATATAAAATGAAATAAAGTAAAAAAACGTTTTTTGGGTGAATGAAGCGTAAAACCACATGATTGTATTTTATTCAAACAAATCTTTATATATATATATATATATATATATATATATATATATATATATAAATATAAATATATTGACAATATATGATGAACAGAGCACATGCGCAAAAATGAAGCATGCACACCATTTTAAGAGAATCCTAATACTCGATAGTTGATAAAGTCCAACGGCGAATGAGTGGTCCATGCTGGTTGTCCTCAGCCTGATCAGGACAGACAGCAGCAGCAGGTAATTGTTAAGGGTAAAGTATAAGGCCTACACCTAGCTCGACCAAACTCAGCAGGAGCAGGACCGACTGCAGCAGGTAAATGGTAACGCTGTAACATAAGGCATACACATAGCTGGGCCTAACTCATCAGGAACAGAACAGATAGCAGCAGGGAAATGGTAACGCTGTAGTATAAGGCATACCCATAGCTGGGCCTAACTCAGCAATATCAGGACAGACAGCAGCAGCTGGTAAATGAAAATGCTGTAGTATAAGACATACACATAGCTGGGCCTAACTCAGCAGGAACAGAACAGACAGCAGCAGGGAAATGGTAACGCTGTAGTATAGGGCATACACATAGCTGGGCCTTACTCAGCAATATCAGGACAGACAGCAGCAGGGAAATGTTACCGCTGTAGTATAAGGCCTACATATAACTCAGCATGATCAGGACAGACAGCAGCATCAGCAGGTACATGGTAATGGTGGAGTCTAAGGCCTACACATAGCTCGACTTAACTCAGCAGGAACAGACCGCAGCAGGAATATGTTCCCAGGAATGGGCCCCCACCAGACCGGGCAACACCAAAAATAAACTTAGACAACTTGGACAGCAGCAGGTTCTATGTTTGCAGCAGGAATGTGTTCCCAGGAATGGACCCCTTCCAGACCGGGGCAACAGCAAAAATATACATAGACACCTCTGACAGCAGCAGGTTCTTTGTTTGCAGCAAGAATGTGTTCCCAGGAATGGGCCCCCACCAGACCGGGGCAACACCAAAAATATACATAGACACCTCTGACAGCAGCAGGGTCTTTGTTTGCAGCGGGAATGTGTTCCCAGGAATGGGCCCCCACCAGACCAGGCCAACACCAAAAATAAACTTGGACACCTCTGCCAGCAGCAGGTTCTTTGTCTAGAGCAGGAATGTGTTTCCATGCATGAAAAATACTATATTTTCCTTTGACAAAATTTTGGCATCAGGTCGGTGCCAGCTTTAGAATAGTAGCTGAGGTAGGTAGCCAGAAGAAGCCTCTCTTTTGTCAAGGTTTGGGTGAGGCAGCATGGATGATCTAATCTGATGCACAAGGTGCATCATGCCTCTATCTCGACGCAGCGCCCACACGCTGAGCCACAGAGACCACTCGTCCACCTCTCTCTCTAATTCATGTGACTCTTGTGACCAAGTTCCATTTGTGA
This sequence comes from Bufotes viridis, assembly GCA_033119425.1. Taxonomy (NCBI): domain Eukaryota; kingdom Metazoa; phylum Chordata; class Amphibia; order Anura; family Bufonidae; genus Bufotes; species Bufotes viridis. Next base: position 100,026,254 of record CM065592.1, on the reverse strand, counting down.
CCGAAACGTGAAGAAAACAGTCACATTCTAATTATTGACAATTGTTCTTTGTAATTTTGCTTCTTTTGGAGGACTTGTCAAAATAACCCCTTTTCTTGCATATAATCCTTGAGTGTGTGGTGGTTCTCTTTTTCATTGTTCATCCCGTAGTCCTGGCAACTGACAAATAACGTGGCATCCTCAAAGGGCCAGAGCAAACGGCAGGTGTCACGCATGAGCTGCCACTCGCTGACTTCAAAGTTACACAGGGGAGAACTCCTGTCTGCTTTTATCATTAAGAAATCGTTTATGGCCTTTCTCTGTTCGTATAGTTGGTCTAACATATGGAGGGTGGAATTCCTACGGGTGGAAACGTCGCATATCAGCCTTTGTTGGGAGAAGCCGTTCTGCCACTGCAGCTGAAGGAGGGTGTGCTTTGCAGAATACGATTGGCTGGAGTGCATGCAAAGTTTCAAGTCCATTTTTAGGATGTTTTGCAGATGGATGGAAGACTTCAGGAACCATTTGACAACCAGATTGAACACGTGTACCATGCATGGTGCATGGCTTAGCCCTCATTGACACAGCGCCAACACAATGTTCTTCCCGTTGTTGGGCACCATGGTTCCGATTTTCAGTTTTCGCAGAGAAAGCCTGGATTCGATTTCTTGATGCAGGACACGGAGCAGTTCCTCCCGTGTGTGACTCCGTTCACCCAGGGAAACAAGGTGCAGCACAGCGTGACACCGCCATGCCCTGCACATGTGGTATGCTGAAGGGCCCCTGTGTATTGTTCCTGCAGTGGAGGCTGAGGACACGGTGGAGGATAAGAAGACATTGTCATTGTCTGCAGAGGCAGACATTGTCACAGGACCAACGTGACTTGGAGGCGAAAGTGGCGTCATCTAGTCAAGTTGTTGGTGTGGCTGTGCAGGAACCACATTTACCCAGTGGGCTGTAAAGGACATGTATTGTCCCTGCCCGTAGTTACAGTTCCACGCGTCGGAGCTGCCATGCACTTTGGCAGACACTGGCCCACCTTCTGTTATACATGTGTGTGCAAGGCTGGAACTGCCTTTTTGGCAAAGAAATGATGGCTTGGGACTCTCCATCTCAGCTCGGCACAAGCCATCAGTTTTCTGAAAGGTGCAGAGTCGATCATTTGAAAAGGGAGGGACCGCTGGGTTGCTGGTAAAGACACGACCGCTAGATGACATTGGTAGCTCAGGCTTCTCGCTGTGACCCCTGCTGCCATGCCCCCTTACACTGCTGTGACCTGTGCCTGCACCAGAAACATTTACGCCTCTGCCACTCCCCAGTGCAGGGCCTGGCACTTCTCTGTATGACATATTGTTAGATAAAATAATCCAATGTTAAATTAAATATTTTTTATTTCACCTCTTATACACAGCAAATAGGGCTTCAAAATATATCACTGCACCACAGAACGTCAATTAGGCTAAAAAAAAATTCTAGTTTTAACCAACAGGCTTTTCAACAGATATATGCAACGCAGGAAGGCAAATATATATTTTTTTCGACACTAATACACGACAAACAGGGCTTCAGAATATATCACTGCACCGCAGAAGTCAATTAGGCCCAAATTTTTTTCTACTTTTACACAACAGGCTTTTCAACAGATATATGCAACACTGGACGGCAAAATATATTTTTATTTGGCACTAATACACGGCAAACAGAGCTTCAGAATTTATCAATACCCCGCTGAGCGGCAAATATATTTTACTTTTGCCACTAATACACAACAAAAAGGGCTGTAATTTTCACCCTTCACCATTCAACGGCAAAAAAGCCCTTTTTCCCACTAATACAAGCAAAAAAATGCTTTAGAACATATAACTGCACCGCACAACGGCAAATAAAACGTAGAACTGCACCACTGAGCGGCAAAGATATTTTTCCTTTTTCAACTAATACACGGAAAAAAGGGCTTTAAAACAGGTAACTGCATCACTGAGTGGCAAATATTTTTTTCTTTTTCCACTAATACACAGAAAAAAGGGCTTTAAACAGATAACTGCACTGCTGAATGGCAAATATATATTTTTTCTTTTTCCACTAATACACAGAAAAAAGGGCTTTAAAACAGATAACTGCACTGCTGAGAAGCAAATATTTTTATTCTTTTTCCTCTAATACACAGAAAAAAGGTCTTTAAAACAGATGACTGCACCGCTGAGCGGCAAATATATTTTACTTTTGCCACTAATACACAACAAAAAGGGCTGTAATTTTCGTTCTTCACCATTCAACGGCAAAAAAGCCCTTTTTCCCACTAATGCAAGCAAAAAAATGCTTTAGAACATATAACTGCACCGCACAATGGCAAATAAAACGTAGAACTGCACCACTGAGCGGCAAAGATATTTTTCCTTTTTCAACGAATACGGAAAAAAGGGCTTTAAAACAGTTAACTGCATCACAGCAGCAAATATTTTTTTTCTTTTTCCTCTAATACACAGAAAAAGGGGCTTTAAAACAGATAACTGCACCACACAACGGCAAATAAAAAGTAGAAATATTGCCTTCTAATACACCCTGTTAATGCCTGTATCAAACAGCACTTACACCCTAATAAGACAGGTTTGCTGGAATTACAGAGCTGTATAATGGCAATTTGGATCCCCAGTCAGTGCAGCAAGGTGTAATAGGATTGTACCTATTATCCAGACTGTCACCTCCCCGACTGAACCATGTTCAACACAAATGCTAGTAGAATGATTCCTCCCTATCCTTTCACCACCTTGAGTAATCTTTCCCTGCAGTTTTAAATAGTTTTTTTTTACCACTATCAAGTCTTTCCTCTAGTGACGAACAAGCAAAGAACAGCAATTCTAGCATTTGTTTTTTGTATTTTTTTAAATTATTCACCATGTGGGATAAAATTGTTATTTAAGTTTTAAACATTTATTTGTCCCACAAGGGGACTTTGACAGGTGGTCCTCTGATCACTTCTATTATAAACTTTTCCACGTGTCCAGTACAGTGTATTATACTGTTCGTACTATACATTTGCAGGGTCACTGATGCCTGACAGAGGGTGCCCCCTCTCTGTAAACCACTTACTGTACATGCCATGGTCACTATTGACCATGGCATCTCTGGGCTTAAATGGCACAGATTGGCCCTTCTGTTAATCCAGTCCTTTAAAGCAAGAGCCCGACTTTCATTTGAGAACCAAGCCCCTGCTCTTTGCTGCATGGGAAACTCGTGCAGCACATAGAATAGGCTGCTTTAAAAACATCACGGCCCAGCCTAAGGCCATTAGTACCCACTGTAAAAAGGCGAATTGGTGGTCACTAATATCAAATAGTCACAAGTTGCCATGTAGCACTTACCTTACATTCTTAAAACTTTTTACCAACACAAAAGATCAAGTGATTCATTCTCCTCTCCATTTTTTACCAGTTTGAAAGTTAACTTAGATAGCTGCCAAAGGCTATTCTTCCCGACTTCCCTCCCCCATACACGCCCAGCTCATGAGTATGTTCACCTTTACTATAAAAAGGTAGGCTTCTTTCACATGTCAGTGAATCACAAATGTACCCATTAATGTTGTGTTTATTTACCATAGCTCAGTGGAAAACCCACAGCGACATGCACTACCTTGGTCCGTTAAAAACGATCTTTGAAATATATGGTTCCGTGAAAATCACTGAAACAAGATATGTAGATGGAATTCATGTGGCAAAAATTGCCACTGAATGCAATATGTCCGAACACACAACTCATCATTCTTTAGCTAAGAATGGGCTACAACTGCAGAAAACCAATTTGAGTGCCATTGTTGTCTAAGGGAAACAGCTAGTCAAAACTGCAGTGCGCAAAAGAGCACAAAAACAGGATCACCATGCAGTGGAAAAACATTATCAATCATATGAATCCAGATTTCTGTTGCAACATGCTAATGGGAAGATCAGAATCTGACACAAACAGTATAAATCAATTAACCCTGTCAGGTGTCAATTGTTCAGGCTTGTGGAGAAAGAGTAATAGTGTTTGGAATCTTTTTTCTTAGCAGACACCGAGTCCTTTGATACCTGTGGGTCAACATTTGGACAGTAGGGCTTACCTAAGCATTGCCGACCAAGTTCATCCCTTCATGGCTGACCAAATGGGCCTGTAATCATGGATTGGTTCAAGGAACATAATAGCAACTTGTCCTTGCTTTCCTAGACTTCACAGTCAACAGAGCTTAATTTTATGTACTCATTTTATATAGTGCTGACATATTTCCAGCAGTTTACAGACATTATCATCACCAGCTGTTCCCAGTGAGGATCACAATCTAAGTTCCCTATCAGTATGTCTTTGGAGTGTTGGGGGATACCGGAGTACCCAGAGGAATCCCACACAAACAGAGGGAGAAAGCACACACTCCATGCAGATGTTGTCCTTGGCCAGATTTAAACCTAGGACCTCAGCAGTGAAAGGCACTAGTACTAACCACTGAGCCACCGTGCTCCATGCTGCCCACAGAAACTCTTTAGAGAGAGGTAGAACAGACTGTTAACAGAGAGGTAGAACAGTACATGTGAGTACCATTGAGTTTGTGGCAGCTGTAAGAAGTTATCCTGTCAATGTGGGTAAATATTCCCACAGAATGATTCCAACACCAAATGGAATCTACTGTATGCCAAGATTGCAATGCGCCGCCTCCCGAGGGCCCTGTCATGTTGCAGGTTTTGTGGAATGCGGAGTGTTGTGGTGCGGCCTACATGTGTCTTTAATTGTCACAGTGCTCCTACCTTGATACAGCGGGAACCCAGGCTTTGGCTCCATAGCATTAAAGAGGGGAATAGTTGAGTTAGGGGATGAAGAAAAAATAACTTTAGTCCAGACCTAGATGTGAAGTTCAACAGCAGCTTTACTTGGGTAAACGATTCCAGACAATTTTCAGTCTTTTCTTATGTAACCCTGTGAAGTGACACAGGCTGCATTATCTGAAATGCCCAGTAGATGGCAGATGGACTCAGTATGCTGTTAATAAAACATTGAGCATTGATCACATGACCTGCTGAAATCAGTCACATGGATTGTGGCATCATCGCAGGTCCTGTTAGGATACTTCCGGCACAGCTCTGAGGAAGGAGGTCCTGGAAGATCTTCTAGAAGTTACGACATGCTCAGCCAGAGAGGGGACATGTGTCTAGTTGTGAGAGACTGCAGCCCAGAGATAGAACCTTGCTGACAGAACTTGCTTCACCCAAGATCACACCTGCTGAGAGAGGGACCTGCTGGCAAAGACAAGCATTGAGTCCAGACGTCTGGTGAATCCAGTAAGAGGAGAATGCTGCTGACTGACCTGGTTAATTGTGTTATGAGGGTAAGTCAAACCTCTCCCTGTATCACCACAGGGCACCTGTCTCCCCACTCACAGTAAAGACTCTGAGGTCCAGTGACGGACATTACACAGCTCAGGCTGCTTCAGTGACCCTGCGGAGCAGGACTTATAAGGGCCCCAACTCTTCTATGTGCACCAACGGCCACTAGGGCGAAGATAAAGGGGTGGGATGCAGATGTGCTGGTGGGTGGGTGAGGAAAAATCCACATTGCATTGTTATCTGTGTTACTCTATTGTATTTTCCTATGTATGTTGGTTCATTTGCTACGTACTATATAAAGTTAATTCCAGTTAGGCTGTGTCAGTCTCATTGCACCAAGTATGTTCCCAGTGGGACCCCACATCCCTACCCCGGATGCTCCACTGGGTGGAGGCACTGCCGCAGACATGTACCCCAGCTCCCAGATAGCAGAGGCTCAGGATCCGCCTGTCAGGCATAGTGAGTTAACTAGGTTTAGGGACCCCAAAGACACTAGGGGGCGTCCTCAAACCCCCGTTACATATGGAGGCACTGCTGAGATTCATTGGGGTACAACCAGTGAGAATAGGTTAAATCCTCAGGCCACTCCCTCCTTTGCAAAAGAGTGGGCCCAGCAAAGAAATGTACCATTACAGCAAGCTGTGATGTTATGCAAAGTCCCATCCTGCTGTGAGATGAATCACGTCATCTTGTGCATAGAAATTCAACTGGGAATAGAAATGGCGACTGTCAGGGATATCCTGCAGGATTCTGAAGGCCAAACTTACATGTTAATATATTGTCATACGAACTTGGGAGACCATGAGATGCCTACCAACATTCATTTATATGGAGCCCCGGATGAAGGATGCTCCTTAGTGTACGCTCTCCTTGATAAGAAAGAAAGGGTCTCACTGCAACAACCCTTTTAATTAGAACAGAGAGATTATGTCACAGAAAATTATTCTAAGCTCCTGACTCCCATCTCCGGAAAGGCCGGAGCCATTCCTAAACAAGCTGCCCATCCTCCTAGAGGACAGGGGATGATTACTCCTAAAGCAGAATCTCATCCATCTACAGCATTACTGAAACCAGACAACCCTGAAGTACGCACCCTGCCTACAGGAGGTAGTGATGTATCGGACATACTACAGAAACTCTCAGAAGCCATAGTGACCGCAAACTAAAGGTGTTTTCTGGGAATCAGCCTGTTCCTTCAGGAGAAGAGCCTTTTGAGGTCTGGAAGGATAATGCTATGCAGTTGTTGGAGGAATGGTCTTGTACGGATACCATAAAGAAACAGCGGTTGGTGGAGAGTCTTCGTTTTCCCGCTACAGACATGATAAGACTGTACAAGGGAGTAAATGGGCAAGCTACTGTGCACGACTATGTACAAGTTTTACAGGATGCTTATGGGAAATCAGAAGATTTGGATGATCTGTTGGTTAAGTTCCTAGCCACTAAGCAGAAGGAGCATGAAAAAGCCACTGACTATATCAACCGGTTACAGCTATCGCTTGGAAAGTTATTCCATAAAGGTGCAGTCACTGCCTCTGAGTTGGATGCTCGGCTATCTAAGCAAATTCAGAGAGGTGGTTTGACCAATAATCCAGTTATGATTCTGCTGAGAGCCAAGTTGGATGATAAAGTTCTGCCTTATTCCACATTAATAAATACAGCCAGGAGATTGGAAGACCAGACGTGTCCACCCCTACAGAAGGAGAAAGAGGATACAGAACTGTCAGCTCTTAGGAAGAAGGTGGCTGAATTGGAGCTCTTATGCAAATCACCACCAGAGAGAGCAGATCCTCCCCCTGGAAGTGGGGGGGCAACACAGGAAGACTCAGAAAAAAACTGTTTCCTGAGGATTCACCCCGCCGAAGGGACTGCTTTAAATGTGGAAAGTCAGGGCATTTTCAGCGGGAGTGCCCTGCGAATTCCATGGAGGTGGATGTGGAGGTGCTGGCAACCGAGCTTGAGGAGACTCAAATGACCAGGTCTTACAAGCGAAGGAAGACCCGGCCTACATATAGTTTATCGGTAGGGGCCAAGATTGGGCCTAAATCTTTGATACACGTGCAAGTAGAAGGAATTCATGCTTCAGCATTGCTAGATACAGGTTCTCAAGTCACCATTATCTACAGAGACTTCTATGAACGTCATTTGAAACACATTCCTATGGAACCTGCAGGAGAGTTTCAGCTATGGGGCGTTGGGTCTCAAGCTCAACCTGTGGAGGGATGCATAAAAGTGACCATAACTATTCCCCAGTTAAACACCAGGATGATATGTCCTATGGAGCTGGAAGCTTTGATATGCCCTGCAGCCAAGAAAGTGTGTGCCCCAATAATATTGGATACTAATGCAAAGATGGTACAGGATGTATTCAAGGCCTATCTGACAGAAGTGGGAGAGGTCTCCTTAGACCGACTGATGGAGGTCAGCCCTGTCCTAGGAAAAGAGTGTAGACGACTAGCCCTTGAAACAAAACCAGGGTCGTGCCACTATTCAGGAACAGAACCTGCATTTGTGAAGCCTGGTGAGACCAAAACCTTACGAGCCATAGCCTCAATGCACCATGAAATGTTGGGGGGAACTGGACAATACCTTATTGAGTCTCTGCCTGAAGAGTATCAGAAGAAGGGGTGGACTCTCATACCTGAGGTAAAAGATTGTCGAAAAAGGTGGTGTCGGAGCTTTCCTGTGATGGTACAGAATTTAACCCCCTCAGAAATCCGGATTGATCGTCATCAGAAGATTGGTGTGATACACCTTTTAGATCAATTTTCGTCCATCATGTCTGTGAGTGCAGAGCAGAAGGATCATGTGAAAGCACCTTTAGATTTTGATCTAGAAGATTCTCCTCTACCACAGGAGTGGAAAGACATCCTTCGTTCAAAACTGGCCACCCGAGAGGGAGTGTTCTCCAGAGCAGAGATGGACGTGGGGTGTTCTAAGAGTGCCACCCATGCTATAAGACTTGCTGATCCTACTCCTTTCAGAGAAAGGTCAAGAAGAATACCCCCTCGAGATGTGGAAGATGTCCGGGACGTACTCCAGCAGATGGAAGGAGCAGGCATCATCACAGAGTCCCGGAGCCCCTATGCCTCACCTATTGTGGTAGTAAAAAAAAAGAATGGTTCAGTTCGGCTATGTGTGGACTATCGTACTCTGAACAAGAGGACTGTGCCAGATCAGTACACTTTGCCCCGGATAGAGGATCTTCTGAACGCCCTATCTGGCAGCCAGTGGTTCAGTGTGCTTGACTTGAGGTCTGGATATTATCAGGTACCCATGAAGAAGGAGGATCAGGAAAAGACAGCTTTCATCTGCCCTTTGGGGTTCTTCCAGTTTACCAGAATGCCACAGGGAGTCACAGGAGCTCCTGCTACTTTTCAGAGGCTGATGGAGAAAACTGTGGGGATATGAATCCCAAAGAGTGTCTAGTGTATCTAGATGACCTAATTGTTTTCGGGAAGACACCAGAGGAGCATGAACAAAGATTGCTAAAGGTGTTGGATCGACTTCAAGCTGAAGGCCTGAAGCTATCAGTGGACAAATGCCGATTTGCCCAGAACTCTGTCACTTATGTGGGGCACATAGTCTCCGCTGAAGGAGTAGCCACAGATCCTGCTAAAATTGAAGCAGTGTTGAATTGGCCAAGACCAAATAACATCAGTGAGTTGCGGTCCTTTCTCGGATTCTGTGGTTACTACCGAAGGTTCGTGAAAGACTACTCAAAGATTGCTCGAGAGTTACATGACCTACTGAAGATTACCTCTGACGTAAAGGGTGCTAAGGCACCATATCCTAAAGACCCCTTTGGAGAGAAATGGACTTCAGGATGTGAAGATGCCTTTCTGAGATTGAAGAAGAGACTTACAGAAGCTCCTGTCTTAGCCTATGCAAACCCTGAGAAACCATATATCCTCCATGTGGATGCCAGTATGGAAGGCCTAGGGGGTGTACTGCACCAAAGTTATCCAGAAGGATTGAGGCCGGTGGCTTACATAAGTAGAAGTCTTACAGGTGCAGAGAAGAACTATCCAGTCCATAAATTCGAATTTCTGGCACTCAAGTGGGCCATCGTGGATAAGCTGCATGACTATTTGTATGGAGCAACATTCGAAGTAAGGACTGACAACAATCCACTTACCTACATCCAGACTACAGCTAAGCTGGATGCCACAGGACATAGGTGGTTGGCTGCCTTGTCAAGCTACAGTTTCAGCCTGAAGTACAAGCCTGGGCCCAAGAATGTCAGCGCAGATGCCCTGTCCCGCAGACCTAGACTCCCTCATCACCAAGAAGAAGAGGAGTGGGAAGAGATCCCTGGGCCGGGGGTAGGAGCCTTTTGTCAGATGTATGTGGTGGCCGAGAGTCAAGAAGAATTTGCCGAGCTAAGAGGGATAGACTCCATTAGCCACTCTCCAGAAGCCGTGCCTGAGGTGTTCCATGCTCCAGTTATGCTTCAACAGTGGTTCAGTATAACCACAGAAGAGAAGAAGAAGGCGCAAGCGCAGGACTGGTATATTGGGATAGTTATCAGAGCAATAAAGACTAAGAATCCTAAATTGCTGACTTCTCTACCTGTGAGTCAAAGAGAATTATACCGAAGAGAATGGAGCCGACTACATCTCGAAGATGGAGTACTCTATAGGGTCGTGAAGTATCATGATCACCCTGACAGAAAACAATTGGTACTACCGCACAGATACCGTGGCATGGTCCTGAGAGCTCTCTACGATCAACATGGGCATCTCGGGGTGGACAAGACCTATGGCCTAGTACAAGATCGGTTCTATTGGCCTCGCATGAGGGAACATGTCGAGCAACATGTAAAGACATGCAGGAGGTGTATCCAGAGGAAGACCCTGCCTGTGAGAGCTGCCCCTATGGGTCATCTGAAAAGTACGGGACCCATGGATCTTGTGTGCATGAACTATCTCTGCATTGAGGAGCGATACAGCGGGAATTGGAAATGTGCTGGTGGTAACGGACCATTTCACCAGATATGCTCAAGCCTTCCCCACTAAAGATCAAAAGGTTGTGACGATAGCCAAAATCCTTTGGCAGAAGTATTTCATTCACTATGGACTACCCAATCGGATACACTCTGATCAAGGTAGAGACTTTGAGAGTAAGTTGATCAAGGAGCTGTTGGACATGTTGCAGGTGCAGAAGTCTAGAACCACACCATATCATCCGGAGGGTGATGCACAGCCAGAACGGTTCAATAGGACCCTTCTAGATATGCTAGGGACTCTCAAGCAAGTCGAGAAGCGGTCTTGGAGTAAACATGTGGAAGCCATGATCCACGCATACAACTGTACAAGGCATGAATCTACAGGGTTCTCACCCTATTTTCTAATGTTCGGGAGAGAATCTCGATTGCCGATAGATGTCCATTTGGGAGTGTCTCCTGATGGAACAGATTCAACTTCACACTTTTAATATGCGAGGAACCTCAAACAAAACCTTCATCGGGCCTATGAGTTGGCCACCCAAGCTGCAGCAAAAATGGAAGAACGAAACAAAAGAAGGTATGATTCTAAGGTGAGATATCGGGAGATTCAAGCAGGGGATAGAGTTCTTCTCCGGAATTTAGGTGTGCCTGGAAAACACAAACTGGCTGACAGATGGAAAGATGCCCTGTTTGATGTTGTGTCCAAACTGGAAGGACTACCAGTGTACAACATTAGGGGCCCGGAGGGCCGAATAAAGGCTTGGCATAGAAACCATCTGCTTCCAGTTGTGTATGCTGATGAAGAGGAAGAGAGTAGTGAAGAACTGGAGGAAAACCCAGCAGAGAGTCCTGGAAATGGGCCAGAGGAGACCCCGGGAACTCCCAGTGCAGAGGATCAGTGGTGGTCATCACCCGCAGAAGAAACACAGCAAGTACCTCCTTTAACTCCTGTGGGTTCACAAAGTCCCGGAACCTCTCCTGGGTCACAAAGTTCTCCAAGGTTGAATCCAGAAAGTCCATGTTTTGTGCCTGGAACTTCCCTTAGAGACTCTACTTCGAGGGCAGGAGTCGAAGTTCCACAGTTGATGTCCCAAGATTCTCTCCCACAGCGAGAACTGAGACACAGCACTAGAGTGCGGCAACCCCCTAGGGCCCTAGTTTATGATAATATTGGAGAGCCCAGTTATGCTCCGCTGACACAAGCAGCGTCTAAAATGGCCACTTTCCTACATGCACTAGCTGAAGTGGTAAATGTTAGTGACTCTTTACCCTAGATAACTAGCTAGCTAGGATGTTACTGTGCTAACTGTAAGGATGTTACTGTGCTAACCTTTTTTTTTGTTGAATTTTTGTTAGGCCCCCTGGCTAGGACTTGCCAGTGGAAGGCAAGTATTTTCAAGGGGGAGCATGTAACCCTATGAAGTGACACAGGCTGCATTATCTGAAATGCCCAGTAGATGGCAGATGGACTCAGTATGCTGTTAATAAAACATTGAGCATTGATCACATGACCTGCTGAAATCAGTCACATGGATTGTGGCATCATCGCAGGTCCTGTTAGGATACTTCCGGCACAGCTCTGAGGAAGGAGGTCCTGGAAGATCTTCTAGAAGTTATGACATGCTCAGCCAGAGAGAGGACATGTGTCTAGTTGTGAGAGACTGCAGCACAGAGATAAAACCTTGCTGAGAGAACTTGCTTCACCCAAGATCACACCTGCTGAGAGAGGGACCTGCTGACAAAGACAAGCATTGAGTTCAGACGTCTGGTGAATCCAGTAAGAGGAGACAGCTGCTGACTGACCTGGTTAATTGTGTTGTGAGGGTAAGTCAAACCTCTCCCTGTATCACCACAGGGCACCTGTCTCCTCACTCACAGTAAAGACTCTGAGGTCCAGTGATGGACATTACACAGCTTAGGCTGCTTCAGTGACCCTGCGGAGCAGGACTTATAAGGGCCCCAACTCTTCTATGTGCACCAACGGCCACTAGGGCGAAGATAAGAGGGTGGGATGCAGATGTGCTGGTGGGTGGGTGAGGAAAAATCCACATTGCATTGTTATCTGTGTTACTCTACTGTATTTTCCTATGTATGTTGGTTCATTTGCTACGTACTATATAAAGTTAATTCCAGTTAGGCTGTGTTAGTCTCATTGCACCAAGTATGTTCCCAGTGGGACCCCACATCCCTACCCCGGATGCTCCACTGGGTGGAGGCACTGCCGCAGACATGTACCCCAGCTCCCAGATAGCGGAGGCTCAGGATCCGCCTGCCAGGCATAGTGAGTTAACTAGGTTTAGGGACCCCAAAGACACTAGGGGGCATCCTCAAACCCCCGTTACACTTACATTCAGGCTTTCTATTGGTTCCAGCAGTCTTTGGCATAAACTGGCAGGCAAACTCAATAACTCTGCTTTCTCTCTTTCTCTCTGCTGTACTGACAGGCTTGCTTAAATACTCTGCTTAGGTAGGTTCTGGTATCCTTGGATGGGATACCGTCAACTGTTATTCCTCTCTTGACACTCAGTAAATAACTTACCTTTAGCTGAAGAACTTAAGCTGATTTCTGTTATAGTGACTGAAGAACTATTTCTTCTGGTCCCTATGGCTTCCATACATCTGCTTTCACGGTCAGCAGAGCTTAGGCTGCTCTGGCTGACATAGGCACGTCAGAATGTGAGCATGCCACACATTTCCCCTCTCCTGTCCAGACTAGAACTAGAACTAGAACTAACTGGAACTGCTGCCCCACCCTACTGGTAGGAAGCAGGACTGGACCACTTCTGGGGGAGAATGGAATGGTGAATTCCATTCTCTCTAAATATGTAATATTACACTGTTATTCATTTGGTTTCTTTCACAAGCGTAAGAAGCACATTTAATCCAGCTACAATCTAGAGGGAAAAATGCACAAACTGAACGTAATGGCAGAAAATACTGGTTGAACTTGCGATGTCACTAAAGCATAAGAAACATAACATAACATAACATAATACAATTTTACAACAATTCATGGGGAAACAGTCAACACATGACTGGCTGCCACTATCCAAGCATATCACAGTACACATTTCATCTACGGGAACCAAAGATATATACTTTAGTTAAAGAAGACCTTTTACCAAAAATGCAATACAATCTGACAGCACTATGTTGTAGAGCAGGAGATGCCGAGTAGATTGATATATATTTTTGTGGGAAAAGATTCAGTAAATTGTAATTTTATACGTTTATACCTCTGCTTTTTCTCACTTCTGTGAACAGCATCGGTACATGAGGGAGGGGTTATAAGTGATTGATAGCATTGTGTGTATAAGTGTGAATACAGAGATAGCTGTCAGTCACTGATAACACCTCCCTCCTGTACCGATAGCAATTCACAGGCCTGCTGATGTAAATGTAAAAATTACAAGTTTTACTGAATCTTTTCCCACAAAAATATATATTAATCTGCTCAACTTCTCCTGCCGTATTACATGGTGCTTTCAGATTGCATTGCATTTTTTGGTGACAGGTACTCTTTAAATTCCCATATAAATTTTGTACATGTACATAATGTTGTACAGTGATAACATATCAGCCCCTGAAGGTCTAGGGAAGAGTCCTGTCTTACTGAGACAGTCTCTTATCTATCACACAACCATGACAACCTCATAGAGTTTGCTAGTGGATTATTAACCTCAACACTGAATTTAAAATACCAAAGTGGAATGTTCATTTGACAGGGTGCCAGTGCCCGCTTCTCTTACCCGTCTAATACTTGACTTTGACCTGAATATGTCTTTTCAACAATAAATAACCATAGGTGTGCCGACAAAGCTGGAACTATGCTTCATTGCTCCCATTATTCTAAGGCTATTATGTATTTAATTAAGTGAGCTCTGTTTAGCACAAAACGCAGTCTCTTATCCTGGACGGTTTCCCAGTTTACGTCTTTTTTTTATAAGGTCAAAAACCTTCCTCTGAATCTAAAATGTTAAAGAAAAAATATGTTAGAAATTTATAAAGCAAACTGCATACATTATATATCCTTAATGTTAAAATTTTTAATGTACATGTAAAAAATATTTTCTGTAAGTGGCTGTGAGAAGATTACTTTGCAGTGTAAAACGCTGCAATTTTAGTTCCCAATCAAGAGGTGGACATTTAAAGGAAGACATGATGCCTGTTGTACAGTGCTCCTGCTACACTGGTGAGTCTCACTGTAGGGGGTTTATAAGGAACCTTATCATGTATGTGTAAACTGACACTATGGTGAAGAAGTGGGAAAATAGATTGCATGTAGAATCAGGGAGGTAGGGTTGTCAGTGGTCGAGCCGATAAAACAAACAGGAAGCTGGAGATGGAAATTAATTTTTACTGGTTCATAAAAGTGCCTGTAATTTGCACTAGCCAAGATGGTGTGAAATACTTCTTTGCTAATTAATGTCTATATCTCAGGCTGTATTGCACCTAGAGATATGATATGGTATTACCTGTGGATCTCACTGTGGCAGTGTTCATTAAATGTGGTGATTTACAGTTAAAGCACTTATTTCTTTATGCACTATGCATTCCTAATAACAATATATGGGCAATATATAGTTAACACTGGCAGACTTGGTAAGGTTACCAAAGTGATGGACTTAGCCCACCCCCCGGTTAGTGAGTGTTAGCAGAGTAGAGCTACAGGGAATATGTGTGTGAGAGGTCCTGAAGAGTAGGTTCAGACAGAAGTCTCATCCAGGAGACACCCCTTCTGAGACTAACACCTGCTAGAAAAGGTAGTTAACTGAGAGAATACTCCTGAGGGAAAGAGAACAGACAACCATACAAGGCCTAGAACCTCCAAGGCAGTGCACTGAATGCAGTAAATAAGGTACTGATCATTTATGGCATTTAGAGATGGGCAAATCGAAGCTGATGAAGTGGAATTCGATCAGAATTTCAGGAAAAATTCGATTCGCACCGAAGCCGAATTTCCTAACGCTTCGTGGTAACAAATCGCATTTTTTCCTAAAATGGCTGCTGCACGTGTGAGGACATGGAGCAAGGAACTCTGGGAAGGTGGGATCACCCATAATGTCATACATGCAGCCAATCACAGCCCTATTAATAGCGTCAGCCATCTTAGATTCTGCCATGTACCAGTGTACTTAATGCAGGGAGAGACAACAGCAGGCGCTAGGGACAGTGTTAGAAAAAATTTAATTGTGCTAAAAAAATGATTTACAAGTGCAGGGAAAGATCATTCAAGATCAAGGTATAGGGAAACAGTAATATGCAAAATAAATGTGGAGCCCCAGTATTGGGTCTACAACACAGTGAAAGCCAGATATCCCTCAAAGGAAGGAAAAATGAGCAAAGGGGTGTCTCCATTACAGAGATCACCAAATCCACCATATTAAGTGGCCCCTATATCAAGATCCCGCTTTTTTACAAGCTTTAAGGATGTGACAGGGAAAACCTAAGCTAGGTATCCATCTACAAACAGCTGTTTCACGGTGTTGTTGACATAGGGGCCACTTAATATGGTGGATTTGGTGATCTCTGAAATGGGGACACCCCTTTGCTCGGTTTTCCTTCCTTTGAGGGATATCTGGCTTTCACTGTGTTGTAGACCCAATACTGGGGCTCCACATATATTTTGCATATTACTGTTTCCCAGGGAGCTTTGCATTTTGGATTACAGTGTTAGGCCTAATTCACACGTCCGCAAAATGGATCCGCATCCCTTCCGCAATTTTGCGGAAGGGTTGCAGACCCATTAATTTCATAGGGGCAGGAATGGATGTGGACAGCACACTATGTGATGTCCGCATCCGTGTTTCCGCATCCGTGTTTCCGTTTCCGTGTTTCCGTTTCCGCAAAAAAATAGAACATGTCCTATTCTTGTCCGCAATTGTGGACAAGAAAAGGCATTCTTTCTATAGTGCCAGCAATGTGCGGTCTGCAAAATGCGGAATGCACATTGCAGCCGTCCGTGTTTTGCGGATCCGTGTTTCCGCAAAACACACTACGGACGTGTGAATAAGGCCTTAAGGCCACTGTGTTTTCTGTAGCTGGTCTCCCTGAGATTAGCTATTGTTTTGTTTAAGGTGTAGGGAAAGGATATGGAGGAATCATTCCACAGCATGTGCTGTATGTTGAACAGGGTTCAGTAGGGGAGGTTACAGCTTGGGTAATAGGAACAATCCGATTACACCTTGCTGCACTGACTGGGGATCCAAATTGCCCTTATACAGCTCTGTAATTCCAGCAAACCATTCTTATTAGGGTACAAGTGCTGTTTGATTCAGGCATAAACAGGCTTTATCAAGGCCACCCTACCGCCGATGCCATCGCCCCACCTGAGGCACACGGCACTACATGTTTGTCTGTTGAGTAGTATACCCAGCTCCCGATGAGCCTCTGTTTTTTGGCGAAACCTAGAGCATAAGAGAGGGTCTAGAGTACAGACTTAGTGTATCCTGATGACTTTATGTTAGGGCAGATAGCCGTTCATTATGTCAGCCAAGACCACTCGGCTTGTCACTTAGGGGTTATATAGGGCTCAGCAATATATCAGTGGGGGTGAAAATAAGTGGCTACCCACACAGAGTGAGGAAGTTCCTTCCCCTTAGCGGAGTAGAGTCTAATTGTACATGTAGATGGTTTATTCACAATCCCTATAGTGTGTTTCCATCCTTTGAAGGCATTGCGCTACAGCATTTTTTATACAGGAGACAGATCAGCTATAGGGTACCATCTTATATATAGCAGTTATATGTTCCAAAGCCCTTTTTTGCGTTAATTAGTTGCACAAAAAAAGTATTTGCCGTCGTGTGGTGAAGTGAGAAAATTACAGCCCTTTTTGGCGTGTTTTAGTGGGGGGGGAAGGGCTTATTACCCGTTGTGTGGTGAAGTGAAAAAATTACAGACTTTTTTGGGGTGTTTTAATTTCCTTTTAATTTATTTTTTATTTGATGTAACAGTATGTCAGACAGAGAAGTGCCAGGCCCTGTACAGGGGAGTGGCATAGGCATAAATGTTTCTGGCACAGGCAGAGGTCGCAGCAGAGTAAGGGGCCGTGGCAGCAGGGTCTCTTTGAGAATCCTGAGCTTCCAGTGTCAGCTAGCGGCCGTGTCGTGACCAGCAACCCAGCGGTTCTTGAGCGGTTGACTCGATTTTCGACTTCGTCGCAAGTGACATCAGACACCCCCAGCCAAGAGTCAGTGGGGGCACCAGACACAACCCTTAGATGGCATGGCACGGGAGCAGGCCCTGTGCCCTCACCTGTCCTCAACCTAGCTCTGTCTTTTTCTGTTCCCTCAGCCAGAGAAGTATTGATGGCTGTGGGCTCAGCTCCACTATACAGTGAGGACGAACTACTAAAAGACAGTCAGTAGCTACTGGCCAGCCAAGATGAGGAGATAACATCTGCCGCTTCCTCCACTAGGCAGGCAAGTAATGATGAGGAGAGTGGCGTGGGAGCTGGTGTTGCGAGTGGTCAGGCTCCTGACCCAGAGACAGTTGAGGAGGACATCAGTGACATGCAGACAGTACTCGATGATGATGTTGTAGCTGATTGGGAGCCGGGTGACTAAGGGGCTTTATCATCATCATCGGGAGAAGAGGGTGGCGGCTTGCCCGTGAGCCAGCAAGTCGCTAGCGTGGCCGGGAGTCAGCAAGATGGAAACAGTGGGAGGTCGGGAGCCAAACATCCCCGGGGTAGACAACCGCTTCAACGGAGCCTACCTGCCTGGGATGTAGCGGTGCATGGGTTCACGGAGGCAGTGGTGGTAGCAGTCAGTCAATGCGGAGTGTTGGGGGATAAATCACCTACTCGGCGGTGTGGAAGTTTTTTGTTAAGCCACCAGAGGAGGTGAACATGGCCATATGTAGAATCTGTGGGCAGAAGGTGAAGCGTGGCCAGGGTGCCAATGTTGGCACCACAGCCCTGCGTAAATATATGCAGCATCACCATAAAGTGGCCTGGAGGAACTGTGGCTCCAATCTGGTGGTTCAGCCTGCCGCAGCAACCGCTGCATCACCCAGTGGCATGCACCCGGGTTAAGGCAGTAAAGGCTCCACCACCTCAGCCGAAGGGAGCTGTCTGTCCTTCCCATCATCTGCTGGTCCTGATGCTCCTGTTCCTCCTCCTAATCCTCATCAGTTATTCTGTCAGCAATTGATCACCGAAGCGATTGCCAAGAGACAACAGTATGCGTGCACTCATACAACTGTGCATAAGCTAAATGTGCTCCTGTCCAAGTTGCTGGTGCTGCAGTCCCTTCCTTTCCAAGTGGGGGGGGGGGGGGTAGGAGCAGTTCCAGCTCCATTAGCAGAAACTTGAGTCTAGAGTCGCTGTTGAGCAGCTTTCTTCACCCACATACTGAAGAAACTACTCACCAGCATCAGCAGGTAGATCTGGAGCAGGATCTTAACCAGCAGATCGTGGCATATTTTCACAGCACCCTGCCAGCCATCATTGAAGATCCACTGAACTACTTGGCAACCAAACTAGATTTGTAGCCGCAACTGGTCGAGTTTGCCATGGAAAAGCTGTCCTGCCTGACAAGTAGTGTGGCATCAGAGCGGGTGTTTAGTGCGGCGGGGGCCATAGTTTCCCCAAGAAGAACTCGCCTGTCCACCCAAAATGTGGAGAGACTTACATTTGTCAAGATGAATCAGGCATGGATCAGCCAGGATTTCCACCCACCAATGTCTGATGCAACAGATTAGATCATCCATCTCCACACTATGTTACCGTGCCACTCTGTGGTATAATGCTGTTGCTGCCATCTCCACAACATGTCACCTTGCCACTCTGTGGACTCCTGATGCTGCCATATCCACACTATGTCACCTTGCCACTCTGTGGCCGAATCATACTGCTGCTGTCACCTCCATACTTTGTCATTGTGCGACTCTGTGGCCTCCTGAAGCTGGCGCCACCTCCAGACCCTGTTATTGTGCCACTTGGTGGTCTCCTCATGCTGTTTCCACCTCACCACTATGTCATAGAGCCACTCTGTGGACTTCTCATGCTGTTACCACCCTCCCCATTCTATGACTGGGTCCCTATTATACTTGTTTGGGCTTCTTGAAATCACCATTTATTTGACCTTTCTTCTGATCGGTCAGAAGGAAGGAAAAATGAGACGCACAACGGATCCTGTCTGTGTAGCAGCTGTAAGGCCTGTATGGTCAGAATTGGCTTACGATTTGGTAGCCAAAAGCAGGAGTGGGTAGAAAACACAGAAGACAAGCAAATATTACCTTCACATGTCATCTCGGTTTTAGATCCACTCCTGTTTTTTTTAATATTTAATATTAATGTTTAATATTAAACATTTTATGAATTTACTAATAAACATTACATGTTGCCTAAGACAGTAGAGAATAGGCCAGTTGTGACAGAGAAAGCATGCAATAAAAACAATTCCTCTCCATCTGGAGACGAATCCTGTCAAGATTGCTGCAAGTGCGATATTAGCTGCTTATCGACCAAGATACTTCTGGGGGCAACCTGCGTGGCATGAACAGGCCTCCAGTAGCTACCAGGGGTGTATCTATTACGGGGCAAACAAGGAATTTGCCTAGGGCGGCATTTGCCAATGGGGCAGAAAAAGCTTTGTTTGCTTAGTGATAGTTATAGTTACCACGAATTTCTAAAACTATAAATTATATTCTAACCCTCAGCCAGGCGTTCCTATGGTGGCGGGGATGCTTGCCTGTGGGTTAGAATATATAGGGCCCCGCCGCCCAGAGGATTTTACATTTATAATCTGTAACTTTAACTTTAAATGAGCGCTAGCTTATCTCTTTACTAGGGTATCTTACTCTCAGCTCTGGTAACAGGCAGCAGTGCTGGCGGCGTTCACTTACTGACGTCACGCTCCTGCGCCGCGTGACGTCAGTGAGTGAGCGCCGCCCACACTGCTGCCTGTTACCGGAGCTGAGAGTAAGATACCCTAGTAAAATGCTGTGACGCTCATTTAAAGTTAAAGTTACAGATTCCAGTTAATAAATGTATAATCCTCTGAGCGTCAGGGAGGGGGATCTGTGGATGGCACTGTCATGGGGGGGGATCTGTGGATGGCACTGTCATGGGGGGATCTTTGGATAGCACTGTCATGGGTGGGGGATCTGTGGATGGCACTGTTATGGGGGGAATCTGTGGATGACACTGTCATGGGGGGGGAATCTGTGGATGGCACTGTCATGGGTGGGGGATATGTGGATGGCACTGTTATGGGGGATCTATGGATGGCACTGTTATGGGGGATCTGTGGATGACACTGTCATGGGAAGGGTGATCTGTGGATGGCACTGTTATGGGGGGGGGGAGATGTGTGAATGGCACTGTTATGGGGAGGGGGATCTGTGGATGGCACTGTTATGGGGAGGGGGATCTGTGGATGGCACTGTTTACGGGGGATCTATGGATGGCACTGTTATGGGGAGGGAGATCTGTGGATCATGGATGACTGATATTTGTAAAGTGGTTGAATTTACACTTTATATTGTTATATCTAAAGATTCTCTTTAAATAATAGATGCAACATTTGGTACCAAAAGCACAAAATATTGGCCTTCGTTATTCACTTTTAAATACAAAAAGGAAGATGTGAAGCTCTAACAGGAAAGGGTGGAGCCTAAAGAGGAAGGGGTGGGGTTTACAGCAGAAGGGGTTTGGCCTTGACAGGAAGGGGTGGGTCAAATTTATATTAGGGGGGGTGCCCAAATTTAGTCTCGCCTGGGGCAGCACAAAACCAAGATACACCACTGGTAGCTACAGACAATGAAAAGACAAAGCTTAAAGATAGCTTGGAGCCCAGAAGAGTCACAAATTTAATCAAGATTAAAACCATAACTACCAGGCCCGGTCTCTTTGTCAGGGAAAACATCAAGGGTTCCCAGTCATCAGGGAAATGAAAAGGAGGGCATCCTTAATAAATATAATTAATTTAATAATAAAATATTTAATAAATCTACTAATAAAATTTCCTTTTTGCCTACTACAGGAGAGAATCGGCCAGTCTGTTTATTTAACATGGTGATGTGATGGAGAAAGAATGCCAAGGAAAAAAGTCCTCTCCACCTGGAGACGAATCCTGTCAAGATTTATGCAAGTGTGGAATTGGCTGTTCATCGACCAAGATACTTCTGGGGGAACCTGACTGGCATGAACAGGCCTCTAGTAGCTACAGACAATGAGAAGACAAAGCTTAAAGATAACTTGGAGCCCAGAAGAGTCGCAAAGTTATTCTATATTCAAACCATAACTACCAGGCCCGGTCTCTTCGTCAGCGAAAACATCACAGGTTTCCAGTCATCAGGGAAATGAAAAGGAGGCCATCATTCTCTAAATATATATAAAAAAGGATGTATGTATGTCTTTATGTGTGTATGTATGTTCCGCAAAAACTCAAAAACGCAACCATCCTTTTCAACAAAACTTGGTATACACATCCCTTGCTACCAGGAAACAAATCTTGTGGGGGTCTCAGCTCTCTAGGACATACCGTTCAAGATATTACCAAAAATGACCTGCATTATAGCCAATACAAGCCTTGCTGCCCTTCACCTAAATCCTAACTGACATACACACGGTCACATGTCCCTTATCAGCCAATAGAAGCTCGCAGGTCCTACTCCAGGTTGCCATAACAATTGATCACAGCTTTTACCAGTTCTTTTTGCAGGTCCTGAAATATTCAGTCATATGACATATGACAGCACAACTACACTGCTACATGCATGGGGGGCAGGGGCCACTATTAAACGGACGAGCGCTGTGGAGTTCACTGTTTAAGGGGCGGCCATTGTTAAAGGGGCAGCCACTGTGAAAGTTACTGTTAAAGGGGTAGTCACTGTTAAAGGGGTAGTCACTGTTAAAGGGGTGGCCACTGTTAAAGGGGTATCACAGTTAAAGGGGTGGCCACTGTGAAAGTCACTGTTAAAGGAGCAGTCACCGTTAAAGAGGTGGCCACTGTTAAAGTCACTGTTAAAAGGGTAGGCACTGTTAAAGGGGCGGCCACTTTTAAAGGGGCATCACTGTTAAAGGGGCAGCCACGGTGAAAGTCTCTGTTATTTAATATAAAATTGCAATAAATACCCGAGCTACCCCGGGTCATCAGCTAGTTATATAAAATTAATTTAATAATAAAATATTTAATAAATTTACTAATAAAATTTCCTTTTTACCTACTACAGGAGAGAATCGGACAGTCTGTTTAGTCAACAACGTGGTGTTGCGATGGAGAAAGCATGACAAGAAAAAAATTCCTTTCCACCTGGAGACGAATCCTGTCAAGATTCATGCAAGTGCGGTATTGGCTGCTCATTGACCAAGATACTTCTGGGGAACACCTGCCTGGCATGAACAGGCCTCTACTAGGAGCCGGACAATGAGAAGAAGACAAAGCTTTAAGATTGCTTGGAGCCCGGAAGAGTCGCAAAGTTAGTCAAGATTCAAACCAACCAACCAGCCCCCCCCCCCCCCGGTCTTTTCGTCCGGTGAAAACATCACAGGTTCCCAGTCATCATGGAAGGAGGGCATCCTGTGGTGCAAGGAGCTGGAGAGGGTCTTCAGATTCCCCTTGCACTATACGGACGTCTCACAAAAAAAAAAAACGCTGCTCCCGACGGCTGCTCCTTGGAAGGTCATGGAGCGTCCCAGTCATCCAGCATCGATTCTCCCCGCTGAAGGAGTATTTTAAAAGTGTGTAGAAGCTGACACGGGGCCCCCACGTTGCAGATTTCTCATGGAGACACCGGATTTTACTATATTAAATTATTATTTTGTGCATTAGCAATACTGATGAATTATTGAGCAAATGCTGACCAAGTGAAGGCGTATGGTCCCCAGCCAGGATTCGTTTTTTGGGGGTTATTGTTCTGACGGATCAGAGGAAGGGAAAAATAATCAGTAACGTCAACATAAACTTACTGCTGACACCCTCTCCACTCTGTTGGGGGGCTCTACTTGTATAAGCGTTTAATAGAACAGGATATGTAGACATCTATGTGGAATCTGCTGATGACGGCGTAAAATGAGTATGCTTCTTCTTGATGCTAACATCGAACTGTAAGGCTGAGTTCATAATTAAGTTATTTGGTCAGTTTTGGTCCAGTGACTACCCAAATAAGTGAAGTGTGTAGTAATTCTAAGAGCGACGCCTGTCATCTGCATGTCATACGGACTCACAGTATTATTTCACTACCAGAGTAGACTCCCTATTCGTGTTACTGCAAAGCACTGTGTTCTACAGCACTATAAAGGCTCTCTGAAGCCAGGAAATAGCTGTTTTTTTAAAATTCGGTGAACCAGAGAATCAATTTTTTTTTAAATTCGCTCATCTCTAGGTACAATGTCTGCGATCAGCATTTTCGCTTCTGGTGTCACAGGGATTAGCAACCAACCAAAATCAGAACCAGAGGCTTCTGCTTTTAGGAACACAACTGAATATGAGCACTGTGTTTAGGTGTTTTAGTGACAGGAAACTGTCACATTATAAGATCGAGAGGTGGGCAGGAAGTGGTTAATGTTCCCACAAGCACTTTTGACTTGATTATCTAAAGGTTTTTCTAATGAATTATCTGCAGGCTTTCACCACACAATATAATTCTCTGCCATTCAATGTATTGCTGACGAATATAAAAATAGAATGTCTCATCATCC
The DNA here is from genome assembly GCA_033119425.1 of Bufotes viridis. Taxonomy (NCBI): domain Eukaryota; kingdom Metazoa; phylum Chordata; class Amphibia; order Anura; family Bufonidae; genus Bufotes; species Bufotes viridis. Next base: position 100,002,334 of record CM065592.1, on the reverse strand, counting down.
AATGTGACTCCATGCTGTGTGACAGTTGTCTTGTAATTGACAGCCACTTAATAATGCAGCGCTATGCCTTTGGAACAGCCGACTCCCATTTGGGAAGTTAGCTTTTTTCAATCTTGTTATTCTCAACCCCTATATATTGTCAGATAAGGATTTGGGAATCTGTCCTTTCCACTTCTTTAAAGTCTGAAAAATATATGTATCACCACAGAAAATGCAGACGTACATATTGTAAAGGATTGCGCTCAGCTCGAACATGATTTACAGCTAAATAGGGTCTGTCCTGTGTCACACATTCAGAGAAAATCACAAGAAACTTGTGGGGCCACCATTGCTGACAATGGTGGCCAATTACAAGAAGCAAGTCAGATATTTCACTTGCTCTCCTGAGTCCTGTGTGGCTACCATGTGCTACCATCATCTTGGCAAGCATTCAAAGAATTAGTAGACACAGAATAGTTAAAGGCGTATTCCAGGCAGAATAAACTCCTCAATGTTAAATGCATATGATACAAGTAAAGCCCTAGCTAATATAGTATCTGTTTGGTAAAAACTGTTTGGTTTTATCTCCCCCTTCCTGAGGCAGGAAGTGCTGCAGCTTGTAATTTCATACAAGCTGTGGTCGGAGCCTCCGTGCAGCAAGTATACGATGTGTCACAACTCCCCCAGCACCCCCCACCCCTATAGGTCACATCAGAGACCCAGACTGTGTGACCTATGATGGCGATCGTAGACATTTACCCCTCAAGTGCCATGGTCAATTGTGACCAAAGCATTTGAGGTGGCTTTTCCCAAGAATGCTGAACTTCTTGGGCTTGAACGGCTTCCTTGCCCCGAGATCGAGGATTGGAAGCCATTGGTTCTCTGTTATAGCCTGGGTCTCTCTGAAGGAGTAGTAGCTGTAGTTCCTATGGTAGCCTGCAGGTGGCAGTGCTGTAGGAACATAGTGCATCTGCTATACACTGCGATGCTAATTCATTGAAGTGTGAGGGAAAAGCTATCAGTAGATTGCAAATTGAAGTCCTTTAGAGACCTAAAAAATGTGAAAAAAAGGAAAAACTTTTTATTAATTGCAAAATTCTTATCACTACCCCCCTTTCCACATAATAACATAATAAAAATAAAAGTAAACAAAAAAATTTAAATCATTGGCATCACTGTGTCCCATAACACACATACTATTAAAATATAAATGTATTCATCCTGTTCAATGAATGGCGTAATTAGAAAAAAATCTAAATGGTTGATTTACCATTTTTTGCCACTTCACCTCCCTAAAAAATTGAGTAAAAAAATGATGTAAAATTCCTGGCACCAATAAGAAACTACAGATAGCCCCGCAAAATGAGTATTAGACCGGTAATCTGGTTTACTGGAAGTCTACATGACCGTATATCTGAGACTGCCTTCCCTTGACAGGACAGGGAAAAACACAGAGAGGTTTAAAACTCCACACCTCCCCTTCCTCTACAGTGTTTTTTTATGGACCACCAAAGACAGAACAATTAAGGAAAAAACTTATAATAATAAATATATTATAATATTAAATAATAACACAGGGGACATTGCATCCAATAGCCATATCCTGGTCTGAAACGATGTCAAGCCTGTAAAGTTTCGTAAAAGTATGAGCTCGCTTCTATGCTGTTCTACAAATTTACTCAGTCGAGGAAGAAGACCTTTCCACCCAGGAAGATTAAACTGCCATCGTTGAGTGTGCTTTTAGGCTTTAGAGATTACTAACCTGACCCATCTAGATATGGAACTTTCAGCTGCTTTCTTGTCCTTATTTGAATCACAAAACTCTACAAAAAGATTTTTGAGAATTCATTACTCTATTGTTGCCTATTGTAATATGGCCTGTCTTACACCTAGACTAGAGTAAAAACTTTAGACTCCCAATCTTCAGACCTCAGATCAGATCCCCATATATACACATCTGAATCACAATTACATGATAATTGATCATTAGTGTACAACATAATTATAATATTATAAAAAGTGCATACCAAAATATATACATATTGCATAATAATATAAATCATCAAGTGTATGATTAAAATTAACACCCATCATGATAATGTGCAAAAAATATTCATGGCTGATAATTAATAGTGAATATAAACCAGTAAAGCAAAATTAAAAGCAGACAAGGAGTATTGTAACACTGACTAGTATTAGCCCAGTACATACAGCATGTGTGTAACATGGTGTCCATAGCGTCCTGGTTAGGCTTGAGTGAAACAAGCTTCAGATCAGAGATCTGAAGTCAACTCGTTCAAACACTTTGGTTTCAATGCTGTCTGAGACTTGTCTCCCTACAGCATTAAAATGTATTGCCTCCGTGTAGGCAAAATATGTTTCACCCGAAGTTGTGCGAGACTTCAGTGAATTAATTTGGTATTCATTTCTGCATTTTTAAAAACATTTAAAATTAGGAATCCGAAGTCGGGTTTAGTACCAAGGTAGCAGCTGGTACCAAACCCGACTTTGAGTTCCTAATTTTAAATGTTTTCAAAGATTCAGAAAACAATACAGAATTCGTTCACCGAAGTCTCGCAGAACTTTGGGCCGAACGAAGTTTGGCTCCACAGAGCCAAAACAATTTAATGCTGTACGGAGACGAATCGAAGTGATTGACCAAATCAACTTCGGATCAATGATCCGAAGTGCGACTCTCTCAAAACTAGTCCTGGTTATTACACTGAGCATATCTGAACACCAAACACGTCAGCGTTCATGTGGTGTATCAAGAGGTATCTACGTCACAGTGAACTAATGTTCATGTGACGCATCATTGTTATTGGAATCATGTAATATATTCGCCAGCGAGAATGCAATGCTTTCCAGATATGGAAGCGAATAAATAGATCATATTTAGGTATATTCATAATCACTGCTATCAGAAATACTCAGGATTCAAGATAACAGCATCTAAGAGCAAATATTAGGGGGGGGGGGATTATGTTTATACTGGAGACTTTAACATATAAATCCACCTATACAGAAGGTGAAAAAAAAAACGTAACAGTAAGCAAGTATGTAAATTAGACAGTCCATCATATTAGAGGACCGACTATGATATGTCACACCTTAATGTGCATCACAGTTGCATATTGGAAAGTTTGCATCGCATACACCAAATACCATGGCAATAATAAATCACTCCCCTAAGTTTATGCCACCTAAAAGTTGGCTTAGTTTAAACAGGCCTCAAAAAATCTCTGGTAACCAACAGAAAAACGAAAGACCTGTGCCTCGTTATTTGCTAGTCAGAATGTAAGTCCCATCCAGCCAGTAGTAGTAGCAGAAGGCCTCAGCAATTGCCTTCCTTCCGGTAGGTGACAGATTGTTATTGAATACTTCACAGCAGGATGATGTTGATGCCACCTCTGACACCGTGCCTTTGAGACAGGGGTCACTGCATTTCTATTGCTCCTTCTCCTTGTGGCCTCAGAGAAACTTTTTACTTGCATGACCTCTGTCTTCACTGTGACCTTATAGCGGGGCACGCTCTATTTTTTACTAACAAAAGCAACAACACCCCATGTGTTATGGCAGATATTCAAGATAGCTTTCCTATTGCTGAGTTGTGTGAGAACAGTCAGCATCTGGACTGCCATGAGAAGGAGGATTAGGTGGAGGCAGGGGACCTGATGACTTTTTTCAAAAATATTGTGGCTTAAAGAAGGTGCTGGTGCAGTGTCCTGAAACACACTGCTTAATATTGTGATTGTGTTTCATGAAAATGTGATTGTGCCCTAGTTCCCATAAAGTTGCATAAGGAGGGTGAGGTTCTAACAAACCTCCCAGGGCTGACTCTGCCCTGCGCTCTGAGAAGAAGAAGAAGGAGGACAGTGTGATGTCTGAGGAAAAAGCTGCACCTCAGCTGCCATTTTGGAGAGTTATCTAAACTCCAGAGTTAGTTCCATGTACCAGCCCATAGAAGGGAAAGATTACAGAAGATCCAGGCAACCCAGGGAGAGAGAATATTGGCAAAGGAAGGTAATTGTCGTTTATCAGGCTCTAGTCTCCTTTGCATTTGGTAGAGAGACTTTAAGCTGCCGGCTGCCCACCGTAACCAAAGGCAGAAAGGCCGCCTGTCAGGAGATAGCCATGATAGATTTTGCGCTGGATCTTCAAGCAAAAATGGCCACGGTGGCCTCTTTGTGATCAAATAGATGAGGTAAGTACATTTCTTTTTATTAGCAAATACTAAAACGCTTTAATATGGATCTCAGGTGCAGCTATGAATGCAGCATCTGAGGGGTTTAATGATGGGGGGTGGGGGGGGGGCAGCGCAATTGCCATTCCCTGTTATTCCACTTGCTATTTAAAAAGAAATGCATTTTGTGATTAAGTAATTAGTCACAAAGCAAATTTTTTTGTAGAATTCAGGGAAGCAGCTGAATCGAATTTTAGAGAACTTTGCTCATCTCTACTCATTATCAAGGCAAAATGCTGGAATGCTTTCCTGATGCTGAAAGTGAGGCAAAATTGTTGTATCACCGGGATACATTGTGTACACAGCTTGCCGCAGCTTTCAGCAAGCAGGCGCCTGCCACCCATGTGTCTGACCAGGAGGCCCCCTCAGCCCCTTACTGAGTCACTGACCTGCCACAGTCTCTGCTTCCACAAGTAGCAGAAGCCGCAGCAGCACTAGCAAATGCCAGTTCAGAATCAACATGGAGCAATTTTTTTTATGTGTCGCACGAGGCTGATGGATATCAATGGATACATGCGTTTTGAACAACCAGGTTTAGTCCTACCTGGATGGTTTGGTATGGATTTTTGGCCACAAATGGCTATGAAGAATACTTCTTTGAACAGTAGATCGGTGTACCTGGGTCCCAATGATTTCTGCCAGTTTTGATCTGAGGGCACTGGTGAACATCTTCCTATTTCGAGGGAAATTAAGCATGATGTGATGAGGATTTGGTTAGGATTAATGGTGTCCTTAATGTTGAGAATTACAGGCAGATGCTTATACCATCATGCAATACCATCAGGGAGGGATATGAATGGTTCTATTGATTCTGCAGCAGGACAACAACCCCAAACACACAGCCAAAAATAGATGAAATGTGGAATTCATATTACATATATAGTACATAGTTTATAGTGATGTCGCGAACATAAAATTTTCCGTTCGCGAACAGCAAACTTCCGCAAATGTTCGCGAACATGCGAACAGTGCGAACCGCCATAGACTTTAATAGACAGGCGAATTTTAAAAACCAAAGGGACTCCTTCTGGCCACAATAGTGATGGAAAAGTTGTTTCAAGGGGACTAACACCTGGACTGTGGCATGCCGGAGGGGGATCCATGGCAAAACTCCCATGGAAAAATACCTAGTTGACGCAGAGTGTGGTAGTTGTAATCGCAATGCGATTAATACAGGTTATATTAATCGCATTGCGAATTCAACTTAGAGCTAAGTTCCTAATGGTTGTTGTATTGCTAGAATATACGTTATATTCTAGCAATACAACCATTAGGAACTCAGTTCTAAGTTGTAATCGCAATGCGAATAATACAGGTTATATTAATCGCATTGCGATTTACAATTACTATTACTGCAGCTTCAGAATGAATCTAAGATAGATGCTGTCCTTGCGTTTAGATAGGAGGTGGGAGGGTCTGGGAGGGAGGGTATGCTGATTGGCTGGAATGTGTCTGCTGACTGTGAGGTACAGGGTCAAAGTTTGCTCAATAATAAAGTATAGGGGCGAACGCGAACATTGAATATGTTCGCCCGCCGCGGCGGACGCAAACAAGCTATGTTCGCCGGGAACTGTTCGCCGGCGAATAGTTTGGGCCATCTCTAATAGTTTGTAGTATATAATACATGTATGATGAATAACATATGTAATACACAGTTCATACTATATAATAATAGAATATAATATTCAAATAATGGAAATTCATGAGTTCGAGGTAGAAAGCTTAATAATATGAAAGGGAGAAAAAAAATATGTAAATAAATAAATTTATATATAATTGAATAACTAAATAAATGAATGGAAGATCACTACAATGGAAAAAGGTGAAAATAATAAATAACCTGAAGAATAAAATCATTTCAGTGACCAATGTATATTGTGATAGTGATGATGACAATGAAGGGATTATTTATTCAGATGTAAAGTAGGGGTGCGGAAGGGAGGGGGTAAATACCTGATGTTGTGAAAGTGGAAAGAAAAAAGGGTGGTGGTATACTGGTTGGATGAAAGAGAGGCTGCAGTTGTGTAATCGTTGAATGGAAGGGCTGATTTGGCAGAATAATGTAATCATAGATAATAATGATGATTGCAGTCGTATCTGCTCCGAAACGCGTTGTCACCTTCTATTCACTGAGGTCGTGTTTTTGCGCCAGGAGGTATCGAATCTTGTGTACCCTTACAGTAAACATCCCTCTATTCCATATCACTCCTCTGAAGAACTGGCAACTCCACTAACGAGGATTGAAAGATACCAGCAGCACAGGCGACTTGCCCTCACGAGTGTTGTGCCTGCGTACACACAATACTGAAAGGTGAGAATAACCATTTGCACTTTTCAAATCATCAGTTTTTCAAGTACGTACTACCCTATGAGCGCCTTTCCCCTCTTTGCCATATATTCTATCTTCAGCATAAAGAAAAACAAGGAGTCCTGGAAGTGATGGTATGGCCCCAACAAAGCCTTGATCTCAACATCGAGTCTGGGATTACATGCTGGAACAGAAGGATTTGAGGAAGCCTACATCCACAGATGATCTATGGTTAGAACTCCAAGGTGTTTAGAACAACCTACCTGCCGAGTTTCTTTGTTCGTGCACTTTGCATTTTGTTAATTGATCATTATAAAGTATCAACTTTACTACTGTATTATAGAAGCGATCAAAAGATTGCCTATAAAAGTCTCCTTGTGGGACTAGTAAATGGTTAAGGCCTCATGCACACGGCCGTTGTTGTGGTCCGCGCCTGAGCCGCATATTTTGCGGCTCAGGCGCAGCCCAATTCACTTCAATGGGGCCGCAAAAGATGCGGACAGCACTCCGTGTGCTGTCCGCATCCGTTGCTCGGTTCCATACCCCCGCAAAAAAAATAGAACATGTCCTATTCTTGTCCATTTTGCGGACAAGAATAGGCATTTCTACACTGGGCCGCGTTCTGTTCCGCAATTTCGTGGAGCAGCTTCCGTGTTTTGCGGATCCGCGGTTTGCGGACCGCAAAACACCAACGGTCATGTGCATGAGGCCTAAAAAAAAAAGTCAAAAAAATGATGTAATTGAAACTGTATAGTGAACACCGTAAAAAGTACTGCCAGAACTGCTTTTTTCATATTTCTCACACAAAAAAACTAAACAAAAAGCAATCAAAAAGTGAAAAGTATAAGTCGTCTTGCAAAAATCAAGGTCTCACACAGCTCTATAGAAAGCAAAATAAAAAAAGGTTATGGGTCTTGGGAAACGGGTTTTATTTGTGCAAAAGTAGGAAAACTTTAAAAAGTCAAAACATGAACACCGTTAAATTTAAACCTTAAACACTCTGTGGCAGTATGCTCTTTATTCCCATCCACCTCAGAAAGAGTTAATAAAAGTTTATCAGTAAGTTATGTGTACCCCAAAATGGTGCTATTAGACTGACAATGTGCCACTAGACCAAAAAATGAAAAGTTAAAGCTCTTTGAATGAGAATTAAAAAAATTAAAATGCTTGGTCACTAAGGCCCAAAATGCATGTGGGGAAAGTGGTTAAATAAATAGAAATAATACCAAAACATGTTAATATAAATGTTTGCATATTTTTAGATTGGTATTTGGTATGTAATTAAAGGGGTATTCCCATCACATACAATGGGGGCATATCACTAGGATATGCCCCCATTGTCTGATAGGTGCGGGTCCCAAATCTGGGACCCGCACCTACAAGGAGAACAGAGCAGGGAGAGTGGTGGCTAGAGGACCACCACCAAGCGCTGCTCCCATACAAGTGAATGGGAGTGCACCGTGCACGTGCCGCCCCTGCTCCCATTCATTTCTATGGAGCAGACGGAAATAGCCGAGCCAGCACTCAGCTATTTTTGGCGGCCCCATTGAAATGAATGGAGGGCGGCTGCGCATGTGCATTCTGCCCTCCATTAATTTCCCCATTTCGTTCTCGTTGTAGATGTGGGTCCCAGAGGTGTGACACGCACCTATCCGACAAGGAGAGCATATCCTAGCGATATGCCTCCATTGTATGTGATGGGAAAACCCTGTTAAGCTTATTTACTGTATTACAGCTTGGATGGGTGTTGAAATCTGTACAATGTATACCCATGTTGGAATACTTATGTCAAAATAAAGTGAATGAGTGGTGAATGGACACTAAAATAATCAACTATATGCAAAATACATATAAAATAAACAGTAGCTTTAGTAATCCTAGAGATGGTGTAAATTTAGACAGTCTGTCTAGATCTGCTCCAAATTTATCACAGGGGCTCAGGCTGGAGGATACCTTTGGTGCAGGGCTAGATACTTTATCTAACTCTATACCAACCATTATTTGGCATTTCCTTTAAGACCGAACTTTCCACCTAAATTATTAATCAATTTCGGGCCAAAATGTTTTATAATAAGCTACACTCCTTTCTGGTCGCAGCCACGTTTTAGACTAAGCACAGAAATGTTCTCTACATAGATGTGGCAAGCTGTGCCACTTTTTTATGCATTTTATGCCCAAAATCTAGGTATACCCACAATAAAAAATGTGGGCCAATTTGTCAAAAAAAACATTGTCTAGGTGTATAAAAATATAATTTAAAAATCCCGGAAAACCCCTGTAAATAGAAATTAGCAAATTTCAGATTTTTTTTTTCTTTTGATGCACCCATAATACGGGCAGGTATCATGCAATAACTGTAAGACCATTTATAGAATGATATCATGCAGTGAGTGTGGGTCAGTAACATATACTGTATGACCTAATGAAAGCATTATATTCACCGAGATAAATATCCTGTGGATAGGGGATAACCAACAGCCGGAATACCCCTTAAAAAGTTATATGCACACAGCGTGTACCATGTGCAGATTTTAATGCAGAGAATATGCAGCATAGTACAGTTCCAGTAAATCTCAAATACACAGTGGCAATCATTTCCTAACCTTTTTATGAGTTATTGGTGTAAAAAAAAGGTTGCCCACATTTTGCGAATTTGTAAATGCCTGTGAGACAAACACATTTTTACACTGTCCTCACCACTTGGAAGTGACAGCTGCCGGAATATCACCCCTGGCAAATGTACTAACAGTTACAGGCAAAAATGTTGGCAAAAAACTCAGGGAAGTGGAGTAGTTTTTCACTCCAGACAGGGGCAGACTGAGAACCCTCAGGGCCCCCGGGCAAAATAAATCAAGGGCCCCCTTCCAGGCCCCACCCATGCCCTACCTCCAGCCACGCCTATGTTATACCTCCCGCCACACCTATATCCCGCCTCCACTACCTGGTCACACCACCATCGTTATGCCTCTGATCCCATCACTACAGAAATACAGGGCACTTACCTATTACGTCCAGTGACGTCTCCTTTTATGTAGATGTTTTCTGTCCTCGTCTTCTCCTTTCAGACCTTCAGACCAGACCGCCATGTTGTCACCATTTTCCATCTCTGCAGTTTAACAAAAAAAAAAATCTTAGTTTACTACTTTTCTATCATCCTCCCATCTTCTGGACAAATCATCCTACTACCCCCAATAATGTGCCACTGTGCTCCCCAATACTAAACTGCAGAAACAGATAATACCCCTGGTAATACTAATACCACACAGAGCCCCCCCCCATATAAAATACCCATTCTTTGTAGCCTCAGTAGAAGCCCCCATAGTGCCCCATAATAATGTGCCAGTAACACGTGCCTCTCCATGCCACCACATGTGCCAGTAATAAGTGCCTCTCGTGCTTCCCCCATGTGCCAGTAGCACCCCCCTTATTATGTGCCAGTAGCCCCCCTATATGTGCCAGTAGCCGTCCCCCTTATGTGCCAGTAGCCTCCCCCTTATGTGCCAGTAGTCCCCCCTTATGTGCCAGTAGTCCTAGCCGTCCCCCTTATGTGCCAGTAGCCGTCCCCCTTATGTGCCAGTAGCCTCCCCCTTATGTGCCAGTAGCCTCCCCTTATGTGCCAGTAGTCCCCCTTATGTGCCAGTAGTCCCGCTTTTGTGCCACTAGCCGTCCCCCTTATGTGCCAGTAGCCCCCCTTACGTGCCAGTAGTCCCTCTTATGTGCCAGTAGTCCCCTTATGTGTCAGTAGTCCCCCTTATGTGCCATTAGTCCCCCTTATGTGCCAGTAGCCGCCCTCCCCTTATGTGCCAGTCAGCCACCCCCTTATGTGCCAGTAGCCGTCCCTCTTATGTGCCAGTAGCCTCCCCCTTATGTGCCAGTAGCCTCCCCTTATGTGCCAGTAGCCTCCCCTTATGTGCCAGTAGCCTCCCCCTTATGTGCCATTAGCCTCCTCCTTATGTGCCATTAGTCCCCGTTATGTGCCATTAGTCCCCCCTTATGTGCCATTAGTCTCCCCCTTATGTGCCAGTAGTCCCCTTATGTGCCAGTAGTCCCCTTATGTGCCAGTAGCTGTCCCCCTCATGTGCCATTAGTCCCCCTCATGTGCCATTAGTCCCCCTCATGTGCCATTAGTCCCCCTCATGTGCCATTAGTCCCCCTCATGTGCCATTAGTCCCCCTCATGTGCCATTAGTCCCCCTCATGTGCCATTAGTCCCCCTCATGTGCCATTAGTCCCCCTCATGTGCCATTAGTCCCCCTCATGTGCCATTAGTCCCCCTCATATGTGCCATTAGCTCCCCCTTATGTGCCATTAGTCCCCCTTATGTGCCATTAGTCCCCCTTATGTGCCAGTAGCTGTCCCCTTATGTGCCAGTAGCAGCCCCTTATGTGCCAGTAGTCCCCCTTATGTGCCATTAGTCCCCCTTATGTGCCAGTAGCCGTCCCCTTTATGTGCCATTAGTCCCCCTTATGTGCCAGTAGCCGTCCCCCCTTATGTGCCAGTAGCTGTCCCCTTAAGTGCCATTAGTCCCCCTTAAGTGCCAGTAGCCCCAAGAAAAAAAAAAAAAGAACACTTATACTTACCTCCAGCGATGCGACGCAAGCCTCTTCTGGCCTGTGTCTCAAGCTGTACCGCTCCGGTGGCGCGATGACATCATCGCGCCACCTGCACCGGCCTCTGATAGGCTGCCGGCCTAGTGCTGGCAGCCTATCAGAGGAACTGGGAGAGGACACGCCTCTTCCTCCTCTGCCACTGCACAATACAGATGACTATGGAGATGAGCGCAATGGAAGCGCTCATCTCCTGATGTACCCTGCAGCCACGTCTGCCCTGGGGGCGGGCCTAATGGTCAGTCTGCCCCTGACTCCAGATGCACAGACTGCCATAAATGCGCTTAATTTATGTTGAGGGGCACACCTCGTCACAAATTAGGCAAATCTCTGGCAGCTTAAGAAGTCGCTCATTGTAAATGACCGCCATTGCCTATTTTGTACATGCGTAAACTGACGTGTGGTGAGGCTTTTAGAATGTGCAGCTTGACAATTATTTTCGCAGCGCTGCCACAATAAATTGTGCTGATTTTTTATTTTTTCCGTGCTGTTTTAATTCATATTCTCTGCGTACAAATCCACACTATGTACAGGGAAACTAAACCAACATTTAGCCACTGTTTTTTTTCACAAGAAAATACAAAAATATCCAAGAAAAATGGCACCAAAAATAGATCAGAAAATGACAAATCTGTAATGTTAAGCAGAATCTGCAAGGGGCAAGTATTTTGTAACAGCTTGATATTTATCTTCATGCCCTAAGGAGTTACACATGCAGATAAGTATGGAGCATAACAAGAAAAACAATATTAGCATACAGCTTCCCTTCGGGTACGGCCACACGGCCAGGTTTCTGCATGCAGTTTTGGAAGCCAAAAACGAGAGTGAATTCACATAAGAAGTCATATCTGTCTTTTATACTTTTCTTTTATGATTCACTCCTGATTTTGGCTTCTAAAACTGGCTGTACAAGTGTGAAAAAGTGGCTGTACCTTTACAGTCCCACACATGAAAGAAGAAAAAATAGAAAGCTCCGCCAGTATCGGGAAGGAAGGAGCATTTTATGTAAATGAAAGTGTTTTGCTATGACACCACATAAACAATAATTATGCACATAAACACAGCACCCGAGCAGATTACATCTTTTAAAGATTTCCAATAGCTACAAAAAATAAACAGCTGGAAATAGTAACAGGATTATACCCAGGAACATAGAACATAACGTGTGTATTATTTGGATTTACAACCTAATCCACACAAATAACTGAAAGCAAAATCTGGTATTCCATACAAAGCATCAGTGCCTAACATATCCTGCACTATAATCTTTCCTTTTAAAATAACTAAATATTGATTTATTCTCATTTTTCATTATGAATTTCAACTGGGAAAAATACATTCTCAGAAAATAATCTATATATTTAAAATATTGATTATAGATGTTTATTTTTCCTTAACATGTGCTGAATGCAAAATAAAAATATCACTACGGGTTGTGCTGTTTGCCTTACCAAAGGTGACTCCACATTTGAGAGTTAGGTGTACTTCAAGGCTGGGGTCACATGTGACAGATTAGCTGCGGATTTGCCGCCACATATTTTCTTGTGGCAAATCCAGTGTTGTACAGTCCCAGCAAAGTCGATGAGAATTTCTGAATTGTGCATTTAAAAAAAGCAGCAGAAAACTGCAGATTTGAAATGTGAAGCATGTCAATTTATACAGTGGATATCTCTTGCAGATTTCACCATTTTTAGCACATAGGCCTAGTACAGCACTGTTTCATTAGCTCCTACTGCATAGCAAGCAATATTGCTTCCTTAACTCAAAAACAGTGTAGCCTGCTATGATACGTTGTTTTCTGGCCAGCTGGTGGTCAGGGATTAGTCTCATCTCACCTTAGTAACAATGAGAAAAAACAACCCTTTAAACAGCGGCAAGTGGTGGGCACTACAATTCTTTGTGTGATGTATTACAATTGTCACATGGATCTGTAACATGGCCATGTGCACAAAACCTCAGAGGAATCCCACAAAAAGCATAGCAAAGAGCACCCTGGTTGGGGAACTGTACCACAAACTCTTTAGTGGCATCCTATACCTGCCTCAAAACAGTTGCCATTTACAATGTCATGCCAATGTCTTTGGTGAAAATGAATCTGCAAGGAACTACCTGCAGAACTACAGAGATGACTAGAACTGCAAAACTATGGAATTGTCACAAGGGTGTCATGAGCCGCGTCTGACTCAGTTATACCCAGGGTCAGAAAGTCGCTGCGAGCTCTATGTCTAAAGATCGCGCTGTTACTTAATGGTAGCTTTCTGTGTTTGCCTTTTAATCCTTTTTGTCTCGCTCAGGGATCCGTAGCTTCTTTTCCTCAGCTGTTTCTTGCTAGTCACTCCCAACCTCCTTATATTCCCCCTTCCCACTTCTCTGGTTGCCAGATATAGAGCTTCCTGCCTGGACTTCTATACTGACCCACTGGAGCTGTGTAGCTGTTGTTCCTGGTTGTCATACCAGAGCATTACCTTCCGAATCCCTGTTGGGCTTTTGCTGTCCGCTGTTGTCGCCCACCTGGGATTATATGTTTCGTATGTATTGTCTGTCCTCTCCTTGGTGTTTTCCTTTAGTGTTAGTGGTGAGGACTAGTGCTCCCACCGCCCTATTCACTACTTATGGCTTATCTTAAGGAAAGCCAGGGTTTAGGCACGTGATCTGCGTATGGGTGAAAAACCCATCTAGGGACGTCAGGGCAGTCAGGTGCCAGCTTCAAGGTGAGTTAGGGGTCACCACCTTTCCCTCTCTCTTGGACAGGGCTTTCCTTTTCCCTCCCTTTGCGCCACACGTCTGATCGGCACGCCGGTCGTGATAGGAATTCATGCTCACTGCAGCTGCCCTGCAAGCTTAGAATCAAGTTTGGGAGTCCATAAAACCTAATTTATATGAACTGCCAAATTATATTCTGGAAAAAAAAGGGGGAATTCTTTTTTTTTTTTTCCACAGTGACGTTCTGTGCACAGAGACAGTCCTGCTCCCTCAGGCTTGTGCACGATACGTCATCAGAGAAGGGAAAGAAGCTGATATCACAGGTAATGTGTAGCTCAGCTAACTAGGAGAACAGGGCCACGGTAGATGAATTGGAAACCCCCTACATTTGCTTAGTAAGAAACATACAAAGGACAGAAAAATAACTTGGACAGCCCCTTTAAAGCTACTATTTATTAGTAGAGTTGAGCGAATACCTGGAAGTTAAGGTTCGGCCGAACTATGTCGCAAAGTTCGAGTTCAGGACCCGAACTTGACCACGAACCCATTGAAGTCAATGGGGACCCGAACTTTGGAGCAATAAAATGGCTCTAAAAAAGGTAATGGAAAGGGCTAGAGGGCTGCAAAAGGAAGCATAATGGTGGTAAGAGCTGGCCAATTGCCATGCAAACAAATGAGGATAGGAAAATGACTTAAAATAACATAACATACATAAAAATTAAAAATTATAATCTTGAACTAGGAGGAGGAGGTCCATATGGAGTAGGAGGTTGAGGAGGCGATGGACGTGGCGGTGTAGGTGGAAGCGGTGGTAGTTGCCAACAACACAGTTTTTTTTTTTTTTATTTGGGTAGACCCTAAAACATTGGGAAATATAGAAAAGAAGACAAAGAGAAAGTGCGCTGGAGTATAACAAAGGCTGGGTAAGGCCGGTATACATGTCTATTCAGCACAAGGTACGGACAAGTCCCGTGGGATCCATGCCTGGTTCATTTTAATGAACGTGAGCTTGTCCACATTGGCTGTGGACAGGCGGCTGTGCTTGTCTTTGATCACCCCCCCTGCCGTGCTATATACCCGCTCAGACAATACACTGTCTGCAGGGCAGGCCAGCACCTCCAAGGTGTAAAGGGCAAGCTACGGCCATATGCCCAATTTGGAGACCAAGAAGTTGAATGGGGCAGACCCATCAGTCAGTACGTGTAGGCGTGTGCACACATACTGTTCCACCATATTGCTGAAATGCTGCCTCCTGCTAAGACCTTCCATATCAGCTGGAGGTGCCGATTCTTGTGGCGTGCTGACAAAGCTTTTCCACATTTCGGCTATGCTAACCCTGCCTTCTTAGGTGCTGGCGGTGCCCAAGCTGCATTGGCGACTTCCTCCTCCTCTGCCTTTGCCTTGTGCTTTCACTGAGGCCCCGGTGTCAGGTGGGAATGCCATCAGCAGCGCGTCTACCAGCATGCAGAATATATTTCCCAGTCAGGTATGCTGTGCAGGGGTAGTTTGAAAGAAAAAAGGGGTCATGGTGGAGCGTCCCGGTCATCCGACATCTATTCGCCCCGCTGAAGGATTATTTTGAAAGTGTGTAGAAGCCACAGGGGGCCCCCATGCTGCAGATTTATCATGGATAGGGTTGAGCGAACCTGAACTGTAGAGTTCGGGTTCGTACCGAACATTGTGTTTTTTTGCACCCAGACACGAACATTCCTGTAAAAGTTCGGGTTTGTTGTTCAGCGATTTCCTTCTGCTTTTTGAAAGGCCGCAGGGCAGCCAATCAACAAGCGTTTCACTACTTTGCCCTAAGAAGCCATCACAGCCATGCCTACTAATGGCATGGCTGTGATTGGCTAAGTGCAGCATGTGACACAGCCTCTATTTTAGCTGGAGTCACGTAGCGCCGCACGTCACTCTGCTCCTCTCAGTGTAGGAATAGGATGCTGCCACTTCTGTGAGGGACAGATTAGGGAAGAAATCTGTTGAACTTGGTGGTGTTAAATGTTCAAGCTACAGCAATTATTGAGGGTGCTATGCTACATATTTGTACCCAGCCCTGAGCCCAGTGATACTGCCAAATAATTTTTAATCCATCTGTTAGTGAGGTAGGGGTCCGCAGGCATTTTAGCATTTGCAGTGTCCTTGGAACTGCATGTGACCTGCACGTGTGCCAGCCTGCCAGGGACATCAGTCTAATCCTTTCTTGGTAGCTCAGTAAAGGAAAAATTCCTTCATGACATACAGCATTTGTGTATTTGGGGGAAATAAACCCGTATTGTTGTTCCAGAGAGCAGTTTTGCATACAACACAAAAACCTATTTTAAAATTTAGCAGTGACATACAGCAATTGTGTATTTGGGGGAAATAAACCCATATTGTTGTTCCACAGAGCAGTTTGGCATACAACGCACAAAAACGTATTTTAAAATTTAGCAGTGAAATACAGCATTTGTGTAGTTGGGGGCAATAAACCCGTTTTGTTGTTCCACAGAGCAGTTTGGCATAAAACGCACCAAAACCTATTTTAAAATTTAGCAGTGACATACTGCATTTCTGTAGTTTGTTGCAATAAAAAGTGGTTTTGGGCTACCAGCAGATTTAAGGCCTAACCTGTATTTCAGTACAGGCGCTAGTAGATTGGGTGGCTGACAATGGCGCCAGTTCCTTCACAGTATCTCCCACCCAGTCCTCTGCAGAAAGCTCAGACTTGGCACCTGCAGACCATGCCCATCAGTCTTTCACCTCACCCCCTTGCAAATCAGCCAAGCAATCTGAGCCCCAAGTCATGCAGCAGTCTCTTATGCTTTTTGATGACTCTGCGGGCAGAGTTTTCCAGGGCCATAACAATAGCCCTGCCCCAGAAGTGGAAGAGATTGAGTGCACGCATGCCAAAACACTAACCCTAAGTTCACACTTGCGCGTTTTACAGTGCGTTCGAACGCGCTGTAAAACGCTCAACACATGCAAACCAATGCTTCCCTATGGGCATGGTTCTCACCTGAGCGTTTACAGCGCGTACGAACGCGCTGTAAAACGCCATATGCATAAACAAGTACTTGAGCTTTTTTGGGGGCGTTTGTCGCGCGTTTTGTGATTGACACCACAGTAGTCAATCACAAGAACGCGCGTTTCCCATTTGCAAAAACGCGCTGTAATACGCACGCGTAAAACGCGCGTTTCAAGAACGCTCAGGTCTGAACCCAGGGTTAGGTTTGAGGGTGAGGACATGGGAAGACCACCGCAGCAGGTCTCTGATGACGAAACATTGGTGCAAACTGCTGCGGCTTTCTGCAGTGTGCAGACCAACAAAGAGGGCAGGGGTGAAGACTGGGTGGAAGATGATGTTGAGAACAATGAGGTCCTACACCCCAAAATATACCACTTAAATCCATGTTATTCATGGGTGGTAAAAAAAAAATCATATTTTTTAAGGCTAGGAATTACCTTTACCTGTGCCGGGGACAATAATATAGTTAATCCGTCTGGGAGTTCAGGGGTTGACATATTCCAATGTTTTGCTGTCAAGCAACCCTGCACTGCATAGGTGACAGGGACCAAAAATTTTAAAAATCTTCTTTTAAATTGTTGGGTGCAATATTACCATTTTTGCCGTGAATAAACCCCTCCTCTGCCTGGATGCCAGGGGCCTACATTTTTAAAAATCGTCTGTTCCATTGGTGGGTGACATTAACCCTGTTTTGCCGTGAATTTACCCCTCCTCTGCCTGGGTGCCAGGGGCCTACATTTCTAAAAATTGCCTGTTCTATTGGTGGGTGACATAAACCCCGTTTTGCCGGTGAAAAACCCCTGCTGTGCATTGTTGACAGGAAACCAAATTTGGTAGAAACGCCTGTTAATGAACGAAAGATGCGTGACTACAAATGCACGCTGGTATACGCGCTGCTGAGGGCATTCCCACCTGACGCCTCCTCAACCTCCTACTCCACATCTATTTCCTCCTCCTAGATCAGGATTTAGATTTTTAATTTTTATTCATTTTATTTTAAGTCATTTCTGTAATGCAAGGCACCAACAAACAGACCAGTGATGAAAGCAAAAAGGTGTTTATTCACCAGAAACATTAAACGTCCAGAACACTTGCTGGTAACAAGAAATAATAACAAAAAACCAGGCAAGGAGATTCCAGGAATAGTCCAAACCAGTGCTGAATGATGCTGTGCACTTGGCAGTCGAGTCACTCCAGATCTTGGGTCCGCTGCAAAGGACAAAGTTCCTGGCAGTCTTCAGTCACTAGCAGTTGTGACCTATACCTGGTTGAGGGAAAATAACAGTGGGCACTGATCACCCTGAGAGACCTCCTTTAAATGCCTGCTGACCAATCCCAGGGTGCCAAGTGTCCACTTCCATAGGTGAACAAATTGCCCTGCACCTGAGTACATGGCCTAAGGCAATCACAAGTTGATTAACCCATGGCTGGCTCCCTAGTCTACTTTGCTCTTGTGAGTCAGTATATTATGCGCCACTGGTCGACGAAGCGCATAAGAAGCGCGTACTCGCGACCTTGTATCCCTTTGCGAACCTGCCCTCGTGCGCACGCACGGACGCACGATCGACTCAGCGCGAGTATGCGAGCGCGTGGACCCAGATGCGGAAACGGAAGTCGCAGGAGACACCGGAGACAACCCTGGCCGCGGCGCCTTGTCACTCGCCTGGCCACTCTGTCCCCGGGACTCCGACGCCCTCCCTCCGATGTCCACGCGAACGCATCCCCGCACTGGTTCGCAAAGGGGTCAGCGCTGGTGCATCAGAGACACGCATAACCTGTCCCGCAACTCCACGAGGACCCCTCTTGGTTCCCCTGGAGTGCAAAGCAGGTGAGGATCTTACATTACCCCCTCGAGGAGGCGGCTCTGAAGACTCCAAGCAAGCTTTCCCGGATTATCCCGGTGAAAAGCTGCCACCAACTCATCCGCATGCACCTGGCGAGCAGGTATCCAACATCTCTCCTCTGGACCAAAACCCTTCCAGTCCACCAAGTATTGAAGAGACCTTTGGACAAAACGAGAGTCCAAAATTCTGTTCACCTCGAACTCCGGTACCCCTTGGACCTCCAGCGGGATGGGGTCTGAATAAAGGGAGCGGAGTCGGCTGCCGATTTGAGAAGTGAAACATGAAAGGTGTTCACTCGATCGACGGTGGAAGAGCAACCTTGTACGTAACTCGGTTGATCTTCTGTGTCACCGGGTATGGGCCAATGAATCGAGGACCCAACTTGGAAGATGGCTGACGCAGCGGAATGTTCCGGGTGGAGACCCACACCTGATCTCCCACCTTAAACTTTTGCTCTACAGTGCGATGACGATCAGCAAATTTCTTCTGTTGCGCCACCGCACTGCGGAGATTCCGCTGGGCCGACGACCAAATGGGACGCCTATCCTCGAACCATTGATCCACCACCGTGAGTCAGTGGAGGGTCCGGCCAAAGAAGAGAGTCTTGGATCCCTGCCCCCACGCACCTGAACGGAGACATCTTAGTGGAAGCATGCTCAGAGTTGTTATAAGCCACCTCCGCAAAGGGTAGATACGCTGCCCATTCCTCCTGGCAGTCTGACACGAAGCACCGGAGATATTGCTCCAGGGTCTGGTTAGTCCTTTCCGTCTGACCGTTGGTCTCTGGGTGAAACCAGAAGAGAAAGACAAATTAATACCCAATCGGGAGCAGAAAGAACGCCAGAAGCGAGAGATGAATTGCACTCCTCTGTCTGAAACAATGTCATCCGGCGCTCCGTGTAATCGAAAGACATGATTCAAGAACAGATCTGCCAATTCTCTGGCCGAGGGCAATCCAGGGAGTGGGATAAAATGGGCCATTTTACTAAAACGGTCCACCACTACCCAGATTACCGTACTTCCAGAGGACCTTGGCAAATCCATGATGAAATCCATGGAAATGTGAGTCCATGGAGCCTGGGGAATTGGCAGTGGGAGTAAAGTCCCAGAAGGGGCAGACCGGGACGGTTTACATCTGGCACAAACAGTACATGCCTGGATATAGGCCTTAACATCCACGGACATGTTGGGCCACCACACGTGACGCTTAACAAGGGCAAGTGTTTTCTTAACACCCAAATGCCCGGCAGACTTTGAGTCATGAAGTTGTTGGATGACCTTCAATCGAAGGTTAATGGGTACAAACCATCGACCTCGGGTTTGTCAGGTGGACTCTCTGCCTGTGAAGGCTCAAGAAGAGAGGACAAGTCCTCCATTACTTCTGCGGCCCCTAGGGCAGCAAGAAAACATTTAGTTGGGAGAATGGTTTCTGGCTCAGAGTCCAGGACGGAAGCAGCCTCAGGGAAGCAGCGGGACAGGGCATCTGCCTTCACGCTTCTGGAACCTGGCTTATAAGTGAGGCGGAAATTGAAGCGGGTGAAAACAATGCCCACCGGGCTTGTCGGGAGTTGAGTCTTTGGCACTCTCTAGATACTCCAAATTTTTGTGGTCAGTGTAAACCGTGATGGGATGTTCTGCACCCTCTAGCCAATGTCTCCACTCTTGAAAAGCCAATTTTACTCCCAGAAGCTCTCTATTGCCGATATCATAATTACACTCGGCTGGAGAGAGCTTCCGAGAGAAGAAGGCACAGGGATGTAACCTCTCAGGGTCCCCAGAATACTGTGAGAGAACTGCCCCTACACCGACCTCTGAGGCATCGACCTCGAGAACAAAAGGTCTGGAGGTGTCTGGATGAGTAAGAATTGGTGCCGTGCAAAAGGCCTGTTTCAGCGTCTCAAAGGCTCTGACTGCCTCTCTCGTCCACTTAGAAGGATTAGCTCCTTCTTAGTGAGGTTGGTGAGAGGTACTACTATCGCAGAAAAATTCTTAATAAACTTGCGGTAGAAGTTGGCAAAGCCTAAGAAACGCTGCAACCCCTTAAGATCCTTAGGCTGAGGCCAATCCAAGACAGCAGAAAGTTTGGATGGGTCCATAGCCAATCCCTTTTCTGAGATAATGTACCCCAGGAAAGGCAATTCCTTCACCTCAAACAGACACTTCTCAAGTTTGGCATAGAGGCGGTTCTCCCTCAGCTTCTGGAAAACCTGACACACGTGTCTCCGATGAGAGACCAGATCCGAAGAGTAGATTAGTATGTCATCTAGATAGACAACAACACATCTACCCAAGAAATCTCTGAGAACATCGTTGATGAACTCCTGGAAGACCGCTGGGAGCATTACAGAGACCGAAAGGCATCACGAGATACTCGTAATGCCCGTCTCTGGTATTAAATGCGGTCTTCCATTCGTCACCCTCTCTAATGCGAACTAAATTATAAGCACCCCTTAAATCGAGTTTGGTGAAGACTCGGCCCCTGCCACCTGAGAAAACAGATCATCAATCAGAGGCAGTGGATACCGATTCTTCACCGTAATCCGATTAAGGGCACGATAATCGATGCAAGGTCTCAAGCCTCCATCCTTCTTCTCCACAAAGAAGAATCCAGCTCCAGCAGGGGAAGTGGATGGACGAATGAAATTCTTCTCAAGGTTCTCTTTAATATACTCCCGCTGAGCCTGAACCTCAGGCCCAGTGAGATTATATAGATGCCCTCTTGGTGGCATGGTACCTGGCAACAGGTCTATAGGACAATCATATGACCTGTGGGGAGGTAACACATCAGCCCCCTGAGGACTGAACACATCTCGGAAATTATGATACTGCTGTGGTAAAGTACTTAATACTTCCATGGAGGCTAGTGACAGGTCGGGACGAATGCACTTAGTAAGGCATTCCGCACTCCACTGACAAATAAGACCCGAGCGCCAGTCCACTACTGGATTATGGAGCCTCAACCAAGGGAGACCCAAAATCACGGGAGTGGATGGCATGTCAAGGACAAAAGGCTTAAGGTCTCCCGATGATCAGCCCCCACCGTTACCTGTATTCCCGGAGTCATCCACACTGCACGACCATCTTGAAGAGGGGATCCATCAATCGCGGTCACTGACATGGTGGTTTTCGGCTGATCAACGGGATGCCAAGTCGACGAACCAAGGTTGAGTCCACAAAATTCCCAGCGGCCCCAGAATCGATTAGTGCCGAAAACTCATGGACCTTGTCTTGCCACCGTAAGGATATGGATACCATCACCCGGCTTGGAGGAGGGATAATAGCACCTAGGGGTTCTCCTCTATGCCCCCTAGGTTCATTCGCTTCCGCCGGCAGGAGGGGACAGGTTTTAACGAGGTGTCCAGACTTTCCGCAAAAATAGGCACAGGCCTTTCTGCTGGCGACGAGCCTGCTCTGCCTGTGTGAGATGGGAGGATCCAACCTCCATTGGCTCTTCGGCCGATTTAAGAGGCCCTGGATGTGGTCGAGAGGATGAAAACCGAGACGACCGCTCCACTCGCTCTCACGGATTCGCCTGTCGGCATCGATTGCCTGAGAGATAGCCATTTCCAACGAGAAGGGGGTAGGCAAGGCCAAAAGAAGATCCCGGACCGCATCCGAAAGTCCCAAACGGAAGCGATGGCGTAGGGCTGCGCCGCCCAGGTGGTGAAAGCTGCCCATCGCCTGAATTCTGCAGCGTATTCTTCAGCTGGGCGGCGGCCTTGTTGAATATGCTCAAGATTGGTCTCTGCGGTGCGAGTACGATCCGGGTCATCGTGAATCACAGCCATAGCCTCGAAGAAGGCGCCCACTGACGAAAAAGCTGTATGGTCTTGAGGCAAATTAAATGCCCAACGTTGGGGGTCTCCACGTAGCAGTGACATTACAATCCCAATTCTCTGCCTGAGAGTGCCAGAAGCCATCGGACGCAACTGGAAATAAAGGAGACAGGAGTCCCTGAAGTTTAAGAACTCCTGTCGCTCTCCTGTGAAGGAGTCAGGCAGAGGGATCTTTGGTTCTGTTTGATGCCTTGCGATAGTGACGGGTAGTGCTGAGGCTCCCTGGATCAGCTGCTGAACCTCCTCCATCACAGTTGTCAGTTGCTCTTGGATTTGAGCTGCAGCGGCTGCTGGTATATTTGGGCGCCGTTGGAACAGCAGGTTAACGGCTCCCGCACTCACTCAGTCGCTGCTGGATATTGTCCATGGCAACTGTTAGTTGGGCCCACTGTTCTGTAATGCAAGGCACCAACAAACAGACCAGTGATGAAAGCAAAAGGTGTTTATTCACCAGAAACATTAAACGTCCAGAACACTTGCTGGTAACAAGAAATAATAACAAAAACCAGGCAAGGAGATTCCAGGAATAGTCCAAACCAGTGCTGAATGATGCTGTGCACTTGGCAGTCGAGTCACTCCAGATCTTGGGTCCGCTGCAAAGGACAAAGTTCCTGGCAGTCTTCAGTCACTAGCAGTTGTGACCTATACCTGGTTGAGGGAAAATAACAGTGGGCACTGATCACCCTGAGAGACCTCCTTTTAAATGCCTGCTGACCAATCCCAGGGTGCCAAGTGTCCACTTCCATAGGTGAACAAATTGCCCTGCACCTGAGTACATGGCCTAAGGCAATCACAAGTTGATTAACCCATGGCTGGCTCCCTAGTCTACTTTGCTCTTGTGAGTCAGTATATTATGCGCCACTGGTCGACGAAGCGCATAAGAAGCGCGTACCGCGACCTTGTATCCCTTTGCGAACCTGCCCTCGTGCGCACGCACGGACGCACGATCGACTCAGCGCGAGTATGCGAGCGCGTGGACCCAGATGCGGAAACGGAAGTCGCAGGAGACACCGGAGACAACCCTGGCCGCGGCGCCTTGTCACTCGCCTGGCCACTCTGTCCCCGGGACTCCGACGCTCCTCCCCTCCGATGTCCACGCGAACGCATCCCCGCACTGGTTCGCAAAGGGGTCAGCGCTGGTGCATCAGAGACACGCATAACCTGTCCCGCAACTCCACGAGGACCCCTCTTGGTTCCCCTGGAGTGCAAAGCAGGTGAGGATCTTACAATTTCCCTATCCATGTTTGTTTGCAGGGTACTTACCCACATTTTGCAGCCCTCTAGCCCTTTCTAGGACTTTTTTAAAGCCATTTTAGTGCCCAAAAGTTCAGGTCCCCATTGACTTCAATGGGGTTCGGGGTCAAGTTCGGATCCCGAACCCAAACTTTTTGTGAAGTTCGGTCGAACCCGAACTTCCAGGTGTCCACTCAACTCTAATCATGGAGACATCATGGACATTTTACAGCATATAACTACAGCACCCAACATCTAAACTCCGCTGAATTTACAGAATATATTTCCCTGTCAGGTATGCAGTGCAGCAGGAACACACCCTCCAAGCCACTTGTGAATGACTGGCCTGAAACGTGGAAATGTCCACCCACATTCTATGAGCTGGATTTACTGATTATATTTTACTCTCAAAAATGCAGTGCAGGCCACAAATGTACTTTATTGCAAAAAAAAGGGATTTTGTTCACCCACAATATCCCAGTTGTATTTACTGATTAATTATTTTACTATCAGAAATGCAGTGCAGGCCGCAAACGTACTTTTTAGCTAAAAAAATTTATTTGTCCCCCCAGAATCTAACAGATGGATTTACTGAATTGATTACACTGTCACATATGCAGAACAGGGGTACTTTACAGAAAAAAATGTGAATATGTCATCCCCTGGGTCCCTGAACTCACAGACGGATTACCTATATTATTTTCCCTTCCCCTGGCACATATGCAGTGCAGGTGCACTTAAAAAATGGGTATATGTCGCCCACTGAACTACAAGAACAGGATTAAATTATTGTCCCTGGCAAATTATTGTCCTCGGCAATACAGTCACTTGCACAAAAGGGCCGCCGACGCCCACCTAACTAACAGACGGATTAAAACTTATTTTTCTGTGTCACTGGACTCAGGGCAGGGTACCAATATGTTACATTGAATCCAGAAAAAATAAAAATATCGCTGTAGATCGCAGATTTAACACCAAGCTCTGATATCAGATTCTTTCCTAATCTCTCCCTCATAGCAGCAGCATCCTATCCCTGACATGATGTGCAGCACTACGTGACTCCAGCTTATATAGAGGTCAATATCATTAATAAATAAATTAAATAATAGGGCGCCCAGCACTGAACCTTGGGGTACACCACTTATAACTCAGGACCATTTTGAATAGAAATCAATGACCACGACTCTCTGGACATCGTCCTTCAGCCAGTTTTTAATCCAATTACTGAGCATACTTTCTTATTCTAAAGACCTTATTTTACCAATTAAACATCTACGAGGGACAGTATCAAAAACCTTTGCAAAATCCAGTAACACTACATCCACAGCCGCCCCTCTGTCTAGGCTACTACTCACCTCCTCATGAAAACAAATCAGGTTAGTCTGACAACTTCTGTCCTTGGTAAACCCATGTTGCTTATCACTTATAATATTATTTACAGTCACATACTCCTGTATAAAGAATATGAAAATTGGGGGGTGCAAATACTAAAACATAACGTTTATTGGTAAATATAAAATGACGTTCAAATAGACTAATTGATCAACACAAAACATTCCGATCGGGCCAGATGCAAAGCTCAATCAAAGTAAAATATTGCCGTGTCAGGAGGAAAGGCAATCCAGAGTACTGGATGTGTCAACCCGATGTACCTGGGAGGTCATGCATGTAAACATGCATATGTGTAGATGACATATGTGACCCTAGTACATCCCTGCTTGGCCTGACAATCCCTAAACCTGCTAACAGTGTCCTGTCCCGCGAGGGGCAGCACCGTTACTGGATCCTGTCCCTAAACACACTGCCCCTAGTTAAGTGGGACAGGGAGGGGACCTCCTGACACAGATTTAGAATTACCTCACAAGGAAACAGCCATGTAAATTCCTACGTATGGTCACGGAACATTTAAGACTGGCCTCCCTAGATACTAAAGAAGGTTGTGGTACTTATCACTGCCGTCTTCAAGTGTGAAACTCCATTTCACAATATTTACAGCCTGCTTGTATAAGCCCCGATGCGTTTCATCTCAAGTCAGGCACGCTGAGTGGCCCAAAGATTCATCAGGGGGTATAAGGCCACCGCGGGCGAAGGAGTCATATAGTTCAACACCCTTATCACACTAGAAAACACAAGCGGGTAAAGATTGACCGGACAGTAAGGCGTGATTCTTCAACAAGGTACAAATAGTACCATGATAACACAATATTAATACTCACTGATAACCTGAATGACGTATGGTCCAAAAAAGGTATCAAGGAGCTTGTGCAGGGACCGATGTGTCCCGTGCGCCCGTCCAGAGGGATTGTGCTCATCATAGTAGTTGCAGAGCTACTATTTAAAGCTCCCGCGGCGTGTCCCGCCGCCGGGATGACGTCATCGCGTGCGCATCACGTGCAACGCGTCGCGACGTTGGAAGTGGGCATGCGCATGCGTAGTAGCGTCATTGAGTCGTATACTGGTGAGGGCAGGTCCGGACTTAGCCGCAGTATCCTCCCCTAAGAAGTGAGTGAAGTGGACCCATATGATCAGTTGCTACTCGTTCTGCATCAATTACCCAGTGCAGGGAGCTACAATAAATGTGTGCTCGACCCGTATTTATGAGGTAAAGGTAGGAGATTTAAACAGATGCCTGACCACAGGTATACCGCTAATGGAAAAGATCCAATATTCGCAGTGTGAAGATTAAACATATGCACGAGATCCATACATTCATTTTCTATGAGTGACAATCATATAGAACATGTATTGAGAGATTTATGGGGACATTCGTTGAGAAAATATATATCGAGAGATAACCCTTACTGTCAGGGGAGAAATGGACCATATATATAAGTACCACAACCTTCTTTAGTATTATCTAGGGAGGCCAGTCTTAAATGTTCCGTGACCATACATAGGAATTTACATGGCTGTTTCCTTGTGAGGTAATTCTAAATCTGTGTCAGGAGGTCCCCTCCCTGTCCCACTTAACTAGGGGCAGTGTGTTTAGGGACAGGATCCAGTAACGGTGCTGCCCCTCGCGGGACAGGACACTGTTAGCAGGCTTAGGGATTGTCAGGCCAAGCAGGGATGTACTAGGGTCACATATGTCATCTACACATATGCATGTTTACATGCATGACCTCCCAGGTACATCGGGTTGACACATCCAGTACTCTGGATTGCCTTTCCTCCTGACACGGCAATATTTTACTTTGATTGAGCTTTGCATCTGGCCCGATCGGAATGTTTTGTGTTGATCAATTAGTCTATTTGAACGTCATTTTATATTTACCAATAAACGTTATGTTTTAGTATTTGCACCCCCCCAATTTTCATATTGTAGACTACTACTTGGGTAGCAAGTGGCCATTCGTCCCACTAGGATTTATAGGCCACGGAGGTACACAATTCTTATTTTTTCTACGTTGTACCAGGAGATGGCAGGTTTTCTGACCACAGGCCTCAATAAAGAGTCTTGGCTGACGGAAGCCAGCTCGGTTTTTTCAGATCAAGTAAAAAATACACCACTACATTTAATGGGGCTTTTTCAGAACTGACTCGTATCTATAAGGAACACATTAGCTCCTGGTGGGAGACCCAGACACTGGAGCACTATATTAGGCAAGGTATAGTGCCCCGGGGTTTACGGATCACCTTAACCCCGGCAAACCGGAGCCGTAGTTCGGAACTACTTAGAAGGTGGGAGAGGGAGGCCACTAATAGTTCACTGCGGTTCATGCAGATACTTCTAGAAGAAGAACGGGTCATCTACACAAGACTAGACAAAGAGCTCTCTGAACAAATTGAGATCACTAAGAAGTTTAGTGGTGAGGCAGAATTCGCAAACAAAGAAAAACAACTACAGAATACAATTGAGAGATATCAGTACCATCTCAAGGACAGGAAGCATAAACAGTTCACGAGAGACTTACAAGACTTTAAGGACAATAAAGCATATCATTTTTTGACTAACATAGACAATTCACAGAAAACAGACTTTTCCACGACAGATACTGAGGCCTCTGATAACGAACCTGAACGACAAACTAGAAACAGAGGTCGTGGACGTGGGGGGAATAAACCAAGGAGAAGGGGCGGCCGTTCCTTCAATAATTCTACGCCTACACCTCAACCACACTCCAATTTTTTAGGTCAAGAATTACCCTACCCACTACGCAACAGGAGTCTGAACCAATAACCGACTCCAGTGAGGGGGATAATCTAGTGATCAACCTCTCATCCAGAAGTTTAACAGTTGCTGAGATTAAATTGTTGAAGTGTGGTCTTTCATTTGTTCCCACGACCAGATTTGACATGTTCCGATGGGTCAAGGATCTCCATCTCTTTGCCCGCAAGTTAAGATGGCACAAATATCATAAGTTGGTGACAAAGAGAGAGAGCCGTGAGCTTGGGGTGCCGGTAGAGATCCTTGACGACATTCGGCTATTGTATAGCCTAGGAGAAAGTCCAGGAGCCCAGACAGGGGAGGGACCCTTCACTGACTTAAAAACTAAAAGTCAGAAGATGCCCCCACAGGGCGACGTCTCGTGCATTGATGTCTTTATGGAACACGTGATGAGAGATCTTGCCCCAATCGGGTGTACTCCCCAACGGTTCAACTGTAGCAAGGATGAGCGACAGGCACTTAAAAAACTTGAGAAAGATAAGACTGTTACAGTGAAGCCATCCGATAAAGCAGGCAACGTTGTCTTATTTGACACGACAATGTACAAAGACATGTGCCTATCCCTCTTATGTGATAAGGAAGGATATGAGACTCTCCCCTCGGATCCAACGGGACTCTATAAGAGTGAATTGGAGGCCCTCCTTAGACAGGCCAAGGATGAGAGGTTGATCACAAATGATGAATACAACTTTTTATTACCAGAACACCCTGTGATGGCAACCTTCTACAGCCTGCCAAAGGTCCATAAGGGGACTGCCCCCCTGAAGGGTCGACCGATCGTTTCAGGGGTTGGCAGTCTCACCCAAAACTGTGGTGTCTATGTTGATAGGGTCCTTTGCCCCTTTGTTGCGAGTCTTCCATCATATCTGAGAGACACTGGGGACTTGCTGACTAAACTGAAAGATATCAACATAGAACCACACTGGCTGTTGGCCTCAATTGACGTTGAGGCACTCTACTCCTCAATCCCACATGACCGGGGAGTGGAGGCGTGCACTTACTTCTTGAAAACGAGGGGAGTGCAGTGTCGGGCACATGACCGGTTCGTCTTGGATCTACTTCTATTTGTACTCACCCGCAACTGTTTCCTATTTGACGGTGGCATTTACCACCAGCTCAGGGGCACTGCGATGGGGAGTTCATGTGCCCCATCGTATGCAAATTTGCTCCTGGGCTGGTGGGAGGCAACAGTTGTGTTTGGTGAAGTTCAGGAGATTGAGTTGGAGCATGTGGCGCTCTGGTCCCGCTTCATAGACGATATTTTCGTTCTGTGGAGCGGGACTGAAGATGCCTTCCACTCGTTTGTAGCCAAACTGAATCTGAACACTCTGAACTTGAGGTTCACTTCGGTGATAGTGAAGGATGATCTGCCCTTCCTGGATGTCACGATTAAAAAAGGGCAGAGTGAGAGCCTGGAGACTTCCATTTTCCGTAAAACAACAGCTACGAACTCGCTGTTACGGTGGGAGAGCTGCCACCCTAAGTCCCTCAAGCGTGGGATCCCGGTCGGACAGTATTTGAGAATCCGTCGGAACTGTTCCGAACCGGAAGAATTTAAGAGACAGGCAAATATTTTGAGGCAACGTTTTCGGGAGAGGGGATACCCTGATCTAGTGTTGCGGAGGGCTTATAACAGGGCACTCAATACCTCCAGGACGGCCTTATTGCACCCAACTCCTCGTTCGGAAGAGAAAAGTGGTGTGATCACTCGACTGATTGGGTCTTTTGATTCATCAGCCAGTGAGGTCCGTGAGATCATTGGACGCCACTGGGAAACCCTTCTGATTGATCCCGATCTGAGGGATACCCTTTCAGAGAGACCTGCAATTACCTTCCGTAGGGGCCCCAACTTAAAAGATCATCTTGTCCACAGCCACTTTGTCCGCCCACAGGTGGAGAACAATACATGGCTTGGACCCCCGTTAAAGGGTGTTTCAGATGTGGTGACTGCAGCTTCTGTAAATTTGTCTCTCCTGGCAAGTCCCTTATGGATCACACAGGCTACACTCACCACATCCGGAGCTTTATTAATTGTAAGACCGTGGGCATTGTGTATCTGCTAATCTGCATGTGTGGCATGTTATATGTCGGTAAGACCCGCAGAGAATTTAGAAGGAGAATGGGAGAACACCTGAGCGACATCCGTAAAAATAGGGACACCCCTGTAGCCAGACATGTACACGCATGCCACAGTGGCAACACTGCAGCCATCAAATTCAGGGGTCTAGAACAGGTGATTCGACCCATAAGAGGTGGAGACTGGGACAGACTGACACTCCAGAGGGAGTGTTGGTGGATCTTTAAGTTGGACACCTCTAGTCCCAGAGGTCTCAATGAACAATTAAACTTCGGATGCTTCCTGTAGTTCATCGGGATAGCTATATGTCCGTTTGGTTGAACCTCACCATTATATATATGGTCCATTTCTCCCTGACAGTAAGGGTTATCTCTCGATATATATTTTCTCAACGAATGTCCCCATAAATCTCTCAATACATGTTCTATATGATTGTCACTCATAGAAAATGAATGTATGGATCTCGTGCATATGTTTAATCTTCACACTGCGAATATTGGATCTTTTCCATTAGCGGTATACCTGTGGTCAGGCATCTGTTTAAATCTCCTACCTTTACCTCATAAATACGGGTCGAGCACACATTTATTGTAGCTCCCTGCACTGGGTAATTGATGCAGAACGAGTAGCAACTGATCATATGAGTCCACTTCACTCACTTCTTAGGGAGGATACTGCGGCTAAGTCCGGACCTGCCCTCACCAGTATACTGACTCAATGACGCTACTACGCATGCGCATGCCCACTTCCAACGTCGCGACGCGTTGCACGTGATGCGCACGCGATGACGTCATCCCGGCGGCGGGACACGCCGCGGGAGCTTTAAATAGTAGCTCTGCAACTACTATGATGAGCACAATCCCTCTGGACGGGCGCACGGGACACATCGGTCCCTGCACAAGCTCCTTGATACCTTTTTGGACCATACGTCATTCAGGTTATCAGTGAGTATTAATATTGTGTTATCATGGTACTATTTGTACCTTGTTGAAGAATCACGCCTTACTGTCCGGTCAATCTTTACCCGCTTGTGTTTTCTAGTGTGATAAGGGTGTTGAACTATATGACTCCTTTGCCCGCGGTGGCCTTATACCCCCTGATGAATCTTTGGGCCACTCAGCGTGCCTGACTTGAGATGAAACGCGTCGGGGCTTATACAAGCAGGCTGTAAATATTGTGAAATGGAGTTTCACACTTGAAGACGGCAGTGATAAGTACCACAACCTTCTTTAGTATTATCTAGGGAGGCCAGTCTTAAATGTTCCGTGACCATACGTAGGAATTTACATGGCTGTTTCCTTGTGAGGTAATTCTAAATCTGTGTCAGGAGGTCCCCTCCCTGTCCCACTTAACTAGGGGCAGTGTGTTTAGGGACAGGATCCAGTAACGGTGCTGCCCCTCGCAGGACAGGACACTGTTAGCAGGCTTAGGGATTGTCAGGCCAAGCAGGGATGTACTAGGGTCACATATGTCATCTACACATATGCATGTTTACATGCATGACCTCCCAGGTACATCGGGTTGACACATCCAGTACTCTGGATTGCCTTTCCTCCTGACACGGCAATATTTTACTTTGATTGAGCTTTGCATCTGGCCCGATCGGAATGTTTTGTGTTGATCAATTAGTCTATTTGAACGTCATTTTATATTTACCAATAAACGTTATGTTTTAGTATTTGCACCCCCCAATTTTCATATTCTAGACTACTACTTGGGTAGCAAGTGGCCATTCGTCCCACTAGGACTTATAGGCCACGGAGGTACACAATTCTTATTTTTACTCCTGTATATAGTCCCTTAAGAGTCCTTCAAACATTTTCTCACAACAGAAGTTAAACTAACTGGTCTATAATTACATGTGAAGGATCTAGAGACCTTTTTGAATATGGGCACCACATTTGCCTTGCACCAATCACTTGGCACTGTACCAGTCCCTAGAGAATCTTAAAAATATTTAAACAGGGGCACATCAATGATTGAACCAAGCTCTTTAAGAACTCTTGGGTGTAATCTATCTGGACCCAGAGCCTTGTTCACATTTACCTTATTCAACTTAGCTTAGACCATATCTACAGTTATCCAGTTGAGTATATTTCTGGGTGTACTAACAGCCCTGGTGCCACCAATAATGGTTCCTTTCTCTTCTTTTGTATATACCCAGGGGCATAGCTATAGGGGATGCAGAGGAAGCAGTCGCTACCGAGCCCATAAGCCTGAGGGGGCCCAAAGACCCTTGTGCCACAGAAGACACTGGTATTATAGAAATCGCATGCTGGTCAAGTTACACCTCTGGCTGGAGGGAAGGGGTTAGGTAAAGAATTTGCTATGGAACGGGGGGGGGGGGGGGTGCCGTTTCAATTTATGCCTGAGGCAGCACGAAGGCTATGTGCTTCCCTGCCCCTAGCCACAAAGCACTGAGGGAATGGGAGCTCAAGCTGAACTCTTGCAACAGGGCCCATGACCTTTAGCTACGCCCCTTTATATACCTATTTAGTACCTCTGCTTTTTCCCGATTTCCATTATTTAGGTGACTGCTCTGACCTTGTTTTTTTAGCATTTATATATTTAATGAATTTTTTGTTATTTGTTTCACTTTCTTTTGCTACCTGCTGTTCGTTTTGTATTTTTGCAGTTTTTATCTCTTTTTTACAGATTTTATTAAGCCATTGGTAAATTTCAAAGGGTACAGCTGACCCCTCAGATAAATATTTTTCAAGTGCCCTTTTTGTCATTCGTTGCTTTCTTTACAGTAGCAAGTAAGCCAAGTCGGGTTTAATTTTAGCTGTTTATACATCTTACCTACATTAATAAATTTTGTAGTATACAGTAATTAACCAATGTGGATTTAAAGCTCTCCCATTTATCCTCAGTACTATTATGTGACAGTAGCTGCTCCCAGTCTATATCCTCTGTGATATTAGGGGGTATTATTTTTTCAGAGTTTATTCCATTTGTAATTCTACACATAAGGCTTCAACATCCTCACCCACAATTGCCTCTTTCGCACATATCACTCCTGACATACAGGCACACCCCACCACCTTTTTATAGTCTATCCAAAAGAGTGTAAAACTCTGAATATTAACAGCCCAGTCATGAGAAGAGTCCAGCCATGTCTCAGCCACACCAACTATGTGATCCTCTAGTACTATCAACTACAGCTCCCCCATTTTGTTTGCTATACTTCTGGCATTTGTGAACATATATTACTATTTCATTTCCCACATTCAGTTCCCCAAAAGTGAATATCTGGGTTTTTTGGGTACCTTGGGTGATATTATTGGTTTGTAATAGGTCCATGTTACCACCAGCTCTATGTAAATTTATGTCTAGTCACTTGCCTACTTTCCTCATTAACCACAACCTACACGTAATCTCCACTGTCCCCTCCTATATCCTACTTTATATCTACACTCTCTACCCCATTATTAGTATGACCCCCCTTCCTCCCCCCAGATCCTAGTTTAAGAGCTCCTCCAGCCATCTAACCATTTTTTCCCCAGAGCAGCTGCCCCCTCCCCATTAAGGTAGGGAACAGTCTGAACATCTCAGAGTTCAGGAATGATAGCACCTAATACAAGCAGATTACCAGCTCACAAAGGTCCCTATACACGGGACGACGATCTAGCAAATTGTTGGGAAGGAAGTGTTCTTCTATCTGATTGCTAGGGGAGAAGACTAGAGATGAGCGAACACCTGGATGTTCGGGTTCGAGAAGTTCGGCCGAACTTCCCGGAAATGTTCGGGTTCGGGATTCGAACTCGATCCGAACTTTATCCCGAACCCGAACCCCATTGAAGTCAATGGGGACCCGAACTTTTAGGCACAAAAAAGGCTGTAAAATAGTCCAGGAAAGGGCTAGAGGGCTGCCAAAGGCAGCAAAGTGTAGAAAAATCCCCTGCAAACAAATGTGGATAGGGAAATGAATTAAAATTAAATAAAATAAATAAAAATTAACCAATATCAATTGAAGAGAGGTCCCACAGCAAGGAATCATGCGTCATATCACCCTGCACCGGAGAATGTCACTCATGTATTTTGGACCAGCACCCAGACAGAGGATACAGGTCCCACAGCAAGGAATCATGCGTCATATCACCCTGCACCGGAGAATGTCACTCATGTATTTTGGACCAGCACCCAGACAGAGGATACAGGTCCCACAGCATGGAATCATGCGTCATATCACCCACCACCGGAGAAGGCCACTCATGTATTTTGGACCAGTACCCAGACAGAGGATACAGGTCCCACAGCATGGAATCATGCGTCATATCACCCACCACCGGAGAAGGCCACTCTCATGTATTTTGGACCAGCACCCAGACAGAGGAGAGAGGTCCCACATCAAGGAATCATGAGTCATATCAACCACCACCGGAGAAGGCCACTCATTTATTTTGGACCAGCACCCAGACAGAGGATACAGGTCCCACATCAAGGAATCATGCGTCATATCAACCACCACCGGAGAAGGCCACTCTCATGTATTTTGGACCAGCACCCAGACAGAGGAGAGAGGTCCCACAGCAAGGAATAAGGCGTCATATCAACCCCCACCGGAGAAGGCCACTCTCATTTATTTTGGACCAGCACCCAGACAGAGGATACAGGTCCCACATCAAGGAATCATGCGTCATATCAACCACCACCGGAGAAGGCCACTCTCATTTATTTGGGACCAGCACCCAGACAGAGGAGAGGGGTTTTCACAGCAGAGAATCAGGCATTTAGATCACCCACCACAGGAGTAGGACACCATTTAATGGGACCCCGGCAACCATGTCAGATGGCACAAACATCAGCTTCACATCACCCAGCACAAGAGAAGGCCACTTTGAGAGACTTTGACCCTGCACCCAGGCGGAGGAGAGGGGTTTTCACAGCAGAGAATCAGGCATTTAGATCACCCACCACAGGAGTAGGACACCATTTAATGGGACCCCGGCAACCATGTCAGATGGCACAAACATCAGCTTCACATCACCCAGCACAAGAGAAGGCCACTTTGAGAGACTTTGACCCCTGCACCCAGACGGAGGAGAGAGGTTTTCACAGCAGAGAATCATGTATTTAGATCACCCACCACAGGAGTAGGACACCATTTAATGGGACCCCGGCAACCATGTCAGATGGCACAAATATCAGCTTCACATCACCCAGCACAAGAGAAGGCCACTTTGAGAGACTTTGACCCCTGCACCCTGTGACACCAGATTTAGTGGATTGCTATTTTGGCAAGTGAATTTCACCCCAGAACAAAATATATGTTTTTATGGATAATAATATAGTTTGCCAGGCTCAGCTGTGACACCAGATTTAGTGGATTGCTATTTTGGCAAGTGAATTTCACCCCAGAACAAAATATATGTTTTTGCGGATACTAATATAGTTTGCCAGGCTCAGCTGTGACACCAGATTTAGTGGTGTTGCTATTTTGGCAAGTGAATTTCACCCCAGAACAAAATATATGTTTTTACGGATAATAATATAGTTTGCCAGGCTCAGCTGTGACACCAGATTTAGGGTGATTGCTATTTTGGCAAAGTGAATTTCACCCCAGAACAAAATATATGTTTTTACGGATACTAATATAGTTTGCCAGGCTCAGCTGTGACACCAGATTTAGAGGATTGCTATTTTGGCAAGTGAATTTCACCCCAGAACAAAATATATGTTTTTGCGGATAATAATATAGTTTGCCAGGCTCAGCTGTGACACCAGATTTAGGGTGTTGCTATTTTGGCAAGTGAATTTCACCCCAGAACAAAATATATGTTTTTACGGATACTAATATAGTTTGCCAGGCTCAGCTGTGACACCAGATTTAGAGGATTGCTATTTTGGCAAGTGAATTTCACCCCAGAACAAAATATATGTTTTTACGGATACTAATATAGTTTGCCAGGCTCAGCTGTGACACCAGATTTAGTGGATTGCTATTTTGGCAAGTGAATTTCACCCCAGAACAAAATATATGTTTTTGTGGATACTAATATAGTTTGCCAGGCTCAGCTGTGACACCAGATTTAGTGGATTGCTATTTTGGCAAGTGAATTTCACCCCAGAACAAAATATATGTTTTTATGGATAATAATATAGTTTGCCAGGCTCAGCTGTGACACCAGATTTAGTGGATTGCTATTTTGGCAAGTGAATTTCACCCCAGAAGAAAATATATGTTTTTACGGATACTAATATAGTTTGCCAGGCTCAGCTGTGACACCAGATTTAGGGTGATTGCTATTTTGGCAAGTGAATTTCACCCCAGAAGAAAATATATGTTTTTACGGATACTAATATAGTTTGCCAGGCTCAGCTGTGACACCAGATTTAGTGGATTGCTATTTTGGCAAGTGAATTTCACCCCAGAAGAAAATATATGTTTTTACGGATACTAATATAGTTTGCCAGGCTCAGCTGTGACACCAGATTTAGTGGATTGCTATTTTGGCAAGTGAATTTCACCCCAGAACAAAATATATGTTTTTAGTGGATACTAATATAGTTTGCCAGGCTCAGCTGTGACACCAGATTTAGGGTGTTGCTATTTTGGCAAGTGAATTTCACCCCAGAACAAAATATATGTTTTTATGGATACTAATATAGTTTGCCAGGCTCAGCTGTGACACCAGATTTAGGGTGATTGCTATTTTGGCAAGTGAATTTCACCCCAGAACAAAATATATGTTTTTATGGATACTAATATAGTTTGCCAGGCTCAGCTGTGACACCAGATTTAGAGGATTGCTATTTTGGCAAGTGAATTTCACCCCAGAACAAAATATATGTTTTTACGGATACTAATATAGTTTGCCAGGCTCAGCTGTGACACCAGATTTAGGGTGTTGCTATTTTGGCAAGTGAATTTCACCCCAGAAGAAAATATATGTTTTTGCGGATACTAATATAGTTTGCCAGGCTCAGCTGTGACACCAGATTTAGAGGATTGCTATTTTGGCAAGTGAATTTCACCCCAGAACAAAATATATGTTTTTACGGATAATAATATAGTTTGCCAGGCTCAGCTGTGACACCAGATTTAGTGGATTGCTATTTTGGCAAGTGAATTTCACCCCAGAACAAAATATATGTTTTTATGGATAATAATATAGTTTGCCAGGCTCAGCTGTGACACCAGATTTAGAGGATTGCTATTTTGGCAAGTGAATTTCACCCCAGAACAAAATATATGTTTTTATGGATAATAATATAGTTTGCCAGGCTCAGCTGTGACACCAGATTTAGTGGATTGCTATTTTGGCAAGTGAATTTCACCCCAGAACAAAATATATGTTTTTGTGGATAATAATATAGTTTGCCAGGCTCAGCTGTGACACCAGATTTAGTGGATTGCTATTTTGGCAAGTGAATTTCACCCCAGAACAAAATATATGTTTTTGCGGATACTAATATAGTTTGCCAGGCTCAGCTGTGACACCAGATTTAGTGGATTGCTATTTTGGCAAGTGAATTTCACCCCAGAACAAAATATATGTTTTTATGGATACTAATATAGTTTGCCAGGCACAGCTGTGACACCAGATTTAGGGTGTTGCTATTTTGGCAAGTGAATTTCACCCCAGAAGAAAATATATGTTTTTGAGGAATACTAATATAGTTTGCCAGGCTCAGCTGTGACACCAGATTTAGGGTATTGCTATTTTGGCAAGTGAATTTCACCCCAGAACAAAATATATGTTTTTGCGGATACTAATATAGTTTGCCAGGCTCAGCTGTGACACCAGATTTAGGGTGTTGCTATTTTGGCAATTGAATTTAACCCCAAACCAAAATATCTGTTTTGGCGGACACTATTATATTTTGCCAGCCACTGCTGAAACCACTGATGTATGGTTTTGCTATTTTGCCAATTGAATTTCACCCCAGAAAATAATCTATCCTTTGCCAGACAGCAGACAGTATTATTCTTGTCTAGCCAAAGCTGGAACACCGGATTTAGGGGATTGGTATTTGGGCAATTGTATTTAACCCCTTAATAAAATATAGAAATTGCTATCCTGAGTTTCTAGGGGTGACAATTAGCACAGCCAAGCCCCTGATGGAGGATATAGCAAAAAAAAAAATAGTATTGAAGCATTGATGGATGTGTGGCAGCTTGTTCTGGAGCACCACAAGTCACAAAATGGCCGCCGATCAACCCAGAAAATAAGTGACAGAAAAACGCTCTGTGCAGCCAAAAACCAGCAATCAAGTAAATAGCAGAAGTTCACTGATTCTCAGCTGCAGATCGATCCGCTCATTAGGTGCTGTTGCTGACTTTTCCTGCCTATCTCGCCCTCACAGAAGCTGCATCCTCTCCCCTACACTAGTCAGAGCAGTGTGACGCAGTGGCGCTACGTGACTCCAGCTTAAATAGAGGCTGGGTCACATGCTGCACTTGGCCAATCACAGCCATGCCATTAGTAGGCATGGCTGTGATGGCTTCTTAGGGCAAGAAGTAAGACGCTAGCTGATTGGCTGCTGTGCAGCCCTTCAGAAAGCGGTAAGAAATCGACGAACACCGAACCCGAACCCGAACTTTTTTGAAAATGTCCGGGTTCGGGTCCGGGTCCCGGACACCCCAAAATTCGTTACGAACCCGAACGATGCGCGAACTGTTCGCTCAACACTAGAGAAGACCACTCCATTTACATGCAGGAATCTCCTCCAGAGTATGAGGAGGAGTGATCACTAATGCTCTTGCTCTTCCCCATAATGTTTCATTGTTTCCTGGCAGCAGATCGTGTTTGATCTGTTCAATTGTCAGCCCGTGTAAAGGGCCTTTAAGACTTGGCACACTCTAGGAATTTATTTACAAAAATGTATTCCATGTCCGTGTATGGTCTATATTAGTAATGGACAGCCCAAATGGGCCTATTCACACATCCATCTCTCAATAGACCTTGTGTCTTTCCAAGAAAATTACATATTTCTTATTCTAGTCCTTTATAACAAGTCGGTCCATTAAGGTCCATGGGCATGTGAAAGAAATGGGCAACACAAGGATTTGTGCTATCAGTTCTTCATGCATCCATTGTTAAATGATGCTAAAAAGTACAAAAAAGAAATTCAAGAAAACATTTTTTATGCAGATGAGAAAAATGGATGACCAATGGACATATATTTCTAAAAAGTACATGTTCAACTACTGCATTGGAAAACTTGCATCAAACTGCATGTGGTTTTCAGATTTAGTTTTTGACAACAGCTTAAGGAATGCCAATGAATTATTTAAAGTATGATTGTCTATTTTAATATAGTGTATGAACAGAGATGTTTAACTTTTTTGTAATATATGCTTCTTTGTATTGGAAAAGAGATTTTCTTAGCAGATCTCTTACTGAGCATTGTTAATGAGAGTCTGTCTTCAGTATTCTTCTGAGTGCTGAAGACACCTATATGTAACAAGTCAGGTAGGCAGGGTGATGGTCAATGATAGGGCACATGTACATAGTCAGGGACAGGGGAAGTGACAAGAGGCAAGCTAAAAGAAAACTGAAGATTGAAGACAGATTCTCCTTAGTATTGCCGAGTTAGAGCCTTGCTAGGAGGACTCTTTGCACCCTGTTTTCTAGTAAAAAGAAACATCATTCCAGTATAAAAATATTACAAAAATGTTTAAGGCCCTATTCACACGTCCGCAATGTCGTCCGCATGTATTCCGCAATTCTGCGGAATACATGAGGACCCATTGACTGTGAATGGGGCACGGAACGATGCGGAGAGCACACACTGTGCTCTCCGCATCAGTTTTTGCGGAGCGCGCCGCCGATCTTACGGCCGCAGCTCCGCAAAAAAGTAGAGCATGTCCTATTCTTGTCCGCAATTGCGGACAAGAATAGACATTTCTATGGGGCTGCCGGCGGGGTGTGTTTATGGATCCGCAATTTGCGGATCCATAAACACAACGGACGTGTGAATTAGGCCTAACACTCCTGTCCCTACACTATATTGAAAATAAATCAAAATGACAGTTACACTTTAATTATCTTTTCTAGTAATAAAAATAATGAAGAAACTGAACATGTATAAATACATCACACAGATATTAGACATTTAATTTCAGGATGACAGGAACTGAATTCCTACAAATGATCAAGTATGTACCTGGATAATTATGGTAATGTTTATGCTCTTACTGGGGCTTGTTTTTATTAGCCCCTGATGCCATCATGGTAGCATTCCCAAATTATAAGGTACAAGCTCATTACTTTAGCTGTCAATCATCCTAATATAAAATCAGAATATAAATACAATTTTCAAAGCAATATTGCCAAGACTGAAACCTTGAACAAAATTCAGACTGACTTAGGGATGTGAAGGAAACCTAGATGCTTACAAGTACACAGCATTCTCATTAAGCTTTCCAGGCAATCTTTCCAGCTGCATGTTATACACTTAACAACAACTGACAAGCAAAAAAAAACTGCGATAGAAAGTCCAGAAGAAAAAGATACAAAGTTATTGGCTTCATGTTGGTCAGTGTTGCTGACAGAAATTAATCTAAAAAAAAAAAGCGCTTTGGAGAATATGCAGACAGTATTAGGCCACCTGCACACAAGTGTGGATGGGGGAAATTTGTGCAGAAAATACCATCCATACTATCCATACCAAAATCTGCAATTCCCTTACGTCCTACCAGCAGCACAGATGGGGGTTAACCACCCCCCGTGGACTGGCAGGACCGGCGGAATGTTTAATGAGCCCAAGACTAATAACTCAATTTAACAATTAAGTGTCTCCTTAAAAGGAGGAAGTCAACCCCCAGCCCACTGTGTTTTTTTCTGTCCTCCTGGACAGGTGGACTAGGCGGTTTGTTCCCCCCTTTCTTATGGAAAGTGTGGGGAGCCTTCTTTTCGTTTGGGTAACGGCGTTGCCCTTTTTTCCTAGGTACCTTGTCAGTTTGGCCGGCAGCTTGTTTGCTGCCGGCCCCGCGCAGTGCGCCTGGCTGGGGTATTTTGGCGGCGTCCTTGGTCCGGGATCCCGGTCCCTGTGCGCCGCCATCTTCCGGAGGTAGCACGGGGACTCTCCTTTTGCATCACCTCCGGATAATCCGGCCGTGATT
Organism: Bufotes viridis; assembly: GCA_033119425.1. NCBI lineage: Eukaryota > Metazoa > Chordata > Amphibia > Anura > Bufonidae > Bufotes > Bufotes viridis. Next base: position 99,961,262 of record CM065592.1, on the reverse strand, counting down.
TTTTCATGGGCACGATTTTTTTATGCGTCTTCCTGTGGAGGATTTACTGGGGAAGGGTGGATTGGCTATCCCTCCCCTTCCCCTATTTTTGGAGGCTGTGTGCTCCAGTTCAGTCTCTGGCTGCATATGCTTTTTCAGCCAGCTCCCAGAGTCCTAAAATTGGTGTTGTTCCACTTGTGGTGTTTTTTTCCTCAGCTGCCTCCGGTCTGTTTTTCTACCTTTCCTGCGCAGATAGGTGGTTTACAAATGTTTTATTTGTCTCTTTTTTTTCCCGCAGTGATGTCTTCTCCGCGGGATTCGGAAGGCAGGAAAGTGGATTTCAAGAGGAAGCATCTATCCTGCTACCATTGCAGCAGTCAACGGTTATTGTAAGCTGATCATACCTGCACTCGTGAGATCGCAGAAGCTAAACAGCTTAAGGCTGGGCTAAGACCAGTTTGGGAGACCGGTTGGGAATCCCTTGGTCTGTTGACCTAACCTACACCAGGTGTTACAGCTGCCGTTAGAGGTTCGGACCTCTGGTGAACCTGCTTTGCAGGATGTGTATCAATGGCTCTGTTAAAGGAGTCATAGGACTGCTGGATGGAAAGGCTTCCTATTCGTGCCCAGGCCCCTATGGAGACCTCTGTCCCGGTAAGGAGACCTTTTGGTCTCCTTAGTTTCTTCCTCCTCGGATGAGGAGGAGCTGACGTTGTGTTTTCTCCCTGGAGAGACACAGAAGTTGTTCAAGTCCATCAGGTCGGGGGACCATGATGTTGACTGTGGGGAGCCTCCCGTTCCCGCTACTCGGGCACATCGTGTCTTCAAAGCGGATGAGACCCTCCTCTCTGTCATGATATAGAGTGGAAAAACCTGGAAAAGCTCCGGTTTTAACAAAGAAGTTAAATCCATGTTCCCGATGGCTTAACCCTTGGTGGATTCGTGGGGATCCATTCCCAAGGTGGACATGGCTATTGCCAAGTTGTCCAAGCGCACTCTGGTTCCTGCAGACGATGGGTCTAGCTGCAGGACCCCTTGCAGAGTGCAAACTAAGACGGGGTGTTACGGCAGCTGCGGCTTCCGCTTCCACAGCCATAGCGGCTTTTGAAGTCTCTACGTTCCTCTGATCTCGCCTGGATCAAATTCAAGTTGATGTGAAGCAAGTCCTGGGAGCGAGGCCAAACACAGATCCTTGCTCTTGAAGCTAAGCAGCAGGTCTGTGGCTCATGGGAGACCAAGTGCGCCTTTGGCACCCTGTAACAATACTATCAAATAATGTCAGGGGCCTATATATAGCATGGCCCGGGGTTCGGCGGCCCATATTCCATTTTGGCTTGAGCCTTGGGTCGCTGACAATTCCTCAAAATACAGCTTATATGGCCTTCCATTCGAGCCCAACCGTTTGTTCGGTTCGGAGCTAGATAAGATCATGGAGGGCCTTTCAGACTAGAAGGTGAAGAGCCTTCCCCAGCAGTCATTTCGAGGGCAGGGCAGACAAGACTGCGGTGGCAGGTCTGGCCAGCAAACAAGCTCTTGTAGTGACTGGAGAGCACAGCGAAGGCTGAGGTGCTCTCGTGGAGGAGCCAAAGATGGAAAATCCACCTCCTGACTACGGGCCTCTTCGAGGCTCTTGGTTAATTCCCATTACTCCTGCCGTCCTGCCAATAAGCTTCCCCATTCCTAAGCTTCATGTACCCGTCGGGAGTCGTCTCTCCCACTTCTGAGAAGAATGGATCCAAGAGATCTCGGATCCCTGGGTCCTGAATATCATTTCCAACGGTTATTTAGTCAACAACACCTCTTTTCCTCTGAACAGGTTTGTCAAGATCAACCTTCTACAAGCTGCCAAGGAGGCGATCCTAGAGGCCTACATTCAGGACTACATTTGCAAAGGGGCTCTGGAGGAGGTTCCGGCAGGAGAACGGGGCCTAGGGATCTATTCACCAGTTTTTCTGGTTCCCAAGGCTTCAGGAGATCTCCGGATGATTATCGATCTGAGATATTTCAATCGATTTATAAGGAAGGTGAAGTTTCGTGTAGAAACCATCAGGTCAGTAGTTCACGTCGTCAATCTTGGAGACGTGATGGCAACCCTGGACCTCAAGAATGCATATCTGCACATCCCGATCTATCCTGGTTCCAGGAAGTATATCAGGATCACGGTCCAGGTGTCCGGTGTCGCCAGGCATCTTCTGTTTGTTGCCCTTCCCTTTGGCATTTCTTCTGCCCCTCACACTTTTACCAAGGTGGTTCTGTGGTGGCGGCTTTGAGGCTTCAAGGACTGACCATCATTCCTTATCTGGACGACTGGCTTTGAAAGCCTCTGCTCTAGCGGTCCAAACCCAACTTCTTCAGGTAACAATCTCCTTTCTGTTCCACCTAGGTTGGATCAGCTGGTAGAAGTCGAATGTGAGCCCGTCGACTTTAGTAAGATATCTAGGCTTCATAATCGACTCCACTGCGATGTCGCTCCAGTTGACTCCAGAAAGAAGATTCCGGGTTCAGAACACGGCAAGTTCCTTTCCGTTCCCCGGCGAGTTCCAATCCGGACTCTCATGAAGATGTTGGGGCTCATGTCAGCGTCTGCGGAAGCAGTCCCTTGAGCTCTATGGCACCTCCGCCCTCTACAGTCGGAGGTCCTCTCCTAATGGAATGGCAGCCCTGCTGGGCTAAACTCCCTGTGCTCCCTGACTTGGCAAACTCGGTATTCCCTCAGATGGTGGTGCCATCTTTAGACGGAAGTCTATGACCCAGCCAATCTGGGTCATATTGACTACGGATGCGTCCTAAGTAGGCTGGGACGCTCACCTAGACAACTCTCCAGTTCACGGGACCTGGTTTCCTCTGGAGTGGCTTCTTTCATCCAATCTCTGCGAGATTCAAGCTATCCGGCTAGCCCTCCTTCACTTAGCCCCTCAGATCCGGGGCAAAAACGGTGAAAGTCCAGTCAGACAATGTGACTGCGGTACTTTACAGCAACCAGCAGGGAGGCACGAGATCACTTCCCCTCCTGTCAGAGATCGGGGTGATTCTGGATTAGGCAGAGTTGTACCTTCCCACTTATCTGCTATCCACATCCAAGGCTCCTCAAGATGATAGCGGCTGAGCCGCGGTCTTCCGTCGGTGGAGTGGTCCTTACATCCGGAGAATCAAGCAGATAGTCCTCAAGTGGGTATGCCAGAGGTGGATCTCTTGGCAACAAGGTTCAATGCCAAGGTGGAGAGGTTCTGCTCCATTTACAGGGAGGACAACCCCTGGCGTTAGACGCTCTGTCAATATCCTGGAGGTTCAGGCTGGCTTACATCTTCCCTCCCTTTTCCATGATACCGAGGGTATTGATGAAAATCCGTCAGGATCAGGCCTCGGTGATAGCCATCATATTGTTTTGGCCGAAGAGATCCTGGTTTACCTAGCTCACCCAGTTGAGTCGAGGACAATATTGGAGGCTCCCCACAGCAGACCCTGGTGTCGTGGGACACTCACCTCTGCTCAGATCTGCACAGATTCAACCTGACAGCCTGGAGGTTGATCAGTCCCTTCCCAGAATAGAAGGGCTTTCAGAGTCGGTCCTGAGAACGCTGTCTCATTCTAAAGCGGACTCTACCAAGAGAGCCTACTCTTGTATTATGAGGATATTCTCATCCTGTTGTACCTCAACTGAGGTGGCGTCTGCAGATCCGCCCCTCTCCGCTATCCTTCAGTTCCTGCAAGACGACCTTGATAGAGGCCTTTCCCTTCTACTCTGAAGGTTCAAGTTTCAGCCATTTCAGCTTGCCTTAACAGGCTTTTTCTCAGGACCCACTGATCAAACGGTTCCTTAGAGGAGCTGAAAGATTAAAGCCTACAGTACTGAGACCCCTTTTTTCAATGGGTTTTTCAGTAGTTCTCAGGGGTAGCATCTCCCCTTTGAACCGTGAGAGGAGGTGGACATCAAGTTCGTCACTTGAAAGTTTGTGTTTCTCCTTACAGTGACTTTGGCCAAGAGGGTCTCTGAGCTTCAAGCTCTCTCAGCATGAGCCCTATACCATTTTCTTACATGACCGGGACTTTCTTAGATTCCTCCCGTATTGTAGGCCTAAAGTTCCTTCCTTCCAGAACATCAACCAGGTGATATTCCTCCCGGTTCTGTCGACATCTACCACCTCCTCCTAGGAACCTGCTAGACATCCTCTGGACGACTCGAGATGTCTCCGGATCTATGTGGATAGATCAAGGAGTTCAGGAAAGATGAGAATCTGCTAATCCTGTTGCCGGTAAGTTTAAAGGCTGTAAGGCATCCAAACCTTCCATCAGTCGGTGGATTGAGGAGGCTATTAAGGAATCCTTTGTTTCCACAATCTCTGGACCCTCCGGGATTCGTGAAGGCCCACTCTACTAGAGTTGTGGCTACTTCTTTTGCCGAGAGGAATCTTCTGCCTCTCAACATGATTTTCAAAGCTGCCTCCTGGAGCTCTGAATCGACATTCATCTCCCATTATAGACTAGATGCCAGTCTAGCTGAGTTTTCGGCCTTTGGGCAGACTTTTCTTAGTTCTGCCAGGCAGGAAGGCCCTCCCTAGGGGTTTCTTCTTGCTATCTCCCCATCTGTGCTGCTGGTAGGACGTAAGGGAATCGTTAATTTCTAACGATAATTTGTTTTCCCTTAGTCCTAACAGCAGCACACAAATTTCCCACCCTAGTAAGTCTAGTTTTCTTCTTACTATAAACACAGTGGGCTGGGGGTTGACTTCCTCCTTTTAAGGAGACACTTAATTGTTAAATTGAGTTATTAGTCTTGGGCTCATTAAACATTCCGCCGGTCCTGCCAGTCCACGGGGGGTGGTTAACCCCCATCTGTGCTGCTGTTAGGACTAAGGGAAAACAAATTATCGTTAGAAATTAACGATTTCTAATGGTTTTTGGTACAGATTTTGATGTGGTTCTGCACCAGATCTCACCCTTCATTTGAAAATTGAGAAATCCGCAGCTAAATACCGCAAACATATTTGACATGCTGCAGATTTGGAAATTTGCGTGCAGGTCAATTTTCATGTGAAAAAATCTGCAAAGCTTACATGAGATTTGTTTATTCTCATACACTTTTTGGAAGAATTTTTGTGAAACTCATGATGCGTCTGATTCCTTTAGAATTGATTTGCTCATCTCTAAGGCCCCATTCACATGTCTGCATTTTAGTCAGCATCTATTCCGCAATTCTGCTGAATAGATGCGGACCCATTCATTGTGAATGGGGCCGGACGTGATGCGGAAAGCACACTATGTTCTCTCCGCATCAGCATTTCCGGAGACAAAAGACAGAGCATGTGCTATTCTTGTCCGTAGCCTGCCGACAAGAATAGGCATCTCTATGGGGAGTGCCGGCATGGTGTGTTGCGGATCCGCAATTTGCAGATCCGCAACACCCTACGGACGTCTGAATGGGGCCTCATACTTACAAAAAGTATTCATTTTTCAAATAGGAGAGTGTTTTCAATTGAAGGGGGTGCTATATTGGTGGTAGCAGGAAAATAATCGCATTACAAGTTTGCAACATGTGTTTTATAATACTGAAATCTCTTTTTTTTTTTTTTTTACACATAAATGACACAGCAGACAGAAATATTACCTGCGCCAATATTGCATTATTACCATTAAGTAAATTGTCAATAGCAGTGTGCTTGTACAAGGGGCATGACAAAGAAAAAAAAAAAATACTTGTAATGTTGCTATAAATGTTCTGTAATATGTGTGACTGGGTACCAAACCCATGACTTTTCATTTAGAAAAATTATGAGTTTTCATTAGGCCTCATAATAAAGTGTTTGCAATATGGAAGTTTTCAAAATGAAAGACCCAGGCTTCTTCCTCCCATAGTCAGAATGTAAGTTCTCCTTGGCTTGTGAAAGGCGCAAGATTATTATCGAGGACAAAAAGGAGGAGATTGTGGACCAGATGGCTCACTTTTCCTCTCAATCACAGCAGAATGATGTGGAGGTTAACTTTGAGTCTGATAATGTGCCTTGGGACCAGGGATCATTGAGTTGCTCCTGCTCCTCCTCCTTCTCGGAGCACCAGAGAAGCCTTTCAGTTGCCTAAGAAGATGTACTAAAACCCCACGATGCACTATGCTAGATAGTCTAGAGAGTCTCCCTGTTGATTATTTGTGTGAGAGCAGTCAAGTCAGCGTTTGGACTGCCATGAGAAAGAGGCAGGAGACCCCTTGCATAACTGTGTTGGTGGTAGTGGTGAAGGTACAGTATTTGTAGCCATGGTCAGGGTGGTAGGGGATGTAGTAGCGACATTGCCACTTGTAGAAAAACAGAGCAGGGGATCAGAAGGGGGGGGGGTCACGGAGCTCACAATGACATACCACAGTCTGAGAAAAGTGATGGAAAGGATGATGATTGTGTGTTTGACAGGACCTGGGAGCTGGATTTGGCTGCTGAGGAGAAAGTAACATCTGAGGAGAAGGGCAGTGGCAGCAATAAAAAGCAGAGGAGATGTATGGCCAGAACTTCCCAAAGAACTGCCAGGTCCAGATCTGCTTTGCGAGCTGGTGATGCCGCTGATATTGTGGATGCAGTAGGCCCAAAACATGCCAGAGCTAAACAAAGCTCAGCTGCCGCTAGCTCTGTGTGGAGTCTGCGAGTATCTCTGATCTATCAGTTTTCTTCCATGTTAGGCTACTTTCACACTTGCGGTAGCCTTTTTGGTCCGTGATACCGCAAGGCAGCCGGACAAAAAACACAGTGTGCTGTAGTTTTATTCTGGCCGCCCCTCGGCATGTTTTCCGCTCTGTGGCGGGACCTCCAGCCTGCCCCCATTATAGTAAATCTGACCGGAGCGGACCTCCGGCGGCACGGTGGTAGCACGGATCCAGCAGGCTGTTCCTCTGTCAAAGAAGCCTTACCGGAAGACAGAATTACCATGTGCAAGATCTACAAGAATAAAATAAACTGTGGGCAGTCAAACACAAACATGGGTACCATAACTCTATTGAACCATATGAAGCAGCATCACCTGCAACAAGAGTTTTCTCCTTCTCCTGATCTCTTTTGCAATAGCCAGACCACATCCACAAGTAGTACCGTGTCTTTGCCATCATTTACTGTTTCTAAAGCTCAGACCCCTCTCCCTTTGCTCCGTCATCACACATTGATATTGGAGTGTGTGGCCAGTAAACAACTCTACATCGCCAGCAATCCGCTGGTGCTCAAGTTTAATTCCTTTTAGAACCCTTGGCGTGGCTCTAACACCAGGCTCTTATTCGTCTCCTCCACTTCCTCCTCCTGTCCTCAACAACGGCAAGAGTAGGGCATAGCACCGCTCCCACTCCCCCTGTCAAGTCATGCTTTGCCATGCGGAGTTAGAGCTGACCGGTCTGGGCGAGAATATCCTCACAGCCGATTACTGCATCAAGCAGGAAACATTCCACTGGCTGTCTCCCCACCAACTCCAACTGGGCAAGGTGGTTAGCGACAATGGAAGTAACATCATGCCCAAGCTGAACCTGGAAGAAATAACACATGCTTACTGCCTCGCATATGTGTTTAAATTAGTCGTGCAATGCTATTTAATAAAGTACACTGGCTTGCACAAGGTGCTGGCAATGTCCAGGAGACCCTTTTTGCATTTCAACCATTCTTATGTAGCAAGGAATGCAATAGAATGGACCTCTACTTTGTATCTCACTGAAATTCCATATTGCACATGCTAGAGGAACAACTAACATCTTGCTGGCAACCCTGTAGTTGTTGGGGACCCATAAGGAGAAATTCCCATGCAGGAGGATAAGAATGAGGATGAGGATGACACCAGCCACAACACCGAATCATTTCAGTGGGGAGCAGAGTCAGAAAGAACTGGCTTCTAAGGCACGCTGGTCACAATGGCAAACTGTATGCTTGTTTGCTTACATACTGACAGGTATATCATTTGCATAAAGACAATGCCCAAAGGAGTATAATAAATATATCCTCAATTTATTGAACGAATAATCAAAAATACATAAATAAAAACATAAAACATGGGACAAAATATCAGAGACACTGTAGTGTAGCTGTACCGAATTATTGACCACTGATACCAATGCATCCGAAAAAGATGTCAAACATGTCAAATATGTAGGGAGGAAGAGAGCTGTATTACCTTATATCCAGAGAACTTTGAATATAATAATACTCCTGAATGGTAGCAACATATAGATAATCTCATATTCAAAAATTGGGGGGACGTCCATGAACCCTCAAACTGTATAATAATGTGGCTACAGAAATGGCATATTAGTAAAAAAAACTCCCACCCAAAAACACAAACCCACCTGTAGGAGGCTGACGAAGCAGAGGAAGCGAAATGCGCGTCGAGGTGTTTTCTGGCCACTTTGGTTCCTCTACCCCCGATCATGTCTACACATGGGTTGGTGTTTTTGGGTGGGAGTTTTTTTTACTAATATGCAATTTTTGAAGCCACATTATTATACAGTTTGAGAGTTCATGGATGAAGCAACTTTGCATCTATGATCTGAAGCGCGTTCCGCTCAACACTAATGCCCTTTAATCAGTCAGCCTAAGAAGCAGAGTGTTTAGACAGACTGATGGAGCACTGTCCTTTATAAAGGACATCTTTTTGAATGCTGCTTACTCCTTATGTCATCTTGTCTGACTATAAGATCAACAGATTTCATGATTTTAAATAAGTAGGGGGAAGGTTGACTCAGCCGTCCTGACTTTAGCAATACCTTTCAGTAGCTGACCACATGCTCTTCAGGAAATGCCAGTTCCAGAAGGGACAGCCATCTCCATCATAAAAAACAACAGAAAAATTTCTTAGGCCACTGTTTTAGGAAGAGTTTTGGGAACTGTCTATGTGGGAAACGTAATCACAAAGACCACGGCTATTACACACAGCTTTGAATGTGACATGCCTGGAACAACCTTAAACAATGGGCAATTACTATTCATCTTTTCCTGATATGATGAAAATCTGAGTGCTCTAAGCCAAACAGACCTCTCCATCTTGTAGCACCTCCTTCCTTCTTCTCTGTGGGCCTCATGCACGAGTGTATACATATTTAGGTCCACAAACCACGGATCTGCAAAATATGGACATCTTATATGTGCATTCCGCATTTTACTCAATCCAATTAATAGAAAGGGCTATTCTCATCCACAAAACAGACTAGAATAGGACATTCTATAATTTGCAGGACAGCCACACAGATCTGCAAAAAATACCATGTGTGCATGGTCCCATAGAAATTCTTTATTTTATTTTTATTTATACATTTTCAAATACAAAATAAAAGCAAAAAACATTTCCATAATATATTGCCTATTTTTTTCCACCCCCACGACCCAACCCAGAACCTATATCCCATGGAGAGTGAGGAGGAAGGACAGGGAAGGGGGACAAAGAGAGAGGAAAAAAAAATACACTTACATATTATTAAGCCATTGATTCCATATTTGAATAAAACAATCCTTTATCCCCCTATTATCATATATTATTCTTTCCATTTTAATTGTATTATTCAGAGATTTCTTCTATTTATTCACAGAAGTCTGGTCTTTTCAATCCATCTTTTCAAAATGAGCAATCTAGCCTGGAACAGCAGCTTACTGATAACTTGTTTCACAACCTTCCGCAAAGTCAAATGAATTGTGCCCCCCACCCCCAATATACAAACTTCAGGTTCACCATATATTTGTACTCCTAAAGGTTTATCAATAATAGCTGCTATTTCAGACCAATACCTTAACAACTTGGGGCATCTCCAAATTAAATGCACAAGACCTGCCTGTTCTTCACAGCATCTCGGGCACTCATCTGTGGCTCTTAACCCCATTATTTTTAACACTAGGGGTGTGTGAAGTAACCTATTAATAAGAAAAAACTGGGAAAACTCGTGTGAGGCTCTTAATGAGACAAAAAACCTGTTACTCAAAGCATCTTCCCATTTCTCATCTGACCTTCAGTATCTTTTTTCCATTTCTCTTTAGCTAATATTTTAATTTTTGTTTGTGATACCTTCATTAATATTTTGTATCTACTTGAAATACTACCTTTAGACTTTCCATGCCTGAGAAATCAATCAATATTTTCTAAAGAGGCTTTTTTTTGTTTCTCTGAATCAACTGATGAACTAATTGCATCCCTTATTTGTAAATACTTAAAATAGTCTTTTTTTGGAATCCCAAACAATCCCTAATCAAAATCCTTCAGGTTATCCCCCTCAAAAATGTGAGACAAAAATCTTACACCTCTAATCTCCCAGTTTACATATTGCTTAATTTTCTGAATTTCACTCAAATTAACATTGTTCTATATTGGGGTGAATTTTAAATAACCCTTTATACCCATTATTTTCTTAACTTCTCTCTAAGTGTAATCCATTAAATTTAATATTTGATTATCAGTGCTTGAGTTCCCCAATATACCCGATTCTAAAACCTCTATTAATCTAAACGTCCTAATCTAAACCCCCATTTTCATTAAATTCCATCCCAACTTTGGACTTACCTCACTCTCCTTCATACATCCAAATTGTGCCACCAAAAAATATAAATACCAATTCGGGAGAGATAAACCCACCTCTTTAGCGGGTATTTCTTTTTTTAACCTGGATGTTTCCCCTTTCCAAATTAATTCCCTCATTAACTTATCTAACATCCTAAAAAGATTATTTGGTAACCAAACTTCGTCACTTCGGATGTGGTCCGAGGGCCCGGCCCGGAAGGGGGCCCACGGCGGCGGCGTCAGGTCACAGGGAGATGAACGCTTCCATTGTGGAAGCGTACATCTCCATAGTCATCTGTATCACCATCCTCAGGACAGCGATACAGATGGCTATGCTGCGGGGCAGAGGAGGGAGAGGCATCTCCCTTATCTGTTCCTCTGATAGGCTGCCGGCACAAGGCCCGCAGCCTATCAGAGACCGCAGCAAGTGGCGCGATGATGTCATCATGCCGCCTGAGCCATACAGTGTGGGACACAGGCCGGAAGGGGCCTGCATCGCAGCGGAGGTAAGTAAAAGTGTTTTTTTTTATACCGGACTATCTTTGGGGGGGGGGGGTTTAAAGAGAGGAACTTGTTACTGGCATATGGGGGGGGGGGAGAGGCACTTGGCACATGTTACTGGCACATGGGGGGGGAAAGAGAGGCAATTGTTACTGGCATATGGGGGAGGAGACGCTTGTTACTGACATATGGGGGGGAGAGAGGCACTTGTTACTGGCACATAGGGGGGAGAGGCACTTGTTACTAACATATGGGCGGATGTAAATTGATGTACATTAAGATATATGTATGTGCTGATGCTCAATTTTGAGTATATAAGCACCCAAAAGGTACATACATCTAAGTGTCAGTCATTATTCTTCATTGATTTTTATTCCCTTAGAGAGATAACCATTTATTGATCGATCCAGAAAGGTTTTTTCTTTCTGACTATTCTCCTTAGGTCCCACAGTGAATACATAATAGAATTCAAGCACCCTCTGGGTACTGTATATGGCCTCTTATATACATAATACATAATATAATTCAAGCACCCTCTGGGTACTGTATATGGCCTCTTATACACTACCAAATATGCGATAATGCGCCCTTCTGAGTCCAGGCATATCGGACGTGCGCATGCGCTGCATGAACTGCGTTCCATGAGAACCGGAAGCATCAAGTAACCCTTCTTTGGTACTCCGAATAGGCCGGAAGTTAACCAGCCACGTGACCAAACAGCCTCTCTCTGTTCACTTTTTCTTTTGAGATAAACAGCCACATGAGATCAATCACAAATCATCTGGTCCAACTAGAGCTATAACCCATGGCCTATTTCTACATACTCCCTTACACATTTTTTTATATGATTTTTTTATAAAATTGGAGTACCATCTGAACCGGAAGTGATATCACTTCCGGTTATATATTCGGGGTATCTCTCTACAACGGACACACACACTATGCATATAGAATGTAGTTTTATCTATATTATGTTGATATATATGTGGATAGATGTTGACTTGAAATTACAACCTTTTAATAAGGATAGAAACCATTATAGAGCTGTACTATGTAACGACACGTCACTTACGGTGCATTCCACATTGGAACGCATACCGGAAGTGACGTTATCCAATATGTCTTTTTGGCGCTCTTTTTTCAAATTAAAAACTGAATGTGTGTATAATTTGTCATGTTCCTGATGAAGGGGACATATACGCCCCGAAACGCATTGAGCTACTTTTTACCCATACCCTGTGTTCTGAATAAAAGGATTCTTTGACAAGAAGTCTCTGCTTGGACTGCCGTCAATCCTGAGATCTATCTAAGCGACCCAGGTGCAGGAGGAAGCCCCGGGGGTGTCTTGAGCTTTATCCCACTCGGCTCCTCCTGGGTGAAGCAAGTTTGTTTTATTTTTATATTTTTAATCTATATGCCTCCTTTAAGTCTATATTGGTGGTGACATTGTCTTCCTGCCTGTCTATCCGAAATTTATATGGATATTCTATGCAGACATCTTACTGCTCTTGAAACCTTGGTCTAAAGTGAAGTATCTTCTAACACTGACCATTACTTTTAGATAAGAGTTTTACTACTTCAGCCTCTTTACACCAAAACTGCGATAAAAGCTGATCCTTAGCGTATCTGGCGCCACCATAAGGGTATCCTTTTAGATCCCTAGTGGATCTTTCCCTTTCTTTTCTGATATGGGGGGAGAGGGACTTGGCACTTGTTACTGGCACATGGGAGGGGAGCACTTGTTACTGGAACATGGGGGGGGGGAAGAGGGGCCCTTGTTATTGGCATATGGGGGGAGGCACTTGTTACTAGCACTTATGGGGAGGCACTTGTTACTGGCATATGGGGGGGGGAGAGAGGCACTTGGCACTGGCAAATGGGGGGGAAGAGAGGCACTTTTTACTGGCACATGGGGGGGCATGGAGAGGTACTTGTTACTGGCACATGGGGGGCATGGAGAGGCACTTGTTACTGGCACATTATTATAGGGCACTATGGTGGCTTTTACTGAGGCCACTAAGAAGGGGTATTTTATACGGGGGGCTCTGTGTGGTACTAGTATTATCAGGGGTATTATTTGTTTCTGCAGTATAGTATTGGGGAGTACAGTGGCACAGTATTGGGGGTAGTAGGATGATTTGTCCAGAAGATGGGAGGATGATGGAAAAGTAGTAAACTAAGATTTTGTTTGTTGTCAAACTGCAGAGTCAGAAAATGGCAAAAAAATGGTGGTCTGGTCTGAAGGTCTGAAAGGAGAAGATGAGGACAGAGAACATCTAAATTAAAGGAGACGTCACTGGATGTAAGAAGTATGGGGCGCTGTATTTCTGTAGTGATGGGATCAGGGGCGTAATGATCGCGGTTCAACCGCGACCGGAGGGTGAAGGCGGGATATGGGTGTGGCTGGAGTTGGAACACGGGAGTGGCTGGAGGCGGAACATGGGTGGGGCCTGGAAGGGGGCCCTTGATTTATTTTGCCCGGGGGCCCTGAGGGTTCTCAGTCCGCCCCTGTCTGCAATACGAACAATAACTTAGGGAGAAAAACCATCTTTATCAAATTAATTCAACCCATCATTGATAGCGATAATCTTTTCCAGATATGGATTCTCTCTCTCAGTTCTTTTACAAGTGGAACCACATTTCATTTTACATACTCCTCCAAATTTCTTGAAATATGTATCCCTAAATATTTAAAACTACTATCAACTATATGTACATCTAAGCTTCTATTCAAATCTCCCTCCCCTAATAATATCAAATGTGACTTTTCCCAGTTTATTTTCAATCCTGAAAAATATCCAAACTTATCAATTATACTGATTATTTTACCTAAATCCACCTCAGTTTTACCCAAATACAACAAAATATCATCAGCATAAAGCGTAGTGTTTTCATTAATATTCCCATATGGAAATCCCTTAAACATATCATTTTCAAGGATTGTAATAGCTAATGGTTCTATGGTATTGCAAAAACCAACGGGCACAGGGGACATCCCTGCCTAGTGCCCCTCGAGAGGGCAAAAGGCAGGCACATCACCCCCTCCACCGATACCCTAGCTCTAGGGTGAGAATATATTAATTAAATCCAGTTTATAAAACGATCCCCAAAACCAAAACATTTAAGAACCTCCCACAAATAAATTTTCATTGACTTTTCTGTCCTCAGTCTCACACAGGGTTTCCCTTAATTCTGTTAGGAGTATTTGACTGAAATCCTTGTATATCTCAAAAGGTAATCCATCTCCTCCTGGTGCTTTCCTATCCCTGACAAATCTCAAGGCCCTTACTAAATCTTCAAATTGCATTTCTTTCTCCAATTGATCTCTTTAACTTATTGACAGTTTTTTAAAAGACACATTGTTCAGGTACTGACATAATTCTTCCTTTTCATACAGTATTTTTGATCTATATAAATCCCGATAATAAATCCCAAAAACCTCACTTATCTGATCTGGGGTTTTTACAATCTGTCCCTTATTGTTACTTATTACCCCTATCCAGGATTTTCTCTGTTGATTTTTAACTATATTAGCAAAGGTCTTGCCCACTTTTTCACCTTCTGAGACAAACGTAACCCCCTGAAAAAACAGCGTTGTTTGGGATTTTTTAATATATATATCTTTAATAGTGTTGAGCGAACAGTTCGAGAATAGTTCGGGTTCGTACCGAACTTTGGGGTGTCCGTGACACGGACCCGAACCCGGACATTTTCAAAAAAGTTCGGGTTCGAGTTCGGAGTTCGGCATGTTCTCTCGGCGCATTTTGAAAGTACTATATAGCAGAATAGTACAGGCTTAAAGCTGAAATCGCATTGCGATTACAACTTTGAGCTACCGATCACCATGGGAACGCCTCCTCCAGTAGAATGTACTGTCGGATCTGAGAATTAAGTTGAAATCGCAATGCGATTCTTAGAACTCAAATAAATCGCATCACACTACACGTTCTAATTGCATTCGATTTTAACTTTACTGTTTGGTTTTGTATCGCGATAATACAAAATTCGAATAATCGTGTGCGTGCTGTTCTAGCACGCAGTGCTATTCGTATCCCACTATTAAGTTCTAATCGCATTCGATGTTAACTTATGCATTTTTTTTTTGCCAGGCATCAAATAGAATGCGATGCCTGTCAAAAAAAGCATAAGTTAAAATCGAATGCGATTAGAACTTAAGAGTGGGATACGAATAGCACTAGTGTTGTTGACTGTTGGTTGAGCGCACATTTCGAGAATAGTTCCGGTCTATACAGAATTTTGGGTTGTTCGTGACACGACCCGAACCCGAACATTTTCATAAAAATTCGGGTTCGGTTTTGTAGTTCGTCATTTTTGTGGCGCATTTTGAAAGGCTGCAAAGCAGCCAATCAACATGCATCATACTACTTGCCCTAAGATGCCATCGCAGCCATGCCTACTATTGGCAAGGCTGTGATTGGCCAAGTGCAGCATGTGACTCAGCCTCTTTATAAGCTTGTGCGCACGTCGGGACGTGCTCACTCCCGATGTGAATAGAACAGGGATAGATGCAGCTGCTGTGAGGGCGAGATAGGCAGGGGAATAATCGAGGAAAAAAACCTGAGAAGAAGTGAATGATCTAAACCTGTGCATCAGAACAACTCAGCTGAGCTGTTCACTGAAAGTTTATTTTTTTACACTGGCCAGATCGATTTTTACCGACACATGTAACTGGGCTGACCGGCGGCGGCCATTTTGGGACCTGTGGTGGGCCAGCTCAAGCTGCCACAGAGTCCAAAGAAAAGCTCCAAAGAATTGAAAAATCTACTCCTGTGACACAGAACAACAGCGATTCAGCTGCTCAGTCAAAGTCAATTTTTTTCTGGCTGGGCAGACCATTTTCTGGCACATGTTACTGGGCTGATAGGCGGCGGCCATTTTGGGACTTGTGGTGCTACAGCAAAAGCTGCCACAGCGTCCATTAATCTCATGTAATAGTCGATTTTTCATAGATATACTACATCAGGGGTTTGGCTGTGCTTGTGTCACCCCTACCAACTGCCAATATATTTAATATATCAGTGGTGAAACTGAAAGTAACCCACTTGGATAGCAAATCCCATGAATGTGCTGTTCCAGCTAGGCTAGCCAGTGTCACTACAGCCAGGTCCAATACTGTCAGCCAGAAATTAAATTTTTATTTTTTTGCCAGAAATATAAATTAAAAAAATCTTTCCCTGTAACAAACATAATTCTGGTGTTAGACCAGAAGAAGCACTCCTTCAGTAAATAATACTGTAAAAGGTTTAGGCAATAATTCTCCCAGTGTGGGCAATTTATGTACCAAAGCGAGCATTTTAAAAATTCCGGTGTTCTGAAATACCAGCAGCAGTCCTCTTGTAATTAATACCAGAAAAAGGCATTATAGTGTCCAGTGTTGTCATTTTGGTTTCAAAAAGGCCAATTTAATCAATCTGGTGTTGGTGACACCCGAAATAGTACGCCGCACGTTGTTACTCCTGTAAAAGGAAATAGTTCTCCCACTGTGGGAATTCATTTAACATAAGTAGCATTTAAAAATTCTGGTGTCCAATTTGCAGCAGTCTTCTTGTAATTAATACCAGAAAAAGGCATTATAGTGTCCAGTGTTGTCATTTTGGTTTCAAAAAGGCCAATTTAATCAATCTGGTGTTGGTGACACCCGAAATAGTACGCTGCACGTTGTTACTCCTGTAAAAAGGAAATAGTTCTCCCACTGTGGGAATTCATTTAACATAAGTAGCATTTAAAAAATTCTGGTGTCCAATTTGCAGCAGTCTTCTTGTAATTAATACCAGAAAAAGGCATTATAGTGTCCAGTGTTGTCATTTTGGTTTCAAAAGGCCAATTTAATCAATCTGGTGTTGGTGACACCCGAAATAGTACGCCGCACGTTGTTACTCCTGTAAAAGGAAATAGTTCTCCCACTGTGGGAATTCATTTAACATAAGTAGCATTTCAAAAATTCTGGTGTCCAATTTGCAGCAGTCTTCTTGTAATTAATACCAGAAAAAGGCATTATAGTGTCCAGTGTTGTCATTTTGGTTCCAAAAGGCCAATTTAATCAATCTGGTGTTGGTGACACCCGAAATAGTACGCCGCACGTTGTTACTCCTGTAAAAGGAAATAGTTCTCCCACTGTGGGAATTCATTTAACATAAGTAGCATTTAAAAAATTCTGGTGTCCAATTTGCAGCAGTCTTCTTGTAATTAATACCAGAAAAAGGCATTATAGTGTCCAGTGTTGTCATTTTGGTTTCAAAAGGCCAATTTAATCAATCTGGTGTTGGTGACACCCGAAATAGTAGGCCGCACGTTGTTACTCCTGTAAAAGGAAATACTTCTCCCACTGTGGGAATTCATTTAACATAAGTAGCATTTAAAAATTCTGGTGTCCAATTTGCAGCAGTCTTCTTGTAATTAATACCAGAAAAAGGCATTATAGTGTCCAGTGTTGTCATTTTGGTTCCAAAAGGCCAATTTAATCAATCTGGTGTTGGTGACACCCGAAATAGTACGCCGCACGTTGTTACTCCTGTAAAAGGAAATACTTCTCCCACTGTGGGAATTCATTTAACATAAGTAGCATTTAAAAATTCTGGTGTCCAATTTGCAGCAGTCTTCTTGTAATTAATACCAGAAAAAGGCATTATAGTGTCCAGTGTTGTCATTTTGGTTCCAAAAAGGCCAATTTAATCAATCTGGTGTTGGTGACACCCGAAATAGTACGCCGCACGTTGTTACTCCTGTAAAAGGAAATAGTTCTCCCACTGTGGGAATTCATTTAACATAAGTAGCATTTAAAAAATTCTGGTGTCCAATTTGCAGCAGTCTTCTTGTAATTAATACCAGAAAAAGGCATTATAGTGTCCAGTGTTGTCATTTTGGTTCCAAAAGGCCAATTTAATCAATCTGGTGTTGGTGACACCCGAAATAGTACGCCGCACGTTGTTACTCCTGTAAAAGGAAATACTTCTCCCACTGTGGGAATTCATTTAACATAAGTAGCATTTAAAAAATTCTGGTGTCCAATTTGCAGCAGTCTTCTTGTAATTAATACCAGAAAAAGGCATTATAGTGTCCAGTGTTGTCATTTTGGTTTCAAAAGGCCAATTTAATCAATCTGGTGTTGGTGACACCCGAAATAGTACGCCGCACGTTGTTACTCCTGTAAAAAGGAAATACTTCTCCCACTGTGGGAATTCATTTAACATAAGTAGCATTTAAAAAATTCTGGTGTCCAATTTGCAGCAGTCTTCTTGTAATTAATACCAGAAAAAGGCATTATAGTGTCCAGTGTTGTCATTTTGGTTCCAAAAAGGCCAATTTAATCAATCTGGTGTTGGTGACACCCGAAATAGTACGCCGCACGTTGTTACTCCTGTAAAAGGAAATACTTCTCCCACTGTGGGAATTCATTTAACATAAGTAGCATTTAAAAATTCTGGTGTCCAATTTGCAGCAGTCTTCTTGTAATTAATACCAGAAAAAGGCATTATAGTGTCCAGTGTTGTCATTTTGGTTTCAAAAAGGCCAATTTAATCAATCTGGTGTTGGTGACACCCGAAATAGTAGGCCGCACGTTGTTACTCCTGTAAAAAGGAAATACTTCTCCCACTGTGGGAATTCATTTAACATAAGTAGCATTTAAAAAATTCTGGTGTCCAATTTGCAGCAGTCCTCTTGTAATTAATACCAGAAAAAGGCATTATAGTGTCCAGTGTTGTCATTTTGGTTCCAAAAAGGCCAATTTAATCAATCTGGTGTTGGTGACACCCGAAATAGTACGCCGCACGTTGTTACTCCTGTAAAAGGAAATACTTCTCCCACTGTGGGAATTCATTTAACATAAGTAGCATTTAAAAATTCTGGTGTCCAATTTGCAGCAGTCCTCTTGTAATTAATACCAGAAAAAGGCATTATAGTGTCCAGTGTTGTCATTTTGGTTCCAAAAGGCCAATTTAATCAATCTGGTGTTGGTGACACCCGAAATAGTAGGCCGCACGTTGTTACTCCTGTAAAAGGAAATAGTTCTCCCACTGTGGGAATTCATTTAACATAAGTAGCATTTAAAAAATTCTGGTGTCCAATTTGCAGCAGTCCTCTTGTAATTTATAGCGTAAAAAGGAATCTATATCTTCCAGTGTGTGGAATTTTGGGGCTAAAAAATAATATATTTTATTGTGGTGCGAGTTGAATCGCAACAATGAGAAAACATTCTATTGAAATGGTTCTCCCACTGTGGGAATTCATTTAACATAAGTAGCATTTAAAAATTCTGGTGTCCAATTTGCAGCAGTCTTCTTGTAATTAATACCAGAAAAAGGCATTATAGTGTCCAGTGTTGTCATTTTGGTTTCAAAAGGCCAATTTAATCAATCTGGTGTTGGTGACACCCGAAATAGTACGCCGCACGTTGTTACTCCTGTAAAAGGAAATAGTTCTCCCACTGTGGGAATTCATTTAACATAAGTAGCATTTCAAAAATTCTGGTGTCCAATTTGCAGCAGTCCTCTTGTAATTAATACCAGAAAAAGGCATTATAGTGTCCAGTGTTGTCATATTGGTTCCAAAAAGGCCAATTTAATCAATCTGGTGTTGTTGACACCCGAAATAGTAGGCCGCACGTTGTTACTCCTGTAAAAGGAAATACTTCTCCCACTGTGGGAATTCATTTAACATAAGTAGCATTTTAAAAATTCTGGTGTCCAATTTGCAGCAGTCCTCTTGTAATTAATACCAGAAAAAGGCATTATAGTGTCCAGTGTTGTCATTTTGGTTCCAAAAAGGCCAATTTAATCAATCTGGTGTTGGTGACACCCGAAATAGTACGCCGCACGTTGTTACTCCTGTAAAAGGAAATAGTTCTCCCACTGTGGGAATTCATTTAACATAAGTAGCATTTAAAAAATTCTGGTGTCCAATTTGCAGCAGTCCTCTTGTAATTTATAGCGTAAAAGGAATTATATCTTCCAGTGTGTGAATTTTGGGGCTAAAAAATAATATATTTTATTGTGGTGCGAGTTGAATCGCAACAATGAGAAAACATTCTATTAAGGGACGAGGACGCGGTCGTGGTGGGGTCCGTGGAGTCTCTGTTGCTGGCAGAGGACGTGGCCGTTCGGCCTCAGGCGCACAAAGTAGTGAACCAACTCCCTCAAGTAGCCGGCAGAATTTACAGCGATATTTGGTGGGGCCCAATGCCGTTATGAGGATGGTAAGGCCTGAGCAGGTACAGGCATTAGTCGATTGGGTGGCCGACAGTGCTTCCAGCACGTTCACCACATTGTCTTCCGCCCAGTCTTCTGCGGAAAGCGCACAGGTGGCACCGGAAAACCAAGCCCATCAGTCTGTCACATCACCCCCATGCATATCAGGGAAACTGTCCGAGCCTCAAGTTATGCAGCAGTCTCTTCTTCTGTTTGAAGACTCTGCTGGCAGGGGTTCCCAGGGGCGTCCACCTAGCCCTTCCCTAGCGGTGGAAGACATACCATGCACTGACGCACAACCACTTATGTATCCAGATGATGAGGACATGGGAATACCACCACAGCAGAGTGACCGAGTGTCTGATGATGACGAAACACAGGTGCCCACTGCCGCGTCTTATTGCAGTGTGCAGACTGAACAGGAGGAGGTCAGGGAGGAAGACTGGGTGGAAGACGATGCAGAGGACGATGAGGTCTTAGACCCCACATGGACTGAAGGTCGTGCCGCTGACTTAAATAGTTCAGAGGAAGAGGCAGTGGTGAGACCGAGACAACAGCGAAGCCAAAGAGGGAGCAGGGGCAAAATCAGAACACCCGCCGTCCAGAGAGTTCGCCTGCTATTGGCCAGTGCCAACAGGGACCCAGCACCCCAAAGGCATCTTCAAGGAGTTCCCTGGCATGGCACTTCTTCAAACAATGTGCTGAGGACAAGACCAGAGTGGTTTGCACGCTGTGCCATCAGACCCTGAGGCGAGGCATTAACGTTCTTAACCTGAGCACCACCTGCATGATCAGGCATCTACATGCAAAGCATGAACTGCAGTGGAGTGCACACCTCAAAAAAATGAACCCGCTCAGGCTCCCCCTGCTCCCTCTACCGCTGCTGCCTCGGCTTCCGCCTCGAGAGGAATGTTGCCACCTGCCGAGCAGCAAACAGAGGATGTGCCACCGACACCACCACCACCACCGCCACCGTCACCTTGCGTCTCCACTATTTCACACAGCAGCGTTCAGCTCTCCATCTCTCAAACCTTTGAGAGGAAGCGCAAATTCCCACCTAGTCACCCTCGAGCCCTTGGCCTGAATGCCAGCATTTCTAAACTACTGGCCTTTGAAATGCTGTCATTCCGGCTGGTGGACACAGACAGCTTCAAACAGCTGATGGCCATGGCTGTCCCCCAGTATGTGGTTCCCAGCCGCCACTACTTCTCCAAGACAGCCGTGCCTTCCCTGCACATGCAAGTGTCCGATAAAATCAAGTGTGCACTGCGCAACGCCATTTGTGCCAAGGTCCACCTAACCACAGATACGTGGACCAGTAAGCACGGCCAAGGACGCTATATCTCACTAACTGCACACTGGGTGAATGTAGTGGCGGCTGGGCCCCAGGCGGAGAGTTCCTTGGCGCACGTCCTTCCGCCACCTAGGATCGCAGGGCATCATTCTCTGCCTCCTGTAGCCTCCTCCTCCTACTCGGCTTTCTCCTCCTCCTCTGCTTCCACCAGCTCCTCCTGTCAGCCACACACCTTCACCACCAACTTCAGCACAGCCCGGGGTAAGCGTCAGCAGGCCATTCTGAAACTCTTATGTTTGGGGGACAGGCCCCACACCGCGCAGGAGTTGTGGCGGGGTATTGAACAACAGACGGACGAGTGGTTGCTGCCGGTGGGCCTCAAGCCAGGCCTGGTGGTATGCGATAATGGGCGAAATCTCGTGGCAGCTCTGGGACTAGCCGGTTTGACGCACATCCCTTGCCTGGCGCATGTGCTGAATTTGGTGGTGCAGAGGTTCATTCACCACTACCCCAACATGTCAGAGCTGCTGCATAAAGTGCGGGCCGTCTGTGCGCGCTTCCGGCGTTCACATCCTGCCGCTGCTCGCCTGTCTGCGCTACAGCGGAACTTCGGCCTTCCCGCTCACCGCCTCATATGCGACGTGCCCACCCGGTGGAACTCCACCTTGCACATGCTGGAGAGACTGTGCGAGCAGCAGCAGGCCATAGTGGAGTTTCAGCTGCAGCACGCTCGCGTCAGTCGTACTGCGGAACGGCACCACTTCACCACCAATGATTGGGCCTCCATGCGAGACCTGTGTGCCCTGCTGCACTGCTTTGAGTACTCCACCAAAATGGCCAGTGGCGATGACACTGTTATCAGCGTTACAATACCAATTCTATGTCTCCTAGAGAAAACGCTTAGGGCAATGATGGAAGAGGAGGTGGCCCAGGTGGAGGAGGAGGAGGAGGAGGGCTCGTTTCTAAGACTTTCAGGCCAGTCTGTTAGAAGTAGCTCAGAGGGAGGTTTTTGAAGCAGCAGAGGGCAGGTTCACAAGTCGCCAGCCAAGGCACTCTAATGGAGGACGAGGAGGATGAGGAGGAGGTGGAGGAGGACGAGGATGAAGCAGGTTCACAGCAGGGTGGCAGCCCACACAGCTCAGGCCCATCACTAGTGCGTGGCTGGGGGATACGGTGGACGATGACGATACGCCTCCCACAGAGGACAGCTTGTCCTTACCTCTGGGGAGCCTGGCACACATGAGCGATTACATGCTGCAGTGCCTGCGCAACGACAGCAGAGTTGCCCACATTTTAACGTGTGCTGACTACTGGGTGGCCACCCTGCTGGATCCCCGGTACAAAGACAATGTGCCCACTTTACTTCCTGCACTGGAGCGTGATAGGAAGATGCGCGAGTACAAGCGCACGCTGGTAGACGCGCTCCTGAGAGCATTCCCAACTGTCACAGGGGAACAGGTGGAAGGCCAAGGCAGAGGAGGAGCTAGAGGTCGCCCACGCAGCAGTATCACGGCCAGCTCCTCTGAGGGCAGGGTTAGCATGGCAGAAATGTGGACAAGTTTTGTCTCCAC
This sequence comes from Bufotes viridis, assembly GCA_033119425.1. NCBI lineage: Eukaryota > Metazoa > Chordata > Amphibia > Anura > Bufonidae > Bufotes > Bufotes viridis. The sequence goes on along the minus strand of CM065592.1, from coordinate 99,938,217 downwards.
GCCACAGCTAACTGCCCCACCACCTGATACGGAACGTGTTAGCAGGAGGCAGCATTTCACTAACATGGTTGAACAGTATGTCTGCACACCCCTCCACGTACTGACGGACGGTTCGGCCCCATTCAACTTCTGGGTTTCAAAATTGTCCACGTGGCCAGAGTTAGCATGTTATGCCTTGGAGGTGCTTTCCTGCCCGGCGGCCAGCGTTTTATCAGAGCGCGTATTCAGCACGGCGGGGCGTCATTACTGACAAGCGCAGCCGCCTGTCCACAGCCAATGTGGACAAGCTGACGTTCATAAAGATGAACCAGGCATGGATCCCACAGGACCTGTCCCTCCCTTGTGCAGAGTAGTCCTTAATAACTGCCTAAAACATGTCTTGTTGTACTACGGGCCACTTCTTTATTTAATACAAATTTTATGTAACCCACAGTTGAATGAAACTCTCCTCTGTCTGGGCGCCGGGCCTAACTAGATGAAAGTGGGCTGTTAAACTATCGGGTGACATAAAGCCATAACCTCTGCCATGCTACCTCTGTCCTCTGTCTGGGTGCTGAGGCCTAAGTCAAATAAAGCGGTCTTCTGCTGTGCTGGGGATATGAAGCTAATCTCTGACCTCTCTCCTCTGTCTGGGTCCAAAGGCCTAAGTCACTGAAAGAGGCCTTCTCCTGTGGTGGTTGATATGATGCCTGAATATGTGCTGTGTGGCCTCTCTCCTCTGTCTGGGTGAAGGGGTCAAAGTAACTAAATGGTGGCCTACTCCTGTGGTGGTTGATATGATGCCTGAATATGTGCTGTGGGGCCTCTCTCCTCTGTCTGGGTGAAGGGGTCAAAGTAACTAAATGGTGGCCTACTCCTGTGGTGGTTGATATGATGCCTGAATATGTGCTGTGTGGCCTCTCTCCTCTGTCTGGGTGAAGGGGTCAAAGTAACTTTATGGTGGCTTCTCCTGTGGTGGTTGATATTATGCCTGATTCTCTGCTGTGGAACCTCTCTCCTCTTCCTGGGTGCAGGGGTCAAAGTATCTAAAATTGTCCTTCTCTTGCGGTGGTTGATATGATGCCTGAATATGTGCTGTGGGGCCTCTCTCCTCTGTCTGGGTGAAGGGGTCAAAGTAACTAAATGGTGGCCTACTCCTGTGGTGGTTGATATGATGCCTGAATATGTGCTGTGTGGCCTCTCTCCTCTGTCTGGGTGAAGGGGTCAAAGTAACTAAATGGTGGCCTACTCCTGTGGTGGTTGATATGATGCCTGATTCTCTGCTGTGGGGCCTCTCTCCTCTGTCTGGGTGAAGGGGTCAAAGTAACTAAATGGTGGCCTACTCCTGTGGTGGTTGATATGATGCCTGATTCTCTGCTGTGGGACCTCTCTCCTCTGTCTGGGTGAAGGGGTCAAAGTAACTAAATGGTGGCCTACTCCTGTGGTGGTTGATATGATGCCTGATTCTCTGCTGTGGGGCCTCTCTCCTCTGTCTGGGTGAAGGGGTCAAAGTAAATAAATGGTGGCCTACTCCTGTGGTGGTTGATATGATGCCTGATTCTCTGCTGTGGGGCCTCTCTCCTCTGTCTGGGTGAAGGGGTCAAAGTAACTAAATGGTGGCCTACTCCTGTGGTGGTTGATATGATGCCTGATTCTCTGCTGTGGGGCCTCTCTCCTCTGTCTGGGTGAAGGGGTCAAAGTTAATAAATGGTGGCCTACTCCAGTGGTGGTTGATATGATGCCTGATTCTCTGCTGTGAGGCCTCTCTCCTCTGTCTGGGTGAAGGGGTCAAAGTAAATAAATGGTGGCCTACACCTGTGGTGGTTGATATGATGCCTGATTCTCTGCTGTGGGACCTCTCTCCTCTGTCTGGGTGAAGGGGTCAAAGTAACTAAATGGTGGCCTACTCCTGTGGTGGTTGATATGATGCCTGATTCTCTGCTGTGGGGCCTCTCTCCTCTGTCTGGGTGAAGGGGTCAAAGTTAATAAATGGTGGCCTACTCCTGTGGTGGTTGATATGATGCCTGATTCTCTGCTGTGGGGCCTCTCTCCTCTGTCTGGGTGAAGGGGTCAAAGTAAATAAATGGTGGCCTACTCCTGTGGTGGTTGATATGATGCCCGATTCTCTGCTGTGGGACCTCTCTCCTCTGTCTGGGTGAAGGGGTCAAAGTAACTAAATGGTGGCCTACTCCTGTGGTGGTTGATATGATGCCTGATTCTCTGCTGTGGGGCCTCTCTCCTCTGTCTGGGTGAAGGGGTCAAAGTAACTAAATGGTGGCCTACTCCTGTGGTGGTTGATATGATGCCTGATTCTCTGCTGTGGGACCTCTCTCCTCTGTCTGGGTGAAGGGGTCAAAGTAACTAAATGGTGGCCTACTCCTGTGGTGGTTGATATGATGCCAGATTCTCTGCTGTGGGACCTCTCTCCTTTGTCTGGGTGCTGGGGTCGAAATAATAGTAAGTGACCTTCTCCATTGGTGGGTGACTTGAAGCCTGATTCTGTGCTATGGGACCTCACTCCAATTAATATTGTTTAATTTTTATTTATTTTATGTTAACTCATCATTTCCCTATCTACATTTGTTTGCAGGGGATTTACCTACATTTGCTGCCTTTTGCAGCCCTCTAGCCCTTTCGGGTGTGTTTTACAGCCTTACCAAAAACCTTACCAGATCTAGCACATAAACCAGTTGAACTTGAAACCCTTGAAAGATTACAGTAATGAAAAATAATTATTAATATGGGCAACACTATCTGTACCCTTTGTTTCCAATCAAACAAAACGCAATAAATTTGATTTAACATTATAGTTTTATAAAATAATCTTTAACAAAATAGAATTATTTTTAACATAAATATATAAATAACCAAAAAAATTAGGGTAATTTTTTAAATTTTCTCTGCTCCTCCAGCAGATCATCGATGTCCTTAAGATGAGCCTCCTCCATGGCTCGCATTTGGTGGGAGAACTGCATCTTGAGCTGCCTCATCTTCCTGGTTTGCTGCTCCCTGAACTGCTGCATTTGCAGCTGGTGCTTCCTTCGCATTATTTTTATTTTTTTAACATGATGTTGTCAGCTGTAAAATAAATGAAATAAAATTTGGAAATGTACATTAAAATACAATCATTAATTGTTATATAAAGCTGAGATGATATTTTTTCTTGAAAATCACTGGTTAGACCACACATGGAGTACTGTGTAGTTCTGGGCTCCTGTGAACAAGACAGACAAAGCAGAGCTGGAGAGGGTTCAGAGGAGGGCAACTAAAGTAATAACTGGAATGAGGGATCTACAGTACCGTAAAAGGTTATCAAAATTAGGGTTATTCACTTTAGAAAAAAGACGACTGAGGGGAGATCTAATAACTATGTATAAATATATCAGGAGTCAGTACAGAGATCTCTCCCATCATCTATTTATCCCCAGGACTGTGACTGTGACAAGGGGACATCCTCTGCGTCTGGAGGAAAGAAGGTTTGTACACAATTAAACATAGAAAAGGATTCTTCACTGTAAGAGCAGTGAGACTATGGAACTCTCTGCCTGAGGAGGTGGTGATGGTGAGTACAATAAAGGAATTCAAGAGGGGACTGGATTAATTTCTGGAGTGTAATAATATTACAGGCTATAGCTTCTAGAGAGGGGTCGTTGATCCAGGGAGTTATTCTGATTGCCTGATTGGAGTCGGGAAGGAATTTTTTTCCCCTTAAGTGAGGAAAATTGGCTTCTGCCTCACAGGGGTTTTTTGCCTTCCTCTGGATCAACTTGTAGGAAACAGGCCGAACTGGATGGATAAATGTCTTTTTTCGGTCTTATATACTATGTTACTATGTAAATCTGTTATATATTGGTTTAGGTAGGATTAATAATAGTTCCTTTTAGTTTTGGGTTATTGACTTAGTAGTTACGTTAATGGTTTTGATGTTGATCAATTACTTTTTAGTGTTTATTTTTTATATTACTGTTATCTGTTGTACTTTATTTGTTGCCTGTTTTATTATATTTTCTTCATTTAAAAAAATAATATAGTTTGTTAAAATAAATTCTTAGAAAAATTTATATATTGCATGCTTGTTATATCGTACTTCCAAAAATGGATGTGGCAGTTAGATACGTTATGGAAATCAGTACTCCCACCCGTAACATTAGCTTTCTGGGACACTGAATAAATAAAAATATCCACATCATCCATTTACCTTCTTGTCGGGGGGTAGTGACTAGTGATGTCGCGAACATAAAATTTTCAGTTCGCGGACAGCGAACGCGAACTTCTGCAAATGTTCGCGAACGGGCGAACCGGGCGAACCGCCATAGACTTCAATAGACAGGCGAATTTTAAAACCCACAGGGACTCTTTCTGGCCACAATAGTGATGGAAAAGTTGTTTCAAGGGGACTAACACCTGGACTGTGGCATGCCGGAGGGGGATCCATGGCAAAACTCCCATGGAAAATTACGTAGTGGACGCAGAGTCGGGTTTTAATCCATAAAGGGCATAAATCAACTAACATTCCTAAATTGTTTGGAATAACATGCTTTAAAACATCCAGTGTGTGTATACGATCAGGTATGATGTTGTATCGATCAGGTAGTGTAAGGGTTACGCCCACTTCACAGACATTGACAGACCAAACTCCTCTTTTAACCCCTTAAGGACGAAGGGCGTACATGTACGCCCTTCGTCCGCACTTTAAAGATGGCGCCCGCTCCCGCACGGAGCGGGCGCATGAGCTGCGGGTAAACGCTTGATTCATCAAGCTGACACCCGCAGCTCATGTCCGCGACCGGCAGCGATGCCGATCGCGGACATTTAACCCCTCAGATGCCGTGGTCAATCCTGACCACGGCATCTGATCGCGCAAAAACCGAAAGTTTCACTTTCGGTTTTTGCTCCGGCTCCCCTGATGGCCACAAGGGGAGCCGGAGCATGCATGTAGTACCCTAGGTTTCTGTGAATGAAACCTAGGTTACTACACAGTATTCCTATGGAGCCTATGACTGTAATAGGCTCCATAGGAAATATGCGATTTTTCATATATTCCAATGCTATTGCATTGGAATATATGAGAATAACAATCTGATGATTGCATCTTATAGTTCCCTATGGGAACTATAAGAAAGTGGTAAAAAAAAAAAAGTTTAAAAAATAAAAATTAAATAAAAAAATATAAAAATTCAAATCACCCCCTTTCCCCAAAATAAAAATAAAATAAATAAAAAATAAAAAAATTACACATAATGGGTGTCGCAATGTGCGAAAACGCCCATACTATAATAATATTAAAAAATATTCACCATACGGTAAACATAAAAACGGAAAGAAAGCGTCCAAATGGCTAATTCGCCATTTTGGACGCTTCATTTCCTAAAAAAATGAATAAAAAGTGATCCAAACATCATACACACCCCATAATGGTATCAATTAAAAGTTCAGATTGCCCCGCAAAAAATGAGCCCCTACACTGCTCCGTACGCATAATTACAAAAAAGTTATAGGGGTCAAAACATGGCGACAAAAAAATAAAATAAAAAAATTCCCACTTTTAATTTTTTTTTCACTATCAAAACGCAAGAAAAACTATACATATTAGGTATTGCCGGATTCGTACTGATCTGAAGAATAAAATTAACCAGTCAGTTTTATCGCAAATCGAACATTGTAATTTAAAAACCCGTAAAACTGTGGTGAAATTGCTTTTTTTTTGGAATTTCACCCCATTTGGAATTTTTTTCCCGTTTCCCACTACATCACATGCAAAAATAAATGGTAGCGTTAAAAAGTACAACTTGTCCCACAAAAATAAGCCATCATATGGCTATGTGAGCGGAAATATAAAAATGTTATGGCTTTTGGAAGGCAGGGAGCGCAAAACAAAAACGCAAAAATCCCAAAACCCCCGGTCCTTAAGGGGTTAATGCACCGCAAACAGTCCATTTGCACAACCGCAAACTCCCCATTTGCACAAGGTTGGATACCAAGCTAGCCACGTCCCGGTGATGTCATTGAAGGTTTCTTCCTACACCCAGCCACGTACAACACCAAAGGTCCCCGAAAGGTCAATTGAATTGATTTTTAGAACGGGGAGATGGTTAAAAAAACGCTGGCTCCCTCCGCTTTGTTTTTATCCACGGTGACTGCGTCTGCGCCGTGCAATTTACTGTCACACCCGATATGAGTGGTATTTTCTGTAGTACTATTCTCATCAGTTTAATCCCTCTAACGTCCCCAATCTGGGGGCCATTTATTGAATAGATTTTTCGAACGGGGAGATGGTTAAAAAATGCTGGCTCCCTCCACTCTGTTTTAATCCGCGGTCACTGCGTCTGCGCCGTGCAATTTAGGCCCCTTTCACACGGGCGAGTTTTCCGCGCGGGTGCAATGCGTGAGGAGGACGCATTGCACCCGCACTGAATCCTGACCCATTCAGTTCTATGGGGCTGTGCACATGAGCGGTGATTTTCACGCATCACTTTTGCGTTGCGTGAAAATCGCAGCATGTTCTATATTCTGCGATTTTCACGCAACGCAGGCCCCATAGAAGTGAATGGGGATGCGGGAAAATCGTAAGCATCCGCAATCATGTGCGGATGCGTTGCGATTTTCCCGCATGGTTGCTAGGATACGATCGGGATGGGGACTCGATCGTTATTATTTTCCTTTATAACATAGTTATAAGGGAAAATAATCGCATTCTAATTACAGAATGCAATGTTCCCCGGGCTTGAAAGGGTTAAAAATAATAAAGAGTTAACTTACCTTCTCCCATTGTACGCGCAGAGCCCCAGAACGTCGTCTCTCTTGATAGTTTGGCTGCTTGAGGACCTGTGGTGACGTCACAGGGTCACATGGTCCAATCATAGAAGCATTTGAGTGGACCATGTGACCCATGTGATCCTGTGACATCACGGCAGGTCCTTCATCGAACATCTGTTGTGAAAAAAAATTCAGGCCGGGTACCTTCGACTGCCTTCACAATGACAAACCAAACTCTCATACACCAAACTGAATTGATTTCAGGAACCGGGAGATGGAAAAAGCAGCTTGGTTGGTCCTCATACTCCCAAATTGGGGCACTGCGCGTGCACAGAGCAATGTGCTGTGACACCCTATATGAGTGGTGTCTTAACTAGTACTATTCCTATCAGCGGCGGGCGGGTGCGTGGTAACTTGAGAGCAGGTGACCAAAGCTGAGCTGGAGGAGGATGGTGAGTCAAGGTTCTTAGCGGAAGCTGTTGAAGATTGGGTGTCCTGTCTAAGCCAGTCAACTACGTCCTCAGAATTTTTCGGGTTCAGGGTACATGGCCTCTGAACACTAGGCATTATTCCAGGGACAGTGGAAATCACAGCACCACGACCACCACAGCCCCTGCGGGGTGGCCTGCCTCTGCCTGTCATTTTTTTTTCGATAAGTGGTACTGTGCCACCCTGTATCAGTGGTGGGCACTGGCAGTGGGCACACTACAGTCTGTGGAAGTGGGCCTGACACACACTGGCAGCAGGCAAGCAACTGAAATTAGACTAATGTGTAAAAATTAAATGCCTTTTTTTATGCAAAGTACTGTGCCAGCCGGTATGAGTAGTGGGCACTGGCAGTGGGCACACTACAGTCACTGGAAGTCAGCCTGACACACACTGGCAGGCAACTAACCTTAGATTAAAGTGTAAAAATTAAATGACTTTTTTGATGCAAAGTCCTGTGCCACATGGGATGACAGGGGTGGGCACTGGCAGTGGGCACACTACAGTCAGTGGAAGTCGGCCTGACACACACTAGCAGCAGGCAAGCAGCTGAAATTACACTAAAGTGTAAAAATGAAATGCCTATTTTGATGCAAAGTCCTCTGCCAGCCGGTATGAGTGGTAGGCACTGGCAGTGGGCACACTACAGTCACTGGAAGTCAGCCTGACACACACTGGCAGGCAACTAAACTTAGATTAAAGTGTAAAAATTAAATGCCTTTTTTTGATGCAAAGTCCTGTGCCACACGGGATGACAGGGGTGGGCACTGGCAGTGGGCACACTACAGTCAGTGGAAGTCGGCCTGACACACACTAGCAGCAGGCACGCAGCTGAAATTACACTAAAGTGTAAAAATTAAATGCCTTTTTTGATGCAAAGTCCTCTGCCAGCCGGTATGAGTGGTAGGCACTGGCAGTGGGCACACTACAGTCACTGGAAGTCAGCCTGACACACACTGGCAGGCAACTAACCTTAGATTAAAGTGTAAAAATTAAATGCCTTTTTTTGATGCAAAGTCCTGTGCCACACGGGATGACAGGGGTGGGCACTGGCAGTGGGCACACTACAGTCAGTGGAAGTCAGCCTGACACACACTGGCAGGCAACTAACCTTAGATTAAAGTGTAAAAATTAAATGCCTTTTTTTGATGCAAAGTCCTGTACCACACGGGATGACAGGGGTGGGCACTGGCAGTGGGCACACTACAGTCTGTGGGCCTGCAGCTCCTCACACACAGGCAGACCATGCAACTGCAATATGCATATAAAGGAAAAAAAAAGCAGACTAATGTTGCAGCCCTAAAAAGGGCTTTTTGGGGTGCTGTCAGGACGCTGTCCTTACAGCAGAGATAAGATGAGTCTTTCAGGACTGGAGTGGACACTGAATTCACTAGCCTAGCTATCGATTTCCCTATTAAATCAGCAGCAACTACACTCTCCCTCCTCTCACTAAGACTGCAAATTCCAAATGAATCTAAAATGGATGCTGTGCAGGAGGTGGGAGGGTCTGGGAGGGAGGGTATGCTGCTGATTGGCTGGAATGTGTCTGCTGACTGTGAGGTACAGGGTCAAAGTTTGCTCAATGATGATGTATAGGGGGCGGACCGAACATCGCACATGTTCGCCCGGCAGAGGCGAACGCGAACAAGCTATGTTCGCCGGGAACTGTTCGCCGGCGAATAGTTCGGGCCATCTCTAGTAGTGACCATCTCCTCTTCTGCCTCCTCAGAGTCATCACCCTCCTCCACTGCAGCAGGTGGGCTATGGGCCCGATAGCCTGATGCCCTGCCTCTTCCTGCTCCTCCTCGTCCGAGTGGTCTGTCTCCTCCTCCACCTCCACCGCCTTCTTCTTTTTAGAGAGCTTGGCTCTCACTTTGGGAAGCGGAGCATCTGTAATGATGATGATGACCAAATTTTTTAAAAATGCCAAGATAAACAAGTAACGCCAAATTACAGTTAAAGGTACACAAATTAATCTATGGTAGTGTCTGGATGGCATAATAATTAACTACACCTATCTTTCTTCTCCTTTTGGCTTAGATCAAGTGTAGTATCATCAGTGTCTGCCTTGACCTGCCGGCCCAGGAACCTGTGGGTACCCCCTGCACTCTGCCTTTGAGCATCGTTGATTAAGTTCAGCTTCAACTCACTGCTGCTATTGGGTGTTGGGCCACTCCCCAGGGAACAAGAGTAATTTGAGTCTATGACTTCATTTGGGCATGTGGCCTAATTGTCCTGATCGATGCTTGTTGTCTACACTCGTCCAGACGTGCGAGGAGTTTGGACAAGCTTCAGGGGCCAAAGTCAACTGTGTAAAGTCAAAAACATATGTGGCCCAGAAAGAGGTCTCATATTGCCACCTTTAGCACCCTTTCCCATCAGTTCAACACCACTGTACTAAGTGATTTATTGTAAAGGGTTAAAATACTTATTTCTCTCACCAACATATTGTTATCTATCTGCTCAGTTATGCAAATAAGTATTGTACCTGGAAAAGATCTATCTCTGATCTTAGTGATCAGATCCATCCTGTGGCGCTTCAGATCTGACCACTTTTTAGAATCGCATCCTTCCGATGAGTGCACCCATGCTTCTGCCACAGATGGAAAGCAATTCTCCGCACTATGGCCTGCTTTTTGCCCCTTGACCTTCTGCGGTCGTACCCCTTCTCCAACATTTCCTGCAAGATAACAATTAAATCATGTAATCCCACAGTTCTAAAATACAATTATTAGTTATCATAGTCATAAGAACCATCAAAAATAACATTTAATATCAAAACAGTCAAAGAGTAGAACATCGCCATCCCTTTAAAACTGACTTGAACATTGCTGCCCCTTTAAAAGTGACTTGAACACTGCAGCCCCTTTAAAAGTGACTTGAACATCGCCATCCCTTTAAAACTGACTTGAACATCGCCAATTCGCCATCCCTTTAAAAGTGACTTGAACATTGCCGCCCCTTTAAAATTGACTTGAACACTGCAGCCCCTTTAAAAGTGACTTGAACATCGCCATCCCTTTAAAAGTGACTTAAACATCGCCAATTCGCCATCCCTTTAAAAGTGACTTGAACATTGCTGCCCCTTTAAAAGTGACTTGAACATCGCCATCCCTTTAAAACTAACTTGAACATCGCCATCCCTTTAAAAGTGACTTGAACATTGCGATCCCTTTAAAAGTGACTTGAATATTGCCGCCCCTTTAAAAGTGACTTGAACATCGCCATCCCTTTAAAAGTGACTTGAACATCGTCATCCCTTTAAAAGTGACTTGAACATTGCCACCCCTTTAACAGTGTCTTTCACTAATCACTCATGTAGTTGTGCAGTCTTCTAAGGCCTGTGATGAGTTTATGTCACCAAGCAGTAGGACATGTGACAGTGTAAGGCAGTTATGAGATCAGTGAAGGCCTGCAGGCTTCTTGGCTAATAAAAATCATTAATAAGTTTAAATCACATTACTGCATTACACACTAACTAACTTCAATTACTTACAGTTATTAAGAAATCCAGCTCTTCTTTAGAGAAATTACTTTTCGCCATAATCGCTGGGACAGTCACCAATCTCCACTCTCGTCTCTCTCGATCCGATCCGAGGTAACGCACACACGTACAGACGCACGTACACGATTCTTGAATAGTTGTGTTATCGCGATAATAAAACTAACAGTGTAAAGTTGACTGTATTGCTCTAAGTTATATTCGCGTACGAATGTAACTTCTATTACAGCACACCAATACTAAAACTGACTAAGAGACAGCTTTAAGTTCTATTCGAACGCGATTATGCGATTATTATATATCTGCTTAATCGCATTGCCGTTTCAACTTAGCATTGCTAAATAATTCCATCCATATTCGTTACCTTACTGACTCAGTAAGTTAACGATATGGATGGAATTATTTAGCAATGCTAAGTTGAAATCGCAATGCGATTAAGCAAATATATAAGAATCGCATTGCGATTTCAACTTAATTCTCAGATCCGACAGTACATTCTACTGGAGGAGGCGTTCCCATGGTGATCGTTAGCTCAAAGTTGTAATCGCAATACGTTTATTGTGGTATATTATCCCTCTGGGTGTCTTTTACAGGTTAATTTTTATTTATTTTATGTTAACTCATCATTTCCCTATCTACATTTGTTTGCAGGGGATTTACCTACATTTTGCTGCCTTTTGCAGCCCTCTAGCCCTTTCCGGGAGTCTTTTACAGCCTTTTTAGTGCCCAAAAGTTCGGGTCCCCATTGACTTCTATGGGGTTCGGGTTCGGGATGAAGTTCGGGTTGAGTTCGGATCACGAACCCGGACATTTTCCGGAAGTTCGGCCGAACCTCTCGAACCCGAACATCCAGGTGTTCGCTCATCTCTAATCTTTAACCTTCTCTTATTCCTTCTCCCATTTTTTTAATTTTTCTAATGAAGGATCAACCACACAACTCACTCTTACCTCTTCAAACTTCTGTTTTGCTTATTTTTTTATTTTCCTTTTTTTTTCCAGTAGCTCACTTTGTTAAACAGAATTCCTCTTAGCACCGTATTCCAAACCACTAGCTTATTAGTTAAATCTTTATCAACCTGAAAAAAAACCTTTAGTTCTTCCTCAATATCTTCCTTATCGTTTAACAGAGTTAGCCAATGAGAGTTGAACTTAAACAATGGAGGGCCCTGTTTAGTCATGCATGAGCTCTACCTCCATGATAACAGAGCAATGATTAAATAAAGCCATATGAACATATCTTATTTTTGTTATATTTTTTTCCAACAGTTTTCTATTCCCCAGGATTATATCAATCCTTGACCAAGTTTGATGTGTTTTTGAGTAACAAGAGTAGGCTCTTTCCTCCGGGTCAAACTCAGCTATTAAATTGGCCAGATTAGTATTATAAAAAGCAGTTTTACAATTAGATAATCTATCTTTACTTGGATCCATCACCGCGTTATAATCTCCTACTGCAACCAGCACACAGTCTTGCCTATCTAACATATATTTCTGTAAATTATAAAGCACATCAGGTTTATATAGTGGCAGAATGTAAATATTTGCTATCACCATCTGTACATCATTTTTAATACACTGTAAGAAGAGATACCTGCCGCAGTCATCCTGCTTGCATGCCACAAATTCATAGTTAACTTTACTATGCACCAAAATGGATAATCCTCTCGAATATGATGTCTAAATAGAATGATAACCACCCTCTATCCATCTTTTCTCCCCCCACCTCACAGAATCTGTATCCAAATGTGTTTCTTGTAGGCAGGTGACAGCTGGCATGTATCCCCTCATCCAGTCATAAATATCAAACTTTTTTAATCTTTCTCTTAACCTCCGTACATTAAGTGATATTACTCTCATCATTCAGGGAGGGAAAAAAAATCTTGTCTCTCCTCTCTCCCCCCAAAATCCCCCTCATACCTCCCTGCCCCAAGCAGCTCCTCTCTGAAAAATAGAGATAGCTCCAAAACTATGCATATTACTCCCTATGTCCCCTCCCCCCCACGCTTTTATTAGTTTCAAATCACTTCTCACATGCCCTTCATATCTGCCCAATCATTGCTTCTTCAGGTGATTGAAAACAGAAAGATCTATCCTGGTACACAACCCGAAAGTTAGCAGGAAATAACAGACTATACTTCAATCCAGCCTGTCTCAATCTCCTTTTTTATGTCCATATATTTTTTCCTGCGCCCATTGGTGCCCGCTGAATAATCCGGAAATAGTCTTATTTTTATCCCTTCAATCTGAAACTTAGAGGATCTAAAGTCTTGCAGAATGGCATCCCAATCTTTAGAAAGAAGAAACATGACCAGAATTGATCTTGGATGATCCCCTGGTATTCTCTTTTTACTCTGGACCCTATGGGCCCTCTCTTAGCAAAAAGGCTAGAGAGTGTTCCAGGCTTACAATTTTCAACAAACCATTTCTCCATGAATTCAACACAATTAGATCCTTCCATCCCCTCCGGTATTCCCACACATCTCAGATTTGTTCTTCTTGACCTATCTTCTAATTCTTTAAATTTATTCGCCATATCCGCCTTTGTTTGTTTTAGAGACGCTATATCCTTTTCCAATTTATATGTTAAGTCTTCCACTACCGATGTTCTACTCTCCATCTCCTGCAAACGTTCTCTCAGCTTTACTAAATCATCTCTAATCAGACTCACATCTGTTTGTACCGTCCCAATCTGGGTTACTAATTTCTAGTGTTGGGTGAGCATCCTCGGCTGAACACTAGTTCGGCTCGAGCATCACGATTCTCGGCACATCGTGGTGTTCGGCCGAAAACCACGTGTGCTCGAGCGCGATGCTTGAGTCTACTCCCCGCACGTTTTTTGGCTGCTATGCAGCCAATAAATGTGCAGGTAAGTACTGCCTTTCACTGTAATGCCGTAGCAATGTTGGCATTACAGTGATTTGCTGGCCGAAACGCGTCATCAGGTGCTATATAGCACCCGATGACATGTGTTTGGCTTAGTCTTAGTCAGGGAGAGCTGCAAAGTAGAAGGGAGAGATAGAGTAGGGAGTGAAATAGGAATATTTTAGTTTTTATATATAGACCCAAAAGTCCTTTTAAGGACTATTGTGTGTGGCAGCAATATATATTTTTAGCGCAACCTTCACTAAATTGCTAAAACTTGTTAGAGACCTAAAAGTCCTTTTAAGGACTATTGTTTGTGGCAGCAATATATATTTTTAGCCAACCTGCACTAAATTGCTAAAACTTGTTAGAGACCCAAAACTCCTTTTAGTCTATAGTTGTATCTGGCAGCAATATATATTTTTAGTGCAATAGCTTGCAATTGTTTGGCCGCTGCAGACAGCAACATTATCTCTTGTCTTATTACATCTCTTGTCTAACGTGTGCTCAGCCTAAAAATATCTGTGACATCCAGTGTATTTTCTCAATAGACTGTGTCCACTGCGGACAGTTACATTACCTGCCTTACATCTTCTGCATAACGTTTGCATATCCGAAATATCAGTGACATTCAGTCAAATTTTTTGGCTGCTGTTGGAAGCGACATTACCTGCACGACATCTCTAGTATAACATTAGAGCATCCAAAATATCAGGGACATTCAGTGTAATTTTTTTCACTGCTGGTGACAGCGACATTATCTGCGCTACATCTCCTGTGTAACGTGTGCGCAGCCTAAAAATATCTGTGACATCCAGTATACTTTTTCTGTAGAAGATATCTTCAGCGGACAGTTACATTATGTGCACTACATCTTCTGTATAACGTTTGCATATCCAAAATATTGTACCACAATGTGAATGAGGCCCTCCTTTATGTGATATTTAGGTTGGATCGGAGTGCCTCTTCCTTGTAATTTTTGTCAGCACTTGCAGTTTAAATACAAGTAAATATACAGGAAAGAATGTTACCTAACAATTTTTGCTCTAAATCGATTTTATCTTTGGTTTTGTGTGTATTATTGTCAGTCTGTACAAGTGGCGTACTACTCGGACAACATCGTTCCCAGCAGCGACTCTGGAGTCCAAGATGCAACCAGACGTCCTCCCCATGCTGTTCCCGAACCATTTCAGTGGCGTTTCCATCAATTTCTGACCTTCTACTGTGAACCATACACCCTCCCCTCATCAGGGCAGGGGGTGCCTGGTTTAATGCACGGGTTCTCCCATTGACCTCCATTGTGCTCGGGTGCATTTTGGTGCTCGACCAACACTACTAATTTCCCTATCACGTTCTCAAGTCTAGTCACAGTATGAAAAATCTCTTTAACCATTTTAGCATTAATTTCAGTTGTTACATCATTCATTTCCTGCCCCCTGAATCATTTAGGGCCAGATTTCCTTTCAACTGAGGATCTAGTCCCTCTGCTGACTCTTACACAGAATCAGCAGGCCTCAATGTGGGGGTTGTAGGAGTCAAATACTTATTTAAGGCATTCTATTTCTGCCTAGTTTCCAGCCCAGTTCTGGATCTTCTATTATTGCTGGGCCACTGCTGATCCTCCTTTTTTTGGGGCATTTCAGAAGGATAAACAAAGAAATATATCCCAGATAATAAATGGTGAACAGCCAATACAAAGTCACGTTTGTCGGCAAATCCGCAGATATGGCAGCTTTTATGATAAATGCAAAGTAATAAGCACAAAGCGGCCACTGAACCACACTCTCAATTTCTTGCCGTCCTATATATTGCAAACTTAAATCAATCTTCCACCTCACATCACCAACAGCGATAGAAGCCCAGGATTAATAGGTTAGACGTTAGGGATTAGCAGGCTAATACCAAGCCTAAATTCAAAAGTGAGAGGTTAGCATATTTATGAGGGGGTACATGCAGTTAATAATAAGAAGCAAAATCCATAGTCCCCTTTCCCTCAATCATTCATGGGGGAGACTCCTGTAGGAAAAAGTTAGCACACCTTTGAGGGGGGGGGGGGGCACGTGCTATTAGTAGTAAAAGGCTCAGTCCATGCCCCCCTTTTCGTCAATCATTCCTAGGGGAGATTCCTCTAACCTCCAACCACTACCTCCAGCAACACTTCTCCTTTCCTCCTTCCAAGACGAACACATCCACCTCCTTCAACTATCTCTCACCGCCACCTTCACAGCTCCCTGTAAGTTCAGCTCCCTGCAGCTTTGCCTCCAGACACTCTGCTCAAAACGGGATTCTACTGGGCTAAACTTGTCCGGCGGCACTGGTCGTCTGTCTCGCCTTACTCCCGCACTGGCTCCCGATTCTCCAGCATCTCACATGGCCTGCAAACCCCGCAACAGATAGCGAGGGGGAGAGGAGGAGCTTAGCGTCACACGTCAGACACTCCCATGCTCTCCCAGGGCTCATAGAAATAAATGGGTCAGTGTGCTATCCACAAAAGATGAGGATAGCACACGGATGAAAAATGTGGTCATGCGCATGAGGCGTTAGACTGTTTCACTAAAAACTGCAGCTGCAAATCCCCCCCCCCCCCACTCCCTTCTGTTTTGGTTTATCTTTAGATGGATTTTTTGAGGAGGTTTCTGGACTACTAGAAGGCAGGCAAGATTTCTTCATAAACATGTTAAAGTTTTTACTGATTTTTTAAAATATTTTAAATATACTTTAAAAACTAATGATAAATATAGTTCTGCAAAACACTGTTATAACAGGCTGAATAGCAGTGTCACAAAACATTAATTGACGTAGATAATAATATACTGAGTCGGACTTCAGAAGATAAAAGGCGTTAATGAGATGGTATGGCACACAGATCTTGTGTGTTAAGTAGTGGAAAAATGATCACATTAGTGCAAATTAATTCACACTAAAATGAAAAAAAAAATGCAAACATTGTCATTGTCAAGTCATTTTGTTTTCTTTTTCTTGCCAGTTACATCTGAGAAGATTGGTTGACAACAAATATGACTGCAATTAGAGCTACCACTATGGTTGTCACCCAGGACTGCAGACTCCTGAAAGGCAGTTATGATCCCTTATACTATCCTACGGTATGAATATCATTGAGAATTGGCTACAGCCACAGAAAGCCAGATACAATCCATTTATCATTGAAATGGCAAAGTCATAAAACCTAACTATGAATGACCATGGAAATAAAATTTTATCATGCAAAAATGCAGAGACCAAATTATTGCACTATATTGGTTGATAATAGGAGGCTATGACGATATGAACAGTTCCTTTTAGCCTGAATCTATTATTTTCCTTGCTAATGCATTATGAGCTCTTCCTGGGTCTCTTTATTATCCTTACAAGAGGTACACTACAATCATTGTTTCTCAATCTACCATTTAATGCCTGACATGTTTGAAATTAACTTAATAAAGAAGGCATTTCAATGAGATATGATTTATGCTGAAAGTCTTCCGTTTCTAATATGTTGACATTACTCATAAGCCCGAATCAAATGACATATCTAGAAAGATACATGGATATAATGTCACATTTCATTCTCAAGATTCTCTGATCGCAGAAATTGGCATTTATCAACTATGAAGATCCTATAGTTGCTAGTCCAAAATTACACATCGATTAAATCAGGCATCCTCAAACTGCGGCACTCCAGCTGTTGTAAAACTACAACTCCCACAATGCCCTGCTGTAGGCTGATACCTGTAGGCTGTTCAGGCATGCTGGGAGTTGCAGTTTTGCAACAGCTGGAGGGCTGCAGTTTGAAGATGCCTGGATTAAATCATATATAGGAACCAGAGCTTCATTTTTTAGTTATTTACATCCACTGCCTGGCTTCACATACACATAGAGCTAAATGCAAAAATTCTGACTGACCATAGCCACCACTAAGAAGAGCTTACTGCATACACATGTACATGGCTCACAGAAGAGCCAGTTAATAGTAACGCTCATCGAACACAGTTAAAAGATTTCAGGATTTCTTTTTTTAAAGAATATATTAAAAATAAAATTAAAAGACAGTCAAAAATAGTTTATTAAATGTCTAATATGAAAACCTGATTTCAACAATATTGGTTTTTAGGATTGCACATTCCCTTTAAATGCACTAAGAATGCCAGTCCTGCTTGTCCTTCTCACACAAAGTTATTTCCAACTCCTCCTGTATAAGGCCTCATGCACACGAACGTATTTTCTTTCCGTGTCGGTTTCATTTTTTTGCGGACCATATGCGGAACTATTCATTTCAATGGGTCCACAAAAAAAAAAACAGAAGGTACTCCATGTGCATTCCGTGTCCGTTTTTCCGTTTCGCAAAAAAATAGAGCATGTCCTTTTTTTTCTAGTTTGCGGACAAGGATAGGCCTTATTAGGCCACATGCACACGACAGTATTTGGCGGACCGTATACTGGCAGTTTTTTCAGTTCAGTATACTGACAGTATACTGAACCATTCACTTCAATGGGACCACAAAAAATACTGAAGTGTCTCCGTATACCTTCCGTTTCGGTTTTTCCGTTCCGTTTAAATATAGAACATGTCCTATTCTTGTCCGCATATCACGTTCAGTGGCTCTATTCAAGTCAATGGGTCCGCAAAAATAACATAACGCATACGGAAATGCATCCGTATGTCTTCTGTATGCGTTCTGTTTTTTGTGGAACCATCTATTGAAAATTTTAAGCACAGCCCAATTTTTTCAATGTAATTACTGTATACTGTATATGCCATACGGAAAAACAGAACTGAAAAACGGAGCCACAACGAAAACAAAAAAAAACTGAAAAACGGATCAGATAAAAACGGCCCGCAAAACACTGAAAAAGCCATACGGTCGTGTGTAAGAGGCCTTACAATGGATCCGCAAAAAAAAAAAAAAAAAGGATGCCATACGGAACGTCATCCTTTTTTTTGCAGATCTGCAATTTGCGGACCGCAAAACACATACAGTCGTGTGCATGAGGCCTTAGTGTGTATGCATTGCCAGCTGTCAGTCACTCTGTGTTCTGACAGAATTTAAAGGGAACCTGCCATGTTGTACATGCAGTCTTATTGCCAGTAATCATCATATAGAGCAGAGGGAGCTGAGCAGATTAATATATAGCTTTGTGGGAAAAGATTCAGTATACAGGAACTCATAATTTAGTTATTTAAAATCACAGCATTTTCTAGCTTAGGAGTCCAGTGGGTGGTCATACTTAGTGATTGACAGTTATCTCCACGTACGGAGTCTGCTTGTATCCCATCACCCTCATGATGCCATGGTTGTGGCAAAACATATTGGGGGCACTAGACTATTTCATTCATGTTTTAGCGAGTGTGTGCAACTGAAATAATAGAGCAGACTTCCAGAATCTCAGCCCTTGTAATGAATATTGAGATCGGCACACATTATATTAGATACTGAAAGTGAACAAACATACACTGACTCTGTGTTCTCTGGTTCCTGTTTGGAACCATTTGTATTCACCATGTGTATTTAATGTATATATAAAAAAAAATATGTTTTACATGGGCGTGTTAGTAGGAGGCTATGTTCCACAGGGGTTTTGTTTGGAATATATTAGAGATGTGCAAATCGATTCTACCAATTCGGAATTCATCCCAAATCTCCCCAAAAATTCGGATTATAACTAAACCAAATTTCTTTGCTACTCTGAGTTTCTGAGAAAAATATAAACATTGTCTGGTGGGTACTCTTTCACATTATGGAGAGTGCCTGGTATGTCCGATGAGTATTGTAGTCCAACCAAGGCTGCTCTCTGTTTCTGGGAAAAATATATGTATTTGGAATTTTTTTCCAGCTTTCCATTACATTGTATGCCATATTAAACGGTGCTATTACATGTACAAATTACAATGGCACGTCAATATCACCACCCCCTGGGGATCTCGCTACCATCAGAAGACGAGTAGGCGAACATTTACTGGATGTAAGAAATAACTGTGATACACCAGTTGCCCGCCACGTTTGCCAACATCATGGTAGCGACCCAAATACGCTGAAATTTCAGGGGATACAGATGGTAGCGAGATCCCCACGGGGTGGTGATATTGACGTGCCTTTGCTCCGTAAAGAGGCATATTGGATTTTTAAGCTGAAGACCATACAGCCGCAGGGACTGAATGAGGCATTATCATTTGCGTGCTTCATTTGACTATAAGGGCAGACCTGACCAGTTGATTAAGTGGAGGAGAAGGGTACACCACATGCCAGTATGTAACGTGCATCAGATGTGACAGTATGAATAAGTGCCACTGGTCAACTGTCGGTTAAGGCTAGATATAGTCTGTATACTCCTGAGATATTATAATAACGATCTTACAGTGTCATCCAGTCCCATGCTACTATCGCTATTATTTTATTCATAGCATCAAAGAGTTCTTGCTTTTCCAATATGCCCATTGTAATGACTAGGATTAATATATCGAGATGGGTTTAGGATCAGTGCAGCTTACCTGGGCTAATAGCAGAGAGAGGTGTGGGCTTGTTCGGTAGGCATGGGCAGTTGCTGCGCCTCTATCCTGATTGGTCCGATGCCTAGGCTCACACCCCCAAGTGGTGGGGCTAATGTTTTAAATATCCGGCGTGTATGAGGCCAGCCACGGCCATCACAGCACCGGAGCTTGAGCACAGAACAGTGCCAAGCGCCTTCAAACCGGGCTCTTTGAATTGTCTATTAATAAGATAGCTCCTGAGGAAGCGCGGGTGAATAACTGCCCAGGCAGAAACGAGTTGAGCTAGAGCTAATCACCTACAGTGGACTAGTTAGTGTAGGGCAATTTGATACAGCAAAGCAATAGCTGTGTTATATACAGATTAATGGTATAGAGAGCAAGCACCAGCGACGTGTGTAATGCTGTCGGGCGCCTGAATGATAAGGCGCAATCGTCAGTGTTATCTGACAGCATTTTCCAGTGTGTTTCACTCTCTTACACTGAGAGTTGATGTTGGTGGGGTCTGACCACAGTGATACCTGCAGTGAGCGCACTACTAGAGTACACAGAGGTCACAACTGACCTGTATCTTGCAGCTGCTGCACTTCTTACCAACATCTTAACAGTCAGTGTAATTAAACAATTGCCATCCAGTGACCAATATCGAGGGCGCACTAGTCCATGTGGGAGTCCGGCACGCAGTGGTCGATAATCCATCTGCGTGCGTCAAACCAATTCTTTTTGGACCACTTGCCACAGATGGTTTATTATACCCTCCCTCTCTGTGGGTGGTGGCTTTACACTGTGCCCCAGACACGATTTTAGTGAATAGTAAACAATAAAGTTCATTATGTTATTTTAAACGTCCTGTCAGGCTGAGACAACTTGTACAAAGAGAGCGGACGTATACCACGATACCTTAATAAGTGTAAAATATAAGCTCTATGGCAAGAGTTAAAGGATCACCCAAAATCAACAGCAGGGAGAGAAAAAGAAGAGAGGAATATTCTCACAGATGCTTAAATAGACCCTATCCAAACATCTTTACTGAAATAAAATGTAATCACAGACTGACACCGTCTTTAAGGTATCAACCTATAGTCATAAAAACATTACTCTAATGGCCAGTTTTGATGTGGAGGAAATATCCAAAAAGCTAGCTTTAGAACCTGGATCCATGTCTAAAACACTGATAAAATACAGAAGATACACCTGCACCACCTGTGTTAGACCTCAGTTTCCATCCACAGAAGTTCAGATGTAAAGTCAAGTCATGAAATATCAGAATATAAAACTGATAATTCTCAGAGCAAGAAGTCAGTACAGAGATCTGTCCCATCATCTATTTATCCCCAGGACTGTGACTGTGACAAGGGGACATCCTCTGCGTCTGGAGGAAAGAAGGTTTGTACACAAACATAGAAAAGGATTCTTCACTGTAAGAGCAGTGAGACTATGGAACTCTCTGCCTGAGGAGGTGGTGATGGTGAGTACAATAAAGGAATTCAAGAGGGGACTGGATTTATTTCTGGAGTGTAATAATATTACAGGCTATAGCTACTAGAGAGGGGTCGTTGATCCAGGGAGTTATTCTGATTGCCTGATTGGAGTCGGGAAGGAATTTTTGTTTTCCCCTTAAGTGAGGAAAATTGGCTTCTGCCTCACAGGGGTTTTTTGCCTTCCTCTGGATCAACTTGTAGGAAACAGGCCGAACTGGATGGACAAATGTCTTTTTTCGGTCTTATATACTATGTTACTATGTTACTATGTTACTAAACCTAAAGGCAATAGTAAGGGTGAAGTCACTACCAGGGCCGGTGCAAGGATTTTATGCCAGCACAAGCGAAGCTATATTTTGGCGCCCCCCCCATGATCACAATATGACCCTCTATTGTGTCACACTTCCCCCCCCCTCCCCCCGGCACATCATCCCCCCCATGTCACATTTCTCCCCCTACATGGCACAGACTACAGACATTTGATTTGTCCCCCCCTCCATTAATGTTGTGTAATAATTATAAACAATATGCGCTCTGCACTCATTACCTACCACCTACCCTACGGCAGTCGACAGTCCGTCTGGGCTGGCCTGGGCTGGCTGTGTGAGTCACAGTCACCAACAGCTGCTCCAGTCCCTGCTGCTGCCCGCCGCGGAGCCATTCGCCAGTCACACACCCTCTGAGTGCCCCCGTGACCGTATTTCTGTGCTGCCACTGTGAGTGAGGACCGGGGCCGCATGGCATATGCAGGCTAGGGTGGGTGGCCAGGGGCGCTGCGGCGCAACTTGCCGCAAGTGATTTAAAAAAAAAAAAAGTTCATTTTTCCGCCCCCCCCCCCCCCCCCTTTCTCTGCGCCCTAAGGCAGCCACTTGGTCTGCCTTGTTATAGAACCGGCCCTGGTCACTACTCAATACACAGTGAAAAGGAAGGCAGCTGCATAACCTGTAAGAATCCCCTGAAAATGGGATAATTTCCGAGAACAATGTAGACTTGCACTCCTGTAGACTGCACTTTACAACACTGAAAACAAGAAAGAAGGCAGCTGCATATCCTGTCAGAATCCTCTGAAAACTAGATAATAACAGAATATTAGATCATATACCTACAGACTCAACCGTCCAACAGCTAGTAAAAATGAAGCAATAAGGATCCCCTGAAAGGTGGGATGATAACAGAGAATAATAGCTCATATAGCCCTGCAGACTCAACTGTCCAGTGGCTTATGAAAAGATAGAAAAAGCTTGTAAGATCTATATGCTTAGGAGACACCAACAGATCCTACAATGACAGAGATATTAGAGGAACCCCCGGTAAGATAATATCACTAAGGATTCAATGGAGACCAAACAAACATGAAGCTACAGAATAGAATCTACCTGATACCAGTCTGGAGGACAAGTAGCAGAAGCTGGAGGGCTGAATGCATTCTCTCAAGAAATTTTCAGAGATGCCAGAGAAACTCCCCAGCAAACAAAACACCAGATCCCGGGGAAACTCTCAATACATGAAACATACCTGATGGCAGTAAGGCCTGCAAAATCAATGCAAGAAATCTAACACTGCCAGGGAGTAGGGATGAGGGAACTTGTGTTTTCAAATTCGCCATACAAGGTTCGGGTTATCTAAGAATTCCGTTATGGATTCCACTACCACGGACCATAAGTTATGGTCCTTGGTATCCATAATGGAATTGCTTGTACGCTGAACTTAAAAACACAAGTTTGGAGTGTAATATAAGTCAATGGAGTGTAATATATTTGTGCAACAGACCCCTGCGGCTTGCAGTAAACTAAATGCGTGGATTATACTTTGTAATTTATGTCTATACTTGTTGCATTGAACCAACCCATTGCATAGTTGGTATTTTCTGCAGGAAACTAAACTTACCACTTAGGCCTCATGCACACGACAGTTGTTTTTAGTGGTCCGCAAAATGGGCTTCCGTTGTTCCGTGATGCGTGTCCGTTTTTGGTTCCGTTGTCTTTCCATGTGTCTTCCGTTTTTTTGGGGCGGACCGTCAGAAAACAAGAAAGGGGGAAAAAAGTGTAATTTTGAAACACATTGAGAGTGAGATGTGAGGGAGGGTTCTAATAGCGCCAGCAATTAATTATGCCAATTCTTAATTTAGTATTCTAGGTGGGCTGGTCCTAGGGTGGAGACTCGGAACAGAATATCCCGCTCTGTGCTGCCTCAGGACAATGAGGAAATCACTGTTTTATGGGATGAAATAACATTTGGTGAAAAAGTGGAATGATAACTCGGAATTATACTTGTCTCCTGCCTCTGAGGAGTCTGAAAAAGCTATATTTTGTGAAAGAACAGAAACATATTATTTAAACTTTTGCAAAATACTTATTAATACCTATAAAAGCATCCATTAATCATGGAATTATTATATTATACCAGTAACAAATTAATGATAACTTGTTACATGTTTTCTTATTTGTAAGACATTCATTTAATGGCTGCTCAATTATAAATCACTCAGTGTTTTAAATCCCAAATTCACTTCTTTTATTTTTCCTCCTATTACAATTTGACACAATATATTACCAGAAAATAAAAATGATGGATTACAATTATCCAAAAAAGTCATATCCGTCTGGCATATATTATTGTTATTATTATTATTACCTACATTTGACAACTTCATCTGAAATAGGTGAAGTTGTCAAATGTAGGTATGTGATGCTGTCATCAGTATAACAAAGGAACACTGTGGGTGCAGCTCAGGTCCCTTGATTAATTGCCAATTACTATAGGCTCATATGCACCACTGTACTGGAAAACTAAAGCAATTGTTTTGTTTGAGACAATACTGCCACCTAATGGTAAAATTGCAGTACTGCATTCGTATCATCTACTAAAGAGATCTATGCTCTGCATACACAATTATGGAGCTGCAGTAAGAGTACCTTTGCATTAAATCATTTTATTGATCTTTTTCAAGTGAGGAGCTTAGAGTACATTATTTTATGTAGCTATTAGACAGCAGAGAGTATGAGAGCGTAAAGTCTTTTTTAATCTTGTCAAGTCATTTATACCATGTATGAGAACGGCAAATACTTTCTATTTGTAATATAGTAAAATAAATACAGTAAACACTGCATTCTATGTGTGAGCATGGCCACATGACCGTGTCCATTTTGTGGTCTGCAAGATGCCGGCAGTGTGTGTTCTGCATTTTGTGGAACGGAACGTTGAGCCCTCAGTAGACCAGTCCTATCATTCTCCATGATACGGACAAGAATAGGATATGTTCTATGTTGTGGTTTTTTTGCGGGGCCACCAAACGGAGGTGCGGATGCGGACAGCACATGAAGTGCTGTCTGTATCTTTTGCAGCCCCATTGAAGTGAATGAGTCGGTATCCGACCCGCAAAAAATGCGGCTCAGATGAGGACCCAAACCACAATCATGTGCATGAGGCCTAAGTATGTGAATTCTTTCTCCAATCACATGTCAATGACAATGCAGAATTCATACCTGGGCTCAAATGTCTTAGGCCCTATTCACACATCCGTTGTGTTTTGCGGATCCACGGAGCCGCGGATCCGCAAAACACGGACACACCGGCCATGTGCATTCCGCATTTTTGCGGACCGCACATTGCCCGGACTCCATAGAAAATGCCTCTTCTTGTCCGCAAATGCGGACAAGAATAGGACATGCTCTACTTTTTTTGCGGAGCCGCGGACCGGAAAATCGGCGGCGCGCTCCGCAAAATCGGATGCGGAGAGCACAGTGTGTGCTCTCCGCATCTTTCCCGGCCCCATTCACAGTCAATGGGTCCGCATGTATTCCGCAAAATTGCGGAATACATGCGGACTACATTGCGGATGTGTGAATAAGGCCTTAGAGGGGTCTTCCAAGACTTTTCTACTGATGACCTATCCTCTGGAAAGGTCATCAATATCTGATCTGGTTCTGACACCCAGGACCCCCATTGAATAGCTGTACCAGAAGGCCCAGCGCTCACAGTAACACTGTATACTTCTCTATGATTGCCAAGCTCCGTACATTGTATAGCGGCTGTGCTTGGTATCATAGCTGAGCTCTATTCACTTCTATAGGGCTGAGCTGTGCCGAGGCCATGTGACTGATGAACATGTCTCAGCCTAGGGAAAGCAGTAAGAAGGCAGCAACCCTACTGCAAGCGCTGATGTCTTCTCAAACAGCTGATCTTGGGGGTCCTGGGTGTCAGACCCCCACCTATCAGATACTAATGTTCTGTGCAGAGGTTAGGTCACCAGTAGAAAAGTCTTGGAAAAATCCTTTAAATGGCTATTTTTCAGAAAAAGGTTTTATTTATATTCATTATATGACTTGTATTCTGCATTTTTAGCAGTTTTTACTGGGTGGACACTAGCTGCTGAGATGTCTCCCATGGACTGCACATGCAGAAAACAGGAGATCCTACTCTAACTCTCACTCAGAAGCACCATATAGGACATTATAGAGAAGTACTGAACATTATTGTTTTGTATAAAGCATATAAGATAGAAAACTCACTATTAGATGTCGCAGTCTCTTATGTGTATCACTCTGTTTCTTGCTCACCAAACTCCTCTTCCTACTCCACAAAAAAACAGTAATACCTTACCAATAACTCCGGTCACAGCGCTTCCCTGGTCCCTCACTGGTCTCAGTCTTCTAGGTTACAGCAGTGTTGTGGAATCTTATTTTGTAACCACTGCAGCCAATCATTGGCTATAGCAATGTCATGTTGTCACCAGTGAGGTCAGCACTGTTCTTAAAAAAACAAGTTTCATGCGGCCAGGGGCATAGCTAGAAATGACTGGGCCCCATAGCAAAACAATGTTTATGCCCCCCCCCCCCCCTCCCAGATCTCCCACCCCCACATACCTCTGGGACCCTAAGCCTTGGCAGCTACTGAGCGTGGTCGGCTCAGAGCTGGGCACAGCAGCATCAAAGGTGGGTGATAGGAAAACCTAAGATGATTGTCACATCAAAGAGCATACAGTCTAAACCCTGAGCCATCCCATACAACACAGTATAATCCCTACAGCATGCTGTACGGAATACATTATAATCCATACAGCATAATAATCCATAAAAAATCCTCAGCCGGCGGCCCGGGCCCCCAGTAGCGTAGGGCCCCATAGCCGTTGCTATAGTTTCTATGGCGATCCCTACGCCACTGTATGCAGCCTAAACAATGGTCAGCATGAGTTCAGGCTCCTTCATTATGGAGATCTATGTTTTACTGTGAAATGCTGCGACATTTTGGAGAAAACATTGACTGAGATTTACTAATGTGTCTGTGCAAAAAATCTGTCTAAAAATTATGTAAATTGGGTTAAATTTGGAGCATCTAGGGCAGGCATCAGCAACCTTCGGCTCCCAGCTGTTGTGAAACTACAATTCCCAGCATGCTCCATTCATTTCTATGTAAGTTCTTAAAAGAGCAGAGCAACTATGCATGCTGGGAGTTGTAGTTTCACAACAGCTGGGAGCCAAAGGTTGCCTACCCCTGATCTAGGGTTTCTACACTTTTTTTAAGATATGCTTGACAAGGGGAGAGATTTAGCAGAAAGGGTGGGGTTTTGCTACAAATGGGGTCACAATTGCCACAATTTGGAGTAACAAATTGTCTCAAAGTAAGTCAATCAATAGTTGGTATAAAGTCAGAGAAAAGGATGCATTCATTTTAATGGGTCCGCAAAAAAAATTGAATGTACTTCGTATGCATTCCGTTTCCGTATTTCCGTTTTTCCGTTCCTCTACATTTTGAGTCATGTCCTATTATTGCCTGCAAATCAAGTTCCGTGGCTCCATTCAAGTCAATGGGACTGTGAAAAAAAACGAAATGCATACGGAATGCATCCATATGTCTTCCGTATCGTTCCGTTTTTGTGGAAGCATCCGTTGAAAAGTTTATGCCCAGCCAAATTTTTCAATGTACTTACTGTTAAAACATTATTATATGCTTCCGTTTGCGATCCGCAAGAAACGGATAACAAACGGAAACCATATGGAAACGGAATGGAACAGAAGCGGAATGGAAACTGAAACACTACTGAAACTGAAAAACGGATTAATTAAAAACAGACGGTCGTGTGAACGAGCCCTAAGGCTTAACTCTCTCTACTTAGGGAGTCTATTGGGATTTCATGCTGCCCATAGCTCAGACAACATAAAAAGAATAAAAGGATCCCTTTACACTTCACCCTTGCAAAGGCATTTAAGCAAAAGCCTTTAGAACAAAAAGTCTTAGAATCAACAGGCAGCAATATTCAATCAGGTGCATCCAGACTTTTGATCAGCACTAATGCACCAACCGCTAGATTGCAATAGATGAACAGTAGCAGACAAATATGTTATTCTTGGTTATCTAAAGTGGTTAGTGGAGTCTATTAGATGCATAGGGTTCAGCATGAATAAAGCTTATCAGAATGCTTGTCAGTCCCCGTGTACAGAGGAAAGCTGTCTTAACCATATAAAATAGAACTGTATGAAAAGACAGAACGACCTGTGTGGTCTGCTACGCTTTTTTATGATTCCATCAAGTAATGAGGCTAAATTCAGTGTTAATGGAAGTGATCTTCTGAAAGAAGCCTTGAGGTGAGAGCTCTGCAGGATAACTAAATGAGATACAATTGGAACATTTGGCTTTAACAAAGAAGCAGATTGTAGTGTTATTTGTGTAAATGTCTCGCTAATTGTACAGCTGTTTTCCATTGTTTCTTCTTCTAAATCGTCTATGTTCATTGTATCTCTTGATGATGGCAGCTGGAAGATACATAGGAGCCAGTCAAACATTTAGATAGTATATAGAATGTAACATATGTTTCTATTCCTCTGATTTCCACAGTTGTAAAATGCGACATCATAGAGTATAACTCAAAAACATGAAAACAATCAATGATGAGCCAAAGGGGTAATATCCACTAATAAAACCCTGCATTAACCACTACGGGACCGCCTAGCGCACGGATGCGTCCGGTGGGCGGTCCTGTAGTTCTGAGTTGACGCATCGGCGCGTCATCTCGCGAGACTGCCTGTGAACGCGCGCGCGCACGTTCACAGTGCCGCGCATCTCAGGATCATCTGCCAGCGATGATCAATAGATGATCAATAGATCAAAAGATGTATATCAGACGCTGTTTTGTTAACAGCGTCTTATATAGCTGCTACCTGGTCCTCCGGTGGTCCCATTTGCTGGGATCGACCACCAGAGGACCAGGTAGCTATGTAAAGTTGCACCAAACACTACACTACCACCCCCCCCCCCTCACTTATTAACCCCTTGTTAACCCCTTAATCACCCCAACTAGATTCCCTGATCACCCCCCTGTCACTGATCACACACCTTGTAAGGCTCCATTCAGACGTCCATATGTGTTTTGCGGATCTGTGGATCCACGGATCCGCGGATCTGATGATCCGCAGATCCTCAAAACACGGACACCGGCAATGTGCTTTCCGCATTTTGTAGATCCGCACATTGCCAGAACTATATAGAAAATGCCTTTTTCTATACAGGACATGTTCTATATTTTTGCGGAACGTAAGTGCAGACCCGGAGCTGCGGATCCGTAATTCCGGATCCGAGCGGGACAAAGTCTGTCCCCATAGAAATGAATGGGCCCGCAATTCCGTTCCGCAAACAGAATTGCGGACGTGTGAATGGAGCATAAGGGTCCCTTATCACCGCCAGTTAGTTAGCTACTTGTTAGGTAGCTAGCGCCCAGCCCACCGGACCGCAGTCACTGATTTTGGCAGAGATTTTTTCATCCCATTTTAGAAAGAAGACACCCCAAGGTATTCCGTGAGGGGTATGGTGAGTTCATGTAAAATTTTATTTTTTGTCACAAGTTAGTGGAATATGAGACTTTGTAAAAAACAAAAATAAAAAAAAATAAAATATCAATTTCCGCTAACTTGTGCCCAAAAATTTTTTTCTGTGAACTCGCCATGCCCCTCACAGAATACCTTGGGGTGTCTTCTTTTCAAAATGGGGTCACTTGTGGGGTATTTATACTGCCCTGGCATTTTAGGGGTCCTAAAGCGTGAGAATCCAAATGTGTAAAAATGCCCTGTGAACTCCTAAAGGTACTCATGGGAATTTGGGCCCCTTTGCGCATCTTGGCTGCAAAAAAGTGGCACACATGTGGTATCGCCGTACTCAGGAGAAGTAGGCCAATGAGTTTTGGGGTGTATGTTTATATATACCCATACTTTGTGTGAGAAATATCGCTGTAAACGACAACTTTTTAAAAATTTTTATACAAAGTTGTCAATTTACAGAGATATTTCTCTCACCCAACATGGGTATATGTAAAAATACCCCCAATACACCTGGGTGCGCAAAGAGGCCCAAATTCCAACGAGTACCTTTAGGTTTTACATGGCTGCTCACAATTTAGCCCCACCCAAAATGCCAGAACAGTACAAACACCCCACAAATGACCCCATTTTGGAAAGAAGACACCCCAAGGTATTCGCTGAGGGGCATAGTGAGTCCATGAAAAATTGAACTTTTTGTCAAAAGTTAGCAGTAAGGGAGACTTTGTGAGAAAAAACAATAAAAAAATAAATTTCTGCTAACTTGTGCCAAAAATAAATCTTCTATGAACTCGCCATGCCCCTCACGGAATACCTTGGGGTGTCTTCTTTCCAAAATGGGGTCACATGTGGGGTATTTATAGTGCCCTGGCATTTTAGGGGGCCTAAAGCGTGAGAAGAAAAATGCGTAAAAATGCCCTCCTAAAAGGTACTCATTGGAATTTGGGCCCCTTTGCGCATCTTGGCTGCAAAAAAGTGTCACAGATGTGGTATCGCCGTACTCAGGAGAAGTAGGGCAATGTGTTTTGGGGTGTATTTTTACATATACCCATGCTGGGTGAGAGAAATATCTCTGTAAATTGACAACTTTGTATAAAAAAATTTAAAAAGTTGTCATTTACAGATATATTTCTCACACACAGTATGGGTATATGTAAAAATACACCCCAAAACACATTGCCCTACTTTTCTTGAGTACGGCGATACCACATGAGTGACACTTTTTTGCAGCCAAGATACGCAAAGGGGCCCTAAAACCAATGAGTACCTTTAGGATTTCACAGGGCATTTTTACGCATTTGGATTCTCACGCTTTAGGACCCTTAAAATGCCAGGGCAGTATAAATACCCCACAAGTGACCCCATTTTGGTAAGAAGACACCCCAAGTTATTCCATGAGGGGCATGTCGAGTTCACAGGATTTATTTTTTTTGGCACAAGTTAGCAGAAATTGATATTTTTTTTTTTTTTTTTTTTTTTTTTTTTTTTACAAAGTCTCATATTCCACTAACTTGTGACAAAAAATAAAATTTTACATGAACTCACCATACCCCTCACGGAATACCTTGGGGTGTCTTCTTTCTAAAATGGGGTCACTTGTGGGGTATTTATACTGTCCTGGCATTTTAGGGGCCCCTAAAGCATGAGAAGAAGTCTGAAATCCAAATGTGTAAAAATGCCCTATGAAGTCCTATCCCTGGGTTCAGACTTGAGCGTTCTTGAAACGCACTGTAAAACGCTCAGGTGTGAACTTAGGGTAAAGGTACTCATTGGAATTAGGGCCCCTTTGCGCACCCAGGCTGCAAAAAGTGTCACTCATGTGGTATCGCCGTACTCAGGAGAAGTAGGGCAATGTGTTTTGGGGTGTATTTTTATATATACCCATACTTTGTGTGAGAAATATCTCTGTAAACAACAACTTTTTAAATTTTTTTATACAAAGTTGACAATTTACAGAGATATTTCTCTCACCCAACATGGGTATATGTAAAAATACACCCCAAAACACATTGCCCTACTTCTCCTGAGTACGGCGATACCACATGAGCAAAACTTTTTTGCAGCCTGGGTGTGCAAAGCGGCCCTAATTCCAACGAGTACCTTTAGGTTTTACAGGGCTGCTCACAATTTAGCCCCGCCCAAAATGCCAGAACAGTAAACATACCCCACAAATGACCCCATTTCGGAAAGTAGACACCCCAAGGTATTCACTGAGGGGCATAGTGAGTCCATCTGAGATTTTATTTTATTTTTGCCAGTCATGAAATTATACATGAACTCACCCTGCCCCTCCGCGAATACTTTGGGGTGTCTTCTTTCTAAAATGGTGTCATTTGGGGGGTATTTATACTATCCTGACATTCTAGCACCTGAAGAAACATGACAGGTGCTCAGAAAGTCAGAGCTGCTGCAAAATGCGGAAATTCACTTTTTTGCACCATAGTTTGTAAACGCTATAACTTTTACCCAAACCAATAAATATACACTTATTGGATTTTTTTTTATCAAAGACGTGTAGAACAATAAATTTAGAGAAAAATTTATATAGAAATGTAGTTTTTTTAAAAAACATTTACAACAGAAAGTGAAAAATGTCATTTTTTTTCAAAAATGTAGTTACATTTTTATTAATAGCAAAAAAAGTAAAAATGTCAGCAACCATGAAATACCAACAAATCGAAAGCTCTATTAGTGAGAAGAAGGTAAAATTCATTTGGGTGGTAAGTTGTATGACGGAGCAATAAACGGTGAAAGTAGTGTAGTGCAGAATTGTAAAAAGTGGCCTGGTCATTAAGGGTGTTTAAGCTAGGGGGGCTGAAGTGGTTAGTACCAAAGCAGATGGCAGCCTTGTATCAAATGCTCATATACTAGACATTGGTCGTATGGACTACAACAAGTGATGTAACAGTAAGGCTGCATTCCAACGGGCTGATTTCCGCGCGGCTGCAATACGTGAGGTGAACACATTGCACCCGCAATGAATCCGGACCCATTTATTTCTATGGGGATGTGAACATGAGTGGTGATTTTCCCGCATCACTTTTGCGTTGCGTGAAAATTGCAGCATGTTCTATATTCTGTGTTTTTCACGCAACGCAGGCCCCATGGAAGTTAATGGGACTGCGGGAAAATCGCAAGCATCCGCAAGCAACTGCGGATGCGGTGCGATTTTCCCGCATGGTTGATAGGAAACGATCGGGATGGGTAACTGATCTTTATTATTTTCCCTTATAACATAGTCACATAGTCACTGGGTCACATGGGTCACATGGTCCAATCAAAAGCTTCCATGATTGGACCATGTGATCCAGTGACGTCACCGAAGGTCCTTCAACCAACAGATATGAAGATAGAAGATGTTCCTTGCATCTACGCGATCAATGGGAGGAGGTGAGTTGATTTTTTTTTTATTTTTAACAATCTATTGACCTGTTAACATAGCATTCTGTATTTAGAATGTCATAGAGCAGCAGGCAATGCCTGGGCGTGTGAACCCAGCCTAAGAAGTCCAGAGGCTGAAGTCACACCTGGGCCCTGGATCCTCAGGGTGCACAAAAAGGCCATCTTTCTCATATGGAGGTACTGGTGCTATAAATGATGTCTCAAAGCTACAGGCAAGAACAGCTGGCTGAATGTTCTAAAGCGATGATGAGAGCAAAGTCACCTTCATAATTTTATACATGCAAACAATGGACCTAGGAATTAGAGATTATTCTGGATTACAGCGGTACTATACCTACTATACATAAAAAATGGAAGCTCTTTGTGCACATTTTTGATCACACATCTGCAGATGGGTACCTAACACGAAGAACTGCCTCTTCTGGGCCTAATTTAAGCCTACAATGTTCAGGGCAGTGTAGGAACATGTAGAATATGTCAAGGAATTTGTCATTAGAAAATGATCTACTGATTAATTTCTTATGTTTAACATATTTAAAATTAGTTTTGATGATGTTGTTTTTCATTTTCTATGTCACTTTTTATATTCGGCAAAGAAGTAGTGTGTGGTCAGTGGCTCACTTGACAGAACGGTAGGGTAAGGTGCACACCCCTGGTACCACCCAAACCAAAGGGAAATATAAAAAATATATATAATGTATGGGGGGCACTCAAATAATCGGAAACAAATGGACTTAAAAATTGAAGGTTAAATAGCCATACATTTAATAGTAAACTTAAAAACACAATAAAAACACACTAACTGATAGGCCTAAAAGATGCAGGTGCTGATAAACCAGAAAATTGCATACTAAGGTCCAAAACATACAGTCCAATATAAAGGTATTGACCAATTAAACCTCATTTGTTGCTTGCGACCAGAAAACGATGCGGTAGTTCTAATTAATAAACCGGCATAATATGATGGAATACTTGTTGAACAGGTAGTACACCTATAACACACAGTCCAGTGCACCGGTAGCAAGTAAACGTAGTAGTTATACTCGATAAACTGGCATAATATGATCAAATGATTGATAAAAAGTACAACCAAATCCTTGATGGAAAGTCCAACCAAATTGGGTGGTTATAATTGCCTGATATGGTGAATGACGTCACAGCATTATGAACAGTAAGTCCCAGACTAAAGCTGTACCATGGGGTAAGTAGGCAGATACTCCAGGTGTAATATTCACAGATCAATATAAACAACCAAGGTACATTACCACTCTTCTAATGCTTGAGGTTTGACTCCCCTCTCGCCGGCCGACCAGTCCTAGCGCGGCGTCCCACGTGACCGGCGGCATCTCCCGTGACACTGATGTCACGGAATAGGCAGCTCCTTCCCAGGTCCTTGTGCTGGATCGGGAAATTGAATTGTTGCGCTGGGGGTAAATTACGGAGATATTCTTTTAGTCTCTTAATACTTGCAAGTGGTAGAAGGTGGTATATCCAAAGTAAAGTTCTCAGGAGTTGTGATCTGCAGGGCACGTCATACGCGTTTCGGGGTATACGCCCCTTCCTCAGTGGTGAAGAACTGCCTCTTCTGAGTGTAACTTAAGCCTACAATGTTCAGGGCAGTGTAGGAACATGTAGAATATGTCAAGGGAATTTGTCATTAGAAAATGATCTACTGTTTAATTTCTTATGTTTAACATATTTAAAATTAGTTTTGATGATGTTGTTTTTCATTTTCTATGTCACTTTCTATATTTGAACTAAAACCAAGAATCCTTGTTTTCACACTGGCCACTATGTCTAATAATTGGCGCCACTTTTTGATTTGTACAGATTACTTTACTGCAGTTAACTCATTGTAATCCTGCCTGTAGTAATATCATCTCTGTCAAAGCTTATCTATTCTTCCCTTGTACAATGACCTCTGCACAGGTCACAGAGCAGGCCTAGAAAATACTCCCATAGAAGTCAGTGAGGTCCCCTCCTGACCATTGTGTCTATGGCCCATGGGGCTGCCGTAAAACAATTTTCTTAGTGCTTTGTAAATGCTGTTAAGAACAGCTCAGGCACTGGGAAACAATGAGACAGTATGTGGAAAAGCGATGGCATTAGCGATCACTCCTCCCCACACGCTGGAGGAGATCGCTGCATATAAATGCAGTGGTCTCCTGTGCTAGCGATCAGCAGATTGTCGGGAAGGGACGCTTCCTTCCCGACAATCTGCTAGATTGTCATCCCTTGTAAAGGGACCCATAAAATCTAAAATCTACAATATAATATATAAAGCTGAGTGTATGTGTGTGTGTGTATGTATGGGTGTGTGTATGTATATCGCATTTACAATCATGAAATTTGGCACACAAGTACATCAGGTGTCCGGGAAGGTTTTAGACCAGGTCTTAGCTCTCTGGGATGTACCGTTCCTGAGATATTCCCCAAAAAATGCATTAGCCAATAGAAGGCTGGTCACATGACCCTTATCAGCCAATAGAAGCTCGCTGGCAGTTCGTCTCCACACACACAGTTTTACTCCAGGTAACAATAACAACCCAGCCATGTTTCTTCACTGTCACCAGGATAATCTCTATTGAATTAAAGCCAGGGCCTAATAACACTTAGTACCTTATTTCCTGAGGTTTCCATAACAACTCTGTGGATGACACTGTTAAGGGAGCAGAGTGCTGTGGTCACCCTTAAAACCCCACCCCCAGGTCCCGCTAAGTCACTCCCGCGATCGGGTTAGGCCACGCCCCCTCACACTTCTCAGCCAACAGGGATTAAAAAAAATGAAGTAAAAAATCACTTCTGTCAGCTGCAGGGGTGGGAAGGACGGTGACTTTCTCCCTGCAGATCACATTCAGACAGCACAGTACTGCTGCCTTAGAGTGATCTGTTAAAAAGGACACACCCCCGATCCAGTTAGGCCATGCCCCCTCCCATTCAGCCAACAGGGATTGAAAAAAATTAAGTTAAAAATCAACTTCTAGGTCCCGCTAAGCCACACCCCTATCCAGTTAGGCCACACCCCTCCCACTCCTCAGCCGACAGGGATTTTAAAAAATTGCGTTAAAAATCAACTTCTGTCAGCTGCAGGGGTAAGAGAGACGGTGACTTTCTCCCTGCAGCTCACATTCAGAGAGGAAAGTGCTGTTGTTTTAAGGTGAGCTGTTCAAAAGGACATGCCAATGCTGGATTTTCTATTCTTAAGACTCTATGATATGCCATATGCAATTGCTAGTACTTTACAGAGAAGATCCAGCTGGCTGTTACCAGTTAGGTGTGTGTCCCTGCACAGTCTGATAGTATCCAATCAATGCTGTCAGCATCAGACTGTGCAGGGACACACCAATTATAACTTCTACCAGGGAATAATAAACAAATGGTACAATATAGAGCCATAAAAATAAATCCTCCAGAACTGTTATTACAAAGAGAATGCAAGTAGTAGTTACAAAACAGACATTTGGACATGTCAGGAGAAGTTACAAGCCCTCTTTAAAGAAATCTATTTTATGCCAACATAAAACCAAGAAAACAATGGTAACCGCATACATGCTTCAACTTGCATACGATGAAATAATCCAACATCCGGCAATATTGTGTGGAGATCATTGGTTTATTGACAGGTTTCATGATAGTGTTCGCTAGTCAGACCAAGATGACCGGCAAAAAAATACTCTGTCCTAAAAAAAATAGAATCTAACTGGTTGCCTTGAGCAACAATAGCACTTTTTCCTAAAAGAGTTTCATACATAGTAACATAGTAACATAGTATATAAGACCGAAAAAAGACATTTGTCCATCCAGTTCGGCCTGTTTCCTACAAGTTGATCCAGAGGAAGGCAAAAAACCCCTGTGAGGCAGAAGCCAATTTTCCTCACTTAAGGGGAAAAAAAAATTCCTTCCCGACTCCAATCAGGCAATCAGAATAACTCCCTGGATCAACGACCCCTCTCTAGTACCTATAGCCTGTAATATTATTACACTCCAGAAATAAATCCAGTCCCCTCTTGAATTCCTTTATTGTACTCACCATCACCACCTCCTCAGGCAGAGAGTTCCATAGTCTCACTGCTCTTACAGTGAAGAATCCTTTTCTATGTTTGTGTACAAACCTTCTTTCCTCCAGACGCAGAGGATGTCCCCTTGTCACAGTCACAGTCCTGGGGATAAATAGATGATGGGACAGATCTCTGTACTGACCCCTGATATATTTATACATAGTTATTAGATCTCCCCTCAGTCGTCTTTTTTCTAAAGTGAATAACCCTAATTTTGATAACCTTTCAGGGTACTGTAGATCCCTCATTCCAGTTATTACTTTAGTTGCCCTCCTCTGAACCCTCTCCAGCTCTGCTATGTCTGTCTTGTTCACAGGAGCCCAGAACTGTACACAGTACTCCATGTGTGGTCTAACCAGTGATTTGTAAAGTGGTAGGACTATGTTCTCATCACGGGCATCTATGCCCCTTTTGATGCAACCCATTATCTTATTGGCCTTGGCAGTAGCTGCCTGACACTGGTTTTTGCAGCTTAATTTGCTGTTTATTAAAATTCCTAGATCCTTTTCCATAAATTCCTAGATTCTTTTCCATGAGAACTTACATAGCATTTTTCATTATTCTATAAACTATATTTTGTTATGCCAAAACATAACACTAGGTGGCAGTCAAAGGACTGTTCTAAATATATGAGAGAAAAAGGGGAAATGTTATTATGCTGATTGTGCACACTATTAAATACACTGGGGGACATTTATAAACCTCTTTATGCCAGAAGACTGCAGTCAAAAAGTCACAAAGTTAGGCATATGTCCCACTTGTGCAACATTTTTTTACTTTTTTGCTCAGGGTCAGGCATACAAGTATTATAATCTATGCCAGGAGGAAACTGGCATACATTACACCTGAAATCTGACACTAGATTAAGACCGGTGTGTAAATGTCCCCCACTGTTTTTAGGCTATCTGTACAAATTTGTAACTCATTTCCTGTTAATATACTGACAATATATTCTGCAACGGTGAACAGAAACTATGATCACTCCCAATACGAACTCCTTATCTTGCATACACATAAACTAGGATCAAATTTGACCAGAAGAATAGGATTACATACAGGCAGGGCTGGGACAAGGTATTCTGGCGCCCTTGGCGAAGCAGGTGAATTGAACCCCCTCTTCGAATCAATTAAAGGTGACATTATTTCCTAATAAAGAGATTAAAACACATTTAAAATCACTAGTCAGACCACACATGGAGTACTGTGTACAGTTCTGGGCTCCTGTGAACAAGACAGACATAGCAGAGCTGGAGAGGGTTCAGAGGAGGGCAACTAAAGTAATAACTGGAATGAGGGATCTACAGTACCCTGAAAGGTTATCAAAATTAAGGTTATTCACTATAGAAAAAAGACGACTGAGGGGAGATCTAATAACTATGTATAAATAAATCAGGGGTCAGTACAGAGATCTCTCCCATCATCAATTTATCTGTGATAGAAATTTGTTCACACCGGGTTTTTTATTCGCTGTGTATAGGGTTCCCACCTCATCATACTTCAATATTAATCACAGCCAGAGAAGGATGTCTTGGATTATATCGTTTTTATTAATTTTTGAATGCAGTGACACGCAGCAATTTTTTGTGTTAAGGCCTCTTTCACACTTGCGTTGTTAGGATCCGGCGTGCACTTGCGTCACCGGAAGTGCCCACTGGATCCGTAACAACGCAAGTGACCTGAAAGCATTTGAAGACTGATCAGTCTTCAAAATGCTTTCAGTGTTACTATGGCAGCCAGGACGCTATTAAAGTCCTGGTTGCCATAGTAGTAGTGGGGAGCGGGGGAGCAGTATACTTACCACCCGTGCGGCTCCCGGGGCGCTCCAGAATGACGTCAGAGCGCCCCATGCGCATGGATCACGTGATCCATGCGATCATGTGATCCATGCGCGTGGGGCGCCTTGACGTCACTCTGGAGCACCCCAGGAGCCGCACGGGTGGTAAGTATACTGCTCCCCCGCTCCCCACTACACTTTACCATGGCAACCAGGACTTTAGCGTCCTGGCTGTCATGGTAACCATTTAGAAAAAGCTAAACATCGGATCCGACGATGCGCCGAAACAGCGTTTAGCTTAAGGCCGGATCCGGATTAATGCCTTTCAATGGGAATTAATTCCGGATCCGGCCTTGCGGCAAGTGTTCAGGATTTTTGGCCGGAGCAAAAAGTGCAGCATGCTGCGGTATTTTCTCCGGCCAAAAAACGTTCCGGTCCTGAACTGAAGACATCCTGATGCATCCTGAACGGATTTCTCTCCATTCAGAATGCATTGGGATAATCCTAATCAGGATTTTTCCGGCATAGAGCCCCGAGGACGGAACTCTATGCCGGAAAAGAAATACGCAAGTGTGAAAGAGCCCTAACACGTTTTCACACACAGAACCATTGGTGCTGACAGCACCTATACCCTACAGTGTGTCTACACTTCATATCTCCTGCTATCTTCCAGCGGCATAGTGTCTGAGGAAGGCAAAATTAGCTGAAAACGCGTTAACACAAAAAATTGCCGCGTGTCAATGCATTCAAAAATTAATAAAAACTATATAATCCAAGACATCCTTCTCTGGCTGTGATTAATATTGAATCATCTATTTATCCCCAGGACTGTGACTGTGATGAGGGGACATCCTCTGTGTCTGGAGGAAAGAAGGTTTGTACACAAACATAGAAGAGGATTCTTCACGGTAAGAGCAGTGAGACTATGGAACTCTCTGCCTGAGGAGGTGGTGATGGTGAGTACAAAGGAATTCAAGAGGGGACTGGATTTATTTCTGGAGTGTAATAATATTACAAGCTACAGCTACTAGAGAGGGGTCGTTGATCCAGGGAGTTATTCTGATTGTCTGATTGGAGTCAGGAAGGAATTTTCCCCCTAAAATGAGGAAAATTGGCTTCTACCTCACAGGGGTTTTTGGCCTTCCTCTGGATCAACTTGCAGGATAACAGGCCGAACTGGGTGGACAAATGTCTTTTTTCAGCCTTATAAATTATGTTACCATGTTACTAAAATAAGCAGTCAAGGGCAGACCCGAGATCAGCCCCCAAATTCATACAGGCCACTGTTATCCTGCTGCTACCCCCAATACTGTGCCTGCTGTGCTCACCCATCTCCACAAACACAATACTGTCAAAAATAACAGTGCCATATAGATTGTCCTTCCATAGTAATGGTGGTCCCAGACTGCCCTCATTAGCAATAGTGCCCCCAATAGTGATAATATATTTATATAATATATTCCTCCTCCCCGCTCTGTAGTGCCAATATAAATATGTCCCCCGTAGTGCCAGTATATATATATAATGTCCCCCCATAGTACCAGTATATAATGCTCCTCAACTCCCCGTAAAGCTAGTATATATAATGCCTCCCCATTAGTGCCAGTATATAATGCTGCCCCCCAGTTCCAGTATATAATGCTTCCTCCCCCTAGTGTCAGCATAAAATACTACACCCCAGTGGCAGCATATCATTTTATCCACCCCTCCAGTGCCAGTATATAATGCTCTCCCCATTGGTGACAGTATATAATGCCCCCCTTTGTGCCAGTATATAACGCTGCTCCCCATTTTTTGGAGCCAGTATATAATGTTGCTCCCCCCCTTGGTGCCAGTATGCAATGCTGCCCAGTATATAATGCTGCTTCCCCCTACCCCTTGGTGCCAGTATATAATTCTGCTCCCTCCCTGCTTGGTGACAGTACATAATGCTGTTCCCTTCCCCAGTGACAGTATATAGTGCTGCTTCACCCCTCTTGGTGCCAGTATACAATGCTGCCCCTTTCCCCAGTGCCAGTATATAATGCTGCTCCCCCCCCCCCACTTCCTTGGTGCCCCGAGTTGGCCAGTGCTTAGTTAAAAAAAAATAAAAAAACGCTCACTCCCATTCCCCACTGTCCTCTGAGCTGCAGGCCACAGACCTCTTCCAATCTGTTGCCTTTGTTGCCACGTCCTGGCGCCAGAGTTCCACATGACATCTCCGTGCTCCTGTGTGATCACACGAGATCATCACGACCTCTTGCACCGCTACTCCCTTATAGGCCTAGTGGCTTAAAGCCTATGAGGCTGAATGGCTGCAAAAGTGGCCATGATTGCGCCCCCACCTCTGAGTAGCGAGGTGGCGCCCTAAGAAGGAGCCTATCCTCGCCTGCCCGTCGTCCCGGCCCTGCATACAGGGCTATTCTTCCCATTCAATTGATGTAAACCATGATGAAAATCAAATGTGGCATGTGTTACAAACAAGGGTGAGACTAGCTCTCTTTATCCACTTTCTATTTCTAATATTTGGACTTGGGCTTCTGAGCGGGTGCCATAGGTTCATGATCGTCAATAACGGCTCCCCTGATCTCGGCGATGGGGAGCCATTTGGGCCCCAGGAGCACTGCGCAATTGACCACTGTATTTGGGGGATTAAATGTCCGTGAGCGCTCTTTCTTCTGCAGGCTCCAAGGCCTGCCACAGAAATGTACCTATGGTCCCATCCCTGTGGCAATTCATTGCAATCTATGGGAGAAGAGATCAGGTGATCGCAAGTACTTTAAAAAATGTAAAAAAAAAATAAAGTTTTTCAAAATATTACAAAAAAAATAAAATATATATATATATATATATATATATATATATATATATAAAAATTGAAATCACCATAACAAAATGCCCATACTATTAAAATATTAATGTATTTATGCCATACAGTAAATGCCGTAATGTAAAAAAAAAAAAAAAAATGGCTAATTCACCATTTCCTAACTTCAGCTCTCCAGCAAGAGTGAATAAATGGTGATCAAAAAAGTCATACATACTCCAAAATGGTATCAATAAAAAACTACTGATCGCCCTGAAAAAAACAGTTCTATAGACAGAAATAGAAAAAAGCTATGGGAGTCAGAATATGGTGATGCAACACAAGAAAAGCTATATAAATGTGCTATTGCTGTAATTGTACTGAACCGGAGAACAAAAGTAACTGGTCAGTTGTACCACATATAAGGCGCATTGTAAAAATGAAATCTATAAAACTATGGCAGAATTGTGCTGTTGTTTTTTTCAATTCCCCCCATTTGGAATTTTTTTCAGCTTCCCACTACATTGTATTTAATATAGAAAGTACAATTTGTCCTCCAAAAAGCGCTCATATGCCTTTGTGAACTGAGAATAAAAATGATAAGGCCCCAGGAAGGCAAGTAGTGAAAAACAAAACATGTAAAATCAGAAATTAGTCCGGTCTTTAACTCCTTAAGGACCAGGCCCATTTTTGTTTTTGCTTTTTTGTTTTAAACTCCCCTCATTCCAATAGTCATAACTTTTAAAATTTTCCTTTCATATAGCCATATGAGGGTTTCTTTTTTTGTGTGAGATAGGTTGTATTTTTAGTTTCAATGGTTTTCATTGGGTTTTTTAGACAAAATAAGAACAACAATT
The DNA here is from genome assembly GCA_033119425.1 of Bufotes viridis. Lineage (NCBI taxonomy): Eukaryota > Metazoa > Chordata > Amphibia > Anura > Bufonidae > Bufotes > Bufotes viridis. The sequence continues at coordinate 99,895,983 of CM065592.1, read as the reverse complement.
GGTGGGCGCAGCCACCTTGAGGTAAATGCAATATGGTGTACATAAACATACTGAGTACATAATATATGGGTAGCATGGGATACCAGGGCACCTGCACAGGTGCTGCCAACCTGGCATTACAACGTATGTTTCGCTAATGCACAGAAATAAGAAGTCCGTGCAAGGAATAAGAATATGCATAAACAACGTACCTCCTATAACAGATCAAAACAATAATTGACATTTGTCAACATTATTGAACAAACCAGACAACAACCTGTTAGTATCATAATCAGAAAAAGCTAGTAGTATTGTGCACAAATCATTATGTGTGGCATATGTGCTATGTCGTCTTATTTGGCCCACAAGTTCTAGTAATCCATGCGTTCCACATGAGGTAGAGACATTTGGGAGAGAGTATGGAAGGAGTCAGGGCCCTCTCATATTTATAGGTAGTTTCTATAGTAGAGAGGACTTCCTCTTTTGAAGTAGCTACCGTGTCCTTCCAATGTCTAGTAAGTACTAATTTCGCAATGAGTAATATTTTGGAGCACAATACCATGTATTTTAGGGGAATGTTCTCCAATTCCAGGAATAGTAGCGCTCTCTGTGGAGACTTTAGCAAAGGCCTACCTAGAACGGAACCAATTATGTGAAAGACATTGTCGCAATATTTTTGTATTTTAGAGCAAGACCAAAGAATATGTAGCAGTGTTCCATGTTGGCCACATCGTCGCCAGCACAGTGGGGAGGTTGCGGGATATATTTTGTGTAGTCTAACAGGGGTCATGTACCAATGTAAAAAGGTTTTTATTGCAGCCTTGTAATGTGAGCTACACTTGCAGGCCATACCAACAAGACGTAAGGCAGAAGACCACTGTTGTCAAAAGTGCTGTGTAGATCGTTCTTCCAATGAACATAAGGTTTTGATTTACTAAAGTCATCATGGGAGTCAATTACCCCATATGCAAACCTCATTACTTTGGGATTTATTCCAGTTGTCGGCAGTGTCTGCAAGTGTCCCACATCTATACCTGGAAGTTTGTCAGTTAAAAAGTGTCTTATCCTCAAGAACTTTAATTAAGAAGTCTGATGCTGGGAGGAGGTAAGTATTCCTAAGCTGTTCGAAGGTCATTAAAGTCCCTCTAATGAATAGCTGGGAATAGAGATGAGCGAACATTTAAAAAAAGTCCGTTGTTCGGGGTTCGGGTGGTGGTTAATTGCGCATCCCGTTATGGATTCCACAATAGCGCATATGGAATCCATAAGGGGCGGCTGCCACCAACCCGAACTGTAGAACAGCTGAAGGACCTGGCGTGACGTCACTGTCATGTGATCAGTGCAGGGGGCGTGGCTCAGCACGGGATTTGATCCCGTGCTGAGCCACGCCCCCTGCACTGATCACATGACAGTGACGTCACGCCAGGTCCTTCAGCTGTTCTACAGTTCGGGTTGGTGGCAGCCGCCCCTTATGGATTCCATATGCGCTATTGTGGAATCCATAACGGGATGCGCAATTAACCACCACCCGAACCCCGAACAACGGACTTTTTTTAAATGTTCGCTCATCTCTAGCTGGGAAATATGCGTGAAGCCCCTCGGCGACCAATTAGAGATATCCAGGTCCTGGATATGTATGTTTAAATAGTGTATCGGTACACGTTTCCATGTTACTACTGTTTTTTTCATAGTTCTAGAGTGGAATTCTCTCCAGCAGGAAAGAGTGTTGTGTGTCAGCAGAGAGGCCGTTTTAATCTGCGGTATGTGTGCTATAGTTTCACATATTAGGCTTCGGAGCGTTGTAGGGCTGACGAGATCATTTTCGATTCGAACCCAGTTCGTGGTATGTCCTTTTTTCCATTTTGCGATTATCTCGACATGCGTCGCTACATAATATCCCTGAATGTTGGGTAATCCAATACCACCAGATAGTTTATGTTTAGTGAGAAGTGAATAAGCTATTCTGGGTCTGTGATTAGCCCAAATGAATCTAGAGATAAGCTGTTGTATGTCTCTAAAAAATAACGCTGGGATTAAGATAGGGACCGTGCGGAATAGGTATAGCAATGTAGGTAATAGTAACATTTTAGAAGCTGCTATTCTACCAGTCCAAGAAACATCATATTTAGACAGTCGGGTCATTTCTTCTCTCATACGGGACAATATTGGGAGATAGTTTAGTTTTTACAGTTGGCCAATTGTAGGGGGAATAAATGCTCCTAAATATCCTAACTTATCCGCCTGCCAGTCAAGGGAAAAATGATCTTTTAAGTATAGAATGGAAGCGGGAAAAAGCGACAGGGGCATGGCTTGTGATTTGGAGGTATTCAGCTTATATAAGGATATTCGACCAAACTTGCGGATCCACTCCAATGCCTTAGGCAGCGAGTTCAGAGGGTCAGATAGTGTCAATATTACATCGTCGGCATATAGCGATATCTTATGTACATTATCACCGATAGATATGCCTCCAACTTCCGCGTCATCCCTAAGGATAGCTGCCAGGGGTTCCATACACAATATGAATATCAACGGAGAGAGGGGGCAGCCCTGTCTGGTGCCGTTCGTGATGTCGAAGGCACCCGACAGCGTGCTGTTTGTGAGGACCCGTGCTGAATACAGAGCTTGTATGGTCGTTAACATATCCCCAGTGATTCAAAATTTTTCAAGAACCAAAAAGGCATAAGACCATCTGATGCGGTCAAACGCCTTTTCGGCGTCTAGGGACACTAGCAGGGCTGGTAGCTTATGTGTATTCACATAATGTAAAATGTTTATCACCCTCCTGGTATACTCATAGGCCTGTCTGCTTTTAATGAAGCCCACTTGATCCTCATGGATTAATCCCGTGAGGAGGGGTGCTAATCTGGTGGCTAATATTTTAGCATAGATTTTCAAGTCCGTGTTGAGGAGTGATATTGGGCGGAAGTTTTGTGTTTGATCTGGGGTCTTGCCGGGTTTGGGCAAGGTGACTATTAATGCTTCCTGGTTCTCCTTAGGAAGAGAACCGGTAGACATTGCTTTTTGACATACTGCACGTAAAACAGGGGACAGGTGGGACATATACGCTTTATAGTATTCGCCTGGCAGACCGTCAGGTCCAGGGGATTTGTTTGATGGGAGGCTCCGTATGGCGGTGGTGACCTCTATTACAGATATGCTAGCATTTAGTTTTTCCAACTGTGTCGCAGACAGTGATGGAAGGTTAGCCTGTTGTAAAAAGGAATTTATGTCCGAAGTGGACGGGTGTGTCGTAAAGGGAACTTTTTCCAAGTTATAAAGAGAAGCGTAATATTGCTGGAATTGTTCAGCAATTTTGTTCAGATGGGTGACTTTAGCCGTGGTGTTGAGATCAGTGAGATATGGTATGCGAGATTTTTGCGCCTGCGCCTTGAGCCGCCTGGCCAGCAATTTACCCGCCCTGTTATTTTGTGAGTAATATCTCGCTTTGGTGTGAAACAGGTTTTTATTATAATCCTCTAACAAATGTTCTCTAAGCTGTTGGCGAAGTAGTTGCAGCTGAAGCCCATGGGACTGTGTTTGTGAGGCCTTATTTAGGGACTCTAATTTTCGAATATCTCGGAGCAAGGATTGGGCCTTATGGTTTCTCTGTTTCTTAATTATATGGCTGAGTTTTAGAATCAAGCCTCTAATACCTGCTTTATGAGCATTCCAAAGGCTATATGGATTATCTACCGACCCAGTATTCAATTTAAAATATAGTTTTACATCTTGCTTAATTGTGCGTTTGTGGATTGGGAAAACAGGTAAGAGTTGCACCACCAAATAGAGGCTGGAGAAGTTTGGTGCAATTCCTCCAGTGCAATCGTAACAGGAACGTGGTCTGACCACGAGATGTCGCCAATAGAGGTAGTCTTAGTCTGTAAGAGAGTGTCCCTATCCACCAATATTAAATCAATTATAGAATAGCTGTTTTGTGCGGGGGAGAAGAAAGAGTAATCTCTTTCGGATTCATGTAGCATTCTCCAGACATCATAAAGGCCTTCTGACCAAATGAGCTGACCTAGAGACGAAATAGGCCCTCCGCTGGATCCTGAAGAGGAATCTAGTTGTGAGTTAAGGACTGTATTGAAATCGCCCAATACAAGAAGTCACCCTTGTCTGATTCTATTGATGTGTGTGAACACTCTCTCACAGAATCTAACCTGTCTGCTATTTGGAGCATAAATTGCAGCTAGAGTATATATAATATTGTTAATAGAACAAACTATTATTACGTGGCGTCCATTGGAGTCCACTATCTGGTCAATCAGTTTAAATGCGATTGTGTCTTTGATAGCAATTAATACACCTCTGGACTTATTTGCAAAATGAGACTGGTAAACTTCCGGAAATGTATGATGTCTGATGCGGTTGGCATCCTTGGGTGCAATGTGTGTTTCCACAGCGCAAAAGACGTCGCACTTCAATTTAAGCGCTTCTGACCACATATGTGCACGTTTGTATGGACTATTACGTCCATTTACATTTAAGGATGCTATGTGTAGCACCATAACAACGGAAAGGTATGCTGGGTAAGTACCAGGGCAACCCGTTTCATTTCACATTCCACTATGGTTAGCTCTAGCACTACACAATACAAGTTATATGGCAGGTCTGGTAAGAAAACATAAGCAAACAAAAAACAAAAACAGGAACATATATGAACAATCAAAATGCCAACTTTCAAAAGTGCCAAGGAGGGTGTCATCCAGATTTGCAAAGGTATTAGTATGGTAGGACTCATCCCAAGATGGATAAAGGTGGTGTCATCAGTAGTTCTCACCATACTTACAGACAATGGGGGCGGAGAGTTCAACTTGAGTCGCAGCCAGTATTACTGATCAGCGCCTGGTATTAGGTACGACAGCAGTATTGCTACACCAGGTCAGGTGGATGTCATAATGTCTTTCACATTAGTAGGTTGTGGGGGTAGTCTTCTTTTAGGAGGTGGTGGAATGTTAATTTGCATTTTCTGGAGAAAGAGCAGACCTTCTGCTGGTGACTTGAGGACGTGAAGTTCATTGTTGCGCTTGATAAGTAGAGAAGTAGGGAACCCCCAACAGTATAAGATCTGATGTTCCTTTAACGCAGTGGTAACTAGTATAAATTCCCTGCGTGTCTGCAAGGTTTTAGCCGATAGGTCTGAGTATAGCGTAACGTTCTGGTATGGTGCAGGTAGTTGTGGGCTCTTCCTGGCCATATGAAGTAGCTTTTCTTTGACATGAAAAAAGTGGACGCGAGCTAGGACGTCACAGGGTGTAGAGTCCGGGAGTTTTTTTTGTTTTCGACACCCAGTGTATTCTATCTATGATGAGATCCACTGGTTGTGAACTAGGAAGCAAGAGCTTGACAATGGATTGCAAATAGTTGGGTAAGTCCTGTGGAAGAACAGATTCTGGAACACCTATGAGTTCAACATTGTTACGGCGCCATTTTTATTTGTAAAGCCTTGACTTCTGATTCCATCCCATAGTGTGCATCTATGAGGTCATTGTGTGAGGAGACCAGCTCACTCATTTTGGTCTCAATATGGTCGACTCTAGACTCCACTTCTTCCAGAGCTGCAGTGATAGGCATAACTAGCTCTTTCATGGTGGATTGCAGTGAGCCTTTTAGGGCCTGTAGCATATTTTTTAAAAAAAAACTCAGTTACTTCTTTGTCAGAAACAGGCAGAGAGTCAAAATTCTGTAGGAGAGCACTATCTGGGTCAATTGTTGCATGCGTAGAGCTTTAGGCCACCTTCGGTGATGTGGTATGGTTGAGTAGCTCCTGATGATGGGAGCTATCCCTGACTCTGTGTCTCGCTTGGTGTGCCGGTGGGTTAAGATGGCCGCCACCACGTGTTTCAGACTCACCGGGCCTGCAGTGTGCCAGATCTCTGGGAGAGGATTGTCCGGATCTGGAGTCCAGAGGTGCCGATCCACTCCGGCGTCTGGATGATGTGTCGCCACTTGCATTTTCCGTCTGTGGAGTGGGTTCCGACGTTAATGATGAGGTCGGTGACTCCGCGCCTTCCCGCGTTGGGCTATGATGCTGAGAAAAATAAAAGTCTGAATCTTCCTAGGTCCCATCGCAGTCTTCCTCCTCTTAGGCATCCTGTCTGGTGTCGAGGCCCCCAAGTGTAGCAGGTATTTACCGGCTGGGTGCTGGGGATAAGTCGCTTTTTCAGCTCTGAGCAGTGGAGCTGCACGTTCAAGCGGCCTTTTGGTTTGCGCGCCAGACACGCCCCCGATAGGTTGTATTTTTAAAGGCATCATTTAAATTAACATATCCTCTATTGGAAAACTTTTTGGGGGTTTTAATAATATGACGTTGACTGTGCACTAAAATTGACATGATGTCCGTATTCTGTGGGTCAATAGGACTATCGTGATTTGTATAGTTTTATTTTGTTTTTAAAACTTTAAAAAAAATTAAAACCTTTGAAAGAACTCACATTTTCTTTGCATCACCATATTCTGACAGCCATAACTTTTTCATATTTCTATCTACAGAGCTGTATAAAGGCATGTTTTTGCATGACAAACTAGTTTTTATTGATACTATTTTTGGGGTGCGCTTGACTTTTTGACCACTGTTCATCAATTTTTTGGGAGAGGATATGGTGACAAAAAAAATGGCAAACTCCATGTTTTTATTACTCTCCATTACAACATTCACCACGCAGGAAAAAATGTTTTACTAATTTAATAGTTCAGACATCTTCAGATGTAGTGATAACTATAATGTTTTTTTCAATATTATTGTTTACCGTATTTTGGAAAATGGCAGTGCGTCTTATGGGGCGAATGCTACCATTTTTACTCTGCTAACACTGATACATCGCCGGCCGTGATGCTGCACAGCGTGGCCTGCGATGTATCAGCGCTGAGGGAGGAGTGGATGGAGGCCGGCAACTAGCGGTGGGGCCCGGTGCAGTCACTGCACTCTATCACACCGGGCCCCGCTCACACCAGTATTCACTTATTTCAGTCATCCACAGCCCCCCCCCCCCATTACAGTATCATCCACAGATACCCCCATAACATTGTCATCCACAGATACCCCCATAAGTGTCATCCACAGATCCCCCATAACAGTGCCATCCACAGATGCCCCCATAACAGTGTCATCCACAGATCCCCCATAACAGTGCCATCCACAGATTCCCCATAACAGTGCCACCCACAGATCCCCCATAACAATGCCATCCACAGATCCCCATAACAGTGTCATCCACAGATGTCCCATAACAGTGCGCTATCCACAGATCCCCTCCATAACAGTGTCATCCACAGATCCCCCCATAACAGTGTCATCCACAGACATCCGTTAGTTCAAAACCCACCAAAAGCACACCTTTTCGTTCAAAATATTTTTTTCCTTATTTTCCTCCTCAAAAACCTAGGTGCGTCTTATGGGCAAGTGCGCCTTATAAGGCGCGAAAATACAGTATATATTTTTATATCAAAAATTTACAAACCGGATTCCAAAAAAGTTGGGACACTAAACAAATTGTGAATAAAAACTGAATGCAATGATGTGGAGATGGCAAATGTCAATATTTTATTTGTAATAGAACGTAGATGACAGATCAAACGTTTAATCCGAGTAAATGTATCATTTTAAAGGGAAAATATGTTGACTCAAAATTTCACGGTGTCAACAAATCCCCAAAAAGTTGGGACAAGTAGCAAAAAGAGGCTGGAAGAAGTAAATTTGAGCATAACGAAGAGCTGGAAGACCAATTAACACTAATTAGGTCAATTGGCAACATGATTGGGTATAAAAAGAGCTTCTCAGAGTGGCAGTGTCTCTCAGTAGCCAAGATGAGTAGAGGATCACCAATTCCCACAATGTTGCGCAGAAAGATAGTGGAGCAATATCAGAAAGGTGTTACCCAGCGAAAAATTGCAAAGACTTTGCATCTATCATCATCAACTGTGCATAACATCATCCGAAGATTCAGAGAATCTGGAACAATCTCTGTGCGTAAGGGTCAAGGCCGTAAAACCATACTGGATGCCCGTGATCTCCGGGCCCTTAAACGGCACTGCACCACAAACAGGAATGCTACTGTAAAGGAAATCACAGAATGGGCTCAGGAATACTTCCAGAAACCATTGTCAGTGAACACAATGCACCGTGCCATCCGCCGTTGCCAGCTGAAACTCTACAGTGCAAAGAAGAAGCCATTTCTAAGCAAGATCCACAAGCTCAGGCGTTTTCACTGGGCCAGGATCATTTAAAATGGAGCGTGGCAAAATGAAAGACTGTTCTGTGGTCAGACGAGTCACGATTCGAAGTTCTTTTTGGAAATCTGGGACGCCATGTCATCCGGACCAAAGAGGACAAGGACAACCCAAGTTGTTATCAATGCTCAGTTCAGAAGCCTGCATCTCTGATGGTATGGGGTTGCATGAGTGCGTGTGGCATGGGCAGCTTGCATGTCTGGAACGGCACCATCAATGCCGAAAAATATATTCAGGTTCTAGAACAACATATGCTCCCATCCAGACGTCATCTCTTTCAGGGAAGACCCTGCATTTTTCAACAAGATAATGCCAGACCACATTCTGCATCAATCACAACATCATGGCTGCGTAGGAGAAGGATCCGGGTACTGAAATGGCCAGTCTGCAGTCCAGATCTTTCACCTATAGAGAACATTTGGCGCATCATAAAGAGGAAGGTGCAACAAAGAAGGCCCAAGACGATTGAACAGTTAGAGGCCTGTATTAGACAAGAATGGGAGAGCATTCCTATTTCTAAACTTGAGAAACTGGTCTCCTCGGTCCACAGACGTCTGTTGAGTGTTGTAAGAAGAAGGGGAGATGCCACACAGTGGTGAAAATGGCCTTGTCCCAACTTTTTGGGGATTTGTTGACACCATGAAATTCTGAATCAACATATTTTTTCCTTAAAATGGTACATTTTCTCAGTTTAAACTTTTGTTCCGTGATTTATGTTCTATTCTGAATAAAATATTAGAAGTTGGCACCTCCACATAATTGCATTCAGTTTTTATTCACGATTTGTATAGTGTCCCAACTTTTTTGGAATCCGGTTTGTAGAAATAAATTAGAAAACAATCTACAAAATCAATTGGAGCAATGGATGGGGAGATCTCTGGACCCATATGAGATATAGGAGTGGTTCTAGCTTTGTTACAAAGTCTTGTGCTACATGATGTCTGATTTTCATATTTTACCTTAATCATGGGATAACTATAACTTTGTAATTTTTGAATTGCATAAAAGCTGAGGTCTTCAGATGAAGGAATGTAATATGTTATACATATGCACATCCATACAGAAGCCCTTGCGGCACACACTGTTCTGCATGAGTGTAACAAACAGTGTCCATATTAGGACTTTCTCGGATGTCATAGTCAAATATTTTATTAATATAAGCTTAAGAATAAACACTCTCCCTGACACCTGAATCTGATGCTAACACTTGATATCTGACTCTGACATGTGACACATGACGCTGACATCAGACTCTGACACATGACACGTGACACCTGACACTAATATTTGAATTTAGTAGCCAATTCCCAGACATCTGTATGTTTATTTTTTTCAATATCCACGCCACTCCCAAAAAGTAATTCAAAAGAAGTGGTCTTTAATCACCAGACCACTTCTTTTGAATTACTTTTTGGGAGTGCCGTGGAATTTTTTTGTTGAGGAACGGAACAGCTGGCCCCTGATAGAACAGTACTATCCTTGACCATTATGCGGACAATAATAGGACATGTTCTATCTTTGAATAGAACGGAAATGGAAGGCATATCGGGTACCTTCTGTTTTTTTGCGGACCTATTGAAATTAATAGTTCCGTATACGGACCGTATACGGAACGCAAAATATGGCCCGTAAACTGATAAAATAAACGTTTGTGTGCATGAGGCCTTACCATGAAAATGCAGTAAAAACCTTGCCTGTATGACTGGACATACATAAAGATAGTTGTCAATCACTAATAGGGCTGCCCACAAGACTCCTAAGAACAGAAAGAGCAGAGATTTCAGTGAATCAGATACAGGTTATAATGCTGACTCTTTACCCATAAAACTATATATTAATCTGCTCAGCTCCTCCTGATTTATAATGTGTTGCCTGCAGAGTACACTATATGGTTCACAGGAAGGTCTGTAGCATAGTTAGGGTTCTTACTCTGTAGAGTACCATTTAAGTGAATGGGTTAACTAATCCTTTTAACACACAGTATCCTGGTTTTTGCCATCATGTTGATCAGAACAATTAAAGTGCTTAATGCAACTGCCTATGAATATCAACGCATAGGTCTGCATTGTAAAACAAAGATCTCCAAATATGCACAAATTACCATTAAAATGTATTAAAAAAACAAGATGTTCTCTAGGCAAGGTCAGTCTGCATGATTCATAGAAAAAAGAAAGACCCAATGACTAGAGCCAATGCTTCTACATCCACAACAAAAAGATAAGAAACAAAAATCTACGTTAACATGAAGACTAACAAATGTTCTAGGAAAAATATCATTTATGCTATGGGGAAGAAGCTGATGCCCATGTAATCTCAGGAGAGGGATTACTGCATGATTGTCACTATATTCTATTTTATGATATATAAAAGTAAATGTCGCACTAATGTGGTGAATAATACAGAGAGGTGCACTAACCTATAATAAATTCACCAAACTATTAATCAAAGAATTAAGAAAAGAAGTAGGGGCACACTCTGAATAAGGCCTCATGCACACGACCGTTTTTTTATGCTGTCCGCAAAAAGGGGTTCCGTTGTTCAGTGATCCGTGTCCGTTTTTGCCTTCCGTTGTGTTTCCGTGTGTCTTCCGTTTTTTTAGCGGACATGACCCAAAAGATTTTACCAAAAGACAGGCTGACAATGTTTCCCAAGTGCCTGCCAAGGGATCCGCAAAAAAACGGACACGGAACACGGATGACACACGGATGGCCATCCGCATTTTTCACGGACCCATTGACTTGAATGGGTCCGTGAACCGTTTTTCACGGACAAGAATAGGGCAGGTTATATTTTTTTGACGGACTGGAATCACGGACCACGGACGCGGAGGACAAACAGTGCATTTGCCGAGGTTTTCACGGACCCATTGAAAACCAATGGGTCCGCAGAAAATCACGAAAAACGGAGCAACGGACACGGAATCAAACAACGGTCGTGTGCATGAGGCCTATCTGATACCCAAAACAATTGCACATTTATTATTACATATATAATAGTATAAAACTTCTATAAGTGACTAATAGCTGATATATAGATAAAAATGATTAATATCTAAATGTATGTAGTAAATAACACCTAAAATGCCAGCTAAAATGCCATATATTAAAAAGAAAAGATGACCTTAAAATATCTCAGTATCGAAGGAATAAATAAGTGCTACTTGGTAAGATAATTGCCGATCTCCTATGTTGGTGTTACTGCAAAAAGCGGCGTCCCGCTCCCAGCAAATAGTCGGAGCGGCGTCCTGCTCGAAAGTAATGTAATAAGTTACGATCGCTTAGTAAGGACTTGAAAATGTACAGCCGTCGAAACAGTCTTACCCCAAGGATGGAAAAGCCCTCGACTCAAATTTTTTCTTTCAAAGTTTGTTCAATCGCTCTCAAGGGCTGCCTCACCAGGGCGCGCTCGGCGGTGCACGTGACTCTTCCCGGAGAGCGGAAACTCCGTATGCTTAAGTGCTAGTCGCGCAGTCACCCGGTGTCTTTAGCAATGTTCCATCGCCAAATGTGGGTAAGATGATCGAGTGGTGGTCCTTGCTGTCTTAACTTCGTGGGGATGGTTACCAAACGCGTTTCGGGGGTTTTCGCGGTTAACTGAGGAAGGGGTCGCATACACGAAAACCCCGAAACGCGTTTGATAACCATCCCCACGAAGTTAAGACAGAAAGGACCACCACTCGATCATTATCTTACCCACATTTGGCGATGGAACATTGCTAAAGACACCGGGCGACCGCGCGACTAGCACTTAAGCATACGGAGGTACCGCTCTCCAGGAAGAGTCACGTGCACCGCCGAGCGCGCCCTGGTGAGGCAGCCCTTGAGACCGATCGACCAAACTTTGAAAGAAAGAAATTCGAGTCGAGGGCTTTTCCATCCTTGGGGTAAGACTGTTTTGACGGCTGTACATTTTCAAGTCCTTACTAAGCGATCGCAACTTATTACATTACTTTCGAGCAGGACGCCGCTCCGACTATTTGCTGGGAGCGGGACGCCGCTATTTCCAGTAACACCAACATAGGAGATCGGCAATTATCTTACCAAGTAGCACTTATTTATACCTTCGGATACTGAGATATTTTAAGGTCATCTTTTCTTTTTAATATATGGCATTTTAGCTGGCATTTTAGGTGTTATATACTACATACATTAAGATATTAATCATTTGTATCTATCTATCAGCTATTAGTCACTTATAGAAGTTTTATACTATTATATATGTAATAATAAATGTGCAATTGTTTTGGGTATCAGATATTCAGAGTGTGCCCCTACTTCTTTTCTATATTCTATTTTATCTTTAATTTATCTATGCTTTAATCTCATAAAAAACAATAGATTCAAAAAAAACACCCAGGCCTGCTGTTACATTTCTTGCCAACTGTGAAACAAAGACAAGGAGTGGGAGATTTGGATTATGGATAATGTTAATCTTAAAAATCTATGAAAATAAAAGATGAGGGAGGGGGGGGGATTGTGAATAATTTGGGGGAAGAAAAGAGGACATACATAAATGTTCAACAATAACAATACTTTAATTCCTTAAAGGGGTTTTCTGGGATTACTTTAGTTTTAACTACATGCAGTTGCTTACCTCATGTACATCTTCTCGCTTCTTTTTGTGGACGCTGTGGTAAGGTGCAGGGTGCCGTCCTAGATGGTAGGTACGTGTCACCGAGGTTCATAGCCTCGGTGAGGTAGGAGCCGTTTGTTGATGTCAGTAGCAGGTAGTGCTACTGACACATTTGCTAAGTAGCATGGCTGCAAAGCCGATCCGGGCCGGCTCTTACCGGGAGCAGCTAAAGTGTAGGGTGGGTGGCTGCTCCCCACGTCCCAGTCCTGGTTTTGGGCTGGGTTTATAACTCAGCCAGCACCACCAGCTGGGAGAGTGATTGTCTTGGAAGCTGCTGCTAGTGGTGTGGAGCTCTCTGGGGTGGAAGGACGTGCCCAGCAAGGAGGCGTGCAGCCGTCCTGGAACCCTGAAGGAGGATTGTCCTGCGGCTGGGCTGACAGCCAGGTGCGAACCCGCACATCAAACCTGCCAGGTGAATGGAACCTGTGTTTGGACATTTTGTTTTCCCCTTCATTTGCTGATGTGTGTGACTTAACACCAATTGACTTTCTGCTGTTATTTTGATACAAGTGTGAATAAAACACTGTTTTCCGCACCTTCTGGACTCCCTGTTGCCTCTATACTGCACCCGCACCACCGTCTACCAGAGCGACTCCCCACAACGCTCTTGACCCGTTTTCATCATCTAAGCAACTTACTCTGGCTTGTTTACATCTGATTTGTCACATTTCCTGTTGCTGCATCCTACCAAACCCATGATGCACTTCTCCTTTCTCTGCCCCAGCATCAGCACCTCCCCTAAGAATATCCAGCTATAGCTCCTCCTACCCAGCTAGTTACATAGACACTCCACTATCACTGCCCCTAACAACACCCAGCTAGTTTCTAGCTCCTCCCACCCAGCCAGTTACATAGACACTCCCTTATCACTGCCCTCAACAACACTCAGCTAGTTAATAGCTCCTCCCACCTAGCTAGTTTATAGCTCCTTCCACCCAGATACATAAACACTCCCCTATCACTACCCCTAACAACAGTAGAATTGGTGAGCCCATTTGATGCCATAATATTTCTAAAGATGCGGACGGATGGGGAGCAACCTAAAGGCATCAGCGATATCCACCTTCGCCAATCAAGCTCCCCTGTCAGCTTGGAGGATGTACTGAATCGCTTCGTCAACTGAACAGTACTGCATGGAATACTCTTCTGATGGGATGAGCGAGTTTAAGCTGGGTGTGGCGGACATATGAGGCGTGGACAAATCATAGATGAGGCGTTTTTTATTGAAAGACAACTTGGTGACCAGACCGATGGGATTGATATGCCAGGAGCGGAAGGGAATTTCAGAGAATGGGCCAATTATGAAACCTTTGTCTACCTCAGCCTGGATGAGGGTGTCAACTGATCCGGGATCACTGGAAGCCGACAGTAGATTGGGGCCTTCCCAGCAGTCCTGAGGGAGTGAAATGAGACCCATGTGGAATCCCTCTCTGAAGCCATCCAATAAGAAGGTGACAGACGCCTGATCGGGATGATCCTCCAGGAAGGCAGCCAAAAGCCCCACATCGATGTCGGCTAGTCAGGAGTCCCTAGCTGCCTTCCTGGGGATAAACGAGCATGGATGAGCTCGAAAACAGAGAGAGCATACATGAAGGGCGCGGCAAGCGTTAAACGCGCAACCTTTCGCGTTAAAATTATTACACACCTGGCTGCTACCGAGGTACAAAATGGGCCTACCTAATTTATCTAGGCAGGAGGAAGATCTGGCAGAGCCAGAAGGGCCTGAAGCGGGTGTGGGCTGAGAAGACTGCGGAGGATTAGGACACCATTTGGTTGAATGAAGAATAGATTGGCAGATCGAACACAATGGGGCTTTGAGGCCTGCAAAGTGGCGACAAAATTATTCCATATCCAAGTCAGCCCAGTTTGTAGCGAACTGGAACTGACTTAGAGCGGCGATGGCCTTGGCCGAAAAAGACCGATGATAGTCGTAAAAAGCCGCCCCACCGTATTTGTGGGCCAAAACGCTGATTCGGTACAGATACGTGTCTAGCTCCTCCCTACGAGTCGGCTGAACAGAACACACCACGTCCCTGAAGATGCTGAAGGCCAGAAGGAATTCGGAAATTGATCATTTCCGGTTAAGCCGCGCATCCTTCGCCCTCAGTACCCTGGACACCTCGCCACAGCTGATGACGCGGTTCTCAGAAATATCCAAAGAGGCGATGAGGATGGCTGCAAGGTTCACATCCCTGCCTGCCAGGATATCCTTCCTGATGTGGTCTGGAACGAAGTGTGACCGTGCAAGGTCAAGGCCAAGGGCCTACCTGCAATGTCCTGGGAATTGGCAGGGGAAGCTGCCGGACCCGGAGATTGCGGGGAAGGTCTGGATTCCAAAGCCGACACCCTGGACTGGATGTCTGAAACGGAGTTTGACAGGCCACTGATAGAGCTCTGAATCTGAGCCAGAACTTGATGAACTGAACTGAGGTCTGACTGATCGGGTGGAGTGCTTGGGGCGGTCATCAGCAAGCGGTATAACTCTGCCTTGCGCGCCGAGGCCGGATGCCGAATCCCCTGACGATTAAGTTCAGCAATCAGTCTGGGAACATTCCAGTTCCTTAACAATGAATTACTGTTGCGGCCTGAAACAGAGGTTCCTGGCAATAAATGTTGTCGTTTATGTCGGAGACCTGAGACATATTTGACCTAGGAAGAAACAACTCATGACCACCTAGCAAGATGGAAGTGAAATGGAGACAAGCGAAAAACTGCCTACCTGAAGAACTCCGTCGGGATGCCGCGATGAGTGTCCGGGAGCTAAAGCAGGACTGATAAAACGACCCTATGTGAGAAACCTGACAAGTTGTCATGACCCGAAACGCCCTGGGGATAAAACTTACCTGGAGCCCCTTAAAGTGAGCCTAACTGGGCAAGGAGTAGACACAAGGAGGTGATCGGTCTAAGAATGGAACAAATGAAACAACAGAGGTAATGATAAGGATAATGTGCCAATCGTAAAGTCAAGGCTCCAAGGGAAAATATCCTACTGTGGCCCCTGATTTTATTTTATTTTTTTGGTGATGAAACTGGAAAGGATAGAAGAGCGGGTGGAACTGGTATGTGGGCCTACTCAGGAAGTGAAGAAGAACTGACCGTCGAGGTGGAGAAACCAGGTGGGACCTAGAGAACCAGAAGAATGAACAACCTGACTAACAAGGACACACACAAACCTGGGCGATCCAGGGGATACGATCAACCTGTGCGATCCAGGAGACATGAAAACATGAGTAGACAGGAACTAAGTACGGACAGCCTGGGGAAGGACAGAAGAACGGACAACCTGGGCGATCCAGGAGACACGAGCAACCTGGGCGATCCAGTAGACGTGAAAACATGAGGAGACACGGACAAGACACGGACAACCTGGTAACAGGAGAACGAACAGGCTGGACGAGCCAGGAGATAACGGAAAAATGAGTGAAACAAGAGACGCGGATGACCTGAAGAACCAGGGGACACGCCGAAGAATGAAGTGCCTGGCCGAACCAGGAGACAACGAAAATGAGAGAGACAGTAGACGCGGACAACCTGGAGGAACCTGGAGACACCAGGTGAACCAGGAGACACGGACGGCCTGGCGGACCAGGAGACCTGGACGAACTGGTGAAAATTTTCTTAAATATTTTTTTTATTTTTATTTTAAATAAAATTGAAACACCACCTGAGCGCTCCAGTAGATGCTGCAGGCAACCCGGGCGAACCAGGAGACACGAACGGGCTGGTGACAATATGTATATATATATATATATATATATTTATTTATTTATTTTTTAATCCTTATAAAGTTTTTTTTTTTTTTTTTTTTTAACACCACCTGAGCCCCACGGTAGACACAGACAACCTGGGCAATCCAGGAGACACAGACAACCTGGGCAATCCAGGAGACACAGACGACCTGGCGATCCAGGAGACACGAACGGGCTGGTGACAATATGTATATATATATATGTATTTTTTTATCCTTATAAAGGTTTTTTTTATTTTTTTATTTAACACCACCTGAGTGCCACGATAGAAACAGACGACCTGGCGATCCAGAAGACACAGACGACCTGGCGATCCAGGAGACACAGACGACCTGGCGATCCAGGAGACACAGACGACCTGGCGATCCAGGAGACACAAAGGACCTGGGCGAACCAGGGGACACAGACGACCTGGGCGAACCAGGGGGATACGGACGAAGTGGTGAACAAACGACCAGGAGGAACTAGTGGACCCAAGTGAACCCCGTGAGGGTTAGACGACAGGCCGGTCCTGTGACCATACCCCCTGGTTGATCAGGAACGTGTCGACCCATGTGGTATTCAGGGGCGAGAAGCCCTGATTTGTAGATAGACAACACCCAATATCCTGGTGACCCTTGGTGAGTGATACCCAGTCTGAGTGAACTAAATCAGGGGGGAACTCAGGATGCTGCCCCCAGACAGACATGATCTAGGATGGGTGTGCCAGCTGCATGAATTTCCGGGCCCCTGAATGAAGGAACTACTAACGGAGGCATGAGAGAGCAAGAAAGAGAAGCGTGCCCAATGAAGATCCCTTGTGACCCCTCCCATCCTGCCAACGACCAAAGAGGAGACCTATGGAATGCTTACAATACCTAGAATTGCCCAGCCGGGATATTCACATGAGCTAAAATAGAAGGGAGAAAGTGCTATAGTAAATGCCCAGTAGATGGCAGCAGAGTGCAGGCTAGAAGAAGCAAGCCAGGGGAAATGGCTGGACAATAATGCGGCTGCGTGTGTAAGCCTTTACCAGCCATGACGGGCCCGTGCTGCTGGCACGCTGCGACAGCTGAGGTGGCCGGAGCACCGCTCCCGGACCCGCTGGCTGTTGAGATGCAGCGGTGTATGCGAGCGGAGGGAACGGCGGCGCATCAGCTGGAGCGAAGGAGCCGGGCTCCGCTTACCTTGATGACAGCCGAAGACAACAAAAAAAAACTGTTGAGCTGGCCATTATGGTGTTCAGCATTCTGGATAAATACATTTATATTTTAATAATTCAGGCATTTTGGTACGTGGTGATGCTAATGTTCTTTATTTTATTATTATTTTTAATATGGGGAATGCCTGGGTGGCAGGGTGCAATGACTTTTTTTTTAAAACTTTGTTTATTTTTTTCACTTTTTTAAAGCCCCCCTGGGGGACCTGAACATAGGATCATCTGATCGCTTCTCCTATAGACTGCAATGAATTACAACTGCAGTCCATCTGAGACTCCTAAGGAGTAAGGATTGGTGAATTAGTTTGGGTCTGAACTTTGTTATTTTTCAGATGGCAGACGAACCCGAATATTTTCAGGTTGAGATGAATCCACTAAAACGGCATGTAGCGCCATTTCAATGCATATGTTGGTGGGAAAAAGCATCAGGGAGGAGGGAGAAAGGTTCTCACATGATCCTGAGACAGACAGCCTGGATGAGCCAATCAGTGCTGCAGCAGGCAGGGATGTGCACTAGCAGAACAAGCAGAATGCCATTCTGTGCTGGGCTGGGAATCAGGGTCGTGAGTATTACAGTGTCTGCCTGGAAAAACATCTTAGGGAGTAAGGGAGAGTGAAAAATCAATCAGGGACAGTCAGACATAAATCAATCAAGCTTATTGCCAGGGAGAGTGACGGGAAAGTCTAGGATTCCAAAGAAGAATTGTATGTGTTGTGTAAAATACAGAGAAGCAGGGCAGCTGATAACCAGGGAGGGAGAAGACAGGAGCTGAGGCTTGCTGTGCCTGCTATAAGAAGTGCAAACTCTGCAATGCAGAAGACCTCATGCTACCTGCAAGCAAATACTTTTTCCCTCCCATTTTCTCAGAAATCCGTTTTTTGTGGAGTTTAGTTTAATTAAGCTGCAAATATACCTGATAACTGCATCAATATGGCCAATTTCACACTCCTCTAGCTGATTCCGATGAATTGACCGCACCTTGCTGGCGGTGCCCCATCTTGCCACTGTCGCTGCCTTTCTGCCTACCATCATATTCCCTACAGCTGCTGCTGCTGCCAGCATCACACTACCAATGCCTCTCAGTCATCAGTTTACATCTATTTTGTATCCACACAGTCGAAATTTGAAATTTTTTATGGGTAAAATTTCATTAAGCGGCATATGTATGTGATTAATGCATCAATACCAAGGTCTCTGTGACCTTTTTACTACAAAATCACAGTGAGATAAAGATGTCACCGTGATTTTGTAGCAAATAGATCACAGAGAGGCAAAGAGCATTATCAATCATGTTACTGCTCTGTGTCTCTGCTGTCCAGTATGCGGCTTGGATCTCTTTCACTCAGCGGATCCGCTCGTGTGAAAGAGCCCTAAGCCCAATGCATGACTACACTCACCCAGTCCTAATAAAATCTGGTCCTACCTCATCCAGGGTGTCGCTGGCGTCGGCGTGATGTCCACTGGATCCAGAACAAGGTACCTGTGGGGAGAAAAGTATAATCACATAAGGAAAGGATGGTGACTGCCCCTTTGAAATCCCCAGCAGGGGGCGCTGTGCTGGCCTGTAAGACTGAGCCATGCCAATGTATAGCAGGGTAATCTAGGACGTTTCCCCTAAGTGCTACTACACAGTACTAATGCTCACATTGTGGCCCCTCACAGTAATTAAGCCCACCTTGTGGTCCCTTCAAAATAGTTATATCCTCCTTGTGGCCCCTCACAGTAGTTATGGCCAGATATGTGTCCCCCTCACAGTAGTTATGTCCAGATATGTGTCCCCCTCACAGTAGTAGTTATGTCCAGATATGTGTCCCCCTCACAGTAGTTATGCCCAGATATGTGTCCCCCTCACAGTAGTTATGCCCAGATATGTGCCCCCTCACTGTAGTTATGTCCAGATATGTGTCCCCCTCACAGTAGTTATGCCCAGATATGTGTCCCCTTCACAGTAGTTATGCCCAGATATGTGCCCCCTCACTGTAGTTATGTCCAGATATGTGCCCCCTCACAGTAGTTATGGCCAGATATGTGCCCCCTCACTGTAGTTATGGCCAGATATGTGCCCCCTCACAGTAGTTATACCCAGATATGTGCCCCCTCACTGTAGTTATGGCCAGATATGTGCCCCTCACAGTAGTTATGGCCAGATATGTGCCCCCTCAACGTAGTTATGGCCAGATATGTGCCCCCTTACAGTAGTTATGGCCAGATATGTGTCCGCCTCACAGTAGTTATGCCCAGATATGTGTCCCCCTCACAGTAGTTATGGCCAGATTTGTGTCCCCCCTCACAGTAATTATGGCTAGATATGTGCCCCCTCACAGTAATTATGGCCAGATATATGCCCCTCATAGTAATTAGGCCAGATTATGTGCTCCTCACAGTAGTTATGCCCAGATATGTGTCCCCCTCACAGTAGTTATGGCCAGATTTGTGTCCCCCCTCACAGTAATTATGGCTAGATATGTGCCCCCTCACAGTAATTATGGACAGATATATGACCCTAATAGTAATTAGGCCAGATTATGTGCTCCTCACAGTAGTTATGCCAGATATGTGGGGGGGTCACAGTAGTTATGGCCAGATATGTGCCCCTCACAGTTACAGGGGGAAAAATGGAATATATATACAGCGGAGGTAAAAAATAGAATATATACACAGGGGACAAATTAAATATATACAGAGGGGGCAAAATGGATATATATATATATATATATATATATATACAGGGGCCCTGTATATATATATATATATATATATATATATATCCATTTTGCCTCCTCTGTATATATTTAATTTTTGTCCATTTTTGCATTTTGCCAAATATTTCATAAAAATTGCCCCCGGGGTCGGGCCCCTATGAAGGATTTGTTGTGATGCCAGTGCAGTGCTGACACTCTACCACACTGCCAGATGCTTCCTGTGTTATGAGCCGCCACATACAAAAAAAAAACCTAAAAACGTACCTACTCTGAACCTGCTCTGCTCCCGCCGTCTTTTTCATAATCCCGTCTTCTGGCGTGCATCGACAGCGTCGCTGGCCCGAGTCATCCAGTCAACCCGCATGATCCTGCGAAACCTGGCGCGAGGTAACGGGTCGAGAGCAAGGCACTGGCAGCAGCCCTGGATGGGTGGAACCGGAGGAGGGGCCGTCGCGTAAGTTACTAACTGCGAGTGCGCAGTGCTGCACCACCGGCCAGGCACAGAGGCTGGGGCCCGACCGGCCATATACAATTAAAAAATTTAAAATAATTTGCGGTGGGGCTGCGGGCCCCAGCTTCCTTGGATACAGCACTACTGCAGAGGCCAGGGGTCCACAGGCGGCCGGGCCCCCTGGAGTGCCGGGCTCAGTCGCAACTGCGACCGCTGCGACCCCTGTATGTACGCGCCTGTTGCTGACGTTTCCCCACATTGCTACTGTTGCTGTCTTTCTGTCTAACTACCATTATGTTCTGTACGGCTGCTGCTGTGCCCTGCATCATGTCAATAATTCCTCAATTGTCAGTTTACATTTATTCGTTTTCCACATGGTTGAAATTTTACATTTTTTGGGGGGGGGGTTACATTTATTTAGGCAGCATAAATGTATTTGATTTATGCATGAATAGCGACATTTCCTCAAAGCTCTGGCTGATTCTGATCAATAGACCTCGCTTTGCTGGTGGTGCCCCATCTTGCCACTGCTGCTGTCTGTCTGCCTCACTACCATCACATTCTGTATGGCTGCTGCGGCGGCCTGCATCATGCTACTAAAGCCTTTCAATTATCAGTTTACGTGTATTCAGTTTCCACATGGTTGAAATTTTAAATTTGGGGGGGGGGGGGTGTTTACATTTCATTATTCAGCTTATGTACGTGATTACTGCATCAATACCAACATTTTCTCACAGCTCAGACTGATTCCGATGAATACACATAGCCCTGCTGGCGATACCCCATCTTACCACTGTTGCTGTCTGTCTGTCTGCCTTACTGCAATCACGTTCCGTACAGCTGCTGCCGTGGCCTGCATTATGCCACTTATGCCACTTTCCAACCATCATGTTCTGTACAGCTGCTGCTGCCTCCTCCTCCCTCATGCCACAGACGCCATGAAGCCACGGCTGCGCCTACCAACCATCATCGTCCGTAAGACTGCTTCTGCCTCTATCATGTTGCTACCTTTCCGCTAACATGTACCATATGGTTGCTGCTGCAGCCGCTGCTTCCTCAGCTGCTTCTGTTCATCCCCTACTGCCACAACAATTAACGTAAATCATCTACTGCCATTATCACTAATACTACTAATACTACTATTACTACTACCCATAGACAGCCTTGTATGTTCCATACTATACTGCTCCTGCTGCTGCCACTATTGTGGCCGCATGCCACTATATCCGTACCGTACCCTTAACATAACCACACTGCACTGCTGCTGCTCCCAATTGAAAGGGATAATTTTTTTAGGCTTGTTCACGATGCACTTTTTCTTCTGACAATCAACACTTGTGTGTGTCATAAGGGCAGGCATTGCAACCATGTCAAGTCATAATTTTTGGACGCTTAGCCCCTCAAGCTGCTTTTTTTTTAATCTCATAACAGTGTGTGTTTAACCATCATCTACCCCTGATAAGGAACAATTTTTTGGTTGTGCAGGCAGTGTTTAGCTAAGAAACACAAGAAAGGCACACCATAGGGTAATAACATAGAGTTCTAATAAAGAAATGTCTCCAAAAGGAGGCTCACCTTGTGGAGTTGTGCTATACGTAGGCACAACTCTAGTGCAGACTCATCGAGTGGTGTTGAATAACCCTTGTGGTGGATGGTATGCAGCCAAGGATGCAGGTACTTCTAGTCGGGGATGCCTGGAGTCCCCCAGAAGGCAGATCAGCAGGAAAGGATATCCTACGGCGCAAAAAACTTTCCAATGGTTCCGTTCAAATTCCAGAAATTTATTTGGCAGGTGGTACAACGCGTTTCAGAGACAACGGTCCCCTTCATTAGGTACAGATTGCTTACATACAACATTACAGCTGTTAAACACATAAATATATACACCCTAAAAACCACCAAAAACACTAACGTGGAGGTCAAGGGGTGGGGATGGGTGGTACTGGACTTGCCCTAGCGTCACTGGCATGGAGACAACTTTTTGTTGTAGTTTTTATTAAACTAATAATATGTCCGCATATTTTGAAAATAAGGAAATAAGGGCTAGTAGACGTTGGTGGCGTAAGTGGTAGATAAAATCATTACAAATATCACAAATAAAACAACCCTAGGTGATGCCCGGTGTTTATCGGAGCAATTGCAGGGTTGAAGCGCTTACGTGACTCGGATCAGGGGGCACGTGATCGCAATAGCGGGCACATGACCGCTGTAGCCCAGCAACGGGACGCTGGGGAGGCTGGTCTGTGCTAGACTGTATGTCCTTCTTGGAGGTGGATCGGAACAACAAAGAAAGCTGAAGCGATCCATCCCCAGCACTGTGCTGGCAGAAGGACCAAATGGGGGCAAGAGGGATTGGGAGGGGTTGGCGCAAAATGGTTAGTAAGAAAATGCCTATGTGCATTATGAAAAATTGTAAAGATTGCCTAATGAGCAGGATTAAATTATGCAATAAAAATACAATAAAAAGGCGCCGTATAGACATAATAAGGGAATGGAGATTGTCAAAATGGTTGACACTAATATCTATGTACGTTATGCAAATTATAAAGATTACAAAATGAGCAATGTACGTTATGCAAATTATAAAGATTACATAGTGAGCAGGATTGGATTGATACAATAAAAGGAAGAAAAGAGATGGACATTATCAGGAGTGGATGATGTCAATAAAGATGTGGGGGAGATGTTTTAAGAGAAGGGATTGGAAATGTGGATCCGAAAGAGTATGGAGAGCCTATGGTGAATGAGGGAAAAGAGATATGGATAATAAATTGGTTTGATAAACAAGATATATATATATATATATATATATATATATATATATATATATATCCAAAATAGAAGATGGCACCATCCGTTGTGTAAGTGCGGGGTGCAAAGTCCTTAGGAGAGGCTAGTTCCAAAATATAAGACCAAAAAATGGACTGCACTCCCAAAAGTAGCGTGAAGATAAAAAACTTAGTTTATTCACACATGGTGGTACAAGGCAACGTTTCAGCTCACAATGAGCCTTTCTCAAGCTTGTTTTTTATCTTCACGCTACTTATGGGAGTGCAGTCCATTTTTTGGTGTTATAGATATATATATATATATATCTATATATAGATATATATATATATATTTATATATATATATATATGTATTGAAGGCTGGTTGCAGCCTGTATTTGTGGGAGGGGCTGTGGCTATTTAACACCGGGCGTTCACCCTAGGGGAGGGCGGTCATCACGTGAGGGCCGTTCACCTGCTGGTTCCTGCTGTCTTCCTGCGTCCTGCGTCTTGCTCCCTCCTCGTGTGTGCGGAATCCCTCCCTGCCGGCTTCGGACGGGTAAGTGGCCCCTCCCCCCAGCGGCACACTCGCTGGACAAGGGTCTCTCGCCTGCTGTCTCGACGTCTGTGCCGGCGGGCGGGGGAAGCGAATGCCAGGTTACGATTCGCCATGCCCGCCATACAGGGCAAGCGCGCGGCTCCTGCAGCTGCCGGCGGTAGTGGCAGCGGGCTGCGGCAACACGGCCGCCATGTCGGGCTTATGCGCCCTGCCCGAACGTCTTCCTCTCATCCGGCGGCGGGGTCGGGGAGCGGTGCGGTCGGCCCGCCCGGCGTCGGCGTCTCCATGGAGCCTCAGGGGGAGGGGTTTAGATTGGGGCATCGGCCGCACGTTACTCGGTCCCCCCCCTTCAGCATGCGCCGCTCGGCGGGGCAGCATGATTGTTTCGACCAGCTCTCCCGATCTCGGCGTCGGGGCAGGCCCTTGCCGGGTCTGCTGCTCAGTTCCGCCGTTCCATGCCTCCAATCGGGAGCGCTGGGTGAACGGTTCATGCTGCCTGCCTGTGTTCCTTCCCCTCCCCACACATAGCTTAGTTAAATAAATGATAGGTTAGGTGCCTTTAGTCACTTCAGCCATTTTGCATTGCCTTAAAAAAAAAAAAAAAAAATGTGGGAGTATGTGCTGGCATGGATTTATATATACATAAAAAAAAAAAAAAATTCTATGTTTCTGGTGAGGGTATTTTCCCTTATACTTATTTGTTGTATATATATGTATATATTTATAGTAAAAAAAAGGGTTGCACCACTGGTCCTTCCGCTGGTCGTTTGCCCCACAAATGTATTATGGCATTGAGCATAATACATGTGTTAATTTAATCACAGTACGTTGTACCGAACCCTGTTATGGAGTTTTGGTGAGGCCACCGTCCCTTTATTGCCTTAATCAAAATCCTCTATTGACCAGTGGGTTCACATTCTGACGGTTGTTGCCGGTTGTTTGCCTGAATCGCTCAGGGCTCTTCCGCTGGTCGTTTTCCCGTATCGCTCAGGGTACTTCCACTGGTTATTTGCTTCCGCTGGTAGTTTGCCTGAATCGCTCAGTGTCCTTCTGCTGGTTGTTTGCCTGAATCGCTCAGGGTCCTTCCGCTGGTTGTTTGCCTGAATCGCTCAGGGTACTCCCACTGGTTATTTGCTTCCGCTGGTTGTTTGCCTGAATCGCTCAGGGTCCTTCCGCTGGTTGTTTACCTGAATCGCTCAGGGTCCTTCCGCTGGTTGTTTGCCCGTACCCCTCGGGGTCCTTCCGCTGGTTGTTTGCCGGAATCGCTCAGGGTTCGCTGTTCGTTTGCCGAATCACTCAGGGTCCTTCCACTGTTGTTGCCAAGATCGCTCAAGGGTCCTTCCGCTGGTTGTTCACTAAATCGCCCAGGTTCTCGCTGGCAGGCCGTGCTCACTTCCTGGGGTGGTCAGGGCTGGGTCATTTGGTTTATTCCACAGCAGGGTAGGGTAATTTTTAGCCAGGGGCCTCGCCTCACGGTTCTCGCGTATCGCTACTGCACCACCTTTTCACTTGTCGGCCCCACGGCAGGCGCCTCTCTTCTCCGTAACTATTTTCGCTTCTGGGCTTCCCCTCAGTCTTTTACTCTTTCGGTTCTGCTGGGTCTCCTTTCCCAGGGTCACACGCTCTTCCTTAGGTCGACAGTCAGCTGCCAGGCCCCCTCTGCCGCTTCCATCCATACATATCTGCTTGTATTGCTCAAATTACTCACATAGTTGCCTGAGTCGCTCAGGTTTACGCATCAGGTGGGTAATATTGCCAGGACCGCCCAGGTTCAAGACACCATTGCGTACTACCACCTGAATCACGCAGGTTAATTTATTATTCTGATTATTTGCCTGAATCGCTCAGGTGCACGCTTCGTTCATGTATAGCTGCCTGGGTCAATCAGGTCTATTTGCCATCCACTTTTAGTGGGCTAATCCACTCAGGTTCATGCTTCTTTCAGGTGTAGTTGGCGGAATCGCCCAGGTTCACTTGCCATTCACGTATATTTACCTAAATCGCTTCATTTAGGTCCAATTTTATCCTTGTTTCTTTGACTGAATCGTTCAAGTTCTTGTTGTTCACATTTTGCTCAGGTCCACGCATCATTCAGGCATGGTCGCTTGGATCGCTCCGGTTCTGAGTCATTCGGGTCCACATTTCATTCAGTTATGTATAACTGCCTGACTCGCCCAGGTCCATGCATAACTCACGTCGGGCGGCATGAATCGCCCAGGTTTATGTACCATGCACGTGTAGTTCCCGAATCACTCGGGTCCACGCGGCAGTCATGCATAACTGACTGAATCGTTCCGGTTCAGGTATCTTTCTCATACAGCTGCCTGAATCGCTCAGGTCCACGTATCATTCATGTTTAACTGCCTGAACCGCTCAAGTTCACGTATCATTCATGTTTAACTGCCTGAATCACTCAGGTCCATGTATCATTCATGTATAACTGCCGAGTCACTCAGGTGCACTCACTTCATCCATGTGTAGTCTCCTGAATCGCTTAGGTCCATGTATCATTCCCGTATAACTGCCTAAATCGCTCAGGTCCATGTTCCATCCATATATAGCCGCCTGAATCACTCAGGTTCATACCTCATTCATGTGTAGTCTCCTGATTTGCTCAGGTCCATGTATCATTCCCGTGTAACTGCCTGAATCGCTCAGGCCCATGGATCATTCATGTATAACTGCCCGAATCGCTCAGGCTCATATATCATTCTTGTGTAGTCCCCTGAATCGCTCAGGTTCATACGTCATTTATGTGTAGTCTCCTGAATCGCTCAGGTCCATGTTCCAGCCATATATAACTGCCTGAATCGCTCAGGTTCATACATCATTCATGGGTAGTCGCCTGAATCGCTCAGACCCATGTTTCATTCATGTATAACTGCCTGAATCGCTCAGGTTCATACGTCATTCATGTGTAGTCTCCTGAATCGCTCAGGTCCATGTACTATCCATATATAACTGCCTGAATCACTCAGGTTCATACATCATTCATGTGTAGTCGCCTGAATCGCTCAGGCCCATGTATTATTCATGTACGACTGCCTGAATCGCTCAGGTTCATACATCATGTACGTGCAGTTACCTGAATCGCTCAGGTTCACTTGTCATTCATGTTTAATTGCCTGAATCGCTCAGGTTTCACGTGTCATTCCGGTATAACTGCATGTATCGCCCCGTACAACCGCCCGATTTTCTCGGATTCATGTCTCTTCCTGTAATAACCTAAGGCTAAGCTAACCAAGTTGTCTCACACTTCCGCTCTACCGCCTGAGATCGCTCAGGTCCTGTTCCTTCTATGTTTTCGGCCTGATTCGCTTAGGTCATGTTCCCTGGATTTCCGGTCATTCTTTTTCATTCAGGACGGGTCTTTCATCGTCAGGTATGTTAGCCTGAAATACTCAGGTTTTCCTTTTCAGATACGTGGCACCCTGAATCACTCTGGGCTCTTGTCATCCTTGCCTATGCGCCTGAACCAGGTCACTTCTCCTGATATTCTCGCATTGTCTCCAGGGCAGCCAGGCATCCGACCACGATTGGTCTTCTCCGGTTCCACTCAGTGTCGCTCTGTGTCTCACTGGGTTTCTGCCAGCTCTCGTCGCTTAGTTGATTCACGCGCAAGTTCTTGTCGTCGCCGACGGGTACTTACACATCCCTGCATCTCATAATTCCTGCTCGTTTCCTGCTTCCCAGGTTGCAGGTTCAGTCCCGCAAATGAAACAATCTGCCCCGGTTCATCTCGTCTTCCGCACGATTCGATCCCTCTTTTTCCCGGGCACGTCTGCTGCTTCCTTTGTCTACCTGTTCTGCTCAGGCTCGCACAGTCTTCGTTATTTACTGGCTGGCGGGTATCGGCCAGTTGCCTCACGCGCAGTTTGTATCGTCGTCCCATCACTTCTGTTCGTCCTGGACTTTCCCAATTTATAGGTTCCAGTCCTGTCAGTAAAATTTGTCAGGATTGACATGTGGTTAGGGTAGGAGTTCTCAGTTCGTTTCCTCGCGTGTTGCTAGTTTCTCACATTTCTCTCCCAGTCCTCCTTGCTACATTCTTAAAAAAAAAATAATAATAATAATCCCCCCCTTCTGTCCCTCAACTCCTCCGGGGTTGGGCTCTAGTCGGCTGGCTTCCCTCAGGCCATCAATTATCCAGCGCCATACTCCACCGAATTCCCGGGTTAGGGTCATGCATTACCACCAGCAATGCTCAGGGCCCGTCATGCATGATTCTCTCAGTTCATTCTTCACAGGGTAATGCGGGTCCCTGAACCGCCCAGTTCGCATCTCCCACGTGTAATGGCCCTTTCGCCCGGGCCATACTTCGTGGTGTGGCGCTCAGGCCTGAAACAATCAGGTCATGTCTCTTCATGCCTGGTGGCCGGGATCACTCAGGTCGCATATTGGCCACTTGTCTTGCCTCGTGTCCCGCATCATTCAGGACGCGCGCCGGCCAGCTCTGTTCCCGTCATCACAATCCCAGGCTTTTCTGTTGTCTTCACCTGGTTTCCCTGATCTTCGTGTTTCGGGCACGTCCCTGGGCAGCTTCGGATGGCGCACTAGGCCAATCCCCTTGCTTTCCTGGCACGCTTTCACAAACAACCATTTGTCCGCCTTCTCTCAGGCTCCTTGTCACCGGGTCCCCATGCATTTCAGTTCCATACTGGCGGCCAGCCGTTCCACACCCTAGTCCAAAACACTTGTTTCATGGGTCCCACGGATCGTTTTCCTTCCTTCCTGACCGATCCGCGTTTCCAGGTAAGTCACGAACAGTTGCGGCATCCAGTCACACCTTATTCATTGTGAGTGTCGTCTCCAGTCCTATCGGAGGAAACCGGTCAGGGTAGACAGTCGGTTCTAGTAGGACTTAAGATTTTAATTCTTCTACACGCTTTCCCAGTCTTTACCTCTTGTCCTGTTTATGGTTAAGTACAGCTGTTGGAACCTGCAAGGTAGTCGGGCTAGGGTCCGCGGCTGGAGCTTCACGGCGAGGTTCTAGGCGTTTCTGCGCTCCTGCTTACCACCTGCAGGGTGACGGGGACATTGTTAATTCATCATGACATTTCATCGCGCTCTGCCCTATCCAGCGGCACCTTTCCTTTAATATAGTCAAGTTATATTAGCCGTATCAAACATCACTGGGGGCTCGAGGACCCGTCTTGCCAAGCTGCCCTCAGTGGCACCCAGAGGAACTGCATGGGTCCAGTAGTGCTTAGGCAACCCGTGCCGGGCGAACTGTATCGGGAGCTACCCCTGGTCCTAAACAGGTGCTCCTTTTGGGCGCCCATCTAGCAGTATCTTCGAGGCTGACATGTATTCAGGATTTCGGGGCTCCTTAGGCCGGGGAACACACCTGCAGCACAACCACGCTCCATCCTTCTCAAGCGACATCTTGTATAGCACGGCATTCACCTTTCCCTGCTCCTTCATCTTCAAGCCTGTCAGATGGGTTCCCTGCAGGAGCTAAGTCCTTCTGTCGTTAAATAGTGGGTGCCCGGTAAGGCGCTCAGGGAGCTCGCCAAGGTGCTCCAGCATATGGTTCGCTCACATCTCTTCAGCTATTCCCCGGATCCGCTCATCAACGGCGGGGTTGGGGCACAATCCCGGCACTACCACCAGCCACTCCTTTGGCCTCTCTAGCCCCTGGCACCACGTGCCAGTTCATGTTGTCCCCGGATGGGGCAGTGGAGGTCGCCATGTTGTTTCAGGTGCGTACACGATCCTCAGGTCAAGATTCTAGGACGTTCCGCTCTATAGCTCCAGGAATCACCATGTTTCGCACCATTAAGTCCCTGGCACCTACCAGGTGGTCCTCTTTTGCCCACTTATCCAGGCCTTACCACGCTCCTGGCTCTGGGCACACTTCAGCCAGACAGGTTATGGAGGAGGCTAGGCCAGCCTTCTCCCTCTCTCCCTTCTTCACCTACCTCAGACCATACCACAAGTATTGAAGGCTGGTTACAGCCTGTATTTGTGGGAGGGGCTGTGGCTATTTAACACCGGGCGTTCACCCTAGGGGAGGGCGGTCATCACGTGACCCGCCCACCCTTCCCCCTTTTTCTTACTTCAACTCCATTGGGTGGCCCACTTATCCAGGCCTTACCCCGCTCCTGGCTCCGGGCACACTTCAGCCAGACAGGTTATGGAGGAGGCTAGGCCAGCCTTCTCCCTCTCTCCCTTCTTCACCTACCTCAGACCATACCACAAATATATATATATTTATTTATAAGGGGATGTTATTTTTTCACTTCTTATGATGTTCACTTAAAAAGTCAAGGTAGCTGTTACAGTCAACTTTCTTAAAGAAGGCTTGGGTGGTGATTCTTCCACTATCAGCTTTTAGTTCCCGTTCCAAAAATTCAGCAGAGGACTTGTTATGTGTACCCAAAAGCGTGAGTCCCCAGTTGGTAGAGTTCAGATGTTCTATGAACTGATCGATTGAAGTTAGGTCCCCATCCCATATGAAGATCAAATTGTCGATGTAGCGACGGTAGAATATGATATTGCTTGTCAAATAGCAGGATTTGTAAACGAAGGTGTCCTCAAATACTCCCATAAATAGATTTGTGAAACCGGGCGTGAATAGCATACCTATTGCGGTACCTTTGGTCTGTAGGTACACAGTGTTTTCAAACTTGAATATATTAGGATAAAATTAATACTTTTCAAGATAAAGGTTTTTTGGTCTGGTGGCATCAGATTATCTTTGTCTAAAAAAATGTTTTGTGCATTTGATACCCAGGTCGTGTTGGATGTTTGAGTATAATGACGTCACGCTTAGGGTTAACCAATGGTACATGTCCTTCCAAGTGACATTTTGTAATAGATGTATCAGAGTAGTGGAATCTTTAAGATACAATGGTAACTGGACTACGTCTTTTTGTCAAAAATGTCAATGTAGTGAGACAGATTACACGCGAGTGATGAAATGCCTGAAATAATAGGTCTACCCGGTAGGTTAGTAGTGTTTTTGTGAATTTTTGGTAGATGTTAAAAAATGGCAATGGCTGGATCCATAATGTGAATGTATTTGAATTCCTTCTTACTGAGAATATGAGATGCAGAGTCAATGAGAATTTTGAATGCTAGTTGATGTCCTTTTAGGGCTTTGTTAGGGCTTTGTCTTCCAACGGTTGGTAATATTCGTGTCTGATAGTATACGAAGTGCCTCCTTCATGTAATTGTTCCTGTCTTGTAGTACAATTCCGCACCCTTTGTCCGCACTGCTAATTACTAGATTCATATTTTCTTGTAGATGTTTGATAGCCATTTTTTCTTTGAGATTGAGATTATAGTTGCTAATTGGTTTCTGATAGATAGTCCTGAAGTATTCAATAACAAGATCATAGAAGGTTTTAATAAAATTGCCCCTATGATGTAGGGAGTAGAAGTTCGAACGCAGTCTCATTTCGGTGTTGTGTCCCGTGAGCAGGTCCGGTATCTTTGGAAAGTGTATCTGTCCCTTTCTTATTGTTTGCAATTAGGTTAAAATGTCTTTTCCGGGTCAGATTCTAGATGAAATTGTGTAGGTCCAGAAAATGGTCAATCCCTTTAGCCTTAGCTGTAGGACAGAAGGAAAGGCCCTTGGATAACATGGCAGTTTCATCCCGACTGGTACTTTGAAAGATTGAAGATTTTGAATCCAACTTTTGTTTTTTCAATAGGAAGAGGGTCATGTGACACATCAAACTTATTGGGAATTTCACAAGAAAAACAATGGTGTGCTTGGATTCAAAATGGCCGACTTCAAAATGGCTGCCATGGTCACCACCCATCTTGAAAAGTTTCCCCCGTCACATATACTAATGTTCCACAAACAGGAAGTTAATATCACCAACCATATTTTATTAAGGTGTATCCATATAAATGGCCCACCCTGTATACTCCAATGGCTAAAACTCCACCTATTACTGTTGAGCCCACCTTGGCTACCTCCAAATCCAATATACCGATCCAGGCGTCCTATCATCTTCATCTGCCGTCCAATAGAACTCTAGATCTCTTTGGCCAAGAGGTCCTGTCAAAATGTGCTCCTCAATTTTCGACCAACATCTTTCTCGGCACCGGCTTTTTACCCATCAGATCCCAAAACACAAACCACTCCCCAATCTCCTTTCACATCAGTTGACCTTGAACTTGACTCGCTCATTACCCTTCATGCTGCTTCACCCACCCAGTCACCGACCCATTCCCCAGTTACTTTTCTCCCACCCCCTACTAACCATGCTTCCATATCATCGCCAGATTTAGGGGCAACTGACTCATCTAATGTCACACTACACACAACCAATGGTCCATCCTCTTTTTTTATCCCTACCTTCTATCCTAACATCAGTTTCAGCATATCCAATACTAAAAAGCCCCAATAACGTCACCATAACCAACTAATTCCATCCATTGGGAACCAGACCCACAAAACGAAAAAATGTCGAAGAGGATGTAGGGCCAAAAATTCGGAATCCATATGGAATCCATAAGGGGCGGCTGCCACCAACCCGAACTGTTGAACAGCCGAAGGACCTGGGGTGACGTCACTGTCATGTAATCAGTGCAGGGGGCGTGGCTCAGCACTGGATTACAGCTAATACAGCTATTACAAAATGTCACTTGGAAGGACATGTACCATTGGTTAACCCTAAGCGTGACGTCATTATACTCAAACATCCAACACGACCTGGGTATCAAATGCACAAAACATTTTTTTAGACAAAGATAATCTGATGCCACCAGACCAACAAACCTTTATCTTGAAAAGTATTCATTTTATCCTAACCCATAATATATTCAAGTTTGAAGACACTCTGTACTTACAGACCAAAGGTACCGCAGTAGGTATGCTATTCGCGCCCGGTTTCACAAATCTATTTATGGGAGTATTTGAGGACACCTTCATTTACAAATCCTGCCGTTGTACAAGCAATATCATATTCTACCATTGCTACATTGACGATTTGATCTTCATATGGGTGGGACTCACAGGCACCTCCCATTGCAAGCATACTTTGCCCACTGGCCGCTGGTATCGCCCATACGGCACAGGTAGGTGAGTGGTAGGGCCTCGGGCTACTTGAGAGACCTTGGCACGGTGCCCGAGCTTAAGACATGACATGTCCTCCTAGTAGGATATGTCGAACTAACCTCTCAATTTTAACATCAGTGTGAGGGTTTAGTATTACCGCAGAGTGCACCTGTCTTTGCTATTGTTAAGGTTTTTTATTGTTCTCTACATCCACATAATCGTTACCTTATGTATGATGGTTATTGTGGCACTTGTAGTCCGTTGCTGGCATCTTCCATTGTATGCATTTTTTTGCTTTTGATTCCCATCAGCATCGGACTACAAGTGCAGGATATGCTCCCTTATATAAATGCACAACTGCATATGGGTTTGAGCATATCCTGCCTGTTTAACACCACGTTTTCTAATGGTTTGTATATTCTTATGTTTGGAGGTGTATAAACTCCAATTTAAATGTGCCTGCTTTTCATCTACAGGCTACATTTAGGTGCACCTGTTAGGCCCAGGGCCATATCAGCCAGTCTCGGGTGGGGCTCACAGGCACCTCCCACCTCCCATTGCAAGCATGGCTACATGCTGGAGGTTACTGGTAAGCTGTCTGTGAGTCAGTCCTTATGCTCCCATAATTTGCCCACTGGCCCCTGGTATCGCCCATACGGCACAGGTAGGTGAGCGGTAGGGGCTCGGGCTACTTGAGAGACCTTGGCGCGGTGCCCGAGCTTAAGACATATCCTCCTAGTAGGATATGTCGAACTAACCTCTCAATTTTAACATCAGTGTGAGGGTTTAGTATTACCGCAGAGTGCACCTGTCTTTGCTATTGTTAAGGTTTTTTTATATGGGATGGGGACCTAACTTCAATCGATCAGTTCACAGAACATCTGAACTCTACCAACTGGGGAATCACCCTTTCGGATACACATAACATGTCCTCTGCCCAATTTTTGGACCGGGAACTAAAAGCTGATAGTGGAAGAATCACCACCCGAACCTTCTTTAAGAAAGTCGACTGTAACCGCTACCTTGACTTTTCAAGTGAACATCATAAGAAGTGGAAAAATAACATCCCCTTTAGCCAATTTAAGCGGATAAGATGCAACTGTTCCAATGACAATGATTTCACCCTGCAAAAAGTCTACCCGCCAAGAATCATCAATGGGGTCCTCAACAGAGCCCAGGCTCTCACACAGGCAGATTGTCTATTAAAGACAGAGACCAGCAATCCCGCCAAGGGCAACATCATGAAACAATATAATACGAATTTCATAAACACCCATAACAGTAATCATAATGATATCAGTAAAATTCTTTCCAAGCATTGTTATATCCTAAAGAGGGATCCCTTCTTGAATAATATTTTACCCAATGGTCCCCCTAACATTCAGAAGGGCCCAAACTCTCAAGAATTTACTTGCACCAAGCAAACTAAAGAGGCAACCGGAACAAGGCAACATACCGGACAATAATATATCACCAGCAAGCTATAGGTGTAGCCAACCCAAATGTCTCTGTTGCAGGTCCCTCAACGTCACTATCAACTTCTGTGGCCCCAATGGCGAAACTTTCCCGATCAAAGACCAACCGGACTGTGGATCCACCAACATTATTTATCTAATCATCTGTCCTTGTGGCCTACAATATATAGGACGTACTATCCAAACCCTCCACAATAGATTAAATAAACATAGATCAAACGTCAAAAAGACGTTTATACAACATAGGGCCAGATTTATCATTAGCCTAAGTCACTTTTCTGGAGTTGAAAAGTCGCAAAAAATTGCGCAAAAAGCCAAATTGCGCAATTTTTTGCGACTTTTTGGAGACTTACGCCACTCACTCCAAAACCAAGTTTATGGGCGTTTTGTCGTATGTAAATCACTTGCAAGACAGATTTATTATTGCGACTTTTTAAATAGTCGCAAAAAAGTCGCAAAAAATTGCGCAAACTCACTCCACTCATGACCATGCTTATGTTTGACAAAATCACTTTTTTAAAATTGCGACTTTTTCAAAGACAAAGCCAAAATACAACTAGGAACCAGAAATACACCAGATTTATCAACCTCTGAAAGAGCCCATGATAAATTTGACTTGACTCAAATACACATACGCCTTCTTTGAAAGTGGAGTGAACTGCAAGAGTAATGATAAATCTGGCCTATAGTGTCTCCAGACACGCTACAGTCCACCACCAAGGTTCTTTCTTTGGGTTTTCCATAACTCCCATAGAGCTAGTCAAAACCAATGGTTACAGTATCATTCAGACTTTGAGAAGACGGGAAATGTTCTGGATATACAAATTGAACTGCCTGAATCCGTACGGCCTCAATGAGAAATTAATCCAATTCATCCCTATTATAATAAAACCGCCCCCCCCCCCCCCCACATACTCACACATATCCAATCCCTTTCCTCCCTGTCCAATTGATCTTTATTTAATATAGATATATATATATTTATATAACTTGTTTATCAAACCAATTCATAATCCATATCTCATTTCCCTCATTCACCATAGACTCTCCATTCAGGTCCACAGTTTCAGATCCACATTTCCAATCCCTTCTCTTAAAACATCTCCCCCACATCTTTATTGACACCATCCACTCCTGATAATGTCCATCTCTTTTCTTCCTTTTATTGTATCAATCCAATTCTGCTCATTATGTAATCTTTATAATTTGCATGACATACATTGCTCATTCTGTAATCTTCATAATTTGCATAACGTACATTGCTCATCATAGTTATTATCGCCAACCATTTTGACAATTTCCATTCCCTGATTATGTATACAAGGCAGCTTTCTATTGTATTTTTATTGCATAATTTAATCTTGCTCATTAGGCAATCTCTACAATTCGCAAAATGCACATAGGCCTTTTCTTGCCAACCATTTTGCGCCAAACCCCTCCCAATCTCTTTTGCCCCCATTTGGTCCTCCCGTCAGCACAGCGCTGGGAACGGTTCATTTCAGCTTCCTGCTGTTGCAGTCCACCTCCAAGCAGGGCATGCAGTCTAGCACAGACCAGCCGCCCCAGTGTCCCTTTGCTGGGCTACGGTGGTCACTTAACATAGTAACATAGTATATAGGACCGAAAAAAGACATTTGTCCATCCAGTTCGGCCTGTTTCCTACAAGTTGATCCAGAGGAAGGCAAAACACCCCTCTGAGGGAGAAGCCAATTTTCCCCACTTAAGGGGAAAAAATTCCTTCCCGACTCCAATCAGGCAATCAGAATAACTCCCTGGATCAACGACCCCTCTCTAGTAGCTGTAACCTGTAATATTATTACACTCCAGAAATACATCCAGGCCCCTCTTGAATTCCTTTTTTGTATTCACCATCACCACCTCCTCAGGCAGAGAGATCCATAGTCTCCCTGCTCTTACCGTGAAGAATCCGCTATTGCGATCATGTGACCACTGATCCGAGTCATATGAGTACTTCAACCCTGCGATTGCTCCGATAAACACTTGACATCACCTAGGGGTGTTTTATTTGTGATATTTGTAATGTTTTTATCTACCACTTACATCTACTAGCCCTTATTTTCAAAATATACAGACATATTATTATTATTCTAATAAAAACTACAAGTTGTCTCCATGCCAGTGACACTAGGGCAGGTCCAGTAACACCCATCCTCACCCCTTGACCTCCACTTTAGTGTTTTTGGCGGGTTTTAGGGTGTGTATATATGTGTTTAACAGCTGTAATGTATGTAAGCAGTCTGTACCTGATAAAGGGGATCGTTGTACCTGAAACACGTTGTACCACCTGCCAAATAAACTTCTGGGATTTGGACCATTGGATTTTTTTTGCGCCGCGGGATACTTCTACTCTGTTCTGCCAAGCGGCAAGCACCCGGAAACAGCTGTCAAAGGATGGATATTTGGCTTGGCTATCTTCCCTTGTCACATCCCAAGGTTTTTTTGGAAAGTCGGATTTTGAATCATAGGAAAGCCACTTCTAAAAGGTGGCGCTGATGAGATGGTTTTCTTCCTTGGATGATACCTCATTACATACGTTTTTCATGCAGCATTGCCAATAAGCCTCCATATCATGGAGTTCTTCCTGGAAGTTTCCATATAGGACTGGTCTTTTTAAGAAGATTCAGCTCCCTGCCTAAATCATTATCGATAACATACTGGACTGTACATAAATCATCTGAAGACAGCGTAGGATAAGACTGTCCAGTTGTATCATAATTGTTTGCATTCTATCGTCTATTATGTACAATGGCCCCATTCTTCAGTAAAAGTTTGCAAATGTATTCCCACAATTATGGAACATAAATAGCTCTTTTCATGAAATCCAAATATGTTGTATAATCTACAACAGCAGATCCCACATGAGGAGCAAATTTAGTTTAGTTTCTTTTTTTCAAAGCAATCACTGGAATACACTTTTAAACCTGACCTTTTTATCATGGTTATTTGAATATTACATATACTATTATTAAAGACCATTGGACCTGGTAGTACATCCTCATATGACCTGCCAGATAATTAGGCCTGCAAACAAACCCACATACTGGTGT
This sequence comes from Bufotes viridis, assembly GCA_033119425.1. NCBI lineage: Eukaryota > Metazoa > Chordata > Amphibia > Anura > Bufonidae > Bufotes > Bufotes viridis. The sequence goes on along the minus strand of CM065592.1, from coordinate 99,858,153 downwards.
CTTACGTTTTCCAGTAAAGCTGGAGTATTGAATAGTGCAAAAGGCTCGTCAAAAAAGTCTCTAACTGTTAGATCAACCCCTTAACAACAGAGCCAATTTTAGTATTCAAGAGGCTAATCTTAGTTCATTTTGACTCCTTGCCACATCCCGACAGCCATAACTTAACTTTATCATGCTGAATAACAATAATCGGAATTGGGATCAATAAAATACTAACAATAATCATGATCAAATGTAGACACAGATAAAAATGTCACATGACTTCCATCCGTGTTGTGTCAGTGGTTTTCACAGAACTATGGACTTCAATGGGCATGGTTGGCCTGTATCAACTAAAATAGTGCGTGTCTCCATGATTTTTCTACTGACCCTCGCTCAGTCGAAAATCACTCATGTGTGAATAAATAACATTAAATGTGAATGTGTAGGTGTGTTTTTCATGGAGAAAATGGACAAAACACTGATTGCCAGATTTTTCTGGTTATTGGATTGGAGTCAACAAATACTTTTTCCCCCTAAAATAAGGAAAATTGCACCTTTACCTTGCAGGGTTATTTGCATTCCTCTGGATGAACTTTTTGGATTAAAGGCTGAACTGGATGGACTTACAGTCATGGCCGTAAATGTTGGCACCCCATAGTGTCCGTAAAAGTATAGCTCTGGGATGGTTAGGAGGTATGCATCTCTAAACAGACTATATAGACACTACACTCACATAATCAGATATACAACATACACCCATATATAGTACAACATACAGTACACCTACTCCATATACATTTTATACAGATTTGTACCTAGCACTGAAGACATATTTGCACACACTTTATATTCAGTGCTATCCAGAATACAGAGCCACATACCTCTTACATCAAGTGACATCTCCTCTGATATAGATGTTCGCTTTGCTTAAGTCTCCTTTCAGACTAGACCGCCATGATGATTTTTCACCCATCTCTCATCTCTGCAGTTTGACAACAAGACATCTTAGGTTTCTACTTTTCCATCATCCTCCTACCCTCTGAGCAACTCATCCTGCCACCTCCAATACTGTGCCCGCTGTGCTCCCCAAAACTATCCAGCAGAAACAGATAAACCCCGATAACACTACTGCCTTTCAATAATTATTGGCACACACTGCCCTAAAATAACAGAGCCCAGCAAATAGTTTACACTAATAGTGTAAACATCATGTCCCCCAATTACTAATGGGCAACTATTAGGGAACATGATTACTATAATGGGCACTATGGGAGCATCATTACTTCTGGGGCACAGTGGAGACATTGTTGGGGCAGTGTAGGGGCACTATTACTACTAAGTCCTCTCTGGCAGAGAATTATTACTATTGGTGGGACTTTGGGGAGCACTATTACCGTGAGGGGAAAACTGGCCACTTAAAATGAGCACCAGTAGAAAGAATGTCCCTTATAATGTGCGCCAGTACAAAAAATGCCCCCTGATAATGTGCACTAGTTCAGAAATGCTCCTGTTCTGTGTGGCAGTAGAACAAAATACCCCCTCGGCAATTTGCGGTCCCCAATGCATGGTCTACAGCCGTGCAGCGGCCGGGACAGATCCAGACCCATTCAACTTGAATGGGTCCGTGATCCATTCGTTCTGCAAAAAAGTAATGCATGATTCCGCACCGCATTTCCCGAATTGCGGACCCATTCAAGTGAATGGGTCCGTGATATGGGATACATATGGCCGGTGCCCGTATATTGCGCCCTAAGGCTGTATGCAAGTGTATTATGCGGCAGTGCACACATCACTGCTGAGGTGAACCAAAAAATGCAGGTGTCCAGCCTAAACAGTCACCCCCAATTATTCCACCAGGCAAGAACATTTTGGGGTGTCATATCCTCTGTGCGACAGTTGCCCATAGCAACCAGTCAGCCTGCAGCTCAGAGAACATAAACGGGTCCGATTGGTTGCCAAGGGCAACTGCTGACAGTCATCTCCTACCTGCCGCAGTAAGTGCCTCACACGCAGCCATCTGGAGCTGTCGCCTTCTCGCCTCGTGTCCCAGTGTGAGCGTGGCAGCCTGGACCAGCGGTCATTGGAAAGAGCGCAGGGGAGGAAGAGGAGAGCAGACACCGCAGACCCGGCACACACCGGGCCATCCTCCGTTATCGCCTCCTGGCCATTCACCTTACTGCCAGGCAACATAACCACCCCAACCACAGCAACTCCAGCAGGCAGGCGCTTACAGATATCCCTCAGTATTTCCCGTAGCTGGCGTTGTGATGCCAGGAGTACCAGCGATTCAGGGCGGCACAGGAAGAATACCAGTCCGGTTGCGGGGAGGCTGCGGCCGGTCTGGGCCCGGTTTCACCCCCTTGCAGTGGTTGTCATGTTTTGGGGTTCCATGCTGCAAGGCCCCCTGTTTAAAGATATCTCCTGATGCTGGCTCCCTGCCCACTCCCACAGTTCCTGGACCACCAGGACTTGCTGAGGACCCCCGAAGCGCTCCAGCACCTCCCGGATACGGCTCTCTGTGTAGTCTCTCGCCATGCCGGCCTTTATCATCCTAGCAGCATCCTGACCTTACAGCCCAGTTCACACGATCCACTGCCTGCAGAGCAGAGCTTAAAGAGGCAGAGCAGCGGAGGGTCTAGGCGCAAATGGCGACAAGACAACAAAGTCTTGTCGCCATTTTGCAATTCTAAGTCGCATTGGCGACCATTTTGGTCGCCATCTGAAGCCCAGCATCTATAACCCTCAGTTCACACTTTCGCGTAAAACGCCGCTTTTGAACGCACATAAAAACGCACAACAGTAAAGGAACCATGCATTCCAATGAGGGTGGTTCACACTTGCGCGTTTTTATGCGCGTTCATAGGCGCCTATAAACGTCCGACGCATAGGCAATTATGTTCGCGTTAATTCGGGCTTTTTTCGAGCGTTTGGTGCTAATAGAATTCAATAGGAAACGCGATAGGCGTGTTGTTCGGGCGTTTGTGCTGCGTAAAACGCGCCTATGGACGCGCGTTTTTCAAAATTCACACCTCAGATTGGCCAAACTATATAGGGAGGGCTGTTTGGTCATTGGCCAACTATGCAGTCAATCACATAAACGCGCGTCAAACGCGCCTACACTATTTACCAAAACGCTTGAAAAAAACGCGCCTACACGCCAGTCTTGAACGCACCAAAAACGCTAGGCTTCAAAACGCTCAGGTCTGAACCCAGTGTAAATCCTAAAGAATCTATCACATGTGTCCCTAGTTTGTATAAGATCAAGATTTAACCATTGAACAAGACACCTGGCTTGAAGACATTACTGTGGAAGCTTTATACAGTTGAATATTCTCGGTGCTTCAGCTCTTTTTGCTTCCAAATAATACATTTGTGTTGCTTTAGGGCACAGGATACAAATTAGTTATATAAAAAGTAATTTTAAACAGTCCCATAATCCTAGCTGAGCATCTGCACATAAATCACTACTTTGCACCAATTACATAATAGTTTTTAGGGCAGTACCAGGCTTTCTGTGTTTTCCTCTTTCCGTAATGGTTTTCCTTATCAATAATGGGTATTTTGTTTCCTTACATTATCATTACAGGAATTAATGTACCATAGTAATCGCTGATAAAGTAATGCATTTCTTCAGAATACAATCTTGAACCTGTATATGGTACCTGAGCAGCCTATAACAGCTTGTGATTTGTGATACACAGTTTGTTAAATAAGCCAAGCAAAATGTGACATTCAAGTAATAAGAGGAAAGACTATATACTGTCGTAAATGTTAAAGGGTTATTCCCACGTCAGACTTTCACAGTCAAGATGAGAATAACCTGTGTGAGCGCTGGTTGGGGCTAGACAGTTAGGAAAATACCCAAGCGGACCACGCTCTGCTACTGATGTAACTCCCATAGCAGTGAATAAGGAGTATGGAAACCGCAGCACAATGAGCCACGCTATTTCATAACTCCTGAGTTACCAGCAACAGCCTAGCTTGAGTAGTTCCAATTCACTGCTCTGAAAATATTAGCAACAGCAGAGTGCAGCTGGCTCCAATATTTCCATTACTCCGACCACCCCAGGCTGGTGCTTACTTACTCTGTTATTCCCATCTTTGCCATGAAAGTCTGAGATGGGAATAACCCTTTAAAGGTCATCTGTCAGCAGATCTGTACTTATAAAACTGGCTTCCCTGTTGCAGGTGCGCTTCGCAGCTGAAGGCATCGGTATTGGTCCCATGTTCATATCTGCCCGCATTACGGAGAAAAATAATCTCTAAAATAAGTTTTAATATATACAAATAAGCCTCTAGGAGCAACAAGTGATTAGTCATTACACCTAGAGGCTCAGTTTTCTCTGCAACTGCCGCACACTCTGCACTTTAATTGACAGGGACAGGCAGTAAAAATATCATCACGCTTGGCCCTGTCAATCAAAGTGGCTCTAGAGGCTCATTTGCATATATGTAAACATCATTTTTCATTGACATTCACTGTGATGGGGAGGGGAGATTTCTGGTTGATAATAACCTCAAGTCTACACGTTCAAAAGTCTTCCTAACTCTCACCAGAGCATAAAGATCAAGTGCAATGAGAATGTACAAAACAAACTCAGGACCTTCTCACTCAAATTTGTCAGCTCCAAACCTCATAGACGCACAACCCAACAGCCTCCCGACTTGCTGAACTTACCTTACCAGGCAGCATTTTCGATCTCTTGAGATGTCGAAAGCCAAGTGTACTCAGCCTAAATGTAGTGGTACCTTCTATGAATTTTGAAAAAAGCGTAGAAAAGGTTTTTTTTTGTTTTTTTTATTGATATTTTATTTTATTCATAGAAAAAATTACAGAATTATCAAATAGCGAATACATAACAAAAGTAGACACGGTAGATGTCCTTGTATCAAAATTTTAACATGTATCAAAATACACAGATTTATTCCCCAAACCCCCCTCCCCTGTTGACTGTCGTCGCTTGAACCCCTTAACTTACAGTATGAATATCAGCTAATTATATTTGAGCTATTACACGTGCCCCTCTCCGCTTCTTCTCCATCTCTTCATAAATTTTTATTTGACGCGAATATTGGGCCCATTCATTCAATGAGGGTGGGGATGCAGAGCCCCATTTTTTTACTATAATAACTCTTGCGACCATCAAGCCACGCATCCACGCCAATCTAACCCGAGCTGGAATTGCCGTTTCCGAATCGAGATATCCCAACAGCACCGTCCGGATATCAGGTTCGTATTGGTGGGAGACCTCTTTTTGAATAGACAGAAAAACCTGTTACCAGAACCTCCTCAATTTACTACATTCCCAAAGAGTATGTACATAATCTACTTCGTGGCGTCCACATTTCGGGCAACAACACAATCGGTCCTTATTTCTAGCAAATTTTGCTTGAATCTTAGGCGTGTAGTAGAGTCGATGTATGATCTTGAATTGGATTAATCTATGCGCATTAGAGATTGTGATCTTTCTAATGTTTCTATAAATATTAGCCCATTGCAGTGGGGGGCATTGCAACTCTTGCTCCCACTTACATGGACTCTTAAATACCATTATATCCGCCAATGACCTACGGAGTTTAGCATAAAGTTTGGAGATTTTTATATCTACTTCCCCCTGAACAAAACAGTAGTCAAAAAATAAGTGGTGACGAACAGAGAAAAAAACCTTATCCGTAGTGGTCTCATATGCGTGTTTTAAGCTTAGATACTTAATCAAATCTAGTGAAGTAATAACAGTGCTATTATATTCCGATAAAGACTTAAAGTGTCCTGAAGACATAAGGTGAGACACCCAAACTATACCTTTATGAAGCCAATAGGTATGGTCTGTGATTTTGAGGAATTTCTCCAGACTCCTGTTCTCCCACAGAGGGGTAAACCAAAAGGCATGAGACACTTCAAGAATACTCTTATACTCTTATAGTTTATTCCATACCCTCTGTAGGGTCCAAGGAATCAGTAGTGACTTCCTCAAACCCAAGTGACCACATTCCAAAGAAGTGAAAATTTTCTCTACATAGTTACCTGTAACGTGTAAAAGATACTGTGCAAGTGGACTATCTTTAAATTTACAGCATCGTTGGACTTGAGCACACAAAAAATAACCTTGAAAAAAAGGAATTGATAGTCCTCCCTCTGCTTCAGACAGCCATAGATACCTCTGTTTTATGCGCACCCTCTTCCTTCCCCAAATTAACTCATTAATTAAGGATTCCAATCTATAGAAAAAAATATCCAGTATCCAAATGGGAAAGGCACAAATTGGATACAGCACAATAGGTAAAATAATCATTTTTATTAAGGCTATTCGGTCAGTCTGAGCTAAAACAAATTTCTGCCAAACACTTATTTTGACCTTAATTTTATTTAGTACTGGGGCCAAGTTAAGGTCATAAAACCTATTTATTGGGGTCCCATAAATGCGTCCCCTAGACCAAAGTAGGTCATAGCACGCCATAAAAATGACCACTCCATTCTGTCAAATGCCTTTGCGGCATCTAAAGACAGGATGGAGCGGTCACCACTCTCCCCCAGTAGTAAGTTCAAATTGACCCTGTACAGGCTCGTCTGTATTTGTCTCCCTGGTATAAATCCTGTCTGGTTAGGATGTATCAAAGAGGCAATGAAAAGATTTTAGCAAATCCCCTTAATTCCGGTCAGTATCACACACATAACTAGGGATGAGCGAACCCGAACTAGTAAAAGTTCGGGTTTGGGTTCGTTGTTCGGCAAAGCAGCCAATCAACAAGCATCATACTACTTGCCCCAAGAGGCCATCACAGCCATGCCTACTATTGGCAAGGCTGTGATTGGCCAAGTGCAGCATGTGACCCAGCCTCTATTTAAGCTGGAGTCACGTCGCGCCACACGTCACTCTGCTCTGATTAGTGTAGGGATAGGATGCAGCTGCTGTTAGGGCGAGATTAGGCAGGGATTAACTCAGCAAAAACACGTAATGAAGTGATTGATGTACAGCTGTGAATCATTCAACTTCTGCTAGTTAATTGCTAACTGTTTTCAGGCTGCCCAGAGCGTTTTTCTGTCACTGTTTTCTGGGGTGATCGGCGACCATCCTGTGTCTTGTGGTGCGCCAGCACAAGCTGCCACCAAGTCCATTAATCCATCAATAGGAGGTTTTTTTTTTTTTTGCTATATCCTACATCAGGGGCTTGGCTGTGCTTATTGTCACCCTAGAAACTCAGGATAGAATTTTCTATATTTTATTGAGAGGTGAAATTCACTTAAAAAAATAGCAATCCCCTAAATCAGGTGTTCCAGCTGTGGCTAGCCAAGTGTAATACTGTCTGGCAAAGAATATATTTATTTTTCTGGGGTGAAATTCAATTTCCAAATTAGCAATACCGTAAATCAGTGGGTTCCAGCTGTGACTGGACAATTTTAATAGTGTCCGTCAAAGGATATATGTTTTTCTGGGGTGAAATTCAGTTGCAAAAAAAGAAATTCAGTAAATCTGGTGTTCTAGCTGTGGCTGGACAAGTAGTTTAATCGTATCAGTCTAAGGATATATTTTGCCAATTTTCTTTTTATTAAGCAAATGAGCATATAAGAAACGACCATGAAGCATACCAAATGCATGTCGGCAGTTACAAGCAAAGAAGAATAATAACACATATGTTGGGAACATAAGACATGAAATCTATAGCATTCTCAAATAAAGGTAACATCGTCGTACCGGAGGTGTCTCAGACTCATCATCAAAAAGGTGTTGCTCAAATCAGCGACCAAGGCCGCACAGTACAGAGAACCGCGGGTATACGCATATAAACATAGTACACATATTATTGATAGAACGGGTCTAAAGTTATAACATCAAACCAAAAGACAGATAAGGACAGAACAATACAGGGGTGACAATGTAGAAGAAGACAGCGAGGACACAGAAGGGGGGAAGGAGGGGGAAGGGAGAGGGTGGCACTTCATAGCGCTTAGACGAATCCTCGATATGACATCCATGGCCTCCAGATAGTCAGAAATCGGGCTCTACAATTGGCTTCCCATGCAGATAGCTCCTCTAGCCTCATAAGGTGGTCTACCTTAGCCTTCCATTCTTCTATCGTAGGTGCTACATCTGATTTCCATTTAAGTGGTATAAGCAGCCGAGCCGCTGCCAACAAAATGGAGGGTAGGTTATGTTTCGACGGAGTAAAAGTGGGGTTTGGACACCACAACAGAACCAGTTTTGGGTCCAAACTTAAGACCCTGTCCTGGCCCCCATTCTATTGATAACACCCTCGATCTGGGCCCAGAAAGGTTTGATAGCAGGGCAATGCCACCAGATGTGGGACAAGGTTCCCAGGTCTCCTCCACACCTCCAGCACTCAGCTGGTACTGACGGATTGAGTCTATGCAAAAAGCTGGCGTCTTGTACCATCGAGTGGTTAATTTGAATGAATTTTCCTGCAATAAAACACACCTGGAAAATCCATGTGAGTTAGACATAATCGCCATTTTCTCTGGTTCCGAGAACTCAACCCCGAGCTCAGATTCCCAGGCAGATAAGTACTGTGTATTAGGAGGCATAGAGGAGAGGAGAAGCCTGTACATTTTCGAGAGGGCTTTACCCCCTGTTAATGGTTTGCCAATCATACTGCTTAGCCAAGTAGTGGAAGAAAAGTTAGGGTCTAGAGAAGAGGTAAGCTGCTTGATGTCTCGTCGAAAGCTATGAAGGTGAAGAAAATGGGCACCGTGTAATAGAGGCGAGTCTAGAATTATCGCCCACGACATTTCACCATTAGAAGGGCACACATCAGATAAAGTCATACCATCGAGCTTCCTCCAAATCCCGCTCGGTGTCGCAATAGTTTTATGCAGAAACGCTTGCAGCATGGGTAGAGGGAGGAGTGAGTGTGGGAAGACCGCGCCTCCAGTTTTGTAGATCTTGCTCCATTCCACCAACATACCTCTCCACAAGAGGCCTACATCTGCTGAATTATGCATGCAAGGGCGTACACCCCACAGGACCTGACGGTTCCTAAAGGAAAGTACATTCCTTTCAAGTTCATCACATACAGAAGAAGGGTTAGGGGCAAGCAAGGTTAAACCACGATTGATCTGGGTTGCAGTATAGTAAAAGCCCAGGTGTGGAAGGCCAAAGCCGCCCAGTCGCTTCTCTCTGGTCAGGATAGCATAGGACACTCGTGCCTTTTTGCCTCCCCATATAAATCTCGAGAAGACCCTTCTTACGTCTGTGAAATATGAATTAGGAATCCATATGGGAAGGGTCAGGAAGAGATAAGTAAATTTGGGAACTATATATGCCTTCAAGTAATTCTTTTTTCCCATCCAGGAGATAAAGTCTAAGGATATATTTTGTTCTGGGGTGAAATTCAATTGTCAAAATAGCAATACCGTAAATCTGGTGTTCCAGCTGTGATTGGACAAGTTTCATAGTGTCCGTCAAAGGATATATTATTTTCTGGGGTGAAATTCAGTTGCAAAAATAGAGATACAGTAAATCTGGTGTTCTAGCTGTGGCTGGACAAGTAGTTTAATAGTATCCGTCAAAGGACATATTTTGTTCTGGGTTGAAATTCAATTACCAAAATAGCAATACCGTAAATCTGGTGTTCCAGCTGTGACTGGACCAGTTTCATAGTGTCCGTCAAAGGATATATTAGTTTCTGGGGTGAAATTCAGTTGCAAAATAGAAATTCTGTAAATCTGGTGTTCTAGCTGTGGCTGGACAAGTAGTTTAATACTATCCGTCAAAGGATATATTTTGTTCTGGGGTGAAATTCAATTGCCAAAATAGCAATACCGTAAATCTGGTGTTCCAGCTGTGACTGGACAAGTTTCATAGTGTCCCCCCTCAAAGGATATATTATTTTCTGGGGTGAAATTCAGTTGCAAAAATAGAAATACAGTGAATCTGGTGTTCTAGCTGTGGCTGGACAAGTAGTTTAATTGTATCCGTCAAAGGATATATTTTGTTCTGAGTGGATCTAAAACAGGGATGACACGTGAAGGTAATATTTGCTTGTCTTCTGTGTTTTCTACCCACTCCTGCTACCAAATCGTTAGTCAATAGCCAAAATAGCAATACCCAAAATCTGGTGTTCTAGCTGTTGCAGGCCAAGTGTAAATCTGTCCGTGAAAGGGTCTATTACACTCAGCGTGCTCTCCAAGTGTATTTTTTTCTGTAAAAGGGTATATTACACAAAGTGTTACAATTGCTGAAAGCATAATCCTTTAAATTTGCACGCACTATTGTGCATCTCATAGTGTATTTCTGTCCGTAAAAGGGTATATTACACTCAAGGTGTAAATACAAGTGCTGATAGGGTCATCCTCAATAACTTCACACGCTACCGTGCATTTCCAAGTGTATTTCTTTCCGTTAAAGGGTAGATTACAGTAAGTGTTAAAATACAGAATAATTCTCTACATTTGCACACACAGTTTTGCATCTCTAAGTGTATTTCTTTCCGTTAAAGGGTATATTACACAAAGTGTTAAAATACAAGTGCTGAAAGCATAATCCTATATATTTTTTCACACGCTACTATGCATCTCCAAGTGTAAATCTGTCCATAAAAGTATACCTTTCATCCAGGGCCTAAATACTAGGCCTACAATTGATATTCTCCTAAATCTGTGGTTACTGCTGTGCCTGGATTAGTGTAATACAGTACATAAAAAGATAGCCAGATAGTGTTAGGTGCCTGTAAAAAAGGCCAGAATTTGAATTCAATACATTGGGCCAAATAATTTTTTTCTTATTGTGGTGAATGGTAACAATGAGGAAAATATCTAGTAAGGGCCCATCACTGGTGCGTGGCTGGGGGGAAACAAAGGACGATGACGATACACCTCCCACAGAGGACAACTTGTCCTTATCTCTGGGCAGCCTGGCACACATGAGCGACTATATGCTGCAGTGCCTGTGCAACGACAGCAGAGTTGCCCACATTTTAATGTGTGCGGACTACTGGGTTGGCACCCTGCTGGTTCCCCGGTACAAAGACAATGTGCCCACCTTACTTCCTGCACTGGAGCGTGATAGGAAGATGCGCGAGTACAAGCGGATGTTAGTAGACGCGCTACTGAGAGCATTACCAAATGTCACAGGGGAACAAGTAGAAGCCCAAGGCGAAGGCAGAGGAGGAGCGAGAGGTTACCAACGCAGCTGTGTCACGGCCAGCTCCTCTGAGGGCAGGGTTAGCATGGCAGAGATGTGGAAAAGTTTTGTCACCTAGCCACAGCTAACTGCACCACCACCTGATAAGGAACTTGTTAGCAGGAGGCAGCATTTCACTAACATGGTGGAACAGTACATGTGCACACCCCTCCCCTCCATGTACTGACTGATGGTCCGGCCCCATTCAACTTCTGGGTCTCAAAATTGTCCACGTGGCCAGAGCTAGCCTTTTATGACTTGGAGGTGCTGGCATGCCCGGCGGCCAGCTTTTTGTCTGAACGTGTATTCAGCACGGCAGGGGGAATCATTACAGACAAACGCAGCCGCCTGTCCACAGCCAATGTGGATAAGCTGACGTTCGTAAAAATGAACCAGGCATGGATCCCTCAGGACCTGTCCACCCCTTGTGCAGATTAGACATTTATAACTACCTCCCCTTAACCATATATTCTTGGACTTCAGGGCACTTCTTCATTCAATCCTCTTTTTTTAATTTTACCATTATATTGCGGGGCAACCCAAAGTTGAATGAACCTCTCCTCCGTCTGGGTGCCAGGGGCCTAAATATCGTAAAGTGGCCTGTTCCAATGGTGGGTGACATGAAGCCTGATTCTCTGCTATGCGACCTCTCTCCTCTGTCTTGGTGCCGGGGCCTAAATATCTGAAAGTGGCCTGTTCCATTGGTGGGTGACATGAATCCTGATTCTCTGCTATGCGACCTCTCTCCTCTATCTTGGTGCCGGGGCCTAAATATCTGAAAGTGGCCTGTTCCATTGGTGGGTGACATGAAGCCTGATTCTCTGCTATGCGACCGCTCTCCTCTGTCTTGGTGCCGGGGCCTAAATATCTGAAAGTGGCCTGTTCCAGTGGTGGGTGACATGAAGCCTGATTCTCTGCTATGGGACCTCTCTCCAATTGATATTGGTTAATTTTTATTTATTTTATTTTATTTTAATTCATTTCCCTATCCACATTTGTTTGCAGGGGATTTACCTACATGTTGCTGCCTTTTGCAGCCCTCTAGCCCTTTTCTGGGCTATTTTACAGCCTTTTTAGTGCCCAAAAGTTCGGGTCCCCATTGACTTCAATGGGGTTCGGGGTGAAGTTCGGGTCGAGTTCGGATCCCGAACCCGAACATTTTCGTGAAGTTTGGCCGAACTTCTCGAACCAGAACATCCAGGTGTTCGCTCAACTCTACACATAACAAATAAGTCTCTGTATTGCACCATCCTAAGGATATAGGTAATACTTTCGGGGAGTTTTATAATTGTCTCTACAACATTACATGCTTAGAACAGAGGTTTTCTCAAATCTGGTGGCTCCACTGACAGCCCTGGAGCTTTCACAGGTGCTCAAAGATTGTGACCCTGGGAGCGTCCCAGGGCCTGATGGGTCCACTTTACGTTACTATTTTTTTCTAATTTTAATGATTTTCTCTAGCCCTCTAACACTTTGTCTGAAGACTGGAAGATGCCTAGGTATACCATATTTGCCCACATTACAGTGACTGTAAAAAAAGGGAAGGAATCCTCCCTATTTAGCCAACTTTCATCTCATTTTCTTTCTAAATATGGATGCAAAGTTATTTGTCAAAATCTTGGCCTCCAGACTTGCCCCTCACATTCAACGTTTCATTGATTAAGCGCAGGCACCAGGCAGGTTTTCTTCACATGTGAGACACGAGCGACAATACCACAAGGGCATTTTATCCCCATCAATGGACTCAGAAAAGGCATTTGACATGGAAAACTAGGAATCGTTAGCCAAGTCCCTAAGGATTCCTAGTCTTCCAAACACATGATACTTTTCCTGTCACTTCTTGCTCTCATGGATAAGGTACCTTTAACACTACTGCATCTATCAAGGTCAATGGATTTCCAAACTCAAAAGACAGCCATCAGGTTGTCCTCTTCCCCCCTTTTTTTTGTTCTTCCCCTTGAACCCTTTCTTTACATCGTGTGTAATAATCCAAATATTCTGTCCCCATTACAAGGAATCATCAACATAAAGTTTTAGCATATGCAGATGACCTTTTGTTCTTTCTTTCTTTCTGACCCTCACATTTCACTTCCTAACCTTATGCTGAACTGTATGGTATGCTGTTTAATTATAAGATTAATTTCCCAAAGTTGGAAGCCCTCTCCATTGGTCTTAGTTCTAACACCTAAGCACTTCTTTACTCTGAATTTCGTTTTAAGATGGCCTCCACTGCAATTATGGATCTAACAATTATGCTTTCAGCTGGGGTTTTTTATTAAGCGTTATTAATAACTATTAATTAAGCATTATTAATAACTGTGACTCCCACCGATCAGGAGAACAAGTACCCTGTACCCCTGGGAGCTCCCAAAAGGAATGGAGAGGAAGTCAGGCATGATATCTGTAGCTCCATTCATTTTTATAGGCGTTTTGGAGACAATGGAGTACAGGGCTGGGCTATTCATGAAACTTCCATAGAGATGAATAGAGTGGCAGTGGGCATACTAGACCTCCTGCTCCATTCAGTTTAAGGCACTCTACGGGGTACACGTTCTTGTGATCGGTGGGGTTCCAGCGTTAGGACTATCACTGATCTAATAGCTACCTTTTATCCTGTGGATAGGGGATACATTTTAATAACTGGAATACCCGTTTAAAGGGAGTCTTTCACCTATTCTGGGCCTTTTAGACCGTTCAGATCAGGTTATAGACTCCTGTGCCCTATTTCCAATGGTAACTTTATTTGTGCAGTCCCTCTGCGAGATCTTCCAAAAAAGACTTTTAAAATATATGCTAATTAGTTTTGGAAGGTGCCCAGGGGCGGTATTACTGCCGATGTGCCCAGAAATCCACACCTCTTTCACCCCTCTGGCCCGCCCTCCATTCCTATTATTATTTCCTCTTCTCCCTCACAACTCTCGTGCCTGCTGGAGGAAAGACGATTCTGCGCTGACCCGCCCCTGCTTTGGCTTCACTGCAGTCCTCCGCATGCGCCGGTTACTTCTGCCCGTGCCACTGGATTTCAAACTACAGACCGGCGCATGCGCAGAGGACTGCAGTGAAGCCAAAGAAGGGGCGGGTCAGCGCAGTATCGTCTTTCCTCCAGCAGGCGCGAGATTTGTGAGGAAGAGGAGGAGGTAATAATAGGAATGGAGGGCGGGCCAGAGGGGTGAAAGAGGTGTGGATTTCTGGGCACATAGGCAGTAACGCTGCCCCTGGGCACCTTCTGAAACTAATTAGCAATATTTTTAAAAGTCTTTTTTGGAAGATCTCATTGAGGGACTGCACAAATAAAGGTACCATTGGAATTAGGGCACAAAAGTCTATAACCTGATCTGAGCAGTCCAAAAGGCTGATTAGGTTAAAGACTCTCTTTAAGTTAAATTTCCTTCCCTTAATGAACTCAATTAAATCTGACCCCTTGCTTTGAATTGTGTAATATTAAAATGAACATCATACCCCATATACTCTATATATCTAGGGTCTCCCTATTTATAGTTTGCTCTCAGTCTGTCATTCTGTTATCAAATTTATCTGGAGACCTGACTCATTGCAAACCCCCTCGCTTCATGCTCTCGATGACCAAAGAGGCAGGAGGCATTTTGTTCCTTAACCCTTAAAATATTACACTGCAGGCCATCTCACAAGAATCATGGATTCCTCCTTTAAACACTAGGTGGAGTTGGAACAGGCCTCTATGGGAGTGCCCTTATTTAATCTACCATGATTACCCTCTCCCCGCCCTGTGAATGTCAACTTGCACTATACCATTGGCCTGAGATTATGCCTTGCCTCCTAGATTTTTCATTTATTTGTCCACATCTCCCTCCCCCTTTTCTCCAATCTCACCCCTTTCTCAACTCTCACCCCTTTTTAGCCCCTATGTGTACTCCGGCGGCCCAACTAGGTGTTCCTCATCAGAAATCTACAGTTAACTCTCTGCACTGCATAAAAATTCCTCCTTACCCTGTTGTGGGGCAGAGACCTTCAAATTTCCTGGCCTGCTAAAATAAAGTCCCAGCTTCATTTTCTGGCACATAAGACGTCTAGCTCTTCCAGATACTATCAAGTTGTTAACCCAGTGGTACCGAGTACCAGAAATTCTCATGAAAATATTCCCTCAATCTCTACCCTGTGTTGGTGGTGTGAGGAGGAGGGCTCCCTTCTATACATTTTCGGGTCCTGCTGCAGTCTTGCGCTTCTCTGGTAAAGGGTCCACCCTTTAAGGGTGGTAAAGGGGTCAGCCTCCTAGGTTACCAGCTGGCCTCTCCTGCATGATGTTAGTCTCTTTCTTTTGCATCACAGTGGGGTCTCCCATCAGAAATATACCATGTCCCAATGGTTTGCACGAGTAAATGAGATCATGCAGATGGAATATCTAACCACATTAAGTAGGAAAAAGTCATACCCATTGGATAAGACCTGGTATTACTTGTTACAATGAACCCTCTCTACTGAATATACCAGCCTCATGGTTGAAGTGTCCTACCTTTCTAGGCCTCCCTGACATTTTGTTTGACTTCTTGGTCTCTTTGACTTTCCGTCTCTCTCTTTAAATTGCTCCATTTATAGTGTTTTCTCTTCTATATCAGTTGTGATTATTAGATACATTCATTTACAGTCATTAAGACTGTTTATTGCTATCATGTTATGCTTATACTGTCATTTTTGCCAACTTACCTAATGACTTCCCTAAGTGATTATATTATGCTCTGCTAGTATTTGCCTATTTAGTTATGACCTTATGAGCCTTCTGTTGGGTTCCACCCTGTCTTGTGTTGTTTTTAAATGTGTCCTACTGCCACTTTATTAGTAGGTCCATTTTTTGGTATTAAAAAAACATTCATGCAAAAAAAAAAATATATAATAATAAAATAGAGAGACGGCTCAACCTATATATAGAGGAAAAATATGGTGCTCAATATCGAAATGATGCAAGCTCCAATGCACCCGCTAAAAGAAAATCAAAATAGTGGTAACGATATGGCACTCATAATCCGGAGTAAACAAGTAATTTAATAATCAATCAATAAAATTCAATAAAATTCATAGATATGAAAATAAAATTAAAATAAAAATTGCAGGGACTGCAAATTAATCATGAAACAACCAACTATATCTAATATGATTCCCAAAAAAGAGAAAACCGCATACATGTATTGCTGTTGGTGTCCAATTAATCTTCACTGGGCGCTCCCATATATTTGCCCTATGTGGAGCACACAATACATAGGTAATTAATACTTAATGAGGAACAGTTTATCTGTAGACATGAAGATCCTATAAGTCACTTTTTGTCAAGCAATTAACTGAAGCAAATGTATAACCGATGGGGCAGAGTCCATGTGTAAATGGTGGCGTCCCACCATACACTGTGTGCTCCTCGTCTTACCTCTATCCCACCGGTATTCCGACACACTTGGCTGGCCAATAACTCACCACTTTCCGCTTGGTTGGTGGCGTGCCACGTGTTGGCGTGGTGAAGTTTCACTTCGTGAGCTCCCGAGATCCTTCCCCGTTGTATTCAAAGGGTGGTTTGTAATAGAAGGCAACTGCCGAACGGGGCTCGATTCACAGATTGAGAAGTGGTTCGACCAGGAGTGTGATCTCCGTGTCCACACTAAGCCAAGGCTTTGTTTTGAAATTCCAGCGTACGCTGATTAGGAGGTATTTGGAGCTTGAATTTTAGTTGCTCCCAAACGCGTTTCGAGGTCCCAATGTACCTCTTCCTCAGTGGTAAGTCTTACCCAAATATTAGGCATTGTTAACAGTTGATTCACAATGGAATGACTATTAAATACAACATTATACCATATACTATATACTGTGTTATAACGATACAGTGCACCTTGACATGATGCCACTATCTACTGGTGGTCCAGTGTGCCTCTAGATCCAATGTGATTTATCCAGTGTATATTTTCAGATGGGATTTATTTAGCAATGTGTGTGGCCACTGTAGTGTCTTATTATTCACCGATCCCTGCTCCAGAGCTGGGTGGTTGTGCAATGCAGTATCAGCGCATCACACATATGTGGTGTTTGAGCAGAAAAACAGCACCCGCTTATGTGAGCTCCCATGGTCCCGGCCACCAGACAGCACTTTTTCCTATAGTGTGCAAGCCTGGCCACCGCTGATGGATTGCAAGGTGGTAATAACCATGGAAATGAGCTGTGAATAATGTAATTGAAAAATGAATCCAGACAGCAAAGGAAGCAATTTGGATAATAACAATACATTAGTAAGTCCCTTGTATTAACTTTCTCTACATGATAAATGCCACTTGCTGAAGTGAGACAACCCCTTTAAGGCTATCTGATCTCATAATGAAGCAGATAAAGCGGTCTAGACACGTATCATTCATTCATTCCTAACTTATAAATTAATGGAATATAGCTATATCTCTCTAGACAGTGGAGAAGGAAATTGTGGGACCTTATATACTATGGAGGTCATTTATTCTCTTTTTTATGACACGGCATATTTATGCTGCAGAATTTGTTGGAAAGGTGTTTTGCAGCAAAATCTGAGACTTTTTCACGCTGACGCCACTTTTGTGAAGTGGCAAAAAAAGGGCATGTGGTATGGGCGAGGAAGAGGGCAGGCCGCCATGCCCCTCTCATTCATCATTTTCCAAGCCAGTTTTTGGCGTGGAAAATTATCTTAATCTACGCCAGAAAGGGAGCTGGCGTAAACTTAAGCATGTCGCACAGCTAGTGTCAGCAAAAGCCAAAGTTATGTAGAAGCCTCACCTCAACATAATTTCAGCGAATCCACCGGCAGGATACAGGGATTAAGACCGATGTATCAATTTCCGGTCTTAATAAATGTCCCTCTATATGTATCTCTGGGGCTATATGTGAGGGACTATTTTGTATGCAGGGGAGGAAGGGGTTACCAAGAGCTAATTGCAATGCATCCTTGAAGTTGCAGGTGCTTGATGAGCTGTTGTCCATGCACAAATAGGGAAGCAAGTATTCCAGATATGTAAAAACAAGTTTTAAAGGCAATTTATTATTGCACTGTAGTAATTTTTTAGCTAAAAATCTTTTTTTTTTTCAATTGGTCTTTATTAAAAAAAAATGTGAGTCCCTTTCTCTGCACATCTGTGAGATTCTCTAGTAGCAGGATCTGTATTTTTACTGTTTCCTGTCAGACAGCTCAGATGACAGCTCCTTATCTCTGCTCTCCTAATCACTCATTATAGCTCAATTCTTATCTTACTGATAGAAATGTGGCTTAGTAATTTAGAGATAAGGTTTATTAGATGAAAGAGAAAGTAGGATTCATACAGCTAGACAGTTAACCCTTTGTGACAGAACTTCTCAATATTTTTAATAAGGACCAATTATAACCCAAAATAACTAAAATGCAATAATAAAATAAATTTCCCCCGAAGGGAAGCCTTTAAAGGGCTTCTGTCACCCCCCTTAACCCATTTTTCACTAGCTGACATTAGCTATTTGCTAATGTCAGCTGAGTTGAAATATATCTTTTTTACCTATTCTGAAGTTGTCAATTCTGTAAAAAAGCCACTTTTATAATATGCTAATCTTCTTCGCTACCAGCAAGTTGGGCGTGTACTTGCTGTTAGCCGCCGCATCTAGATTAGTTAGGAACGCCCCCTTCCTCGTTTGATAGACAGGGCCAGCGCTTTCTCCTCCTCGCGCTGGCCCTGTCTGAAGATGAAATCCCGCGCCTGCGCCGTACCGCTCAGTAGTCGGCGCAGGCGCTCTGAGTGAAGGACGCGAGCTTTGCCGCTCCGTCCTCAGTGCGCCTGCGCCGATTACGTCACCGCTACACCCGGAAGGGAAGAAGCCGGCATCGCTGGTAAGGAGGCAGAGGGAGTGTCCGGTGACGCCGCTGGATGCTTGATTCAGGTAAGTATTTGAAGAATCTGTATGCACCCACTAAAACCACCAACGGCGCAGGCGCGGGATTTCATCTTCAGACAGGGCCAGTGCGAGGAGGAGAAAGCGCTGGCCCTGTCTATCAAACGAGGAAGGGCGCGTTCCTAACTAATCTAGATGCGGCGGCTACCAGCAAGTACACGCCCAACTTGCTGGTAGCGAAGATGATTAGCATATTATAAAAGTGGCTTTTTTACAGAATTGACAACTTTAGAAAAGGTAAAAAATATATATTTCAACTCAGCTGACATTAGCAAATAGCTAATGTCAGCTAGTAAAAAATGGGTTAAGGGGGTGACAGAAGCCCTTTAAATTCATGGGATAACCCCTTTAGGCACCTTTCACACAAGCGAGTATTCCGCGCGGGTGCAATGTTTGATGCGAATCCATTGCGCCCGCAATGTGTATGATGGTTTTCACACATCACTTGTGCGTTGAGTGAAAATCGCAGCATGTTTTATTTTCTGCGATTATCACGCAACGCTGGCCCCATAGAAGTGAATGGGGCTGCGTGAAACTCGCATCGCATCCGCAAGCAAGTGCGGATGTGATGCGTTTTTTTACAGATGGTTGCTAAGAGATGTTGTTTGTGAACATTCAGTTTATTATCACACATGTGCAAAACGCATTAAATCGCATTGCACCCGCGTGATAAATACTGAACAACTGAACACGATCAAAACTGAATGTACTTGCTTGCGAAATCGCACAGTTTTCACTGAACGCATCCGCCATGCATCCGGACCTAATCCGCTCACGCTCGTCTGCAACGGGCCTAAACGTGTAAGTGGTGCAGAGTTGTTGATGATATGCCCTCCATCTCCTTTGGATGCTTTTGTATTGTCTGCGGTGTTGCTTTTGCTGTTGCTGTGTGCTTCTGTCATGGTTGTCACAGATTTTTGTCTTAGAGCACACTGCGGAGTTTGGTATTTAAGCGTTTTGTCAGGACCATTATCTTAGATTTGCACAAGAGGGCCATTAAAGGGTGTCATTAGAGATTGTCAAAAAAAAGAATGCTTAAAGGGAATCTATCAAGTTGAACATGGTGTTTGAGCTGCAGGCAGCATGTTAAAGAGCAAAAGGAGCAGAGCAGATTGATATATAGTTTTATGGGAAAAAATTCAGCAAAACTTGTAATTTATACATTTAAATTCCTGTTCATTCTGGGTTTTGAAGTCAGGGAGGCGGTCCTATCAGTGATTGAGATCCTCTCTCTATGACTGTGTATACAGAGAGAACTAAATCTTTTCCCATAAAACTCTATATGATTCTACTCAGCTCCTCCTGCTCTATAACCCGCTGCCTGTAATTTACATTGCATTTTATAATGACAGATTCCCTTTAACCCCTTCAGTACCGAGCCACTTTTCACCTTAATTCACAGGCCGATTTTTGCAAATGTGGCGTGCCACTTTATGTGCTAATAACTTTGGAATGCTTTTACTTATCTAAGCCATTCTGAGACTGGTTTCTCGTGACACATTGTATTTCATGACAGTGGTACATTTCAGTCAATATGTTTCACCTTTTTTTTTATTAAAAAGCCCAAAAATGACATAAATTTTGGAAAAATTCACTATTTTCTAAATATGAATTTCTCTGCTTTTATGGCAGATAGTGATACCCCACAAAATAGTTATTACAATAAATTTTCCCTTTGTCTAGCTTCATTTTGTAAATGTAATTTCATTTACAATTTTACTTACAATTTATGCAATTTTTCAAAATGTCAACAACATTTCCAAAATCATTTTTTTAAGCACCAGTTCAGTTATAAAGTGATTTTAGGGGGTTCGAGGGGCTTATGGAATGGAAACCACCCATAAATGACCTCATTTTAGAAACTACACCCCTCAAATTATTCAAAACTGATGTTACAAACTTTGTTAACCCTTGAGATGTTCCACAAGAATTAACAGGAAATTGAGGTAAAATTTCAAAATTTCAATTTCTTTTTTCAGATTTTCCATTTTCTTCCATTTCTGCTGTATCATAGCAAGGGTTAAAGAAAATTAGAAAACCTCATTATTTATTACCCTGATTCTTCAGTTTACAAACACCCCAAAAAATGTGCTCAAAAACGGTCATATGACTGCATGGCAGGGTTCAAAAGGGAAGTAGCGGCATAGGGCTTTTGGAGGGCAGATTTTGCAGAATTGGCTTTTGGGAGCTATGTCGCATATGAAGACACCCTGCGGTGGCCCTACAGTGGAAACCCCCAAAAAGTGACCCTATTCCAGAAACTAGACCCTTCAAAGAGTATTTCAAGGTGTGTAGTGAGCACTTTGACTCATCAGGCATTTCACAGAATTAGGAAACACTTGGCTGTGAATTTTTTCCAGAAAAAGTTGATCTACACCCACATTTTTCACTTTCACAAGGGGTAACAGGGCAAAATGCACCCCACATTTTGTTACCCATTTCCCCCTGAATACGGCAACACCTGTGCTTGTAGCCTGCTGTATGGGCGCAAAGCAGGGCTCTAGAGGCAAAGTGCAAAATATGTTTTTGTGCAGGTGCCATGCCACATGTTAACTCCTTAAGGACACATGATGTATGGGTACGTCATGTGTCCAGTCCCTGAAGATGGCGCCCGCTCCTGGCCGCTGCGGGCACCATCGCTGCGGGGGTCCGGCTGATTCCTGTAGCTGACCCCCGCAGCTGATGATCGCGGTCGGCAGCGCTGCCGACCGCGATTATTTAACCCCGCAGATGCCGTGATCAATCCTGATCACGGCATCTGCACGCGCTAAAACCGAAAGTAAAACTTTCGGCAGCGCTACGACTCCCCCTAGTGGTGAAAGGGAGAATCAGAGCGCTGTAAGGGATAAGAATCACAAAAATAAACGTGGCCTAAATGGGTGGGACTGCTCCAGACCCCAAACACTGTGGCGTGTTTCTAACTGGGGGGGCAGTTCCTCCGCATGTGGTTCGCAGCGAACGGCTATCCCCAGCAAAAATTGCATACAATGGAGGATG
The DNA here is from genome assembly GCA_033119425.1 of Bufotes viridis. Classification (NCBI taxonomy): domain Eukaryota; kingdom Metazoa; phylum Chordata; class Amphibia; order Anura; family Bufonidae; genus Bufotes; species Bufotes viridis. The sequence goes on along the minus strand of CM065592.1, from coordinate 99,836,143 downwards.
CCGGCGTGAACCACAAGCACCACACAAACATCCTACACAAAATAAAACATGTGCGGATGAAAATATATAAACACATAACTCGCAGAAAAAAGATGCACCACATGGATAAGCAACTGACAACACTGGCTAATCCCTCACTCTGGTGTTAAAAGCTGAGAGATTCGCCAATATTTCCAATCAGGAACATATCGGAGCCCTTTAGGCACCACTACACGGTATCTCAGCATGACATGGGGGTCCTACCACTAGACTACCTATGGTGTGTGAACAAGGTCTGAACAGGTATTAAGTAGCCTACAGCCCCATCCCACTCACCTGCACTGCAGGACCAACAATGCAATGGGGGAACACATGAGGCCGCAAGCTACACCTACAACAGACCATGTGACACCGGCTTCCAGGTGCAACAGAATGTTTACAAGCCATATGCAATGGCACATTCAATACATATAAAACAAGAATCACAAAAATAAACGTGGCCTAAATGGGTGGGACTGCTCCAGACCCCAAACACTGTGGCGTGTTTCTAACTGGGGGGCAGTTCCTCCGCATGTGGTTCGCAACGACGGCTATCCCCAGCAAAAATTGCATACAATGGAGGATGCCGGCGCGAACCACAAGCACCACACAAACATCCTACACAAAATAAAACATGTGCGGATGAAAATATATAAACACATAACTCACAGAAAAAGATGCACCACATGGATAAGCAACTGACAACACTGGCTAATCCCTCACTCTGGTGTTAAAAGCTGAGAGATTCGCCAATATTTCCAATCAAGGAACATATCGGAGCCCCTTTAGGCACCACTACACGGTATCTCAGCATGACATGGGGTCCTACCACTAGACTACCTATGGTGTGTGAACAAGGTCTGAACAGGTATTAAGTAGCCTACAGCCCCATCCCACTCACCTGCACTGCAGGACCAACAATGCAATGGGGAACACATGAGGCCGCAAGCTACACCTACAACAGACCATGTGACACCGGCTTCCAGGTGCAACAGAATGTTTACAAGCCATATGCAATGGCACATTCAATACATATAAAACAAGAATCACAAAAATAACGTGGCCTAAATGGGTGGGACTGCTCCAGACCCCAAACACTGTGGCGTGTTTCTAACTGGGGGGCAGTTCCTCCGCATGTGGTTCAGCAGCGACGGCTATCCCCAGCAAAAATTGCATACAATGGAGGATGCCAGCGCGAACCACAAGCACCACACAAACATCCTACACAAAATAAAACATGTGCGGATGAAAATATATAAACACATAACTCACAGAAAAGATGCACCACATGGATAAGCAACTGACAACACTGGCTAATCCTCACTCTGGTGTTAAAAGCTGAGAGATCGTAATATTTCCAATCAGGAACATATCGAGCCTCTTTAGGCACCACTACACGGTATCTCAGCATGACATGGGGTCTCTACCACTAGACTACCTATGGTGTGTGAACAAGGTCTGAACAGGTATTAAGTAGCCTACAGCTCATCACTCACCTGCACTGCAGGACCAACAATGCAATGGGAACACATGAGGCCGCAAGCTACACCTACAACAGACCATGTGACACGGCTTCCAGGTGCAACAGAATGTTTACAACCATATGCAATGGCACATTCAATACACTATAAAACAAGAATCACAAAATAAACGTGGCCTAAATGGGTGGGACTACTCCAGACCCCAAACACTAGTGGCGTGTTTCTAACTGGGGGCAGTTCCTCCGCATGTGGTTCGCAGCGAACGGCTATCCCCAGCAAAAATTGCATACAATGGAGGATGCCGGCGCGAACCACAAGCACCACACAAACATCCTACACAAAATAAAACATGTGCGGATGAAAATATATAAACACAGTGTTTGGGGTCTGGAGCAGTCCCACCCATTTAGGCCACGTTTATTTTTGTGATTCTTGTTTTATATGTATTGAATGTGCCATTGCATATGGCTTGTAAACATTCTGTTGCACCTGGAAGCCGGTGTCACATGGTCTGTTGTAGGTGTAGCTTGCGGCCTCATGTGTTCCCCATTGCATTGTTGGTCCTGCAGTGCAGGTGAGTGGGATGGGGCTGTAGGCTACTTAATACCTGTTCAGACCTTGTTCACACACCATAGGTAGTCTAGTGGTAGGACCCCATGTCATGCTGAGATACCGTGTAGTGGTGCCTAAAGGGGCTCCGATATGTTCCTGATTGGAAATATTGGCGAATCTCTCAGCTTTTAACACCAGAGTGAGGGATTAGCCAGTGTTGTCAGTTGCTTATCCATGTGGTGCATCTTTTTTCTGTGAGTTACGCTGTAAGGGATAGCCTTAAGCCTTTCATTCAGCTTAAGGCTATCACTTACTATTTCCTATGGAGCCCTTGTTAGCAATAGGGCTTCATAGGAAAGTAGTAAAATGCTCATAAACTCCAATACAAGTGTATGCATGCTGCGGTTTTATCTCCGTCCTGAAAAGCCTGAACACATAACTGAACGCCTGATCAGGCCTTAAGTCCCATTGACTTACATTGGGGCCGGATCCGGCATTAAAAAAAGACTGAAGGACGGATCCGTCCTTCAGGTGTGCGCATGCGCAGACCTTTAAAGCAGTGAAAAAAATACAAGACGGATACGTCTCTCAGCATGGCAAACGGAAAGACGGATCTGCACTTGCAATGCATTTGTAGACGGATCCGCAATCCGGATCCGTCTACAAATGCTTTCAGTTGTCATGCGTTGTGACGGATCCGGCGGGACGGAAGTGCACGCCGGATCCACACAACGCAAGAGTGAAAGGGGCCTTAACCCCTCTTTTGGAACACACCCTGCTTTTTTGGGTACTTCCCTTCCTCGTTGTTTGGGGGACTTCACCAGGAAAATGTTGCCGTGGTATAACTTGGGCACCGTAACTTGCCAAAGTACTGGGGCCCTCCATTGCTTCGTTTGGAAGAATTAGGGCCTTTATCACCACCTCTTGAAATTGTAGGAATGTTCTTTTCTGGCCTCTAGATCTAAATAGCACGTATGCATTGTACAGCGCCATCTGTACAAAGTGCACAGCCAGATTTTTGTACCACACTTTTGTTTTTCATGTGACGCTGTTTTGGTTCAGAACTTGATCTGAAAGATCAACCCCACCTATGTGCCTATTGTAGTCCAGAATGCAGCCTGGTTTGGGGACAGTGGTAGTGGTACCACATACAGGGGCAAGGGGAGCTAGTGTTACTGTGAATGGTGGTCAGCAAAAGGACATTTCTCTTGTCCTTGTACTTAACCACCAACATGTTCTCATTGAGGAGAGTTCGGCTGTCTCTTTTTCTTAGTGGTTGTCCTACCAGGGATCTAGGGAGGCCTCTCTGATTTTTGCGCACTGTGCCACACACCACAGTACCTCTGGAACAGTGGTAGACTTGTGTAGTATTTATCCACGTGTAGATGGTTACCCTTATTCAGCAGTGGGTGCAGTAAGTCCCACATTATTTTCCCACTAATTCCTAGGACAGGGGGGCATTCTGGGGATTCAATCGGGGTGTCCCTCCCTTCATAAACCCAGAACTTGTGAATGACCCCAGAGCTACTCCCACAGATTTTATACAGTTTTATGCCATACCTTGCCCGCTTGCTGGGCAGGTACTGGCGGAATCTTACCCTCCCTTTGAAAAGTAATAGGGATTCGTCTATGCAGACATTTTGTTCTGGGGTGTAAACTTCTGAAAACTTTGCGTTGAAGTGGTCAAGAACGGGCCTAATTTTGAACAGACGGTCATATGCGGGGTCATTCTGGGGTGAGCACTGTGCATTATCGTTGTAATGCAAAAACTTAAGTATTGATTGCAATCGATTACGGACCATGGTATTAATGTAAATTGGAGTTTGGTACAAGACATCCACACTCCTATACTGATTAATCTTTTTAATAACGCCCATATGCAGGAAGAGCCCCCAAAAGGTCATCATCTCTGCTGCATTTACTGGGGACCAACCTTAGGGTCTAGCGTATGGCGTTGAGGGGTTCTGGGAAAAAAATTGTTGGGCATATCCATTTTTTGGGTTACCATCAAATTTATAAAATCCTCAGAGAAAAAGATTTTTAAAAAATTTATTTCTGTGAAGCCCGCACAATCTATTTGAATTCTTGAGTTGCCCACAAACTCAGGAATTTGGGGCTGATAATTCTCAGGGGGTGGGGTCAATGTGGACTCACTCTGGGGGGCTGCCTCGGCTGCTACCCTGGGGCGCCTTCTGGGGGTCCCTCATCAGCGGACGATGATGATTATGAGGGGGTAGAGGAGTAGAGGAAAGTGGCATCCTCTTCTCCCTCCTCTTCTCCCTCACTGGCAGACTCAGCATCGGAGGCAAGCATGGCTGAGTATACTCGTTGGGGTGAACGGGCTATTTTTATTTTATTGTGGTGTGACGTGTGAAATGTGTAAACCTTTATTTAGTGTGAGGGGTGTGTATGTTGTGTTTTCACACGTGAAGGGGCTTGTAATAAATTTGAAATTAAATTTAGGAGAAAAAAATTTGTAAAAAAAAATGCAAAAAAAGTATTTTCTGCTAAAAAAAATCATCAGTAATAAACACTACTGATCGGTGCTCAGTGGTGCAAAATGCACGTATGCAGATGGTGCAAATGACTTACAAGTGCCTCTTTAATTTAACTGTAAACAAGATGACTGAAATGATCAAAATCAATGTCAAACTGGCCAAAACACTCAATTTCAGTGGGAGTTGAATAATTTTGAACACAACTGTATATATATATACATATATATATATATATATATATATATATATATATGTGTGTGTGTAACAACCACTAAATGCAGGTCTTTTTTCACACAAAAAAAATGTAAAAAAAAAAAAAATGTGCAGATGCAAATGAGCAAACTACTGATTGGTGCTCTGCAGCACGCACACAGATCATGCGTGCAGCAAAAGCTGTAGTATAAAAATTCACTACAGTGCTCTGCAAAATGCACGCACCCAGATGGTGCGTTTGTGCAAAAATCTAAACTGACACTAACTGAAATTTATATACATACATACATATATATAACTAACTAACTACCACTAACTGCAGGTCTTTTTTCATGCAATAAAATGTAAAAAAAAACTCCAAAATGTGCAGATGCAAATGAACACACTACTGATCTGTGCTCTGCAGCACGCACACAGATTGTGTGTGCGTACAAAAACTGTAGTATAAAAATTCACTACAGTGTTAAAAAAGTGAACACTGGCTAAAAATTAACTTATATTAACTTATATATATAGAAATATAGGACTCTATATATATTTATATAAAGCGTCGTTCCAGCCAATCGAAGCGCTGGCAGGGGATGCCAAACACTGGTGTCCCCTGCCTGACCTCGAGGAAACTGGTGATGACCAGTTAAGCACCTATACAACCCCTGTACCACCCCCCACCCCTGCAGCTCCATGAATGATCCGGAGCTACAATTGACCGGTCTGCAGAAACCGGCCAATCGCAGCGATCGGGGATGCAGGGGGCGGAAAAACCTCCTTGTGCCCGTAGGAAAGATGGCTGCCTGCCGTGCAGAGCAGCCATCGTACCCCGGTCAACGAGCGATTTTGCTAAGGGACCGGGTGTACACAGCGCCATACCTGTACGGCACTGGGATTTCTGACCCACTTTCCAGAGCCGTACATGTACAGCGCTGGTATCCTACGGGTTAATGCAGCATAGACACCAAGAGTGGCTAATGCTGTGTATCGCTAGGACAGAATGGTCTAAAGTTGTAGAGAGTTCCAATTAACCAGGACGAGTAGAGAAGCCTTGACATGAGCAACCACTCAATATCGCTAATCTAAATTGGGTTAGGTCCAGCATTTTCTTTAGTGTATGAGACTGCTTCCAATGGTCCGGTCCTCCTGCTTAGCTGTGTGCATGAGCTATTTATACAATGTGGAGTAGCAGAAGAAGAATAATGAACCCCTTGCGGTGCTGTCATCAAAAGACTTCACACTTCAAGTCTTTTTTTCACTAAAACACATTTAAACTGAGGAAAGACCCGCAATGGGCCCAAAAGTATTTAATTGGCAGAATAAAATAAGGATCTTTTAATAACAACTAAGAGATGAGCAAATTTTCAAAAATTCGATTTGCAGGTTCGCCGAATTATTTGGAAAAAATACGGTTTGATCCGAATTTATTAGCAGCGAATTTCTTTAAAAAATTGCTATTTCCTGGCTGCAGAGAGCCTTTATAGTGATGTAGAACCCTGTGCCTTGCAGTAACACGCATAGGGAGTCTGCTTTAGTAGCAAAATAATACTGTGAGTCCGTATGACATGCAGATTACAGGCGTCGTTCTTAGAATCACTGCACACTTCACTTTTTTGGGCAGTGACGGGGCCAAAACTGGCTAAATAACTCAAGTATGAACTCAGCCTCCTTTTACACCGTCATCAGCTGATTCCACATAGATGTCTACAGAACCTGTTCTATTAAACGCTTATACAAGTAGAGCCCCCGACAGAGTGGAGAGGGTGTCAGCAGTGATTATTTTGCCCTTCCTCTGATCCGTCAGAATGATAACCCCCAAAAAACAGATCCTGTCTGTTGAGCATCCGCCTTCACTTGGTCAGCATTTGGTCAGTAATCCATCAGTATTGCTAATGCCCAAAAAAACAGGAGTGGATCCAAAACAGAGATGACACTTTATTAAAATATTTGCATGGGGGGCGTGGCCTGGACGTCCGGCAAGATGGCAGCGTAGGAGAAGAGCTCCGCCGCCTCACTCCAGCATAGGAGCTACTTAAGCCCTCGGTCCCCCATGGGAAAACTGCTGCCTCCTAAGAGACCCAGGAGCAGCCCGGCACCTAAAGAGAGGGCCAACACGATAGCCCAGTACTTGGAGCGCCGTCCTGAGCACCCGACATCTTCCTGGGGCCTGCGCCACGAGGACCTGACAGGCGCCATTGCTGAGGGAGAGGAGGAGGTCCCAGCATCGCAGCGGCAGCACAGCGGTAGGGAGCCTCCACAGGTACCGGGTACCCCCCTGTCAGCCTTAGCCAAGGAGTTCTCCTATTGCCCGCAGGGCCATCTTAAGGGGCTGGAGCCCCTCCTCAGCTTGCCCAGCTCGTTTCCCCACATACCAGCCAACTGAGATGGCGCCCAAGCGCCATGCTTCCCAGGCGACCCCATCACAGCACCGCAGAAGGGACTGGGCTGATGTCCCAGAGGATCAGGCAGAAGACCCTCAGCTTAAAAGAGGTTCTGAAGGGGCTGAGGTGCAATGGGACTCACAATCTGATTTAAATGAGGAAAATGAGGGGTGCAACATGTCTGTGTCACAATCCTCTGCCACTCTCCATAAATCTCTACAGCATCTTCCCACTAAGGAGGACTTTAAAAATCTTATAACTGAAGTGAGAAATGCCTGCAAGACAGAGATATCGTCGCTACGCACAGATTTTAAACAGATTGCAACCAGGGTGGATTCCCTGGAAACGGACCATGATGTCACCCGCAAATATATTGCACATCTCCAATCTACTGTGTCTAGATGTTCTCAAGCAGTTCGGGATAACACTAAGCACTTAGAGGACTTGGACAATAGGGGCCGCCGGCACAATATCAGAGTGAGGGGTATACCTGAATCTGAGACAGAGGAGAACCTATATGAAGTATTGAATGACCTGTTTAATATTGTGCTGGGATCACCATCTCCTCAGGCTATTAAATTAGACCGTGCTCACAGAGCCCTGCGTCCTAAGAACTCTGCAGCGCAACCTCGGGATGTGATATGCTGTGTTACGGACTTCCAGCTTAAGGAATCTATTATGAACAAGGCCCGTACGCTCCGAGTCATTGACTTTCATGGCGCTCACGTACAACTATACCAGGACTTATCATGGCTGACATTGCAAAAAGGCGACTGCTACAACCTCTTCTTGCTCTCCTCCGCCAACAGAAAATTCCCTATCGATGGGGGTACCCGTTTTCACTTATTGCTAATAGAAATGGGAAGGCGGTATTCCTGAGAACCCATGAGGATCTATCTTCTTTCTGTGATATTTTGGGACTTGACATACCTCCTATTGAAGACTGGGAAATTCCGGATCCCATGCAGGCACCACCACCCGTCTGGACCCAAGCACGCAGCAAAAGCCGTCGTACGTCTCCTAGAAACGACTCTCCAGGATCCTTCTCCAGGGATGGACTTACTTGATTTATAGCTTGCTGTTGGCTACATAGCTGCCTATCTCCTATTCCATTGGCCACCTTATGTGGCGGTTGTTGTTCTTCCAGGGACTAAGCGTTTACTACAGTTTTAGTATTATCCCTTATTGGATTTTTGCACATCCTGTTTTTTTACTTTTTACTAGCTCTCTTTGCTGGTTTTGTCCAGTCAGGCCTCTACAGCGGGGACTGGTTTCATTGCCCTTTTCCTCTCCTCTGGTCCTTCGGGATTTGGGGACATGAGACAGGGCCACGTTGCAGCAATTAGACCTTTACCATATGCCCCCGACTGGATGGTGACATCCAATGTTAGGATTACTCCTGTCTGTCTTTATGCTCTTTCGTTGTTGTGTGTGTCCCCCTTTGTCCTCTTGTGTCAAATCCCTCACTGCCTACCTGTTTCTTTACAGGTCATTAATGATGTCTTTCTACAGGCTTCAGTCCAGCATGGTTGGTTTGTACTCTCCTGGAGGGATAACCCCAGTACTCTCAATGGCAAGTATAATGTCCTCATACGGTATTCACTATGATTAAGTGTATGTCACTGAATGTAAAAGGCCTGAACTCTAATGTTAAACGGAGGCTGGCCTTAACTGAATGTCGCTCTCAGCGAGCCGAGGTGGTGTTCCTCCAGGAGACACATTTTGATGCCACGGGGACATTTAAGTTTGCTTCCGGATTGTTTCCAAGAACTTATTCTGCATCTATTGATAGTAAGAAAGCTGGTGTAGCCATACTTCTGTCTGCAAATTGTCCACTTCAAGTGGTATCACAAGTTTCCGATCCTCAGGGGCGATATATTATCCTGCAAACCACGCTGCACGGCACTCCCTAGTTCTATGCAATTTATATGCTCCTAACACTAGACAAATCTCTTTTCTCACTAAGGTGCTCACAAAAACGTCCCGCTTACTTCCTGCGGCACTTATTGTGGGCGGGGATTTTAATGTTTCTTTCTCGGACACGATGGATAGACAAGCTCTGGCTGGTAGGCCTCCTTCTCCTGAGCAGGGTAGGCTGTCTTGCCTCTTTAGACGCCTGGTTAGACGTTTCGCCCTTTATGATTTATGGCGAGTGAACTATCCTACGTCTAAAACCTTTACGTTTTATTCTCACCCTCACAGTACGCACACACGCATTGATTATTTTTTGGGAATATTCCCACCTTACGTTTGATGGCAGACGCTGATATTGGGTCTATTACCTGGTCGGACCATGCACCTATCTTTCTTACGCTTAAAACTAACCATCCTTTTACCAGGGTCTGTCATTGGCGCCTCAATGAAAGCTTATTATCCAATTTGATTCCTAGGGCAGAACTTCAGGAATCCCTGACAGAGTACTTCCGCATCAATTCTGAGTCTGTATCTTCTGACTCCGTCCTTTGGGAAGCGCACAAAGCGGTTTTCCGAGGGCACTGTATTGCCCTTAGCTCTAAGATGAAGAAAGATAGAACTCTTCAGTATAATACTACCAAGGCGGACCTTGACCGTCTGGAGAGTCAGTTGGGATCCCGCAACTCGCGCCACCTTTTGAGACGCATACTTATGCTACGGGCTAAGCTGCGCGATCTGGCAATCACGAAAGTGGATAAGCTGCTTTTATATTCTAGGCAGCGTTATTATATGTGGGGGAACAAATCCCATACACTACTGGCGAAACAGCTGCGGGATTCTAATATGATAAGCTCCCCGATGGCAATACGGCAAGCTGATGGCAGTATCACTTATGATCCCCAAAAAATTATGACCCTCTTTCAACAATACTATGAACATCTTTATTCCCTCCCTCAACACACCCCTAGAGATCCCACACGGCAACACAAACTTTTTTTTAGCGTTCCTAAACAAATGCCACCTGCCCAGATTGACAGACGAGTCGCTGGCCTCTCTTAATGCCCCAGTTTCCGCAGAGGAAGTGATGGATGTAATTAAGCACCTTCCTAACCGTAAGTCACCAGGCCCAGATGGACTGTCATACCTCTACTATAAAACATACGCAGACTCCCTTCTTCCACATATGGTTAAATTATTTAATTCCTTCATGGGAGGTTCTCCTATTCCTGAGACTATGCTGCAATCTTTTATCTCCCTTATACCGAAACCCGAGAAAGACCCTTTAGAATGCTCTAATTATCGCCCCATAGCCCTTGTGGGGAGTCGCTCTGGTAGATAGCAGTGCGGGTGCAGTACAGAGGCAAAACAAGAAGTCCAGAAAGTGCAATAAACAGTGTTTTATTCACACTTGCACACAATAAACGATAAACAGTCTCTTGGTGTTAATTCACACTCAGCAAACACAAAAAAGCAAAACCAAAGAGTCCAAAACCAGGTTCAATCACCTGTGAGATGTTTAGGTGCGCGTTCGCACCTGGCGGTCGGCCCAGCCGCAGGATAATCCACCTTCAGGCTTCCAGGACGACTGCACGACTCCTTGCTGAGCTCATCCTTCCAGCCCAGAGAGCAACACAACACTAGCAGCAGCTCCAGGATAATCACAGCCACACCTGCTGATGTGGCTGCCTTTAAAAAGCCCCGCAAAGTCCGGCCTGGACCGTGGGGAGTAGGCACCCACCCAACTCTTTGCCTACTCCCAGTAAAAGCCGGCCCGGATTGGCTTTGCAGCCAAACTAACTATCAATGTCAAGCAGCACTAGCTGCTGCTGACACATAAAACCCGGCTCTCACCTCACCGAGGCCAGGAACCTCGGTGACACGTATCTTCCGTCCATGGCGGCACCTTGCGCCCTCTTACATACCTCCCCCTTTGTTCAACCCCGACAGGGTGAACACACGCCAAACACTGTACTCGAGACAGTGCATCCGCATTTCCTTGCAAGCGGCCTGCCCTGTGTTCCACTGTGAACTTGAAGTTCTGCAGGGACAAGAACCATCTGGTGACCCGAGCATTCCTGTCTTTCGCCTGGCACATCCACTTTAGAGGGAATGGTCGGTCACCAGACGGAACTTTCTCCCTAGCAGATAATAGCGGAGAGACTCTAGTGCCCACTTGATGGCCAGGCACTCTCTCTCCACTATACTGTACCTGGTTTCGGCTGGGGTGAGTTTGCGACTCAGGAAAACCACGGGATGCTCCTCCCCATTGATTTCCTGAGAGAGTACAGCCCGAGGCCCACTTCAGAGGCATCGGTCTGTACCACAAACTCTCTCTTGAAGTCGGGCGTCACCAAAACCGGGGACCCACACAGGGCCGACTTCAGAGCAGAGAAAGCCTTATCCGCCTGCTCATTCCACTGGATCGACACTGACCTGCGTCCCTTTAAAAGGCTTGTCAATGGAGCAGCAATTGTAGCGAAGTTGGGAATAAACCTCATGTAGTATCCCACCATGCCCAGGAATGATTTTACTTGCCGCGTAGTGACAGGTCGGGGCCAATTCTTAATTGCCTCAATTTTGTTTACCTGAGGTTTGACCACCCCCCGCCCAATGACATACCCTAGGTATTTGGTCTCTTCTAACCCTATCACACACTTTTTGGGTTAGCAGTTAAGCCAGCTTTCTAAGGGAGTCCACTACGGCCTGTACCTTCGGTAGGTGACTCTCCCAGTCGGTGCTATGGATAATGATATCATCCAGATACGCTGAGGCGTACCGTCGATGTGGACGAAGCACAATATCCATAAGCCTTTGAAAGCGTGGCGGGGCGCCATGTAGACCAAAGGGTAATACCTTGTACTGATACAACCCCTCCGGTGTGATAAAAGCAGTTTTTCCTTGGCAGCCTCCGTTAAGGGTACCTGCCAGTACCCTTTAGTGAGGTCCAAGACAGAAAAATACCTGGCTTGGCCCAATTTTTCAATGAGCTCATCCACCCTCGGCATGGGATATGCGTCAAACTTGGACACCTCATTCAGCTTGCGGAAATCGTTACAGAACCTCAATGTCCCGTCCGGCTTAGGTATTAAGACTATCGGACTGGCCCAATCACTTTTGACTCCTCGATGACACCTAACTGGAGCATCAGCTGCACTTCCTTCACAATGGCTTGTCGCCGAGCCTCGGGTACCCGATACGGCTTTAACCGGACTTTGGCCTGAGGCTCAGTGATAATGTCATGCTGGATTAGGGATGTGCGCCCAGGGAGGTCGAGAACACATCCGTGTTCCGACTAATGAACTCCTTAACTTCCTGGACCTGTTTGGAGGATAGGCTATCTGAAATTTTTACGGTGGCTGCTGCTTCCCGGACTTCGAGGTAGGGGCTGGATCCTTCTCACCTAGAAGCCCTGGCCGGGGACTGTCATCGCTGGACGAGTTCCTATCCTTCCATGGCTTCAGCAAATTCACATGATACACCTGCTCCGGCTTCCGCCGCCCTGGCTGGTGCACCTTGTAATTTACTTCCCCCACTTTCTCGAGCACTTCATAGGGCCCCTGCCACCTAGCTAGAAATTTGCTGTCAAGGGTGGGTACCAGAACTAAAACTCGGTCTCCGGGATTAAAGTCTCGTACCCGAGCCTGACGATTATAGACTCTACTTTGGGCCTGTTGTGCTGCCTCCATATGCTCCCGGACCAGCGGTAACACCCTCTCCATACGTTCCTGCATCTGGGTAACATATTCAATTACGCTTTTGTGGGGACGGGCTGTTGTTCCCACGCTTCCTTAGCGATGTCCAACAGGCCCCGTGGGCGTCTGCCATAAAGCAGTTCGAAGGGTGAGAACCCAGTAGAGGCCTGGGGCACTTCTCGCACTGCAAACATGAGATAGGGCAGAAGCAGATCCCAGTCCTTCCCATCTCGGGACACCACCCTTTTTAGCATATTTTTTAAAGTTTGGTTAAATCTTTCCACAAGGCCGTCCGTTTGCGGATGGTAAACGGGCGTCCATAATTGCTTTATATGCAACAGTTTACATAATTCCCTCATAATCTTAGACATAAAGGGGTCCCTTGGTCCGTCAGAACCTCCTTAGGTAGGCCCACCCGGGTAAACATCTCCATTAACTCCTTTGCTATGAGCCTAGCCGATGTGTGTCGAAGAGGCACCGCCTCTGGATATCGAGTAGCATAGTCCAGAATCACCAGGATATGTTGGTGACCCCTAGCAGACTTCGATGCAGGTCCGACCAGATCCATGGCAATACGCTCGAATGGGACCTCAATTATTGGGAGAGGACCAGGGGACTTCTGTAATGTGGCTGGGGGCTATTTACCTGACAGGTCGGACAGGACTTACAGAACTCCTCTACTTCCTTAAACAAACCAGGCCAGTAAAATCGCTGTAGTACGCGGTCCTGCGTTTTCTGCCACCCCATGTGTCCCCCAAGAACATGTTGGTGGGCAAGCTCCATAACAAGCTTGCGATATGCGGTGGGCACCACCAACTGTTCAACTGGCTCACCTCGGATTTGGTTCACCCGATACAACATATCCTGAAGAATAATAAATCGTGGAAACATTAATTCAGCCCCAGGTTTCTGGGGTTTACCGTCAATCATTACAACACTTTCCCAGGCCCTGGTTAGGGTTTGGTCCCGGTGTTGTGCGGTCCCAAAATTTTCCCGGAGACATTGAGGTCTGCCAACTCAGGTCCCGGGGGCAAGTCCTCCGTGTCTCCCACCATTACACTCAGTGGGGTTGTCTCCCCCTCTACCGCTGGAGCAGTGGTCACCCCTACCGCTGGCCCTTCAGATTCGGGCTCCCAGGGTTCTGGCCTTCCAGTGGTATCAGGCCACTCTACTAGGGTTACCCCTGTCTCGGGCCCATCAGACACCTTTATAGCCGGCCACAGCGCCGGGAAACCGAGGAAGTCCCTCCCAAGTATCAGTTCATGTGGGAGTTTGGTAGCGACAGCCACCTCGTGGGTCCACTTACCAGCAGCTGTGGACAAAGTCACTAATGCAGTGGGGTAGTCTTTTAAGTCTCCGTGGATGCATAGGACCCCGACTTTACGGCCGGTATACTCCGCAGGCCGTATTAGGGCAGCTCTTACCAGGAGACTAAACTCCCGGAGTCCAGCAGGGCCACCGCCAGAGAATCTCCCACCTCTACCTGACACAGGTGGTTATTGTCCTGCCCCTCACGGGTGCCAGTTGCACACAGCTTCCGTGCATACAGGGAGTGGCGATACCCGTAGTTCACATCCATCGGCTCACCCTGATGCGGACAGTCGGCCCTGATGTGGCCTGGCTCCTGACACCTCCAGCATACCACGGGAGGCGGATCCGCAGGGGATACATTCCGTGCAGGTCTCTCTGTCGCGGTCGTCGGAACTGGGGTGGAGGCCTCCGAGGGTTTGACTGGCCCCTTCCCAGCAAGACTCCCCTGCAGGTTTCTGGTGGCCTCGTAGCAGCTCTACCAGGTCGACCATCTCCAGGGCACTTACCGGAGACGCCTGGCCGACCCAGTGCTGGAGGGGATAAGGCAGGGCCCTCCAAAGATGTCCGCCAACAGTCGATCCAGCATGGCAGTGGGACTTAGTAGATCAGGCTGCAGCCACTTTTGCAGCCTGTGCAGCAGATCGTAGTACTGCGGCCTAGCAGGTTCAGTCGTTTTAAAGTCCCACTGGTGGACTCTTTGAGCGCGGACCAGCACGTTCACCCCCAGTCTGGCTAGGATCTCTCCTTTCACAGTGTCATAATCGGCCGGCTTAGTGCGTCCGACAAGTCGAAAAACACCTGCTGGGGTCCGGAAGCCAGGAGCGGAGCGACCACCTCAGCCCACTGGTCACGGGGCAGCTTCTCCCTCACGGCCACTTTTTCGAAGACTGCCAGGTAGGTCTCGGCATCATCCTCGGGGTCATCTTGGGAATTGCTGCACGGACCGCTTTCCGGGCATCATGGGCACGGTGAGAGGCTCCAGTCGCTTGCAAAGCCATTACATGTTGCAACAGCAGCTGGTTTGTCTCCTGCTGCTGCTTGTTGGCCTCCCGCTGCTGTAAATTGGCCTCCACGAGGCCTTTACAACTGCCTCCATCTTGTCAGAGTTCACGTGTTGCAACCTTGCCGGCTTGACATATGACATTCACTTTGGAAAAACTTCGGCGTTTACGCCAGCCTCACTGCGCATGCCCGCATCCGACACCAAATGTGGGAGTCGCTCTGGTAGATAGCAGTGCGGGTGCAGTACAGAGGCAAAACAAGAAGTCCAGAAAGTGCAATAAACAGTGTTTTATTCACACTTGCACACAATAAACGATAAACAGTCTCTTGGTGTTAATTCACACTCAGCAAACACAAAAAGCAAAACCAAAGAGTCCAAAACCAGGTTCAATCACCTGTGAGATGTTTAGGTGCGCGTTCGCACCTGGCGGTCGGCCCAGCCGCAGGATAATCCACCTTCAGGCTTCCAGGACGACTGCACGACTCCTTGCTGAGCTCATCCTTCCAGCCCAGAGAGCAACACAACACTAGCAGCAGCTCCAGGATAATCACAGCCACACCTGCTGATGTGGCTGCCTTTAAAAAGCCCCGCAAAGTCCGGCCTGGACCGTGGGGAGTAGGCACCCACCCAACTCTTTGCCTACTCCCAGTAAAAGCCGGCCCGGATTGGCTTTGCAGCCAAACTAACTATCAATGTCAAGCAGCACTAGCTGCTGCTGACACATAAAACCCGGCTCTCACCTCACCGAGGCCAGGAACCTCGGTGACACGTATCTTCCGTCCATGACGGCACCTTGCGCCCTCTTACACCCTCCTCAACTCGGACTTGAAAATTTTTACTAAACTCTTAGCGAATAGACTGGCTAGTCTGCTTCCTGACCTGATCCATAAGGACCAGGTTGGTTTTGTGCTCAATCGCCAGGGAGGAGATAATACGAGGCGAACCATAGACTTAATAGACATCCTGAATAGGAGGAAACAGCCGGCGTTAGTGCTGGGTCTTGACGCAGAAAAAGCCTTTGATCGGCTAAGTTGGCCTTTCATGTTCTCTACGCTGCGCTGCTTTGGCATGGGAGGACCTTTCATGAATGCTATCCAGGCTTTGTATACCTGCCCGAGCGCCTTTGTGAAAACTACTCATGCTCAGTCTGGCAGAATCACTATTCACAATGGCACCCGACAAGGTTGTCCATTATCCCCCTATTATTTGTATTATGCATAGAACCACTGGCGGCCGCTATACGGGCCCATCCTGATATTCAGGGGTGGAAGTTAATAAGGTGCCCTTTAAACTGTCGCTGTTTGCAGATGATATACTTCTTACGCTAACACATATACATACTTCTTTACCCAACTTATTCCAGCTACTGGGGAATATGGTAGGTTATCTGGGTATAAGGTTAATGCATCTAAAACGGAGGCCTTACCCATTAATGTACCCCCTGATACACTGGCCGCTCTGCAACGCACCTTCCACTTTAAGTGGAATGATAGTACACTTAGATATTTGGGGGTGAAATTATCAAAAACGTTTAATACGCTTTATACACACAATTTTGTACCCCTATATAGAGAACTTAACCTGCTTCTGACTAAATGGATGCCCTTGCCGATTTCCTTGCTGGGTCGGGTGGCAGCGGTGAAGATGACCATATTACCTAAACTGTTATACATGATGGAGACTCTGCCGGTCCCCATTCCTAGACGAGACCTAAGAGCGTTACAATCTTCCATTCTCCGGTTTGTCTGGAATGGTAAGAGGCACAGAATTTCTTACAATACCTTAGCTGCCCTCAAGACGCAGGGAGGACTCGGCCTGCCTGATTTGACCTTATACTATTGGGCGACTCATCTCCGCCGTATCCCTGCATGGTCTTCTCTATTGGCATTCTCACGGTGGATGGAAATAGAGAAGCTGTGGTTGGCCCCTATTCACCCAAATGCTTTGCTGTGGGCACCACTACCGAGGGATAGTGATCTCCAATTGCTTGGTCCCATGGCCCTGACATATAGTGTTTGGAAGTGCTGTAAACAGAAGTTTCCCTAGTGTCAGGAAAATCTTCCATGACTTCGTTTATATTTAACCCTCTCTTCCCCTTGGGGATGCAACAATCCTTTTTAAACACTGGTTTATAAGTAAGCTATTTAGATTTGCGGATATTGTGGAATATAGGACTCTGGAGGTTATACCCTTTGATGTTCTGAAGGCGAAATTTCATTTACCTGACTCTGCACAATGGCAACATTTGCAAATACAGCACCTGATTAGAAAGTTATTTGCTAGCACAACGGTGTCCGTTCCGACAACATTTGAGCGCTTGTGTAAACTGTCCACTTCTACTAAGGGTCTCATATCAGATATTTATCTTTTGCTCTCGACCCCAGAACCACCTAAGGTGGTGAGACACCACTACATGTCTAAATGGGAAGGGTACTTGGAGAGGGAGATATCCCCTGAGGATTGGAAACTTATTTGGCGCAGGGCGGCGATGACGTCCACCTGTGTACAATATAGGAAAACTCGTATAAACTTTTGATGTGTTGGTACCACACGCCACAGCTGATTAGGCATTTAAACCCGGCGGCTCCAAATGCTTGCTGGAGGTGTGGTCATAGCCCGGGATCCCTGTTTCATATTTTCTGGGACTGCCATGTTCTATTTCCTCTATGGAAAGAAACCCAACAACTCCTCCTACAGCTGACCAATGTGAGGTTCCCTCTTGAACCGTATATGTATTTGTTGAATATGCCCCCAATGGCTTTAAAGAAACCTGTGCTACGTTTAGTGCTACATGTGTTGTCAGCGACCCGACGACTTATAGCCAGATTCTGGAAGAGGCGGGACAGACCGACCCGTTCTGACCTGGTCTCCTGCATCATGGATATCAGACGGATGGAATATCTATCCGCGCTTATTAACAACACTATAGACGTGTTCCATAAAATATGGCAGCTTTGGGACGAATGTATGGGAACTGCGGTGTGATTTCTTCTATGTTTCCCTGCCCTCCCTTCTGTGTCTTGTCTTGTCATTATCCTATGTAGAGCTCAACATACTGTTTGTTTTTGCTTCTTTGTGGATTATTTGGATGCTTCCACAATTTTTTTTTTTTTTTTTTTCTTTCTTTCTCATTTGATGACCACTGTACGCTTACTTAAGCCCTATAAGCTAATGTTGAGATGCTCCTTTTCATGTTTGACAGGCCATTTCTCGACTCTTTAATAGTTAAAATCCTACATTGTCTGACTCTTTGGGATTGTATAATCTATGGCTGTGGATTGGATCTACACCCTATTGTCATTATGCATACCATGTATCTGTTCAGACTTTGTTATTAAAAAGACAATTGTTTAAAAAAAAAAAAAATAATAATATTTGCATGTCTTCTGTGTTTTGTACCCACTCCTGCTTTTGGCTACTAAATCACAAGCCAATTATGATGGGACCATACAGGCCTTACAGCTGCTACACAGACAGGATCCGTTGTGCATCTCATTTTTCCTTGCTTCTGACAGATCAGAAGAAGGGTCAAATAAATGATGATGTCAGCCAAGCCAAAAAGGCCAAATAGTGGCCCAGTCATGAAGTGGGGAGAGTAGGAACAGCATGAGAAGTCCACAGAGTGGCCCTATGACATAGTGGTGAGGTGGTAGCAGTAGCATCATGAGGCCACAGAATGGCACAATGACAGTGTGGAGGTGGCGGCAGCATCAAGATACCACAGAGTTGCAAGGTGACAGTATGGAGGTGGCAGCAGCATGAGGAGACCACAGAGTGGCAAGGTGACATAGTGTGGAGGTGGCAGCAGCACGATGAGACCACAGAGTGACCCGGTGACAGAGTGTGGAGGTGGCAGCAGCATCAGGAGGCCACAGAGTGGCAAGGTGACATAGTGTGGAGGTGGCAGCAGCATCAGGAGACCACAGAATGGCAAGGATACATAGTATGGAGGTGGCAGCAGCATGAGGAGACTACAGAGTGGCAAGGTGACATACTGTGGAGGTGTCAGCCGCATCAAGAGACCACAGAGTGACCCGGTGACAGAGTGTGGAGGTGTCAGCAGCATCAGCAGGAGACCACAGAGTGGCAAGGTGACATAGTATGGAGGTGACAGCAGAATCAGGAGGCCACAGAGTGGCAAGGTGACATAGTGTGGAGGTGGCAGCAGCATCAGGAGACCACAGAGTGATCCGGTGACAGACTGGGGAGGTGGGTGGCAATAACAGTACTAGCTGAGGATGGTGGGTGTAAGCAGGAGCACTTGGCAGCATCAGAATAGTAGTTGGGGCAGGTAGCCAGAAAAAAACTGTCTCTTTTGTCAAGGTTTGGGTGAGGCAGCAGGGATGATCTAATCTGATGCATCAGGCATTGGTGGGTGAAAATCCTGGCTGATCCACGCCCGATTCATCTTGACAAAGGTCAGTCTCTCCACATTTTGGACAGGCGACTTCTTCTTGAGGTAAGTACGACCCCGCTGCACTAAACACCCACTCTGATGCCACACTACTGGATGGGCAGGACAGCTTTATCAGGGCAAACTCTGCCAGTTGCAGCCACAAATCCAGTTTGGCTGCCCAGAGGACCGTAGCATGGGAATCAGATAAGAATGAATTTTCTGTTTCAGGAAGCAGGCTGCGGGAATTAGATAAAAAGTCATTAGGCTAGTTTTACATGGCCGTTTACAGATCCAGCAGGCTGTTGGGGTCTGGAACAGCCTGTCGGATCCGTCCCTGACGGAAGCTGCTGAAATGCTGGAACGTCGTCCAAGCTCCTTAACTTTAATAGGGTCTGGTGGTGTTCCGGACGAAAAACGCCCAATATGGCCAGAATTGGACAGATAAATATTGCTGTACACAGTGGTTTGTTTCCGCCTGATTCTATGCTGGAACATCATGCCGGAAGGTTGTGCCGGCAGTGTGAAAGCAGCCGTACCAGAAAACCCCTTTAGGAAGGTGTCCTTTTCTTTCTCACACTGATGAATGTAAAATAGGTCCCAAAGACAGATCAATTAAAACCAATAATATAAAATGTGCTTGCATAAGTTAAAGGAGTTGTCTGAGTATTTATTACTGATGACCTTTTCTCGGGATAGGTTATCAGTATGTGATTGATAAGGGTCTGATGTCTGGCACCCCCGCTGATCAGCTGTGCGAGGAGGCTGCATCGCTCCAGTGAGTGTTGTGGCTGCTTTGCAGCTTACCAGGCACATCACCATACATTGGATAGGGCTGTGCTTGGTATTACAGCTCCGTCCCATTCACCTTCATGGGACTGAGCTGTGCCTATACCATGTGATTAATAAATATGATGTCACTGGCCTGGGAAGAAGCTGCGGCACTTAAACAGCTGATCGTGAAGGTGCCAGCAGTTGGACCCCAGCCAATCAGACATTCGTGACCTATCCTGTGGATGGTTCATCAGTATTAAATACTTGGACAAAACCCCTTTAGGGTGCCTTCACACGTGGCAGATTTTGTGGTGGAAAATTCCACGACTGAAAATCAGTTCCATTAATTTGAATGGGGCAGCAAGCAGATGGATTTCTGCAAGCCCCATTAAGATGAATGGAACTGATTTGCAGTCGCGGAATTTTCTGCCACAAACTCTTCCGCGAGTGAAAGCGTCCTTAAAGGTTATGCCCACCTTCACATCTATTTTTTTCCTTACTGGTGTAATACATCAAAAATGCTAAATAAATCAACATTGCAAATGCTCTAGATTACAATACCTACAAATATCCTCCAGTTGTGTCCACGGCTGTTGACTATAGAATTTTCTCCATGGAAACAGACTACAAACGAACCTCGTGTAGTCTGATCATGGTGACACACCAATTTTCCAACTGTCTCTTGCGTCTTGCTAATGTACATTTGGTAGGTTAGAAAGAGAAATAGGGACAGATGGGAAGAGAGTATGGTTGAAAAATGAACTCCATTTGAAGCCATTTAGTTAGCAGATCTTGGTGAAGCAAGCCGCTAACATTTGTATAAGTAACACACATTGGGGGTCATATATGACCATATACACTTTTGTGGCATATATCTGTCGCAGATTCTGTCGCACGCAATGGTCTTCATTTTCTGCGCCTGGTTTAGGTGTACAAAATGGTCTAAATGTAAGACAAGTAAGCTGGCTTACATTTAGAATCGGTGCTGGATGTTCCGAAGCTATGAAGAGGATGGCACCTCTGCATGACTCCGGCGGATCCACCACCCGCTATAGGGCTTATTAAGATGGGCATCTAAAATGCTGGTCTTAATAAATGTGCCCTTTTGTCTATGCTTGACAGAATAAAAGGGGGCCCATTATCAACAGTGGTTCTCTACAAAATATTTACATGGGGCATGCCTACAGTCCTTTATTGCTGAAGTAGTGCTGCACATAGCCCCCAGATTCTACAAAATCAGGGGGCTTCTTCATATGAAGTTGGAAGCAAATAGTCTCTAGTATAGCACATTTTACTACAGTAACAGGCAGCACCAATCTGATGAGATCCATGTGAATGGTTGTACACTTCCGTTGGTTCAGTACATTGAAAAGTGATTTAATATAGTTGTAATAACCATGGAGTAAATGATTTACTACAGACCTTATTCAGGGTGATGTGAAACACATGCAGCGTGCAGGGTCTCATAACCAGCATAATGTAATATTGCTGTGGGATGCACTGCAAATAAATGGAAGTAATCTTTTAAAGTAATGTCTCGTTTTTAGAAAAAAACTAACAAAAGCTGCTTTTATCAAAAAATTAAGTTTAATTTTTTAGGTTCATTTGTAAATTACAAAATGCTTGCATCCTCGTGAAACCCAATAAAGAATGTTCCTAATTTTTTTTTTTTACTACTACTCTATGTGAGAAGCTCTAAACTGCCATTGGCACATTCTACATTCATACTGGTTGTCATTTTAAGAGCATAAAGGGGTATTCGAGTTACATTAAGTTATCCCCTATCCACAGGATAGATGATAACTGTTAGATCAGAGTGTCCTACCGCTGGCACCCCCACCGATCACAAGAACGGGGCTCTGTATACCCTGCAGCCCCCTGAAATGAATGGAGCGGCTGTTCCGTGGCACGTGGCCGCTCCATTTCTATGGGAGTTCTGGAAATGGGCGAGTACAGAGCTTTGCTATCTCCAGAATTCCCATAGAAATTAATTAAGTGGCCGCACGTTTGCCCGAACTGCCGCTCAGTTCAATTCGAGGGGCTGCAGGGGATACAGAGCCCCTGTTCTTGTGATTGGTGGGGGTCCCAGAGGTAGGACCCTCTGATCGAATAGTTATCCCTTATCCTGAGAATAGAGGATAACTTAGTGTAACCAGAATACCGCTTTAAAAGGCAAATTTGTAAAAATATTAGATATTTGCTAAACCTGCATTAGGTCAACTGTTCTGGCTGATTGTCCGCCATTAGCGATATTATACCTTCATGGTGAAATCACTGGCCTTACAATGTTTCTGGATGTCAATATAAAATGTTGTTTCTCTAACAGTGGAAAGTGGAAATAAACTTGTTTAGAAATCCATGAACCTTACAGTATGAAATCTATACTACCGTATACAACAGAAGGTATCACTGACGTTATGCATGGTACCATATTCTTTTCCACATGGTGTAGAGTTGTGTGAACATTGTATGAAAACAGATGGAGAAAAGTATTTTTTCATGCTTTTTTCCCCCATAGTTGCAGCCTTGGTTTAGGAAGTGAAAAATGGTTCTCATGTTTCCTTACATCCTTATCCTTTCAGTCTCTATTGACTTCTATGGGGGGAAAAAAATCAATGTCCATATGGATCAGAAGAAGCATGCTACAAAATACCTCTTTTCCAAATATGACATAACAATGGAGGTAATGAGATTGTAATAGAATTGTAATAGGACAATTTGCACTTTATTATTAAAAATTAAGTTTTAGCATTTTATTTATTTCTTGTATTTAGACCTGTGGCGCTTTACAGTAATTGTAATTACTTACTGTCCCTAGTGGAGCCCTAGATTCTCCATCAGCATGGCTTTAGAGTGTGGGAGGAAACCGCAGTACCCGGAGGAAACCCAAGAAAACTCCATCCAGATATTGCTCATAGTCAGATATTGCCCATGTTCGGATTTGAACCAGTGCTAACCACATTAGCTCTTACTGGTAGGAAAGTGCCCCAAATATGTATATCACAGAAGTCGGTGAAGTAGCTATGGCAGAGATGCCCAACCTGCGAGACTTTAGCTGTTGCAAAACAACAACTCCCAACATGCCCTCATAGCTGTAGGCTGTCCAGGCATGCTGGGAGTTGTAGTTTTGCAACAGCTGGAGGTCCACAAGTTGGGCATCCCTGAGCTATGGCAAAGTAAGACCTCATTCACACATCCATTTCTGTGATTACAGTTGTGAGAAGATGATCAGCGGTTCATCTGTGAAGATGTCTGGGAAGAATTCGTGTTTGGTACATGTGACTGTTTTTTGCCCTTCATGTGTCATCGATATTCTACGGATACTTTTTTTTTCAGTAGGATGTAGTGTAATAGATTTTATTTTATGTTGTGTTTATTTGCAATATCCTGTAGTAGCCCACAATCCATTCACCCCAATCATCCTACCTTATGGAGATGTAAAATTGTTGAATATATTTGTGATATGTTGTAGTTCTCAAAGTGGGGACATGCGGTTCAAAGCCATGATAATATGACTATCCATATTATTACCTTGTTTTTTTTATACATGTTTATGCATCTTGAGGTGTCAATTAATATTCATAATGTACCCCTTGATCACATGATCGGAGCATTGGCGTGTTCTTGTAGGGTCACGCGGGATCTAGCCGTGGCTCCGCGAGATACAATGCGTAGTAGGATATGAGACGTCCCGCCCTATTGCATACAGGTGATGGAATGATCACATAGAAGGGGGAATTGTTTTCAGCTGAGTAGTGGGGATAAAGAGCTGGGGTATAGTTTAGATAGATATGCCCCTTTGAAAAAGCAAGGCGAAACGTACGTCAGGGAATTCTGGTCCCCCTCCCTGGATTGTAGGGTCAGTATGTTACTATACTATGTGGTTTTACCATGATGTGCGGTTGATATTTTGAGTTGCTTATGCCCTTGAATAGCATTTTGGTATATTAATTTAACCGGATTTCCAGCTTATATGCAAATAGAGATGGTATACTTTAACCATCGTTTGCGATTATATATCCTATACGAAGTTGGGCAATATGATATAATTCATGCTATACCTCTCTGGGAATTTAATCAATATTCGCTGACAGATGTATTAAGATAGGTGGTACATGCTGCCCGAATCCTAGGGGGAATATATTTTATAGCACTTGTCTACGTCGCTTTTATTATTATTCATTTTGTATACTATTTGGACTGATTATAATAAAGTAGATTTTTTATATTACATGTGTGGTTCATTGCTCTTGGTTGGTTAGGCTCAAAGATCAAAAATGGATAGCATCCATGTTGCATCTGTATTTTTCAAGGACCCGTAGACTATAACGTGTGTGAGGGATCTGTAATCACGAACAAAAAAAAAGGACATTCCTCACAGCGCCACCTTGGACCAAATGTGTGAATACTACACATATTAAGGTCAATGGGTATGTGTGCTATCTGTGGAGACTGTGGACAGCACACGTCCATGATTAATTGACATGTGAAAGACTTCAGTCTTTGTGTAAAAGATATAAAAAAAAAAAGTCTACACTTGGAGTGTGGAATAACCATGGAGCACCATGGCAAAACATGGCATGGGGCTCCCCTTTATTATGACCACTTCTGTCAGAAAGCTCAGTATTGTTCTACCTTAAAGGGATTTTCCAGGTGTTTTACACTGATAACCTATCCCCTGGATAGTTCATCAATATCTGAATGGTGAGGGTCCGAAACCCAATGAGCTGTTTTGAGAAAGCACTGCCACTCCTTTGAGCACCGTGGCCTTCTCACAGTTCACCAAGCGCAGCCCGGTACATTGTATAGTGGCTGTGCTTGGTATCATAGCTCAGCCCAATTCACTTCAATGGGGCTGAGCTGCATCTAGACCATGTGACCAATGAACATGACGTCACACGGCCTAGAGAGCTGAAAAGATGATAATTACTCTTACCGGTAATTGGATTTTCCTTTAGCCTCCACAACCGGACCACCTAAAGGGTACCCCGCATTCTTAGGGACAGGAAACAACTGTGAGATCAGCCAATAAAAGGCCCCCTCCCTTATACCTTCTCCAGTTAATAATCTAGGACTCAGAAGTAGATGCCACAATTTAATGATAACAAAAAAAAGATTTATCTGATATACGTATCTTTCCAAATTGCTGCAGTCCTTTTTCAAGAGGTGGGTAGATCTCTCATCAAAAGTTTTAAACAGAAAGTGGACCGCGCAGAAAGTGCTTCTATTTTCACACCAGAGGAAATAATTTTTGATCGATCTCCGACATCCAGCTCGCACTGCTTCCTTTCATATGTATCGATCTATACAAATTATAAAAGGAACCACATATAGTGAAGTATTGCCAGTTAGAACCTGCAGACCCTTTAGGATTGCACTCACCGTGCTCTCGCTTTAACACAGACGTATCAAAATGTTAAACACAGGTCACCGGCTCTCTTTCCTTCATCCTATGTGAAAATTACACTCCTTCCATAGTGAAGACCGTTACACACCATATAAAAGTCTTTTTTTATTCTACTTACAAACCAACAGGTAAAATCACAGCGATTTTTTAAAACAATCGCGTCTGCCCGACCCGGGTTTCGCTCCAAGCGGCTTCGTCAGGGGCGTCACTTCCTCTCACATTCACCTCGCCCTAAAATATCCCCTCACTTCCCTTCATTCATTAATTATCACCTGAAATCACAGTTGCTGCCCACATCTCTATGCAATCATTCACACCAATGCCGACACCCCTCAGTGTGGCGCTGTGTCTGTAGTAACAAATCTACCTCTGTGTTACAGGCATAATGTTAGGCTCGCATGCTCGCAACCGCATCTATAATAACAAAGCGGTGCGGATAACTAAGTGCCAGCTCTGCTACATCACGCGATGCACTGTGTCGGCGCTGTTAAGCCTGCAACACGGATAGCTTCGCACCGGAACTGCTACATCAGATGATGTGCAGAGTCGGCACTGCTACATCTGGCTGAACGCGAGCTGGATGTCGGAGATCGATCAAAAATGATTTCCTCTGGTGTGAAAATAGAAGCACTTTCTGCGCGGTCCACTTTCTGTTCTTATGTAACTTTCCATTTCACAATTTAATAATGTTTAAACATAACAGAACAAAAAAAAACTTGATCCCGTTACATAAAATCAACAGAAAATAACAATCTGTTATAGAGAATAATTGGGTGGGAAATCCTCGTGCCGTTATGGAGGCTAAAGGAAAATCCAATTACCGGTAAGAGTAATTATCATCTTTTTCCTACGCCTTCACAACGGCACCACCTGGTGGAATAACAGAGTAACAATCATTAACATAAATGCAAAAAGGCTTCCCAGGATTTCAGGTATATTTTCGAAGTCACCGGTTTTCTGCTCCACATATGAGTGTTGATGACTGCATCTGAAAGGCTCTTTCTTTTTAAGATGGCTCTCTCAACCTCCAGGCCGTCAGACAGAGCTGAAAAATTTTGGGATGTAGAACCGGACCCTGAGATAAGAGATCTGGCTGGAGAGGAAGAGTCCAGTAATCTTCTCCTGCTAAGTTCTTCAGTACAGGAAACCAAGCCCTCCTGGGCCAAAACGGTGTTATCAGGATGACTTGAGCTTTTTCTTCTATGATCTTGGTCATACCTTGGGATTTAGAGGGTATGGGAAGGCTTTAAGGAGACCCCTGGGCCAAGGAATCGATAGAGCATCTACCTGTAGAGGCTGATCCTGGAGGGACAGAGAATAGAACTTCTGCACCTTCTTGTTCTTCCTTGAAGCAAACAAGTCGTTCCTTGGAAGTCCCCATCTCGCACAAATTTGACTGAACACTACTGGATTCAGACTCCATTCCCCTTCTCTTAGCCTTTCCCTGCTCAGAAAATCTGCCACTAGTTGTTTTTTGCTATCATGGAGAGAGAACGACTTCTCGCCCCCCCCCCCCCCCCTGCTTGTTTAGATAAGCTACAGTGGTGGAATTCTACATGGTTTAAGCAGACTGAGGGAGCAAAGGCGTTTAGGGCTTGCCAAACCGCACTCAGTTCCCGCATGTTGGAAGATGCCTGCCATAAACCTTGTTTTGATTTTCCCATCTGATCCACCATGACAGAGAGAACTTTACTTCTGCTGGAACTTTTACTCTCTTGTTTAAAGACGTCTGGCCTGTAACAGGAAAGACTGAAGAACTTTTGAGTGGGCTTGCAACCACTTTACTGACGAAATGGTGGAAGTCATGAGGCCTAGAATCGTCGTGATTTCTCTGATTGAGGATATGCTTAACCGCTGAAACATTAGAATATTCTGGATCAAATCTTCCTGCCTTTATAAGGGAAGGAAAGAAGACATCGGATGAGGTTTAGCAGTACTTTTAAGAATATTCTCTTCTGCTCGGGAAGAAGACAAGATTTATGATCCAAGATCTGAAAGGATGTGTGATACTGCCTGAAGTTGAACACGCAGGTGATTCTCGGTCTGAGCTGAGATTAGGAAGTCATCTAAGTAAAGTAACAGTAAAATTCCTGCCAGATGGAAGAACTTTGCTACATCCGCTACAATCTTCGTAAAGATTCTGGGTGCTGAGCACAGACCGAAAGGCAGAACCAAAAATTGAAAATCATGTAATCTTCCCGGGAACCATACTGCTATTCTCAAATACTTTTAATAATCCATGTGAATTGGCACATGGTAATAGGAATCTGAAAGGTCTATCGTGACCATGAAGCAGTCTTTTGACAGGAGATTTGAAAGGACCTTACTGATTCCATTTTGAATTTCCTGTACACTATGTACCTGTATTAGTGCCCAGAAGGAACCGTTTGGTTTCTTAACAAGAAAGATTGAGCAGTAAAAGCCTTTCCCTTGTTCCTCTCGAAGGGACTCGTACTATGGCATTTTTCTGCAGAAGTAGAGTGATCTGCTGGTCCATTGCTTCCTAATTTTCTCTAAACATATCCTCCAGATATTAAACAATATAGAATGGAAGGACTCGTATATACTGGGAACATTGGACGTTAAGTCCCTGTATACAATAATTGAAAAGGAAAAAGGATGTGAAGCGACCAAATTCTTCTTAAGGGAGAAGGGAGAGATGACAGAAACACAGATTAACTTTTTAGAGGAATGTATCTGTTTTATACTGGACAAAAACTATTTTATGTACGACGATAAATTTTATCTACAGCGGTGGGGGACTGCTATGGGGACGAGGTTCGCACCGGGGTTCGCTAATCTGTACGTAGGATGGTGGGAGCATCTATACATTTACCACGGTGGCCGACCCGGGCGAACCTCGCCCTATGGCATCGTTTCATCGACGACATAGTTTTTATTTGGGAAGGGAGTGAGGATAGCCTGAAAGAATTTTTAATAGAATTAAATAAAAATGAGTTTTATTTGGAGTTCTCTTTAACATATAGCAAAACAGAAATAAATTTTTTAGATTTATCTATTTTTATTGAAAATGGCAAGATTTGCACAAAAACCTATACTAAACCGACGGATGCTAATAGTTTAATAGCAATAGACAGCTGCCACCTGCCCCAATGGCTGGAGAATGTGCCCAAGAGTCAATTTGTGAGACTGCGAAGAAACTGCACTAAAAAAGAACATTATGAAAGAGAAGCAGATAAGATGCAGTTGAAGTTTGAAAATAAGGGATACCAGCGGGAAAAATTAATAGAGTGCAGAAATCAGATAGGGCAAATGGATAGACAATGTTTCCTAATGGATAACCCTAAAACTAATAAAGTAGAACAGGAACTATGGACAATACCCCCCATAATTATGCCGTATAATAGCCAAGTGGGGAGCCTGAAGAAAATAATAGGCAAACATTGGGAAATCCTAAAAGAGGATAAAATATTAGGAGAACTAATCCCACAAAACCCCAAGTACATTTTTAAAAGGGCAAAAAATATAGGGAATACCATAGCTCCTACCAGCAAATATGTGAGCAAAGAGGAAGATAGAGTTAAACATAAGAGAAATATAAATAAAAATAGTGGAGATCCACTAAAAGGATTTTTTCCATGTAGGAAGTGCCAAGGGTGTAAAAAATCAAAAAAATCAAAAATAAAGTTATAACCACAATAACAAACACAGGGGGTACATACACACATGGCATTGAAGAACACATATCATGCAACAGCCAGGGGGTGATATATGCAATTATATGTCCCTGTCAAAAAATTTATATAGGGAGAACCAAGAGGCAAATGAAAAAAAGAATAAATGAACATATTTACAACATAGAAAGAAAATATGAGGGACATCCCTTATCACGCCACTACAATGACCTTCATGGCAGCAAATTTAACGGTTCAAGTATCTGTGGTTTAGAAATTATAAAAAGGCACAGAAGAGGGGGAGATTATATTAAGGCTATGTCAAGGGCAGAAACCAAATATATATTTAACATGGACACTCTGGCCCCAGCGGGTCTAAATATGGAGATAGAGGTGTTTGGTTTTGAATAAAATAGAACAAATTGGCAACCAAAGGGTTAAGGAGTGAAGGGTTAAATAGAGGCAATAGGCAGGGAGCACACTAGGTCTGACTTCCTGACGAAGGGTATCGCTAATACCCGAAACGCGTAGAAGCCCAGTGCCTGCGACTACCTGTAGCCGCAGTGGTGACGTCACCTGTGCCCTGTACGTACGTGCGTGCGTGCAAACTGAGGATCGCGCCACCGGCCAGGGCGCGACCCAGACACGCCGACTAGAGAGACCGTGCTCCTGCTACCGCTGTCGCCGACCGCACAACAAGCCCACTCCCACACCCTGCAGGTACCAGGAACCAAGGAGGAAAGTAGCCCGTACCGACCAGCTATCGGTGAGTGCATTGCCACATAGACATGTGGTAACCAGCGGTACAACACTATACTTCAGTGGCTTATAACGGACGGGATTAAATTATATCCTATCCACTGTTAGAGCGCGGCATTACAGTATATCTGAGTAATTTTAAATTTTCTAGATACCTGTCTGGAGGGACTATAATCTAAATAATTCTAAACGGTACCCCACGGTTATGGTTGAGAGCACCCAAGGAGAGGCACGGATTCTTTCCTAGGCTGGACCAAAATGCTTCAGCCTTCCCCCCACCGGACTTTTCGCGTCATTGGGAGGAAGGACGGGCGGATTTGTCAAGGTTGAATAGGAAAATAAAACAGAAAAAATTGTGCGTGTTTCTGGATAAACTCTAAGCAGCAGTCCCAAATCATAGGGGTAGGTCTAACCCCTCAATTTCAACAGTAATATCAACAAGTTCTGGGTCTGCGCTAAGGGGTAAGTACGGCAATAATGTGTATAACCAGGCTATGTCTCCACGTGATAGTTGTCCTTCGCATGCGGCGTCTCCCCGGAGTCTTTATACCGACCAGCATTCAGGCTTTACTTTCTTTGAAAAGGAAAGAAATATAGTGCAGTACCACTGGGGTATCATATAATCTGCTTTTATTGCACTTACTTGATACAGACTTGTCATAAAACATATAATTCGTATGCCCAAGGGACAACTATCACGTGGAGACATAGCCTGGTTATACACTTTATTGCCGTAGTTGCGCCTTAGCGCAGACCCAGAACTTATAGATAATAGGGTTGAATAGGAAACCTCTATTTTCCCTTTAGATAACTGCCAGGAAGAATTGGGTTCTTTTTTTCTTCTGCTCAAATCTAGCACGTTTCGGGGGCGAAAGAAGCGTCTTTGGTGAAAGAATTTTAACTTTGTGGGGAACCAGTTTTTCCGGTAAGAGGCTTTTTCTAAGGTGTCGTCTAAGGCACTACCAAACACACGATCGCCATCAAATGGTAGAGAACACAATCTATTTTTAGACATTGCATTCCCTTACCATGATCTCAACCAAATCGCCCTGCAGGAAGCGTTGGATTATGCTGCCGTTTTTGCTGATAGCTTTACAATGTCTGCAGAGGCGTCTGCCAGAAAATTAGAGGCCCGTTTAAGCATAGGGATGGAAGCAAGGGTACCCTCCCTGGGAGTACCAGACTCAATGTGCTCCTTGAGTTGGCCCAACCACAACCATAGAGTTCTTGCTGTGTAGGTGGCTGATATTCCAGGTCTTAAAGTGGCCGTAGATGACTACCAGGTCTTTTTACGGAGGGACTCACATTTTTTATCCATCGGGTCCTTCAGCAGCACGAGATCCTTAAATGGCAGAGAGGATTTCTTGAAAATCCTTGCTACCGGAGCATCAACTTTAGGAAGTTTGTCCCAAGAACTGGAATCTTCTTCAGCAAAAGGGTACTTCTTCTTAGATGCTGATTGCCTCTTTTCCAGATCCCTCCACTCATTTTGTATAAGCGTTTTAATATTACTGTGAACAGGAAAAACTTGTTTCTTCCTGTCCGCAAGCCCCAAAAATATTTGGTCTTGGAAAGAGAGAGGCTCTTTGTGTTCCTCCAAATTTATCGTAGGTCTGATAGTTTTTAACAGATATTCAGAATCATCAATGGATGTCAGAGTCCATGTCAGAAGAAACTTCGCCTTCATCAAAATCAGAAGCCTGCTCCTCCAGAATAAAGGTTTTAGAAGTGGAGGCTTTAGGCTACTTTCACTCTAGCATTTAAGTTTTGTCCCCATTCATTGTCAATGGGGACAAAACTGAACTGAACAGAACGGAATGCTCCAAAATGCATTTCGTTCCATTTAGTTGCGTTCCCATACCGGAGAGCAAACCACAACATGTTGTAGCTTGCTTTCCAACCTGGTATGTGGAGCAAGACTGATTCGGCCTGACCCCCACTGCAAGTCAATGGGGACGGATCCGTTTTCTCTGCCACAATAGAAAACAGATCTGTCCCCGATTGACTTTCAATGGAGTTTATGACGGATCTGTCTTGGCAATGTTAAAGATAATAAAACCGGAACCGTTCATAACAGATGCAGATCGTTGTATTACCAGTAACGGAAAAGCGTTTTTTGCTGAACCCTGTGTGAAAGTCGCCTTAGGAGGGACGGCAGAAAGTTTTGCTTCAACTGCCGCACCGACTTCCTCTTTAATCAGGGCTCTTAAGCTCTCTACCAGGGAAGGAGTTTCTTCAGAGACCACTCTGTTAATACATCTTGGACACAGATTTTTTGGAAGAAACTGAGAGCCCCTTTTTACATAAGGAACATTTCTTGTTCTTGGACGGTTTCCCTTTAATGCTCTCTGTCCCCTAGGAAGACAGAAGCATGTAGGGAGCTAATCGAAATAAAATACAGCCATAACAGAGAGCCGTCACCCAGGAAGAAAGGAACCAAACCACCTGTGCACAGAAGGGAGGAAGGGTAAAGGAGATAAAAATCATCCTCAGGGAGGAGGCTAACCGGGCTGGAGGTGTCAGTGACCTTGCGTGTGGGTTTGCTGTCCGCCTGTTAGGACATACCGCCCATAGGAAGGTAGGCTATGTCCACCATAGAAGGGACAAACACATGTGCCCCAGAGTTCTCTCCTCTTATTTTCACTTCCAAGATCGGCGTGATGATGTCAGCGCCACGATGCCTGCGTCATGATGGCATCATGCCGCGACGCTCTGGAGACTGCAGGAGTGTTCTCTGGCCCATGGGAACGCCCCAACAACTGCACCATACGGTTCCACACCTGGGAACAAGGAACAAAGCCCGGGGTAGCCAGCACATGCCGGACTAACACCGAGAGAAGGGAAGAGCGGTCCGCCTTGCTCCGCGACCCCTCCTTCTGCAGCAGCCCTCTGGACGAACCTGGAGAACAAACCCAAAGGCCCTGCTCTCCAAAGCTGATTCACAACCTGCCTTCAAAGGGACAAAAAACTGGAGAAGGTAAGAAGGAAGGGGCCTTTTATTGGCTGATCCCACAGTTGTTTCCTAAGAGGGCGGGGTACCCTCCAGGTGTTGCCATTGTGGAGTCGTAGGTAAAAACAGCTGTGGCGCTACTGTGAGCGCAGCTGCCTTCTCAAACAGCTGATCGGCTGGGGGCCTGGGCGTTAGCCCCCCACCAATCAGATACTAATGACCTGTCCAGAGGAAAACTCATGGAAACCCCATAGAAGCACAGGAATAATGCAAGTGATGTCACAGCACAGGCAAATGATGTTACCATAAAGGAATAAGGCACACAGTGATGTCACAGGGATAGTGAACACAGTGGTATCACAATATAGAGAAATTCTATGCACTGATGATACAACGCAGCAATAATATAATGATGTTGCGGTACACCCATAGAGCGCACCACATTGCACAGCAATAACACAAAAAATGTCTCTATGTACCTGTTTCCTCACAGCATAGTCAAAAAGCATATAATGATGAAGGTATAACGCACATATCATAGAGAAGAGATCATGCACACAGCCGGGGTAACAGTGCTCTGCAGTAAAGCTTAGAATGGGGTCACATTCAATTTTTAATGACTCTTTACATACGCTACATTACCAACTGCACCATATGTTTGAGCGGATATGGGCCACCTTAACTGCTTCAGGACCGCCGTACGCAGGATTGCGTCCTGCGGGCGGTCCTGCTCTTCTGTTCGGACGCGCCGGGGCGTCATCTCGCGAGACGCGAGAGTTCCTGTGAACGCGCGCGCGTGCACAGCGTCGCGCGTCTCGAGAGTTGGACTACAGCCTGCCAGCGATGATCAATCGCTGGCAGGCTGTAGATGCGATATAAATCGCATCAAACAGCTATATCAGACGCTGTTTTATGAACAGCGTCTGATATAGCTGCTACCTGGTCCTCTGGTGGTCCCATTTTCTGGGATCGACCACCAGAGGACCAGGTAACACAGTAAAAGTTGCACCAAACACTACACTAACCCCCCACCCCCTCACCTATTAACCCCTTGATCACCCCATCTAGACCCCTGATCACCCCCTGTCATTGATCACACCCTTGTAAGGCTCCATTCAGACGTCCATATGTGTTTTGCGGATCCGTGGATTCACGGATCCGTGGATTCACGTGGATTCACGGATCCGCGGATCCTCAAAACACGGACACCGGCAATGTGCTTTCCGCATTTTGCAGATCCGCACATTGCCAGAACTATATAGAAAATGCTTTTTCTTGTCCGCAATTGTGGACAAGAATAGGACATGTTCTATATTTTTGCGAACGGAAGTGCAGACCCGAGCGCGGATCCGTAATTCGGATCCGAGCGGGACAAAGTCTGTCCCCATAGAAATGAATGGGTCCACAATTCTGTTCCGCAAACAGAATTGCGGACGTGTGAATGGGGCATAAGGGTCCCTTATCACCGCCAGTTAGCTAGCTACTTGTTAGGTAGCTAGCGCCCAGCCCACCGCACCGCAGTCACTGATTTTGGCAGAGATTTTTTCATCCACATTGACCGATGCGAATGAAAAATCTGTGCCATTCATTTTTTTTTTTCAGCGCAGAGGCTGAACGGAAAAAAATCTCATTACCCGTATGCTCAATATACGGAGAATCGCAGAAACTCTAATGCTGGCCATACGTGTAATGATTGCGGAGACCCTCAAATGCCAGGGCAGTACAAAAACCCCACATGTGACCCCATTTTAGAAAGAAGACACCCCAAGGTATTCCGTGAGCGGTATGGCGAGTTCATGGAAAATTTTATTTTTGTCACAAGTTAGTGGAATATGAGACTGTAAAAAAACAAAAAAACAATTTCCGCTAACTTGTGCCAAATTTTTTTTTCTGTGAACTCGCCATACCCCTCACATAATACCTTGGGGTGTCTTCTTTCCACAATGGGGTCACATGTGGGGTATTTATACTGCCCTGGCATTTTAGGGTGCTAAAGCGTGAGAATCCAAATGCGTAAAATGGCCTGTGAAATCCTAAAGGTAATCATTGGTTTTAGGGCCCTTTGCATCTTGGCTGCAAAAAGTGTCACTCATGTGGTATCGCCGTACTCAGGAGAAGTAGGGCAATGTGTTTGGGGTGTATTTTACATATACCCATACTGTGTGTGAGAAATATCGCTGTAAACGACAACTTCTTACATTTTTTATTCAAAGTTGTCAATATACAGAGATATTTCTCTCACCCAGCATGGGTATATGTAAAAATACACCCTAAAACACATCGCCCTACTTCTCCTGAGTACGGCGATGCCACATGTGTGACACTTTTGCAGCCAAGATGCCAAAGGGCCCAAATTCCAACGAGTACCTTTTAGGAGGGTATTTTTACGCATTTTTCTTCTCACGCTTTAGGGCCCCTAAAATGCCAGGGCAGTATAAATACCCCATATGTGACCCCATTTTGGAAAGAAAACACCCCAAGGTATTCGCTGAGGGGCATAATGAGTTCATGAAAAATTAAACTTTTGTCAAAAGTTAGCGGAAGGGAGACTTTGTGAGAAAAACAATAAAAATCAATTTCCACTAACTTGTGCCAAAAAAAAATATTCTATGAACTCGCCATGCCCCTCATGGAATACCTTGGGGTGTCTTCTTTCCAAAATGGGGTCACATGTGGGTATTTATACTGCCCTGGCATTTTAGGGGCCCTAAAGCGTGAGAAGAAAATGCGTAAAAATGCCCTCTAAAAGTACTCATTGGTTTTAGGGCTCCTTGCGCATCTTGGCTGCAAAAGTGTCACACATGTGGTATCGCCGTACTCAGGAGAAGTAGGGCGATGTGTTTTGGGTGTATTTTACATATACCCATGCTGGGTGAGAGAAATATCTCTGTATATTGACAACTTTGAATAAAAAATGTAAAAGTTGTCGTTTACAGCGATATTTCTCACACGCAGCATGGGTATATGTAAAAATACACCCCAAACACATTGCCCTACTTCTCCTGAGTACGGCGATACCACATGAGTGACACTTTTTGCAGCCAAGATGCGCAAAGGGCCCTAAAACCAATGAGTACCTTTAGGATTTCACAGGCCATTTTTATGCATTTGGATTCTCACACTTTAGGGGCCCCTAAAATGCCAGGTGAGTATAAATACCCCACATGTGACCCCATTTTGGAAAGAAGACACCTCAAGGTATTCCGTGAGGGCATGGTGAGTCCACAGAATTTTTATTTTTGGCACAAGTCAGCGGAAATTTTTTTTTTTAATTTTGTTTTTTACAAAGTCTCATATTCCACTAACTTGTGACAAAAAATAAAATTTTACATGAACTCACCATACCCCTCACAGAATACCTTGGGGTGTCTTCTTTCCAAATTGGGGTCACATGTGGGGTATTTATACTGTCCTGGCATTTTAGGGGCCCCTAAAGGGTGAGAAGAAGTCTGGAATCCAAATGCGTAAAAATGCCCTGTGAAATCCTAAAGGTACTCATTGGTTTTAGGGCCTTTAGCACTCAGGCTGCAAAAAGTGGCACACATGTGGTATCGCCGTACTCAGGAGAGTAGGGCAATGTGTTTGGGGTGTATTTTATATATACCCATACTTTGTGTGAAAAATATCTCTGTAAATGACAACTTTTAAAAAATTTTATACAAAGTTGACAATTTACAGAGATATTTCTCTCACCCAACATGGGTATATGTAAAAATACACCCCAAAACACATTGCCCTACTTCTCCTGAGTACGGCGATACCACATAAGTGCCGCTTTTTTGCAGCCTGGGTGCGCAAAGGGGCCCAAATTCCAACGAGTACCTTTAGGTTTTACATGGCGGCTCACAATTTAGCCCCGGCCAAAATGCCAGAACAGTAAACACACCCCACAAATGACTCCATTTCGGAAAGTAGACACCCCAAGGTATTCACTGAGGGGCATAGTGAGTCCGTCTGAGATTTTTATTTTATTTTTGCTAGAAGTTATCAGAAATTGAAACTTTTTTTTTTTTTTTTTTCTCAGAAAGTGTCATTTTCCGCTAACTTGTGAAAAAAAATGAAATGATACATGAACTCACCAAGCCCCTCCGCGAATACTTTGGGGTGTCTTCTTTCTAAAATGGTGTCATTTGGGGGGTATTCATACTATCCTGACATTCTAGCACCTGAAGAAACATGACAGGTGCTCAGAAAGTCAGAGCTGCTTCAAAATGCGGAAATTCACTTTTTTGCACCATAGTTTGTAAAAGCTATAACTTTTACCCAAACCAATAAATATACACTTATTGGATTTTTTTATCAAAGACATGTAGAACAATAAATTTAGAGAAAAATTTATATAGAAATGTAGTTTTTTTTGAAAAATTTTACAACAGAAAGTGAAAAATGTCTTTTTTTTGCAAAAATTTCGGTAATTTTTGATTAATAGCAAAAAAAGTAAAAATGTCAGCAGCAATGAAATACCACCAAATGAAAGCTCTATTAGTGAGAAGAAAAGGAGGTAAAATTCATTTGGGTGGTAAGTTGCATGACGGAGCAATAAACGGTGAAATTAGTGTAGTGCGGAATTGTAAAAAGTGGCCTGGTCATTAAGGGTGTTTAAGCTAGGGGGGCTGAAGTGGTTAATTGCTGGGCCCTGTAGCAGCTGCCATGCCTGCTACCCTGGAAGTTACGCCCAAGGTGGAAATGTAGTTTGGATGCAATTACTTTATGTTCCCATAAATATGTGTACACTGAATGTAACCAGGAAATATCCCAGCACAGAGGTTCCAAGAAAGGAATAATTCATGTGGATATAGGTGCTATGAAGCAAATTATAATATGCATACTTTACACTTGGTGCTCATCTATGTGTGAAACAGCTGCTGCCAACAAATTCTTCTTCAGCCCCGAAACTCAGGCACCAACATATATGATATTGTTAGTGCCTGGGGCATGATTTTCTCTATTAGGCATCTTTAGTGCAAAGAGGTGTCTCCCAAGGAAGAGATCCATCTTGCTAGCGCCACCCCTATTAAAATCCCATTTTCTAATAAGCCTTGAGATTTCACAGTCAATAAAGCCAGGCTAGATATCCATCCATAGACAGCTCTTTCAGGGACCCATTGAAATGAACGGTTTCGTATAAGGAAAATAAGCAAAAAAATGAAACGGAGACCGAAAGAAAATACGTTCGTGTGCATGAGGCCTTACAGTGACGGCACTATGTGGTCATAAACTATTGTATGGGCACACTGCAGGGTTCAGAAGAAAATGAGCACCGTGTGCATTTGAGGTCTAGTTGTGTTTTTTAGAACACTGGCCAACAAGTGCAGAGGCTCTGTGGTGAAATAAAACAAAAAGGAAACCCCCGAAAAGTGACACTGTTTTAAAAACCACGTCCCTCAGAGGATTTACCAAGGGGTGCAATGAGTATTTATAATACCCCACAAGTGTTTTGCAAAAATAAATGCACAGCAGGTGGTGCCGAGTGAAAATTACAATATGTGTATGCCACATGTGAAAAGCCATCTCTTTATAATGTGTTTTGCCAATCTGCAAAAAATACGGGATAACGTCGATGTGCTTTCCGTATTTTGTGGAACAAAACAGCCGGCCCCTAATAGAACAGTCCTATCCTTGTCCGTAATGCGGACAATAATGGGACATGTTTGATTATTTTGCGGCACGGACATACGGACACAGAATGCAGACAGAGTAACTTCAGGGTTTTTCTGAGGACCCTTTGAAATGAATGGTTCCGCATATGGTCAGCAAAAAAAACAACAACAAAAAACGGAACGGACATGGAAAGAAAAATACGTTCACGTGCATGAGCCCTAATGCTGTGGGATCCTGCCAGAGGAGTGGAGTTCAGGACTGCACCTGTCAATGAAACATGCTGCAAGTTTATTACATTCAACTTGATTGTGTGTGTTTGGCCTAAGGCCCTACACGTGGTAATCTACGGGGTTAATCCACCAGCATTGGAGTTCTCAGCTGGCGGATACAGCAGTGGCATGTCAGTAATGGCTAGGCCCGTCCCTGATTGAGTGAGCACAGCTCGTGTGCCCGACCGATCAGTGTGCCACACATGTCGGGAAGGCGTTAAATACATTTTTTATGGATGCCAGACAACCCCTTTAATATCATGCACTGAATTCACTGGACAATGGGCAGCAAGTTAAAGAACTGATAGACGGGAGAGGCAAAGCGGGAACAAGGGCAGCAGAGTTAAGGATAGATTGGAAGTTGTTGCATAAGGCTCGTTTCACATTTATATTTGCCGATCCGGCAGGTCGGGAGCAGCCCTGTGTATCCAGCATTGCCGGAAGCTACCAGAATGCCATACAGCCCCAGGGTCCGGCGGTGATCTGGCAAATATGCCGAGTATCGTCTGGACAAATACCGCTGCACTCAGTGGTTTTTATATGGCCGATTCCCAGCATTCTATGCCGGAACAGCCTGCCAGCAGTGTGAGACAGGCTTTAGTCATGGTGTCATTTTTTACTTCTGGACCACGGGTTAGCAGATTCCGGCACTCCAGCTGTTGTGAAACTACAACTCCCAGCATGCTCCATTCACCCCTATCGAAGTTCTGAGGACAGCCAAGCAAAGTAGCAAGCAGGAAGTTTTACAAAAGCTGGAGTGCCTGAGTTTACTGACCAACACTGCAGAATAACAGGTTGAACTAGAAGGAATCTGTCACCTA
The DNA here is from genome assembly GCA_033119425.1 of Bufotes viridis. NCBI lineage: Eukaryota > Metazoa > Chordata > Amphibia > Anura > Bufonidae > Bufotes > Bufotes viridis. The sequence goes on along the minus strand of CM065592.1, from coordinate 99,796,483 downwards.
CCCGGAGCACAATTAGGTGCAGCACTAAATGAACATTACTGGCCAGCTGAGTCAGGGTCACAAATTTTCATTTCCCACGTTTGTGCACCCACAAAGCCCCGCTGTAATGCACTGAGAGCTCTAATGGAGACGACCGACTGAACACGAGCTCAGAAGTCCTTTAAATATATTACAGCAGCGCACTGCCGGGGAACATGACGTATGACCATAAATGAAGTACTGCTCCTGAGGCTGGGGCTGCACTGTGACATGTCACGCGACAAAACCCATTCGTGCCACTTGTCTGCACCACTGTGAACTGTCACAGGCAACATGCTCTGGGGTCTACGATAGCAAAGTCTCCTGACTAAGGCCTCATGCAAGCGGCCGTTGCCGCATTGCGGTCCGCAAACAGCGGGTGTGTAATATGCGGGCACCAGCCGTGTGCTCCCCAAATCACGGATGCGGACCCATTCACTTGAGTTGGTCCGCAATCCGGAGCTGCGGTGCAGAACGGAGGCACGGAACCCCACGGAAGCACTACGGAGAGCTTCCACGGTGTTTCTTTCTGTGCCTCCGCACTGCAAAAAATAGAACATGTTCAACTTGAATGGGTCTCGATCCGTCCCGGCCGCCGCACAGACGTTGAGCGTGCATGAGGCCTAAGGCTTCTTTCACATTTGCGTTTGTCAATGCTGAGCACAGCCTGACAGATCCCGCATTGAGAGACACAACCGGAGCGCCGTCCAGCCCCATTAACTATAATGGGGTCCGGCAGTGATCCAGCTAACATGTTGAGAATCGGCTGGACAAATACCGCTGCACGCAGCGTTTTTTGTCCCGCCGACTCCCGGCTGTGTGAACCAAGCCTAAAATTCCCCACAGAGATAGATCTTCTGTGGTTATCGTGCCAGACTCACCGTGACACCACTGACCACCATGAGATGCAATGTCTCCAGGTAGCCCAAGCCTAACGGCGCTCCAGGGAGCGGAGGTTCCCTTTAACCTCCTCCGCAAGGTGAGACAAGTTGCACAACAGCCAGAAATGCTCAGTAGTAATCGACGTCCTCCCTGAACCTGTCTATGGGAGCAGACATTACCCAGTGTAACCAGTCATCGGCACCTGTCCCAGTGCTCTGTAGTAACTGGTTTATCAGTATGACTATGGCACTGGGCCAGAACAGAAACACCAATCACTGGAGGTGCAGCAATTCCCAATGCATGACTGTCCCCCCCATCCTAGGTAACCCCACTGATGGCCTGTCTGTGTAACACAATGGTATGAAGTGTGCATGGGGCAGCCATTCTCTGCTCTGGCTCCTCACAGTGCATACGCACAGGAGCTGTCTTCTCCAGAGACGCACAGCACATAGGACGCACGACCTGTGAACCTCCAACACCGCGACTAAACTGCCGCTCAGCCTGGCCACGCCCAGTGCTTGGCAATGCATGCTGGGATCTGTAGTCACTAAATCCCTGTGACTCGTATAACGAGCATTCCTCACACATCTATCCCTGCGGGAGCCAAGTCACGTGGGAGGCAGCTGCGCCGCGACGTCACTTCCGCTGCAGCTCCCGGCCAATCAGCTTGTGTTTATGTCGGCCTGCTGAATATTCATGAGGCAGAGAGGGAGCAGGCGGTAGAGGGGAGCGGTGAATGCAGGGGACGGTGATCCGGACAGGACCCTGGGAGGCAGGCTCTGTGTGTGAGGTCAGGACAGAGGGCTCGCTACAGCCTGTGTAGGCGCCATTCAGCTTTATATACACTGAGCGGTCTGCTGGTGCGGAGCCTGCAGCCTCCAGAGCTGAGCGGTGCAGTGGCTGCTGTTTGGTGGCATGCCAGCGGGCCTACACCTCCGGGTTGTGGGCTGACTGCTGCCTCCTGCACTGACTTACGGGACATTGCTTCCATCCGCGGTCACCAGAGAGCGGGCAGAAGACTCCCAGCGACTCCCCCGGGACCCTGCTCCCTCCTTCTGTCTGCAGGGGAGAAGAATGAGAGAGAATGAGCCAGAGAGACACCCTGGTGCATCTGTTTGCTGGAGGGTAGGTACCTGCTTGTCACTTACCTTGACAGGTGGCGCACATGACATAAAGGTGACATGTATTTGTGCAGATGTCTGTGGTACTCACCGCTCCGGAGGTCTTCCAGCTTCTCCTCAGTCATCCGCCAGGTTCAGCTTTTTCACTAAGGCCTTTCACACAAACTTGTCCGAATCCTGTCACTGAAAAGCCGACAGTCTCCCCTCAGCTTTGCTTCCGAGTCTTGCACTAATCCGTTAACTTCTTGCTTTTTTTTCCGTGTTTTTCACGCACCTGAAGGTTAAGCCTCCACCTCCGTATCTTTCATCCGTGTGCTATCATTTGTGCGGTTAACGCCTTGACCCAATCGTTTCTGTGGTGCCATGCACACATCCGTTTTTTGGATTTTCCGCAGGCGCCGTGCTTCCATTGTTGTTCTTGCAGACGAGAATAGTCGTTTCTATTGATGGGAGTGCGGAACGTGCTGCACCCGGACGGTGTCTGTACCTTGCCGATCTGTTGGTTTTCGGACCCGGCCGTGTGCACAAACCTCCTAGAAAGCGTTAGTACAGAGCAGGCGGTCCGCGCGCTGTCCCCTCAAATTGACGGCCTATAAAGGGGGAGAGTTAGTTATTATAGATTTCAATGACTCTTAGTATGGCGAGGTTTTACCGCTATCGATGTTTATGGATGAATATCCCCATCATCCGTAAGTATTAGAGTAGTCGGCTGATTGTGTATTTCTGTTTTACATTTAGTTGCTCTTCTCTTTGTTTGTAGTAGGCATTCGCCCCATGAGCTAGCAACACTTGTTGGTATCTAGGTCCGTAACGAACGTGGCAGTAGTGCAGCGCTGGTCTCTTCCCGCAGTAGACTGTTGGGGGTCTGCAGGTTAACTCTGGTACAGAGGGCCACAGCTGCTCTGGAGCTTTGAGCCACAGGTATGCAACGACCGGTGTCCTACATGAGTCCTGTAAGGACTGAGCCCGTCATGTTGGAGCAGGTAACAGAACACGTACAGGGCTGATGTATACAGTCCGTTCTTCAAGCTTGTGAGAAGGACCAGAGCTCTGACTGGTACCAGGTGGTGGTTGCAGCCCTTACCGCCCTTGGGCCGATCCCCATTATCGCTACGGGCTTCTATCTAGTACATCATGGGAGCGCTTTACTAAAACTGGTGCGGGGGTAAGCGTAGTCCCCAATCAGATCCTAGCTCTCATGTTTAAGGCTACTTTCACACTAGCGATTATTTTTTTTTTTTTTCCCAGCATTGAGTTCCGTCGCCGTGGCTCAATACCGGAAAAAAATGCATTCTGAATGGAGAGAAATTCGTTCAGGATGTCTTCAGTTCAGTCACTGTACGGCGTTTTGGACAGAGAGAATACCGCAGCATGCTGCGGTTTTATCTCCGTCCAAAATGCCAGAACACTTGCCGTAATGCTGGATCCCATAGGGATGTATTACTATTAATGCCGGATACGGCATTAAAAATACCGCATTGCCGGATCCGTTCTCCCGGTCTGCGCATGCGCAGACCTTTAAATATGTGAAAAAAAATACATAACGCATCCGTTTCTCTAGATTACAAACGGAGAGACGGATCCGTTCTTGCAATGCATTTGTGAGATGGATCCGGCGACGGAACTGCTTGCCGGATTCCTCTGCCACAAGTGTGAAAGTAACCAAGAGATTCTTTAGGAAATGAAATTACTGGTTGCCATGGGTAACTTCTAAGGTTCCTGTGCCCCGCTTTTAGTAAAGTGACGCTCCACCTTTCTACATTAGGGGACATGGACAGTATTGGGTACGTAGTGACTTGCACTGAAGTGCCCTCTGTTGTCCTGGAGAATTGGATTAGTCGGCAGCAGCGTAGCGAGGGTATTGGCGGCCGTACAGCAGCACGAGGGCAGTGCCCTGTCAAGTGTTGTAATAGCGCTGAATCAAACCACATTGTTACAGAATACTGCTCAGTGTGTGCCAGGATTTGTCCTGCAGATACGTCTCCGAACACAAGGCCTGGCATGTTCTGCTTCGCTGCTTAGGACTTCAGGACTGATCGTAAGAACTTGTAGATCTGATTCCAGTTAAAATCTCCAGTACAGAGAAGGTCCTAGAAGTCTTCCTCTTCGTGAAGCTGTAACGTATTCTTTTCAGCTGTTTCTTTATGAATCGGTGAATGGGAAATCTCCTTGTTATGTGGCCATACATAGCTGGAGAGGACAGGCGATTCAGGGCTCTAAGAAGGCTGACAACATATGCAGGAGCTTTTCTGGTGGACTGTCGGTTGTCATCCAGATTTCCCTAAAACCGATGAATTTAAAGTCTGTTTCATTTTAGTATCCGTATTACTACCGCTATACTGAACTTTGAAAACCACATGAGGTCCCCGTATTATGACGTAACACGGACATTAGACTTTGACCACCTAAAACTGGCCTAAGGAATGGCGAGACGGGATATTAACTTAAAAGGGTTTTCCATGATTTTGATTCTGATGACCTATCCTCGGGAAAAGTTATGATTATCTGATCGGTGGGGTTCCAACACCCGGGACCCCCGCCAATCAGATGTTTGAGATGGTACCGGCCCTCCTGTGAGCTTACCAAGCACAGCTCCATACATTGTGTAGCGGTTGTGCTTGGTATCACAGCACAGTCTCATTCACTTCTATGGAGCTGAGCGCAACAAAACATAGCCGCTATACAATGTACAGCGCTGTGCTTGGTATGCACGGAAAAGGCCTCGACACTCACAGGAGCATCGGTGCCTTCTCAAAACAGCTGATCAGCGGGAGTCTTGTGTGTCGGACCCCCACCCATCAGATACTGATGACCTATCCTGAGAATAGGTCATCAGTATAAAATCCTCGGAAAACCGCTTTAACAGAAGAGCATTAATTAAAGGGGTTGTCGTACTCCCCTTACCGATTCCAACTCTCGTTACCGCGTTGCTTTATCTCTTGCCGATTTCTGCACCTCGCCCTCCTGACACGCAGGACATGGCCCCTCGTGTCGAGAGGGATCAGGAAGTAGAGACCTATGACTAGAAGTCAATATTAATATTATTATAATTATAAAAAGTTTAAGGACTTCAACAAGGGCAGCACTGTAGTCGCACGCACCCGTCACTACAGTGTTGACGGTGCTACACAGACCAACTGATCAGCAGGGTGTCAGACCCCCACCCATCACCTAGTGATCGCCTGTCCTCAGTACAATAGAAACCGTATCAAGTATGGTAATGCATGAATGGAACACCCGCCCCTGGCTCCATATCTCTAGTTTCTGGCTCTGTGCGCCCACAAGTCCTCCTATACCATGAGGTTTATGGGCGCACAGGGTACGTGCACAAATAGGCGCTGAGGACCTGCCGCCCTGGATTTGTATGACTGATTGGCAGCGTCGTACATTACCAGCAATGTTACTGAGCTTTTAGCAATATGTCAATTTTTACTGCGAATTTTCAGCGTGGATTTCAAAGTATATACTGGAAATGTTTAGTGTAATTCTCCCTTAAAGTGTACCTAAAAGTATAAATGACGTTTATTGAAACCTACTGGAAATGTGATGACATTTATTTTTCTAATGTGCTTTATTTTTCAGGTGCCTGAACCATTGTGCTGTAGAAGCCATACTCCTGTGCGGCCGCACTGAGCCATGCATTGCTGCTCCTGCCTGTACCCGCTAAAGCCTGACCTAGCGGGCACAGGCAAGGGAGCAACGTGCGCTGCATCTCCTGTTGTGCGCTCGCTCTGCTAAAACCCTCAGCGGCGCGGAGTTTGAGCTCCATAGCACATCGCTCCTGAGCCTGACGTGGCCCATCTGTGCCACGCTTTAGTGGAGCCGGCCTTTACAGCGCCCAGTGTGGCGACAGGGGAGTAGGTACAGCAGTGTATGCGAGTACGGATTCTAAAGCACTATAGACACCTGACGTTCAGGCACCTGCTTCACTAGGCATATTAGAAAAAATGAATGTAATCACATTTACAGTAGGTTTTAATACAGTTTATAGGTTTAGGTACACTTCAGATGTAGACAATATCTCTCAGAGGACTCTCTGTGATGTGGGAGCGCTAGCTCTATGGCTTCTGGAGGACTATTATTCCACAAGGCGAACACGACTGAGGTAAGATGTTGGAGTGTCGAGATTTATATCTGGAGTTGTTCTTTGTCATGGCAGAACCAACCCTTATAGAAACGATTCTCTTCTACCAGACGTAATTGTTATACAATGCATTTGGATAGTCTTCACACTAGGCCTGCACAATATATCGCGAAAGCAATCGTAATCGCAATTAATCGCCATATCGCAATCTGCTGACCCAAAAATGCTGCAATTATATTACCGTATTTTTCGCTTTATAAGACACACTTTTTCCCCCCCAAAAGTGGGGGGGAATGGCAGTGCGTCTTATAAAGCGATGGTTGACTTTCTACGTGACACTGTATCTCCGGCCGCTATGCTGCACAGCACGGCCAGCGATACATCAGTTACAGTGCGGGGAGGGAGGAGGGGCTGGTGGAAAGTCGTTATTTTAATGAACACATGTTCTTATATCTATTTATTTTTATCTGTTCTGTGCAGCGCCATTAAGAAAATGGCAAGTTTTGTATCTTGTACTTTTGCAGTAACGCAAATATGTATTTTATTTTGAAAAACACTGAGCATTTCAGTTCTTGAGTTCAGCATAACTACATTTCACATTATCAGTCATCTGTGGGTGCTTTTACCTTGAAAAGCAAGCAGATAGACCTCTAGCACAATTCCCTTAAAATATTGCATCGCATATCGTTATCGCAATTTTTAGGGCCCTAATCGCAATCGCACAAAATTCCCATATCGTGCAGCCCTACTTCACACCCTCTCCCTTTTTTTCACATGTTATGTTGCAGCCTTGTGCCAAAGTACACGTTTCCCACAGAATTCTGCGCTGAATACCCCATAATGTCAGTGAAAACACAATATTCAAATCTTTGCCAGTTTATTGAAAAGGAAAAACTAATATCTTGCACTGACATAAGTATTCAGACCCCTTACTCAGGACATACGTGAAGCCCCTTTGGCAGCTATTACACCCCCCAGTTTTCTTAGGGATGATGCCACAAGGTTTGTACACCTTGATATGGGGATTTTCTCATTATTCTCTGCAGATCCTCTCAGACTCTGTCAGGTTGGATGGGAACCGTCAGTGGACAGCCATTTTCAGGTCTCTCCAGAGATGTTCAATTGGGTTCAAGTCAAGGTTCTAACTGGGGAACTCTAGTACTATCACAGAGTTGGCTCTAAGACACTCCCGAGTGGTCTTGGCTGTGTGCTTAGGGCTCTTTCACACTTGCGTTCTGAGGATCCGGCAGGCACTTCCGTCCCGCCGGATCCGTCAGAACGCAAGTCGCCTGAAAGCATTTGAAGACTGATCAGGATCCTGATCAGTCTTCAAAATGCTTTCAGGTAACCATGGCAGCCAGGACGCTACTGAAGTCCTGGCTGCCATGGTACTCCGCAGCAGTGTACTTACTTGCGCTGCGGCCGCCGGGCGCTCCTACCTGTGACGTCACTGATCGGAACTGCGCATGCGCAGAGCTAAACGTTGGATCTGGCGATGTGCCGAAACAACGTTAAGCTTAATTCCGGATCCGGATTAATGCACTTCAATGGGCATTAATTCCGGCTCCGGCATTACAGCAAGTCCTCCGGATTTTTGGCCAGAGGAAAATCTGCAGCGTGCAGCGGATTTTTCTCCGGCCAAAAAAACGTTTGGGTACTGAACGGATGACATCCTGATACATACAGAATGCATTAGGATAATCCTGATTAGTACCTTTCCGGTATTGAGCCCCGACGAAGGAACTCTATGCCGGAAAACAAAAATGCTAGTGTGAAAGAGCCCTTAGGGTATTTGTCTTGTTGGAAGGAAGACCTTCAGTCCAGTCCCGTAGGAGGTCCAGAGCTCTCTGGATGCAGGTTTTATTAAGAATACCTCTGTACTATTCCTGCACAATATATCGCGAAAGCAACCGCAATCGCAATTAATCGCCATATCGCAATCACAATTTGCTGACCCAAAAATGCTGCAATTATATTGCAGTACATTTTGCTTTATAAGACACACTTTTTTCCCCCCAAAAGTGGGGGGGGGGATAGCAGTGCGTCTTATAAAGCGATGGTTGACTTTCTTCGTGACACTGTATCTCCGGCCGCTATGCTGCACAGCGCGGCCGGCAATACATCAGTTACAGTGCGGGGAGGGAGGAGGGGCTGGTGGAAAGTCGCTATTTTAATGAACACATGTTCTTCTATCTATTTTATTTATCTGTTCTGTGCAGGGATATTAGGAAAATGGCAAGTTTTGTATTTTGTACTTTTGCAGTAATGCAAATATGTATTTTATTTTGAAAAACACTGTGCATTTCAGTTCTTGAGTTCAGCATAGCTACATTTCACATTATCAGTCATCTGTGTGTGCTTTTACCTCGAAAATCCAAGCAGATAGACCTCTAGCACAATTCCCTTAAAATATTGCATCGCATATCGTTATCGCAATTTTTAGGGCCCTAATCGCAATCGCACAAAATTCCCATATCGTGCAGCCCTACTCTGTACTTTGCTTGATTCAGCTTTCCCTCAACCTTGACCAGTCTCCCTGTCTAAGCTGCTGAAAAAGCCCCCCCCAGAATGATGCTGCCACAACTATGCTTCACTGTAGAGTATTGGGTAGACGATGGACACTGCCTGGTTTCATTATGAGAGTCTTTTAGGTGCTTTTTTGCACACTCCGGCTGGGCTTTCATTGTCTTTTACCGAGGAGAGGCTTTTTTTTATGGCCACCCTGCCATTAAGCCCAGATAGGTGGAGTGCTGCATTGATGTGACCTTATGCACACAAGATCTTAGGAGCTCAGCCAGAGTGACCATTGCATGCTTGGCCACCTCTCGTTCTGAGGCCCTTCTCCCCTGACTACTTAGTTTGGGGCGGCAGCCAGCTCTAGGAAGACTCCTGGTTGTTCTTTCAGTTAAGAATTATGGAGGCCCCTGAGCTCTTGGGAACCTTCAGTGCAGCAAAAATGTTTTGTACCCTATGCCTCCACACAATCCTGTCTCTGAGCTCTACAGGCAGTTCTTTCCTTCTCATGGCTTGATTTTTGTTCTGATATGCATTGTCATCTGTGAGATCTTGTATAGACAGGGGTGTGTCTTTTAAAATCATATCCAATGAATAGTATTTACCACAGGTGGAGTAGAGACATCTCAAGTGGGACGCCCCCAGAGCTAAATATCTAGTTTCATAGCAAAGGAACTATGTGTGTCCATTTTTCTTTATAATAAATTGGCAAACCTTTCTAAAATTCTGTTTTCACTTTCTCATTATGGGGTACTGAGTGCGGAATGACGGGGGTGAACTTGAATCTGGTATTTTAGCACAAGGCCGCAAGATAACAAAATATGAAAAAAAGTGAAAGGGTCTGAAGACTTTCTGAATGCACAACTGGTAGAGATACTCTCTGCCCTACTGCAGCATTTGTAAGGTGATTTGGGGAGGGGGTCTCGATCGTCGCTTGTATGGAAAGACATGAGGCATCCTTGAAATCACCAGGACTTTTCCAGGCTTAGTCTACTTTCACACTCGTGTTTTGGCTTTCCATTTGTGAGATCCGTCATGAGCTGTCACAAGCGGTCCAAAACGGATCAGGTTTGCCCTAATGTATTCTGAATGGAAAAGGATCGGCTTAGAATGCATCAGTTTGCCTCCGTTCAGTCTCGATTCCACTCTGGAGGCGGACACCGAAACCCTGCCTGCAGCGTTTTGCTGTCCGCTTGACGAAACTGACACAAAGAAAACGGATCCGACCTGCATTGACTTTCAATGGAGTTCATGACAGATCCGTCTTGGCTATGTTACAGATAAGGCCTCTTTCACACTTGCGTTCTGAGGATCCGGCAGGCACTTGCGTTCTGACGGATCCGGTGGGACGGAAGTCGCCTGAAGCATTAGAAGACTGATCAGGATCCTGATCAGTCTTTGAAATGCTTTGAGGTTACCATGGCAGCCAGGATGCTATTAAAGTCCTGGTTGCCATAGTAGGAGCGGGGGAGCGGTATACTTACAGTCCGTGCGGCTCCCGGGGCGCTCCAGACTGACGTCACGTGATGCATGCGTGTAGGGCGCCCTGACGTCACTCTGGAGCGCCCCGGGAGCCGCACTGGCGGTAAGTATACTGTTCCCCCGCTCCCCACTACACTCTACCATGGCAACCAGGACTTTAGCGTCCTGGCTGCCATGGTAACCATCGAGAAAAGGCTAAACGTCGGATCTGGCGATGCGTCGAAACGACGTTTAGCTTAAGGCCGGATCCGGATTAATGCCTTTCAATGGGCATTAATTCCGGATCCGGCCTTGTGGCAAGTGTTCCGGGTTTTTGGATGGAGCAAAAAGCGCAGCATGCTGCGGTATTTGCTGCGTCCAAAAAACGTTCCGGTCCTGAACTGAAGACATCCTGATGCATCCTGAACGGATTTCTCTCCATTCAGAATGCATGGGAATGATCCTGATCAGGATTTTTCCGGCATAGAGCGCCGAGGATGGAACTCTATGCCGGAAAAGAAAAACGCCAGTGTGAAAGAGCCCTAATACAAACTGATCTGTTCATGACGAATGCGTGCGGTTGTATTATGTTAACGGATCCGTTTTTGCAGATCCACGATGGAACCACCCAAAATGCGAGTGTGAGAGTAGCCTAAACAGTGGGTTGTACATGCTGCCAAATATTGGTAGATATTGATAGAATATTAAACATAAATTAAAACCAGGCTTACACAAACTAGCCAGAATATAGACATTTTCTTGCAGCACTTTTTTTTTTCGCCTGTGAAAAAAAGGCCTCATGCAGACAAACGTATTTTCTTTCATTGTCTGTTCCGTTTTTTTGCGGACCATATACGGAACCATTCATTTCAATGGGTCCGCAAAAAAAACCTGAAGTTACTCCATGTGCATTCCGTTTCCGTATGTCTGTATTTACGTTCCGCAAAAAATAGAACATGTCCTATTATTGTCCGCATTACGGAGCAGGATGGTACTGTTCGATTAGGGGCCATCTGTTCCGTTCCGCAAAATAAGGAATGCACACGGACATCATCCGTATCTTTTTTGCGGACCGCAACATACATAGGGTCGTGTACATGAGGCCTAAGTCATTTTGCACTTCCCTTTGTTAAACATTACCCCCTTGAAGGCTTAAAGAGGTCCTGTCCCCTCCTCTGACATGTCTGTTTTAGTAACCACTTGCATTCATGTAATAACAATTCTGTTATGCTATTCCTCTATTATTTCTACTAGAAACGTATGAATGAATTGCAGTCAGTCTGCAATGAAACCCGGCCGGCTACTACCAGTTGGGGTGTGCTGATTGGATAGAGTGAGAATGTGCAGGGACACATCCCAACTGATAACACCCAGTTGTACATTTATTCTTGGGAATAACAGAGGAATTACATAGCGTGGAGTCATAAGAATAGATGCTGCAGAACTTTCATTCCGTGTGGAATTCGGTTATGTAGTACAGGGATGCCCAACCTGTGGCCCTCCGGCTCTTGCAAAACTACAACTCCCAGCATTCTCGGACAGCCAACAGATATCGGGACATGTTGAGAGTTGTAGTTTTGCAACAGTTGGAGGGCCGTAGGTTGGGCATCCCAGATGTCGTAAAACAAAGATTGATGAGTGGTGACAAGACTTTAAAGGGGTTTTCCAAGATTGATATCAATATCCGGTCAGCGGGGGTCCAACGCCGGGCACCCCCACTAATCAGCTGTTTGAGGAGGTTTTAGCGTTGAATCTGATATTGATGACTTGGGCCTCATACACATGACCATCGGTGCCCCGTGCCCGTATTGCGGGGCACAAGCAGCGGGTCCTCAATATACGGGCACCAACCTTGTGCACACTGTGGATGATGAGTTTAGTTCGTGGCTAGACACTTTTGACTAATGTTGCACAGTCTGTTTCTTGGCGACCTCTGAGATAGAAATTTCTACCCAAATTTTGGTGCAAAACTGCATCTTGGGGCTTTTTGTAGCACAACTGATTGATTTTAATTAGTGAGTAACGGCTGCAGTCCGCTTCATGCATCCATTTACGCTGGGTTCACACCTGAGCGTTTCTGAGATGCGCATTTTCCGCGCATTTTTGTCACGCGTTTCACGTGCGTTTTTGGCAATAGTAAACGCGCGTTGTACGCGCGTTTGTGTGATTGACTGCAGTGTTGTCCAATGACCAAATATCACTGTCTATATGAAGTTTGGCCTTTCCAGCATGTTGCAAATTCATAAACGCGCGTTCGAACGCGTGTTTTCAGTGTCAAAAACGCGCAAAATACAAGCGTTGCGCGTTCCTATTGAAGTCTATGGGCCAAAACGCGCGACAAACGCCCCAAAAAAAGCTCAAGTACTTGTTTATGCGTCGGGCATTTTTTAGCGCGTTCGAACGTCCTGTAAAACGCGCAAGTGTGAACTGAGGGTTAGTGTGCCTTCACGTGTTGTGGACGTCTCCGCGGCAAAATCCACAGTTGTTTGTTGTTGCGGATTTCTGTCCAGACTACACCTCCATTGAAATTCAACCACAGGAAATCCGCGACAAAACTTTACTTGCGTTCTGTTTCGCTGTGGATTGTTAAGGCTACTTTCACACTCGCGTTTTGGCTTTATGTTTGTGAGATCCGTTCAGGGCTCTCACAAGCGGTCCAAAACGGATCAGTTTTACCCTAATGCATTCTGAATGGAAAAGGATCCGCTCAGAATGCAGCAGTTTGCCTCCGTTCAGTCTCCAGTCTGCTCTGGAGGTGGACACCAGAACGCTGCCTGCAGCGTTTTGCTGTCCGCTTGACGAAACTGACACAATAGAAAACGGATCCATCTCCCATTAACTTTCGATGGGGTTCATGACAGATCTGTCTTGGCTATGTTACAGATAATACAAACGCATGCGGTTGTATTATTGTAACGGATCCGTTTTTGCAGTAGCATGACGGAACCACCGATGCTACTTGACGAAACTGAGCCAAACGTCAGAGAAAACTGATCCGTCCCCATTGACTTGCATTGTGTGCCAGGACGGATCCGTTTTCTCTGGCACAATAGAAAAGCATCCGTCTCCCATTGACTTCTTGGCTATGTTACAGATAATGCAAATGGATCCGTTCATGACGGATGCTTGCAGTTGTATTATTGTAACGGATCCGTTTTTGCAGATCCATGACGGATCCGCCCAAAACGCGAGTGTGAAAGTAGCCTAAGTCTGCAGCAGAACAGAACGGAGGTATTGTCACTTTTCATCCCCACAGGCTGATATGGTGGATGTCTTTATGGTGCGTATTTTGTTGCGGAAAATACGACATGTGAAGGCACCTTTAGGGGGCGTTCATACGGCGGCTTTTTAAGTGGAACTTAAGCTCAGACAGCCGGGCCGCAATCCCGCCGTCGGCCGCGTCCGCTCTGTCTCCCATACATCTCGGAGGCAGATAGGACGTGGCTGTTTGTGGGCTCTTAGCGCAATTTCGGCGCGGCTGTCTGTGCTTAAATTCTGCTTTAAAAAGCCGCCATGTGAGCGCCCCCTTACACTGCAGCTGTCGTTCAGTGGTTAAAATCAATCAGTCATGCTACGAAAAGTCATAGTGTGGCCAAGGCCTTAGGTCACATCCCCTCAGCCTCAGTGGACACAAAAATACGTGCCAGTCTGGGGGTCATTTAAAATAAATTTGACCGGCCGTGAAGATATCTAGTTGCACGTTTGCCGGTTTTATACCGTGTTTGGGGCCAGGCAAATTTACTAACATTTACACATGGCTTGCCTCCGATTTGCCTAATTTATGACGAGGCGCACGTGGCCAGGAATTTGCTGAATCTTACGGCAGCGCAGGAGGGAATCTAAAGCCGAACGCTAATATGTAACTAGCCTTAGTTAATGACCCCCTGTGTGTGTAGAAGTGGGCTTCTTTTTTTTTTTTTTTTTTTTTTTTTGTATTTGCTATGTGCGTCTTTTAATTGAGGAAGAATGAGTGTTCAGTCAGATATCGCATTAATAAATAGCAGCTGGACTATCTGAAAGTGATCTGGTGGCTAGGAAGCCCTATTTACTATGGCACTGCCATCCTGCCCTTTACCACAGCTCTGTTTCTTGTTGGAGAGCTGTTCCTCATGTGTTTGAGGGTAAATATCTCCTGCGGCTGGCTGTATTGTCACGCTGCTCCGTAGTAGGGGAAAGGTCACAGAGCGAGTTCTGAGACTTGTAGACGCAGCTTTGTCCCGTCACTGGCAGTCGGATTTAATGGCCAGCGTGACGTTACCCAAGGACGCGTCTGAACGTCTCCTCATAGCAGGGCTCGGGCCTGCTCCTGGTGCGACATGGCTGTCATCTCTCTCTTGTATCGCACAGACATTGAAGTCACCTTGCCGAAGAATTCCTGTTCTCTAATCTGATCTTCTGAAGGATTCATTTTTCTGTATTCTTTGGTTAATAATAAGAACTGAACGCTGTGGACACGCGCCTCCTGTAAGCCACCACCTTCTTCTCACCCACCAAAACGTGCGCTTCTCTGGAGGAACACTTGTAAGGTGGCATCTGCCTCCCTACTGTATGGAACCAGGGCAGGCCGCATGTGTTACGTCTTAGGTGCATCATTCACCAGATAGGTGCACTTGTCTGAAGGGAGGTACGGCTTGGTGGTTGCTGTGTATCCATTTAAAAGCGGTTTTCCAACATAATTGAAAGTCTTGGGCGACCCCTACGGCATCCTAGAATAAAACATTTACACACTGCGCTCCCACCGCAGAGTTGCCTTATGAATCCCCAAGGCTGTGGACATTGAAATAAAATTCCACATCACATGACGAAACAACTTGGTGGGTCAGCTCTATCTGCAGAAACGGTGGCAGCTTTTGGCCTCATGCACACAACCGTATCCGTTTTGCGGATACCAGCTGAGTGCATGCGGTTCTCCCAAGTAGGCCACAACTCCTTTGGAAAATGAAAGGTGGAATCTGGTTGCTATGGGTAACTAAGCCGGTTCTACTTTACACCAGTTTCTAACAGTTTTGCCTCCAGTTTTTCTGCCCGGTCTTCAACTGTTTTTACAACTTGGAAGTCGCATTTAATAAATGTGGCATACACCTACTCGCCCAGCTAAACATGCCCATTTTCCCACCCACCTTTTAAAAGCGAAGAGCAATTTCAAATCACAAATTTTTGATCAAAAAGAGCGTGAGCATGACCTAGATCGAGGCAGCGGCACAGGCTATTCAATGGGAAATTTTATTATCATTTTAATTTTGCACAGTTTTTAAAAATCTCCTGTTAAATGCCAATATACCATTTTACAATTTTCTGTATTATTTCCATTTTTCTGCTCTGTTTTAGTATGAACGGACCCTAACAAATCCTATGCTATGGGATCCATTAAGTTTCCGTTTAGCAGAATATTTTTTTTTTTTTGACAAAAAAGTCCAGCGTGCAGGACTTTTCTCTCCGCTATTTGTGACGGAGGCCTCGGACACAGCCTCTGACACATAGCCATACAGTATGCTTCTACTTATCGTCCCCCTCTGTCCTCAATACTGTGGGCATTATTGCAAATGTTTTATTGATCCCAAATCCTAAGTTTGTGTATCCAGCTCCTTTGCAGATTTTTGTGTCTCCGTGGTTACGGACTACAAACAAACCCGGTTTGTAGACTGACCTTGCAGTAATGGGGTCCTCTGCTCCTTCTGTATCTCTCTTCCTATATAAATGAAGCATTTGACAGCGTACATTTTCCACAGAATTCTAGCTCTCGTGGTGTGAAGATGGCTGCGGCCAAGGAGGGCCTTCACTACTACGCATTGAGCGTAACGTAAGGTGCCGAGGGCTAAGCTGACGAAGCAGCGGTCGGCGTGTACTTTGTCTTCTCTGTTTTTGAGATCTAGTGGGTGCATGTTAATAGATTAACAGAGGCTGAAGTATTGGACCTTTGCTCAGACATTTTGGCGTTATTAAGGTGTGTGCATGGCCTGTGTTCTTCACTCCCATAGACTTCAATGCAGAGAACTGCACACAAGGGCCCCACTGTCCTTCAAGACCAGTACCGCTCTTGACCACTGCATCAGCACTTATCAGACATATATGACATATCCTGTTTAAAGAGGACCCCTCCCTTCTCCTGACACGCCTGTTTCCATAGCTACATGCATTCCCCATGTAATAACAATTCTCTGTACCCTTACTGCAGACTGCTAGCCAGTCATAGAGCCATAAGAATAGATGCTCCAGAACTGTTATTACATGGGGAATGCATGTCGCTATTAAATAGGCATATCAGGGGTGGTGACAGGTCCTCTTTAATAAGTGTGGCCAGTATTGCATGTGGTATTGACAATGTGCTATGTTCATGTCTCCCATAAATTCTCTTGAATTTGAACTTTGTAGCGATGGTTTCACATTGGGTCCCAAAATTGACCTGTCCATGGACCTTCCCAGTCTTCACACCATAGTCCTGTTTTGCCATGGTGGCTCCCTGTGGTGCTTAAGGAATAAGAGTACGTTCACACGATGACGATTGTCGCGCGACAAATAGGGCACAACTTTACTGCAACATTTGTTGCGCGACATTTTGTGGCACCAGTGTCGCGCAACAATTTTTTTAATGGGAGTCTATGGTGTCGCATTGCGACATGCTGCAACTGCGACGCGACAGTCGCAGGAAAATCCATCTTGAATGGATTTTTCTGCGACTGTCACAATGCGACACCATAGACTCCTATTATAAAAATTGTTGCGTGACAAATGTCATTGTGCGAACGTACCCTAAGGGTCCTTTTACCTGGGCCGGAAACGATCAATGCTCATTGTACGCAGGGGATATGTCCTAGACCAGGCATGTCCAAACTCCGGCCCTCCAGATGTTGCAAAACTACAACTCCCATCATTCCTGGACAACCTACAGCTATCAACCTACAGAAGAGCATGATGGGAGTTGTAGTTTTGCAACACCTGGAGGGCCAGAGTTTGGACATGCCTGTCCTAGACTAATGAAAACTGTGTGGTGACGAACAATCTTATGTTCAGTTGTTAGGCCCCGTAGCCACGATGATTGCTACAAGTGGCACCTGAGAAAATGGCGTGGTGTTAAACAGGCAGGAAATGCTCCAACCCAAATGCAGTTGTGCATCTATATACAGGGGAGCAGATCCTGCACTTGTGGCCCGTTGCTAAAAAATGCAGCGGACCACAAGTACCACAATAGACATCCTACACACGGTGGCAGTTGTGTGGATGTGATAAACAATATAACAATAATAATAGAGCAGACAGGTGCACTCTGCGGTCTTACTAACCCTCATTCTGATGTTAAAATGAGAATTGGCCAACATATCCTACTGTGGAGGACATGTCTGAGCCCGAGCACCACGCCAAGGTTTCTCAAGTAGCTCGGGTCCTAACACTCACCTACCTGTGCCGTATGGGCAATACCAGGGGCCACTGGGCTGAATTACAGGAGTGTAAAGGCCGACTCGCAGCAAACTCCCCAGTCATCTCCAGCATGTCGCCATGCCTACAATGAGAGGAGGCACCAGCTGACATGCGGCATTATTGGCCAGAAATCTGAAGAGACTAAGCAGAAGTCGTTTTACGTCTCTACTACAGAGGCACATTGCCGTCCAGTCTGTGAGGTGCTTCCGTGGAGTGGATAGGATCGAAATACCCAATGGTAAGAGAAATGGCACTGCACACTCAGGGTTAACATGCAAGTAAAATTGTGACATATCCTCCAATGAATAAGGAAGAATGCCTGTTTGTGACTCCAAATCTTGACATTTCTGTCAATTTGGACCTTGGTCACATAAGTCACAGGAGAAAATCAGAAGCGAGTAAGGAGGACCCCCGTGGCACAGCGTGGAAGCTCTGCGGGGGAGGCTGTAAGCCAGGACACTGTCTTCAAGTCGTCAAGTCTGTATTGATGTTTGTGACCATGGCATGCCTGGTGCCAAGTCATACCTTCCCCTTTATTTTATCACCCATTGTACCCTTCCACACATATGGGGTCATTTTGATATCTGAGATGCTTTGCTGCCTGGATATATTGAGAGGTGTCTACTACTGGCACAGCTTCTCCTGCTCGCCAGTCCGCAGGCTAATGAAGCGCTTAGTTTAATTGCTTGGACTCCGGGTCCTGCTGAGTGATTACTCTTTTTTTCCGCCCTGTCACATCAGCAGTTCCTGCCAAATCCCCTCAGTACAAGAGCTTGTTTGTCCCTTAATTGGGGCCTGTTGCTTAGTGGACCCAGTTATTGTTCAAGCACGCGTCCTAGAAGTTAATGAAGGTAGGAGCATCTCTGTGGACACTGCGCCCATCAGGAGCCTTGTTGCCCCTGTGTCTGCCAGTTAATAGAGGGCACGCGTTTGTCCTGTTTGTTTCTGCCAAGGCGCCTGGTACTAAGCTGGAAAAAAAAAAACTTTGCTTTCACACTGGATTTCTAGAGTAAATTTTAACCCTTTCCCTTAGGCTGGGTTCAGACTTGCGCGTTTTACAGCGCGTTCAAACGCGCTGTAAAACGCTCAACACATGAAAACCAATGCTTCCCTATGGCCCTGGCTCTCGCTTGCGCATTTTACAGCGCGTTCACGCTGAAAAACGCCCTACGCTCAAAAAAGTTCTTGAGCTTCTTTGGGGCATTTTGTCGCGCGTATTGTGATTGACGCCACAGTAGTCAATCACACGAACGCGCCTACGACGCGCGTTTCCTATTTGCAAAAACGCGCTGTAATACGCGAGACAGAAACGCGCGTATCGAATACGCGCAAGTCTGAACCCAGCCTTACAGGATGATACTTCAGTAGCCAAGGGCGTATCTTATGTCCTTGTTGCTAACGGCAGGGCTGTGTAGCAGGCAGAGATATCAGCCTGGTCTTAAATTGGTTTTAAATCTGACAATCGGGTTCTGTCATCAGATACGTCGCAATAAAACCTCATCACCGGAACCTTGTTGAGCTGAACATCAAAGTCTTGGTCCCATCTCGCTAGGCGTCTGCATTCGTGAGAAAATTGATGTTTTATAATATGCAAATAGTTTCCTAGTAGCAACGAGGGGGCGCTGTTGGACCCCATTGCGTACAGAGGCTCCGATCACTGCCTTTCCTGCTGACTGATAAGATCTGATTGCACCTGCTAGATTATTTCATATGACAGGCTCATATGTACTTTGAAAGTAAAGCATAGAGCAAATAACTTGAGATGAAAAGAATTCATGGAATAAGGCGACTTTCAGACTAGCGTTAGTTTGTCCGACCCGGCCCCATTCACTATAATGGGCACGGGTGGGAGATGCGGCCAGGAAAAATGCCACAGCAAGCGGACAACCTTTTCTTTTAATGTCACTGTGTATTAGAAAAATTGTAGTAAGTTCTGCAATTTGCATACTGGCCACTAGGTGTAATAATAGGCCGTGCTTAGTATAGCTATCTCCATATCATTACAGGTGGAACTGCAAGGACAAGTAACACCTGCCTAGAGATAACAGCAGGATCCTGCATTCAGCTGATATCCCAACTTGCGCACAGGTCACAAAGCATGCCCCAAAACTCTTCCATCGAAGTCACTGGGGTCAGCTCTTGTCTATTGTGTCCGTGGGCCATGTAACTGCTCTCAACAGACTGGCAGTCTGAACATATTTTGGGTCTAGTGGCCAGTGTGGAAATTGCAGGATTATGTACACGTTTTTTGTATATAGATAGCAACGTAAAAAAATTAAAATAAAAACGGGATTTAAACAATGGGTCATCTTCTGATGATTGTGTTCCTGGGAAAAAAGGCCTTTGGTTTAACCCTGAAATTCAAACTGTTGTGTTTCAGGGTAAGATTTCCTACTATTGTTAGTGCCTTTGGGCCACGTCGTGTTATCCGCTTGACCTGAGCTACTTAAATGTCAATAATAACGGTAAATATTCATGCGTTCTAAAACATTTGCCTCCGGATATTTTATTTGTGTGCTTTTATTTTTAATTTATGAGAGAACCTCTTACATCAAGTCTACTTGCAAAGTCGCATTAGACGACATGTCACTAGGATATGCCACCGATTTTTGGTCATTCGGGAGCCTCACCGTTCCTAAGATAAAGGGGTCACAATGCTGATTTAGCACTGCGTCCCCTTAAAGAGGTTGTGCCAACATTAAATGTTATTTCAATAGAAGGCCTCACGTACACAAGCTTATTTTGGGTCTGATCCACTTTTTTTTGCAGATTGTAAGTGGACCCTTTCATTTCCGTGGGGGTCACACAAAATTCGGACAGCACATGGATGTTCTCTGCTGGCCCCCTTTTTTCTGCAGTTCCCTGCACAGCTAGGGGCCGGGGGTTCTCCTGTCATATCCTAGTAACATGCCATCACTTGGCAATATGGAATTGGCCCTTTAAATCTCTTGGCTGGCCGGTATTTTTTCCTGCCGTACTCCTGCATCAGCCGGGCTGGCTGGGAACGGCTCTCGGGCTGACACAATGGCAGCGCTGTTCAGCCTGGTGAAAATAGACTTCAGTGAGGTTTTCACTTACCTCCCCCAGATGTAGCCAATCCGGCCTAAGAGGTGGGTATTGTCACCCCCGCATCCTATAGATATTCCGTTTCAGAACAAGGATTTTATTACTTTCTTTTTAAATGAATGTGGAAAGTAGTGACTATTTCTGTATTTTCCTCTTATTTGAAAAGGAAAAGCTAAGGATGTACTGGCCGTTCATGGTGGTATATGTGCCAGTGCCTAGGTGCTTTTAGATTGACTTGGTTATTCTGTTTTGTTTTTTGTGTGTGTTCTTTTTAGACCCATTTATTTAAAGGGATTGTCTTACTTCAATAAATAGCGTTTACCATGTAGAGAAAGTTATTACAAGGCACTTGTTAATGTATTGTGATTGCCCATATTGCCTGCTTTGCTGGCCTAATTCATTTTTCTATGACATTATACACTGCTCGTTTCCATGGTTACGACCACCCTGTAATCCAGCAGCGGTGGCCGTGCTTTCACACTATAGGAAAGAGCTCCAGCCTACGTGCGCTCTTATGGTCCCGGCCACCAGTGAGGCCGGTGCCTTTTTCTATAGTGTGCAAGCACGGCCACCGATGCTGGATTGCAAGGTGGTCGTAACCATGGAAACGAGCAGTGTATAATGTGATGAGAAAGTGAGACGACCCCTTTAATGTCTGTATTTTCAGTGTGTTCTGGCATGCTTTATTCTCCTGTTTTTTATCTTTTCCACCCCCTTTCTAATAAAAAATCATAATTTGAAAAGGGGGTGGAGGGACCTCACAAATATGGCAAGTTGTCCCAAATTGTGTTGATTTAGGTTACATCTGATCATTGGGCCATTAAAGGTCCGACTAATTCTCCTGAAGGAGTCCGGCTCTTCCCCCTGACTTCGTCCATGAGTAGAGGGAAGTACAGCCAGCAGCTTATCTTCCTGAGAGCAGAAGGATCAGGCATTGACGCTGGGTTCAAACTTGAGCGTATTTGATACGCACGTTTTAGTCCAGCATATTACAGCGCGTTTTTGGAAATAGGAAACGCGCGTTGTACGCTCGTTCGTGTGATTGACCACTCTGGCGTCAATCACAATACGCGCGACAAAACGCCCCAAAGAGGCTCCTGTACTTTTTTGGGCGTAGTGCGTTTTACAGCGCGTTCGTACACGCTGTAAAACGCTCAGGTGTGAACTATGCCCATAGGGAAACATGGGTTTTCGCCTGTTGAGCGTACGCGCTGTAAAACGCTCAGGTGTGAACCATGCCCATAGGGAAACATGGGTTTTCGCCTGTTGAGCGTACGCGCTGTAAAACGCTCAGGTGTGAACCTAGCGTGAATGTGAACATGCCTCATCCCTTCTGATTGGCTGGTTCCTCCGAAATCTGCAGGATCGGACAGCGTTTCCTCATGTTTCATCCATTCCTGGACTAGTAAAATAAAGCAGCTTGATCAGTTCCCTAGAACTAGTGTTATTTATCTATGGCCACGTGAATCCACATCTCTGGCCAAGTGATTTACTAATCTCTACCTACTCATTGTGTACCTAGATGGGAATTAACATGGCATTAAGTTATCTCACGTTATCCCCTATCCACAGGACCAATTCGGGGTCCAACTAGTTTGACCCCAACCGGTCATCAGAATGGAGGCCTTGTAGCCTGTGGGCACCCCTGAAATGAATGGGACGGCAGGTCGTGCACTGGCATTCATCTCTATAGGACTGCCAGAGACGGCCGAGTGCAAGCAGCAGTGCTGTTGCTCGACCTACTGCTCCATGAATTTTGGGGGGTATGGGGTCCCTTTCTTGTGATTTATTGAGGTCCTAATGGTCAAACCCCCAACGATCTAATAATCAAAATACCTTTTTTAAAGAACAAAAGGCCTAGAAATGAACGGGAAAGGTAAACGGGAGATAAACATGCCCAGACTTGCTCAATGGTCTTGTGCCGTTTGTGGACTCATCAGTGATGGTTGTGCCGCCTTTTGGTCCGGCAGGGACAGAAGTTGGGCCCTGGAACAAAATGCAAAGTTTTTTTTTTTTTTATTTTGCGCCTTAAAACTTGCCCAGGCATATGGGTCTTAGACAACCCCTTTAGGGTCCACTCAGACGTCCGTAGTGTTTTGCGGACCGTAAAACA
The DNA here is from genome assembly GCA_033119425.1 of Bufotes viridis. NCBI lineage: Eukaryota > Metazoa > Chordata > Amphibia > Anura > Bufonidae > Bufotes > Bufotes viridis. The sequence continues at coordinate 99,773,808 of CM065592.1, read as the reverse complement.
CTGACGCCGCACATCGCGGCACTTAATAGAGGATTCATGCTCTATTTTTTTGCAGAGCTGCGGACCGGAAATGCGGATGCGGACGTGTGCTGTCGGCATCTTTTCCGGCCTCCGGATCCGGACCCGTTCTACAAACGTGTGAATGGACCCTTAAACTATCTTGTAAAAAAGTTTACAAAAATACTACTTCATTTCCTGCTGATGTCTACCAGGTGAAAATGGAAGCTGTCTAAGGGCCATATTACATAGGCAGATAGAGCAGACAATTGTTGTGAGGGAAGCGTTTCCTCCGGTCAATCGCCTGCTCGCTAGAGGAGGAGACCACTGCTATTACATGCAGCAATCTCCTCCTCAGTATAGGGACGAGCGATCATTAATGCATTACTCGTCCCTATACTGAATCCTTGTTTAACGGCAGCAGAGCGCCTATTATACAGCGTGATCTGCCACTGTCAAACAAGGATTTGTTAAAAAAAAAAACACAATTACCCGATGAACCAGCTCGTTCATTGTGTAATCGTGGCAGTATAACACTGCCAGATGATCTCTAACAAGCGTTCATACGAACGATTATCTTAACAATAATCTGCCTGTGTAACAGGGCCTTGAGTGTTGGGATCTAGATAAGAGGCAGAGCTTTTGGGAGGTCATTTACAATCAGAAATATGCCTATATTAGGCGTATTTCTGGCGTGGATTGCGCCGCAATCTGTGACTTTTCTGTGCTCAAGCCAGGTCTAAAAATGTGGGCGGGGTGAGGAAGTGGGCAGGCCAGCAGATGACATCCATGTGCTGTATGAATTTGCAGTGGCAGATTGTGCAGCCTGTTACCTTACTGCCAGACACTGTGAATATGAAGTAATTTGGCTAATCTAGGGCACATAGCAAAATTCATTATGGGGGAGATTTATCAAAACTGGTGTAAAGGAAAACTGGCTTAGTTGTGGAATCGGATTGGTTGCTATGGGCAACTAAACCAGTTTTCCTTTACACCAGTTTGGTAAATCTCCCCCTTTCTCCATATATTTTTTTTTATTTAATATTTTTTATTTTTTTTAAGTCGATTCGGGTTGCATGATATCCCCTTATATATACTGGAGTACAAAGAAATTGACTTTGTTAACCAACCAGAATGTAGCCACGGTTCTGTGATGATAAAATGTGTGTGTGACGGTCACATCATTATTTTATTGCATTCATGTGAAATGTTGCTCTTTTTCCCACCAACCTGTTTTTATCTGACAATAAAAGGAAACCTTTTATCTAAGGATCTGATTTTCTAATGGAGTCTCGGTTCTTCATGTCCGAGTTGTGCTCTTTGCTGGACCATTAAACACCCGGCCGTCATTGTTTTTTCCAGGAGGCTGGTGTCATTTGTACCTTAATGAAGTTCTCAGAGCCCATTCCAGATCTAAGTTCTCATTTGTTTCATTACCCATTCAGCCATGCGGCTTTCATTCCGAAAATGTGCCTTTCTGCTGGGGCCCTGCTGACCGGTATTGCAACATTTCCCAGACCTGTATAATCTCACAAATTATAATGAATGAAAAAAAAAAAAACACTATTGAGAAGCCAAGATTCAAACGTAAAAAAATTAAATGAAGGCCAAATATATATATATATATATACTTACAGTATGTGTTCAGTTACTTCCTTCCTGGATGCTCACTTTAAAGGTATTTTCAGGATTTTTTTTAAAATTTAGTAAAGGCAGAGAATGTAGTAAGAAAATAAATAAATGGTGAATCCTCCCCCGCTTCAGTGGTCCCATAAGTCTTTCTGATGTGCTGTACATGCGCACATGACAGATGCAGACAATCACTGGCCTCATAAAACCCTTTCCAAGGTTGGATTTTTAAAGGGTTTTCCAGGATTTTATAACTGATCATTGAAGGTCCCACACCCGGAACCCCAGCTGATCAGCTGTTTGAGAAGGCATCGGTGCTCCTGTGAGCGCTGCGACCATCTTCTTGCAACCACGCGCAGTGCTGTACATTGTATTGCGGCTGTGCTTGGTATGGCAGCTCAGCCCCATTCACTTCTATGGGGCGGAGATGCGCCTGGGCCATGTGACCTATGAACAGGACCTCACTGGCCCGGGGAAAGCTGTGAGAGGGAGCGCTGGTGCCCTCTCAAACAGCTGATCGGCAGGGGTTCTGGGAGTCGAACCCCCACCAATCAAATACTGATGGCCTATCCAGAGGATAGCTCATCACTTATAAACTCTCGGAAAACCCCTTTAAAGATGGCGCTTACTCAGGACCTGAGTGGACGCCATTGCTAGTGCTGCCGTTTTACACAGTGTTATGGGAGACAACTGTGATCAGACATTTACCACTCAGATGCAGGGCTGGGACAAGGTCCACCACCAACAGAGGCTGAGCTTTCCAAGTGCGCCCCCCCCCCCCCCCCCTTACTTCACTTCAGGGCAGGCTCATCTCACGATCTATCCCTTCCGGGGCCTGGGCTGGGTCGTGACGCAGTGCTGTGCTGCTGCCCGCGCTGCTCCTGGTCTCCAAATTGCGCACTTGTGACCTGACTGAGTACTGACTGAGTACAGCGCGTCAGGTCAAAGTGAACGCTGTACGCAGCCAGTCAGGCAAGCGACTGAGCAGAGACCAGAGCAGCGGAGCAGCCGAGCCAGGAGGCGGAGCGGGGAGGGAGCACATAAGTCAGTGCCAAGTGCTCACTACTCCCTCCATCCTCCAGCGCGGCCGGCAGCCCGGCAGGCGCGCCAGCAGCAGCGACTTGGTCCAGTGGCATGTATGGAGTCTGCAAGAAGCATAAGCCTCTAGGGAAATCAACTGTAATTGGTTTGCTGTAATGCTCTGCGGGGGTGCTTTAATGCTCTGCAATGGGGGTGGGGTTGTTGTAATGCTCTGCAAGGGGGTGGGGTTGCTGTATTGCTCTGCAAGACCCCCAATATACTGCGTAGATAGCCCCCATATACTGCTCAGACCTCAATATACTACGCAGACAGCCCCCATATACTGCTCAGACCCCATATACTGCATAGATAGCCCCACATATACCCTATATAATTACAGCAACCCCCTTGCAGAGCATTACAGCAACACCCCAGAGCATTACAGCAACCCCAACTCCCTTGCAGAGCATTAGAGCAACCCCCAACCCCCTTGCAGAGCATTAGAGCAACCCCCAACCCCCTTGCAGAGCATTACAGCATCCCCACCTTGCAGAGCATTACAGCATCCCCCTTGCAGAGCAATACAGCATTCCCCCTTGCAGAGCAATACAGCAACCCCCCTTGCAGATCATTAAAGCAACCCCCACCCCCTTGCAGAGCATTAAAGCAACCCCCACCCCCTGCAGAGCATTACAGCAAACCAATTACAGTTGATTTCCCCAGAGGCTTATGCTTCTTGCAGACTCCAGACTATCTCTATAGGCCCCCTGCAGAGTTTTACTAACACCCACATACACCCACCAGAGAAAACCTCACCTGCTACTGGCTCCACTCATAAACCCAGGAAATCAACTGTGCTTCTTGCAGACTCCAGACTGGCTCCGCCTACTGGAGTCTGGTCACATGAGCATGACATCATCGAAGGTCCTTTAGCTGGCTAGGAAATAGCATCTACAGTCAGTGCAGCGCCGGGGGGTGAGTGGGGATGCTAGTGCTGTTGGGTCAGGGGGTCCGGGTGTCACCCGGTGCGGCCCGCACACCTCGCAATGCCACTGACATGGTCAGTGGCCTGCCTGCCGCCCAGAGGCTGGGGAGCTGGCCTGCGCCCTGACGCTGGAGCGCCCTGAGGCTGGAGCCTCCCCAGCCTCTGTGTCGGCCCGGCCCTGCTCAGATGTCATGGTCAATTGCGACCATACATCTCAAGGGTCATTTAGCTGGTGTGGACTGCTCCAGTTGACTAAATAGTACCCCCAATAGGTTGGCCAAGATGATCCAAAATGTTTTCTAACATTTTTGCTTTTCCGATTTTCTCTTTGCAGATGTGGGGGCACTGTTGGTGCCATATTGACCTGCCCTTTGGAAGTTGTGAAGACGAGACTACAGTCCTCATCAGTGACTCTCTACATCTCTGAAGTTCAGCTCAACACAGTAAATGGCGCTAGCGTTAACCGAGTGGCAAGAGTGTCCCCGGGACCACTGCATTGTCTCAAGTATGAAGCACATTAGTGACAAAGCTGTAACAAATGGAAATGCTGGGCAGAAATTTCAGTGTGAAATATTGGTCTATGTGAAATCTAGTAGCCAAAGAGTCCTTCACAGGAATGGCATTGTTTAGCCTTAAAGGGGTTCCCCAGCGTTTTGATGTTTAATAAGCCCCAGGACCATGTTGTACCTAATGAAAAAAAAAATGTTCTCACCTGCTCCACACCGTGCCATTCCGGTGTCCTTCCTCTGTTACACCATCTCCGTCTCCCAGTCTGTAGACATCCGGACAGGGTCACGTGTGCCACTGCTGCCAATGACCACTTCACCAGTTATGTGTCCTCAAGAGGCATGTCACTGCTGGGTCATGTGCTGCTTGGGGATACGCCACCGCTAAGGCCATTCATTGCAGTGGAGAACATGACAACCTCCAGATCTGAGGCTTCACATTACATTCCTGGGGCTGGGAAAACCCTTTTGAAAGTAAAATCATATTTTAAGAAACTTTGTGATATATTACCTGAGAAAACAGCTTTTTCCTCACTTATCAGACTTTTCTCCTGCTCCATCTATCCCACCTCTCCTCACCAAAATCACTAAGGGTCCTTTCACACAAGCTGACAGAGCGCTTGGGAACAAAAGTTCATAGGAGGTGTGTTCTTGGTTATTCCCCGCCTGTTAGCTGCATTTACAGGCATCAGGGTTGTATGGAGATGAACAATCGATAATATGATCGTTTCATGATTTGTCAACAGCATATCGCTCGTAAAGAGGATGATGTGCCGCCGACGAACAGGGATTTGAAGTGCCACATGAAAGATGTGATTACCTGACAGAAAAGCGTTGATAGTGTGATTGTCAGCAGCTTAAAGGGGTTGTCTCATCTCAGACAATGGGGGCCTATCGCTAGGATATGCCTCCTTTGCCACCTCTGGGATCTGCACCTATATTGGGAATGGAGCCCCTCAAAGTAATTGCTGGAGGACTTTTGTCCAGCCACCACCAAGCCCTCTCCCCATAGAAGTGAATGGGAGCGCACCGCGCTTGACTGGCCACCGCTCCCGTTCACATTCTGCAATTTTTTATTATTTTTTGCAAACCTATAAAAATTAATGGGTCCACGTGTGATCCGCAAAAGATTAGGATTGGACACGAACCAAAACTGTGGTCGTATGCATGAGACCATACTCTCATTTCACTGCTTAGATCGGTCTTCAGTGACGATGTCGGCAGCTCTCTGATGGATCAGGTTACATCTGCAGAGGTGCACTGACGCATGCTGGCTAGTGTTCTGCTTCCTAATTTCACTGCTGGATTCACATCCAACCTGCTCAGTGCTGCCGTATAATGTCCTCCGTTTCTTCTGCTGCGTCTCACTGTGTGCTATAGAGAGATAGCAAGCAAGATCTCCTGATTTTTCCATGTGAAATATACGGGAGACTCAGAGGCCAGCCTCCGCCTACTAACTAGGGGGAAACTGAGAATTTGACATCTATCCTCAAAAAAATCCAGATACAAGTCATATAGTGCCCAGATACACGACAGCTTGTCCTGAAAATACCATCGGGAGCAACAGATGGCAACAGAAGTCATAACTTGCAATTTTTTTACGCCACAAAAATGGCGGAAATGTTTTGATAAATGTGCCCCATTCAGTTTTGTGCACAATAAATTAATTATTTTCTGTTATCTGCTAAATTCAAAGTACCTTTACAGCGGAGAGGCAATCTGTGGGCAAACTGACGTGTCCTAAATTACCGATTGATGGAAAGGCAGTAAATTACTTCCTGAGGTGTTGAATCATGGCCAATGAACCACCCTAAGCTGGTTCTCCTTTATAATGATGCCCCATATAGTTAAATCGTCTGTGAATGTTTTTGGTTTGTTCGGTTTTACTAATTTGTTTGCTTTTCAGCCTGACTGGAAGTCATTAGAGAATGAGAGGGATGTGTGAAACTCATGCAGGCCATGTTTGTCTGATATCCTGCTGACTTCACTTGTAACCTGTTTTTATATATATATATATATTTTTTTTTTCTCTCTGATATTTTCAGGCCTGGATCTATTTAGATTACGGCCACACATGGCTGGTGCACTGCGGATTCGGCAGTGGAAAATCCACAGCATATCTGGCTGAAATCCACAGGGACAAAATGCGCACAAAATCATCTGGATAAATCTTCATGCACACAACCATATTTATGTATAAATAGAGATGACGTGCCTGTGGCATCCATTTTTTTTTGGGGGGGGGGGGAGACCGACTGACTTCAATTGGTCCATAGTCTCCTTTTTGCAGCCAGGAATGGGACATATTCTATCTATTTGCGGAACAGACATATGGATGCGCAATGCACACAGATTATCCATATGTTCGTTTTGCAAAAGATAGAACATGTTCTGTTCTTGGCCGTAAAATACGGACCCATTCAAATCAGTGGGTCCACAATAAAAAAAAAAAAAATAAAAATTGTTGCAACACGGGCATCATCCGTATTTATTTATACACGAGGTCGTGTGCATGAGGCCTTATCCGGTGGATTTGTCACAGATTACACAATTTGCATTGTAACAGGTAAAGTTTACTGCAGAAAGTTATATGCGGATTTCACAGGGACAATGTCTGCAGTGTGTGAATGAGATTTGTGAAAAGCTCCTCCAGTGAGCAGTGATGGCGAACCATTTGGAGACCGAGTGCCCAACTGCAACCCAAAACCCACTTATGGATCACAAAGTGCCAACACGGCAATTCACCCTGAATACCACCTGCAGCCCTCCAGCTGTGGTAAAACTACATCTCCCACCATGCCCTGCTGTAGGCTGTTCAGGCATGCTGGGAGTTGTAGTTTTGCCACAGCTGGAAGGCTGCAGGTTGAGCCTGCCTGGTCTAAGGCCTATTGGTACACCATAGACTTATTCCGGGGTGCGGGTGCCCACAGAGAGTGTTCTGAGTGCCGCCTCTGGCACCCGTGCCATAGGTTTGCCACCACTGGCCTAGTGTAAGCACTGGATTTTCCACATGCAGGTCCCCTAGGGAAAATCCACCAGCATTATGCTACACGTGGCCATAACCTTATAGTGCAGTACACGGGCAGAATGCACCTAGCCTATATAGTATAGCAACTCTCCAGGACTGTGGTCTGCGACAACCACAGATCTTCTTCTTAGCTGTGTTGATTCTGTTGCTTCTCTGCTTCTCCCTGCAGTGGACTGGTGTGTACACTGCCTGTGACATGCATGCTGCTGCACAGCACTCACCAGGGCCTTAGCTCTGCAGCATCATCCGTGTCATTTGGAAGGATTTATATAAATATGACGTCTGAACAAGATGTCATGGGAGATGTAGCTCCTTCCTACAGACAGTGATTTCTACAATGAAGTTGGTGGACAAAAGCTGTTACAGCTATGTTAGGGGGTGCTGGGAATAGTTGCGTATGTTTGCTGGAGTTCCTCTATTTTTCCCCTCTGTCTTCCATATTTTTTATGTCCAAACTCTCCCAGCATCATTTAACGTGCTTAAATTACAAAAGAAGTGATGCCATTTTTCTCTCCTGTGGCTTCCTGCGCAGTGCTCCCGTCCTCCGCATCTGTGTTTGATTTCCCGGGTGCAATGTGACATCTGATACATCTTGCGTCACTGCTGCAACCAATCACTGGCTGCAGCAGCTGTCTGCAGTGTACTGCTGAAGCCAAGGATTGGTGTGCATGGGGCGTTGTCGCTGCAGCCCGTAAGGGGGCGTTGTCGCTGCAGCCCGTAAGGGGGCGTTGTCGCTGCAGCCCGTAAGGGGGCGTTGTCGCTGCAGCCCGTAAGGGGGCGTTGTCGCTGCAGCCCGTAAGGGGGCGTTGTCGCTGCAGCCCGTAAGGGGGCGTTGTCGCTGCAGCCCCCGCCCGTAAGGGGGCGTTGTCGCTGCAGCCCCCGCCCGTAAGGGGGCGTCGTCGCTGCAGCCCCCGCCCGTAAGGGGGCGTCGTCGCTGCAGCCCCCGCCCGTAAGGGGGCGTCGTCGCTGCAGCCCCCGCCCGTAAGGGGGCGTCGTCGCTGCTGGGGCAGAGTGCAACGTTTGAAGTAGAAGAGGAGAAAAATGGCGAGTATCCCTTCTTGTTGTTCTTTCACATTTGCTGTTGCTGGGAGAATGGTAACCTTCTGACTGTCTACTATTGACGCCCACCTCTACCTTATCTGCTCTACGTGCAGGTGGAGGCTTAATATTCTAATACAAGCACCAATGTGCCTATACACATTTTGTCCTTAGATTGTTGCAATCCAACATGCCTGATCATTCTGCTGTTGGGATGGAGCCGAGACGCCTCTATGCACATTGGATGGTTTGGCTGACTTTCTTATAACATGTACGGGCACCTTTTAGGTGTTGCCTAATGTATTATGCAGAAAAGCCTGAAATCAGCCCAGCCTCAGTCAGCGTATCGGCTACATAGACCTTCTGCAAACCGTCTGCCGGGGAAGATATGACTACCCTATGCATTTATTGTGCGGACAGTGTATATATATATATATATATATATATATATATATATATATACTTTTTTTTTTTTTTTTTTTTTGAAGAATGGACATATGGATGCGGAAAGCATATGATCTGTGTGCCTTCTTCATCCGTGTGTCCATTCTACAAAAAGAACATGTCCTATACTTGGCCACTAAATGCGGACCACGAACCCATTGCAGTCAATGGCAAGAAATGCAGATGCAACCCAAATGGTATCCATGTTTTACAGATTTGAGTTGGATGTTGGGTTTCTCAAAGCTATTGAAACCATTTTTTTGCTTCCGTACCACTACCAGCTTTACAGTATGAATGTACATTTGATCCATGCAGCCATACTTCCCAGCCCCAATCTTTCATCGCAGCTCATATCTAAACCGGCCTATTAACATTCCTAAAGAGATCCAAGCACGTGTCCCATTAGTCTATAATTATGTAACCATGCGCTTCCGTGCTTCTCACATCAGCGGTGCCGTCACATTTTTTTGGGAGTGGTAATGATAAACACACGTGAAACAAAAGGATAAAAAGTTCTGAAATCAACACGTGGCATTTGTAGCACTCGTGTCAGCTGACTCCACTGTAAACATGCACACTCGGCAGCGCCAGTCTTGCGTGGATGTATTTCAGTGGTTACGTGGCACTGCGTTGCTACAGACACCCCATCATTGGCTTATCTATTATGGGAACATAGGATCAGACATGCCATTCAGATCAGCAGCTGACCCCCGCCAAAATGACCAGGTTCAAATATTTTTTTTATTTTTTTTTCTGCTTTATGTGTATTGCGGCTTCATACAGACTCCCAGAAGAAATGGAGTACAACCTTCTCCCATAGAGACCAGGGGTGGCAGGAGATGCTTCTGTGTGTACAGTGTTAGTATTAGAGCTCCCCCGCCCTTAATAATTTGCACACTCCGCTGATCTCATCCCAGTCTAGCCATCAAAACTAGTGTTTGCCCTAGTGGCCCGTGTGAAAGCTGCAAAATTTCCCAGTATAGCTTTACGTGAATAGCCACTTAAACAAAAAAAATGCTTTTTTTTTTTTTTTTTTTTTAATTAAAACGCTTGTTTAAATATGTAACTTCATTCTGTAATTCTGGCTCTTTTTATGCTCCATTCACTTTCAGGTAGATAGAGGGCTGCTCACTGGCTCCATGTCTGTGTGCAACTACATTTCCCAGCATGCTGATGTAGGGACATCAGAAGTAGGCGGGTCCTGTAATACCGTAGTGCAGCTCGAACTCCCGCCCCAGCAGAACCAAATACCACAGTGCAGCATGGAATCCTGCCCTTGCCGCAGTATTCAACTGTATCGTTATCCAGAGGACAGCGATACAGTTGAATTCAGGAGCACACCTGCGGCCGGTAGCCAGATGCTTAAGTCCCTGAGGCTTCCAACCTTAATGCTGGAATCGGATCATTAGGTACCCGGCTGGCAGCTGTGAGTAGGGCATGGATGACCCCCTGGGCATTGACCAATCTGGAAATTGCCCTGCAGGGTCTGTGGCCAGTCGACCAATGGCTGGTGATGGCGTCGGTACATTTACTAATGACTCCATGACTCGGGCTCCACTGTCTGGCCATCAGCTATTTAATGTCCCCCGTTAAGGCTTTGTTCACATGACTACATACAATAATACAATAGTGTGACTCTGGAATTTTTAGTCTGTGCCTTAGCCCAGTATTTCGCCATGAATCGCAGTGGGTTTGGAATGACAGGGGGTCCACGAAAGCATGTCTGAACTAGGTTGGAGTTGCTTTTTTATTTATTTTTTACTACACTAAAAGCGTACTTGTAATTGTGCCATTTGTTTTGTTCAAGAGGAAAAGCACATGAAAGCCAATTAAAAATGTGACCGAAATGCCAAATGGTTTTATAAGTAACAAAACAGATGATAAAAAAGGAAAGCTCTGTTTGCATCCGTTGCTTTTTATGCTCACTCTCTCTCTGTTTTTGCTTTGTAGGATAATCTTGCAGAAGGAGGGTCCTCGTTCCCTGTTCAGAGGTCTGGGCCCTAACTTAGTGGGCGTGGCTCCGTCCAGGTACGGCCCAGAGTGTTCAGTATGTGTATGGGATCGGCCACACGCCTCAGCTCTGACCTTACTAACAGAACTTTGCTCTGAATACCTTTGTCTAAATATAGCGATCACATTGACACAAGGAAAGAAATAATCTTATTGCAAACCCGCACCGCTACAGGAATGTATACCCTGCTCTAGCATGGCATGATAAAGCCATATAGAAACAGGGATGCCAGCCTTGTTCAGGGACACATTCATGCCTGGCAGGTATTCTATAGACATACAGAAGACCATTTGATAGATGTTAGTGTACAGCACATAAATACTAACGGAGTTCCTTTAGTCAAGCCAGTTAATTGCGGTCAGTGAGTATATTGCTATTGAGCAGACATCAGTAACCCACCCCGTAGAGACTGCCCCTCGAGTTCGGCTGTCGGAGACTACATTTTCACTGCGCCTTAGTAAAGCTCCCACTCTTAGGCCCACCTCACATATATCAGTTGTGCCCCGCTGGCTGTTTTCAGTTGGGAGCTGTATCAATAATAGCAAGACGCTGGAGCTTTGTGTTGTAATGATTCAAATTGACAATTTGTTAAATTTTTTATGACCTAACTAGGTAAATGAATAATTTTTTATGGGGCAAGACCTTTAAAGGTTCCTTATTATGTGTTCCCTGGGATCCTTTACATTTTCATCCAATTCAGTTTTCTTCTGTAGGTTCATATTTAGCTTACAATGAGATGTGGTCTGGACTTGGCTGTTGTATAGTAACAGACCCCTGGGATATTTATGGCCACCATTAATGTCTACTGAACCTGCCACATTCATTGAAACCAGATGACCATCTGATGCACGGAAGTCCCTTCTAGAGGCGTCTGGCAGTGGCTTTCTGCCCATCCAGCACGCATGGCAAACATGCCTCTGTATGGGGCCGTCAGGAAAGCTAGCTGTTGGCTAAGATTTATGGCCAGCATTCTTCAGCACTTGATAAGTGGCCAAATGTTATCTTTGGGATGTCGCTGACAGTCAAGATGGCCTTTGGCCTCCAGCATTGCATTACCCTCAAGCTGTCAAAATGCAGCAGGTGGTCCTTCACATCTCGGGTCCTAATCCTGCACAGATCACAAGTCCAGGCTGCTGACCTGACACTATGCTTCTCTTTCTGCAGGGCCATCTATTTCGCAGCTTACTCAAGCTGCAAGGAAAGGCTGAACCATGTGTTTGCTGCAGATTCCACACAAGTGCATATGGTCTCTGCGGGGGCAGCAGGTATGTACCCTTACTTGTGAGGGATGTTTGTGGGTATAGGCATACTGCTAGCATTAGTAGAGAAGATGCATCTCTGGGTACATTGACCAGCCTCACATTGATAGTCTAGTTACTGCTTAGTGTGCTCCTAAGAAGGTGTACTCTAATACAGACGGATGATAATGTTCTCATTTCCATAAATCTGTCTGCTACTTTCTTCTTCTTCTTCTTCTTCTTCTTGGATTTTCTACCTTTCTCCTGAATAATGTCACTGATGTCCCTTTTGGTTTAGCTATTTTTTTTTATACACGTAGGCTTAAAAGAAGATAATTGAATTCCAATAGAGCTGTAAGAAAGCATCCATCTTGTCCATGCAGTCTTCCAGACGTTGGTTCTTATTGCATATTGGTCGCACTGAATGATTTATAATCTTCAAATAAATGTAACATTAGATAATGGGAGCTCAAGTTAAAGTGGGTTTCCCACAACTGATATGTGTTACCTATCCACAGGACAGACGAATAATGTCTGATCGCTGTGGGCCCCACCGCTGGGAGCTCCACCGATCACTAGAATGGGAGTCCCGAGCCTCCCTTTCCTACTCGCTGCAGTGAAAAGCAGTTTGGATGGAGTGGTGCCCCTCCATGTAAGGCTACTTTCACACTGCCGTTTCAGGGCTCTCACAAGCGGCCCAAAACGGATCAGTTTCTGTCCTGGCACACAATGTAAGTCAAAGGGGACGGATCCATTTTCGTTGACACAATATGGTGCAATTCAAAATGTATCCGTCCCCCATTGACTTTTAACGGTGTTCAGGTGGGATCCGTTTTGAATATGGTCATGGTAATGCAAACGGATCGGTTCTGAACGGATACAAGCGTTTGCATTATCGGTGTGGATCCCTCTGTGCAGATAAAAGGCGGATCCGCTCCAAACACGGGTCTGAAAGTAGCCTAAAGTATAGGAAGTGATGGAGACAGTGGAGTGCTCAGCTGTTTCTTTCAGCCCCATAGACTGGAACAGACCAGCATTAAAACTCCTCCTCATTGCAGATTAATAAAAGGGATATTCCAGGACTTTAAAGGGATTGTCGGCTTCCTTTATATTGATGGCCTAAACTTAGGATAGGCCACGGATAGCCAATCAGTGGAGGTCCAACACCCCGAACCCCCACAGTCACCTGAAAAACGCTAGGGGCTACACAGCTGCAGACAGGGCAACACCCGAGCTAGTACAGAACAGCTGATCGACGGGGGATCGGGTAGTCGGATCTCTGCCAATCAGATATAGATGGCCTATGCTGAGGACAGGCCATCAGTATGGAAGGACTGCACAACCCCTTTTACTACTGATGACTTGGCTTTAAGATGGCTCACTAATGTTAGGTCAGTGGGGGTCAGGTTCCCAGAACCCCTCCTGATCACTTGAACGGGACCGAGCCTGCAGTATACTTTGTGGCCACTATACAGTACTGTGCTTGTACCATAGCACCGCTGCTTCTGCAGATTGTGTTTACTTAAAGGGGTATAACTGACTCCCAGCACCTGCCCTTTAAGTTACTGTAGTTGAGCCAACCCGAAGGTGATAGGCCTGTGTGCGGTCATTATTATAATAGAAGTAGGTGCAGTAGTGTGTTATGGACCGGACCATAGCATAGGTGCTGAACCATGATCGCTCTGTCCTCTATAGTGTATGGATTTCTTCTCTTGCCCGTTATTAAATAGTCTTTTTCTATCAGTCAGTTAAGCCAAATACTTTCTCCGCTCTCTCTTAAACCGTAGCTTTAGTCTAGCTGAGACAAATCAGTGCTTTAACCTTTCCTACAGCCGCTCATGGCCATTAGAAAGATTAGGTACTTGTTAGCACATGGTCCATTGTGACAAGATCGTCAGGAATCCAAATATTAGGGTGGCTTCACATCCCGGGGGATTCCTGACATATACCTATGACGGACGGCTGTAACGTATACAACAGTATAAGCATACGGTGGGATACGTTACTGACGCCTCCCCTCCCCCTCTGGAGCAGTATTACCTAGCGGCAGGGAACACAGAGCAGAGGGGAGTCACATGATTATCCTCGTCATGGCCCCTCCCCCTGCACTGCTTACGTTAACCCTTTCCCCAGCCAGTCCTGCAGCTCACAAGCTGCTGTACTGCCTTCAGGCTCTGACTGCACCTCCTGTCAGCATCCCCCCTCCTCCCCCGCATCCTGCCAGTCGCTCAGGTCGCAGCAGTATTTTAGAGCGGGCGCCTGCACAGTCCTGTCAATAGGAGAATAGCAGATGGCTCCTCTCCTTGCCAGCACGGCTGTACCGCACTCCCTCTGTTCTCTGCCTCGGGGACATCCTCTGACAACTGTCCATATATGGGCAGTGACGTCACAGGATTTCTCTAAGGGCGCATTCAAGCAACCGTAGTGTTTTCAAGATCTGCAAATTGCGGATCTACAAAACACAGATACCGGTCGTGCGCGTTTCGCAATTTGCAGATCACACATGGCCGCAACCATAATAGAAAATGCCTATTCTTGTCTGCGATTGCAGACCAGAATAGGTCGTGCTCAATTTTCTATGGAGCCGCGGAACAGAACCACGGATGCGGACATCTTTTGCGGCACCATAGAAATAAATGGGTCCTCATTCATACGGCCATCTGAGCACTAAGGCATCCATTTAACGGAGGCCAGTGAGGGATGCCGTACATAGACTATTATAGCCTCCGTTAAACGGATCCTTTTTGCAGTATATTGACATATACCATCCAGGTGGAGGGCAGAATGATACTCTTATTCTCCTCCGTCTGACTAATGAAACCCTATGGACACGTTTAGCATGTACGTCTGGAGGTACCCTGACTTACACACTAAACTTAGATGAAAAACGTGATGGGAACCCACCCTTGTATTAAAGGGGTTGTATGGGGCTAAACATTGATCCCGGACACCCCCACTATCACAAGGACATGGTCTTACCAGAATCTGTGCTGCTACATATCGTAGGTTGTGTATTGTATTATGGCTAAAGGGAAGCTCCTCCGCAAAGCACCAGACGCAACCTATGGACGATACCGACTTTGGAACTGTGATCGGTGGGAGGTCCCAGCGGTTGGACCCCCAACCACAAGTATTTAACAGAACTAAGAAAACTTGTACATTTTAACACATTTTAATTCAATTGTCTTTTTCCATAGAAATATTTTTTTTCGTTCTTTAAAATGTACATTTGAAGCAATTCAAACAAAATGTCAAACTGATGTGAAACAGAAGTTCTTATTGATCCTCCCCTGAATGATTTCTCTATTCATTTTTGTGTTTTTTTTATTTTATATATTTTTTTTTTTGTTTTAGTTCTGGTTTTCTTTACAAACCCCTCTTATTTTCAGTCTATATATCTTTTCCTTTTTTTTTTTTTTTTTTTTTTTTCTTCCACCTTGTAGTAATTTTTTTTCCCCCTTCTGTAAGTCTGTACATTTTATTTAGTGAAATCCTTTCCGTGGGTTTCATTGGTACGCAATGTTGTGGACCACTGCTTGTTGTTGCGATACAGAAAAGCCTGTGTCTATTTTAGGCGTTTACTGTACATTTCCACTGTGAAAGGCGCGAGATTGTGTCATCTCATGCTCGCCTCCTGCAGGTCTCGTCCTGCGGAAATATGGACTAAGTTAACCCTCGTGAGTACTTGACCCAGCTTCTCTCTGCAGCCAAAAGCGTAAGAACAGCACATTGGAATTGTAATTGCCTTTATATGGGGATCAAACAAAGAGAGTTGAAAAATGTTAGGAGATGCAGATAGTTTTGTATTGTGATCCAGATGTATGAACTTTGACAAAGTTATGTTGTGTGTGTGTGTGTGCGCAAGCATGGTACATAGTCATCAGTTCATAGTACTGTGTAGACTGTCCCTCTAGAAAGTCCTATGGATGCATTCATTGACGTGTGATATACATAGCTGTATTACACTGACATGAATTACCTTATTAGATTTGTTTTCGTATTTTAAGCCATTCACTAATTTAACAAGCCTTATGCTTTGTGCCCATGTAAAGATGTGTTCTTCCAAATTCCGCTTCTGTGGCCATCGGAGTAATTATAGGCCTTGCACTGCTGAAGGTCTCCTGCACTCGAAGGTATCTGCTTTGCCATCTGTAAATCATGGAGCCGCAAAGAGCAGATACCGTCCTTGTGCATACCGCACTTTCCCGTGCCACACGTCCCGCACGGTGTCCCGCAAAACGGACAAGAATAGGACTTTTTTGGGGGCGGGGCCGTGGAACAAGCATACAGATGTAGACCGCGCATGGTGTGCTGTCCGCATCTTTTACAGCCCCAGTGAAATGAATGGGTCCACAAAAAATATAGATTGGATGCGGACTGAAAATACGGTCACGTACGTGAGGCCTAAAGGGGTTATTTGCTTTGAGCAACTGGCTCTTTCACATGAGGTCACCTGACAATGAGCTAATTGTGGGCAAAGTAATATGAAAACACATTAAGCCCCTAAAATAGGTTGGTTGCCACCTTTTTTAGGTTGTTGCATAATGAATATAATATCCAAAGGTGTCAGGCCATTTAGTTGTATGACCCCCAGGACCCTCTAGTTTGCAGTACAAATGCTCTGCCCTCTTGAGTGGGCTGGCCTGCAATGCTAGTCACTGACATAGTCATATGGACTGGATAAACAATGAAGGGGCCACGGCCCACGTTGACTGCTGGTTGCCAATGAGAGAAGGTCTTGGAGGTCGGAACTCCACCCGATTGATGGCAAATCCTAAGGATGTTCCTTCAGTGAAAAATCTTCAAACCCTCCCCCCTTTTATATTAAAGACCATGGGGAAACGCAGCAAGGAGGGGTAGTTTCTATGGAAATAGTGCAGCCTATGGAGAAGGGCTGGAGGGAAGCAGTTTTTTTTTTTTGGATTACCTGTCTATTAAATTGAAAGGGAACCTGTCAGAAGTTTACTGCTCCCTCTGCCACAGGCAGCATAAAATCTTTGGCAGGCTCCTGTTGTTACAAACGGCTTTATGTTCCTCTGAATCTCTTTGGCGTATCAGAGAAAACCTTGAGTAAAAAAAGCAGCCGGGAGAACGATCATGTAGGCAGCTCCCTCCCGGCTTAGCTTGATTGACAGATGTCTCCCTATTTGAGTATAGGGAGAACCTGCTTGGTCTAGCACAGCCTGGCAGGGTTCTCCATCCATGCCTGGCACGTTCAAGGCTGTGTTGTCTCTGAAATGCCGCAGCTTTCAGGGTAACAGAGGAGCCTGCTGGGATTTCATGCTGCCTGTGGTTCGGGCAGCATGAGTCTCCTGACAGGTTTCCTTGATCTACCCTACAGCAGCAATGATCTATAATCGAAACAGAATTCGAAGTAGGTTGCATTCAACTATTTGAAAAATGTAGATAATACAAACTTTAAAATGAGTCCTTTAAAGATCCCAGTGTATATGTGTGTGCTTGTGAAAGGTCTCCCTATCTCCTTATCAGGCCTGCTATACAGCTCGTTACAACTTCACGTTGGCCGGCGTTTTATTTGCAGACAATCGGGGACGGTGACATTTTCAGTCCGCTTGCCAGCTTAAGATATTATCAAGTTACTATTTGTGTGTTCTGGGCTCAGTCCCATTGGACACGGGGCCAAAATCACAAATGTATTATCTTGTCCGAGCATTACAGGACAAACTCATTGTGCAACCTTCTGACCGAGAATAAGCTTGGACAACCCAGTAAAACAAACATGGCGATTTCTGAACTGCGCTGTGGTGATTGATCAGTTTTGGTACGGCTGAACATATTTAATTTTTTTCTCCTGTATACATTAGAAAATTATATATATATTTTTTTATATTGGCAGGTGATTTTTACCAATTAACTACAGACCTCCATAACATGTCTGTAAGCATTTTGAATAACTGGAGCCCAGTGCAGCCCATCTCTCGCCCTAGTGAGGATCAAGGGTGTCTCAGGCTAATTCCACAGTTCCAGAATTAAGCTACATGAGTTTAGTTCTTGAGGTGTAAATCTGTTAGTACTGATAAGCAGGGCTGTGGAGTCGGTAGATAAATTGTCTGACTCCGACTCCGACTCCTCAGATTTTGAAACCTCCCGACTCCGACTCCTCGACTCCGACTCCTCCGTATTTAATATGCAAATACGAAGCTGTTCCACCAAGTTCTTCTAATCTCCTCTAGCACAGAGAGGTAGTTGAGCAGAAGCTGCTGCCTTCTCCTTTGTGTGCTGATCTTCTGCTGAAGATAGAGCAGTGGGAGGATCCAGGAAGGGGCAGGGGAAGGGGCATTTATTTTAAAACATGATTTTTCTAGTAGAATCCCATAGTCATGTTTAAAATTTAAGCTAACAATCTGAGTTTACATGTTTTATAGCCTTAGCTGAATGATAGCAGTTTTTCAAATGGTTTACAGCTTCAGTCTTGAACTATTGACTATCCATTCCCTTCACTTATACAAGTGTCTCCAGTCCTTAATCAGTTATCAGTGAGAGGCGAGGATAACCATGGGTTCCCTGTAACAGCAGACCACAAGACAATGGAAAGTGGAAGTATTGCCGCTCCTTAAAGGGACACTGACAGGCTGATTTTCCAGCTAAAGATATATATATATATATACTGGTATTCATCAGAGAATTAGGAATAAAACTATACTAATGTTACCCCCAGTTAAGCTGTACTTGTGTTTAAAAAACATTTTAATCTGTATGCAAATTCACTATCTTTGTGCCCAATGGGGCAGCGTCTCCTGCGGCTTTGTGCCCAGCCGCCCGAGTACAGCTTCCCAGCGCTGTTCCCCTCGTTATTATTCACTGCACTGGCCTTTTTTTCAGGCTAGCCGAGCGCTGAATTCCTGCGCAGGTGCACGTGTAGAGTGCTGGCAGCAGCCTCGTCTGGCTATGCTGAGGCTGTGCCAGCTTTCTCTCTTCCTCCTCGCTACCTAGTCCTGTCTAGTGCTGCCAGTACTCTACATGTGCGCCTGCCCCTTGGGCACAAAGGTAGAGAATTTGCATATTGATTAAAACGTTTTTAAACACAAGTAAACCTCAACTGGGGTAACAGTCGTCTAGTTGTATTCCTAATCCTCTGATGAATACCAGCAGATATATCTTTAGCCGGTAAATCAGCCTGTCAGTGTCCTTTAACTGCATAGTAAAGCATATGAAAAGCATGCTTCTTCACGGTCACTTAACGTCTTTGTTTAGCGGTAACGTGACGCACTGCATGCATTGGCCTTTATTCTTACAGTAGAGAAGTAATTAATTATAACTTTATCTGAATTGGGACATTTAAACTTGCTTTTTTTTTATTCCAATTTTTTTTTATTCCAATTTAAATCTAGTAGGAGTCGGAGTCGGTCCATTTTTTGCCGACTCCGACTCCAGGTACCCAAAATTGCCTCCGACTCCTGACTCCGACTCCGACTCCACAGCCCTGCTGATAAGTGCGCTAAATGCTGGTGCACCGTATCCTATAGACTAGTGTTTCTCAAGTTCAGTCAGCCACCAACCAATCTTAATTTAGGCCATATTCCATAGAGGTAGAATCTCTAAGGCTACATGCACATGTTCAGGATTCATGTGCAGAGAATCCGCACTGAAATCCACAGGTGTTTGCAGGCAAATCCGTGCGGTCAATCCGCTTTAATTGGTGCGGATTTGCATGCGGATTTGGTGCACATTTTCCGCATGCGGATTTTACTAAGTGAATGGAGAAAATCCGGTCAGGAAAAATAATAAAATAAATTGACATGCTGCAGATTTTAAAATCCGCATCGTGTGCATTGAGAATTTTAAATTCTCATAGAATACAATGTACATGATATACGGCGCGGATTTTCCGCGCGGGAATCCTGATCGTGTGCATTCAGCCTAAGGATATCCTGAAAACCCTACCTATTGGGGTAAGGCTTCGTTCACATCACCGTTCACCCTTTTCGTTCTCCTGCTCCGTTTAGGAAAGGACGGATTCGGCACATAACTGAGCCGAACGGAGTCTTAAGACCCCATAGACTATAATGGGGTCCGTTAGGTGTCCGCTCAGAAGATGATTTTGGAGCGGAGACCAAAGTACTGCATGCAGGACTTTTGTCTCCTCTCCTAAATCATCTTCTGAGCGGACACCTGACGTACCCCATTATAATCTATGGGGTCTTTAGGCTCCGTTCGGCTCAGTTATGTGCCGAATCCGTCCTTTCTGAATGGTAATGTGACCGAAGCCTAACTCTAGTACTGGATTCTGAAAAACACTTGGGGGTACATATACATCGGGAGGATTTCCCATTGTTTAGTGGTGGATGATGCCTATGGTGCCATTTGGTGAATAGGATCTCACCCTCTCCCTCCTGCACAGTGCACACAGCAGCAGGGAGCAGACTATGGCAGCCAGGACTTCAGTAGCGTCCTGGTTGCCATGGTAACCGATCGGAGCCCCAGCATTACACTGCTGGGGCTCCGATCACTGCCCCCAATGAGCAGGAGCTGAGGGGACCCTGTGGCCACTGCCACCAATGCTTTTAATACTGGGGGGAGGGAGGAATGGGGGGGCGCACTGGCCACCAATGTATTTAATAATGGGGAAAGGGGGGGGACACTGGCCAATGTCTAATACTGGGAGGGGGGCTCACTGGCCACCAATGAGGAGTGTCTTTTACTATACAGATGCAGGCAGAAGAAGCTCATTGCCGGCACTTGCCTGTGACCGGGCGCTGCGATCCGCGGCAGTTAACCCCTCAGGTGCCGGCAATGAGCTTCTTCTGCCTGCATCTGTATAGTAAAAGTTACTCCTCATTGGTGGCCAGTGCTCCCGCCTCCTCCACCCCTCTCGCTCTATTGGTGGAAGCAGCACAGGGGGAGGGAGAGACCGCCTCCTTCTCCCTGTGCTGCCGAGGAGAACATGGCCACGCTGAGAGCGGCGCAGCCACGTTCTCTGATATCGATAAAAGACTAATCCTGGTATCGAGCTCGATACCAGAGAAAAGTATCGATTGGGTATCGAAAGTTCGATACCCGAAACAACCCTAATTGGGGGTAGTTTTTGCACTCCAGAATTCTGGCATAAAAAGTAGCATCTTTTTGTGCTTGCTTCCATTACTTGCATTATATACCTTTTCATTCCAGTTTTTGAAAGTGGCTGTGTTTAGCCTTTTGAGATGATGGAAACCAGATTTATCAACTTCAACATTTTTATTTTTTTAAGTAGTGGTGTAGAAACTACGGTAATGTCATAGGACAGACTTGGGCCTCATGCACACGACTGTACGTATTATGCAGTCTGCAAAAAAATAAATGGATGACGTTCATGTGGATTCTGTATTTTACGGAACAGCTGGCACCTAATAGAACAGTCCTATCCTTGTCCGTAATGCGGACAATAATGGGACATTTTCTATTTTTTTGCGGAACGGACATACGGAAACGGAATGCACACGGAATAACTTCCATTTTTTCTTTTTTGTGGACTCATTGAAATGAATGGTTCCGCATTCGGTCCGCAAAAAAACCCCGGAATGGACACAGAAAGAAAACACATTCGTGTGCCTGAGGCCTTAAAGGGATATTCCAGGATTTAAATATGGATTTCCTGTCCATCAATATCGTATAAGTGGGGGTCTGACACCCTGCACCCCCCACTAATCGGCTGTTTTAGAGTAGCTCCAGCCATGGAACTACACAGCTCGGTCATTGTGCACTTTTCTGCACCCACTGAAGTAAATAGGTGCAGCTCTGCAGTTACAAGCTCCTACGGCAGGGTGACAGGCTGTTACCTGATATTAATGGCCTATCCTGAGGGGATATCCCATTTAAAGATTGTGCATTGTTTGGTAAACTTGGCGTAATTCACAGCAGCGCGGACTCCAGCAAAACTGTCTAAAAATCTCCCGCATGATGAATCTGTACCACTAAGGGTCCATTCACACGTCCGCAATTCTGTTCCGCATTTGCGGAACGGAATTGCGGACCCATTAATTTCCATGGGGACAGACTATGTCCCGGCCGGGTCCGCAATTGCGGATCCGCACTTCCGGGTCCGCAATTGCGTTCCCGAAAAAAATAGAACATGTCCTATTCTTGTCCGCAATTGCGGACAAGAAAAGGCATTTTCTATGTGAGTGCCGGCGATGTGCGGTCCGCAAATTGCGGAACGCACATCGCCGATGTCCGTGTTTTGCGGATCCGTGGATCCGCAAAACACACACGGACATGTGAATGGACCCTAAGTCCAATTGTAAAATACATTTTTAAAAACACTTCAGCCCTCCACAGCCTCTGTGGGCACTGGAATTACTGCCTCTAGCAGGCTTTTTTACACCATTTTTAATAAGAAAGAAAATGATTGTCCCTTGATTGAGTTAAAAGATTAAAATGTTAGGTTTTGGCTAGAACATCCTCATGGGCCAAATCATCTGGTTGGCAGCCTGTCTTCATGAATGCTTCGACGTGTGAATGGTGGCTATGTCTGGTGTATGAACACCATGGACTCTCTCTGTTTCTCCGTCACTCTGGCACTGCATGAACAGCACTTTATTTCTTTCTAGATCTGGACATTGCATTATTATGGCCACATCTTAAAAAAAAAAAAAAAATAACCACATACATGTCATCTTCTTTCACATTTTGTTCTGTTGTACTCTTCTTAATACTGTACTGGGGACGCAGAGCATGTGTGCCATGTCATGGGGCAGCAGTAGGATGGCTAGACTGGTGAAGGGGAGTATTCCTAAACTGTCCACTCTAAGCTTTTCCCATGAATCTCCACTCAGGATATCTGGTTGAGTTCACGCTTACTAAAACCTCCGCTACCATGGTATCATTTAACAGTTTAATACCTTTCATTACCTCTATACCCCACTTTCTGGAGTAGTACACGTTGAGAACTTGGTGCTATGTGTTTAATCCTTTATCTGGGTCTTTAGAAATCTCACTTTGAAGATTTAAGGTTGTATCTAAAGTGGCTCTCCATGTTCCTGTGACAGTACCGTCAATCCTCTGCTCCCACCGGGCAGCATCATGTTGATCTATATTGATCATGCTGATGCCAAC